>JAUMIR010000001.1:120897500-122147500 GCA_030847615.1 Gambelia wislizenii
GTTGACCCTCCGTATCCACAGATTCAACCAACCGCAGTTCAAAAATATTTACACACATTCACAAAATTTACAAAAAAATCCGAAAGCAAAGCTTGATTTTGCTGTTTTATATATGCAACACCATTTTCTATGCCATTGTATATAATGGAACTTGAGCATCCATGGATTTTGGTATCCATGGGGGGGTCCTGGAACCAAACCCCATCGGATGCCAAGGGCCCACTATACTACTACTTAGGCGTTACCACACTAAAGCCACATTATAAGCCATGCCAGAGTGTTTGAAATCATAAAATTGTTTATCTCTCCATTTTTCAGGGCATGAGATCTAAACTAATGTGCAAAATAATAGTTTGCAGTCTCCCAGTGAAGTTCTACGGCAAAAATTTACTTCCAGTTATGCTGAAGCAATGTTGTACCATTATTCCTGTTGTTTCTCCAAATACAGGTGTTCTGCATAATTCTTGCTATTCTTTCTGAGCCATATAGGTCTGGTTGACACACTGCCTCACCCACTAAAACTTCCCAGGAGCCTTTTGCCTGCAGATTTGTATGTATATCTCCCCTTGGATCACCTTTTAATTGTTTCTGGAAGTGCTTATGTATGATCAGTTGGATCCAGACTGAAGCTGCATTGGACACGTGCAGCTTCAAGTAAGTCCCATTATACTTAGTGGGGCTTTCTTCTGAGTAGACATGCAAAAGAGTTACACTTTACATTAATTTAACTTCAATTGGACAGTGCAATCATGATGTTAAGTCCCAATGATTTTAGTGGGAACCAAATTCAGTTAATATTAGTATACATCCAATTGTTACTCCCAACTAGAATAGACCCATGAAACAATGGGATCACTTGGGTGTTGCGTTACCAATTTTCATTTGGTTAAATGGATCTATTAGAGTTGGGATTAACAATAGGATTTAGGCCAAAGATGAAAATGTGGATGTCTAGATGATGCTGAATAGCAACTCCTGTCAGCCCTAGTCAGGATAGCTAGTAGTGAGGAGTACTGAGAGGTTTATCGCACGCCAAAATAAAACAGCAGGGCAGCTGAAAGGTTCCGCTTTCTGTGCTGCCTTACCACCTGATACTGTCATTCTTCTGTGTTCTGTCATGGGAAACTGAGGTAAAACCACATCTTTTTGCAAACAGATTTTTCCAGTTAGCAAAAAGATGCAGTTTTACATCAGTCTCCCATGGGACTGTAACCAAAGAATGACAGTGTCATGCACTAAGGCAGCATGAAAGACAGAACCTTCCAGCTACCCTGCCATTTTACTTCGGCATGTGGTAAGCCTCCAAGAAATATACTCCAACAACATCTGGAGAACCACATAATTCCCACCCAATTTAGGCCGTAGTCTGGATCCAGCTTGGTATGTGTACAAGAGCAAATGCATCATCTTCATAAGTACAGGATAAAGCTTTAGCTGCAGTACTGTTGAAATTGGGATGTTTAAAAAAATACAACAAATAAACCAAGCTGTTGTTGTATACTTTCAAATCAAACCTATCATGGGGTTGTTGTTGTTTTTTTGTAGTCTATATTTGTTCAGAAGGGATTTACTATTGTCTTCTGATGCTGAAAGAGTGTGACTTTCCCAGAGTCACCAAATGGGTTTCTATGGCTAAGCAGGTTCAAATCCTGGAGTCCTAGTCCAACATTTAAAAATTGCTATCCAAACATTCACTCTCTTAAGATCAAGCTAGCAAAACTATTCACTGAGAACATAGAATCATAGAATTCTATTATCTTTTCTGTTCTATAATATGTGGCATAGATGTATGTTTCATCTTCTACTATCTATCAGCATTTAGATACTCCCTTTGCTACTGTGGGTAAATTTAACATCCTATAGGATGTGAAGACAATGGATGCTATTGTCTTATTTTTCAGAGCAAATCATCTTATCTTTGTTTGGAAAGGAGGTGTGGTGATGCATTAAATTATGCTGGAGAGGCACATGACTTTTCAGATATGTAATCACCTCTGAGCTGGAGAGCATTTCTGTTTGCTTATGACATTTGATCATTTTCACAGTGCTCTGTGTGTTTAAGATCCAAGACACAAAGTATACCGCCAGGCCAGGCTTTAGTGATTTCCAAGCAATATTTGCCAGCAGAGGCATGGTGAGGTTTATTATGCCTCCAAGCACAATGCACATAACTTATACTTTCTAAATACAGGTTTTTGACATAGGTCCAGAATGCCACACTGTGTTGCTCTATTAAGGCAGCACAAAGCAGGAAACTACTTTAAATAGGGATGTCTGCTGCATTTTTGTCCCTTGGCTTTGCCAAAGAAAACCTGTCTCTAAGTAAAAGGATGCAAGTTGGAGAGGAACATTATCGGAAGCTGTTCAGCAAAGCACGATGTCATGGAATGCCTTACTGGGGCCCCCAAGCCTCAATGCATTTTGAGAAAAAGTACCTTATTTTCCCAGCAGTATATAAAAATCTGTGGGGTTTGGAGCCAGAATGAAAAGTCATTTGGATGGAAGTGGCCCAATGTCTTGACTATGTTGAAACTAATCTTCAGATTTAAATGGCGTACTGAGAAAACATGTTGAGCAAGTCATTAAAAAAGGAATGTCAACAATAAATAGACAATGTCAGCTTGATGGGAAAACTCTGCAACCATTTCCTTTCTGACCAAGAGACTAGGTTTTTGTGTACTGAAGCTATATCCACCCCCCCACCCAAAAAAATCAACACAACTTTACTGACTTGATTGGGAGGGTCGTCCCCCTCAAGTAAAGAATGCAGAACTGGGTCCAAACTTTATGCTGTTCCAGATGGAAGAAATAGATATTTACAGACCAGTAAAGCCATTGTTTCAAGATTAAGCCTCCTGGATACAAACCCCAGTTCCAAAATTAGCTGCCACAACTTTGATTTCCCCCAAATTATGTGCTCTTGGCATTGCCTTGTTTTGATTTGCTTTTGCATTTTGCTGCCCTTCCTCTGTCACCCTGTCATTTCCGACTTTTTTAACTTTGTGGACTTTCTTTCCTTGCTCCTATCCAAAATCCCAAACTTTGAATGACACTTGGATCAATCTTACCTTTTGAATACTAACTCATTCTCTGAATGGAGATGCTTTTGTAATGAAAATCTCACCTTCCACATAGGACCCATGGCTTGGGGGACCCCAAGATTTGTGAAAGTACAAAAAAAAAAAAAACCCTCTAGGGAGAGGGGGGAAAGAGGTCAGTGAGTACTGAGCATATTTAGTAGCTATGGAATGCTGTCTGACTGAAAACTGATGGGGTGAAATGGATTATTCTGGAAGACGATACAAGAGCAATCCACACTGCGATACTTGCTTGAAATTTCCATTTGTTTTTCCCCTGCCCCTCTTGTACACAATGTTAAGTGCCTACTTGCGCACACGATACACAACAGCTGAGCTGATTGAGAGCAATCCCCTGTGCAAGTACGATAGCCAACTTGACAATTGCTGTTGCTGTTATAGCCCAGAATTCAGGTTGCCATCAAAGGGATGTAATTAAGAGAAACTTGACTTATGTTTCAGGAAACATATTCAGGGGTAGCTGTGTTAGCCACACAGCAAATTACAACAAAATCCACAAAGAGCAGTATCTTTATTGACCAACCAAAATACTGAAAATACATCATGCAAGCTTTTGGAGTTTCACTGGCTTCTTCATCAGGCAAAGATGTTAACAATCATACAGGAGAAGAAATGTGATGATGTTAGAGTTGCAGGCCTACATTTTGTCTCAAATGTCATTTTTGTTGTCAGTTAAGATGGTCTAGAAGGATCTCAATGCAGGCAGAGGCTACTCCCCTTCTTGGCCATGTGGGAACCAGGGACAAAGGGCAATAAAAGACAGGTGGATTATGATTTGTATTTGACATTCTCTGTTTGGTCTGTGGTAAAGATGAGCAACTTCCAGATGACCAGGGGGCCCCTCCTGACATCTTGAAGGGCTACACCTGCCCCTCCCCCCTACATACTGAAGAAATGCTCCAAAGGGGACATTTAATGTGTCAGGGAAGGGGGTTGTGGCCTGTTTGGGTTTTTGTTTTTTTCCAATTTTTTCAGAGTTGAAAGTGATCACTTTTGGGGTTTGAAATATGCTCCGGCGACCTAAAACAGACTGCCTCAGTCCTGAAAATACAGCAAATGGCCAGTCATGTCCCCTAAATAGAGCCAGTATAGAGAGCTTTAGGGCTCCGTAGAAAATCTCCAAGCAAGGAACACAATTGATTCTGCCCCTGAACCTTGGAACAACTGCATATTTTTAAATCTCAAAGTTAGCCAAAGTGGCAATTGCTGCACAAGAATCCTGAAACTGGTGTTGTTTGGATCTAGCTGTTCATGAATTCCTACAGGTTTTAACATCTTGATTTTGACATTTTATGTAAAGCTACTTGCACTTTTTCTTCCCTGAGGAATAACTGGAAAGGGGGCCATTTGTTTTTGACACAGGACAGGCAAGGTCTGCAAAACCATTTGGTAATATTACTCCCCCAGGTGGTTTTTTTTTTTTTTTTTTGCACATCTGAAGCAATGAAAGCAAAAATTCCAAATGAATCCATAGGGCACAAGATTTCTGAATACAGTACATTAACTAGGTTATACTTATGCAGCCTTTCTTAAGGTGTGGCTACAATTCTTTGTTAAAAATCAAAGAACATAAAATGTGGTTAGATTTGTAAACAAGCCATTAATCTTGTTTATGACAACACTAGGATTTGTATTGTTCAAAGTAACTGAGTACTTTGTTTCAGGGTGGTGGGAATCTGCATCAAATTTTTTGTTTGATCTTTCTCCCACCCTTCTCCCCAACTCATTATTTCACTTAGCTGTGCAAAGATTCATGTCAATTGTCTCAAAAATGTGCTATGTTTTAGGTATACCACAAACCAAGCAGGGAAGCAGGATGGGCAGCAGGCAGAGGTTTAGCTATGGAGGGGGCAAAACGAGGACATTGTTGCCCATGAAATTTTCCTTCAGTCTCCAAATTTTTAGTATTGTAGAGAGTGAGACACTGGACTTTTTCAGATGATAAAAGCATTCTTTTGCTGTTTTTATGCCAGCAAAATAACGCCCCCCCTCCCGCACTTCCCTCTAATCTTGGCAAAGGCTTCCCCAGCAATGAAAGAGGAAGTGAAGGACACTTCCTTGTTCAAAATCCCACATATTCTTGCGACAATACATAGCGCAGGAAATTCAAAAATAAAACAAAAAATAACACTAAAAAAGTTACACCAAGCACACAAACACAACCCAATAAGATTCAGGGAGCTGAAAATTTCCAAGTAACCCAGGGAAGGTCATAAAAAATGCATCATTTACCTGGCTGTTGCGATCTCACCCAGAAGTGTTCACGCCGGACCGGCCATTGATGCTGCACTGACGTGAGTATAACAGCATGAACTTTCACATGCTGGCAATGCCAGCACAAAAGTGCCATGGGGATCTACTGAGGGCTTCAGCCATCAATTAAAAACTACGGGTTTTGGCAGGGACGTAACTGCGAAAGGGTGACGTCGTCTGATATGCGTGCTTTGGCAGTTATGTGGCATCGTTATGACGCCATATATTATGCATCAGATAAAATCCACAGAAAATTGTTCACACCTAGAACTCTTAATATCTGCTATAATTGCATTCTGTTGGTAACTTTGCCTGCCCCTTTTCATTAAGATGCCTATACTGTGTTTCTAAACGTTCAACTGAAGTTTTAACCTACTGCAATGCTAGAAATTTGGGGAATGAAGGAAGATTGGTGTGTGTGGGGGGGAAATTATTATGAGGGGCAGTGCTCTCATTTCCCCCCCTCCCCCACTAAACCCCTGGCAACAGGATCAGGAAGGGTAGGGCAGAAGCCAGAGTTGCCTAATCTTCTACACTGTCTGAAGACTGAAAAGTATATGCAGATAACTTGACTAAAAATGTAAGAAGCATCTCAGAACGAGAGCTGGGATTGAGCTCAGCAAAATAGGGTCATGCATAATGGGAAGCACTTACTATCAGGCTGCTTAGCAATGGAACCTGAACAGGTACAAATGTAACCAGAGAGTTATGTGTAACTCAAACTACTTCATACACCGATTCAACTTGACACCTCTGCATGGTGGATTTGCTTGGTGAGGACTTTGGGACCTTGTAATGGAAGTCTTTCCTAGATCCTTCAGTCAGGATCTTAATTTTAACAAAACAACACTGCATGGTACAGCATCCTTTCTGTTTATCTCTCTATATAAAACTCTTGGGTATGCACAATGGCCTTAGGTATGTAGCTATGTTGCCTCTTGGGTATGTACAATGGGTTTAGGTATGTTGCCTTTTTCAGTGTACTGATTGGCTGCTCTTGTCAGCCAACCACCACCCACATGCAAATTCCCTCTCCGCCTCACAATCCACTCCTGCCACTCATGGCCATATCTGCATACTGGGAGTGACCAAACAATGTGCTACAGTGTTGGCTATAGTTACTAAGGATGCAGGCCTTTCCAGTTTACCGGTGTCTCAGGGTTGCACAATTCCCACTTATGATTTAAGTCTACGCAGTAATATAATTTCTATTCCTGCTGCGACAGGACCCAGGAAGTCAACTGTTGGTGGCAGAAGTGGCATGCCACTGCTGCCACTGCAACAGCACCCAAGGAACCAGGCATGAGGTCTACCGGGCATATTTGGGGGGGGGGTGTTAACAGCGTATGGTATGCTGGGTCCAGTTGCTTACACAGAAGATTACTTTTAAATAAATATAAGAAAGTGAGTGTTTTTCAAGATATATCACAAGAAATGCAGATATTTGAGAGCATACACAGAGTTGCTGCAGAAGGCTGAGATGAAATACAGTGGACTCTCCAGATCCGCAGGCTCTGGATCTGCAAATTCAACCAACTGCAGATCGTCAAACCCCATATTATTAAACGGTGCTGATGTGGACATGCTGAAACATATGCATTCATGTCACTGCCATTTAATAATACGGGGCACGATCATCTGCAGTTTTTGGTATCTCCATGGGAGCCAGGAACCAAATCCCCCGGGGTCCAAAGGGCCCTCTGTATAGGTGCATGTATCCTTTTAACTCATGATTCATAGGATTACAGAAACATTAACTGCAGCAATAAAAATTGTCACTCCGTGAAAAATTTGATAACCTTGTTACATGTAAGTTAGAACTATAAACAAAGGAAGAGAAAGAACAGTGAAAAAGAAATAGATAATTGGAAAGTGACATCCAAAGGAAGATGAAACAAGATTTTAAAAAATTGAGGTTTATGAATATAGGGAGGCAAGATTTATATTACAATATAACATGCTATATTGCCACATAATAAGTAATGTTATAAATGTGATATAGGTTAGTACTATATATTATGTATTATATTACCTCTGTGATTTACTTAATTTTCCCTGAATTGTTACAGTTTCCTCCACAGCAAAATCTAAGGAAGGGGTACTGAAATCCTAGAAGTCTCCCCTTCTTCCTGGATCAGTCACAAACTGGAAAAGGAGAAATCTCATCTTAGGATTTTATCAAACACACTAAATACGGCATCATAACAATGCCACATAAATGTGAAAGGGCACGCATGTCAGACAACGTCACACTTTCGCATTTATGTCCTGGCCAAAACCCATCCTATTTTATGAACTATCACGATTTAATATTCACATCGATGCTCTTAGTGAAGTTCATCTCCATGAGGAAGGCAGCCTTAAAGAACACAGCACTGGCTACACACTTTACGGGTCTGGCAAACCCAAAACCGAAAAACATCTTTCAGGAGTAGACTTTATGATTAAAAACTCCATTGCTTCCAAACTTGAAACCTTGCCAACAGGACACTCTGATCACATTATTTCCTTACGCCTCCCACATGTTCTCTCTAGTATATATGCCCCAACTATGCAAGACGACCCTGTAGAGAAAGACCAATTCTACACAGACCGATGCCACCTCATACAAATAGTCCCTGTAGAAAATAAAATTATTATCCTTGGTGACTTCAATGCCAGAGTAGGAAAGAACTCCAAAGCCTGGAAAGGTGCCTTAGGCAAACATGGTGTTGGAAACTGCAATGATAACGGATGCCTCTTGCTAGAGTTATGTGCAGAACAACAGCTGACTATTACAAACACTATCTTTCAGCAGAAAGACAGCTTGAAGACAACCTGGATGCATCCCCGATCCAAAGATTGGCACCTTGTTGACTATGTTCTAGTCCACGAGAGAAACATTCGCAATGTCCATCATACTCGAGTGATGCCAAGTGCAGAATGCCAAACAGGTCATCGCCTCGTAAGATGTAAACTAAATCTTCATCTTAAGTTCAAACCTAAGAGGGGTGGCATCTTAAAGAAGAGACTCCAAGTCAACAATCTTCAACAAGCTACCATGAGAGACAACTTCCAGGCAAACCTGCAAACAAAACTTGAAGACCATCCTACAGATCATTCTCCTACAGTGTTTTGGCAACATAACAAAAACAGTATCCTCCAATCTGCGGTAGAATCCCTCGGGTTCTCCCACAAGAAAAATAAAGACTGGTTTGATGAAAACAACCAAGAGATCCAGGAGCTGTTGGCAAAGAAGAGAACTGCTTACCAGGCATACCTCGCCCAGCCAACTTGCCATGTAAGAAAAGCAGCTTTCTGTCTCACATGTAGTAAACTTCAACAAAAACTCCGAGACGTGCAGAACAAGTGGTGGATCAATATAGCAGAAAAGACATAACGCTGTGCAGATCTGGGTGATCTTAGAGGATTTTATGAAGCTCTTAAAGCAGTGTTTGGACCTACTTATCAGGTCCAAAGCTCCTTATACAATACAGATGGTCAAACATTAATTACTGATAAAGCCTCCATCCTGAATCGATGGGCTAAACACTTTCAAAGTCTCTTTAGTGCCAACCGAATAGTCCAAGGCTCAGCTATCCAACATATGATACAAAAACCGATGAAAAATGAATTGGACATAGCTCCCTCTTTGGAAGAGACCCTTAAGGCCATACAGCAGATGAAAAACGGCAAGGCAGCTGGGATTGATGGAATCCCACGTGAAGTTTGGAAACACGGAGGTCATGCACTCCATAATAAATTCCACGAACTCCTTGTGAATTGCTGGGAAAAAGGGGAACTGCCATCAGATCTCCGAGATGCAGTCATCATCACCCTGTACAAGAAAAAAGGAGCAAAATCTGATTGCTCAAACTATCGAGGCATAACACTGCTCTCTATTGCTGGAAAAATCCTTGCAAGGATACTCCTGAACAGATTAGTTCCTGCTATTGCAGAAGAACTTCTTCCTGAAAGCCAATGTGGCTTCAGAGCCAATAGGAGTACTACAGATATGGTATTTGCCCTTAGACAACTGCAAGAGAAATGTAGAGAGCAGAACAAGGGTCTCTATGTAACATTTGTTGACCTCACCAAAGCCTTCGACACTGTGAGTAGAAAAGGTCTGTGGCAGATCCTGGAAAAACTAGGATTTAAAATGATAATCTTGCTACACGGTCAAGTCAGTTTTGGCGATGCTCTTTTAGAGCCCTTTCTAATAACCAATGGAGTGAAGCAAGGTTGTGTTCTTGCGCCAACTTTATTTACAATCTTCTTCAGCATGATGCTCCAAAGTGCTAAGGCAGAGCTTGAAGAACAAGATGGCATCTATATACATTACCGTACTGATGGTAGTTTGTTTAACTTAAGCAGTCTGAGGGCTCACACTAAGACTCTAAAATATCTAGTCCGTGAGCTGCTCTTCGCGGATGCTGCCCTTGTTGCCCACACAGAAGCAGCTCTGCAGCACCTAACATCCTGCTTCGCAACAGCTGCAGAGCTGTTTGGGCTGGAAGTCAACCTGAAGAAAACAGAAGTTCTTTACCAGCCTGCACCACAGGACGAACACCACCATCCCCACATTGCTGTCGGCAAACCTGTGCTTCAGTCTGTTCATCAGTTCACCTACCTGAGAAGCATCATCTCCTCAGATGCCAAGATTGACAAAGAGATCAATCACAGATTAGCAAAGGCATATAGTGCATTTGGAAGACTTTACAAAAGAGTCTAAAGTAATAAACACCTGAGGCGAAGCACAAAAATCAGTGTGTATAGAGCCATTGTACTGTCTGTTCTCCTTTACGGGTCTGAAACATGGGTCACCTGTCACCACCACTTACAAGTCCTAGAATGCTTTTATCAGCGCTGTATACGCACAATCCTAAATATACACTGGACTGACTATGTGACGAACGTTGCTGTTGTTGAGCAAGCAGGGATCACCAGCATCGAGGCCATGATATTGAGAACACAGCTGCGTTGGGCAGGGCACGTTTCTAGGATAGAAGACTACCACCTCCCAAAAATAGTACTCTACGGTGAACTCATCACGGGTCAGCGTAAGAGGAGCGCTCCAAAAAAAATGATAGAAGGGCTCCCTGAAACAACATCTCAGGCTCAGACAAATTGATCACCAACAATGGTCTGCCCTGGCCTCACATCAGGAGGCATGAAGAAGCACTATCCACAATGCTGCAGTCTTATTTGAGAACTCACACCGAACAAGTCTTGAAGAGAAATGACAACGCAGAAAGAATCACAACCCGGAAACATCACCGAAGGAAACCTTCTGCTGTGCTTTCTGCAACCGGACTTGTTTATCTCGGATTGGTCTTTTTAGTCATCAGCGTGCTTGCAGAAAGCGTGGGATAAGTCCTTCCTGAATCTTCATTTGGGAAGAAAAGCCAGAGAGAGAGAAACCATCAATAGATCTCCTGTGGCACTTTAATGCCGGAGTTGCCAGTGTATGAAACCTTGCGCCATTTAACTCATGTGAATGCTGCGTCAATGGCTGGTCCAGTGAGAACAGTTCCAGGTGAGATCATGACATCCAGGTAAGTGACACACTTTTTATGACTCTCCCCAGATTATTTGGAAGTGTTTTTAAGTGTATGTGGTTTTAAAAATTTTTTTTGTGTTGTGCTGATTTCTTTTTTTAATTTCCTGCGCAAATGTTTTCATGCAAGAATCCACGGGATTTTGAATGAGGAAGTGAACAGACCTCCATTCGCTTCCTCTTCATTTCCTGGGAAGCCTTTGCTGGGAGAGAAGGTAAGTGTGGTGGGGGTTGTTCTTTTGCCGGCATAAAAATGGCTTTAATTATCCCAGCAAAAAGAGGCTAGTCCTTAATATCTCCAATGCTGTTTTGTTTTCTGGTGCAGCCATTTAATGCCTCTCTGAATCCCTTCCCTGATCCAGTGGATACTCTGCGCAGAAGGAAAAGTAGATAGGCTTTCACTCTCTCTGCCAACACAAGCTTGTATTCTGTGGTTTGGAGGTTTTCTGAGGTCCTTTATTCTGGGTAACATTACTAGAACAGAGAAGCCCATCTTTTGTTCTTGCTTATAAAAGGAGATGTTATTCACAAGGATATACAGTGATATACTGATTTGCAAGAGAATGGCTGGATTGAAATGCAAAGCTGTAATATTTTACACTTGTTATGGTTCTTTCTCTTCACTTTCATCAGAATTTTTTTAAGACTTCAAACCATGGTCTGCTCCATGTTCTGAAATCCTCTTGAGACATGAACTAGCTGTGTTGAGGTCAGGAACAGAGTGGCTCTTTTTAAAAGCTGGTTTAACACTTCATTCTCCAAGTGTTCTCAACATGCAAGCTGAGATGTATTAATAGTGACATAAACATACCCAGGAGATAACAAACGGTTAACTCATTAAACTCGAAATGGGGAATAGAGTATGTTTGTTAGCTCTAACAAGTTACATATTTTAGTGTTTCATTTGTTCTGTGACCTGAGCATTGCTTTCATTTTGTGACTGCACAACAGGGTGCTCCTGTCTATCACGCAGAGATGTCTACAGTATAGATCATTTGATTTCTTTGATGTTGTTTCCATATCGGAGACCAGATGGTGGAGAGCAATAATACTCTGCACTAATCACTTAGAAAGTGTATAGCATAGTGCTTGGAAATATGAGCATGCACACACATATACTCCTTGTTGGCAGTGGCTTCGCAGTGGGGAAATGCCACTGAATTGTGTCTGAATTTGCCTACACTTCTCTCCCATTCCTTCCAAAACTAGTTACTTGCTCTGAAATGAAATGGATTCCTCCCCCTTTGTTTTGATTAGAGATCAAGAAAAATCCATAAGCAAGGGAGAGTGAGTAGTTCACTCTTATGCACATGTCACTGCCTATGTAGTTATACAAGTGGCACCTGCAGTAAAATGTTGCAGTGAGGAGTGCAGCTGTTGACAATTCTAGCCATTCTATTGAGTTCTCCTTCCTCCTGTTCTCAGTTCCCCTATCAACAGCCAGTGTTGTACGTATACTGACCTTAACCAGGTTTCCTTGGCCTTTGGGGGGGAGGGTATCCCTCTCTAGTTATTTTTCTTTTTTCTTTTTAACAATTTAATTTTTATTATATATTTTCAGGTAACAATACAAACAGAAGAACAAACATAGAACTGTGGATGTATGGTTCAAAATAACAAAGAAGTTCAAGCATGTGTATTATCCAGTTATTTTCAAAGTCCTTATAAGATATTACAATCAACCAAGCTATTCAGAATCAAGTAACAGAACTACATTACTGCATGGCATAGTAACAACATTATGAGAATTACTGCAAAATATCTGACCAAGAGTTCAAAGTGGGGGGGGGCAACACTAGTTTGTTGTGAATTGAGGCACTCAATAAATGGAAACCATTTGTTAATAAATGTGGTTGTTTTAGCTAGTATTTGTTGGTTTTTCATTTTGCTGGTTAGTTTCTCACATAGCCAGGCGTGTGTGGAAGAGGGGTGAATGTGTGTGTGTGTGTGTGAGAGAGAGAGAGAGAGAGAGAGAGAGAGAGAGGAGGGGAGGGAAGTGTGACAGTCATCTCTTTCCCTCAGAAAGGGCTTCTTTCTTTCTTTCTTTCCTCCCTTTTCTTCCTTCCACATAAATCCCCTCCACCCCTCCACCCCATCTATCCAGCTGCTCTTAACATGTCTTGGTTTCACTCCATTCTGCTTTGGTCAGACCCCACCTGGAATACAGTTTCCAGTTCTGGGCACCACAATTCAAGAAAGATACTGAGAAGGATGGTGGGAAGTCTGGAAGCCATGGCCTATGGGGAGCGGCTTAGGGAGCGGGATATGTTTAGTCTGGAGAAGAGAAGGTTGAGAGGTGACGAGATAGCCATGTTTAAATATTTGAAGGGACATCATACTGAAGATGGGGCAAGCTTGTTTTCTGCTGCTCACAGACTAGGACACGGAGCAGTGGGTTTAAACTACAGTAAAAGAGATTCCACCTAAACATTAGGAAGAACTTCCTGACAGTAACAGCTTTTTGGAAGTGGAATGCACTGCCTTGGAGTGTGCTGGAGTCTTCTTCTTTGGAAGTTTTTAAGTAGAGGCTGGATGACCATCTGTCACGAGCACTTTGATTGTGTGTTCCTGCAGGCAGAAACAGATTGGATGGGATGACCTCTGGGGTCTCTTCCAGCCCTATGATTCTATGATTCTAGGCTGCATTCAGAGCCTGGGAAAGTTACTTTTGGATTACACCTCCCAGAATTCCCCTGTCAGCACCCTTCTCAAAGTCTGGTTGCATTGTTCCTTTTTCAGCATTCTCTAGCCCAGTGGTTCTTAACCTGGGGTCCACGATGTCCTCAGAGGGGGTCCACAAAGGCTTGAAGGCTGCTTCGCCCACCTCCTCCCTGTAGTGAAACAGCCAGATGACAGGAACCAAGGCAAAGGCTGGCTGGCTTGGCCTGTGCATTGCCATTCAATCCACTCCAGCCACAAACATGCAGGAAGAAGCAAGAGCACGTCTGTCTTGTCTGGATTAAGTTTCAGTTTGTTTGCCCTCATCCAGGACATTACTGACAACAGACATTGGTTCAGTAGCAAGACAGCTTCCTCGGAATCAGATGGGAAGGAGAGAGTTGGGTGTCATCAGCATACTGGTGGCACCACACCCCAAAACTCCAAATGACCTCTCCCAGAGGTTTCGTGTAGCTTTTAAACAGCATGAGGGACAAAACCAAACCCTAAGGGACCCGACAGGCCAATGGCCAGGGCATCAAACAGGACCCCCCCAGCACCACCATCTGAGTTCACCCCTACAAGAAGGGCAAGAACAGTGCCCCCCAAGTCCCATCCCAGAAAGGCAGCTCAGAAGGATGCCATAGTCAATGGTATTGAAAGCTGCTGAGAGGTCTGATAGAACCAACAGGGACACAATCCCCCCTTTCCAGTTCCCTGAGTAGGTCATCCACTAAGGTGAGCAAAGCCACACTGAAATGGATCTAGATCCACTGGAGCTGGGAGGCCCTGGATCCCCTGGATCGCCTGGAGCTGGGAGGCCACCACATGTTCCAGAACCTTGCCTAAAACTGGAATGTTAGAGCCTGAACGATAAATATTCAGAATGGTGGGATCCAGGAAGGCCTTTTTAAGTAATGACCTCACCCCAGCCATTTTTGGCCTCTTTTATCCTTGTTGCAGTGAGGCATTCACCACTCCTCTTACCCACTCAGCCAGTCCCTCTCTGGCTGCTTTCAGAAGCCAGGAAGGGCAAGGATCCAGTATCCAGTGGTGGCTCTCACCTCTCCAAGGATCCTGTCCACATCCTCAGGCTGCACAAATTGAAATGTATCCAATAATGCAGAACAAATAGGCACCAATATTACATTCACAGGACCTGTTTCAATTACAGCGTCAAAGCGAATCCGAGAAACTTTAGAGATTATCAGACCCTCTAAAAAGGTGTTATCACAATGAAAGGAGGTCGCTAAAGGGCTTCCTTTTCAGATGACATCATTCCCCTCTCATAATGCTCCCATTCTGCTGGTGCTGCTTTTTATTGACAGGAGAAGCTGTCAGTGGATCTCCCATTCTGTTTCTGTCACAGATGTTCGTGTGACTGATAAGGATTTCACTGGCGAGATCCCATCGTCAATGGGAGGTCCCTGCCAGAACACTTCTTGGTGAGATCGGGACATCTAGGTAAGTGACACACTTTTAAAAACTTCCTTGGTTTACTTGGAAGTTTTAGAATGTGTTTTTGTGCTTGCTGTCATTTTTTCTCTACTAGTTTGCTTTTTATTTTTTAATTTCCTGCACTCTTGTCTTTTCACGAGAACGAGCAGGATTTCCGTTAGAGCTCCATTCACTCCTGGGCTGCCCAACACGCATGATTAAAGTAGGTCTGAATCTTTTAATTATTGTGCCAGGACAGGGACGGGAGATGGGCAGGAGAGGAGATTGTGGGACAGGAACGCTTTTTTCTGTTCCTGTCTGATTATCTCCGTAGTCTGCAAAGTGTCTTCCAAATTCTTCACAATGGGCTGTTGAGTGGTCTTTGTTTTCTTCTTGTGGGCCAGAATGTAAAAGACTTGAGACAGCTCTGCTGGATGACAATATGTGGACACAATGGTGGCAGAGAAGTATAATTTCTTCACTGCCACCGTCGCCACAGCATACATCTTCCAATGAGCTCTCACCCATGTTCTGTTGGACTCACTCCGAGTCTTCAATTATCATTGCTCTAGTCTCCATCCCACTAATTTCATAGCTGCCAGCTCCCACCGTGGCCATTTTCCTGTTCCAGAGCTCAGCCACGGCTTTGACAGGATAACTTGCCAAAGCAACAGGAAACTCCCCAAGAGCCACTAGGAATCCATCCAGATCCATAAGTCTCCTGGGTAGACCATCTTAAATGCCTCTCCTTGCAGAGTCTCTGAGTCCCAGGAAGTCTAAACACCACCAAGTACTGATCAGTCCATGACAACGGAACTACAGTTCCTCCACAGCCAGATCACCATCATTCAATCAAGAACAGAAAACCAGGTCCAGAGTGTGTTGTGCAGCAAGGGCAGCACCAGATACTACTTGGATAGCCCCATAGTTGTCACGGCAGACATGAAGTCCTGAGCTGCTCCTGTCAGAGCAGTCTCCACATGGATGTTGAATGAAGTTCCCCAGTACAACAAGATAAGGGGACTCCAACACCGTTGCTGAGACCAACTCAGCCAGCTCAGGCAGAAAGACTGTTGAGCAGCCGGGTAGGTGGTACACCAACAGAGTCCCTATTCTGTCCCAACCACCCACCATCAAAAACACACATTCTAACCCAGCAGACTGTGGGACAGGGCATCTGGTGAGGGAGATGGAAACCCGACAGACCACTCCACCTCCCTGTTCCCCAGGCCTTGTCCACTGCTGTACAGAGAACCCAAGTGGACAAAGCTGGGAGAGGTTAACCCCCATCTCGCACTCCTGTTTTATCCAGCCAGGTCTCCATAGTACAAGCCAAGTTGGCATGCTCATCCAGGATCAAGTCCTGGATCAAGGATGTTTTTTTCATTCACCAACTGTACTGGAGAAATCAAGATATTTAAAATACCCTATCAGATTATTTTTTAAGGATGTGAACATTGACAAAATAGGCACAATCCATCAATGTTTAGTTTGAGAATCTGTACAGCAAAATGCATGTGCTGGATTTCATTATGTACTTCATTGCTTAGAATCCAGATATAGATTCTGCACATCTGGGCATAGGCACAAGACTCTTAGATTACAGGGTGTAGCTTCTATGCAGATTTGTCCCATGTGCTCTCTCCCTTCCTCCCTCTCTCTCTCAGTGTACAGTACTTCATATAATCAGGGATATTTTTGTATCTATCCAAAATTATTTTCAATATTTTTGTAAAACATGTTTGACCTTGCCTTTTGTCATACTGGAAATTTATAAAGGGTTTCTTTATCCCACACCAACCTTGCCATGTAATTGAAGTGATAAATGCAGCACTAATAGGTACTCAGATATGCTAAGAAGGTTAAACATGCTAATGAGTCGTTTGAGTGTGGCCTTTGATTCAGTAATAATCTGTATTTAAACTATTGTGACTATGTCTTTGATTCAGTAATAATCTGTATTTAAACTATTGTGACTATGTACTTGAACAGATGGCCAAACAATGCATTTGGACATGTTTTCTTAATCACAAAATTTTTTAATGTATTATGTAAAAATATAAACCATTAAGGCTTATCATCTATACATCTGAACTGAACTGTTTCAATTTGTTTATCACCACACAAATTGTAATAAATGGTTATTTTAATACCTTCCAACTGTCCCAATCTGTCAGAGGCAGTCCCACTTAACCTTCTGGCATCCCACCTTTTCAGCTCCCTTTAAAATGTCCAGTTTCTCTGTCCTCATCCCATTTCCCCCCTTACTTCAATTGCTGTAAACTGCATTCAAAGTGCAGAAGTAGTTTGCATTCAATTAATTCAGCAGGGGCGGGGAGGGGGAGAGGAAGGGGTGGGATCTTACTTTCCCAGTAGGGTTCATGCAAATGCAAACTGTTG
Source organism: Gambelia wislizenii (assembly GCA_030847615.1). Classification (NCBI taxonomy): domain Eukaryota; kingdom Metazoa; phylum Chordata; class Lepidosauria; order Squamata; family Crotaphytidae; genus Gambelia; species Gambelia wislizenii. The sequence goes on from JAUMIR010000001.1 coordinate 120,914,883, forward strand.
TATCCTCTCCTAGCTTGTGTGTTCTTTTTCATTAATAACTTTTGCCCTCTTGACCATACTTTGATGTTGCTTGGCCACATCTGTCCCAGTTTTCATCTGTGAAATGTTGGATGTATGTATTTTCTGCAGCCTTGTAGCTATAGTAACCCTTGCTACTAATTGATGAGATTTTTTTTCTCAGCCAGTTAGATAACTCTTAAACTTGCAGTCTCAGTGATGCTCAACCATACCTTTACTTTAACTTGAAACTATGGGAGAAAGAATTCTCATGGTGCAAGGTACCTTTCATTTCAAGGAAGGATGCTTCTACTCAGCAGGCCCATAGAAAAATGGAGAAGGACTATGATGCCACCAGTTTCCAACAAGTACTGCTCCTGCCTAAATATCCTAAAGGCACCAGATTCTGTCTGATCTTGGAAGCTATGCAGGGCCAGCCTTGTTTAGTACTTGGAAGGGAGACCGACAACAATCAGCAGGTGCTGTAGGCTGTTTCAGAGGAAGGAATTGGCAAACCACCTCTGAATATTCCTTGCCTAACAAAACCCTATGAAATTCATAAGGTCACCATAAGTCAACAGGCGGCTTGCAGGCATACACACACACACTGCTCATGATTTGAAAAACTGATGGTCTTACATCCTTTCTTTGTCTTTTGATGGGTCTGCACAACATCAGCACTGTTCATAATTAGTAAAGTAATGTTGAGTGGAATCCATTATAGAAGAGATTATGAGACATTATGTACTACAGAAACGTATCTGATTTTAATATAATTCACAATAATGGTATAACAATGCTTCTGTTAGAACCAACAAAAATACCTGCAATGGAGAAATGATGCTTTTGAGCTGTTCAGGACTCTTTCTCAGGTTGGACGTTAAACAAAACAAAACAAAATAGAGGGAAGAACAATGTGATATGAATGAGAATGGGTTAATGAAAGACTGTCTTTCCCCATTTTAATTTTTTTAAAACTTAAAGCATGTGGGTAGCTCAAAGATATTCAATTCTGGATGTTACCTCTGTTAATTTTATTGTAACACAGCTACATGATTATGATCTGTCATGAAGAATACTTTGGGAATAATTACTATTTTTACACTGAGAGAAGACCTGTTTGTTTACTTTCAGAATAAAGATTGAAATCAATTTCTGAGTGACTTGTTGTAAGTTAATGATTCCAATACTTAAGAAAGGTGTAAGAAGTACATTTTAATAACTGTCACAAGATAGCAGCTTTCAAAGTGCTTCTGATTTCGTCAGTCCAGTCTGTATATGACCACTCAAAACTAACTTCCATATATGAATGGATTTTACTTCTACTCTAGGTACATAAGGTCAAGAACTGCAGCCAAAGAATGAGACTCCAGCTTCATTTAATGCTACACCTGTGTTCTTTGTACTGATACCGACCTCATGATTTTCTACATGAATTTCATTTTATCTTTTCACATACTATCTCCTTTCCATGCTGAAATACATCTGCTTCTATTAGAATATGGAAATCCAGTGAGCGCTGGGTGAAAGAATAATGGGACACATGGGTTAAATAAGAGTAGGCATAAGATTAAAGTGACTTGGTACAGATCAATGAAAACATCTTCTGTGTGCTTCTGTGCTGTTCGCTTCAAAGTATGAGGTTAGGGGCAAAGTTAAATTAACAAGGCTGCGGATGCTTGCATTTTCAATATTTTAAGAGATTGCATTAGAGACATCAAAGACTAATGGGACAAGCTTTGCCAGTAGCATGAGCATGCGTAATAAGACAATGGACAAAGACAGCTGAGTTCCCTTGCATAAAAGAATGCATGCAATTAGAATGTGATTCCAGCTAGTAATTCATTAAAAGCAAAAAGGAAAGTACCAGAGCCAAATTTTGAACATTTTCATTGGTTACATTCTCCCTATTATTTTAATCCAGTAATTCATGTAGAAATGTACAGACTTGATAAAAGACTTTTATGAAAAGTAATAGCTTCAACTAGTGATCAGTTAGAACCTCAAGTATAGCTTAATCTAAATTTCTGCAAAAGGAAATGTTTTAACTGCTTTGGGCACAGAGGGCTACAGTTGCTCTAACCTAGGATATATTTTGTTTTCAGATAGTTAAACCATCAATCTGAAAAGATTCCATAAATTAAGGTTTATGGTCAGAAACATTCTTTTGTTTTTGTTTTGTTTTTTAACTGGCTGTAATCATGAAGCCAGCTAAACTGGCAACACATATAGTAGAATTTTGCAGGCTAATCCGTGGTAATGCAGGGAAGCCCTTGTGCAGATTAAGTGACGTTTCAGGGATTACCAAACAAGAGCCAGGCCAGTGCAGGTGAGGTCAGGCTTGTCACTCTGCTTGCCTTGTGAAGACTGCAGCATCACCATTAGCAAAGTCTAAAGCATGTAGTACAAGCAGCAATAAAAATTCAACCAACCTGATACAAGTTTGAGGTTGCTTTTGAGTTAAATAGCTCATACTGACAGCTGACTGTTATGAGAGACTATACATATTTTCTCCAGGCACCAGTAAAATGAGACAGATGAATACATAAGTGTGGTATAAAATAAGAGAACAGGGTTTTTTTTCTCCCTATTGAAAATTCTCCTCCATGCAACCCTCTCCCCGTTTTCAGCAGAAAAATTAATCTGTACTTCACTCTGGACCAGGAGCATATTTCAGGATGGGGACTGTACTGTTGCTTTTGCTTCAGAATAGTGAAGGCCAGCTTATGAATGCCTTTTAGAAAGCAGGAATTCTTTTAACACGTTTGGCCCTCAAATGCTCTGCACATCAAGTACATGTGATTGTTAAAACAGGGGTTATAAGGAAGTTGCTACTATACATGTGAAATGTCAGTCACCTTACATCTCAGCAACAGCCTAACTATTCATGGCAGATTTAGTGAATTTATTTAAATATGCAACAGTGTAAACACACCCCAAAGCCAAGCTAATGTAAGCAGCAATGCTGATTAGGAAGCAGATAATGGTGTTAATGCAGGCACTGAAGGACAAGCAGCTTTTAGTCTTGGCAGTACTTCCCCTTGTACATGCTGCTCAAGATAATATATATACAGTTCCTAAATCAAGAAACTTGTTTATTTAGGTATTATAGCCATACAGAAACATACAGGCTGCAACCCTATGCCTGTTTATCTGGGAGTAAACTCTATTTAGTTTAATAGGCCTTAACCTCTCAATAGATATTTGTAGCACTGCTCTTTTCATGTTGTTGATCACTGAGAGGGATTTATCTCCAAATTAGAATCTGCATGTCCAAAAAAATTGAGATAGGGCCATGAGACACTTAGGCCTCATTTACACAAGGGACAAAAAGTCTGTACAGGGGATAAAAAATGCAAAAAGGCAGGCATTCAAATGTGAACAATCTGCCTACATGATTGTTTACCCCCCAATAACGTCCGCATGACCTGGGAGGGAGGAGGAGGATAGTGGCAGTGGGGCTGGGAAGGGGTCTGGAGCTAGGGCCAGGGTCCTCCTCCTCTGGAGGAGGGCAGCGGCGGCGGCGGCAAGGTTTGGAACTAAGGGAGGAGGAGGGGGACAGCGGCAGCAGCAGTGGGGTCTGGAGCCAGTGATTTACTCATGATTTAAATATCCTGCAGCCTATAATTGCCCCCTTCCTCCTCCTTCTCCATCCCCCTTGCCTCCCCCCTTCCCCCACACCCACACAACCCCAGCCCAGCCGCCCCCACCGGTAAGCTTGGGAGCTGGGTTCATGCAAGAGGCTGGCTCTTGCCTCTTCTGTGGGGCTGTGTGCGCTTAAATGAAGGTCCCTCTGAAGATGCTCTGAAGTATTCAATTTTATTTTGTGAATAATATATTTTTATGAGGCTATGTTTTAATTGTACAATGCTTTCAGGTCCCACTTCCCCTTCCAATACTGTCAGATATTATGATGGTTTCCAGCTTGGACAGAAAGCTGGACAAGATGGACAAGAAGAGAATGACAGCTGTTTCTTTGTTAACAGAAAGTCTTTCTTCACACAAGTGACTCTTTATAACCTCTGCTGGGGAAAAGGAACTGTATCATATAACCAGTTTTAAAACTACTTACACAATCTTTAGAAGTCAAATCAGCACCTTGAATCATTCCTGCAAACTTGGTAGCATATGACATTGCCATGAGCAATGTTTAATACCTACAAGACCTCATTGTGACAAGACCTTTGCCACAATAAGATTATAGTTAATAATTAGCTATGTGGAATTATGTAGAAAAACTATAAAGACAGTGTACTTGGCCGTGGGCTTCCCAAAGGTTTCCTGGGGAAAAGCTAAAGTGGAAGCCATAGAATTTATACTGATACACTATATAACTGTGTTATATTAATACTAGCTGGACCCAGCGTACCATACACCATTAAAAAACTCTGCCCCCTGGCACCCCCTCCGTTCGTTCTGCCCCCTGCCACCCCCCTCCGTTTGTTCTGCCCCCTGCCATCCCCTCCACTCTTTCTGCCCCCTGCCACCGCCCTCCACTTCTTCTGCACCCCCTGCTTGTTCTGCCCCCCTCCACTCATTCTTCCCCTTGGCCCCCACCCCCTGCACTCCAGCACACACCACATCCACCCCATGGTACTCCCTCTCCCTCTCTGGTGGCTATGTTTGGAATCTACATGGTCCCGCCCCCCGTGTGCTGATTGGCTGCCCAACAGACCTGTGATTGGTTGGTCAGGTCCCTAAGCAGCCAATCAGCACACTGGAAACGGCAACATACCCAAGAGAATTATATAGATAGATAGATTATATTAAGCACAGTTCTTCAACAAGAGTTGTAGAAGTAACTGGAGCTGGCCCCATATCAACAACTTGTTCACTTGTGGTTCATGATGGCCAGAAATAATAACAGTTATCAGCACTGTTCAGAGATTGGATAATTTACTTTTTTGGACTACAACTCTCAGAATCCATTTCCTGAAATGGTAATAAAGAAGCTTTTGATTAAAAAAAAATCAAGTGGAAGTGGTGTGATGAAATATTTTACATTTCCAGCTTGGTAGATGAAGGGAATGCTGTGGACATTGCATACCTTGATTTCAGTAAGGCCTTTGACAAGGTTCCCCATGACATTCTTGCAAACAAGCTTGTAGAATGTGGGCTAGACAAGTTAACTGTTCAATGGATTTGTAATTGGTTGACCGGCCGAACCCAAAGGGTGCTCAGCAGTGGCTCCTCTTCGTCTTGGAAAGATGTGACCAGTGGGGTGCCACAGGGTTCTGTCCTGGGCCCAGTGCTATTCAACATCTTTATCAATGACTTAGATGAGGGAATTAGGGGCATACTTATCAAATTTGCAGATGACACCAAATTGGGAGGAGTAACTAATACCCTAGAGGACAGGATCAAAATTCAGAATGACCTGGATAGACTGGAGAGCTGGGCCAAAGCTAACAAAATGAAATTCAATACGGAGAAATGTAAAGTACTGCATTTAGGGCGGAAAAATGAAATGCATAGATATAGGATGGGAGAGACCTGGCTGAATGAGACTACGTGCGAAAGGGATCTAGGAGTCCTAGTAGACCACAAGTTGAACATGAGCCAACAGTGTGATGCGGCAGCTAAAAAGGCCAATGCAATTTTGGGCTGTATCAATAGAAGTATAGTGTCTAGATCAAGGGAAGTAATAGTGCCACTCTATTCTGCCTTGGTCAGACCTCACTTAGAATACTGTGTCCAGTTCTGGGCACCACAATTCAGAAAGGATATTGACAAATTGGAGCGTGTCCAGAGAAGGGCAACTAAAATGGTGAAAGGTCTGGAAACAATGCCTTATGAGGAGAGACTTAGGGAGCTGGGTATGTTTAGCCTGGAAAAAAGACGGTTTAGAGGCGATATGATAGCCCTGTTTAAGTATTTGAAGGGATGTCACGCTGAGGATGGAGCAGGCTTGTTTTCTGCTGCTCCAGAGACTGGAACACGGAGCAATGGGTGCAAGCTCCAGGAACAGAGATTCCACCTCAACATGAGGAGGAACTTTTTGACAGTAAGAGCTGTTCGGCAGTGGAACACACTCCCTCGGAGCGTGGTGGGGTCTCCTTCCTTGGAGGTCTTTAAACAGAGGCTGGATGGCCATCTGTCGGGGATGCTTTGATTGTGATTTCCTGCGTGGCAGGGGGGTTGGACTGGATGGCCCTCGTGGTCTCTTCCAACTCTGCAATTCTATGATTCTATGATTCTATGATCAGTGAATAATTTTGTTCATTTAACAGCTAAGAAGCACTTTTGTCTTTCTATTCTGGAGTTGCTCTACAGATGGAACCATAAATCAATAACATTTGACTATTTGAACGTAAACCTGTTAACTCAATCATATCTTCTGTTGCTTCAGAAAGAAATGAGAGCTAAATCAGGTGAAGAGGGGCACCCTACCCTAAATCAGCTAGAATTCACTGTTTTTATTCCCTTGCATCTATACATTACTCCAGATGTCGGAAGGCAGAGATGCTGCTGCTTTTTATGATGCAATATAAACATCCTTCTCTTCCTCAGAAGCCATCTAGTAGCAGCAGAAAGAAATACAGTAGGACCCCCGTATCCGTGGGGGATTGGTTCCAGCCCCCCCCCCCCGCGGATACTGAAAACCGCAGATAACAGTGAACACCATTGAAAATAATGGAACTTCTGGTTTAAAATACCAGAGTTGCCTTGGAAGACCTAAAAACATCTAGAGAGGGTGCCTCTCTAGGCATTTTCTATGAAGACTCTATGGTAGGTGTGTTGTTTTGTGTCCTGTGGATAACTGAAACTGCAGATATTGGTTCTGCGGATACAGGGGTCCTACTGTAGTAAGCAGGGCCCACTCCAGTGGTTCTTCTGGGAGACCGTATGCTTTTGGCTCCTCTTCTCAATGAACTGTTTCCATTCAAGCTGATCCTTGTAAGACCTTTGTAACTTTAACAGCTGTGTCCTTAGTTTGTTTCTTCCTCCATCCCTTCCCATGCCTTTTCTTTTTGTGTCCTATCTTTGAGATTGAAAGCCTGAAGGCAGATCTGTCTAGTTTGTTACCGATCTTATTTAAGCCTCTCTGGGATCCTTTTTGGTAAAGGGTAGGACAGGGTAACAATTATTGAAATGTCTAAATAATACATTGTTAGTGGTCTCCTGTTCAAAAAAAAACACAAACATTTTTGGGTACTACTAGACTATCTCATAGGATTTACCTCTGTATTTTATTATTATTATTATTATGGATGTTAGCAGCTGTTTAGTGCAACAGGCAGGGCACCATCAAATGTCAGATTAAGGGCATGAGGTTTCCTTTGGCACCTGTGCCAAGATTCCAGCAATCACTGCCACACTGTGCAGCACAGAATATAGGTTTAATGTATAAGTCCTACAGCGGGGAACAATCCTGTTTTAGTCATGTGACTTAAATTGGTGATCAGACTTCCTGCGCTAGTACAGTGATCCAAAAGTGGAATCGTTGATAGTGAGTAAAAATTGCCAAAATATTACACTCAAATGTCCCTGCGGTACCGCAACAGTACCGGCAGGGATGGGTGTCATCCGAAAGGGATGCCCTGCAGCGCTGCAGCCTCGCAACGTGGCGAGGCTGCTTGCGCTGCATTTTACTTGTCCGAAAAAGTCCATAAGCTACACCTGTAGTTCATGCTGCTGCCAATCTGCATCAATAAGGCTGATGTCACCCCACCCCCCGACGGTGTCACCTGGTGTGGTTCAGCCTCTCCACACACCCCTAACGCTGCCACTGCTGTCAGTAATACAGCGGGCTTCTGGTATCCACTGGATTTGGTTCCAGGACACCCCGTGGATACCAAAATCCATGGATGCTCAAGTCCCATTATGTACAATGGCATCGTAAAATGGTGTCCCTTATATAACATGGAAAAATCAAGGTTTCCTTTTTGGGTGTGTGTTTCTTGGGTGTGTGTGGATATTTTCAATCTGTGGATGGTTGAATCCGTGGATGCAGAATCTGTAGATATAGAGGGCTGACCGTACTTTGTTGGCAGGCAGTGGAACAATGACATGAACACTGTGCTGCCTCCTGTACAAATAGTAGCCACACAGCACTATGGGGGATTGTGTCAAGATGACATCTTGGTTGTCTTGCTGCCACGTGGATCAGAAATCTTTATTTCTTTCTCTCTAGAGACAATTATTGAGAAAATTTTCCACAAGGGAAACCTTATTTTGAAAATTAGCCATACGATGAATGTGTGTGTAGCTGAGGTTCATATAGTGGAATTTCATAGATGCATTCAAGCTATATGTAACAATCACATGGCTTTGTGGCTGTGTCAGAATATAATATAATCCAGCTGCTGCTCAAGAAGAGATTTAAAATATTTCTTCAGAGACACTAAACATTTAAGTCCATAAGAATAACAACAGCAGCAACAACAGATGTTTGAATTTCGTAGCTCAAGAAGATTTGGGATTACTGTTCTCATTTTGAATCTGTCATACTGGAATCAATAGAACCATGTTCACATAACCGTTTTAAAGAACTAAAGTTTTAAAAAATATCTTATAGTGAGGGTTGTGAGGGGAAAGTATGCACCAAAACCCTCTTACACCTCATAAATTCCTCTTTGTCAAAGCATAAATGAGAGCTGTGGAAGAGCAAGAAGACAGCATTGTTGTTTAAACCAACATTGCTGACAGCCAGACTGTTTACTTTGTCTGCCATGGTTTTCTTTTCACTTTACATAAGCCCATGTTACCAGGTCAAAGTTGTGACTGAGATAAATGGTGTTAAAAAAATAAGAAATATCAGAAGGAAGCAAAAACTCTGTTATTGGATCTGGCAGAAGGAACGTTTGGAGCCTAAGATTCTATGACAATTAAGAACTTGCATGACAGTTGCTCAGAAAGTGGAAGAAGGGAATTGAAAAGACACTGTCCTTTTCTCATTGGTCTCATCTAACCTTGCTAGTGTTAGTCTCCTTTGGAGGCCTAATTGAGAGAAGGCTCCCTCAGCTCCAGTTGTTTATTATACAATGCCAATTAAAGCAGCTCAAGCCAATGCCATTAAAAAACAGCAGCAGCTGCTGCGGTCCAGAAAAGCTGCTATAAGAACAGGTTGCTGTTTATTTCCTACTTACCTTTAGAGCTTAACAACGTATTTAAATGTAAAGAAGTTGCTGCTCCTTCTGGACAAAAGGAGGGTAAGAGTTGGAGAACATTCTTGCCATTCTTCCTGAGTTTCTTTAAGTCCTGGGGAAAACAGAAATGTGGAGACAAAACACATAAGCTGTGTTGACATAACCACATGGGCAAACTGTGCCAAGCATTACTGTGGGTAGGCTATTCGGGAATAATTGTTTTACCCTTGTACAATTTAACTGCACAATTATGCTTCAGTTAAACTAGGAATCAATGTGCTAAGCCCAGCAATTCTCATGCCATATTATTTCAAGACCAGACCCTGACCCTGGTCAACTTGTGGTCTTCCATGTGTTGTTGGACTGAAACTCACTATAGGCAAAACTGGCTAGGCCTAATGGGTGTTGCAGTACAACATCATATTGAGGGCCACAAATTGCCTAACCCAGCTACAGATATATACGGTATATTTTTTAATGTTATAAAATCTATTTATCTGTATATCACTTGTATTTATATCTTGCCCTTGCTCCAGTAAGCAAAAGGCCACATCACGTCTTCCCTCTTCATAACAACCCTGTAAGGTTAGTCAGGCTCAGAGAAAGTGACTGGCCTAAGGTCACACCAGTGAATTAATGGCTGAGTAGGGGCTTTAACATGGATCTCCTATATCCCAGTTCAACATCCTAATCACTACACCAAATTAGCTTAATATATTGGGGCAATATAACCTAAAATGTTCAGTCTCTCTGATACATGAACAGAATAATATAGGATCACATGCTATTTTTTTGTGAAAAAGTTGTGTTCAGATCATATTGCTTTCAGTTTTTCCACAGAACCTTTCCCTCAATAAAGCCTGAATATCGCTGCTGCTGAAAATTGTGAATAATTTGAGTTGAAAAGAGATAATGAGCCTGTAGCGCATTACACATTGGTTGAACATGCAATCAATATTATTTACAAATACCATGATTTGCATTTTCACATCTTGTATCACTACAAATCCCATCTTCTTGCAATAACTTTAAGCAAATATGGTCATGCAACAACTTTTTGAGTCTTCATATTACTATAGATATTGCAAAGAACCTATGTGAAATGTTGCAACAATATTCTGCTCTTATGATGAGAACTAAAAGTACACAAGTGGAGGCTTGGTGATGGGAATTGTGATGATAGGCACTGTGCACAAATAGCAAAACACCCAACAGTCATAGAGAACAAATAAAAATTAAGAGCAGAGGAATAACATTTATCCGTTCATAAATTTCAAAGGTAGCATGTTTATTCAAATGCATTGTATCATGGGACTCTAGACATAAATTCCCTAGGAGACTCAACTTCAACACTGTAACTGGGGCAGCAAAGACAAGGCATCCAATATAACTCAACAAGGAAAGAGGGCTCACTGAGGATGGGGACCCTGTGCTTAAAAGTAGGGAGCATGTATCTCCCACATCGCTCTTCTACTCAACAAAGAGTTGGGTGCGTATGTTCAGAGCCACAAAGTCTCTCACCCCTTGCAATTACAGTATCTATCGGTAACTGTACAGTGACAAAACCTTTGTAGTACACATTCTTCCATAGCCCTGTAGCTCCATTCTGAGTACTCAAGTAACAATACTAACATGTAACATATAGGGTGGAGATTATAAACTTTGTGGAGAGAGGCATGGGTCCTTTTAGCTGGCCTCAAAGTGCTAGTTAGGGGTGGGGAGACACTGACTTATTACTCCTAGGTACAGGCATGCTATTCACAGTGCTATGTCACTGCTTGTGATTTAAATGGCAATCTTGACATTTCTCTTAGAAAATAGTAGCTGCTTGCAGGCTGTTGCTGTTTTGGTGGTCAAGGAACTGGAGTACAGTCAAAGAACTTTGTGTCTGGAGAGAACATTTACTACACTCTTATCATCTGGGCCACTGGAGGCCTTACATGACTAGAGAGGTTAAGTTGGTTTTCCCTGGAAATATAGTTGTGAGTACTGTGTGGACTGGGTGTGGACAGTACAACAAAGTCATGATGGTGCTCTTATTTTTGTCACGGGCTGATTCCTTTTTTCTTTGTGTTTGACCAGTTGTCCCTGCTGTGCACTTTTGTGATCGGTGCCTGGTGATGCTGTGGGTATGTCAACCAGTACCGCCAAGCTAGCTTTTCCTGCTACAGCTATCATGTGGTTGACTCTGCTGCTGACTGAGCACAGGGTTATGACAGTTTTGTTTGGGCATTAAGCCTGATGTAACAACTACTGGTGCAGCAGAACCATGAAGCTATTTTTATTTATAACCTTTCTGTCATTGCAGCTGAGGAGTCTTACTATTTAAAAATACTAAATTACTACTTTTTAAAACACCTTTTTAGAAGCATTGTCTGAGGTCTTTTGTAGTATTTTTCAGAAGATGACTGTATGAGCTCTGAGCTATTTCATTTTTGCCTTCTGTCAAGTTACATGGGTCATTCAGTAGTCATAGGGAAAGGTTGATCCAAACGTTTCCTTTCAAGGGCCAAATGGCATGGGATCACTAATCTGGACTTAATTTTTTCCCAGCACTACCCTGCCCAATAAAGAAATGATAATAGAACAAGTTTTCCCCTTGTATAAACAAGATATGGGCAATTCAAAATCTGTATTAGGTCAACCATTTGCCCTAAAACAGATTTTAGATTGTATCTCATGGCCAACATATCATTGCCTCTGTATTTTATAGGACATTCTCAATTTGTAAAATGTTTGGCTGAGTTTACAATCCCAGGGAAATAAAATGTCAATTGACAGGGCATCCTTCCCTGAAGTCACAGCTTCAAAAACGTTGGAATGGTTCAGAAAACAAACAGCTGATAACTGAGGTTAGATACAGCTAAATTTTGTAGTCTAAACAAGGACATATCAAATGAGTGCCATTCTAGCACCAGTTGTCCTGTAAATGCGTAAAAATGAAGGGAGGGACAACACTACCCAGTTAGCAGAAGATTAACTGTTCTGGAAGCTTACATTCTCCCCAGTAAAAAAAAAATACCCAAACTGAAATTTGCTTTGCAACTCCAAAGGAGAGGAGAAAGACAACTTAGTCAGGATTTATCCAAATGGCTAATAATGGTTAGAGCTCATATCCCTGCTTTCCAGAGAGTATTTTTTCATGCTTTCCCTAGCTGATATCTTCTCTTTTAGGCTCAGCATTATCACATCTTGTTTTTAATTTCCTTCCCTTCCTATAAGGTTCATCTGATTTAGCTTGTGAGCTGGCAGGGAAGGCCTGCTTGCATCATAATCACTTTTTAAAAGTAGCATCTAGAGTTTTAAAGCATTTAAGTAACATCAAATGAAATATTAATATTCCCTGCCACACTAGATGGGAAGCTGCACATCACCACTGAATCCCACCAGTTATAAAAGCTGCTGTGATGGTTTCCTTAATCCTAAAGCTCTCTCTCCTCTTCTGTTCATAGTGGCATAGATACATTATGGCTTTGTATATACTATAACCTGAGCAGTCATGCAGTGCTTAGAACTACGGTTATTTAAAAACAAAACTGCATATTCAACTAGTATGTTATACAGCCCCTTTTAAGGCACACCAACCCACTGAATGTTTCTCCAAATAGAAAGCACTTATATTACTTTCTGAAGTTTTAGAAGTTTGGGTTTGGAAGAATCTCTGGAGGAAAACTTCTAGTGCTAAACAGCATTCATCACAAAGCATGGCTTTACAAAATGTCCACCTCCTAGCCATAAAAACATCCTTTGTTGTCCTACTTTTTTAGCTCCTTTTAAAACGGCCCATTTTCTCTCCCCTCCTCACACTTTCTCCCTTTGTCTTTCTTCCATGGTGCAAACTTGAGTTCAAAGTGCAAAAGTAATTTGCACTCAGTTAACTCAGCAGGCGGGGGGGGGGGAGAGGTGGGAGCAAGCAGAATCTTACCCTTCTCAGTAGACTCAGGGAAAAGCAAACTGCTGCAGCATCAGCTTGTATGTTCTTCCTCATTAATAACTTTCCCCACTTTGACCACACTATGATGTTGCTTGGTCATATGCGTCCCAGTTTTAATTTGTGAAATGTTTGGTGGTATGTAAAAACAGCACCACCAATAACATGATTAACTACAGAGATAGCAATGAGACTTTGAGATGGGAGGGAGAGGGTGAGTTAGGATTTCAGAGTGAAACCAGCACCCTGTTACACTCAAAATTCTATAGGAATCCAGCATTGATAGAAATCCAGTCTAACACATCACACGAACAACCACTTAATACAAGTTCAGTAAAAACTGAAATTCAATATATGCAGCTTGCAGTAAGTTCTGGTGCTATTTTCCCAAGTAACCTTCATAGAATTAATAATGCTGGGAAGGCACATTACATTTCAGTAAGTTTGAAGTGATCAATATTTATTGCTGGATGTGAACCTAATTTTTTTAAACTAGTTTTGTTGGTAAAAATAAAAAATGGCACCCATTTCCTGAAGCTGCAAGTGTAATGTGCCCAAGCACTATTGAGAGGAAACTTAACATTAACAGTGGTATCTGCTATTCATCCAGGGCTGGAATTCAATGCACACATGTAGTATTTTTTTAAAAAATTATTTTACTGTCACTTTCACTAAAGTTTGACTGGACTTCCTCCTTGAAAATCCCTTCCAGTATTATGACTCAAAGGAAAATGTGCATAAAATTGAGAGGTTGTCTAGATGGTGAAAATACTCCTCATAGAATGCAAGTATACTTTTTGCTCCAACAAGAAGCCAAAAACTCCAATTACTGCGTGGGAAAAGCCTTTGCAGCTTTTCCCTGAAGTTTTCAAAATAATGTGTGGAAATGCGCATTACCACTCATTTGGACAACAGATGCGCAGCACATTTTTGGGGAGGGTGGAAGTGTAAAGCTGATGGGTTGGATGTGCACGGGAGGCGGGCTTGCTGGCAATGAAATGGTTGGAAACATCATTTTGGAGTTCTGTGTTGCCAATTATGAGCTTTTTTCTGTGCTGAGGCGACCAAACAGCTTTTTTAAGTGTAAGGTCTCACTTGCACACCTTTGATTTACAGTTAAAAAAAACATACTGTGCAGCAGCAACAACTTATTCAGAATAATAATGCAAGTCATTCGCTCTTAGCTACCGTCTTGATTCATAGGCAGGGCTGCGTGTGCACTTCAAACACGAATAGCTTTGCATACCAGCAATTTTGCTAAAGGATCATGGAGACAAATGCACACTGCTGTGAAGTTGCATTAATGCGCAGCAATCCACATTATATCTTCTCATCTAGACAAACCCTAACTTGGAAGTAAGATCTGCTAAATAAAACAGGACTCACTTTTGAGAAAATATGCTCAGGCTCAGGGTACCACAGAGCTTTAACCCCGTCTTTTGGGTGCAGAGACACCATACGACTGTACTCCATATATTGTCCTAACCAACATCAGTGACATTAATATAGGACACTAAAAGCCTATTAACAAAGGAAACACAACTCTTACTTATTTCACTTTTAGACCCACTTGATAACCAGCACATTATCTGTGAGCAGCACATTAATAGCTGTGTGTGTTTCTGATTTATTCCACACTGCACCACATCACCACACGGGATGGATAACTCTGGGAAAGGCTTAAAAAAGTGCTTTCTGAGAAAGGGATTCAGAGAACATGTCTTTTGAGGTTTTTCCCTTTATGGTTTTTGACCTGTACCCAGAATGTACTGGACCAATACTTCTTAACTTGGGGCCTGGAGAGGAAAAGTCTTCCCTCCCTCTACTGCCTGAGGGATGGTTTAATGTATGATGTAATTGTATTACTGTTATTATTGTTTTAAATCTCCATTTAAGTCTTGGGGTCCTGGCAACAAAAATGTTTAAAGGGGATGGGGTAAAGAAAAGGTTAAAAGTCAATGTTCTCTAAACTGTTGTAGGCAGCCAGGTTGACTTCTGGTGTTTCCAGAAATCTGTTCTAGGCAGCCAGGTTGATTTCTGGCGTTTTCAGAACAGAGCACATAACACCTGTGTTAAAAGATCTCCACTGGCTGCCTATTAGGTTCCAGGCTCAGTATAAGGCGTTGGTTATGACCTTTAAAGCCCTACATGGCTTGGGTCCAACTTACCTCTGGGCCGCCTTCTCCTGTATGACCCTCACCGAGCACTTCAGTCCTCTGGGAGGAATCTGTTACAACCTATGAAAACAAGGCTGTTGGTGACCTCCCACAGGGCCTTCTCTGCTACTGCTCCCAGATTATGGAATGGCCTGCCGGACGAGATCCGTCTTATTACCACCTTAGACAGGTTCAAAAAAGCTGTCAAGACGAATCTTTTCCGGCAGGCCTTTCCCGAATAGCTATCCTGGCTTGAAGATTCGGCTGCCTTTTCCCTTAAGCTGCCACTGGATTATTCTATTTTTTTCTCTTTTTAATTATTGTATGTTTTTAATCTTTTAAATTTAATATTGTTTTAAGGGGTGGGTGGGTTAGGACTGACTATGTGACGAA
Organism: Gambelia wislizenii; assembly: GCA_030847615.1. Classification (NCBI taxonomy): domain Eukaryota; kingdom Metazoa; phylum Chordata; class Lepidosauria; order Squamata; family Crotaphytidae; genus Gambelia; species Gambelia wislizenii. Next base: position 120,930,449 of record JAUMIR010000001.1, read on the forward strand.
TGTTGCTGTCCTTGAGCAAGCAGGGATCACCAGCATTGAGGCCATGATATTGAGAACACAGCTGCGCTGGGCAGGGCATGTGTCTAGGATGGAGGACCATCACCTCCCCAAAATAGTATTCTACGGTGAACTTGCCACGGGTCAGTGTAAGAGGGGCGCTCCAAAAAAGCGATACAAGGACTCCCTGAAACAACATCTCAGGCCTCGGCCAAATTGATCACCAACAATGGTCCGCCCTGGCCTCACTTCAGGAGGCATGGAGACACACTATCCACAATGCTGCAGCCTTATTTGAGAACTCACGCCAAACAAGTCTTGAAGAGAAATGACAATGCAGAAAAAATCACAACCTGGAAACATCACCCAAGGAGACCTTCTGCTGTGCTTTCTGCAACCAGACTTGTCTTTCTTGGATTGGCCTTTTTAGTCATCAGCGCGCTTGCAGAAAGCGCGGGATGAGTCCTTCCTGAATCTTCATTTGTGAAGCCAGAGAGGGGTTAGGGTACTTATGTAATTATGGGATTTTTATGCTGTAAGCCACCCCAATTGTTGCGGAGGGGCGGGATAGAAATAAATTTTATTATTATTATTATTAAACTGTTCGTGGGGGAGATTGGAAAGCGCTTGCCTCAAGCTCCACACGAATGGGAGCCGATTGCACATGTAGACCAAGGCCTGCTGTGTGGGCTGTATGTAGAGCAGTGGCTCTTAACCTGGGGCCAGGAGTCCGCGATGTCTTCACTGAGGGTTAAAAGTTGCTTGGTCCACCTCCTCCCTGCAGTGGAGCAGCCACATGACAGGAGCCAAGGCAAAACCTGGCTGGCTTGGTTTGCACATTGCCATTCAACCCATAAACTTGCAGGAAGAAGCAGGAGAAAAGTCTTCCCTCCCCCTCCAGTGCCCTGAGGGAAAGTTTAATGGATGGTGTAATTGTATTATTATTATTAATATTGTTAGGGTTTTAAATCTTGAGGTAAGTCTTGGGGGCCCGTGGCAACAAAAGATATTTAAAGGGGGTCCCTGGTAAAGAATAGGTTAAGAGCCACTGTACTGGACTATTTTAGAGGCAGGCATAACTCCTTGCCCAAATTAGCACAGCTCCAAGTGGATGAATTCGTCGCTGTTTGTTTTTCCAGCCGCGAAGGGGGGGGCTCGTTAGCCCGACGCGCGCCCATGGCCCCCCGAGGTAATCATCGGGAGGAGCCTCTGGGCGCAAAGGCGCGGCGGTTCAAAACCAGCAGCCCCGAGGCTCCACTGGGCATGGCTGGAAAAGGCGGGAGGCAGGGAGAGGAGCGGCATGCGAAAGACCGAGGCCGTGATTGACGGGCGGTGGGGGGAATAGGTGGGACGCGAGAGCCGCGGGCAGGCCGTGATTGGCTAAGGGGAGAGGCCAGGTCAGGAGTGGGGCGGGGCTGCTGGCGGAGGCGGCTTAAGGTTGGTGTGGGGCTGGCGTTGAGCTGGGCCGGGCGGCAGGGAATTTCAATTTCGGAGGAGCCTGAGGGAGGCGGCTGCTGCTGCTGCTGCTGCTGCTGCGAGGACGAGGCCAAACGGGGAAGGCAGGGAAAGAGGAGGAGGAGGAGGAAGGCGGCCGAGTGAGGTAGGAACTTGGAAAGTTCAGCGGCGTTGCCCTGTTTTGGCGGGCGGCGGGTGGTGGTCTCTCCTTCCCTTCCCTCAGCCCCGCCGTGTCTGTGTGGCGGCAGAGTGGACGCGAGGGAACGAGACGGAGCGGGAGGAGGAGGAGGAGGGGTCCCCCATTCCCCCGCCGCTTCGTCTCCCCTCAGCCCGGTCCCTGCTCGCTTCTCAGTCGGTGAAGTATTTTTTTGTGGAGGGGGGGGAGAAGAAGGAGAGGACGCCTCCTCCTCCTCTTGCTGAGCCTCCCCTCTTCCCGAGGGGTCTCCAGCCCTGACTCCCGGTGGAGTTGCTGGAGCTGGGCGGACGCGTGGTGGAGCGCTGCTGCTTCTTTCGGGCGGCTGTCAACCCCCCTCGACCACCGCCTGTCTGGCCAGGGAGGGTGCGGGGCGGGGGTCGAGCAGGAGGCATTCTCCGAGGAAGAGAGAGGCACATCCGCTGCAAACTCCGTCTGTGTTTATGTGTGTAGGGGGGAGAGGTTGATGGCTTCAGGAAATCCGCTTCCCTCCCTTTTCGGGGGAGAAAGGCGGGATATAAATCCAATAAATAAATAAATATGCCCTATGAGGAGCGGCTTAGGGAGCGGGGTATGTTTAGTCTGAGAAGAGCCAGTTAAGAGGTGACATGACAGCCACGTTTCAATACTTGAAGGGATGTCATACTGAGGATGGAGCAAGCTTGTTTTCTGCTGCTCCAGAGAGAAGGACACCGAGCAATGGGTTCAAACTACAGGAAGAGAGATTCCACCTCAACATTATTAGGAAGAACTTCCTGACAGCTGTTTGGAAGTGTAAGGCACTGCCTCGGAGTGTGATGGAGTCTCCTTGGAGGTTTTTAAACAGAGGCTGGATGGCCATCTGCCGGGAGTGTTTTGATTGTTTCTTCCTGCATGGCAGGGGGTTGGACTGGATGGCCCCTGTAGTCTCTTTGAACTCTTGAAAATGATCGTGGCTTGAGGCGGGAGACAACTGACTGTGGCCGAGCAACTCTCCTCTCAGACTCAGAGAAACAGAAATGAGAAGCTTCTGAGAAAAAAAGAGATTGAAAAATCCGTTGAATTGGCCAGAATTGAAAAGGAAAAAAGAGAGAAAGAAATGGATTATCAAATTAGAATGAGAAATATGGATCAGGGAATCCCTCAATCTCAAGTGGTCCCTGAGGTAAATAGGTTACCTCAGATTGATATGAAGAGGTTCTCCAGGTATTGTAAAGGGGATAACATTGACCTTTTCTTCATTAACTTTGAGAGAACTTGTTCAGAATGGAAAATAGAATAGAATAGGTCCCAGCCAGGGACGGGAGCAGGGTTTGGTTGTGCGGCTGGTGCTGGGGAAGAGGTTTCCTTTTGCAAGGAGAAACAGGATGGGTAGTTTAAAAGGAAAAACAAACATCCCTCTCTGCATCTCTCGGTATCTTGAAACTATCGTGGAGCCTACCTTTCGTTCAAATTCCCCTCGTTTGCCCCTCCCTCTGTCACCCTGGTGCTCCATTGAGAGAGAAATGAAATGCCACAGTAGAGAAGTGGCTTTTTTAGAATCAGATCAAGTCATGGAGTAGAGAACAAGCTTTCTAATTCTCCAGCTTGTTCAGGCTGTAAAGCAAAATAACAGGGGAGGGAGGAGGGGAATGATAGGCATGATAGAAAAGCTTAAGATGGAGCGCTGGAGGTATTAGGCAGCCTTAAATAGACTAGAACATGTGAAGTGGCAAATGAGTTGCCTCAAAGCTACTGGCCCAGGGAAATAACAATGCCTGTTTCTCTTCCCAGTTTTGAAAAAAAGCCTCAACTGTCAGAAGGTAGCAGCTGCTGCTGTTGTTGTTAGCCCATCTTTTTTCCAGTTTGGGACTCAAGGTGGCTTCCACAGGTTAAAACAGATACAGCTTTAAAATGTATATCATACCTACAAATATTGTAAAATACGGTCAAGTATTAAAAGCAGTTAAAAGCAAGAGAATGAAAAAGAAAATAACAAATTCTGAAAGGCCATTCCTTTCCCAGCAATCAGTCATCAAAGGCCTGCTGAAACCAAAAACCTTACCTACCTACAAAAGGATAGCAGGGAGACTGTCAGTCTAGCTTTTCTAGGAAGGGAGTTCCAGAACCTGGGAGCAGTCACTGAGAAAATTCTCTCTCCCATGGTCCCACCAGATGTGCTGTTAGGTTGGCAGGACAGAGAGAATGGCCTTCCCCAGACCATTCCAAAACAGAAGGGCTCATGGGAGAATACAGGTCACTCCCCTGTATCTGTGGAACCAATATCCATGGTTTCAGTTATCCACGTCTGAAAAAGAAGGACACATACTGTAGAGTAATGCTGGAAAATGCCTAGAGAGACATCCTCTCTAGGTGTTATCCAGGAATGTATCTCCCGTGGATATGGGGGACGACCTATACAATCTTTCAGATAGCCTGCACCCAAACCATATAGGGCTTTATAGGTCATAACCAGCATTTTGAATTGTTCCTGTGAACAGACTGGTAGCCAGGGGACCTGTCACAACACGGGAGTTGCAACAAGGGTTAAATTTGATATTCTACAAAATACAAAAATTGTAGGTATTTGTATTGATCCATTAGGGGAACAAAGTCATCCTAAGGCATGTGGTAGCCTCTTGCTGGGATAATAGTTTGTTCATGTAAATATAAACATGGAACAAAGCTGCATTCCTTGCTATAGCATCAGACATCTTAGCAGCTTGTTTGAGATATGGGCTAAAAGGAAGATGCCTGGTTCTCTTCTCCAGAACACTGGTCCTTGGGAAATGCTAAAAGGCAGTGAAGAAGATGGCAACAACTTTCATGTTATGATAAACTGAAGCTAATTATAACCTGAGTGTTGTTGCCATCTTGTATAAGAGTACAGGCACCTCCTGCTTATTCAATAGGTTCGGGACCAGAGCAATGTCAAAAACTGGAAAATGTTGAAATGTGGAACTCAGTCTTTTTTTTTTTTTTTTTTAGCTTGTATCGGTAAATGCATTTTGGCTGCTGAAAAATGTATGGGTTCTTTCAGCTTTATCACTACTCTTAGGTGCCATTATGAATATTATAGGCAGAAATATAAGTATGAATTCTCTATTATAAGCACAAATGTAAGGGGCACGTTGTATACAATCTCTAAAAGACGCACCATGAACAACTTCTATACACACATTGAACGAAAAGATGGCACCCAGTCAATTGAGAGAAAAAGCAGCGCATGATCACAAAAGCATCATGCCAGCATTATGAATTAGGTTGAAAGAGGAGACCACATGTCGAATGTACGAGTTCCAGTTATAATTGAAAAGGGTCGAAAGCGGATTGTCAAAAAGTGGGCCATGGAAAAATGGAGGATGCCTGTAGGTGGAATGGTGTCACTTGCAGTTTTAGTCTGAAGTGCCTCCTTCAGTTCGATGTCTCACTGTATTTTATAAATGAGGGGTATGATTAGGTTCATTCCTTCCCCTGACCCCACATTTTGAATCAGCCTTACAGGCAAAGTAAATATAGATGGGGTTTTGATGGGTTTCAGTGAGTGGATGTGCTTAAAGCTAGAATGAGGGAGTTGCATGGGACAAAGGGGGTTATAGAAAGCTTTCAAGGCAGGAGATGTTACTGTGTAATTTGGCTGGTGAACTGGATGTTGTGATTTTCAGAGCAACTGGCTTTATTATGCTTTGACTGAGCACTGATAGCGAGCATTCTAGAAATGGTTGTGCTGCTTTATTGAAGGTACTGTCTTGAAAGCACTATTTGAGTTGTGATAGGATATAAGAGAGAACTGCACCCTTTCAAGTAATTATGTGAATGAGGTGTTCTTGTAATAAGAGGTGGGGCTTTTTGCCTAGCAATCAGTATTTTTTTTTCATTTTAAGTGTCAAGGCCTTCTAAGAATTAATCCCTGCTACTTCCCATTACAATATTTCATGTCCCCTTTAACGACCTTGTTTGTTATCAGTAAACCTGCCTATTTCACTGCTGTTATGGATGTAAGTTAGAGATGTAAACTTTCTGGAAATTGTTGAATTGAGGCAGAAACTTTATTTCTGTGTAGGGAAAAAATTGGAAATTTTTGGGAAAATTTAAATGTGTGCAGTATTTATTTTCATATCAAACATAAACTAATTTTATTTCCCTAGCAACATAAAATCTTCATTCATAACTTAGCATTTAAAGTTACAATGTTTGTCAGAGTTGTGAAATTTAAAAATATAAAAGCTTTTGTTTAATGCAAGTAAAATTGTGAACGTACCCTGTACCTTGTACAGCTAGGTGTAAACTATTTCCTTCTGTCAGTCATGGTTAGAGCTCAGTTCTTACTCAGACTTTCAGATAGTTCCTGAGGTGTTTTGTTGTTGTTGTTTGTTTTTGCTTCACATTCTTCTGGCTTTATTATCCTATAGCAAGGCAGAGCAGTAACCTTTTTGGTTCCCAGTTTGGGGTAGGCTTTCTGTGTCATCTGAAGGGAGAGGTGGAAAGGTTAACTGAAGCCAAGGTAAAAGATAACAGAGGGCACTTGCAGTGAATGTCACTGGAAGAAGACAAGCAGCAGTAATGTTCCTTCAATTTTTAGTGTTGTATATGTCTACATTATGCACAGGAATGATCATTCTGTGTACTGTCTTGTACACAAATCTTTGTATTACACAGTTTCTGGAATCTTGAGTAGGTAAAATCTTGTCTTAAACACCATTTCACTCATTCCGAAAGAGAATACCCCCCCCCCCATGTTCCCCAAAGTTTCACATTTTTCTAGTGGGAAAAAAAATTAAAAGTTGTTGGGGGTGAGGGGAGAATCTAGAGTTTTTCTAATATTTTTCTCTTTTCCTTCCCCTAGGCCTTTGTTGAATGGAAAAGGCTCTACATGACTCTGTTAATTCAAAAGTTGAGCCCATGAATTTGTAGAGGGATTGCTGCTAGGCCAGTGGTTCTTAACCTTTTACTGGTCCTGGACTTCTTTGAGAATCAGATGAAATCTTGAAATCTATGGGTTTCATAGATTTCCCCATAACAGAATGACAATGATAATTGTAAGTTAACTGACTGTTTATAACAGTATCCCTTACCACTCTACACTCTTTGGGAGTAAAAGAAAAGCCTTGATAGCATACTTTGACATAAAAAGTCCCCCCACAGCAATTTTTAAACTAATGAATGAAATTGGAGAAGAAAAATATTTTAAACACCTGGTTCATGGATTCCCTATGGATCTATGGCAAACAACTCTGTGGTTAGGCTGTTGAACCAAAACTAGTGAAGATCCTGTGACACCTACACATTTCTGACATAAGCTTTCATGTATACTCACCATTTTATTTTTTGAAATAACTTACTTCAAAAAAGGTATGTTCTTGGAGATCTTAGAATACTACATGTACAGCCCTCTTTACAAACCATGAACACACAGACATATACACAGACATACAACATTTAAGAGTTCTGTTCCTAATACGTAGAGCTGAATTCACAACGCAGGCAAGATCTGGTTGGGAATTAGCGATGCTTCTCTTCCTACCTAGTTTTAGTATTACCATATTCTGATGGTTGTGCAATATTGCTTAGCCATACCTGTCACTAGATCAGTGACGGGCAACCTTTTGAGCTTGGTGTGTCAAACTTCGCCAAAAAACTGAGCATAACTTGGGTGGTGTGTCACTTAGGAAAAAAAACATTATTTCGCGATATTTACTGTTTAAATAACATAAATGTATACAGTTGCCCCTCCACATTCATGACTTCGACTATCTGCTGAAAGCCTCCAACCCACACGTTTCCCCCCTCCCTTCCCAAGGCACCGACGGGCTTCTCATGAAGCCTGTTGCTGCCTTGGGAAGGGGGGGGATGGAAAGCCTCCCACCCCCATGCTCTCCACCCATCCCTTCCCAAGGCACTAACGGGTTTCTCATGAAGCCTGTCACTGCCTTGGCAAGGGGAGGGTGGAGAGCCTCCCACCTGCATGCTTTCCCCCCTCCCTTTCCAAGGCACCGAAGGGCTTCTCATGAAGCCTGTCGGTGCCTTGGCAAGGGGAGGGTAGAAAACCTCCCACCCCCATGCTTCCCCCCTCCCTTCCCAAGGCACCGATGGGCTTCTCATGAAGCCTGTTGGTGCTTTGGCAAGGGGAGGATGGAAAACCTCCCACCCGCACGCTTTCCCCCCTCCCTTTCCAAGGCACCGAAGGGCTTCTCATGAAGTCTGTTGGTGCCTTGGCAAGGGGGGGGGTAGAAAACCTCCCACCCCCACGCTTCTCCCCCTCCCTCCCCAAGGCACCGATGGGCTTCTCATGAAGCCTGTTGGTGCCTTGGCAAGGGGAGGATGGAAAACCTCCCACCCGCACGCTTTCCCCCCTCCCTTTCCAAGGCACCGAAGGGCTTCTCATGAAGCCTGTTGGTGCCTTGGCAAAGGAAGGGTGGAAAACCTCCCGCCCGTACGCTTTCCCCCCTCCCTTCCCAAGGCACCGACAGGCTTCCAAGGCTCCTGCCTGCTGCCTTCCCCGGCATTTCCAAGGCGGCTCTGGGGCTTCGAAGCCCTGGCGCCCCCTTGGGAAGGCTGGGGAGAGGCCAAGCAGACTCCCACTCACCCTCCCACCAGTCCACCGCCTTCCCCAGCCTTTCCAAGGCAGCTCCAGGGCTTCAAAGCCCCAGAGCCCCCTCGGGAAGGCCAGGGAGAGGCCGGGCAGAGTCCCGCTGACCCGCCCCCGCTGCCTTACCTGGCCTTTTCAAAGCAAGGTGGCTCCAGGGAAGCAGGCAGGCCTCAGGGCTTCGTGACTCTGCCTGCCACTTTCCTCCCCCCTCCCACCCTCCCTAAAGTGGTGATCGGGGCTTCGAAGCCCTGCCTACCACTTTAGGAAAGGTGGTGAGGTTGTGGGGGGGAAGGGGGGGAGGAGGCCTAGCCACGTGTCACCACAAATGGCTACGCATGTCAGTGCTGATACGCGTGTCATAGGTTCGCCATCACCGCACTAGATGATCTACATTTCTAAGTACAGTAATTGTTTTATGTCCTGTCCATGATCTAGTTGTTATCATATCTAGTTGCAAGCAAAGTGTCTTTTTCTTCACCTGGTCCTGTTCTTTATTGTGTTTTTATTTTGAATAAAATAAATGTTTGAATATTTGAGTTTGAATGCTCTAATGAATGCAGAACTCACTAGAAAAAAATATTGTACCGGTAATCTTAACACAAAGGGTTAAACATTGCTTGGGTGAGGCCCAGCAAAGGGTGTTACTTGTTATGCTGGCTATTCCTTCATGATCCGAATTAACACATCTTTTGCAGCAATACTATTCATGCTGCTAGGAGCTACTTTTTTCTACAGGTATATACTGGAGTATTGCAGATACCTGTGAAACGAATATAACGAGATCATAGTGGAACAGGAAGAAATAAATGTGTTCGTTAGACAACAGCTTTACAGAATTATTGTCTTAGATCTTCGAAAAGTTATTGTTCTGTACACAGTGCAATATGTATGTATGTCTGTACATCCTCTACTGATGTATGCTGTGTCAATCTATTTTGTAAAAAAGAGATCACTTCTAGAATTGACTTCAGTATATTTTTAGTTTGTTTTGAGATATTATAAGTAAAAACAAGGGCTAAGATATTAATCCACAAAGATCTACAAATGGAGAGGCTGGATCACAAATGGACCATCATAAGCAATTTGTGGACACAGTCTGTTCCTGGTTGCTTAGCACAACATGCGATCTCTCCCCTTTCCCATATTTTCTATAAAATTAAAAAAAAATAAGGATGTGACAGGTGGGAAAGATAGATACGATGTCTATTAAACAACGAGACTGATAAATAACCCATCTTTATTTATATGGATTACAATTCTAAAGCAGTAGGGAAGCACACCTTGTATTATATATTCTTCTGTTGTGCAATGGCATGTGTATAAAAGGAACATCTGTATTTTTCTAAGGCTCTCATAAGATTCTTTAAAAAATCTTGACCAGTTCTGCTAATACTGTTTTTTTCTGTTTAGGGAGAACCATCTGCAGAAACTAGTAATTTAAAGTCAGCACATTCCAGAACAAACATTCTCATTTAAATGGAGAATGGATTTGTCAGACCTTGCATATAACAGCTTTGGCTGAAAGAAAGAAAGAAAGAAAGAAAGAAAGAAAGAAAGAAAGAAAGTTATATTACAGATCACTTCTCTCCCCCCCCTTTCAGTTGTTTATCATGTGTTCTTTTGAATGTTAAAATGAGAACACCACCACACTAAATTGTATGCTTGAGACATATTTGTGAGATTTATAGGATCATGGGTCACTTTTTTTCAAGGCATTCATATTTGCAATCCTCATGTATTCAAGGTTTCCATACATAGTCAAATAAATCTGTATATAGCTGTAAAATTCACATGTATTCCCTAGGCAACATGTACCATGAAGAGGCTAGCTTATCCCAAATTCCCTAGCCGTTGACTTTGTTTACAATAAAGGTTAGGTTCAGTGTAAGAAGACATGCTGTATATGTGGCAGTGAAGTTCTTGTGGAATGTTACCAATTTAATGTGACCTAGTGGCATAGCTTCTGAGGCACTGTCACAGGCCCATATTTCTAGCAGTAACTTGTCTGAAACCAAAAACATTAACTCTTGAAACTCTTTAAGTTTTTAATTTTGGAAGCTAGAAAGCAAATTTTACTTTAAGAGAATGTAATGTAGCTTTCTCAAAACAGTCTCTCATAAAGAGATTTCAAGGTTGAAGTATTTGCCTATTTTTTTTTTCTGCTTGGAAGTTTCATGTTTATTTCACAGGTGGCAATCTAAAAAGCTTTTTATTTTGTGTAAGAAAAGAGAAAGCAAGTCATCATTAATATCAGTATTCAGATTCTCTGCCTTATTGTGATAGCTTTATAACAGAATAAATTTGAGAAAATGTATGAAAAATAGGATATTTTTAAAAGGTTTCTGTTACTAGTGTATAATAAGTAGAATTTAAATTACCTCAGTACCTTTTACTGGTTTAGAAAAAACTTATTTAGTCAAACTTTTATAGGATACCTTTTATAGTTTTTACAGTATACCTGTGCCTTCCTGGGAATATAAATTGTTTTGTGCTCTAATTGTTCTTAATATAACTTAGATTGAAATCCTATAAACACTTAACTTGCATTTTGCATCTTTAAACTGTATTCCACTTTTCAATTTAAAGTCCTCAAAGCAGGTTATACAGTAAAAAGGTGGTGTACAAACATGTTTCAGTGAAGTTGTTCCCAGTCTCAGTAGTGATGATTTCCACGTATACTCCTCTTCCTGCCTATCTATATACAGTTGTCCCTTCACATTCGCTGGGGTTTGGTTCCCGGACCCCCGTGAATACCCAAATCCGTGAATACGCAAGTCCCATTATATGCAATGGCATAGCAAAATGGTTTCGCTTATATAAGATGGCAAAATCAAGGTTTGCTTTTTGGATTATTATTTTTTAAAGAATATTTTCAAGCCGTGAATACTTAAAACTGTGGATGCCAAATCCGTGAATGTGAAAGGACAACTGTAATTCCTCCTGGAAGCATTTTTCCCACTCTACCCCATAAGACCAAATTTGGAATGGCTTAGATAAGTACTCCACTAGAATGTAGGACTGCTCCATCAGAGAGTGACCTGGAACAGCAGCTTCCTTGAAGCACCAGCACATGAAAATCAGAGCTGGGAGTGAAGTAGTTAAGAATGTCTGGGGCAGGAGTGGAGGATTACTTTTGTCTTATATTTCCTTCATACAACTTTCTTAAGGAGATACAGACAGATAGGGTTGGGTTGTGAGTTCTACTCTAGGTGGGTTAGTTGCTTCAAATTAAATCTAATGTCAATAATTAGTAAATCACATCTCTTCCCAGAAGTTATTTTTATCTTTATGTAGCACTAAGGCAAAAATGTGTTCTGGGTGACAATTGAAATAGGGTATTGTTGCATGGTTGGGAACATTAAAATTCAGGTCCCTGAGTAATTACTTTTCCAGCTTGCTCCTTTCCAATGTGCTTGCGCAGCATAAAGATCCATGCAAATTCGATTATTCTGAGTGAATGATTTGAAGTCTCTCAGTGTACTTCATGGCTGAGCCTACATCCCCACAGTGCAAATTCAAGAGTGTATCCTGTTACATGCAAAAATGTTCATTATACTTTCCCATTTTTATATATACTGCTGTGATGTACTGAGGATGTAACCCTCCCCCTTCTGATGGATGGCTAAAACATGTCACTTCAGGAAGTGAAGCAGTGAGTTTGCAATACAACCTTTGACTTTTCACATGCTATCCAAATTATTACATCACAATTGTCAGCATAGTGTTGTCTGGTTAGTAAGCTGTCCTTTTGTTTCCTGTCAATGTTTTGTTTCCTTTTACTTGCATGAGTAGCTCTTTCTTCCAAACACTTGAGAAATATTGCTTATGCATTATGTTTTTCCTTTCTTGTTCAGCATGTATCGAAAATGGTGGAACTGTGTGTTTGTGGACAGTCTGATTGTGAATCAGTATGCTTTTAAATATATTGCTTATGGATTAGTATTTGTGTTTGAATTAGAATAAATAAAATGGAGGGGCTTAGATCTAGAGTAATTGCACTCAGAACATTTTTGCTGGAGAATTTGGGGTGTGAATTTTGTTGGTTTCTCCTTTATTTTCCACTACTCTAAAAAGATGGTTTGGACTTGGGGACTGTCTTGAACACCCACAGTGTGCATGGTGGACCTCAGGTTTGCAAGGCCCATCTTTTTGTACAAAAGAGTCCTCTTATTTGTGGAAGGGATATTCTGGACAGCTATTACACAAAGTTTGAAATCTGATATCCTCTCAAAACAAGCCAAGGATTGGTGCTCTTGTTTAGGAATCCTTAATTTTATGCCACCATCAACAAGTTTGTAACTGACATACCTGGTATGGGAGTCCTACTGAACCATCCACAAACCAACAGTCATACTTAGTCAAAATGTATGCCAAGAATTTGTGCTAGTTTTATGCTCAAAGTCCAGATTTTGTAGTGTTACTTTTTGGTGTGGAATGTCATAGCTAGTTGAGGTTTCTCATTAATATCCCCACAAAACAGCTATGCATCCTAAAATCTGCTGATCTCTTGAAACCTTTGATAAATATTGTGCCAGTTCTGTGTAGTTTTGTACCACAAAAAGAAGTCGTACAAGTTGAGTCTACCTTATCTGAAATGCTTGGGGCCAGAGGTATTTTGGATGTTGGTGTATTTTGGACTTTGGAATACTTGCATATACATAATGAGATATCTTGGAGGTATGACCCAAGTCTGAAAACAAAATTAATTTATGTTTCATATATATTTTATATATATAGCCCAAAGGTAATTTTATACACAATACTTTTAATAATTTTGTGCATGGAACAAAGTTTGTGTACAGTGAGCAGTCAGAAAATAAAGGTGTCACTATCTTGGCCACTCATGTGGACTATTTTGGAATATGTGAGATTTTGGAATTCTGGATAAGGGAGACTTAACCTGTATTGCTAATTACTGACAATTATTTTTCTGTAAATTGGCCTATTGAAAAACTTTTCCAACATCAACATGAACTGCTTAGCAGCTGTCACTCAATTTGAAATAATTGTGCAGCTTATATAATATATTATGTATATAAAACTATGTATGTTTATGTTGTTAATTTTAAAGCATTATTTTGGGCACCAGTAGTAAATCTTAATGAGATATCCTCACTATATCTCTTTAAATCGAATTCAAAACCTTTATCTCCATGTGCAACATCACCATGCATATGTAAATAATCAGTTGCCCTTAATAATAAGTTTCAAATGTACATGTCATTGAAAAGGGGATGTATCTCCAGCTTCCCCTCAGGTAGTTCTGGGAATGTGTTTAAAGAGTGTGTTCTAGAAAGATGTCTTATGAAAACATGGACATAAACATCACCCTATACAGTTTATACCAGTTTTACAGTTCAGGGGTCAAAAGTCACATTATTTTGGTATCTTAAAAAAAAGAAAAAGAAAAAAAGAAACAACAATCTGATGATATACTACTAAAGATAATTTAAGATACATTTGAAGCAGTGTTTAATTGTTTAAGATTTTGACTACATATGATGGTGCTCTCATGTTGAGTGATACTTTATATGTGGCAGGGAGCTATGCATGTGTACAAAATAAAGTTCAAAAATTCTCTCTCTCTCTCTCTCTCTCTGTTTCTCTCTCACATATGCACGCACAGAGACGGATGGCCATACACCCTTCTTTAGTTGCAAAGCAATTCAGCATAGTTAACCTGCCTACACAGATCAGATGCTGAATACTTTAAAGGTATCGTTGTAAAGGTTATCTGAAAAATTCTCATGTACAGAGCATGTTCTGCCTTTTGGTCCCCATATCTTGGATTCTATCTAATAGCCCTTAAGTTGCATTTATAACTATTCTTTTTGTATTCCTTTTGAGAAACAGCTTTACTGTGTAGCTGTAAAATCCAACACTTCATAGCGGTATTTCTTATGATAGAAATAGGGAGGTGCATCCAAACTGTATGCCATTAAAAAAAATGAATACAGTCCTGTTTTAAAAATGTAATAAAGAGCATGCCTGAATTTCTTTATAGACTATACAGTTGTAACTGCAGCCCAGTGCACAATAAGTATACTTATACTGTGTAGTGTTTGATCATTCACAGCTGTGTCCCATATCCTAAGACATTATAAAATATCTCCAAAGTATATTCTATGAAGTTTGCAGGCTATACTACATTTGTATTAATTTTCTTGTCCTGTGATAAATATTAATACTTTTTTATGGCTGTTTCTGAGGTACTTATGCACCCAGATATTTCACTATTAAGTATGAGGTGCACATTTAATATAATTTCTTATACAGTACATTTTTAAAAACAAAATCTTCATCGTGGCTTTTTGAGTTGGCTCCCAGCAAATTAAAAAGAAATCAATACAGGAAGTAAAGTGGATAAAGATAAAACAGCAGTAAAAACAATAGCAGTAATCCTACAGTAAACACAGATTATAACCATAAGCAGAAACTACATCAAAGCTTAAAATATGCCAGAGCCAGTAAGAAAATACTTAAAAAGATCCTGTGCCCCATTGAAAGCTTGTATAAATAGCAGTGCTTTTAACCTGTGCCAAACTGCTATCAAGGAAAGTGCTCAGAGAATGGACGGAGTAGTAGCGTATTCACACCATGACTGAGGACAGTTTTTTTTTGTTATTAATTTATATCGAGATGGAGGCACTCTGAGCTGCACCTCTAACAAACATTTTAATCACTAATCAGGTTCTCTTATGGGAGGAGTTGGCTGCTGGATGTTTTGATGTCAAGTGTTAGAGGATCTTACTTGAACAGTCTGGAATTGCAGCATGCAGCAGCTCATTGGATGTGGAGGTGATTTGGTGGGAAGAATGAAAGCCTTTTGGAAGAACTGCTTTTCACTTGCATAAAAGTGCCCCAATGTGGCAAAAATGGAAAAATGTCTAAATTCTTTCCCACCTCCCACTCAGAATTAGTCTAAAAAGAAAGAATCTGGATACCAGACCGTCTGTCATGTGTCCAGTTATAAATTCATAAGATTTTATAAAATGTTAAACGTTTCAGCATGAAAAGCCAGCTTCAGCAACCAATAATCCTATGATGTAATTCTTTGCTTTGATCTGTTAAAAAATTCTCATAATCATAATCAGTATTTGTCTATATGCAATTACCTGTAGCAAAATATTCAGAACTCTGTGTATTGCAGAATATCTTACAATCACATTTGCAATGGAAGAAATTTAAACTTCTGGAATTTGAGAAATCTGTTGAACTGACTCTTGACTCCTCATTACTAATCTTGGGACTAAGCTAGACAGCGTGACAGCTCTGTGGATTTCAATCCTTGATGTGCAACAACAATAGAAAGTGGGGTTGGGAACTGCTTTATGAATGTGTAGATGAGGAATGTGAAACACTGCCAGTGTCTTTGCTCCAATCAGTTATACCATTACCTTACTTTTCCATCATGTGGTCTAAAAACTGGAAGTCCATCTGGGAGAAAAGTACTTGAGACAAGAAGTACAGGCATACCTCAGTTAGCAAAGCCTTTGAGGGTGACGCTCCTTTTTACACCCACACAGCCCCATCTTTCTTTCTCATCTTCTCTCTTCCTGGACGTTTTTTAGCAGCAAGAGCACTGGGAGCATGATGAAGGAGGGCTGGAAAAGCAGACACCTTTGGTGTTCAGTTGCAGCAGTATTCTGCAGTAAACAATGTAATAAAGCTTAACGTGGGAAAGAATGATATCCTACGCTAACCAATCTTACTGTAGCTGTGTGTTCCTGCCTAGAACAGGCAAAGTAAACAACAGCTTAGTCCAGATTCCTTACTGAGTATGCATGAGCAGCAAAACAGAGAGAGAAAAAGAGAGTAGGGAAGCTTGCCCCCCTCCCCCTCCCAACATGTCAAAAAGGTACATATATATAAAGTTGGCCAACGAAATGGAAATCATGAGAATAGTGGAGGCTGTTGAAAGAAAGTCATCTCTGGATGCTTTTTGGAAGGAGCCTTCAAGTGGTCCCTGGAAGATCCAGGTTGCCCTTGCCTTCCTCTGAGAGAGTGTACCTTGCCCAAGGTCACCCAGTGGTTTCCATGGCCAAGCGGGGATTCATACCCTGGTCTTCCAGTGTCCTAGTCCAATGCATAAACCACTACACCACACTAGCTCTCTGTATCATTAGCTTTCAGTAGAAAGTTTGTTGAAACATCTTTAAATGTCCTCCTCCTTCTTTTTGATGTAGTAATCTATTTGCATATTTTCAATGTTATTTCTACCTTTGGCACCAAATTTTCTGTTAAAGAAGTAATGCCCAGGAGCACATTAACTGAAGTATACTTGTAAATCATAGACTGAAGAATGAGGAGTTAGCATCTGTCACTTGCAGATACTTTTGCTTATTAAACTGAATCCCATACCTGTTTAATATATGGTTGCATTTTGTCCAGGATTAAATACACACATCTGTTCTATCATGCTTAGTGTATGACTTTGATTTGCTCAACCAACGTGCACCCATTGCTTCCTGGAAACTTTATCCTGTTGGAGAGTCTTCATTCTCTTGACGTCTTAAAAATATGATTATATTTGTGGTTGGATTCATGGATGTGTTGAAATTCAATACAATAGGTATGACTGATAAAGATGCCAGAATGACATTTAGGGATTCTAGATATTTTTACAACTATTCATAAAAGTAACTGATAGTTACAGTGGCTAAAGTTATTTCCAAGAAGTAGTTACTTCTCAAAGTATCCTTCTTATCTTAAAAACAACAACAACTTCCCAGGTTTATTAAAGCTATTCAATAAATGTGTTGAAGGTATTCATATAAAATGAATTACATAAACAAGTCCTAAATCGTATAAGATATACAGTAGTGGTAGCTTGTGACAATCCTTTTTCTCTAGAATGGCGGTTTTTAACCTTTGCTTTACCATGGACCCCCTTTAAAAATCTTTTGTCGCTGCAGACCACCAATACTTATCATTTCACCTCCCCCCCCCCAGCTTTTTGGCCACCAAAGACCTCTCTGATGTAGCTAGTAGCGCAAGTGGCGGGAGGAGTTAGGACTCTGCTTGCTGGGCATGCATATGTGAGATGTGGAGGTGTCAAGTTTGCTTCCATCATCCATTTCATGGATAGATTTGGCAATTTATTTTTCTTAAGGAGTTAAGTGCATGTTACGTACTATACCTGTATAATCCAGACCAGATCTTTACTTGGAGTAACACTGGCTTCAGCCATTTTGCCTGAAACACATTGACGTCTGAAGAGATTTTCAGTATTCTAGTAACTGCCATACTCTAGAGTAAGTTTAAAATAGGAATTTATACATTTATTTTAAATGCTGTTTTGGTATTTAAGCTGCAAATGGTAGTAATTATAAAAGATTAGGTGAAATCATAAGTCCTTTGCCTGCTAGATAAAATGCCCTTCTTTCATACATTAAATTAGACTATTAATTTGGGAGGGGAGTGTTATTGTGTGGATTTCTGTCTCCACGCAGAGGGCAAGGAATTACTATCAGTCATTATCTTCTAGAAGATCTTCCTGTCCTTCAATATCTGCAAAGGAAAGCTCTGAAATCAATATAGTATTTAGAAATGCAATTGCTCAGTGGTAATTTCTGTCTTTGTTACTCATGTGACTTTATCTAGTCATGTGGCTTGACAGAATTGCCAGTAGTTTCTGAACTTAAATTGAGGAACAAGTCTAAGTTTCTATAGTTCCTCTTTAGTCACAAGGTCTTATTCTGAAATTAGCAATGGGAAGAAAAGTGCTTTGTCATTGGATTGTTAACTTGACTTGCTCACATACACTATAGAAAGGTGACTCTGTAACTTTATCAATCAATAAATATCAGCCTGATATTGTTGGCCTTGTACAAATCCTGTTGAGCAAATGGTGTAGCAGTTTCTACCATCTTGCCATATCTATATATCCTTATTGGCTGGTATCAAATATTCCCCCTTTTTTTTTTTTTTTTTTTTTTGGTATGGTGCTAGAGTGCACAATGGCAATGGCAAACTTAACTCTCAAGAATTCTGGGATGAGCATGATTATTTGGATTCCTATCAGCCTAGCTTGGGAACATAAACTGGCTTGATTGTTCTAATAGATGATCTTTTCCAGAAGCTAGATACAGTAAGTTTAAGAAGGTGGACAAGGTTTGATTTTTGTCTCATGCTTTTCAACATGTGCATAAAAATATTTGGGAGAAATTATCCAGGGATTGATGGTGGGTTTTGTCAGTATGCTGATTATAGCCAGCTTGATATCTAGGTTCTGCTATATCCTGGGGTGTATGAAAGTTCTGAATCTGTGTTTAGATTCAGTAATGAACTGGACAATTATGAACAAACTGAAATTTAATTCAGACAAGACAGGTGCTATTGGTCAATAAGTTTACTAGTTCAGAGAAATGGTGCCAGCCTGTTTTTAATTGCTTTTGTTACTGCACTTTCCTTAAAATATAATGTTCATAGTTGTTGTTAGGGTAGTAGGGCATTGGCTGTGGCCTTGTCTACTGTTACTCAGCTTCAACTGATGTGCCAGCTGTGACCATTCTTGGTACAAACCCAGCCATGGTCCTCCATACATTAATTACACCTCAGTGGAACTATTGTAATGCCTCTACATGGAGCTGCTCCTGTGGAACACTCAGAAATGTCTAAGCAGTGCATGCTATAATTTTTGGTAGGGGGCAAAGTGCAGCGACCATGTGATTCCACTGTGAACATGCATATCCTTTAAGATCAGTTTGTCCTCTTGCATATCCCTTTGTCTTTAGAGGCATGGTAGGTGGAAATGTTTCAGAGGCCTTTCTTGGGGGCAGGTGGAACTCCCTGCCTCTCTTTCATTTAAGTCAGTGATCCCCAAACTTTGGTCCTCTAGGTGTTTTGGACTTAATCTCCAAGAAGCCCCAGCTACCATGGCCAATGGTCAGGAATTCAGGAGATGAAGTCCAAAACATCTGGAGGACCAAAGTTTGGGAATCAGTGATTTAGATCATCTTTATTTATAGTCCTCTGACAAATGGAGACATTTCTCTTTAAATAAGCATTTGACTCTTAGTGTCAGATACACTAAGTGTCATTTGATGTTTTTGTTCTTGTTGTTGGCAATGGCAGAGCCTAGGAGCCAGTGAAACAGAAACAGGCCCCCAAGAACCCTCCACTGCTGACACCACTTCCCAGCTTCTCTGTGAATGCATGCTTACACACACTTAGTTGCTCCCCCTCTGCCATGGAAGGAAGAGGAAAGGAAGACAGTGGCAGCAGTGATTCCTCTACTGACCACTTGTCTTTCATACTGCTGAGAGAGGAGGAGTTAAGGGTGATGTGAGCGCAAATGTGTGTGTTTTTTTTTAAATGTCTACTGAATCCAGATAACTGTGGGAGGGGGAACTGGGAAAATTTCCTGTAATCACAGTTAGTTTTCCTGGCCCTCTTTACCACAATACTTTTTTCCAGTAGGCATTCAGAAAAGTAGCTGGGTTTGTCATCTCTGTCTCCTTTTCTCTCAGCAGTGTACAAAGCAAGGAGTGCCAGTAGACCAGTTGTTGCCGTCACCATCTTTTCAGTAGAATCTTTCTCTGGCAACATTTTAATACAGACATCCCTCACTAATTTGATGGGTTAGGGACCAGAGCACTGTCAAAAGTGGAAATGATTGAAGAGAGGAATAGTCTTTTTTTAGCTTGTAAATGCAAGACCGAACACTAGATGGTGCCAAGTTGATTAAGAGAGGGAAAAACAGTGTGTCAAGTCGACGGGTGGGTCGAAGGAGTGTAAGGTCGAAAAGTGTGGACCATGTGTCATAAATATGGTTCAGGGTATAATTTAGAATGATCAAAAGAGTAGATTGGCAAAAAGCAAGTCACTGAAAAGCTGGGGCTGCTTGTAAATGATATCTTGACCTCAGTTCCCATTTCTCTCTAGTTTGGGGCTTAACCGTTTTATGCACATTTAAGTTTTGTGAACCAGTAAGTTGTTACTGTTCTGAATTAGGAAGATTCTGTAATGAACCCATCATAGTGTTTTAATGTAAATTATTTTAACTATTTTGATACTACAAATGAATGACTTACTTTTACACACAAAATGTAAGTAAGTCCTAATATCTGTTTTCTGCTAATGTTGCTTTCTTCAGAGAAAATACAGATATCTATAGAATTACTATTAAGAAACCAAAGTAGTTCAGAGCAACCTGTGCACCTCGTGTTCCAATTCAAATTTCATCTTGACAGTGAACTGTTTGGGTGGCCATTATATATATTTCTTTCTAAGTCTTACATCTCATCTTTAATATGGTGATAATACTGTTCTATCTTACAGTCTGTTATAGGGATCTTTGGGCTTTTCAACAAAGTTCTCTATAAAAATAATTATTGCCTTGAATGAGGCTGGCATGATTTTGATATGCATCTTCATTTCAAAAGTAACATAGACTCTAGTTCTACAATCCTGATTCTGTGACAAAAATAAGAATATAGGGACTGAGTCAGAAAGTAATGCCACAAAGACCCTGACAGTGTTGGCAGTGCTTTACTACAGCGTATCCTAACTGGCACCCTCTAGTTGTATAGTTCTGCAACCCAGTTATCCCCAGGCCATGTCGCTGGGAATGATGGGAATTACAGTTCAACACTTCTGAAGAGTGCCAGATTGGGGAAGGCAACTTTGGAATAGGCTGAATAGTGCTTAATTACAATCAGGCACTTTCAATGCAAATTCTTTAACTTTTCCTCTGGGTCAGTAGAATGTGGTGGGAGTGAAACATTCCACACAAGTTGGAAGGACTGGACTTTTAACATCTGAGGTTTTTCTATAGCAAAATATTCCACTTTCATGTGATATCTCTGTCTTTTTATTCACAAAAGAGATCGTAAACCAATATGCCCGAATATAAGCCAAGCTTTTGACACAGTAACAGTTTTCTACCAATGAATACAAGAGCTTTAGGCATGACTGACCTTGTTTTTAACTGATGAACCATTGAGTTATTTTTAAGAAAACAAAATTAGGTAAAGGCAAATGTAAGAGAGAAAATATTCTGAAAGGATATTATACATGTATAAAGGGCAGTGGATTCATCATATTTTTTTCCTGAGCCTGTGATGGGTAAATCAAAAGCTACATGAAATAACCTTGCAAGTCAGCATTAGGGGCCTTCTCCACCCATAGGCACAGAATAGAGTTTAGACCTCAGTAGGGCAACTATCGTAGGTCTGGGGACAACACGCAGTTCATACCAGACTTGAGAGGTCCTCTCCCTAAACATTTAGATTTTAAAATAAATATAATAAATAGAAAAGGCCTTCTCCTGTGCCCTTTAGAGACTATGAGGGTCAATTTATCAGGTTTTTGGGCCTTTTGGCGTATTCTAGGCTGAGAAAATATTTCCCCCCCAACTGCTTTTGAGATAAAGCTTTCCTTGGCCTTAAACAGCTTGGAGGAGTATAAACCCCTCTGCCTCTGTGTTGATTTTTTCAGAATTCTTTTATATTTGGGAGGGGGCATGAGAATTGCAGGGGCCAAATTTGGCTAGCTGTACATACTGTATTTTAGTTCTTCCCTCTGGTCAGTTTCTTTTGTAAATTCTCCCCATACTCACGTCTGTGAGGAGCTTTTTTTTTTTTTTTTTTTTTACTCAATAGAGTCGTTATCCCTTTTTAGAACCTCTATGTGCCAGCCCCATAAATTATAAATTATAAAAAAAGATTTGGGAGAGATTTAAGCCTCTTTGATTGACATTTGGCAGAATTCAGAAGAAGCCACCACATACTGACTTGCAAGTTAAAGGGAAGTTCAGTGGGCCGTTGGTATCTTCTGGGGTTTGGTTACAGGACACACACCCCAATTTCACTGGGTGCTCAAGTCCCATTACATACAGTGGTGCAGTAAAATTATGTACCTTATATAAAATGACAAATGCTTTTTGGAATTTCCCCCCCCCCTCCTGATATTTTTGAGCCACGGTTGGTTAAACCCGTGGGTGCAGAACCTGTGGATATGGAAAGCTGACTGTAAGTTTCTCCTGCCCCAAAATAGTTCAAATAGTTTGGATCATCTTGGCAATAGCCCCCATGGACTGAAAATGCTGCTGCTTAATGCCAGCTTGGTAAATGAAATGAACATGCTGACTTGGCTTGTATTACAGAGATTTGGCTGGATGAAATGAGGGTAACCTCTCCCAGTTCTGTCCACATGGGTCTGCTGTGCAGCAGCAGGCAAGGCTGGATGGAGTGCAGAGGGGTGGGGAGGTGGAGTTTCAGTGGTCTGTTATGATTCCATCTCCCTCACCAGTGGCAAAATGGCCAGACAGTGGATATAACTGACCTGAGCATCCCTACTCCGAGTGGAGCCAAGCGAGCTCCCTGGTTTATTAGGAAGCTGGCAGTGATGAAATGTGGGACAGAGACTAGTGTGTTCATGGCAAAAAATTTAGAAATTATCAGACTGAACATGCATAAGAGCCCATTGGAAGGCCTACTCCATGGCAATGGTGCCAGCAAAGGAATCATACTTTTCTGCCACCACTGCATCTGCACTACAGCGTCATCCAGAAGGGCTGTCCCAAGCCGTTAGGGACCTTCTGCACTACCACATGAGGAAAAAATGCTGGCCACTTGACAGTCTGCTGTGAAGGAATTGCATAACACTTCACAGACCAAAATGCTCAGTTCCACTCTAACTTGGATGGTGTAGTTGTTACAGGTCCAGTGCATGTAACCTTGGCTCCTGCTCTTTCTGTGTTATTGGATGCATTTCAGTGTGTGAAGCCTGAAGATGTGGACAGGATCCTTGGAGAGGAGAGAGCCCCTCTCCCCAACATATCACATGTATGTTGGAAGTCTGCCCTTCCTGGCTCATAAAACAGACAAGTGGGAAAGGGGAGTAGCTAATGCCTCTCTGCAGTAGTGCAGCTTCCCATCCTGCCTTATAGGAGGCTGTAGTGAGGCCATTACTGTGGGGAAGCTTCCCCTCTAAACTCCACCATGCTAGAGAATTACCAGCCAGTCTTGAGTATCCCACTCTTGGTCACGCTACTAGAGTGTGTGGTTGCGTCCCAGTTCCAAGGGGTCCTGGATGAAACAGATTGTCTAGATTCATTTCAGTCTGGTTTCAGGCCTTGTTATGGGACAGAGATAGCTTTTGTTGTTTTAATAGATAGCCTATGCTGGGAAGAAGACAGAGAGAATGTGTTCCTATTGGTTTTTTAGTGGCTTTTGATGCCATCAACCATGGTATCCTTCTGGACTGCCTCTTTGGGGTGGGATTTGGAATAACTATTTTATACTGGTTCTGGTACTTACTGGAGGGAGCAACTCAAAATGTGGTGAGGATTCTTATTTGACTCCTTGGCTATTGGCTTGTACAATGCTCATATTTCAATTTTGTCCCCCATGCTGTTCAACATTTACTTGAAACTGCTGGGAGAGTTTGGGGTTCAGTGCCACCAATATGCTCATGACATCCAACTCTGTCTCTTCATACAGTTCCAAGGAAGCTGTTTAAATGTTAAACCAGGCTCTGTTATCAGTAGTGGACTAGATGAGGGTGAAGAAATTGAAGCTTAATCCAGATAAGATAGAGGTCCTCCTCATCAGTCAAAAGGCAGATCAGGAGGTAGGGATTCAGTATGGGCTGGGTGGGGTTATGCTTCCCCTGAAATTACAATCTTGTAATTTGGATATACAGCCCTAAGCCCCTGAATGCCCATGTTTGGCAGAGGGTATGAGAACATTTGCACAGTGAAAACTCCTGTGCCAACTGCACCCATACCTGGCTATGTCAGAGCTGGCTGTGGTGAATAGCCAGCTGGCTATGTGGCTGCCTATTCGTTTCCGGGCACAGTACAAGGTGTTGGTTATAACCTTTAAAGCCCTGCATGGCTTGGGTCCAACTTATCTCCGGGACCGCCTCCTTCCGTACGACCCTCCCCGCGCACTTCGGTCCTCTGGGAGGAATCTGTTACAGCCTATGAAAACAAGGCTGTCGGTGACCTCCCAGAGGGCCTTCTCCGCTGCTGCTCCCAGATTATGGAATGGCCTGCCGGACGAGATCCGTCTTATTAACACCTTAGACGGCTTTAAAAAATCTGTCAAGACGGATCTTTTCCGGCAGGCCTTTCCTGAATAACTATCCCGGCCCAAGACTCAGCTGTCCTCCTTGAGCTGTAATCATTTTTTTTTAAAAACCTATTGTATGTTTTAATATTTTCTAATTTATATATTTTTAATTTACTGTATGTTTTTAATCTTTTATAGTTTAATATTGTTTTAAGCGGGGGTGGGCTAGGGTACTGGGACTATGGAGTTTTTATATTGTAAGCCGCCCCGATTGCGTTGCAGAGGGGCGGGATAGAAATAAAATTTTATTTATTTATTTATTATTTATAATAATAATAATAATAATAATAATAGTTGTTGTTGTTGTTGACTATTGGACTATAGACTATTGGATTATAGATCCCTCAGGACCCAACTTGCTCTGTCCCCGTCATGACTCCCCCATCTAAGCCGTCAGAGGAACCTCCTTCCTTCCAGACAATAAGATTCCAGTTTCTCACCCACATGTAAACAAGCAGAGAAAACCCCTTGCAGACATACCTAAACTCTTAAGATTCCAGTTTCTTCCTCCCCCATATGCCCCTTCTAATTAGACAAAGGAGACCCCTTCCAAACGACAGCTTTTACCTACCCAGATAGCCCCCATCTTGGAATACCACATAATTGGCAATACTTAATAATATGGCCTGATGTGGCCTTCCACATGGTTAGCAGGTAAACCAGGGACCCCCAGATACCAAGGCTGGAGTCACGTATAACCAAGTGAGGAGCCTTTGGAAATTCCCCAAACAAATAATACTTACCGTATGTTCCTGCGTATAAGACTGCTTTTTAACACTTGAAAATCTCCTCAAAAGTGGTGGGTTGTCTTATATGCCCAGCAGATCTTTTCCCCTGCTGTAAGAATGACTGCCTTGTCTTTGAAGTGTTAAATTGCCTGGGCAGTTTTCCCCAGCAGATCCTTTCCCCTGCTGTGAGAATGACTGCTTTGCCTTTGAAGTGTTAAATTGCCTTCCATTTAGGGATTGTATTTTGGTAAACTTGCCAGGAAGATTCCCATTTGCATAGTTTTGGGGATTTCCTCTCCAGGAGTTTGCAAGTCTGTCAATGTGGCTCTAAAATCATTAATGTGCTCATTCAAAAATTTGGGATTTGATAGATTCATATTAACCAACTTCATTATTAAAGAAACCTTACTTTCCAAAGATTGAACACCACAGAGATTTTTCAAAGTATCCCATGCATCTTCTTCGTGGTCTCTGTGGATCACACAGTTGGGTTATTCCTGTGCCTGTGCAGAGCATACGGAAAAAAAGGAACTGTGTGAATTCACAGAAGACCACTCGAAGATCTATGGTTACAGGTAAGCAACCTGTCCTTTTTTAGCTGTTCTCAGTCCTTTAATTTCACAGACTATTTCATCATCTACAGCCACTGAGCTGGCTGGCTCGTGGGGGGCAGGCTTTCCAGCCAGGTGGCTGGCTGGACGGGGGGGGGCAAACGCTATATTTTAACTTAAACATTGGGGGGTCGTCTTATGCACCCAGTTGTCTTATACGCCAGAATATACATAGGTCAGAGTTAACACTTGGAGATGAGTCGTCCACTAATCTACTCAAAGATAGCAGAGTCCTTGATGTTTCCTCCCCTCCAACAATAGACCTTGCCTGCTTCTATTCAATTCCAACTACATCGTTAACTCTTCCGCAGCACCTTTTGTCTAGTCCTGGAAAACTCCAAGAGACATTGTATTCCACTCTAAATCTCATCCCTTGAGGAAAATTATCACAAATAAATATTACCCTAAAACACCACCAAGATGTCCATAGTTCCTCTTCCTACATCCATGCTGCAGGTTTGCTGTGAAACACTTAGAACTCATCTCTGAGAATCTTCTGCTGCACAAATATTAGTTCCTCTGATAGGTATCATATCATCTGAGAACCCTTTACTCTACTCCTCTATCCATATACTTCCTACTATCTTTGATACCCTTGTGCGATTGCTTTAAGCTTGAGTGTTTGTGTGAATGCTGTTAAGATTAATTTCCACTAAAGATCATTAATTGTACGTTCTGACTTGGAGTCTCCTCAGTTACTACCGGTACACATAGGTAAAAAGATCCTGCTGTTACCCAGCCTCTTGCTACCATTTTGAGCTAATTAAATATTCTCCATACAGTAGCACCCCCGTATCTATGGGGTATTGGTTCTGGGGGCCTCCGTGGATGGTGAATTCCGTGGATAATTGTGAACGACATCTACCACCGCTCTGCCCTCTGGGGGGAAGGGGGCAGGCGCAATCACTCCTGCCCCCTCCCTTCACCCCCACCATGGCCCCGCTGCGAACAGAGCTCTTCTGGTGGGGAGATGTGATCGATCCTTCCCCCTCCCTTCCCCCCACCATGGCCCTGCTGTGAACGGAGATCTAGAGGAGGGGGGCAGGCAAGATCCTGCCTTCTCCCTCCCCCCAACATTGCCAACTGCAGATAATTGAATCTGCAGTTGACAAATCAGCGGATATGGGGGTGCTACTGTATAAAAATTCAGACATTGGTGGGATCCTCGCAGACCTCACGCAATTCGGGTAACACAGCAGAACTCAAGTTTATTTATCCCCCTAACACCCTCCCATCTGGGCAGTCAAAGAAAACCCCTTCCAGCAATGTCAAGAAATCAGTTGCTTTCTCCCACTCCCCCAAGTTACTGAGGTAAAAGAAACCGAGTCCAATGAGTTTTTCTTACCACTCAAACTCTGTATCAGAGCTCCAAACAGTCTCATTATCTTGCCTCTCCTGCCTTGCTGTCCCATCTCACCAACTGCACAGGTGCGCTAGGAGAGTTATGCATTCTGGATGAGAACTCATAACTTATTTATTGTAATGTTGTGTAAAGGAGCTTCACTGTCAGGTTTTGTTGACATATGGCTTTATAAAGTTATTACATCCTCAGAACTACTGTTATATAATGTGAATTTGGGCAATGTAAGTTGAGGCCCACCTATACTTACAATTTCAGCAAGTATTTACTATTGCTGTCTTCATCTTTTTTGTATGTTTTGTATGTTGTTTTGTTTTAGTATTTTATTTCTTGTGTGTGTGTGTTTTTAAAAAAATGCTTAGAATCAGTTCGGGAGGAAGATATGGCAGAAAATTTTGGGGGAGAGGGCAGTTTGGATTTTGATTGGCCCCAAACACTTATTTATTTATTTATTATTATTAATAATAATAATAATCACCCAACATATCAAAATAGAATGTACAGTCTAGTAGACTCCAAACTAAGATATTACTTTAAAGACTCAAGTATTTGGGTGAAATGAGCATCAGTGCCAGATGGCTGGCCAGGGAAGGGCATTCTGTAGGTCTAGATTGCAGGACCAGTCCGGAAGTGTTGGGAACCTAGGACCGCCCAGCTCAAGCAGGAAGTAGAAAACAAAGCCTCTTGGGAGATTTAGTTCTTTGTTCTCTAGTCCTCCTCTCCCAGGAGGCCAGTTCTACTTCCTGCTTAGCCCAGCAAGGCAGGTATTTCAACTCCTCCAGATTGCCTTTTACCTTTTAACTTTTTTCCTTTAGACCCCCCCCCCCCGCCTCTAACCCAATCTTTGTTTACCCTTTCCTTCCGAAGCTCTCCTCCTGCTGCCAAAACCCCCCCTCCTCCTCTGCCCAAGGCTCCGTCCCCCCAGCTGAGTCATCCCTGCTTCCCCTCCATCCCGGCTACGCTCAAGGCCTCCCCTCCCAGCTGATTTCTCCCTGCTTTTTTCCCATCCCGGCTAGATCCTACTCCCGTGCGCGCTCTCTACCCGCGCCCCCCGTCCTTGGCAGTCATGCTAACTGATCCACTGCCATTCTTGCTCACCCCTGCTTGCATATTAGAGTCTTCCTCCTCCAGGCTCTTCAGGAGAGGAATGGGAGGCTACAAGGATTCTTCGGCTGGCGCTAGCCAGGATGTCACGAGGCCGGTTAGAAGGGGGACGGAGGAGCGCTCCGGCTCCCATAATGGCGGCCGCAACCTCCCCTCGACCAGCAACACCTCTGCTGGCCTCCTGCTTGCCCCAGTGGCGCAGAGGAGGGTGGCAAAGGAAGCGGAGAGGGCCCTGGCTAGCGGCCGCTCTCAGCATGCCCAGAGCCACCAGCAACCAGCCGCACAGGAAAACAACGCGGCAGGAGGGTCTGGGAATCGCGGGGCCCAAGGTTTCTTCCCTGCCCCCCGGAACTCCCCCAAAAACATCAACTTGCTGGACATCCTGATGACGAAGACCCAGGATAAGGTAGGGGAGTGGCGGTTTCGAAGTCCAGGCGCATCCTGGGCACCCTAGAATTTTCAAGCGAAGGGGAGGAGGAGGATGGGGATATTCCCATGGGGATGAAGGGAAAGGATGCCCAGAACAATGACCGGCTTGACAATGGAGAGCCCATTGATCCAGACGATCAAGGGGATGAGGATGCGGGGGACAAGGGGAAAGGGGAGGAAGAGGCGAAAAAGACTAATGATGGCAAGGCCAAGAAGGAGTCGATCAGATTGGCCTTGATGATGCTTTCTGAAGCCCTCCTCTCAGATCAGGAGGGGGAACAGGAGGCAACCCCTAACTGCTTTTGAGGAAAAGAAAGGAAAGGGGAAAGGCACCCATTCCAAAAAGGAATAAGGTGCCATCCACCCCTATCAGACCAATAGAGGACAGCAAGGGGAATCAACCAGGCAAGAAAAGGAAGGAACCACCTTCGAGGCACTCATCTGAGGAGTTGGATGGGGCCTCAAGGGGAGGACCTTATTTGGAACACCAATCCGGACTTAGATACCATAGGGGACAATGACGAGTCTCACACTCCTGGCAGAGAGGAAGGGGAACTGTCAGACTCAAACTTCAGACCCAGAGGCAGCAGACAGAATTTTCCATGGGGACAAATTCTCTTACCTCCTCAGCAGGGCCTTATCCGCACTCGGGATCGCCCCTCCTGTGGCCAAACAAGACACCACCAAGGACCCTCACGCTCCCATGAGCGAGAAGGCAGCAGCGCTGATGCCCCCGAACAAACCAAAGAGGCCCCTCTTCCCATTCCCAAGAGCCTTCTGGAACTTGGTAACTGAGGAGTGGGACAAGCCAGTCCGAGGAAGGCGGGGTATGGCGGCTGCCCAAAGGTTTTACAGCTTCCCCAAGGAGGTGCTAGACAAATTGAAGACCCTGGTGGTTGACCGACCGGTGGTCTCCATGGTTTCCAATTCGCTGGCACCTAGAGAAGAGGACGGTGTCCTCAAGGACGCCGATGAAAAGAGGGCCGATAACGCACTCAAGAAATCATTCAGTTCTTCCGTCCTGGGAATTAGGTCCTCTATAGCCATGGTCCTGATATCACGGGCTGTCATAATTTGGCTCCAGGAGGTCATGGAGGCCGAGGACCTGGACACTGGCTCTTTGAACAAGGCCTTTAACAGGATCCGATTGGCCTCAGCTTCATTGCGGACGCATCACAGGATTCCCTAACATACGCTGCCAGGGCTTCAGGAGCAGCCAACCTGGCAAGAAGATATCTTTGGGTTAAACAATGGGACGCTGACGGACGGTCTAGAAACGGCTTGTCTACCGCTGCTTTCAAAGGAGCCAAACTGTTTGGCTAGGAGGCCCTTAAAGACATACTGGTTGAGATGAAGGACAAGAAGCAGGCCATGCCGTCAGCGGGACGAAAGCAAGGCAAGAAGACATTCAGGCGTACTTTCCAAGTCAACAGTTCCTTTCGTCACTACAGGGGAAATGGAAGGAGGGTAGACTACAGATCCACCAGACCGGCATGGGCAAGATCCAACTACGTCATTCGCTACACCCCTTTCACCAACCCTTCTTCAAATCACAGGGGAGAACCCAGTCACAGAGAGGTTCCTCCCGCCAGCAATCCTGACTACGAAAGATCTCCAGTGGGAGGAAGGCTGTCGAGGTTCCTGGGTGTCTGGCTGGCATCCACCACGGACAAGTGGGTTCAGGAGACCATTGCCCATGGGTACAAAGTGGAGTTCAGTTCAGAACCCAGGAACAGGTTCCTTCTTGCGCCAGTACCAGCAAACCAATTGAAGGCACGGACCCTGAGAACAGCAATAAGCCACCTACTGGAGATAGATGCCAAAGAAGAAGTACCAGACATGCAACGTTTCTCAGGGGTGTACTCTTACTTCTTCACAGTATCAAAAAAGTACGGAAGCTTAAGGTTGGTATTAGACCTCAAGTTCACGAACTCATTCGTTACTTACAAGCGTTTCAAGATGGAAACACTATCGTCCATACGGGAAGCGGTCCAGGAAGGAGACTTCCTGGCATCTCAATTTATCTGAAGCATACCTCCACATAAAGATGCACCCGGACAGCATATGGTTCCTCAGATTCGCGTTCGGGGAGGAGTACTACCAGTTCAGGGCGCTCCCCTTTGGCCTGGCAACAGCACTGTGAGTCTTCACCAAGGTCATGGTGGTGCTAATCGCACACCTGAGGACCAAGGGGATACACCTGTACCCCTACCTGGACGACATCCTGCTGAGAGCACCGTCAAGGGACAAGGCACTGCAGAATCTGCAAATAACAATAGAGTGTCTACAAAGACACGGCTTCATGGTGAACTTCAGGAAAAACACCCTGGTACCGACGCAAAACATAGACCACTTAGGGGTGCAAATAGACACAGTAGACTACTCTGTCACCCTGTCCAGGGAAAGACAGTCATCCATACAAAGGGAAGCCGTGATGACAAGAAGAAAACAGAGGGCACAGATCGCATCACTAGCGAGACTCTTTGGCCTCATGATATCAGCGATTCAGATAGTACCATGGACAAGGTTTCACTCCAGGCCCCTCCAGGCAACTTCTTCCACACCAGGAAAGAATATCTCGCAAGGAGACATTCACCCTAGACATACCGCACACAGTGAGTCACTCACCTGGTGGACACTAACACAAAACATAGCCAAAAGATCTCCCTTGACAATCAACCACCAAATAGTGGTCACCTCGGACGCCAGCCTCAGAGGATGGGGGGCGCACTGCCAAGGTGAGGCGGTGCAAGGACTATGGTCGAAGGAAGAACAGGAGCACAGCATCAACTGGCTGGAACTCAGGGCGGTCAGACTGGCCCTGAAACACTTTTCCAGCATGCTAAAGGACAAACACGTTTTGCTGTTCACGGCCAACACAACGACCCGATCCTACATAGCGAGACAAGGAGGATCCAGATCCAGGTTACTACACACAGAAGCAGTGACCCTGTTCCTCTGGGCAGAGAGGACATTACTGTCCCTGACGGCCCAACATCACCAAGGAGAGAAAAACACACAAGCGGACTTCCTGAGCAGACACACGGTACTCCCAGGGGAATGGGAATTGAACTAGGACCTTTGCACACATTCAACGGAGATTCGGGGAAATGTCAGTGGACATATTTGCATCTCATCTCAATGTCAAGCTGAAGCGCTTCTTCACCAGTTTCTTCCACCCAAGTGCGGAGGGAACCGATGCCCTCCGATCGCAGTAGCTGAAAGGCCTCTTGTATATATTCCCCCCGTTCCCCTTGATAGGGAAGACATGCAGAAAAATAAGAGCAGAAAAAGCGCAAGTAGTCCTAATTGCGCCACACTGGCCACGCCGACCGTGGTTCTCGGACCTGACAGAGATGTCAGTCGAGCCACCCATGAGGCTCTTTCCACGCCAGGATTTCCTTCACCAGGGCCCAGTCACACACCACAACATGACATGGCTTCAGTTGACAGCATGGAGATTGAGCGGAGAACTTTAAAGGATTGCGGATACGAGGCCAAGGTAATAGAAACCCTCAACGAGACCAGCAACGAGAATGATATACCAGGCCACTTGGAAAGTGTTCTTGCAGTGGTGCGTAACCGTGAAGGTGGACCCACTGGAAGCTTTGACCAAAGATATTCTGGAGTTTTTGCAAGAGGGACTCGAAAAGGGCCTCAGACCAAACACGTTGAAGAGACAGGTAGCTGTACTGGCGGCCTTCATACAGGGTCCGCAGGGAAGTAGGATCTCATTGCATCCACACGTTAGGAGATTCTTAAGAGGGGCGACACTAATCTCCCCACCAGTGCACCACAGATTCCCATCATGGAACCTGTCACTGGTGCTTCGCCAACTAGCCAGGAGCCCCTTCGAACCAGTGTGGAAGGTACCACTCAGGATCCTGACAATTAAGGTGGCTTTTCTAATAGCAATTACATCAGCCAGGAGGGTGTCAGAGTTCACGGCACTTTCCATCAGGGAGCACTTATGCTCCTTCGAAGAGGATGCAGTATACCTTAGGCCCAATCCATCCTTCAAACCCAAGGTACTGTCCCAGTTCCACGTATCGCAACAAATAATATTGCCCTCTTTCTGCCCCAAACCTTTCCACCCTACCAAGAAACTGTGGCACAAGCTGGACGTCAGGAGGGCCCTGAGGATCTACATCAAATGTACAGCAGCATTCAGATGATGTGATTCCCTGTTCGTATCTTTCACACCAGCTTCAATGGGAACCAGGGTGTCGCGGCAGACTTTGGCAACATGGATCAAGGCATGCATATTCTTGGCATATGACACTGCGAACACGCCGCGTCCATCGGGGGTGATGACACACTCCACCAGATCAGCAGCCACCTCGGCTGTATTAACAAATGCACCCATAGAGGAGATTTGCAGAGCAGCAACTTGGAGTACACCATCTACCCTTATCAGACACTACAAGGTAGACAAGTTCAAGTCAATCAAAGCCACTTTCGGGAGAAGAGTTCTTCACAAGGTGGTTCAGCAGCAGAGATAATTCACAGACAGTCACTCCCACCCTAGGGACGGGGAGCTTGGGTACGTCCCAACACTTCCGGATTGGTCCTGCCATCTAGACCTACATAATGTTACATTGGGTACTTACCGTGAAGGTACTTTCTGTAGGATAGATGGCAGGAACAATCCGACCCACCCTGTGACTGTTGAGGAAGGTCACTTTCAGGGAGTGTGAAGGTGTGTTTATAACAATGTATGTTCTTTTTCCCAACAGCGAGGAGTTTTCCTTACCTTTTCTTACAGGGCTATGCTAGTCAGAGAACTGGCCTCGTGGGAGAGGAGGACTAGAGAACAAAGAACTAAATCTCCCAAGAGGCTTTGTTTTCTACTTCCTGCTTGAGCTGGGCGGTCCTAGGTTCCCAACACTTCCAGATTGTTCCTGCCATCTATCCTACAGAAAGTACCTTCACGGTAAGTACCCAATGTAACATTCTGCAGCTGGGCCACTTCTTTCTTATCTCCATATGTAGTATTGCTCCCAACAGTAGGACATGGAGGAAGCAACCCCAGCTGATCTTACTGCTCAAAAGGGGGTGGGGGTGGGGAGGGAAATGTTTTCTCAAGCAGTGACATCCCAAGCTGAAAAGAACTTTGAAAAGAGCCACCATTATCTTCCACTCAGACTAAAATCATATTGGCAGCCAGTGCAGTTATTTAAAACTGGTATAGTATGGTTTCCACAGCAGTCAGGTTGCAGGTGGCACAGAGTGCATAGCAGTAATCTAGACAATAGATTACCATTGCTTGAACTACTGTGGCAAATTAATCCCTGTCTAGGAATAGTTGTAGCTGGTGGGTCTGTTGAATCTGTCCTATAGCAGTCAGAGCCATCAAGGCCATTCACTTGCCTCCAGTGGCAAGTATGAATCCTGGAGCACTCACAAACTATGCACTTGTCCCTTGAGGGGAAAGGCAGACCCATTCAGAATCTGTCACATACCCAATTCCTGGACCAGGGAAGAACCTCCATCTTCTCAGGATTCAGCTTCAGTTTATTGGCCTTCATCTAGTCCTTCAGAATTTCTCAATACTGGTCCGATATCTGCACCTGACTTTGAGGACAAGGAGAAGTATTGCTGGATATTATCCTCATGAATACTGAGAGATTGCATAAAATATGTTGAATAAGTGCTTTTCCTGTTAGTACAGGCAATTTCTCTTGGGGAAAAAACATTTTATTTAAATCATATTGAATATAACAGTCTCCCTTGTATGGTTTTTGCCATTTCCCCCTGTATATTTTGCAGTAATATTAAACTTTCTGGTTTGTTATTGGGAATTGCTCTCTTAATGTTCTTTTTATAGGCTATTTTTATCCTGTTAATTTTAAAAGATGGCATTTTTGGACCTAGTGTTATGAGATTGTCACTGCTTATTTAAACAGTACCTAAGTAGAATATTTTCTTGTATTCAAGCTATATAGAATATTAGCACTACTTGCATAGTTACTTATTTGAATTTCCTAGAGCAGCTTAACAAGAGCAATATTTTCTAGTTACTAGCTTGGTAGGGCATTTTTCAGATGCATAGTAATCTTTTGCTTTGCAGGAAAGAGAACAGGAAAACAGAGTTGTCTCTTTGACCCATGTTCATTTTCTGGCTGCTGGAATGAAGTGAGTTGGAACTAAATTCTACTTGTCCACTGGGCATGCCTTTCTCCAGCAAAGTCAAGGCTTGGGTGGGGCCAGTCTTGTTCATTAACTGTACAGAGACTAGATTTTCACCAGCTGAATGCTTCGCTTTTAATGACAGGAAATTTCATGGGACTGTGATATGAATAGCATAAATTATATCTATGTAAGTATGTGATGTTTTTTCGTTACTGTTATAGACTTCAAATTGTATAAATTCTGAGTACTGTATAATATTCAAGGTTACTTTAGGACAGTGTGAAAGTCTGAACTAATTTCATTCTGTTATAAAATGGGGGAAAGTGTGTGTGCGTGTGCGCATGCACATGTAGAAGGATAGTTTGATCACAAGCCATTGTCACTACATGGATGACACCAAACACTAAATGGCCAAGCTAACTGCGCTGTGAGTCAATACAGAATCATATAGTTCATAAACTATGGCTTAAGGAACACAGAGAACTTGAATTCAGAAATTGAATGTTGTGTAATTTAATGCTACAACAAGCTGCATCTGTAATAAGAGTTTGAGTTGAACTATATGTAGCCATTCTTCAGCAACTAAATATCTATTAAATGAAATAATAAACAGTTTTGTACATCTTACTATAGAAGTGTGATTCTTTTTGCTTATTCATGCTTAGCTTAAACATGCTTAGCTTCTTGCATCAGTTTTCAAGATTCTTGGAAAAGTTACTAAATATATAATAGGTGATATAACGCTAGAAATAGCTAGTAGGTAGTCACAAAAGCTTAACAGGTAGTATTGATAGTTTTAGTATATTGAATTTAATAATTTAAGGAACTGCAATCTTTTTAATCCTTTATTTTTATTGCAGTAATAGTATCTAATTACACTATAGGATGTATTGTTTGTATCTCCCAGATATCTTTTTTTAATGCTTTATTTAGAAGCTAGCTTTGTTCAGACATTATAAAGAATGTGTTCTTCTGATGCCCTTCTGTACAGTTACAGACTAGTAATGACATTTGCCTGTGGAAGACAGTAGAAAATGTTTGTTTTATAGTGGGGAAATAATTTGCAGTTTCACATTCTGTCAGTATATATACATGGAATTGGTAATACAATAAAATTACCTTGTCTGACAACACACCTAGATTATTGATGCATCCATTCCAACAAATTGTTAATTTACAGAAGATAACCAGCATTGTAAGACTGTCACTATCTAGATTGTCTAGCACCATTTGCAGCTTTACCCAAAATAGTGCTGCAATCCTATGCAGTATTAATTGTCCCTAATCCACTGGTATCAGTGGGTTTAGGTGCATCTAAATTGTGCATGGGAATTAGCTGTGAAAGCATTTTGACTTAAAAAGAGTATAAGTTAATATAGTACTTCTGTTTTTGAATTTTAATTGTTGGAAAGTTAGGAAGTTTCTATAAATGTATGTAACCTGTATGATTATACATGGAAAATGGGTATGATTATCACCTATGGATTATTAAATTTACACTGCTTGGCAGGGATGCTTCTTACATAGTAGAAAAGATATACTGTGCCCTCATTATCAGTATCACAGATATAATTATTGAACCAAACATAAAATACCCACTACATTTGGTCCAGTAAAAATGGATGTTGTGGGAGTATTAGACACCATTGTGCCTTTTTAGACCGATGTTATTTACTTCAACTCATTGTTGGCAATGCAATTATTTCTCATGGCATATGATGTGGGCAGGCCCAGTGGTTGCCCCTTTTTAGTTACATGTATTTCAATGTATTAATTTTGTATTAGAAGAATCTTTCATATTTCTAGATGAACATGTTCTTTGAAATTGTGTTCTTGTGACTGGAATTTAATTGAGGATTGTTGTTAGATCCTGCATGCTTTTATTGTTTCAAGAAGACTCATATTCCAGAGTTGAATTCAAAAGACGTTACTGCTTTAGCTTTGCATGAATATATATTTAATATACAGTTGTCCCTTCACATTTGTTGGGGTTTGGTTCCAGGATCCCCCGTGGATACCAAAATCCGTGAATGCTCAAGTCCCATTATATGCAGTGGCATAGCAAAATGGTGTCCCTTATATAAGATGGCAAAATCAAGGTTTGCTTTTTGAATTATTTTTTAAGAATATTTTCAAGCTGTGAATACTTAAATCCATGGATACCAAATCCCTGGATATGGAGGGACAACTGTATTTCGATTTCAAGAAAATGTATTTTTGGAAATACGGTCAACTTATAATAATGTGCATTCCTAACTCTTTTTCATATCCTATGTATTTTGCTTCCCCTCCCCCCTTTATTTTTAAAATTCAGTAGCAGAATACAGGAAATATATGGTGGGTGGATGCATATGAGAGAGAGAGAGTCAATATGGAAAACCACCACTGAAAAGCAGTACAAAACAATTTTTAAGGCTTTATTTTTCAAAGTCATCAGAGAATGAAACAAAACACAGTAAAAATAAATCTAGGTCAGCGGCTCTTAACCTTTTCTTTACAAGGGACCCCCTTTAAATATCTTTTGTTGCTGCAGACCCCCATTAAATTCTTAACTACTCAAGATTAGGATTGTAAGGTGTTTACTTATAAATAAATTCAGTTGAAATTCTGGGGTTTACTGTCAAGTATGTTTGTTTAGCAGAAGAGGATAAAGAATTACCACATGGACATCAGGCATTTTTGTTCCTCCCCCCCATTTTGTTTGCTTTTTGATGTTTGATTAATTGACACTTGGTTGTTAATTCCTAGATCCCAAGTTCTAGTTTCTCCATTCAGCTGAGCAGTATCCAAGGAAGCGATCTATATGGAAGTAAGGCAGTGGTGGAAAAAGTATAGCCCATGGGCAGCAAATGGCCACCTGCACCCCCATAATTTTGTAAAAACCCCCACAAAAACTAGCAGTTCCCCATTGATGAATTAAGAACACTGTGTTCTTAGCTAGACCACCCATTCAGGATTTCTCCACAACACCTTGCATTTGTGAAGTAGCAACCCTTTGTTTTTGAACCGAAGAGTTGCTTGCTCCTTTGCAAGAAGGAATTTAATTGCTGAATAAACATCAAAAGAAGTTATGCCTGCTTGAGCAATGCTTTTACTCTACAATGGCTATAATTTGAGAACAAACCTCTTCTATTGGTGCCACTTCTGTGCATGCTTTTGTAAAAAAAATAACAGATTTGTCACTTAATTATTCCTTCCTGTTTCAAAACAGAAGTATTTAGTAAAACTCAGTTGATTTGACTAATAGAAGCTAAATGCTGATAGAGTCTATTTTAATAATGAAACCTCTGCTTTAAGCCATCCAGTTTTCTTAAGATAAGCAAGCAGTTTTTAGTGGTTTATGGAGTTTCATATGTTCTTGACATCTGCTCTAATAAATGACTATATTTCAGTTTGTATGCCATTCTAAAATATTACTCAGGATTCTAATAAGGTGTTGAATGCATCATTATAAAGTTTTTATTCTGGAATAAAGGAAGTGTATATGCTCATTTTCATGATGATTTTGCCTAGGTCTTTGTACTTACATTTCACTCAGGTATTTGAGTTTGGCATGGCCTCTGAAGAATCAACTCCCATTTTAAAAAAACCCACTAATTTAAATGCCACTTTTGTTGTATTAAATGAGCGTTGGACTTGGATTTTACTGAGCCCAAGTATAGATTTATATTTGGTAGATTTTTAGATCTCATTAGGTAGATGCTTGGAATAAAGGAATCGTGAGATTGTATTCAAAGGGATCTTGTAGCACATCTGGGGCTAACAGAGAAAGGAGTTTGTAGCATGATCTTATAGACTGGGTTTGCTTCATCAGATGCATCAGATGTGAGGTTGTATGAGAAATGCATCAGATATGAGGTTGTATGTTATTCAAAAGACTTCTCCAAAGTATATGTAAGGGCAACAAAATGACAAATTAACTCCATTCATTGTACAGTAGTCCCTTCAAATTTGCAGTTTTGACTTTTGCGGTTTGCCTATTTGTGGTTTCTGGCTCTCCACGCAGCTCTCCACGCAGCATTTGGCCAGCTGGGTGTGTGGCCTGGAGGGCCCGAGCGGGTGTGTGTGTGCAGCCTGAGCTGCCGGCTTGCAGGTGGTCAGCCAAAGCTGCTGGTGGCAGCCAAATTGCCCCAACAGTCCTCTCGGCTTCCAAAGAGTCCTCTTTGCTCCCAAGGATGAGGCAGCGGCGGCCATGAATGAAAACACGCTCTGGAAGCTGAAGAAACCCTCCTCAGCTTCCAAAGCATCCTCTCTGTCCCCGAGGCAGCTGAAAAGCCACGTTTAAGGGGCTTCTGTTCACCCCCTTCCCTGCTTTCTCACCAGTCTGGCCTTTGGATTCCCCCTGTGTCAGGGTGTGTGTGTGAACCGAATCAGTTTAAACAGCGATTTTTGGCCGCTGCTGCTGGTGGCCAAAAAGCATCTGTTTAAACCGATCCAGTTCACCACCCCCATGGACGGGGGGGGGGCAGCCGAAGCCCAGGCCGATGAGAAGCAGGGAAGAGGGGGTGAACAGACAGAGGAGGAGAGGAAGGGAGGCTGCAGGTATGGCTTCCTCATGGCGGCGGCCTCCCTTCCTCTCCTCCGTGTGAGAGTGAGGAGCTGGTGGGCGCAAGGAGACAGGAAGGGGGGCCGCCACCGCCATGAGGAAGCCATACAGGTGGACTCCCTTCCTCTGCGTGAGAGCTTTCTCTGGCACTAGCTGCCGGCAGCTCCTTGCACCCACATAGAGGAGGAAAGGAAGGGAGGCAGCTGGTATGGTTTCCTCATGGCATCGGCGGCTTCCCTTCCTCTCCTCCGTGTGGGCGCAAGGAACCAGTGAGTGCAGGAAAGAGGATGGGTGAACAGAAGTCCTTTAAACAGTGTTTTTTCAGTTACTAAAGCTGCTGTTTAAACCAATTCTGTACACCACCACCTTCCCTGCTTTCTCACCGGCCTGAGGTTTAGATTCCCCCCACCCTTCTTTGGTGGTTTGTTGAGCTGAATTGGCCCCAAACTAATTGAACCCCCAGGAGTGGCCTTTTTTGCTGGTTCTTTGGAGTTCAATGCAGTTGGGGCGGCAAAGGCAAGCCCGAAGAACACCTGGAATCAGGGCAAAAACCACCAAATATGGACGTTCTTGGGGCTTGCCTTTGTCACCCCAATCACACTGAAGCCCCTGGAACTGCCGCGTTCAATGGGATTGCGTTCAGTGGGATTGGGGCAGCAAAGGCAAGCCCAGAGAATGGCCGCTTTCGGCAGTTTGGCCCTAAAAAGCAGCCATTCTCTGGGCTTGCCTTTCCTGCCACAATCAAACTGAATCCCCAGGAACCCCTGTGTTCAATGGGATTGGGTTCAGTGGGATTAGGGCAGTAAAGGCAAGCCAGGGCAAAAACTGCTGAATTCAGCTGATCTTGGGGCTTGGCTTTGTCGCCCCACTCGCTTTGAACTAGCTCCTGGAGGTTCAAAGCAAGTGGGACAATGAAGCCACGCCCCAAGATCAGCTGGATTCATGGCAAAAACTGCTGAATCCAGCCGATCATGGGGCAACAAAGCCAAGCCCCAAGATTGGCTGGATTCAGGGCAAAAACCACTGAATCCACCTGATCTTGGGGCTTGGCTTTATCACCCCACTTGCTTTGAATTGGCTCCTGGAGGTTCAAAGCAAGTGGGACGATGAAACCAAGCCCCAAGATCAGCTGGATTCAGGGCAAAAACTGCTGAATCCAGCAAATCTTGGGGCTTTGTTGCCCCACTTGCTTTGAATCTGCTCCTGGAGGTTCAAAGTGAGTGGGGCGACAAAGCCAAGTCCCAAGATCAGCTGGATTCAGGGCAAAAACCACTGAATCCAGCCAATCTTGGGGCTTGGCTTTGTCGCCCCACTTGCTATGAACTGCCAAAGCCAACGAAACTGGAAAAAAGTTGTGGAGGCTATGGGTTTTCCATTGAACGGGGCGGCTTTTTCCAGCTTTTGTTGGCTGTGGGGGGAGAGGCTACGGTGGGAAAAATCTGCCCCTTTGATGCAAAGCCTGTAGCCTCCCTCACAGCCATTAAAAGCCAGAAAAAGCCGTGCGGTCGCTGTGAGATGGGAGCCAACGGCCGACCAAGCCCCTGTGCTCTCCGCTGAGCTGCAAAGCCTCCAAGTGCTCAGTGGCAGGGCAGTGGTGGCATGGTGGATGCAGTGGCAGAGGCCCTGGAGGTATGGTGGCGGGGACATGGTTGGGGTGGCGGCAGCGACTGCGGCATTGCGGCTGCAGTGGCAGGGGCCCCTGGGTTGTGGGGGTGGTGGCAGTGACAGCGCCATGGTGGCGGTGACTGGGTGAGCGATGGTGGTGGTTGTGGCAGGGGAGTCTGGAAGGCCTAGGCGGGACGGGTTGCAGCTGTAGCAGCCTGGGCCCCGAGCCTCTCTCCCTCCCTTCCTCCTCCTCCAGGGCGTTCCATCCGCAGCTACCCCACCAATCTTTGCAGAAATTTTTATTCGCCTTTTTTTCACATTCGTTGGGGTCTTGTGCCCCTAATTCCTGCGAATTTGAAGGGACGACTGTAAATAGGGGAGAGGCTCTTTTATATCCTGCCTGTAGGCATATTGATCTCCACTATGGGAATACAATGCTGGACTAGGTAGATCTTTAGATCTTTAGCCTGATCCAGCAGGGCTCCTCTTACTGATTTATGGAAGACATGTGGATAATACAAGCGGTCCTATATCATTTTCTTCTCTATGGTTTAACTCTAATTATACAAAATGTCTTATATATTACTGTGTAAGCGACTAAATGGAAGTGAGGCAAGGAAACATGGAATATAGTGACATCACAGCACATGTTTTGTATTACAGTACTACTATATGTTACCAGATTGAAAGGCAGAATGAAATACCAGCACTATTTTTCTCAGAGGCAGCCCCAAATCTGGAGCAACGTTTATGGCCTCAGTTATATGACTGCATATGAGCAAAGCTGGTGAAAAAATACACACTGCAGGTTTTTGAAGGCAAAACAGGCAAAGTAAAACTAATTACTGGCTAAATGGGACTGTACTCTACAGAACACACCATTAAGTATGCTTGCCAAATTTCATTTCGCTTTACTTCTTAAATAGTGAGAGAAATCTTCCATTTTTCTTTAATAAATGCTG
This sequence comes from Gambelia wislizenii, assembly GCA_030847615.1. Lineage (NCBI taxonomy): Eukaryota > Metazoa > Chordata > Lepidosauria > Squamata > Crotaphytidae > Gambelia > Gambelia wislizenii. The sequence continues at coordinate 120,972,197 of JAUMIR010000001.1, forward strand.
TTTGGTTGTTCCTGTTTTATCATGAAAGGAAAGGGAAAGCATTTTTGAAGCAAACAGAAGGGAAAGTATTGACCACCCTGTTGCCATTCTTCCACTTCAAATTTTAACCTTATTAATAAGGTATATTGGTAAATGAATGTAATGGTGGTAGTTGGATGTTATATTTTCAAGCTCCCAATAAGGGAAGAATACTACATTGGTCCAGAAGAGTCCATTTGAGGCTTGTGTCTACACAAGTTGCTAAATAGCTTCTACCAGAGTTATGCCAACACTGACAGATGGTGACAGTGATATATTGTGCCATCTCCTTTGCAGAAAAACCAACCAGCTTGGATGGGTTTATAAAAGCAGTAATAATTTCAGCAGCCTGAAGCAGTGAGCAGGAAATGTGTCATTAGAAGGCAAATTCATTCAGTTAGCAGTGGTTCCAGGCTTGAAGAAGACTGTTTTGTAAGTTTTATCTAAATTAAGAAAATGTACAGCAGCAGTCCTATTGGGTTACAGGAATAAAATGTTGCAATATATTTCTTCTGTAATACTCAGAATATATTAGAAACATTAAGATTTCTCAGAATATTAAATAAGTAATAGCACATTGGTATTATCTGTATTTCAAAAAGTGATAGCGGTCTATCTCAGTTTGTCAGAACAGTTAGCTTAAAGACCACAGCCAGTTACATGTTTGGGTTACCTGTCAGTGGAGGAAGTAATTGAAAATTATCTTTACAACTGTATCAGCAATTATTATCATCATTTAAACAGTTAAAACATACATAGTTAAAAATGCACAGCATACAAAAATTAAAAAGCAATTAACTACTGTATCATAAAATTCAAACCAATTAAAAACATAAACCAGTTAAAAAAAAACAAGAAATAAAAGCCCAGCACATTATAGAAGGCCTGTTTCCCCTAAAAAAGTCAATTCACAAAAGTCTGCTGGAATAAAAAAAAAGTTTTACCTGCTTGTGGAATGTTATTAAGGATGGTGCCAGTCTAGCCTCTCTGGGAAGGGAATCCCCGATCCTTGGTGCAGCCACTGAGAAAGCCCTCTCCTCAGTTCCCATTAAATGTATCTGTGAGGGTGATGGGACATGAATGAGTGCATTGCCCGCCTGCCCCCCCATTAGATCTCAAAACACAGACAGTTTCATAAGGAAGAATATGGTCCTTCAAATAACGTAGGCCTGAGCTGTATCAGGTTTGTACAATAGGTCCTCACCAGCACTTTGAATTGTGCCCAGAAATTAATGGGCAGCCAGTGGAGCTCTTGCAACAGGGAAGTTGTGTACTCCCTGTAGCTAGCCCTAGTTGACAATCTGGCTGCAGCTCTTTGGACCAGTTGAAGTTTCTAAACACTCTTCAAAGTCAGCCCCATGTTTCCTCTTACTAAGAGGAAAGAGGAAAAGAGAGAAAGAATAACAACCCAGCTGGACCTACGAGAATAAGAACAAGAGGGGGGGGAACTGAAGAAAGGACTGAAAGGGGAGGGATAAGAGAAAATTTTGATTTTAATTTAAATAAAAGTCAGAGTTTCATATACATCTGATGTCAGCAATCAAATTTGTTACTTAGAATGTGAAAGGTTTGAACTGTATGAAAAAAAGGAAATTAGTTTTCCACCACCTTAAAAAAACTAATGCGGAAATAATGTGTTTACAGGCAATTCGAATTAAAAAAACCCCATGAACATTTATTAAAACAAAAGAACTTAGGGGAGGAATTTGTATCACTAGGAAGGAAAAAGAAGAAAGGAGTGATCCTGTATGTTAAACCAAATTTAAAACCAAAACTAATCCTATTAGATGATAAAGGAAGGTATGTATTTGTTGAAATTAACATGGATAGAACTAAGTTATTAGTGGTTGATATCTATACACCAACCGAGGGAAAACAAATTTTTTTTCAAGGAACTGAGAGAGAAATTAATACAAACAAATTACAGAGTATTGCCTGCTAGGAGATCTGACTGGAGTAGCAGAGTCAAGTATAGACAGACTCTCGTATAAGAAAAGAATAAAAAAAAAAAATCAAGGAAAGTAATCAAAAGAATTTTTTTGACATTATAGAAGAATACCAATTAATAGATTCATGGAGGCATAAAGAAGGGGACAGAAGAATTTACTTTCTATTCCGATACCCATAATTCGTTTTCTAGGATTAACATGATTTGGATCAGTGAAAATTTAGCAAATTCTATTAAAAAGGTAGAGATACTACCAAAATTATTATCAGATCATAACCCAGTATTAATGGCATTGAAGTACGGACAAAATACGAATAGATGGAAATTAAATGAATCATTGTTATATAAGGAGGAAGTGGTTAAGATACTAAAGGAGAAACTTAAGGAATACTTCGAATTGAATCTTGATAATGGAGTAGATAACAACATGGTCTGGGATGCTGGAAAAGCAGTAGTGAGGGGACTATTTAGGCAATAGAATATAATAATGAACAAGAAAAAACAAGAATCAAGGGAAAAATATTAGAAGGTATTAAACAAAAAGAACAAGAATTAATAAACCCCCCAGGGAATGAAAAAAATAAAAACCAACTAAAAATGCTTCAGGAACAATTAGAAATGTTAATGTCAGAAGAGATGAAGAAGAAATTGGACTACTTAAGGCAAAAAGATTTTGAAAATGGCAATAAACCTAGCAGGTGGCTAGTGTATAGGTTAAGGAAGGAATAATAAAAAAAGGTTATATCAAAATTAAGTTGGTATCAGGGAGATAACTGACAATGTAGAAATACAGAAAATATTTCATAACTATTTTAAGATGATATACCAAGACCAGTCAAACACTAAGTGTAGTTTGGAAGAATACCATCAAGAAATGTCAGATTACTAAACTTACAGAAAAACAAATAGAATTAAATAAAGATATTACAACAGATGAAATTATAGAAATGATCAAGAAAATAAAATCTGGGAAAACTCCAGGTCCTAATGGACCACCAGCAGAGTATTATAAAGTATTTTATAAAGAATTAGTGAAACCACTGTCGTTGGTATTGAAGGACATAACAGAGAAAAACCGAATTCCAACTAGTTGGGAAGAAGCGAACATAGTCTTATTACCAAAAGAAAATCGAGATGAATCACAGTTGAAAAATTACAGACCCATCTCTTTATTAAATGAAGATTACAAAATTCTTGCAGCTATATTGGCGAATAGATTGAACTACTTTTTAAAGGAATATATACATAAGGACCAAAATGGATTTTTGCCTGAAAGACAAATTAGAGATAACATGATGGTAATAATTAATGTGATTGAATACCTACATTATCATAACCAAATTGAGGGAGCATTAATATTTCTAGATGCAGAAAAAGCATCTGATAACCTAAAGTGGCCCTTCTTAATGAAAGTGTTAAATGAAATGGAAATCAGGCAAAAATTTGTAATTGGATTCAGACAATTTACAGAAAACAAAATACAAAGTTAATAATAAACGGGAAAGCCTCTGATACCTTTAAAATTGAAAAAGGCACTAGGCAGGGTTGCCCTCTATCCCCTCTACTGTTCATTTTGACTTTAGAAATACTGAATAGTGAAATAAGAAAAGAAAAAAGATAAGCGGGATTAAGCTTAGCAATGAAGAATATAAACTACAAGCATTTGCGGATGATTTAGTAATCATATTGGAAGATCTGTTAAACGGGATTGGGACCGTACTTAAAATAATTGATGAATTTGGTAGGCACGCTGGATTTAAAGTGAATTCTGAAAAAACAAAAATATTAGTAAAAAATATGGATGGAAGTAGAAAAGAAAACCTATATAAGATATCAAAATTTGAAATTGTAAAAAAAGTAAAATATTTAGGGGTTAATTTCACTACTAACAATCAACAATTATTTGAAAATAACTATACAAAACTATGGGAAGAAATAAAAAAAGATTTAAATAACTGGAAGAACCTAAAGTGGTCTCTTTTGGGAAGAATTTCTACTATTAAAATGTGCATATTACCCAAAATAATGTTCCTCATCCAAGTAATTCCAATTATCTTTACAAATGAGATATTTAAGAAATGGCAGAGTGATATAAATAATTTTTTATGGGTAGGAAGAAAGCCAAGGATTAAATGGAAACTTCTAACAGACACGAAAGAAAGAGGAGGACTAGGATTACCTAATATATAATTGTACTTTGAAGTGGTGTGCCTTGCATGGTTGAAACCATGGATCACACTAGAGAACAGAAGAATATTAGAACTGGAAGGTCACAATATTTTGATGGGGTGGCATGGATACCTCTGGTTTGGTAAGGTAAAAATCAACAAAGAATTTAAAAACCATGTGATAAGGAAATCATTATTCAGAATTTGGCAAAAATATAAAGATATATTATACCCTAAGATCCCGGGATGGGTCTCAATCCAAGAGACATTTATGAGGAAAGAATTAAGAAACTATGATTAGCTGAGAAATAGAGACCTAATGATAAAGAAATTAGGAAAATAGGAAATTAAGAAATGGGATGAACTTAAAAATGAGGGAAAACAAATTCAATGGCTAAATTACTATATAGTCAGGAGCAAAATGAAAGAAGACTTAAAGGAGAACCAATTTGAAGGAGAAATGTTGGAATTTGAAAAGTTATTAAATCCAGGCAATAGTCATCTAATAAGTTCCTTATATAAATTATTATTAAGATTTGAAACAGAAGATGAACAAATAAAACACTGCATGGTTAAGTGGGCGGAGGATATAGGACATAACATTTACATGGTACAATGGGAGGATGTTTAGAGGAGAGGTTTAAAGTTCACATGCTGCTACAATCTTAAAGAAAGTTTCTACAAAATGATGTATAGGTGGTATATGTCTCCAGTTAAGTTAGCTAATATGAAAGTAAAAGCTTCGGATATCTGTTGGAAATGTGAAATGGAAGTAGGAACTCTCTACCATATATGGTGGAAATGTGAAAAAAACAAAGAAATACTGGTATAGGATAAATAAAGTTATTGAAAGAATTGTGGGTTTTGAAATAGGTTTAAGACCTGAGTTATATTTTTTAAATATGATAAATCTAGAGAGTAAGAAAGAGAAAGACCATTGAGATCTATTAATGTATTTAATTACGGCTGCATGTATTAGTTTTGCAAAGAGATGGAAAACTAAGGAAATACCATCAGTGATGGAATGGAAAGAAAAATCAATGGAGCTAGCACGTCTAGATAAATTAACAAATATAGTAAGAGGATACTCAAAAGAGAAATATCTTTAAAAATGGAAATTGTATATAGAATTTATTAAACAAAAGGATGGGGAAGTTAGTGTATTGGGATTCAATAAATGAGCAAAGGTGTATAGTAGAAATATTGGATCAAATAAGTATTACCCATGTGAAATAAGTTCAAGGATATGTGAAACATAGTTAAGTACCATGAAGTCATGTAATAATGTAAGCAGTTACAGACCTAAGGAAGGTATGACTGAGATGAAATTTATGTATAATGGGTAAATAGTAAAATGGAACTTGAAAGGAATGTCATTAATAAGGGATATATAGCATTCGTAAATTAGTAGATAATTTAGGCTAAGTTTAATAACAGAAGAGTAAAATCAATACAAGGAAGGGGACCAGATATGATTAAGCAGGAAGTCATTGCAAATTTTAATTGTTATACGTCTATTCAATGTGGGGGGAGGGGTGGGAAAAAGGGACAAGCTGTCTGTTCAATGTTTAGTATGCTATGTTGTTAAGATGTTTGTTTTTAATGTTTGTATTTCTTGTTAAGATGTTTATTTTTAATGTTTGTTTTTGTAGGAAAATTAATAAAGAATATTTTAAAATGCAAAGTCAGCCCCATGTAGAGTAGATTACAATAATCCAAACAGGATGTAACTAAGGCATATGTCCTTGTGGCAAGGTCTGACATCCCAAGGAATGATGCAGTATATTTCATCTTGTTTCAGAATAAATGTATAGAATTGTACTGGGGAGTCCAAACTTCAAGAATGATTTCAAGTACTTGATGAAGTTCAGTTTCAGTTATTGCCTGGTTGCTGGATGGGAGACAGTCTGGGGACACATATTTACTCAAAACTGTTTGGAAAAATCATCTATACCTTACTGGGTGCGGTTTCAAAAATATTGTAATACTACATCATTGAGAGTAACAGTATTGAATATACCTCAGATGCATTTAAAATCTCTATCACACTTTTCTTACAGCTTTAAAAAATAGCTTATGGGATGCTTCTTCCATTTGCATTAATGGTAGACTCCATTAATCTGTTGCAAATGTTGACACAAGCTGTTGAAGACAGTGGCTAGAATTCTGTTAGTGCACTATACTAGTGGGTGCACTGTTTTCAAAGTTGTGCAGTGGTAGTGACAAAATCTGGCTGGCACTAAGCAGACTGTTTTTCCACTGCCATATTTTTTTCCTGGCTGCTGCTGCTGCTGTGACTTTTCTCCTCCTATAGTTACACCAGTGTAGTTCACTATCTACTACAGTTAAACAGTGTAGTGCACCAATAGGATTCAAGTCAATAAGTGCCTATCTTTTAGACTTAATTAAAAGTTAATTCAAGGCCTATTGAATTAAATGGGGTTTACTCTCAAAGAAGTGGTTCTAGGATTGCTGACTAAAAGAAGTAATTCAGTGTTGAGGTTAGAAAGTCATTCTGATATGGCCCAAATGGAAGTATGGAACTTCCTCAGTGATATTTTGGAAAAGCATAGAAGTATCTGCTTTAATTACACTTGGGTGGGGGCAGGAGTTTGCGAGACAAGATCATATTTATTTGATATGGATGTTTAGAAATTTGAAGTGTCTTCTGGTGTGGGGTTGGCTGCTTGAATTTGTAAAATATTTTGCAGCCCTACATTATGTTGCTCTGAGATTCTTGTGGATTGGAACTGCTTGCTTTCTGTTAGGAGTTATTCTTTATTCTGGTTAAAAGCTTCAGTAGGTTGAACAGTTTCAAACTTTAGTGATTGATACAACCTGAGACAGTTTCTGGGGTTAGATAGTTTGACTGTTCTCTAAAATGAAACCTATGTTTTCAAAATGTACTAAAACCAAATATATATATATGTATATACATATTATATTTCTAGTGCATCCTGTAACCATGACTACTGAAGTTGGTTCTGAAGCAGAAGTGAAGGAATCTGAGAAGGTGGGAACACATGCTGAAAAGGAAAATGCTGGGGATGCACCAGAATGTCAAACGGAAAAGACATCTGAAACTGAAGAAGGTTCTCCAATCCGTCAAATTCCAGCTAGCCAGAGTAACTCAAGGAGCTCAGGAGGAAAGGGCATTTCTCGCTTCATCCCCCCATGGCTTAAGAAACAAAAATCATACAGCTTAGAAGAACCAAAAGATGAAACTAAGAAAAAACAGCTACCTGCATCAGAAGAACAGACAGCAGAGGAAGGTGAATCTCGTTTTCCAGAAGAGGGAGCTCAGCCTAAGGGAAAATTGGAAGACACGACTGAGAATCTGCAAGAAGCTAAAGTGGATGATGAAGATGACAAAAAACACTATGTGAGTACTGAGACTAAGGTACATTTTAGAAAGAAAAATAAATGAATGAAAACTTAGACATAGAATTTTAGTGGCTTCAGTGGTATGTTGTGGTTCACTACTGCTAACATTGTTTGCACATTGTCAATCAGCTGTTATTGGTGATGAGGCGTATTCTGGTTGTTACTGTGAATCAGGTATGAACTTGTTGCTCTTACCCTGCTTTTCCCAAATGTTCAAAATTATGATATTGAAGGCCTTAGAATGAAATGTATGAAAGTAAGGGAAGCAAATGAAGAACTAATATTTCTTGTGAGCAGTCACTCACCTTGTCTCCTGTGTAGTAGACAGGCAAGCTTTTGTAAACTGGAAAAAATTTAACTTCATTTTATTTATTTAATTTATATCCCACCTTCCTTCCAGCACAGGATCCAAGGCAGCAACTTTTCACTTAGGCTATAGGTTGTGGTCCAATCCTTGTTGTTGTTAACTGCCCTTGAGTCAACTTAGACTCATGGTGACCCCATGAATGAGAAACCGCTCTGTTCGGGTCCTGCAGGCTCAGGGCCACGGCCTCCTTGATTGAGTCTACCCATCTAGTGTTTGGCCTTCCTCTCTTTCTTCCTCTAGGGAGCCCTGTTGGTGCAGTAGTCACCACGTTGCAAGTTCGATCCCAGAGGGCTCCAAGGTTCACTCAGCCTTCCATCCTTTCATAGGTTGGTAAAATGAGTACCTGGCTTGTGGGGGCAATTAGCTAACACACATTGGAAACCGCTTAATGTGGTGTAGATGTGTAAATTGCTATTGCTTAAACAATTTGTAAGCTGCTCTGGGAGCCTTTGTGGCTGAAGAGTGGGGTATACATACCTAAATAAATAAATTTCTACTGTTCTTCACCTTTCCTAGCATTATTGTCTTTTGTAGTGAGTTGTGCCTTCTCATGAGATGGCTGAAGTACAACAGTCTTAATTTAGTCATCTTGGATTCCAGGGAGAGCTCAGACTTTATTTCTTCTAGTACCCATTTATTAGTCTTTTGAGCAGCCCATGGTATCTATAGTACCACATCTCAAATAAGCTGATTTTCTTTCTAACAGCTTTCTTCACTATCCAGCCCTCACTTCTGTACATGGTTATGGGAAGTACAATGGCTTGGACAATCCTAACTTTAGTGTCCAGTTTTATATCTTTGCACTTTAGGATTTTGTCTAGTTCTTTCATAGCTGCCCTTCCCATTCATAATCTTCTTCTGATTTCTTGACTGCAATCTCTGTTCTGATCAATGACTGGTTCAAGGGATGGAAAATCTTTAACTATTTCAATTTCCTCATTGTTTATATTGAATTTATTTAGATCCTCTGTGGTCATTATTTTTATTTTCTTAATGTTCAGTAAGCCTGCCTTAGCACTTTCTTCTTTGACTATCTTTATTAATTGTTCCAAGTCTTTAGATTTTCCTTGTTTTTTTTTCCAGGCTGTGAGGCCATGTTCTGGAATAGTTTCTTTCTGACGTTTTGCCTGCATCTGTGGCTGGCATCCTCAGGAAATGGAGGATGCCATCCTTTCTCTGAGGATGCCAGCCACAGATGCAGGCGAAACATCAGAAAGAAACTATTCCAGAACATGGCCTCACAGCCCGGAAAAAAACCCAAAGAAAATCTATGGATGCCGGCTGTGAAAGCCTTTGACTTCACATTGTTCCAAGTCTTTGTTGTTTTCTGCTAGTATGGTGTCGTCTGCATATCTTAGATTGTTGATATTTGTTCCTCTGCTCTTCACTCCTCCTTCCTCCGTTGAAACCTGCTCTGCGTATGATATTTTCTGCATACAAATTGAACAAGTAGGGTGATATATGATGCCTTGTCTGACTCTCTTTCTGATTGGGAACCATTCTGATTCTCCGTATTCTGTTCTAATGGTACCCTCCTGTCCTGAGTAGAGGTTACGCACCAGAACAGTCAAATGTAATGGTACACCCATTTCTTTAAGAGCAACCCATAGCTTTTTCTGATCTATGCAGTCAGAGGCTTTGCTGTAGTTTGTAAAGCACATGCTGATTTTCTTCTGGAATTCCCTGGTGTGCTCCATCGTCCAGCATATATTTGCAATGTGATCCATAGTGCCTTTTCCTTTCCTAAACCCTGCTTGCATCTCTGGAATTTCCTGCTCCCTATATAGAAGGAGTCTTTTCTGCAGAATTTTGAGCATGGCTTTGTTTGCATGGGAAATTAATGCAGTGGTCCTGTAGTTTCTACAGTCTTTTGTGTCTCCCTTTTTGGGGATGGAAATGTATATTGATCATTTGCAATCTGTGGTCCATTGCTTTGTTTTCCATATTAGTTGGCAGATTTTAGTTAGAACTAAAGTTGATTCTTTCTCTATGGATTGTAGCAGTTCTATTGGTATGTCATCTTTTCCGGGTGATTTATTCTTCCCTATGGTTTTGAGTCCAGCTCCTACTTCACTTTCCAAAATTTGGGGTTCCAAAATTCTTTGGTTTCTTCTTCCCATGTGTCATTCAATCTTTCATCTCTTTTATATAGCCCCTCTGTGTATTGCCTCCATTGTCTTTTTATTTAATCTTGGTTGTATATTATGTTTCTCTGTTGATTGTAGAGCATCCCTGCCCTTGATTTAAATTTCCCTTTGATTTCGTGAATCTTGTGGAAGAAGTGTCTTGTTCTTCCTTTTTTGTCAGCTTCTGTTTCTCTGCATTGATTATTATAGTAATTCTCTTTATCCTTTTGCACTAATTGGTGAATATTCAAGGTTCTAGGTCTGTTCCTGTCTCCCTTTTCTTTTTCTTTTTGTCTTTCCTTTACTGCTTGAAATGTTTCTTTTCTCATCCATTGTTTCTTCTCTCTCTCTCTCTCTCTCTCTCTCTCTCTCTCTCTCTCTTTCCCCCAACCCCCACAGATAGTGTCTTTCTACATTCCTCCTTGACTATGTCCCTGGCTTCTCTCCATAGTTCTTCTGCTTCCCTGTCTATTAGGCTTAATGATGTAAATCTGTTTTTCACTTTGTTTTTGAATTCTGCTGGAATGTTCTTCAGATTGTATTTTGGCATGATGATTAAGTTCATGTTCTTCTTCAGCTTTATTCTGATTTTTGATATTAGTAGTTTATGGTCTGTGCAGCAGTCTGTTCCTGGTCTCATTTTTGCTGCGAGAATAGAGCTTCTCATCTTCTGTTTCCAATTACAGTTGCCCCTCCACATTCGCGACTTTCACATTCGCGGTTTTGATTATTCGCGGAAGGCTGCCTCCCCCCCTGCTCAACACCCCCTCCCTTCCCAAGGCAGCAAAGGGCTTTGCCTGTCTTGGGAAGGGGGGTGGGAAGCACCTAGCGCGCTGCCTCTGCGCCCCACTCCCTTCCCAAGGCACCGAAGGGCTTCTGAAGAAGTCCTTCCGTGCCTCGGGAAGGGGGTGGGTGGGAAGCAGCTAGCGCGCTGCCTCTGCGCCCCACTCCCTTCCCAAGGCACCCAAGGGCTTCTTCAGAAGCCCTTCGGTGCCTTGGGAAGGGGGGGTTGGAAGCAACTGGCGCGCTGCCTCTGCGCCCCACTCCCTTCCCAGGGCACCGAAGGGCTTCTGAAGAAGTCCTTCGGAGCCTCGGGAAGGGGGGGTGGGAAGCAGCTAGTGCGCTGCCTCTGAGCCCCACTCCCTCCGCAAGGCACCCAAGGGCTTCTGAAGAAGTCCTTCGGTGCCTCGGGAAGGGGGGGTGGTAAGCAGCTGGCGCGCTGCCTCTGCGCCCCACTCCCTTCCCAAGGCACCCAAGGGCTTCTTCAGAAGCCCTTCGGTGCCTTGGGAAGGGGGGGTAGGAAGCAACTGGCGCGCTGCCTCTGCGCCCCACTCCCTTCCCAAGGCACCGAAGGGCTTCTTCAGAAGCCCTTCGGTGCCTTGGGAAGGGGGGGTTGGAAGCAACTGGCGGGCTGCCTCTGCGCCCCACTCCCTTCCCAAGGCACCGAAGGGCTTCTGAAGAAGTCCTTCGGAGCCTCGGGAAGGGGGGGTGGGAAGCAGCTAGCGCGCTGCCTCTGACCCCCACTCCCTCCGCAAGGCACCCAAGGGCTTCTGAAGAAGTCCTTCGGTGCCTCGGGAAGGGGGGGTGGGAAGCAGCTAGCGCGCTGCCTCTCCGCCCCACTTCCTTCCCAAGGCACCCAAGGGCTTCTTCAGAAGCCCTTCGGTGTCTTGGGAAGGAGGGGTGGGAAGCAGCTGGCGCGCTGCCTCTGCGCCCCACTCCCTTCCCAAGGCACAGAAGGGCTTCTGAAAAGTCCTTCGGTGCCTCGGGAAGTGGGGGTGGGAAGCAGCTAGCGCGCTGCCTCTGTGCCCCACTCCCTTCCCAAGGCACAGAAGGGCTTCTGAAGAAGTCCTTCGGTGCCTCGGGAAGGGGGGGTGGGAAGCAACTTGCGCGCTGCCTCTGCGCCCCACTGCCTTCCCAAGGCACCCAAGGGCTTCTGAAGAAGCCCTTGGGTGCCTTGGGAAGGGGTGGGTGGGAAGCAACTGGCGCGCTGCCTCTGCGCCCCACTCGCTTCCCAAGGTACAGAAGGGCTTCTGAAGAAGTCCTTCGGTGCCTCGGGAAGGGGGGGTGGGAAGCAGCTAGCGCGCTGCCTCTGCACCCCACTCCCTTCCCAAGGCACAGAAGGGCTTCTGAAGAAGCCCTTAGGTGCCTCGGAAAGGGGGGCCGGAAGCAGCTAGCGGGCTGCCTCTGCGCCCCACTCCCTTCCCAAGGCACAGAAGGGCTTCTGAAGAAGCCCTTAGGTGCCTTGGAAAGGAGGGGTGGGAAGCAGCTAGCGTGCTGCCTCTGCGCCCCACTCCCTTCCCAAGGCACCGAAGGGCTTCTGAAGAAGTCCTTCGGTGCCTCAGGAAGGAGGGGTGGGAAGCAGCTGGCGCGCTGCCTCTGCGCCCCATTCATATCTTATTCGTGGTTTTTTCACATTCGCGGGGGTTGTCTGCCCCTAACCCCCGCGAATGTGAAAGGATAACTGTATGTAGTCTGTCTGATTTTTGTGTTGGCCATTCGGAGATGTCCGTGTGTACAGTCTTATTTTTGGTTGTATGAAGAAAGTGTTTGTGATGAATAGATTATCTGTTATAAATTCTGCAATATAAAAAAAGGATGTGTGTCCTTTCAGGGCCATAGTTTCTGGACCCTGAAATGTAGACACTTGGAGTGTGGGTTGCAAACTAAAGGCATGCAAGGGTATACACTTGGGGCTTATCTACATGGAAAATTTACCCTGTCTTTCCCCCCATCTTGGACCCCTGCAGTCCTGACGATACAGGGATTTTGCCCCCAGGCAGTCTTCATGATCCCCGAGGGGTAGACAGGGTAGGGCCTGATAAAACGTTACAAAAAAAAAAATAGCTGTTAAAATGCATTCCATCTGAAATAAAACTGATTGGGCCCCACATGACTGCAGGCGCCCATTCTGGCATGCTGACCCAACGCTGTAACTATCGGCTGCCTTGCTCTTCTGGATCCTGGAAGTAGGCCTGCAGCATGTGACCAGGCTGATCACATGCAGGGGGCCTTGCTCACATGTTGTGAGTCTTCTGCCTGCATCTGGAGAGTGGGATGCAGGCGGCTGCAGGGATGGGCCAGAGTGTCTATCCAGACTTCATCCCATTTCATGGAGGTAACGGAAGAGGAATGTGCTCAGTTTTTATAGAATGTTTGTAAATGACTATGGTCTTGTGTTTGTTCTCCAAGTTTATTTGGTATCTCAATTTTTAAACCTCCAGTGCACTGACTTACAACCAGGGTTCTAAGGTGTCCCCCACGCCTGACAGTCAAAAATGACTCTGTTAAAACAATCAGATCCTGGTTGAATAAGCAGGGAATATACAGTATATGGTTCATCCATGTGGAGCCCTTCTGCCCCCATTTTGTACAACTAGGCTAACAAGCGAAGAAATTGCAATTAACCAAAAGAAGCAGATTTTGGAAACAACATTCAACCAAAGCTTCATGTTCTGTCTTACTTGGAAGCCTTAAATTATAGTTTCTAGTTGGTATATAATAGAATAATAAAATAGATAAGAATAGTGTAAAAAGCTATGATTCCAGACTCGTTTCTACAAAGGGCATGCGTCTGAGTATACAAAGATTAGCATATCTATGGGGTTGTCTAGATGGTAAAAACCTCCTCATAGAATTCAAAGAGAATACCATTTGTTCCAATGAGATCCCGTGGTGATTCACCATATTTGAAAGGAGGGGGTCCAAAAATTCCAAAAAACTACATGCAAAAAACCTTCATGGCTCCTCCAGAGGTTTGAAAAAATGTGGGGGATATGCACACTCCCGTTTCTTAGGACAGCTGAATTGCATCACTGCGCATTCCTGGATAAGAGAGGAAGTGGAACCCAATTGGTTGGATGTGTGTGGGCTGTGGGTGTGGGTGGGCTTGCCAACCACAAAGTGGCCGGAAGCACCATTTTGGAATTTCGCAATAGCAATCATGCACTTTTTTTCTGCACAAAAGTGACCAAACAGCTTTTTAAATGGAAGGTTGCACTTGTACACCTTAGATTTACAGTAAACAAAACAAAACAAAACTATGCAGCAGTAGCAACCTGTTGAGAATAATATGACGAGTGATTCACTCCGGCCACCATGTTGATTCGCAGGCATGGCTCTGTATGTACATCAAACATGGATAACTTCTCATAGCAGTGATTTTGCCAAAAAACCATGGAGACAAATGAGTGCTGCTGTGAATTTGTATTAATGTGCAACAATCAGCATTATATCTTCTTGTCTAGACAAGCACTATGTATTTATAGGCAAGTATGCATGTGAAATACTTTTATCTATTTATTTATTTTACCCAAGTATAGGGTACTACAACTGAACATGGTCCTCTGTCCAACATCAAGGGTTTAGTCTTAGTACTTGTCATCAGTTCCAAAACCTAGTCCCAGCATTTGGGGAGGGGGAACAAAATCAGGGGAGGGGACTGAGCATTGTGTTAAGTGTACCCTTCTATCTCTGCGTAATAATCATATGCAGTCCATACACATCAAATACTTTAAAGTCCTAGACCATCTGTGTGTTCTTCTTCATGGTCTCTGTGCCCTCACACAAATGGGTTTGTGCCTATGCAGAGACCATGTTTGGAACATTCTAGAGCTGAGTAGCTTGGCAGTAACTCCAATCCTCCCCCAATACCGAACTCCTATTCTAACCCACCAAGCGATCAGTTTCTTTACATCTGCCGAGAGATTCACTTTGCTTGGCTTATTCTCAGTACTGAATAGTTTTTTCTCATCATATTTATACTTCTTCCCACCCTCCTTTTTTTCCCATTCTCTCCTTCCCCCTTCTTTTTTCATTGATGTAAATCAAACAAAAATTCCTTAGTGACTGTTCTATCTTCTTACTAAGGGTAAGAAGTCTCTTCCCCACCTTTTTTCTACCTCTTTTATGGCTTCTTCTCTTTTCAAGGCTTCTATCTCAGGTAACTGGAAATTGTCTCTTTCTGATGCTCACGAAGAATGTTTATTTTGTTTGGGTGAGGGACAACTTGTTCTGTGGTGTCCTATTTGTCAAGGCTTCATGTCGCAGACTGTACTTAGCACACTGGTGGCTTAATCTGGGGCATTATGCTCTGGATTGGCCCTGGATTCAACACAATGGTGGCCACACTTACCTGGGGTGAATCCATGTCAGAGTCTAGCCAGGCCAACACCACATTGTCCCCAGTGCCACCACTGCCTCGCCGACCAAGCAGCTCCTTGTGAGAGCCTGGCTGGTGCTGGCACGTCTGTTGAGGTCAGAACGGGGTGCCCAGACATGTGATCAACAGGGAGGGGTTACTCTACTCCCTCTTCATTAATTGCATGGGTGCCCTGTTCTGACCTCAGCAGAAGCGACACCATTGGCCAGGTTCTTGCAGGGAGCTTGCTTGACTGGCAGCAGCTCCAAAAAGGATCCATCCCCTTCCCTGTGCTGCTCAGCGCAGGGTAAGGGAGATGGTGCTGCATTTGCCTGTGGACAACTGGATCAGGCCAAATTGAACCTGATGCAGCTGTCTAGACAGCAAAAGAACTGGAGGCACTCCGGAGTTTCCAGGAAACTCCAGAGTTTCCTGTGGTTTCTCTTAAACCGGATTAACGGCTTAATAAAGTCGATTTGCTGCATGCATTGTCTGGACACATCACACTGGGTCTGGAGTAGGATCAGTTTATTTCCTTAGCGTAGATAAGCCCTTAGAAACAATTCTCTCTCTCTCTCTATGTTTGTGTGTGTGTGTGTGTGTGTGTGTGTGAGAGAGAGAGAGAGAGAGAGAGAGAGAGACTGATTGAGAATGTGCATATGTGAACTTCATCTATATCACATGCAGATTATTAGGATTGATGAATTTAACTCCCAACTGTATAAACTGTTGATATGGTCATAAAATATAACTAGACATGTGTTCTTAATAATCATGAAGATATCTTTGGCTTAGTATCTTTTTTACTAATTGATTTTAAGAAAGTTTTGAAAGCTGATTTAAATTTTTAAAAATTATTTTTAAAATTCAAAAGATGTGGGGGGCTATTAACCACTGATTTTACCAATCGTGCTGTTCACAAATAGTCAGAGAGCACCTTAAATCTGATAGGAACCTGGTGGTCTGTTTACCAGGTAGCGTTTTTAAAAGGTTATGAATAGCTTGAGCAAGTCACACTCTCAGCCTTAGAGTCAAGGTAAAATCAAAACCCCTCTAAGCAAATCTCCCCAAGAAAACCCCATGATGAGTTCCCTTAGGATCACTATAAGTCAGAAATGACTAGAAGGCACACAGCAACAACAAATAATCCACAAAATGTGACTCTCAAAAATTAAAGTTAGATTTCAAAATGTCAACATTGGAGTAATGAACAGTCAAAAAGATTGATGATCTAAGCAGTTTGTACTAAATTCCATAAATTCTATTGATTCATAAGGGGATGTTGGTTTACTCTAAATTTAGCAACTAGGTGCTAACCAATAATAATAATCCTGTATTAAGACTTGTAATACATCACATTTCATTTAATTAGGTGTACCATTCTGTAAGTATAGATTCATAGAATCATAGAGTTGGAAGAGACCACCAGGGCCATCCAGTCCAACCCCCTGCCATGCAGGAATAAACAATCAAAGCATTCCCAACAGATGGCCATCCAGCCTCTGTTTAAAACCTCCAAAGAAGGAGACTCCACCATACTCCGAGGCAACACATTCCACTGCCGAACAGCTCTTACTGTTAGGAGTTCTTCCTAATGTTTAGACGGAATCTCTTTTCCTGTAGTTTGAGTCCATTGCTCCATGTCCTTGTCTCTGCAGTAGCAGAAAACAAGCTTGCTCCTCAATATGACATCCCTTCAAAAATTTAAACATAGCTATCATGTTCTAACCTTCTCTTCACTAGGCTAAACATACCCCTGCTCCCTAAGCCGCTCCGCATAGGTCATGGCTTCCAGACCCCCCACCATTTTGGTCTGGACACATTCCAGCTTGTCCATATCCTTCCTGAATTGTGGTGCCCCGAACTGGACACAGTATTCCAGATGAGGTCTGACAAAAGCAGAATAGAGTGGGTACTGTTACTTCCCTTGATCTAGACACTATACTCCTATTAATGCAGCCTAGAATTGCATTGGCTTTTTTAGCTGCCGCATCATACTCTAGACTCATGTTCAGCTTGTGGTTCACTAAGACTCCTAGATCCCTTGCGCATGTGCTGCCATTAAGTCAGGTGTCATCCATCCTATATCTGTGCTTTTCATTTTTCTGCCCAAGTGTGATATCCTAGATTTCTTCTCGTTGAAATTCATTTTGTTAGTTTTGGCCCAGCTTTCTAATATTTTAAAGTCATTTTGAATTCTGATCCTGTCCTGTGGGGTCTTAGCTACCCCTCCTAATTTGGTGCCATCTGCAGACTTGATAAGCATGCCCTCTATTCCCTAATCCAAGTAATTAATAAAGATTTTGAACAGCACTGGGTGTAGGACAGAACCCTGTGGCACCTTACTGGTCACTTCTTTCCAGGATAAAGAGGAGCCATTGCTGACTACCCTTTGGGTTCGGTCAGTCAAGCAATTACAAATTCATTGAACAGTTGGTTGTCTGGCCCACATGTGTAACTTTTTTTGCAAAAATAACATGGGGGATTTTGTCAGAGGTCTTACTGAAATCAAGACACACTACATCCACAGCATTCCCTTCATCTACCAAGTTTGTAATTCTATCAGAAAAAGAGATAAGATTAGCCTGGCATAGCTTGTTTTTCAAAAACCCATGTTGACTTTTAGTGATCACAGCATTCCTTTCTAAGTGCTTACAGACTGATACTATCTGTTTAATGATCTGCTCTAGAATCTTTCCTAGTATTAATGTCAGGCTGACTATGCAATAATTATTTGGCTCTTCTTTTTCCCCCTTTATAGCATTAATGTGTTTTAATGTACACTTCCTTGCACAGCCAGCTAAAGAAGAAAGTAAAGAAATTGTTTCTGAAGTAAAAGAAGAGAAGCAAGAAGCAGAGGAAGGGAAAAGAGAGACCAAAGAGGTACAGACTGGTGATATCAAAATTGAAAGAATGCTTCAAAAACCTCCTAAGAAGACCAAAACTGTCCAATGTAAAGTGATGCTCTTGGATGGCACAGAATACAACTGTGACCTTGAGGTGAGCTAGTATAACCTGAAGATCTTTTGTGTGGGAAGAAGGCTGTGAATATGGTATGCTTTTATTGAACTGGGAGCTGACAAATGCATTTTTGAGTAAAGTTATCTGTTCATAACACAGTTTTTACACCAGTGGATTTTCAAGTAGTGAAGGTCCTCATTTTAAAACTGTATCTTCAGCATGTTACAGCTTGGTCCTCAAGTGTACTGTAAGTTGTACTATAGATATCAAAACAGGAATGCAGTAGTGTCCTGCCAGTGTCTTATCAGCTGTTGTAAGCATTTGTATCATCACATTCACGATTTAAGTTATTTTGTGCAGTGGTTTCATATACTCATAATGCACCCTCCCTTCTGAGTCTGATGTAGTCCTTCTCAATAGCAACTGAGTGTTAAAAACAAGGAACAGGACTATCAGTCATCATAATAATTTCAAGAAGTGCCTTTCTTAATGACCATGATGGATGGTCAGGGCACCTCAGAAAATTTTTCTAAGTGAAAAGCTTTAGAATTTTAATGAATACAATTAACTCTCTCTGGCTTTTCTTCGCAAACGATCCAGGAAGGACTCATCCCACGCTTTCTGCAAGCGTGCTGATGACTGAAAAGGCCATTCTGTAGGCTGTAGGTGGCAGGAACAATCCTGAATGATTGGGAAGCTAGGACCGCCCAGCCTAAGCAGGAAGAAGACCTTTGATCCGGAAGTTAGAGTCTTTGTTCTCCTCTCTCTCTTCCACGCGGTCTTCAGTTCTTCTTCCTGCTTCGCCCAGCAAGGACAGGATTTCATCTCCTCCGGAGCTAACTGCCCTTCTGGTCGGTTCTTTCCATTTTTCCACCCCTCTTTCCACCCAACCCCCCTTCCAACCCTTCTATATACCTTTAGATACCCAAAAAAAAAAAAAAAAAAAAAAAAAAGGAATTCCCTTCCCTTCGGCTCCAGCCCCCCCTCGCCGGCCTTGCCTGTTCCAGCCAGCCCCCAAGCGGGCTCGGCCACCCTTCGGCTCCAGCCCCCCCTCGCCGGCCTTGCCTGCCCCAGCCAACCCCCAAGAGGGCCCGGCTCACCCCCGGCTCGCGGCTTTCCCGCCTTCCCGCCTCAGCCGTTTCGCGCCTCCCCGCCTCCCTCCGGCTATCGTATCCACGCTCCTCTCCGCTCCGGCAGCCCCCCGCTCCTCTCCTTTCCCCCCGCTCGACCCCCCCCGACGCCGCAACCACACCGCCGGCCCCGCTGCCGCGCTACGCGCCCCCCCCCACCGCGCCGGACCCTGCCACTAGAAGCCGCCCGCCCCAGGCATGGGAGGCAACAAGGGCCAAAGCGAGGCAGACCACGCCGGCGCGAGCGGCCAGCCACAACAGCCGCTAACCACAGAGGCCCCCAGCACCCGGGACGGTTGCATGGGAAGCTCCTCTGGCTCCTCCTCTGCTCCAGCCCCCTCGGACCAAGGCACCGTCCCGCAGAGGAGGGCAGCGAAAGAGGCGGAGAAAGCCATCACCAGCGGCCGCTCCGGGAGCGTGCCCACGGTGAAGAGGCATAAGTCCCGACCCAAGGAGGCGGTGAGGGACCGGCACAGGACGAAGGGAGACGCGGGGCTTGAGGTCTCTTCCCAGCCCCTCCGTGCTCTGAATGGTGCAGCAAACCAAAATGAGGGCGACCCAGGGCAGGGGACGTCGGATCAGGTAAGGGGGCCCCTGGCGGGGGAGGAGCTGCGCCAAGTCCTCTTTGAATCTTATCATAAGGAGACCCTGGAAGAGGCTTCAGCAGCGGCGGCCTCAGTGAGGCGACGCCTGGAGGGGAACACAAGGCCCACCGCCCCCAGCGAGCAGGACAATGGGGACAGTGAGGTTGAAATCTTGGAAGCCAACTCCTCGGAGGACGACTCCCGGGGTGGGGAGTCCACGGAGGAGGACGCCGAGGGGGAGGGGACCCAGGTGGTCACAAACCCGCCTGCAAAACTTAAACGCAAGGGGAGGAGGGCTAATCAAGGAGCCAAGAAGCTAAGCATTAAGTTGGCTCTGGATATGTTGAAGGAGGCCCTTCTTTCAGAACAGGATGATGAGGAGGAAGAACCCTCGGGTTCTTCCAGTAAGAGCAAGGGCACTAGGCACAAGGCTAGCAGGCCTAAACGCCCCGGGAAGGCGGACCCAAACACCACCACCTCAGATAAGAGAAGGCTGAGGCGGGGGGAGAAAAGGAAAGACCCCCCATCGAGGCACTCGTCGGAGGAGTCCGGCGAGGCTTCTGAGGGGGAGGATCTTCTTAGGAGACTACAAACCCCCAATGACAACCTCGGCAACGAGGATGGCAGGGGGAACGACGACCAAAGGGGGGACTCAGATAGAGAGTCTGGAGAGCTGTCCGACTCAGAGGCATCTGAGCCAGAGGTTACAGATAGAATTTTCCATGGGGAGAAGTTTGCATACCTTCTGAACAAGGCCCTAGCGGCCTTGGAGATCCCCACCCCATCTCCCCAGGACGATGAGGCGGGGGACTCGGAGTCCCCAAAGAGCCAAAAAGTGGCGGCTCTCATGCCCTCATTTAAACCCAAACGTCCGCTCTTCCCATTCCCCAAAGCCTTCTGGAAGCTCGTGGCGGAGGAATGGGAAAAGCCGGCACTGGGGCGGAGAGGTCTGTCCGCAGCGCAGAAATTCTACAACTTCCCCGCGGACATCCGGGACAAGCTCAAGACCCCGGTCGTGGACCGGCCAGTGGTCTCCATGGTCTCCAATTCTCTCGCGCCCAAAGAGGGAGACGGCTCCTTGAAAGACCTTGACGAAAAAAGGACAGACGCCGCCCTGAGGAAATCCTATGAAGCGTCAGCCCTGGGCATCAGGGTATCCCTAGCGTCAGCACTAATCTCCAGAGCGGCAATCATATGGCTACAAGAGGTAATGGACAGACCAGACCTAGAGACAAGAGCCCTTCAGAAGGCATTTAACAGAATCCAATACGCCCTGCAGTTTATGGCGGACGCCTCACAGGACTCCCTGTCATACGCAGCCAGGGCAACAGCAGCAGCTAACCTGGCGAGACGCTCACTGTGGGTCAAGCAGTGGGATGCGGACAATCAGTCGAAGAATGTGCTCGCCACAGCCCCCTTTAGAGGCGCCAAGGTATTCGGGGAAGATGCGCTCAAGGATATCCTAGTGGAAACCAAGGATAAGAAACAGGCAATGCCCTCAATGAACAGGAAAACCCCGAAGAAACCCTTTCGGCGTTCGAGCCAATACTCGAACTCCTTTCGCCAATACAGGAACAACGGCAGGAGACCTGACCACCGACCCAGTAGGCCAGCCTGGGCAAAAACAAATTACGTCATCCGACACGCGCCGTTCTCAAACCCACCCACCAGCCGAAAGGGAGGAACACAGCCCCAGAGGAATCCCCCTCGTCAGCAATCCTGACTCGGGGGCGACTCCAGTGGGGGGAAGGCTATCCCGGTTCCTAAGCTCTTGGTTGAACTCCACCACGGACAGGTGGGTCCTAAATACCATAGCAAACGGCTACAGGGTGGAGTTCAACACAAGACCCAGGAACCGGTTCCTACCAGCTCCCGTGCCCACCAACCCCCAAAAAGCAAGGAATCTCAGGATAGCCATAGATCACCTGCTGGAGATCGACGCAATAGAGCCAGTTCCAAACACACAACGTTTCTCAGGGGTGTACTCTTACTTCTTCACAGTTCCAAAAAAGGACGGGAGCCTTCGGTCAGTCTTAGATCTAAAATTTACAAACTCATTCGTTACATACAAGCGTTTCCGGATGGAAACCCTATCATCGATAAGGGAAGCAATCAGGAAAGGGGACTTCCTCGCCTCCCTGGACCTCTCAGAAGCCTATATGCACATCGGGATGCACGTGGACAGCCGTCAATTCCTCAGATTCGCATTCGGCGAAGAGCACTACCAGTTCAAGGCGCTACCCTTCGGACTCTCCACGGCCCCGAGGGTGTTCACCAAGGTGCTGGTGGTCCTGATTGCACATCTCCGTACCAAGGGCATACACCTGTACCCCTACCTAGACGACATCCTGTTGAGGGCATCGTCAAAGCCCAAAGCGCAAAAGGACATACAGGAGACAATCGCCTGCCTGCAGAGCCACGGCTTCCTAATAAACTTCAGAAAGAGCTCGCTCACTCCGTCCCAGCAACTGACACACTTGGGCGTCCACCTCGACACGGCGAACTACTCAATCGCACTCTCAAGGGAGCGCCAAATAACCATTCAGACAGAAGCCAATCTCGTAAGCAGAAAACGAAGAGCCTCACTAACAACACTAGCGCGGTTATTCGGCCTAATGATCTCAGCAATCCAAGTGGTACCCTGGGCCAGGTTCCATTCGAGACAC
Source organism: Gambelia wislizenii (assembly GCA_030847615.1). Taxonomy (NCBI): domain Eukaryota; kingdom Metazoa; phylum Chordata; class Lepidosauria; order Squamata; family Crotaphytidae; genus Gambelia; species Gambelia wislizenii. The sequence continues at coordinate 120,994,686 of JAUMIR010000001.1, forward strand.
CTACAGTCGGTCCTCCTGCCACACCAGGATCAAATAACAAGGAGGGAAAACGTCTCCCTGGAGGTCACGAGAACCCTGGCAATCTCCCTTCGTTGGTGGACACGCAGAGAGAACATAGCCAGGAGCTCCCCTATGACAATCCCGAACCAGGTGGTGGTTACCTCGGACGCAAGCCTGAGGGGATGGGGGGCCCACTGCCTAAACCAGGTGACACAGGGAATCTGGTCACCAGAGGAAAGAAGGCACAGCATAAACTGGCTGGAGCTCAGGGCAGCAAGACTGGCACTGAGCCACTTCTCCCCACTCCTACGGGACACACACGTCCTCCTATTGACGGACAATACAACCACACGCTCTTACATAGCGAGACAAGGAGGGTCGAGGTCGAGATCGCTCCATGCGGAGGCCGAGCTCCTCATGCTTTGGGCAGAGTCAACGGTCCTCTCCATCTCAGCCCAACACCTCCAAGGGGAGACGAACACGCAAGCGGACTTCCTGAGCAGGCACACAGTACTACCAGGGGAGTGGGAGCTCGACCAAGAGACGTTCCTACAGATCACGGACGCCTTCGGGGAGATGGCAGTGGACCTCTTCGCGTCAGCCTCGAACGCAAAACTGCCAAGGTTCTTCTCAAGATTCCCCCAGCCGGGAGCGGAAGGGACAGATGCTCTCCGCTCGACTTGGCCAAAAGGACTCCTGTACCTGTTCCCCCCATTTCCACTCCTGGGGAAGGTCTGCAGGAAAATCCGCCAGGAGAGGGCACAAGTGGTGCTGGTGGCGCCCCATTGGCCTCGCCGCCCATGGTTCTCAGAGCTATCAGAGATGGCGGTTCAGCCTCCGTTGAGACTCGTCCCACACCAGAACCTACTGCACCAAGGTCCGGTAAAACACCCCGACGTCGAATGGCTGAAGCTAACGGCTTGGAGACTGAGCGGAATACCCTAAGGGAGTGCGGGTATGAAGAAAAGGTCATCGACACCCTACTCGCATCTAGACGCGCCTCGACCAAGAGGATATACCAGGCCACGTGGAGGGTGTTCTCACACTGGTGCGATACAGAGAAGGTAGATCCGACTAAGGCCACACCACGACACATTTTGGCGTTCCTCCAGAAGGGGCTTGACAGTGGCCTTCGCCCAAACACACTCAAGAGACAAATGGCAGCCCTAGCGGCCTTCATACCATGCCCTCAAGGGGGGAGGATCTCAGCTCACCCCCACGTCAAGAGGTTCCTGAGAGGGGCGACGCTACTTGCCCCACCAGTTGCCCACAGGTTCCCTTCCTGGAAACTATCACTGGTACTCAAACAGCTCACGAGGGCTCCGTTTGAGCCCCTGAGGAAGGTTCCCCTGAGGATCCTATCACTCAAGGTGGCTTTCCTGGTGGCAATAACCTCTGCAAGGAGAGTGTCTGAGCTCACGGCCCTCTCAGTGAGAGAGCACCTGTGCTCATTCGGCCCAGACTCGGTCTCCCTGCGGCCAGACCCGTCCTTCAAGCCAAAAGTGATGTCCGCCTTCCACGTTTCACAGCAGATAATACTACCGTCCTTCTGCCCCAATCCGGTCCACCCCACGGAGAAAACGTGGCACAAGCTAGACGTAAGAAGAGCATTGAAGATATACATCAAGCGCACGGCTCCATTCAGGAGTTGCGACTCCCTATTTGTGTCCTTTAACCCTTCATCGCTGGGGTCCCGGATCTCAAGACAGACGCTGGCGACCTGGATCAAAGCATGTATCTTCACAGCATACGACGCGGCAGGGGTCCCTCGCCCAACAGGGGTCGTAGCACACTCGACACGAGCGGCAGCCACCTCGGCCGTGTTCTCAACGAATGCGCCCCTCGCAGAAATCTGCAGGGCGGCAACCTGGAGTAACCCATCCACCTTCACCAGGCACTACAAGGTGGACAAATTCAAATCCGCGGAGGCCACCTTCGGCAGGAGGGTACTCCACGAAGTTGTACGCCAATAGTTCTCACGATTCGCTCCTGCTAGCAGTCACCCCACCCGGGGAATAGCAGGGGCTTGGGTACGTCCCAATCATTCAGGATTGTTCCTGCCACCTACAGCCTACAGAATGTTACATTGGGTACTCACCGTGAAGGTACTTTCTGTAGGCTAGGTGGCAGGAACAATCCGGCCCACCCAGTGACTGCCTTATGATACTAGTTTGTGATGCATTAACCCTTATGCTTCTTTTAAGATATCCAACCGGAGGAATTATGCAATCCAGTTTTTCTCATGGGCTCTGCTAGTCAGAGAACTGAAGACCGCGTGGAAGAGAGAGAGGAGAACAAAGACTCTAACTTCCGGATCAAAGGTCTTCTTCCTGCTTAGGCTGGGCGGTCCTAGCTTCCCAATCATTCAGGATTGTTCCTGCCACCTAGCCTACAGAAAGTACCTTCACGGTGAGTACCCAATGTAACAATCTGAGATAAACAAGTCCAGTTGCAGAAAGCACAGCAGAGGGTCTCCTTGGGTGATGTTTCCAGGTTGTGATTCTTTATGCGTTGTCGTTTCTCTTCAAGACTTGTTCGGCGTGAGTTCTCAAATAAGGCTGCAGCATTGTGGATAGTGCATCTCCATGCCTCCTGATGTGAGGCCAGGGCGGATCATTGTTGGTGATCAATTTGACCGAGCCTGAGATGTTGTTTCAGGGAGTCTTTGTATTGGTTTTCTGGAGCACCCCTCTTACGCTGACCCATGGCGAGTTCACCGTAGAGTACTATTTTTGGGAGGTGATGGTCCTCCATCCTAGAAACGTGCCCTGCCCAGCACAGCTGCGTTCTCGATATCATGGCCTCAATACTGGTGATCCCTGCTTGCTCAAGGACAGCAACATTCGTCACATAGTCAGTCCAGTGTATATTTAGGATTGTACATACACAGCGCTGATGAAAGCGTTCGAGGAGTCATAAGTGTTGACGATAGGTGGCCCATGTTTCAGACCCATAAAATACAATTAAGAATTACAGTTTGAATTACAGTTTGAAAGTAAAAAAAAGGCCCACAGATTATACAGGACAGGTAATGGAACTTTCTGTAATTCAGAAGGATACTTGTCTGATATTTCTTTTTGAGGAGGTTCTACAGCAGTTTTCCTTCATCTTCACTCTTTATTGGACGGACCTCTTCTCTGAGACTGACTGTGGCTCCACTGAAAGGTTCATCCCAAATAATGAATGGATTCTTAGGCCTTGTATCACCTTTGTACCTCCTACTGGGCCTTCATATGGACAGTGCCTTCATATGGACACTTCCAGTGTCCTTTTCTGTCTCAACAAGGGCCGCAAGGTTGAAGCTTGTTCCATCATAGAGGCTTCACTAATTTTTCATCTCTTCTTAGGCTCCTGGCAAGAGAGCTTGTTTGTTGGTTGATTGTGCCAGAATGTCTCCACTTACCATAATTTTGTGACTGGCTCCACCTTTCTGCTGCTATTTTGCAAGTGACCAGGATCAATAATTTTAAGGTCTTCCAAGAGGGTGCAAGGGATAGAAAGTTTGAGGAGTTCTGCTCTAGAGCATTGCCTTTATCTTGGCGTCTCTTCCTTAGCTAAGAGAAGCTGCAGTATAAGTACTATGACTGTTTTCTCTAGCTCTTCTAGGGTGCTGGCACCAGTGAGAACAGGGATGGTGCGGTACATTTAGGAGATGGGTAGATGGTTTCCCCATGTAAATGTGAGAGTCACTCAGCATCATGTTTAAGCTACTACTTCCTTATGTAAAGAAATTAGCCATAAGCCATAGGCAGATTAGGCATGTAGGCTACAGTTGAGATCTCTACTGTGAAGATTAAGGTCAGTGACTTTATTTTAGTTGTTCTAAGTCCCTACCTTTTGATCTTGCAGAACTTCCCTATTCAAGCAGGTGAAAGAACAATCTTCATTCTGAATCTGTTGTCGAGTTTTGGGGTGAATATAATAAATATATATGTATTCCAGAACTTGTACATGAACAGAATCGTTCTAGTCAGTTTTAAGCATCTATGAAAGCAGCTGTGAACTTTCAGGCATTATTTGATCTTTAGCCCTAGTAGAAGCTGAAACAGTGATGTGGGTTTCCTTGAATTGAGAAATTTGTCTGCTGCTTTAAATTAGTTTAGCTATGGTTTAGCATGTTAGACATATCTTTTTATTTTTGGTTACTAAGTATGCTATGCTAATATCTCAACACATTATAAATATCTCAAATGGCCACAAGTGTTGCTGAAAAGGTCAAGCCAGCCTTCATGCAGTTTAAAATGGTGTTTCATTTAAACAATTTCCTTGCTTAGCATGGAAATTGTTTTAATTGGAATATTTCTAAATATCTTAAATTAAAACAACTCATTACCATATACTTCCCATACATTTAGTTTTAAAATAAAAAACAATGGAGGCACTAAGAACTTTTAACATAAACCAGTTTTACTATTCTTGACTGCACAATTACGTTTGCTTTCTGTTATAGTCACATGAATATATTAATTACACCATTGATTGAGTTTAATTGCAGACTTCATGGCACATTAGATCTAGCCACAAATACGAACTTTTTTGATTTTTGTGCTTCTTTACTCCCTAATTTTATTTTACTGTCTTGTATGCTGAACAGTTATGAAGAACTCACAGATGTGTACAGTATTGTGGAATTGTAGTAATAATATATGTCATCAAATTGTCTGTAAACATACAGCAACCCCCATGAATTTAATGGGTTTTCTCAGTTGAGGAATACTCAAAGGTGATTTGTCATTGCCTTCCTCTCTATATAGCCTACAGCTCCTTATATTCCCTAGTGGTCTTCCAAGTACTAACCAGGCCTGACCCTGCTTAGTTTCTGAATTACAGGATCTGTCCTCAGGATGTTTGGGCTATTGTGGAATTGTAGTTAGTACTAATGAAGGTGTTGCCTGCATGCAGATTTTAGATTTTGTTTTTAACTTGGTTGCAGTTTGACTTGTATTCATTCATTCAGTACTGAATACAGAGAAAAGCCAAGCTTAGGTGGCTGGTGGGAGCTGATTTTCTCACATTCTCATGCCCCTCCAAAAGCCTATCTGTCGAAGTTTGATGGGCCACACTGAATTGGTTGTGCTGGGGAAGAGTTGGTGGCTAATGGAAAAGGAGAATTTCAGGAAATCAGAAATTGCCACCTTGTATGAGCAGTGCTTTCCTTTGTGCAAGATACCTTCACCCCCTTTTCAGAGATTCTCCCTCTCCACACAGCACCTTTCCCATTCAACAGGATGCCTTGAGCCCTGGACCAGCCTTTTTTGTGGTCGCAGAGTGTGAAAGTCATATTTTTATTAGCTCTCTTCCGCAGGTTTTTGTCTGAATCCAGTCGTACATTATTAATTAATCACTGACATTGACATTGTTACTAATTAATTATTTCAAACTAATTAATTATTTCAAACACTGAATTTCTAAAAAAAAAGGGGGGGAATAAATCTATGCTACATAATGGTTAAAAATCACAGTTAGTTCAATCAGGTTTGTTGTTTCTAACTTGTTTTCTGCATCAGTGAATCTTTGAATAAATCTAACCAGTTATTCACTTGCTTTGATCCCCACTGATGTAAATGTGCTATGTGTTATAAGTAAAAGTCTGGAAAATCAAAGTTAAATGGACAAAACTTCCTGGCAAGACTTGTACATTTCCTTGCATTATGGTAGTATTTATCTTAGTTTCTCTGTACACGTTTAACAGCAAAAAGACCAAATTATCTTCCCACATTTGATTTGTTTTGGCTGCTGTTTGAAACACCAAGTATTCAGTGCATTGCAGAAGTATAGGTACACCCCAATTAAAGAAGCAGTTGTGTTCCTAGACATTACTTCCTTAACAGAAAATTTGGTACCAAAAGCAGAATTAACATGGAAAGAATAGGAGTAGTTTCCTACACCACGAAAAGAAAAGCAGTTCAGCACGTTTCAGCCGACATTTTATTCAAAACTAACAATATTCTCATCTGCAGTGAAACAACCAGGTCAGGTAAGCTTTGTATAAATAAAAACATTTTTAGCCCTTATAGACCACTTGAAGGCTTCTTCCAAAATTCACAGGCATGACTTGCTCCTCCACCAGTCTCGACTGTTCTTATAGTTTCATTTTTGGTGGCCATACTTACAGATCGGTAATTTTATTTTTTAACATGCTGAGGGTAACTGGTTAGACAGGCCTATCTGCTTTCTCCCTTTCTCTCTGTTTTTCTGTTTACACATGCTCAGTAAGGATTCTGGAGGCAGCTGCTGCTTACTTTGTTGTAGGCAGGCTCATGCACACATGTCTACAATAGAAGCATCTAGAGTAAAATCCCATTTGTTCCTGCGTTATTTCTGCAATCTGGCAGCAACCTTTATTAACTGAGGTATGCCTGTATTCACTGCCCTTTTACCTCTCCACACTTGGTTTCAATGCCAATTGAAATGGATTTAATTGGCATTGTTACTACTGAGTGTATACAAGATACTCAACACTTTGAAGGTGCAAAATATTTTTATTGTGACATAAAAGTTCAGAAAAACTAACTGGAACTTCATAAGTAAACACCCAACAAACTCAAAGCTTCAAAAGTAGTGTAAAAACTTAGGCTGGAATGCATACTATAGGATTGAATCAAACTGGGGGTTTGTAGCTTATTTAAATTTGTTCATTCTTAATTAACAAGTTAGAATCATAGAATCGTAGTGTTGGAAGAGACCTCAAGGGCCATCTAGTCGAACCCCCTACTGTGCAAGAATACCCTATCAAAGCACTCCAGACAGATGGCCATCCAGCCTCTGTTTAAACCTCTGTTTAAAAACCTCAAAAGAAGGAGACTCTACCACCTTCTGAGGCAGCGCATTCCACTGCCGAACAGCTCTTACTGTCAGGAAGTTCTTTCTAATGTTTAGGTGGAATCTGTTTTCCTGTAATTTGAACCCATTGCTCCATGTCCTTGTCTGTGGAGCAGCAGAAAACAAGCTTGCATCATCCTCATAACATCTCTTCAAATATTTAAACATGGCTATCATGTCACCTCTTCACCTTCTCTTTTCCAGGCTAAACATACCCAGCCCCCTAAGCCATAAGGGCATGGCTTCCAGACCTTTTACCATTCTGGTCACCCTCATCTGGACATGTTCCAGCTTGTCAGTATCCTTCTTGAATTCTGGTGCCCAGAACTGGACACAGTATTCCAGGTGAGGTCTGACTAAAGCAGAATAGAGTGGCATTATTACTTCCCTCGATCTAGACACTATACTCCTATTGATGCAGCATAGAATCGCATTGGCTTCTTTAGCTGCCTCATTACGCTGCTGAGTCATGTTCAGCTTGTGGTCCACTAAGGCTCCTAGATCCTTTTAGCATGTACTGCCGTCAAGGCAGGAGTCACCCATCCTGTATCTGTGATTTCATTTTTATTGCCCAAGTGTAATTCCTGTTAAATTCTTTCTCTGCTGAAATTCATTTTGTTAGGTTTGGTCCAATTTCTAATCTTTTAAGGTCATTTTGAATTCTAACCCTGTCCTCTGGTGTATTAGCTACCCCTCCTAATTTGGTGTCATCTGCAAACTTGATAAGAATGTGCTCTATTTCATCATCTAAGTAATTGATAAAGATGGTGAATAGCACTGGGCCCAGGACTGAACCCTGTGGCACCCCACTAGACACCTCTCAAGGATGAAGAGAAGTTGTTGGTGAGTACCCTTTGGGTTCGGTCAGTCAACCGATTACAAATCCACCTAACAATCACATTGTCTAGGTCACATGTTACTGCAAGAATATCATGGGGCTAATCTTAGTCTTCCCAAGAACTGTATTGTTGCCTAACATTAGATGGCTGTCCTTTTAAATGGCTCTGCTGGAAAAATCAGGATATTTATTGTGCTACCCTGTGGCTATAAGATAGTAGGTGCTCCTCCAAAAGAGCAACTAATTTTCCCTCTGCTGCTGTTAATCCCAGATACTCTCACTTGGTAGCATGCTTCTTTATATGTGATTTTGCTTTTCATTAAAATCACTTCAGATAAGTTGCAGTGGGGCTATATTTCCCCGTGGACAAAATCCATATTATGATTAAGTGTATGATAGTGTTTATTAATTATAGAGAGTATATGTGATCATAAGTCCGTTGTTCAGTTTTTCTTAACTAAGATATATGTCATGGGAATTATTTACCTCTCAGAAAATGTTGGTTTTGAAGTTAGCCTTTCCTTGGAAGCAATTTCTAGAGGAAAGGCTCTTAGGCTGTCTTCCTTCATCCATTCATAGATTTTTATGCAGATTAATATGATGAAATGTCTAGTTCTGTGGTACCTTAACAATTGACAAGTTTATTGTGCTTTATAGGTTTCATGGGTTATATTCTACATCTTCTTCGTGGTCTCTGTGAATCACACAGTTGAGTTATTCCTGCACCTGCGCAGAGTGTTCGGAACCTTTTGGAATCGCTAAGCAGAATGTGCGTCGATACATTTTTGGCAGTAACTCTGCCCACTCTAGTGGTCCCCTTAAAAGGCACTCCCGCCTAATTCCCCTCAGTTCCTTTCTTTCCGCCGCGTTAGCAGCTTGAAGGAACGTTCATTCACTAGCTTTTTTTCTTTCACTTTCGACTTGACTGGATCTTGTCTTGGCTTGGATTTTGACTACGATTTTTTCCTCACTCCTCTGGATTTGGCATTCTCTCTCTGAATTTGGTGTTGACTCGGATTGGTTTACTCTTCACGTTTTTCCCTTTGGATTTGGCGACTCTGTGAGTAAAATGTCTGCGAGAGGGGCCTTTAAGAGATGTGTCATTTGTCAGGCTAAATCCCGAGCGCGGATGGCCATTCCCGCTGCCTGATTTCTCTTGGGGAGACCCATAATGTTGACTCGTGTGTGCACTGTAGGGCCTTCACACCTCAGGCACGCAAGCACAGGTTGTCCTATTTGGAGTCCTTCCTATACAAGAGGGCTCTAATTCCCGCCTCTACCTCGACTCTGGCCTCTACTTTGGCATCCGTACCGTCCAAAGACCATGACCCAAAAGCGTCATCGGTCCTGTAGCCCTTCCCAATGCCGTTCGGTCACCTTGGCTCCAGAAGCAGTGCATGGTTCTCACAAACATTCTCGGATTCAGCTCGGGATCGAGCACACTTGATGCCTTCAACATTGGCTCGGGACCAGGAACCCTCCACCTCGAAGGCTGTCCCTCGGGACCAGGCGCGTTCTGAAACCACAAGTTGGGTTGGTGCTTCTGGAGAGACTGTACAATCCTTAAAGAAGAAGAAAAAGGACAAACACTCATCTAGGCATGAGGACGGTTCGAAAGGAAAGAGCAAGCCGAAGGATGATTTGAAAAAGTCGAAGCCGACGACTGTCCCACTTGCGGTCTCTACTGATAAGGCTGCAAAGCCTGTCAATTCCGTTGAGTCGCAACCCGCCATTGAAGTTGGGGCTGTTTCCACCCGACCATCCCCAATGACAGCTGCTGAGGGAAATGTGCCATGCCTGCCCCAACTTCTACGGAATCGGTGGAGATTGTTGCAGTGGAAGTACCATCAGGTGCCGACAAAGATGTGTCACCCCAGCAGAAGGGCCAGTCACCAACCCTGGTAATCTCAAGAGCCTACCTTCTTGAACGTTCCATCTCGGACATCGAAGTAGAGGTTGTCGAAACCGAGGACGCCACCCAAACCTGACCGTTCCAGTCCGGTATCCATGAGGATGAACCTGCTTACATGGCCTACGACCTGGCACGTTCTGTCTACTGGGCTGGATTCATGTCACCCACTGGCTCTCAGATCCTGACCTCCTGAGCTTTTGACTTCAGGGAAATGTATGCAGCTCGGAATGTACGCCGTTCCCCGCAGGGCCTCCATCCAGAGGAGCCACAGGGCATTCCGAAAAAAGATGTGGAGAGTCAAGTATTTCCACGTCCTGACCAACGTCCTCTGCCACCAACTCCACCCACGCCACCGCCACATACCACCTCTCTGCTCCATGAGATTGCAGTCTGTCACCTGCCCACTTGACCTTGTCCTCATCGGGCTCATGGGATCCATACCTGCTCTATCTCCAAGGGCTGATCTGATGGAGGATGACTTGGTGTTGCCAGCGGACGACATCCATGCTTTTTCTGAGCAGATGGTCTGTATGTCCCACGCTCTGGATTTCAAAGTTGTTGAGAAAGAGTTGGAACCAGTAGACTCCATCTTTCATCGGATTCAATTGAAGGCTCCTCCTCCAGCTATTCTCCTCATTTTGCCATCTCTTCTGAAGCTCACTTAGGGTTCATGGGAGAACCCTTCATCGATCCAGTCTAGCTTAAAGAAAATTGATAAGCTGTATCAGGTTGGAGGTGAACACATCGAGTAGCTTCAGACTCACCCTCAACCAAATTCAGTGATAGTCGAAGCTTACCAGAATAGAAAGCAACGCTGCCCTCAGTCAACACCACCCGACCCAGAAGGCCAGAAACTCGACATAATGGGTAAAAAGATTTACTCTGCGGCAGGACTTAGTTTCCGCGTGGCAAATTACTCTGCCTGTAGGGGGGCGTACCAACAGCTACTCTGGGAAAGGATGTTGCCCCTCATCCAAGATCTCCCAGAGGAACGATGACGAATGGCCGAAGCAATCCAGTCAGAGATGTAGTTGCTGGCGGGACAACTAATGAATTCTGCCTGACATGTTGTGGATTGCGCCGCAAAAGCGATCACTGGATCCATCGCCCTGTGTTGTCACGCATGGCTCCGTTCCTCTGGCCTCACTTCCCAGGCCTCAGCCACCATCGAAGACCTGCCCTTTGATGAATCTGGGCTTTTCAATGGCTCCACAGATGGAAAGCTGGAGTTCACCCAGAAGATGAGGACCACCACCAAAAAGTATGGTATGGCCACTTCCTCATCTTTTCAATACCGCTCCAGGAGCTGTACCAACTGGCAGACCGCTACATTTGGCCACCAGTTTAGACGGGGGTTTACTGGCGAATCTTATAGACGCTCCCGATACTTGCCATCTCCTTCACCAGTCTCATCGGTGAGGAGCCAGGGGTCCACATCGCTATACCGACTCCCAGCAAGGCAACGATCTAAGGATCAAGCCAGGAGAAAATTCTGAATTTCCACCTCACTCTGTTTCTCTCTTTCCTTTAGACCCCACCGTTTGGAGTTCGACTTTCGAACTTCCAAGAAGCCTGGTCCTTAATAACATCAAACCGCTGGGTACATAAAATCATCCAGAATGGCTATTGGATCGAACTCGACTCACTACCTCCAACGGGAGAGGTTCGATCAACACCGTCATCCCCTCCTCTCCTCGAGGAGGTGCAGACGCTGCTGCAGAAGGGGGCCAACGAACCTGTGGACTCCACACTTCATCACCTCTGCTTCTTCTCGAGTTACTTCCTGGTCACGAAGAAGGACAGCGGTCTCCGTCCCATTCTCGACCTTCGTGGCGTGAATAGATACATAGAACCAAAGACTTTCAGGATGGTTACCTTGGCCTCCATCCTTCCACTCCTGCAACAGTACGACTGGTTCGCTTCCATAGACCTCAAAGATGCCTACTTCCACATCAGGATTCATCCATCCCACAGATGGTTCCTGGCGTTCCAGATTGGGACTGGTATTCCAATTCCGGGTCCTACCGTTTAGACTCTCGACTGCTCCAAGAGTCTTCACGAAGTGCATGGCGGTGGTAGTGGCCTTTCTGCATCAGCGTGGAGTGGTGATCTTCCCCTACATCGACGACTGGCTGATTGTGACGAACTCTCAACATTAGCTCGAACTCTATATCGATCTCACCTTAGATATATTAGGCGGCCTGGGACTTGTTGTCAACATAGAGATGTCACAACTCCAACCATCGCAATCTATCTAGTTCGTCAGAGCTTGGCTGGATTCATGTACAACCGCAGGTTACCTGCCTCGAGACTGATTCAATACCCTTCGGTCACTGATCCATGCCTGCCGCCAATCCTGGAGACTTCCTGCCCATGTGGTCCAGGTACTTCTCGTTCACATGGCAGCTACTACCTATGTGACCTGCCTCACCAGACTCCGGTTCCGTACACTCCAACACTGGTTCCTACAGGTGTTCGACCTCCTACGTGACTCCTCAAACAAGCTGCTCATGATGCCACGGGCAGTTCAACGGTTGCTGGGATGGTGGTTGGTACCGGACAATGTCCTGTAGGGTATGCCATTTGACCCTCCTCAACTGGACATCTCTCTGACAACAGACACCTCAATGTTTGGATGGGGAGCCCATCTCCAGTCCTATGAAATCCAGGGCACTTGGGATGCCAACGAACGGACATAGCATATCAACATATTACAGCTTCTTGGCGTCCAGTAGGTGCTGTGGGCCTTCGAGACCCTGGTGATGGGAAAGACCGTTGTGGTGGTAACAGACAACATATCGGTGATGTACTACCTGAACAAGCAAGGAGGAACGAGATCCCCTCAACTTCTTCAACTCACACTGGATATCTGGGATTGGTGCGTGTACAGGAACATTTACCTCCAATCCATCCATCTGCCAGGGGAGGAGAACACTCTTGCAGACAGACTCACCCATTCCAACCTCTCCACTCATGCATGAATGCTACACAAGTCAGTAACGTCAGAACTCTTTTGACAATGGGGAACTCCTCATGTCGACCTCTTTGTGTCTCCAGAATACCGTCAGTGTCACCAGTTCTGCTCCAGACGACACGCCCCGGGATCGAGGGGGCGACACATTCCTCTTCCATTGGACGGGATCCCTTCTCTACCTCTTCCCTCCATTTCCACTGCTGATGGAGGGTAATTGCCAAACTGCGTCGGGACCGAGCGGATGCCATCCTCATCACCCCGTGGTGGCCCCCTCAACCTTGGTTTTCAACCCTCCTGCGTCTAGCCAGGCACTGGTTCATCCAACTTCTGATTCGTCCTAATCTTCTCACGATTCAGGACGGTAAAGTCAGACACCCAGACGTAGATGCTCTACGACTGACAGCATGGAGACTGCGGCCTTAAATCCATCCTCTGTTCAGAGGACCAGTGTCTCTATGGCCTCCGGTTCGTCCTCGTCCTCGACAGGCCAGATCTCTCCATCTCTCCCTCCAGAGGTTCAGGCTGTCATCGATGCTGCCCGATGACCTGCTACCCGTAAATCATATCACTACAAGTGGAAAAAGTTCGAAGCCTTTCTGGCTGATCGGGGACTGACTACGGAACTGTACTCCATCCCGATGGTATTGGAATTCCTTCTCCGCCTGTCTGTCACTGGGCTTTTGCTTTCGTTGATCTGGTGCTACTTGGCAGCAGCCTCTTTCGAATTCCAGGCTAGAGGTCACCAGTCTCCTTTTACGGATCAGATGGAGAAGACGTTCTTAAGAGGCTATGCAACCTTCATCCTCCGGTACTCGAGCCGACTCTGACGTGGAGCCTCGAACTGGTCCTCTCACAACTGGTTCAACATCCCTTCGAACCCAAGGCATCTACTGATTTGAGAGTCCTGACTTGGAAAACTGCTTTTCTTCTTGCTATTACTTCGGCGCGTCGAGCTGGAGAACTCTGTGTCTTGCCCTCGGACCTGCCATACACTGCCTTCCACAAACATAAGGTAGTACTCCGTCCTGACATCTCCTTCCTCCCGAAGGTGGTGTTGAGCTTCCATCTGAATCAGTCTATCACTCTCCCTGCTCTGATGCAGGACCCGAAGGATGAATTTGAGCGTACCCTACACTCCATGGACGTCAGGTGGGTGCTCGCCTTCTACATCCAGAGAACTGCTCCCTTCAGGAAGTCACTTAAGTTGTTTGTTTCCTATGCTGACTCGAGACTTGGAGAACCTATTTCTCCACAATGTCTGTCTAAGTGGGTGATATTGACCATAGCTCTCTGCTGTGAACTGGCCAAGAAGCCATTGCCTCCACGGATTCGAGGACACTCAATGAGGGCTGTCTCCACCTTGACAGCTTTCCTCTCTGGGATGCCACTAGTGGACATTTGCAGAGCAGCAACTTAGTCATCACCTTTGACTTTCATATCCCATTACAGACTTGACACTTGTTCTAGGAACGAGGCTGACTTTGGTAAAGCTGTACTTTTGTCTTCCATTCAATGAGTGAGTGTTAATGTGTTGCCAAGTTACTTGATTGATATCCTTGATATGCTGATTATATATGTTTGATCATTTTTCTCATGCTTAAGAATGTGCTGTCAAAAAATCTAATTGCTGATTTGACTGTGCAGCGTGATCCTGATGTCAACATGTATAGGGCATACCCTCCTCCTGGAATGAAGCTTGCCAGTCTACCCAACTGTGTGATTCACAGAGACCACGAAGAAGATGGACAGGTTGCTTACCTGTAACCATAGATCTTCAAGTGCTCTTCTGTGAATTCACACAGACCCACCCATCCTCCCCTCTATGTCCTACTACATCATATAAACATGCTTAATGTTCCTGATGCTGCTGTTTGCGGCGTCATTCAAGGAACTGAGGGGAATTGGGCGGGAGTGCCTTAAAAGGGACCGTTAGGGTGGGTGGAGTTACCACCAAAAACGTATCGAAGCACATTCTGCTTAGCGATTCCAGAAGGTTCCGAATGCTCTGCGTAGGTGCAGGAATAACCCAACTGTGTGAATTCACAGAAGACCACTCGAAGATCTATGGTTACAGGTAAGCAACCTGTCCTTTCTTAGACGTATGAAGCATTATCCTGAATGAAATATATATATACATATAGTTATAGGTGGCCAACTCGTAAGCAGTGAGGCCTTTAAACAGAGGGAACATAAAGTACAAACTGTGAAAATTACTTTCTTAATTGGGATAAGAAAGATAACAAATATCCTCGCATTGGTTAAATTATACATTTCATTTTTGTTTTATTTTTTCTCCTTTTTTACTACGTGAGGCCTTTTCCATTATCAAGCCATATATATTATACATTCTGAGGAACTAGAATTATCATTCTGCAAACCTTGAGATCAATGGTTTTAATGTTATGAAGTAAATAAAACCACCTATTAAAAATTATCATTCGAGTCCATTGGAGGTAAAGAAAAACATGATGATGTATGCCAGTGGAATAAGCCAAAGCAGAATACCAGTTCACACTGAATTATCAGTGAGGTATAATCATTTCAACTGGCAGAGTTCCCACTCATCAGCATTCTGGCTAAACCTTAACCATAGTTCATTGTTAAGTGTAAAATTGACTTGGAGCAATTTGACAGTCATGGTTAAAAGCAGAATCTAAGTTAATGGTGATGTTGATATAATCCTTAAATCAGTGAAACAAGTAGGCAGATGGTAATTAGTGGGGGTGGGATTCACATGGTTGATGGTCTGTGTTGGGTGAGGGATTATTTTGCTTTGAGTCCACTCCCAGTCTGTTTGTTTTGATTAAGGACTTGGGAATGATGTATTGTAGGATGGCATAGCTGTAAGCCCTGCTTTCCAAAAAATAGTTTTAATACAATATTATTTTATTTTTGTAGACTGGGACATAACTACAAAATTAAGTTGTTACTGCCTAAAAGCATGTATTTTTTTAAAAATGGCCCTAGGGTGGTTATATTGGTGTTTGTGTTGGTTGAATACTAGCTTGACTAAGCTAGATGTTGAAAGCACAGAAACGTTATTGCCAATCTATATATAATTCTTTTGTAGTTAGAACTACAAAAGCTTTTAATGTTCTCAGCTTGAGCCAGTGCTCATTAGTGAATGGTTGGTGAATTCTGTATGGGAAAAGCCTGAGGATGTGGATTGAGAAATGATAGAAGAAAAATACTATGCAGGACACAAAACCATTTTTTCTGTAAACTCTGCAGATTAATTGTTCTGATTGTTACCAGTATACACTATTCTTAGTAATAGTATATGTCTAGAATATCTTTTCACCTAAGCTATACAGGTGAAATGCTTAGTGTCAAAATGTATGCTTTATAACCCTTAAGGAGAAATTAAAACTAAGAAGTGCTGTAAAATTGCATATGGAAGGTAAAAATACCGTATATTCCGGCATATAAGATGACTGGGCGTATAAGACCACCCCCAATTTTTAAAGTCAAAATATAGAGTTTAGGGTATATTCGCCGTATAAGACGACCCCCAATCACCCACCCTCCCTG
Source organism: Gambelia wislizenii (assembly GCA_030847615.1). Lineage (NCBI taxonomy): Eukaryota > Metazoa > Chordata > Lepidosauria > Squamata > Crotaphytidae > Gambelia > Gambelia wislizenii. The sequence goes on from JAUMIR010000001.1 coordinate 121,010,763, forward strand.
AAGCTGCGATCGGGCTCCCCATCACGGCTTCGGGGAGGGCAGGTGGTGGCTGGAAAGCTTCCCCCACTCCAGCCAGCCACCCTTCCTGAAGCCTCCCGGAATCGCGGTGGATAGCTACCTGGCTGGGGAGAGACTCAGCCACCTCCCAGGATTCCCCAACCCGCAAGGTGGCTCAGCCCCTCCTGCCCAGCAAGGCTCCCCCCCTGCGCAGCCTCCCTGGCAGGATGAGATCTTCTCTGTGACAGGAGCCAAGACAAAAGCTGGCTGGCTTGGCCTGCACATTGCCATTCAGTCTGCTCCAGCCACCAACTTGCAGGAAGAAGGATAAAAGTCTTCCCTCCTCCACCAGTGCTGCTTGATGGAAGGTTTAATGGATGGTGTGTTGTTGTTGTTATGCGTTGTTATCATGGTTTTACATCTTGAATTAAGTCTTGGTGGTCCAGAGCAACAAAAGATATTTAAAAGAGGTCCCTGGTAAAGAAAAAGTTAAGAGCCACAGGTGTATATTATGGCCACCCTGATCCTCTGTATGTTTCCTCTGAAGTAAGGACCACTCAATAACCAGGAAAATCGGGGAAACAGTCCCCCTAGAAGCAGCTGTGCTAGTCTGTTGCGGCCCAAAGAACCCTCCAAAGAGTTTTGTTGAACATTAAAGACTAGCCATTTTTATGTGGCTTAAGCTTTTCATCGCACTTTCATGCATCTGATGAAGTGGATCTGAGTCCATGAAAACTTAGGCCAAATAAAATGTGCCTTTAGAATGCCATGAGATTAATGCCTGTCATGAAAATGGAAACATGTGATATGTGTTTATTCAGAAATGCCACTCTATTGAGCAGGAGTTAAATCCCTACGAAGAGGTGCAGCTTGACTGACCTGGAAGTAGTGAATCCTAGTACTTCTTTATTAAAATTATTTATTCAAATATTTATTTCTCACCCTTAAGCAATCATCTCAGGAAGGCATTCAATAAAATCAGTTTAGAGCAGTTTAAAACAATCAGAATACAGTTGTACCTTCATATTTGCTGGGGTTTGGTTCCAGGACCCCTGTTTGGATACCAAAATCCGTGAATACTCAAGTCCCATTATATGCAATGGCATAGCAAAATGGTGTCCTTTATATAAGATGGCAAAATCAAGATTTGCTTTTTAGATTATTATTTTTTAAAGAATATTTTCAAGCCATGGATACCAAATCTGTGGATACGGAGGGACAATTGTATTTGTCTTTCCGGCAGTCCACAGTATCTGCAGAACTCTTCTCCAGCACCACATTTTAAATAAGCTGATTCTCTTCCTATCAGCTTTCTTCACTGTCCAGCTTTTATAACCATACCCAGAAATGGGTACACAATTATAGTGCTGTTATTCCACCTTAACTGCCATGGTTCTGTCCTATGAAATCCTGGGTTTTACAATTTAGGGAAGAGCATTTAGAATTCATTCATTCATTCATTCATTCATTCATCCATCCATTCATTTTCAGCCCAAGCACTCCAGTGCCCCACCAAACTACGCCCTCTCCCTGGTTTCCATTGGACAGGACCATGGCAGTTAAATGGAATAATACTTGTATAATTGTGTAGTGTGAATGGGCTCCTAAACTGTAGAAAGAGCTGTGAGATTTGTTCTAAGGATCCTTTTTGAGAAGTTCCCAATATTTACACTGATATAAATTAAAATGCCATTGCAGAATAGTGATTTCAGTGTTGGATTAGGACTTCAGGAGACCAGTGTTCAAATCCCCACTCAGCCATGGAAGCCCACTGGGTGGCTTTGGGTAAGCCACACTCTCTTAGTCTAAGAGGAAGAAACCTTCTCTGAATACATTTTGCCAAGAAAACCCAGCATAGGTTACCCATAATTTGGAGTGAGCTTGAAAGCCACACAACAAATGGTTAAATGCAAAGAGGATTTTCAAGCCATGAATACTTAAATCTGTGGATACCAAAACATGGAGGGCTCTTCCCCCCCTCCCTGCAGCCTGGCTGAGTGGGGAGAGATTTGCTCCATGATGGAGGAGACCCCTCCCACCCAGCAAGGCTCCCTCTCCCCCTCCAGCCTGGCTGAGTGGGGGGGGGATTTTCTCCGTGGCTCCAAAGTCACGGAGGAGACCCCTCCCACCCAGCAAGGCTCCCTCTCCCCTCCAGCCTGGCTGAGTGGGGGGGGGATTTTCTCTGTGGCTCCAAAGTCACGGAGGAGACCCCTCCCACCCAGCAAGGCTCCCTCTCCCCCTCCAGCCTGGCTGAGTGGGGGGGGGATTTTCTCTGTGGCTCCAAAGTCACGGAGGAGACCCCTCCCACCCAGCAAGGCTCCCTTTCCCCCTCCAGCCTTGCTAAGTGGGGGGGGGGAGGTGGCTAGCAAACTTTCCCCCTCCCCCAGCCAGCCACCCTGTCATTCCAAGTCGGAAATGGGGCTGAAACAGCCCCACCTCTGACTTGTATCCGGCATATAAGACGGCCCCTGACTTTTCAGCTGATTTTAGAGGCTGAAAAAGTCGTCTTATACGCCGGAATATACGGTAATGCAATTTACCCTAGTTAGCTCTCCGTCATGGCTCCAGTCAAGATAGTCATACTGGTAAAATAATTTTGTGGGCTAGGGATCCATTGGTTAAATACTGTTTACTCTTAGTGGTAAAAGGGAATCTTCCTTTAGAGCAATTTGCTAGGCTTTTAAAAACCTACAATAAAACTTTCCATGTGTTCCAACAATATTTGAGACTTCATCTCTCTCTAATTTTTTGACGTCTCTTTCTTTCCATTTCCATTTCCTGTTCTTGCTTCTTACCACACTGTGTTGGATTGGAGAAGTGTATTATCTAATAAGAGTCTCAACTTGCTGGATACATAAATATGATGCACATAGATACTGGTTGGAACTGTCAACACATTAGAATGTCTATCTTTTAGCTTTCTGTTTTTCTGTAGGTGCATTTACATTGTGGAAATAATGCCGTTTGACACCACTTTAAGTGCTGTAGCTCCATCCTACAGAATCCTGTGATTTGTAGTTTTACAAGGTCTTTAGCCATCTCTGACAAAGTGCTGATGTCTCACAAAACTACAGATCCCAGGCTTCTATAGGATGGAACCATGGCAGTTAAAGTGGTGTCAACTGCATTATTTCTACAGTGTAGATACACCCTGTTGTTAAGCACAAGCTTGTATCCCACTTCCAAGGCACCCCACTTCTGGAATGTTAGCATTGGCCTGCACCCCATTTTTACAGGTCTCAGAAACTGGCCAAGTTTGGTTCATTAATGTGGCCTTTTACAAGGGTAAAAGACAGGATGGTCACAGAAAAGGTCATTTTTGTTTTTCCCTAGAAAGGAAGGCCTGGGGTTGAAGGGCCAAAGGAAGACACATTCCACATAAATTGGGAAGATAATGGATAGAGAAACCCTTTGTATTTGCTTATTGTGAAATTTCCTCTCCTCAACTCCCAACCTTAAAGAAGTTGCTCAACGCTGTTAAAATCCAATCATTGGACATTAAGAAACACATTTAGCATCTTTCTCACCTTTTGTCAAGACCAGGAAACTCATTGTGCAATCCATGAAGAGTCAGGAAATATATTGATTTTCTTCGTGGTCTCTGTGAATCACACAGTTGGTTTATTCCTGCTCCTGCGCAGAGCATACGGAACCTTCTAGTATCGCTAGGCAGAATGTGCATAGATACATTTTTGGCAGTAACTCCTCCCACTCTAATGGTCCCTTAAAAGGTGCTCCCGCCTAAATCCCCTCAGTTTCTTTTTTCCCGCTGCGCTAGCAGCTTGAAAGGAACCTTCACTTGCTCTTTTGAATACTTTCGCTTTCGGTATCTTGACTCAGACTGTTTTTTGACACGATTTTTCTACTCTCCCTTGGCTGTATTTGATCTTACTGGTTTGACTTGGCTTTTCTGACAACAATTTTCACGCTCCTTCAGTTGTGGTAACGATTTCTGATTTTGGCTTGACTCGGACTGCTTGACCTCGCCTTCGCTTCACCCCTACTATGGCCTCTAAAACCGGCTTTAAGAGGTGCGTTGTTTGCCAAGCAAACTGCCCAGCTATGATGGTCATTCTCGGTGTCTTATCTGTCTGGGTGAGTCCCATAATGTCGATGCGTGTGTGCATTGTAGGGCCTTCAAGCCTCAGGCGAGGAAGCATTGCTCCTCTCGTCTGAAGTCCTTTCTGTACGAGAAGGCTCTCATACCATCTGCCTCATCGACCTCAGCTGTGGGACAGGGGACGTCCCCACAACACCGTGGAAGATCGCCTTCATCGAGGTCTCCGCCAGCCAAGCGTTGCCGTTCTCGCAGCCCATCTCGAAGGGGGTCAGTGGCATCTGATCCCGAGGCTGTGCTGCATTCGCACAAGCATGCCAAGCCGGCCCCGGCTGGGGACCGAGCTTCCTCGGATTTGATGGCCGTCGGTTCCAAGGATCACCCTCAGGATCGACCGGGATCCAAGGATGGAGGTCAGGATCTAGAGTCGGCAGCCTCTTCGAAAGGTAAAGTCCCTAAGAAGAAAAAGGCCAAGCGTTCCCATACCGAGGGGAGGCTACATGAGACATCACAAGCTTGATAGCCTCCTGCACGGATTGCCCTGACACCAGCTGCATCTGTACTACGTCCTCAGGCTTCGCCTCGGGATCGAGGCGTCGAGACCGAGCATCTCCGCTCCAGGGCTCCCACTCTGACTCCTTCACTGGAGATTTTTGAAGTCGAGGTGGGCTCGGCTGAAGAACTAGAGGGTTCCCCACGGGCTCGTGGCCTCTCGCCTGCCCTGCTTGCCTCCAGATCAGAGCTGCTCCGTGACTCTTCGACTGCTGCCAAAGGAACAGAGGATGAACCCCAGCCTTCCACCTCCAGGATTCAGGAGGATGAGCCGGCATATGGCACCTACGACCTGGCTAGGTCTGTGTTCACAGCGCCATTGGCAGTGCAGTTGGGAGTCAAGGTTGCTACGGAACGCGTCTTCCACCTAACCTCCGAGGTTGCAACCCGTCAGGCTCTGGCTTTGTCTCCGCCCCGTATTTCTTTCCACAGACGGGATAAGGGCTCCCTTCTTGTGATGGAACCGTCGAGGCCGATGTTAAAGGACGCGTGTTGTCAAGCGTCACCGTCCCAACCTTTGCCTCCACTGCCTCCCACATCACGGCCCCCTACTCCGCCGCCGAGGTTGTCATTTCTCCACGGCGGACGTCGGTCTCCATCTCCATCATCTGACTCATGATGGACGCATCTCTACACGTTTGGGGGGCCCACCTGGGATGCCACAGGATCCAGAGCTCATGGAGCAGCGACGAACGGAAGCTACATATAAACATTCTGGAGCTCCGAGCGGTCCAGAAAGCTCTTCGAGCCTTCGAAGTATTGGTCCTGAACAGAACAGTTCTTCTCATCACAGATAACATCTCAGTGATGTACTACCTAAACAAGCAAGGTGGTACCAGGTCACCTCAGTTGCTCCAACACACTGCACATATGGGACTGGTGCGTAGAAAGGAACATCTTCCCTCAGTCCATCCACCTCCCTGGGGAGGAGAATATTCTTGCAGACGGACTGAGCTGTTCCAACTCCAACATCCACGAGTGGATGCTCCATCGACATGTGGTGGCAGACCTCTTCCGTCGTTGGGGGACTCCTGATAGACCTCTTCGCGACTGCCCAAAACAGACAGTGCGACCAGTTCTGCTCCAGGGCATGGCACAGAGACTCCAGAGGAGAAGCCTTCCTGTTCCAATGGAACAGACCATTTCTGTACCTCTTCCCTCCGATCCCGCTGCTGACAAGGGTCGTAGCCAAGCTTCATCAGGACCAGGTGAACGCAATCCTCATCACACCGTGGTGGCCCCGACAACTGTGGTTCACACCACTGCTGCTCCTGTCCAGGAGGAGCTTTCTCCACCTCCCAGGCCGGCCAGATCTGCTCACCATCCAGCAAGGCAGGGTCAGACACCCCGACCTTGACACACTTGGCCTGACAGCTTGGAGAATCCAGCCATGAGCCCACGACCGTCTCATGTAGCCCCTCCTTCCCCTTTGCCTCGAGAGGTCCAGGCGGTTGTGGATGCTGCTAGGAAGCCTTCCATTCAAAAAGCCTACCTCTACAAGTGGAACCGTTTTGAATAGTTCCTAGCAGAACGGGGATCGGACGTCGAATCCTGCTCGGTACCGACGATCCTTCAATTCCTCCTCCACCTGTCAAAAGCGGGGCTCTCGGTTTCGCCTCTCAAGGGCTACCTGGCAGCTATCTCTGTCGAATTCCAGGCTCGGAATCAACCGTCTCCTTTCCAGGACCCCATGGTGAAGAAATTCCTGAAGGGGTATGTCAACCTCTGTCTTCCAGTCCTTGATCCCAACCCAATTTGGAGTCTCGAACTCATCCTCTCTCAATTGGTCAGACGATCCTTCGAACCCATGGCTTCGACCGACCTCCAGCTGCTGACTTGGAAGACTGCCTTCTTGGTTGCCATCACCCCCGCTTGTCGGGCTGGAGAACTCTGTGCTTTTTGGTCGGACCTTCCATATACCTGCTTCCACAAGCATAAGGTGGTGTTGAGACCAGACATTTCCTTTCTTCCTAAAGTGGTCTCCAGCTTCCACCTTAACCAACCCATTGTCCTGCCGACTCTGATGCAGGACCCGAAGGATGAATTCGAGTGTACCCTTCACTCCATGGATGTGCGGAGGGAGCTTGCATTTTACATACAACGGACTGCTCAGTTCCAACAATCACCCCAGCTCTTTGTCTCCTATGCTGACTCCAAGAGGGGTGCACCGATCTCGTCGAAGCGTCTATCAAAGTGGGTGACGTTGACCATCACTCTCGGTTATGAACTGCCCAAGAAGCCACTGCCTCCACGGATTTGTGGACATTCTACAAGAGCTGTCTCCACTTCGACTGCGTTCCTCTCTGGGGTGCTCCTAGAGGATGTCTGCCGTGCTGTGACCTGGTCTTCACCATTGACATTTATCTCACACTACAGACTGGACTCTCGTTCCAGGAACAAGACTGCATTTGGGAAGGCAGTACTTCTGTCCTCCATTCAAGTGAGTGTATTCCTTGTCAAACTGTTGATTTTATTGTAAATTGAGCTCATTACTATCTGCGGAATGTGCAAAAAAAAAAAAACGAAAGGGGAAATTAGAGAGAAATCCCTTTTAAAGCTAATGTGAGGTGGTCCTTGTCTACTGAGGTACAGGACATACCCTCCTCCTGTGGGGAAGCTTGCTAGTCTACCCAACTGTGTGATTCACAGAGACCACAAAGAAGGTGGACAGGTTGCTTACCTGTAACCATAGATCTTCGAGTGGTCTTCTGTGAATTCACACAGACCCGCCCATCCTCCCCTCTATGTCCTGCTAATGCATATGTGCTTAATGTTCCTGATGCTGCTTTTTGCGGCGTCATCCAAGGAACTGAGGGGATTTAGGTGGGAGCGCTTTTTAAGGGACCGTTAGAGTGGGCGGAGTTACCGCCAAAATGTATCTATGCACATTCTGCCTAGCGATACTAGAAGGTTCCATATGCTCTGCGCAGGCGCAGGAATAAACCAACTGTGTGAATTCACAGAAGACCACTCGAAGATCTATGATTACAGGTAAGTAACCTGTCCTTTCCACCCATGAAGCAACCAATTCCCTCAGGTGTATTTGGAGGTATAAATATCACCCCCCAAATATGCCTCATTTGCGCACAGTTCCATTTCTAGGGGACCCTATGCCCCTCTGTGTGGCCACCCAGTTGCCTCCATCCACTCTGTCAGACTGACTACAGGACAGGTTGTATTATGTACCCCAGCAAAACCCTCTTGCAACCCTCTATCCCAAGCTGTCCTACTGTTTCTTTCTCTAACCTTGTGTGAATGCTTTTTCTGGGTGAATGTGTGTGTGTTTGGTGTAATTTTTGAACTCCTTAATAAAAACCATACTTAATTTTAAATGTGTATGTATTCCATCCAGATTATTACCAGTAGACATAGGTTTCAAGGTCCCCTTGTTACCCCCTTTCGCATAGCTAAAGTTGAGTTGCTGCTAATTTCCCCAACATATTAGAAACTTGATATTTTCTTGGAATTTTCCAAGGAGCATTTTGGGTAACACTGTTACTGTTCTGTTGTTCATTGAACAACTCATTGGAGTCAGCAATGTGCTTACCTTAAACTAGCAAGATACTGCTTTGATATAAAGCAGCTTGTATAATATGAAGAGAGTTTACTTGCAGCAGTTGTCATTCCTTTCCCAGGAAAATTAACTAGAGAAATAGTAATAGTAGAAACCAGTTAAATGTTGTTGCTTAAATAATGAACAGCTGTGACCATTTTTATGTAACTTGAGTGCATTGTGCACCTGATCTTATTTTAGAATTTACTTTAAGACTGTGAATGCTGTACTTAAAATATAGATGTGCTCTTGAAAGCTGGTTTAATAAACCCTTTGTTTGCCTTACCCAATATGTTTTGATTTTGTTAAATTGCCATATTTATCTACCTGTCTAGATAAGTATTTCCATTTGTTATTAGTGACTACTTTTTGAAGCCAAGTAACATATCTTACTGTTAGAACAGGATTTTTAAGGTTTCTAGTTCGATGACAACTGATGGCTCTCTCCTTTAGGTAGATCTAAGTTAAATAAAAATCTTAAACCTCATTGTCTTTTTTCATGTTAACATCTGATGTTTCATATTGGACATAAGGCTATTTTTTTCCCTTTGTAATTTTGTAGGTAGTAATTAATTGTCAGTTATGCCAAATTGTACAGAAATAGTTGTACTTGGTGAACTACTTCAGGTTGTTGTACAGAGAGTTAATTGTCTAGATTTAGTAATATAAATGTGATGCTTTTATATAATGAAAATTGGATTTCAGAAAAAGGATAACAGCTTAGGAGTGTGAACCTGTGGCCACTGAACATCATTCTACCAGTATAAATCTTTTTCATAATATAATCCTTTATGAAAAAGGGAAGAAACAATTTATGTTGGTAACATTTTTCAGGTTGCCAGTTTTGTAATAAACATCTTGGTTGTGCTCTGTGCAATCCTACACATGGATTCTTTTGCTGTGTATAGCTCCAGTCTGGAAATTTCTATAGCTAGACTAGTGTTTTTGGTAAGACATCTACCCCTGTTCTGTTCTTCCCTCATGGGGCATGGCTCCTTTTTCTGCTCAGTACTTTTTCAGTCACCAGAATGATAGCGTCAGGTAACTTATTTTACTCTGGGCCAGAGGAAAAAACTTACAACAGCAAGCTGGTTTTAATCCTTTTCCCTAATTTTTTTCTCTCTCTCCCCCTTCCCTCCCTCCCTCCCTTTCTTTTTTTTTTTGTGGGGGGGATAATGATTTCATTCTGCTCAGTTTATCTACACTGTCTGTTTTGAGGTTTTTTTTTTTTTTTAATGTTCAGTACAGGTCCCTCACCCCATATCTACGGAACCAATATCGATGGTTTCAGTATCCGTGGCTAAAAAATAGGGACACATTTTTTATGCCATAGGGCATAAAGTCATGCTGGAAAATGCTAGATAGGTGTCCTCTCTAGGAATTGCTAGATCCTCCAATGCAACTCTATGGTATGTTTGTACTGGAAGATAGTTTAATAAGCTTTTGATTGACTTTTAACCAATTTGGAGTGATTCATCTCCCAAAAAGATTTTTGAGGGCACCTGGTTTTGGGGTGTCGTTGTTTAATTAATGGGTGTGGGTATTCACTAGTGTTGTGTAATGTTAGAGTAAGTCTCTCAGAGACCTGGTTTCAAACCCATGCTTAGTCATGAAAACCTGGAGGGTGACCTTGGGCAAGCCACACTCCCTCAACCTATGAAGAAGACAATGTCAAACTACCTTTGAAGAAATGTTGCCAAGAAAATGTAAAAATGAAGAATGTAAACAGGAAGAGTTAACTTGAACTGTTTCTTTTTGTTTGTTTTGCCATGCAACAAGAAGTCATTTGTTCCTTTAACTTTCACTCTCCTGTTGGCATTCTTTCCCCATTCCTCTCTAATAATTGCATTCCCATCACGCTTACAGAAGGAGAATAAACAACAATGTTACAGGAATTAATCAGTTTCACTGTAGGAGATTTTTAGAGTTACTTGAATTTCAGTGGGATAGAAATGAATACATTCTAGAAATTTGTTGTTTTCTAAACATTTATACATCAATAATCTGCAGATCTGCTACTTGAACTAAAAGATTTGATTGAGATGATATAGTTCTGGTGTGTCTTTATTTTATTTTAGGGTCTCTAACTGTTATGCTAATATTTGTCCAGTCTAAATCACACCATATTATTGAAAGAGCTGACTTAATACTAGCTGTGTGTCTAAAGCAAATGAGAATTACATTGGAGACTTTCTGTGCAGGGTGCTGTTCTAATTAAACTTTTATGACAGAAGGCATTTAAAAGATGATTGCATGACCATATTTTATGCACGTCTGAACAACTGAAGTATATTGAAGTTGACATAAGTGTTTTAATGATTTTGTAGAGTTTGTTTAGATGAAGTAGATGAGTGCACTTCTAACCTAGAAAGAATTGAACATTCAGATACCATACAACCTATGGTTCATAGTAAATTCCCGACATTAATAAAATACAGAAAACTGTGTTTTGGTCTGTGAACATTGTTTACCTAGTCTTACTCAGTTTTAATAAAATGTTAGGATATGATCATAGCTTTTGTTTGTTTATAGCTTTTAAAAAACTTGTCATAAAAAAAACCCCAAGATTAATCCTCAGCACGAAGCCTTTAAGCTGTGTGTTTTACTTTGTAGTGATATATACTTTGGGAGCCAACCATCTAATATTTATATTTTGAAGCAAAATAGAGTATACTGGTGCTACTCTTTAGTCTGAATTCAAGACAGAGGGCTGAAATACATGTAACACTCTGTTGCTTATAGTTTTTTAATCTTTCATTTTTAGGAAATGCAGATAGGAGATATTCAGTTTTAGTAGAAGACTGGCAAATATTGGAAAGCCTGGTAAATGTATCCTTGAAAGATCCAGTAGGATTGGTCTTGGAAACAAAAACGGATACTCCCGAGACAGGTGTGAGTGCTACTTGGTTGCTATAACATACTAGTTGATAACTAAGCAGATCCTTTATTACACCGTAGGAGCACCATGATCATGCAGCCCATGTGCAATGGAAAATTAATGCTTAGAGACAAGGGACAGATTTCTGAGCAGAAGGATACAAAACAGGCTTATTTACTTGGAAGCTAAGGCTACATAGTACATACAGTCCTAAAAACGTCTTTTGAAACATGCGGTGAAAGTAAGTCCAGCTGAAAAGACTGGGACCTATTTCTGAGTAAATACCAATAGGACTGGACTATTTAGAACTGCCTGGTAGACAACAAAATAGCATTTCTTGGTGTAAACATCTGGGCTTTCTGGCTAGTAGAAGTTTAAATATTCAAAATTTGAGAATTGAAAATGTAGCACAAATGAAAACTGGGGATATAAATGAGAATATCTTCTTGATTTTTGCTTCCGTGAGAATTTTACGTTTTTCAGTCCAATAGGAAGCTCCAATAATAAATGCAAGGTATATGGTATATCATTTTACAATATTTTATTCAGAAGTCAGATTACTTGGGGTTTTTTTGTATTTTATACATAAGTCTCATTTAACTTAATTCTTTTAACAGATAGAAATTACTCATTTTAAGTGGATTTTAATTGTTGATTCAAATTTGTTTCTAGTCAGGTTTAATTTCAAACCAGGTTATTTTTTTAAAATAACTGTTGTAATTCTTTTAAAATGTAGTTTACGTGGGAAATTGTCATCTGCCATCCAGGAGGGAGAAAAGAACTTAATAAAGTCCCTTAATGATATAAAAACCCAAGTTTAGAGTTTTTGGGTTTTTTTGGTAGTTTTATACCTGACTATAATTATTGATATTAATTTTGTTTTCTAGTATGCATTAGTTTAATCTTATCCATTGTGTTTCAGTTCATTAGATGTTAGATTGATGGATCTTGCTAAATTTGTAAATGCTACAGTATAAATTGAGTAGTTTAGTCCTGTATGAATGTGCTTTGATTCTCTGGAAGGAATAAACAATGTGTTTATTGTTCTTGGTAGCTACACTGCATACCTTTTCCCCCTTGTCCTTTGTATTTGTACATTATAGCTCCCAACTACTGTGTACTACATAGCTCACAGAGCAAAGCAGGCTTGTTCACTTGTGACTTTCTATCTCTGGGTGTTAGGCACAATAACTTTAGTGTCACAAGAGCCTACACATGGGCAGTTGATGGAGTTTCTCTGGAATTACAGTGGTGTCTACTGAAATCTGCAGAATAAGCAGTTGCAAAAATGCCTTTCAGATGCCAGTTCTCAAAAATGTCATGTTATGGCAGCTAAATACCATAAATAACAGTATATGGATGTAGGACTTGTAGAAAGTATAAGGCAGCACTACTTCTCTTAAACTGCCTGAGTAACATATAATTTTAAAAAGTATGAAAGTCTAATTTTTCTTTTCTCGATTATATGTTGAAAAGAAACTGTTGTGAATGTCCAGGTTTATCTCTTGTCTGCTGTCATTCAGTGCAACAAGTACAGCATCTCCCATCTTCTAACAACTGTCAGTAAAATTATATAGAAATTGACATCTGTGATGCAGAAGAAAGAACTAAGCTAACATTTTAGCTGTATGTCTACTGCATAATTTTGGTTGCCACAAAACCATATGAAGCATCTATTTTCTAAAACCAATACACTCACAGATTGTGATATTTGTAATGTCAGGAAGTAGTGAAGGTGAGAAATTGAATGGCTTTCACATAATGTATATGGCTCCTAGATTGCATTCATCAATCTAGTTTATGCCAAATGAAGCTTTAAGATCCTACTAGACTGTGTCTGCACTGCAGAAATAATCCAGTTTGACACCACTTTAACGGCCATGACTCAATGCTATGGAATTCCAGAATTTGTAGTTTTGTGAGATATTTCACCATCTTCTTCGTGGTCTCTGTGGATCACACAGCTGGGTTATTCCTGCACCTGCGCAGAGCATTCAGAACCTTCTGGAATCGCTAGGCAGAATGTGCATTGATACATTTTTGGTGGTAACTCCGCCCACTCTAGTGGTCCCCTTAAAAGGCACTCCCACCTAATTCCCCTCAGTTCCTTTCTTTCCGCCGTGTTAGCAGCTCTAAGGAACCTTCACTCACTTGTTGTTTCTGCTACTTTCGATTTTGACTGGTTTTTGACTAGGATTGGATTTCTTGACTACGATTCTCTCTTATTCCTTCAGATTTGGCTTTGGTTGGTGTGATTTCAGTTATTTTGACTTGGACTGATTTCTCTTGATGCATATGGTTTGCCCTTCTGATTTGATGACTTGGATTTGTGAGGAAGATGACTTCAAGAGCGGCCTTTAAGAGGTGTGCCATTTGCCAGGCGAAGCTCCCTAGCTCTGATGGCCATTCACACTGCCTCATTTGCCTGGGTGAGTCCCTTAACCTAGACTCCTGTGTCCATTGCAGGGCCTTTACTCCTCAGGCCCGCAAGCACAGATTGTCCCGACTCAAGTCCTTTCTATATGAAAAGGCATTGATTCCGACGACCTCGTCTATTCCAGTGCTCCTCCTACTGCTTCACCGGCCAAATGGGGGCATTCGCCATCGCCCAAGTCCCAGGCTAAAAAAGGCCATTGGTCCTGAAGCCTGTCGTCGCACCGGTCTGTGGCTTCCACCCCTGAGGTGGTGCGTCATTCTCACAAACATACCCCCTCATCGGATTCGACTCGGGACCAAGCGCCGTCGACATCATCGACTTGTGCTTGGGACCAGGGCTCCTCAGAACCGAAGGAGGTCCCTCAAGGTGGTGCAACACCTAAAGATACTAGTTGAGACTGTGCCTCTTCGGAGTCTTCAAAGTCTCTGAAGAAGAAGAAGAAGACGAAGCATGTCTCTCGACCTGAGGATGGTTCTAAGCCTAAGAGCAGCTCAAAGGATGGAGCCAAGGCACTTGAGGCGAAGCATCTGGAGCCATTGGGGCCACCTGCATCTCCCTCTAAGGACCTTCCTTCTAAGGAAGCTGCTCCTGTTCACCAGGGACAGGAGGTGCCAAGGGGTCGGTTTCCTTCTCCAGGAAAATCTCGCGAGGAAAGGCCGCCCACCCGCCCGCCTATGCTGGCAACCTCGGTTGAAATTGTGGAGGTTGAGGTTCCCTCTGAGGGTGACATTTCCATCTCTCCCCATCGTCGAGGGCATTCTCCGGCTCTTCTGGTACCGTGGGCTGAGTTACTGGACGATCCACATCCGATGTTGAGGTTGAGCCACTCTCCACTGAGGATGTTGGACAGGGTCATGCTCCATCTCCTCAAATCCAGTTTGATGAGCCTGCTTATGGAGCGTATGATTTGGCACGTTCTATCTATCATGCCCAGTTCTCTTCTCCATCAGGGTCCCAGGTACTGTCATCTGCCAGGGTGCTTCAGCTGTCGGAACCGTATACAGGCCGGGCCGTTTGCCGTTCGCCATCCCGATTGCCTTTCCATGACCTGGGTAGAACCATCATGGATGAACCGCATTACTCGGTACTGACAAGAAGAGACGCCAAAAGCCAAGTCTCTCCATGTCAGGAACCGCGTCCCTTGCCACCACTGCCGCCTATGCTTCCCATTCGAACATCCTCTCTCCACAGTGGTCGCCGGAGCCCGTTGCCTTCGTCTTCATCCTCCAGCTCATTGGATTCATCAGACTCTTACTTACTGTATCTTCCATCTCCTCAACCTGACCTGCTCGATGAGGACTCGTCTTCACCAACTGACAATTTCTGTTTGTTCTCCGAGCAGGTAGTGCGGATGTTGCATGCACTGGACCTCAAGGTTACAGAAAAGGAATCCGAGCCAGTGGATCTGATATATCACAGGATAAAGTCGAAAGCACCACCTTCTGCCAGCATACCGGTCCTGTCATCGCTCCTCAAGTTGACAGAAGGATCATGGGAGAACCCTTCTTTGATCCCGTCAACTTCGAAGAGGATTGACAGGCTATGTCGTGTGGCCGGTGATGATATTGAGTGGTTGAAGATGCACCCATGTCCCAACTCGGTGGTTGTTGAAGCTTCCCAAAATCGGTGACAGCAACGGGCACAGACCACACCTTCGGATCCGGAGGACAGGAAGCTAGACATTATTGGCAAGAAGATTTATTCAGCTGCTAGTCTAAACTTCCGTATAGCAAATTACTCAGCCTGTATGGGGGCGTACCAACAGGTCCTCTGGGAATGGATGATGCCCTTCATCCAGGACCTATCGGATGAAAGAAGAAGGTTGGCAGAGGCAATCCAAGCTTAGGCCCAACTGTTACCCGGGCAGCAGATGAACTGAGCACGTCATGTTGCTGATTGTGCTGCCAAGACCATGGCTGGGTCCATTGCCCTGCATAGACATGCTTGGCTTCGATCTTCGGGTCTTGCTCCTCAATTATCTGCCACCATTGAGGACATGCCATTTGATCAGCCGGGCCTGTTCAGTGGATCGATGGATGAAAAACTGGAATTCACACAGAAGATGAGGACCACTGTGCGAAAGTACGGTATGCCATCAACCTCATCTTCTGTGTACCGGTCCAGAGGCCGCTCAGCCTGGCAAGCCTCCACCTACGGCCAGTCCTTTAGGAGAGGGTATACGGCCCAGTCCTCCAAGTGTTCCCACTATCAGTCACTCCTATCTTCAGCTTCTTCGGTGAGGAGCCATGGGTCGGCCTCTTGTTACCGGCTGCCCTCCAAGCAAAAGCCTAAAGACCAGGGCAGGAGGAGATTCTGAGCTTTCATCTCTTCATTCTGCCTTTTTCTTTCCCTTAGACTCCACTGTTCAGAGACTGCCTATCATGGTCCTCAATAACGTCAGACCGCTGGGTGCTTCACATAATCCAAAATGGCTATTGGATCGAATTTGACACACTGCCTCTGATGGGTTGGGTTTGACCTACACTGCCCTCCCCTCCTTGAGGAGGTGCAGACGCTGCTGCAGAAAGGGGCCATCAAACTCGTGAACTCTGGACTTCACCACCTGTGCTTCTTCTCGAGGTACTTCCTGGTCACGAAAAAAGACAGCGGCCTCCATCCTTCTCAATCTCCAAGAAGTAAACTGATACATTGCGCCAAAGAAGTTAAGGATGGTGACCCTGGCTTCCATCCTCCCACTCCTCCAACAAGGCAATTGGTTTGCGTCGATAGACCTCAAGGACACCTACTTCCACATCGGAATCCATCCATCCCACAGGCGATTCCTGGCATTCCAGATTGAGAACGATGCCTTCAATTCCGTGTTTTGCCCTTCGGATTCGCCATGGCACCAAGGGTTTTCTCGAAATTCATGGCGGTGGTAGCGGCCTTTCATCAGTGTGGTGTGGTTGTCTTCCCCTACATCGATGGCTGGCTGATCTTAGCGAACTCCAGACACCAGCTCGAGGTGGACATTGATCTCACCCTAGATGTGCTACACAGCCTGGGACTTGTTGTCAACATGGAAAAGTTGCAGCTTCAACCATCCCAATCCAATTCATCGGGGCTCGGCTGGATTCGTTGACAGCAGCAGCCTCAGGACCGATTCGACACCCTCCGTTTCTTGATCCACGCTTGCCGTCCATCCCGAAGACTCTCAGCCTGCTTGGTCCAAGTGCTTCTCGGGCACATGGCAGCTACAACTTATGTTACGTGCCTCACCAAGCTACGGTTTTGTCCGCTTCAGCATTGGTTCTTAAGAGCGTTAGATCCGCTAAGAGATTCCCCACAGAAACTATTAACGAAGCCAGCGCCATCCAACGCTCATTGGACTAGTGGCTGATCCCAGACAACATCCTCTCGGGGACGCCCTTGACCCTCCCCAACCAGACACTTCGTTAAACTACGCGCCTCCATGCTCGGTTGGGAAGCCCATCTCGGAGCCTACGAGATACAAGGGACTTGGGATGTCAACTAACGGATGCTTCATATCAATGTCCTGGAGCTCCTCTGTGTACAGAAAGCACTACGGGCCTTTGAGGCCTTGGTGACAGACAAGACCCTGCTGTTGGTGACAGACAATACCTCCGTCATGTACTACCTGAACAAGCAGGGAGGAACGTGGTCCCCCCAACTCCTCCAACTCACATTGGACATTTGGGACTGGTGCATCCAAAGAAACATACATCTCCAATCCATTCATCTACCGGGAGAGGAGAATACTCTTGCAGACAGACTCAGCTGCTCCAGTTCATCTGTCCACGAATGGATGCTACACCGAACACTTGCAGAGGACCTGTTCCTGCGCTGGGGGACCCCACAGGTAAACCTCTTTGTGTCCCCAGCAAATAAGCAGTGTCACCAGTTCTGTTCCAGAGGTCGAGCTCCAGGCTCGAGAGGCAACGCATTCCTCTTCCGATGGATAGGCCTACTCCTCTACCTCTTTCCTCCGTTCCCACTACTGACGAGAGTGATAGCCAAACTTCGTCGGGACCGAACAATGCCATCCTCGTCACTCCGTGGTGGCCCCGTCAGCCTTGGTTTGCACCCCTTCTGCGTCTGGCCAGGCGACAGTTCATCCATCTTCCAAACCGCCCCGACATTCTCACCGTCCAGGACAGAATGGTCAGGCATCCAGACCTTGAGACACTCTGCTTGACAGCGTGGAGGATATACCCATGAATCCGTTCTCCGTTCCAGCTCCTCCAGTCCTTCCACCTGGTGTTCAGGCTGTAATCAATGCTGCTCGATGGCCTGCAACTCGCAAATCTTATCACTATAAATAGAAATGATTTGAAGCCTTCTTGGCTGAACGTGGACTGCTCGCAGAGTCCTGCTCGGTACCGGTGGTCCTTGAATTCCTTCTTCGCCTGTCTGAAGCGGGACTTTCCATTTTATCGCTCCGCTGCTATTTGGCAGCCATCTCTGTTGAGTTCTAGGCAAGAGGTCAACCCTCTCCATTCAAGGACCCTGTGGTCAGGAAGTTCCTAAAGGGGTATGTCAATCTCCATCCTCCAGATAGAACCGACCCCGACCTGGATCCTCGAAATTGTCCTTTCCCTACTGGTTCGATGACCCGTTGAACCCAATGCATCTACGGACCTGAGGCTGCTGTCCTGGAAAACAAATTTCCTCGTTGCTATTAGCTCGGTGCGCAGAGCTGGAGAACTGTGTGCACTACGCTCAGACCCGCCGTACACTGCCTTCTACAAGCACAAAGTGGTGCTGAGATCAGACATTTCCTTCCTTCCCAAGGTAGTTTCCAATTTTCATCTGAATCAATCCATCATTCTGCCTGCTCTGATGCAGGATCCGAAGGACAAATTTGTATGCACCCTCCACTACATGGATGTAAGGAGGGCCCTCGTCTTCTACATACAACGGACAGTGCCAATCAGAAAATCACCCAGACTCTTCGTCTCCTATGCTGACTCCAAGCTGGGTGCACCAATTTCTTCGCAGCGCCTGTCGAAGTGGGTTACTTCGACTATCACCCTCTGCTATGAACTGGCCAAGAAACCCTTGCCTCCACGGGTTCAGGGACACTCAACAAGGGCTGTTTCCACATCGGCAGCATTTCTCTCTGGAGTGCCCCTAGAGGATGCTTGCCGTGCGGCAACTTGGTCATCACCTTTGACCTTCATCTCACACTAAAGACTGGACACTCATTCCAGAAACAAGGCTGCCTTTGGGAGGGCTGTCCTTCTGTCCTCCATTCAATAAGTGAGTTTCTTTTTATTGATGGGTTGCTTTCATGCATAAAGAATGTGCTGTTAATAAATCCAATTGTTTTTTGAGTACAGAGTATGGTTCTCGTCTACTTGTGTACAGGACATACCTTCCTCCTGGGAAAAAGCTTGCTAGTCTATCCAGCTGTGTGATTCAGAGAGACCACGGAGAAGATGGATAGATTGCTTACCTGTAACCATAGATCGTCGAGTGGTCTTCTGTGAATTCACACAGACCCGCCCATCCTCCCCTCTATGTCCTACTGTGGCATATTTGCTTTAATGTTCCTGATGCTGCCGGTTGCGGTGTCATTCAAGGAACTGAGGGGAATTAGGCGGGAGCGCCTTTTAAGGGGTCCGTTAGAGTGAGCGGAGTTACCGCCAAAAATGTATCAATGCACATTCTGCCTAGCGATTCTGAATGCTCTGCACAGGTGCAGGAATAACCCAGCTGTGTGTATTCACAGAAGACCACTAGAAGATCTATGGTTACAGGTAAGCAACCTGTCCTTCTGTGTCAGAAAGCTCTGGTGCCACAACAAACTACAAATCCTAGGGACAGTGTGTGCCTCGGGAGTGGGGGGAGGTGTGTATTGGGGGTGTGCTTCTGGCATGGGGGGCAGCACAGTGGGACGTGTGTGCCTACAGGTTGTGGGGAGAGGCGTGTGTGCCTGCAGGGCAGGGGGCAGCATGGGGGGCAGCGCATGCCTCTGGCACAGGAGGTGGCACAGGGGGAGGCACGTGCCTCTGGTGCAGGGGGTGGTGTGTGCCTCTCGTGTGGGGGATGGCATGGGGTGGTGACGTATGCCTGCAGAGCAGGGGGCAGCACAGGGATGTGTCTCCAGTGTGGGGGGTCAGTATGTGCCTGCAGCGTGGGGGGAGGCGTGTTTCTCTGGTGCGGGGTGGTAGTGGTGCATGGGGTGGTATATGCCTCTGCCATGGGATGGTGGTGTGGGGGGTGGCATGTGCCTCTGGTGTGGGGGGAAGTGTAGGGGGAAGCGTGTATCTCCGATGGGTGGGCAGTGCAGGGGGGCAGTGTGTGCCTCTGGTGCAGGGGGGGGCAGCGTGTGTATCGTGGGGATGTGTAGTATGGGGGGTGTATACACGGTGTATGTTACGCTGTGTATATACAGTATTTATATTAAGCTGGCATTTGGTGGAATGACAGTTTCCCCTTTATTATCCAGTAACTTGACCGTACTCTTCCTATTTTTGTAACCACCACATGCCTTTCATAGATCCGTAGAATCATAGTGTTGGAAAGGACCTCGTGGGCCATTGAGCCCAACCCCCTGTTCAATGCGGAATCTCAGCAAAAGGATCCCAAGCAGGTAGCTATCCAGCCTCTTGTTGAAGATGTCTAGAGAAGGAAATTACCATCTCTCTAGGCAATTGTTTCCATTGTCAAACTGCTCTTATCAAGATGTTCTTTCTAAAGTTCTATCAGCAACAAACAACAACAACATCCGCAACCTTTATTAGGCATAATACAATATATATCTAACAACAGGACTTAAAGGATCATTTTTAAGCAGGTTAAGCCATATGCTTGCTGCTTCAATTAAGAAGTTAGCCATTAGTCTGGTAATATGTGGGTTCCAATCTTTTTGCCTCATTCAGAAGGGGGGGGGAGCTCAAAAACTCAAAAGTAGCGTAATAAGGGCTTTCGCTACTTTTCCCGACTTTTTTGAAAAGGAGCGCAACTTAGTGCACTATTGATTGTGTGAACTACCATTTCACAAAAGTCTGTGTGAATTACCAGCAATCTTCCTGAAACAACAACAGCAGAGCTGAGCTGTGATTGTTTGGACTGACCACGGAGGGGGTGGACTTGTAAGAGATGGAGGAGCCTCAAATGAAAAGATCCAGCCACTGTTGTTTCCAGCCACGGAAAATATCCAGCCAGTGCTATTCCCCATCCCAAGCGCCCAGCTGTCTGCATCCCGACTTGCTTGGCTGCTGGGGCTGAGGAATCCCCGGCTAGCTTATTCCTCTCTCTCTCTCTCTCTCTCTCTCTCTCTCTCTCTCTCTCTCTCTCTCTCTCTGTCTCTCTCTCTGTGTGTGTGTGTGTGTGTGTGTGTGAGAGAGAGAGAGAGAGAGAGAGAGAGAGATTGTGTAGCGATCTGCTCCTTTGGCCATTTGCTCCCTCGCCCTGCTTTGAATGTGTGTGTATGTGTGAGAGAGAGAGAGAGGGGGGGAGAGTGGGTGAGGGAAAGGGGGGCTTGATAGGGGATGGCTCCTCGGTGGCCAAAGGCTGCCTCCTTCCTCCCACTCTTCTCTCTTTGGGAAGAAGAGGGAGCACTCCCTGCTAAGGGATGAAAACTAGCAGGCATTCCTCTGATAATCAGAGGAGGGAAAGGTGCCAGCACTTTCTCTCTCTTTCCCTCCCTCCTTCTCAGCTTCCCGGCATCTTCCCCCAGATGTGCTTGGGAGGCCGCCACCCCACCTTTGTCTGTGTGAACTACAAAGGCGGAAAACTAAACAGATCAACTGATTTCGCACTAAATCATGTAAACTGCAGCACTGGTGCAAAAATGCGCTAAAGGGCAAACTATAGCAATAAAAACTGCCATGTAACTGAGCCCAAGGGGGAACCACTAATATTCTCCTGGAAAAAAAGTCTGCATTTGTTCAATCTCCTTTACATGAATTTACCTTCATGTAACTTAAAACCATTAGACCTGGTTCTATTCTGTGGGGCAGCAGAGACCAAACCTTTGAAGAGAGGGACAATATTTACTTGTCTCCAGTCCTCTGACACCTCACTCATTTGCCAAGATTTCTCAAAAATGGTTGCAAATGGTTCCGTGAGTATGTCAGCAAGTTCCTTCAATACTCTGGAATGCAGTTCTTCTGGTCCTGCAGATTTGAACTCATTTAGGTTAACTAGGTGATTCCCAACTAACTCTTTATCAATCTTGATTTGCAGTCTGGGTTTCTTTCCAAGGTCTCTGCTGATGAATGAAAGCACAAAGTCCTCTTTTGGATGGGGAGGGGAGGAACTGAAGCAAAATAGGTATTGAGTAGCCCTTCCTTTTTGCTCTTAGCATTTTACCATTTTGGCTGAGCAGCAGTCTCACCATTTCCTTTGTCATTCTCTTGCTTCAAATATACTTGAAAACCTTTTCTTGTTGCTTCCTGCTTCCCTAACCAGTATCATCTTGTTTTAAGCTTTAGCTTTCTTTATGCTATTCCTATAAGCTTGGGCTACACATCTGTAGTCTTCCTTATTGAGCTGTCCTTCCTTCCATTATATATATATATATATATGTGTGTTCTTTTTTCTTTCACTTCCTCCTCAAATTTGTTGTGCAGCCACATTGGCTTTTTCAGGCAGTCTCCATTTTTCCATGGGATTGTTTGTGAATGTGCTTCTCCTTCATGAAACCACCCCATAATGGCTGTCTTTTTTCCTTTAGATCTCTAGCCATGGGACTTTACCCAGTATTTCCCCAAGCTTCATAAAATCAGTTTTCTTGAAATCAAAGCTTCATATTTGACTATACAGTTATCCCTCCATATCTGTGGATTTGGTATCAATGGATTTAAGTATTCACGGCTTGAAAATATTCTTAAAAAAATTAATAATCCAAAAATCAAACCTTGATTTTGCCATGTTATACAAGGGACACCATTTTGCTATGCAATTGCATATAATGGGACTTGAGTATTCACGGATTTTGGTATTCACGGGGGGGGGGGAGTCCTGGAACCTAAACCCCAGTGAATATGAAGGGACAACTGTACTCTTCTTTGGCCTGTCCCACAATAATTCTAGCATTGTGTGGTCACTTCTCCCTAAAGTACCAACAGTTTGATTCCGGTGCCCAACTCTTCTCCGTTGGTTAGGATCGAGTCCAGAATTGCTGATCCCCTTGTTCCTTCCTCCACCTTTTAAAAGCGAAAATTATCTGCAAGGCACACCAGGAATTTGTTGGAAAGCCTATGCTTAGCAGAGTTCTTCTCCCAGCAAATATTAGGATAATTGAAGTCCCCCATAATTACAAGTCCTTGCTTCTTGGAGATTTCAGAGCTCTGAAAGCATCATCCACCACCTTGTCTTGGTTTGGTGACCTATAGTAAACTGCGGTAGACCACAGTGTTGTTTTTATGTTTTTCTCCATTTATCTTTATTGAAATATTCTCAGCTGGGCTAGCCTGATCACTTGTGTGGATTTCTATACAAGTGAATTTGTCTTTGACATAAAATGCTACTCCTCCTCCTTTTCTTCCTTGTCTATTCTTTTTGAACAGATTATATCCTTCAGTTGTTGTATTCCAGTCATCGGAGTCATCCCACCAAATCTCTGTTATACCTATAAAGTCTTATTTACCTTCCTGTACTATGACTTCAAGCTTGTCTTGTTTGTTTCTCAAACTGTTCACTGGTGTATAGACAGCTAAAGTCTTGTTTGTTCATATCTTTTATTTTACTGCGAATTTTATTGTGTCTCCCATCCTCTCCCTCAGCTTCTCTTCTAGAATTTACATCCTTGTGTTTAGAGCTTGCTTTTGGACAGATGTTTGAGCTATCATCTCCACCTTTTTTAAAAAAATGAATTAAGTTGACTATAGAATTGTGCTGGAGGACCTACAGATGCCTAAGGACATATTCTCTCTAGGAATCTCTTAAGTCTTCTGGTGGAAGCATACCACAGAAATTGGACTGGAGGACCTAGACAATGCCTAGAGAGAACATATTTAATAAATCTACAAATAATCAAATGCGTGAATGCTTAACTTATATATGTGGAGAGATTACTGTATCTCTGTACAAGAAATACTTCTTATAGAAGCAAGTAGAAACTCAGTCCTCAAATCTCTTCCCCAGTAGTACAGAATAAAGGAATTTAAGATAAACTACAATAAGAGAAATTTTGGCTCTTATTTTTAAAAGAACCCTGTTGAATTGTTTCATCTCTCTCTTTTAATGTAGTAGCACAGGTAGGTATCAGGGTTTTCACTTATAAAACAAGGAAAGGTAAACAATTGCAAGAGGACATGGATGTTCTTTCCTTAGTGTGGATACATATGTTTTCACACACTATTTTTTAAAATAGATTTTTTATTGATTTCATGCTATAACATCATTCTTAATACACCCTTCCAACAATACTGTGGTACGTAAGGTAACATATAATATTAAAATACGCATTCACAATAAAGAAATTATAAACCTGTCTCCCCTCCCCCCATTTTCAATAATACTATTCCAAATACTTATGCTTTTCTTTCTTTCTTTCCCTTAGCCATGTTGAGTTTGGATAAATTAAGTTTTCAATCAAAACTCATTGCTACACCTTATTCTATCAGGCCGTTACAGATAACAAGCAACAACCAACCTGGCACATACTAATGAATCACCTATTAACACACTGCAGTGTTTTAGGATCTAACTGAGGACTACCTCATATCTTTTCTAGGGATATGTGGGTTCCTCCTACCACTTGGGTTAGTTTGACATTCATTTTTGTTCTCAGAAAGACTATGCAGTACTTTTGGATCCGAAGAGTTATATAGCCTTCTTACTTTACATCTGTTTAATCTTTTTGTCTTTCTGTTTGGATCCAACATTTCACAAACATTATGTTCAAACTTCTGAGCAAAAAAACAGATACACATTTAAAAGTATATTCTATGCTTGCATAATATGGGAAAGGTGGCTAAAATTGTTTTAATTTAATCAATATATTTTTAAAAATTCTGAGCTGAAGAAGTTCTGATTCTGTAAAAGTTCACATTGTATTGGAATTGCCAAGATTTACATTTCCAAGCCAGGAAGTGTAAAATCAGTGACTTATGTAAATAGAATTAGGGCTTTTAATGGATTTTTCATCTAGTCATTAGTGTTTTGCACAATTGTTTTCATTTGGTTTTGTACTTGTTTAAGCCACGCAGCTGGTACCTAATGCATTTTAGGGTGAGCTTCAGCTGTTTTGAAATGCTGTAACTATTGTCAGGCTTGATTTCTTGCTTACAAAGTAGACTTAACAGTTCTCATACTTGATTTTTGATGGATTCATTATGCCTAGAATATAGCTCATGTGTACCACTCTTAAAAATATAGCTTGGTTATCGAATAAATATTAAGAATTCTCACCAAGTAGCCCTGTTTTATTATTATTCTTATTTTTAAGTAAAAATCTAGTAAGACTGCATATTAGATTGCAAGTACTGAATTAAATCACATTATTACTTAGTAAAATTGTAAATATTGATCATTTCCTAATTTTAACAAGATACTTATATTTTTATTAAAGTAAGCACATGATGAATGGCAGTGCTGATTCTTAGATACACTTTACTGTTAGTGAAAGACTTCACATTTTTTCATAAGTTCTATTGAGGAACACATTTCAATTATCTAACTACATCAAAATCAGAATGTTATTCTATGCCAAATATATGTTAATTTCAGGATGCGGGGTGTCAAATTGGCCAGATGGTTGGATTTTCCCCCCAAACAGTAAATGGAAAACAACAAATACTTGTTTGATGTTCAATTTAGACATGTTCCCATTTTTTAAATAATGTTTATAGAGCCAGCGTGGTGTAGTGGTTGGCTGTTGGACTAGGACTCTGGGAGAGCAGGGTTCAAATCTCCACTCACCTGTGGAAACCCACTGGGTGACATTGGGCATGTCACACTCTCTCAGCCTCAGAAGAAAGCAAAGGCAACCCTCCCCAACAAATCTTGCCAAGAAAATTCCAGGATCAGATCTCCTTAGGGTTGCCATAACTCAGAAATGACTTGCCACACAACAACAATATGGTTCAAAATAAAAGTTTTGTAATCTGTCTTGTTGCTGAAACCAATGTTCATTTTTTCCCTCTAGAAAAAGGCTAAAGGCCAGGTGTTATTTGGCAAAGTGTGTGAACATCTTAATTTACTGGAGAAGGACTACTTTGGCTTGTTGTTTCAAGACAACTCAAATCAGAAGGTAAGTCCTAGGCTTTATGTCACATTTTAAAAACCTGGCTAGTAAAACTTCTGTAATCAAATGGGAACGGCATTTGTTTATATGTTTAGTTTTACACTTGTCTTCTATCCTAGGACAGAACTTGACAGTTCTGCAGAAAATACAAATCTGGTGACTCTAATATTGGCCCTAATTGGTAATAAAGTCATAACAGGTGATTAATTTTTAACTTTTATCATATTTTGAACTGAGTAGGGGCTGAAATGCAAGCAGATGTTTGTTTCCAGTCCTCCAGACATGGCATTGAAGATAATCTGAACCAGAGATGGGAAAAGTTACTTTTTTAGCATGGCTAACTCCCAGTAGCCATGCTGGCTGGGAGATTCTCAATACCATAGTCCCCCAAAAGTAGCATTTCCAAGCTACTTTTTTTAAAAAAAAATATGTTTAGAGTAGTATTTCTCAACCAGGGTTCCCCAAGTGGTTGCTAGGGGTTCCTCAAGAGATTATGATTGTGGGGTGAAAGCAATAGCAATATATAGAATAATGTTTATACAGGTGTTCCCTAAGACCAGAAAATTATTTCAAGGGTTCCTCTAGGATAAAAAGGTTGAGAAAGGCTGGTAGTGAAACTAATGATCCTCAGGCTTGTTGCTGGTCTCTCCACTTCTCTTTCATCTTCCACTTCTGCAGGAATAAGATTAGAAATTTGGTGGGGATAGTTAGCAGAAAACCATAACCTCCTCAACTTGCAGGTGGAAGAAAGTGTAAGAGGAGGAGGGAGGACTCAAGCCGGAGGTTTGCTGTTAAACTTTCCTGATCTTCCAAATGATGGTGACCATAGCCTCATTCCAGTGGAAGCACAAAATTTAGATGAAGGACAGTTTAACCCTGTTTTCCCTTATACAAAACCCCACAGAAACAAAGTATTCCCTTATTTGTCTCAGCTGCTTATTCCAATTTGTTCATTTATGTTCATGAGCCAAGACAAAAACAGCTGAAGGAGAGATTTATTGTCTGAAAAGCAATTTCATTGTGCATTGCTCACACTTGCTCTTTAGCTTACTGCATGAGAGTGTGTTGTACAAAGACTGCTTAGCATAGTGTACCTGATGTAAAAGAAAGGCAAGAGTTTTAGCATTGGAATCAGATAAAGAAAGATCAGTGTTGATGTAGCAAGCTCATGTGTGCATCAGATCATGTAGAGGATTGTGTAGAGGATATGAGATCACACCAGCTCAGAGCACTAAAAGTGAAATCATGGACACTGTAAGCTCATGCCAAAGTAAAGTTGCAATATAGCAGTAGTGGTCAGTGGGGTAGGGGCCATTCTTTATCCCTACAATGGGCCATCTGAAAAAGTGGCTCACATGCGACTAGAAGTCACTCCTAGTTTCCTGTATTTTTCAGCTGACATGAGGGTACTTAAAAAAGTATTTTTCAGCTGACATGTATTTTTCAGCTGACATGAGGGTAACCAAGCTTTGAGGGTTGGGACTTGGCAGCATATTTTATTGTATAACTCTACGTGATATTGTTGAGGTGATTTTTTTACCCTGAATTTCTTTTTAAATGTGGGGTCTGGGTTGGACTGCACTTTGCCTATACTTTCAATACTGGTTAGTTAAGTAGTGTGTATGAGAGCAGAGGTGTGGATGTGACAGTACTATTTCAGCCCTTCACATTTTTTATCTGAATTCTCCATGTCCCTATGCACCACATATGTGGGTTTTGTGCCTGTTCAGTGCTCTATTCATACAGTTGGCCTTCCATATCCACATATTCTGTATCCATGGCTTTCACCATCCACGGCTAGAAAATACCCCCCCCCTTGCAAAAAAAAAAAAAAAAAAAACCAACAACAACCAAAAAGCAAAGCCTGATTTTGCCATTGTATATAAAAGACACCATTTTACAACACCATTGTATATAATTTGACTTAAGCATCCACGGATTTTGGTATCCACAGGGGTGTTCTGGAACCAAACACCAGCAGATACCAAGGGCCTACTGTATACATTAAACACTTGGAGAGCTTAATGGCAAAACTTGGAGTGTTTTGAGCAAAATGTGGTGGGGTTTTTTTGGATTGGGGGTACTAGGTTTTGCTATGGGTTTTTTGTTTTTTGTTGTTTCTGACTTTTTGTGTTTTGGTATGTGTGTTGTGTTTTGTTTGTTTGCTGTTTCTGCTACTGATGATGAAAAGTACTGATATTTTCACTTTGATGCAGGGAGAAAATATCTCATGGCAGTTCACAATGCTTTTTGACCGATTGCCTCAACCAGTCAGTATACCATTTCTCATCAAGGACAAGAAAAGCTGCAATATTATTTTCCATTCCTAGCTCAGCTGTAGTTTAGCATCATCATCATCATCATCATCATCATTATTATTTGTATCCCACATTTCTCCCAATATAGGGACTCAAGGCAGCTAACAATGAGTTTAAAACAGTACAAATTGAAAACAATACAAATTATTAAAAGTATAAATATCAAGTTTAAAAACAAATCAAACTATTTACACAGTTAAAACCACAAACATTAAATATTACAGTATATAAAAACTTTAAAATACACGTCACACAGCATTTGTGTGACTTGTATTTTAAAGACCTTGGAGGTCTTTAAACAGAGGCTGGATGGCCATCTGTCAGGGATGCTTTGATCGTGATTTCCTGCGTGGCAGGGGGTTGGACTGGATGGCCCTCGTGGTCTCTTCCAACTCTGCAATTCTATGATTCTATGATTTAAAAGTCTAGCTCACATCAGATTACAAATGCCTGCTGGTACAGAAATGTTTGTACCTTTTGACAAAAAGAGAGGAGAAATGGTGCTATCCTGGCCTCCCTGATCTGGGAGCAGCCACAGTCTGGGAACACCCACTGAGAAGGCCCTCTCCTTTGTTCCCACCAAATGAGCTTAAGATGATGGTGGGATAGAAAGAAGGGTCTCTCCAGATGGTCTTAGAACTCTAGTGGGCTCATTAAGGGAAATATTGTCCTTCAAATAACCTGGACCCAAGTAATATAGGGCTTTATAGGTCAAAACCAGCACTTTTTATTGTGCTTGGAAATAGAGATGATATCAGAGATTACACTAAACTACATCTAATTTTTAAGCCATATTTTCACACTATCTTTCATTTGAGCTGTCATGCTTGTTAAGGATTCCACAACACTGACTTTGAAGTCTAAGGAACAGTTTTCTAAAATTGATACTTTTTTTAAAAAAACGGGCACAATATACTGTACTCATTTGTACAGTATGCATGTAGGTCAAGAAAATCTGAAAGGCAACAAGTTGCCCACCTTCGTGCTCAAGAAACCATAATCAAAGGGATCTGGTTTTGTTTACTTTGGGGATGGGAATCAAATAAATCTTACCTAGCCGGCAAAGCCAGTGGTGAGGAACGATGTGAGGTACAGTCCATTGACCTTTTGAGGACCTTACAGCCCCCAGAATTTGGATTGTAAGATTTGGAAATCAAATTGCTGTTAAGTACTACACATTGAAAAAATATTTTCCTGTCACTAATATTAATAAACAGTTTAATTGGTTGAATTGATTTTACTTATTTTTAGTTGAAGTGCTAGTTTTCAGAACAGGCCATGGAATTTGCAGGGAATTGCATGAATATTTTCACTGTTGGCACCAAGAATACATTTTTTTTTTGGCTCCTTCAAAAGTGTTCTTCTTGGTATTTTAAAGTTACATTTCCACAATCTCGATTCCCCATCCCCCAGATGTCATTACATTTCTTTCCAAAGCCCATAATATGATTTTTAACAGAGAATAGTGGGAGTCTAAGATGTCTAGAAACTGACAGGTTGGGAAAGGCTACTTTCAAGCTTGGGATCTCCTCTTAAAAACTGATCAGTTATGCTTTCTCATTGATTTTCATTTCTTTTCTTTTCTTTGTACACCTCATTGAAATTCAGCAGGCCTTGTTTCTCTCAGGTGGCCATGGGTTTAGCTACAGAAATCTTTCGGCTCCAAACAAATAGCTCCAGCCTGACCAAGTCCTCAAATTGTGTGACCCCCTGAAGCAGGAGGTGGGTAAAATAAGGAGGAATAGTGTGTGAGAGACATTAAGAGAGAAAGAAATGGGTATAAGGTGAGATGAGAAAAACTTCTCACTGTGCTCTTCACAGGACGAACAATAAACTCCCTAAAAGAGTAAAGGTCACTCCAGATAATAATATATAAAACCAGAAAATAAAATCAATAAATATTAAAGGGGAAGAATCGAAAAAACTCACAACCTCCCCATCTCCCTGCCACTGAGAAACTTCCATAGAGGCCCGTAGATGGGAAGAGGAGGCAAATACCAGGCTTCAGACCTAAAGGGTCTGACATTCCAAAAGAGATGTGGCTGCATTAGTGTCTTCTGCTGAGGAACAAAGCACACATTACCCTCCACAACTCTCACCCCAAAATTCCTGGCAAGGCCTCACCATTTCTTGCAGGAGGATTAGAACAAGCAGGCAGCACAAAGTCATTTGATGCACTTCCTCTAATCCTAATTCTTCTTGGGGACCTCCTGTTTTATTGAATTTGGCATAGAGAAAGTCTACCCTACCCATGAATTCTAATGACCTAAAATATCTAATTCATCAATGTATAAGATTAACTCTAGCATAAATCAGAAAATCTATAGAGTTCAGCAGCTAGTGGACAGATTTAACAAATAAACAAATTCAATGGGTTAATTATTTCTTTTCCAAGTTCTAATTTCCACCCCAGTATAGCAATTACTACTTGCAATTGAAGTGATCAGGCAGCATGTATGAGCATACTGGCTACTCCCACAACCTTGGTTTATCATTACACCCCTGACCAAATCATTCTCTAATCAGTGCAGATGATAAATTCACTCACTCTGAGTTATCCCTTCACAGACCAAAACAAGACTTGAGTCACATGGTCTTCTGTTGTTATGATAACTCCAAGCCCTCTCCCAACAGTAGTTGTTCCTCTTCCCTTGCTCAGAACAGAAATTATGAAACAGCTCCCTCTTCTTTTACTTCATTATTCTCTATAGCAATTTCTTTCATCATAGTTTGCAAAAAATAACAATGTTAAACGATGTGTATCTCGCTAATTATGCACCTTCTGAATACATTTGGGGTCTAGGAAACAATCATATGTTGTTGCATTTCTTCTTTTCCTTGCCAATAGTCATCTTTCTTTTAAAGTTTCCTACTAAATAACACACATTATCTGATGTAGAGCAGAACTTAAGAACATCACATATTTTATGGATTGAGTTTTGTTAGTATTACTTCCTCTTCTCTCCCCCACCCACTCCACAAAAGATTAAGAGGGAATTGTGTTGTCTCATCTTGGCACCCACAGTCTGATTAATTTTTTCCTGCTGTAGTCACTGCCTGCTCGGATTAAAATGACCTACAGCCCAGTAAGTGCTAAATGTGCATGATGTATGCTTTCTCATTCTTGTACACTCATTGCAGCCACCCTTTGGTGAACCAGCTGTTGTGCTAGACTGCAGCTGTGGGGCATAAAAACTCGATACCATGTTCTCTCCTCAGCGCTAGAGCTGTATCCTAATGCAGCAACTAGAAGCTATGGGTAGGAGAGTTAATTGACATTTCCATATAAAGGAAATGGATAGTAAATTGTAGCTCAGATCCACTTGATTCTGCCATTTTAGCATAATAGAAACATCCTTTAGAATTGTTATTGTTAATAGACAGTACAGTTATTTATTCAAAAGTTTACATGTTGTCAGCTAATATTGCATCTGCATCAGTTTACACTTAATTCATTCTGAATTAGGGCAAGGAATGTTTCATTCTGGATTGCAGTAATAAAACATCTGAATCTTTATCAAGAAAGTACCTAAAACACACTGTGGATAGTTCAGTGATCTCCATCATAATTTTATTCTTCTTCATAGTCTCTGTGACTCACACAAATGGATTATCTGTGCCTGTGCAGTACATAATTCGGAACATTCTAGAGCTGTTACATAGTCCTGCTGCTATAGCTTTAGTGGTGACCCCACCCACTCCCCATGTGCCACACCAGTATGCTTCCCGTCAACCCCTCCGTTCCTTTTCATCCACAGCAGCAGCATCAAAAGGAACATTCTCTAGAGCTATCGCTTATTATCTGATTTTCTGTCTGGTTTTGACTTTGGATTTATTTAGTTTGGATTACGCTGTTTGGCTCATTGGTTTTTGTTTGATTGTTGACAGTTTAACTTTGACTGGTTATCGATTGCTTTTCAGACACGCTATGGTTAGCAGTGCAGGTCACTGTGACCTTTTGGAGTCTCTGGCTTCTTCAAGAATGCATTTCCTGCAGAGCGAAGATGCCAGAGAGACTCTTAAGTGTCTTCTCTATTTAGGAGAAGGACATGTAGTTGACTCTTGGTCAGAAGAGTCTGCCATAATATTAGCTTCCAGGCTGAACGCCCTCTTATATGAGAATACCTTGAGGGCCGCTGCTTGTGCTTCTGAGTCTGGGTCTCACAGATCGCGTCTGTTATGGCTTCCTCTGGCACCTTTAGATTAGCTAATGTTGTCTCTGTACTAGTATTCAGCTTGTCTCTCAGCGTTGCAGTTAACTGGTCTCTAGCAGAGTCTAACACAGTTCTTTCTAACTCTAGTAAGACACTACAGGCAGGCAAGTCCATTCCATCTGCATCTCTGTCTTAATCTCAGTCCAATGGATGTGTTGAACTGGAAGAGGCCTCTTGGTCCCGAGTCCCAATGACACCAGGCAGGTCTGTTGAGTCGCAGATTGAATCCCCTAGTCAGTGGAAGAAGACTCTTGAAGTGGGATGGTCATCTTAGTCATCAGAAGCATAAGAAGAAGAAGTGTGCTAAGGATAAGGATCTAAAGTTGGATGTTTTTTCTCATATTCGTTCTTCGCCTCAGGTGCACTTGGAACCAACCCGACAACAGCCCCATCACAAGTCTACAAGCTGAGTGGTACAGAGAGAGTCCTCAGTGCAAAGAGTCCTTGGTGCCTATATCTGTAGGATGCAGACCTTAATCTCAACATACACATGCTGCTTCTACCACACTACTACCTAAGAGGTTTCCTCACCATACACCACTTGGAATGGGCTCCATATGCACATCAGTAATATGCCTCATGCCTTCGAGGAAGAACAGAGTAGGAATCGGTACTTACACTATCCTTGCTGTTGACATGGATGCTCTCCACAGAATATGTTATCTGAGACTCAACTGAGATTGAACATGCTGAACAGAACTAGAACTAGCTGAACAGAGTCCTGCTGCTATAGCTGCATGTGTTCAAACATGACCTCAACCAGTTGCTGAGGTACACCATTCCAAGCCTCCATCTTGGAAGCTTGCTTGCACAGTGATATAGAGGGTAATAAAATGGATGCAGTGGGCAGAAAATTTTACTCTTCAGCTGCTTTGATATGTAAGATCTCTTGCTATGCTGCCTGCATGGGAGCATATCAGAAACTGCTGTGGGAGAAGATGACCCCATTACTGAATAAGCTCCCAGAGGAAGATTGCAAGGTTACAGCTGTCCTGTAGGCAGAAGCTCACAAGTTGGCTACGTAGAAGACTACTACCTCCAGACAAGCTGCAGATTGTAGTCTGTTTGCTTCAGCAGGCATAGTAGCACTTTGAAGACACATGTGGTTGCATTCTTCTGGGCTTTCCACACAGACATGTTCCACTGTCAAAGACCTGCCCTTCGATGAGAGGGGTCTCATGACTGGTACAGATAGTTGCCTTGAACACACCCATAATATGCAATCCACTGCTTAAAAATGGCTTTAATCCTCAGCATCGTTCCACCAAGTCAAGGTTTACTTAGGGCAGATATGGTTTCGTATCTAAAAGAGACTATAGCCCTCTGACCAAATGGTTGCAGAGACTTTCCGCTTTGCCTCCTCCTTCCTCTTCTAGGAAGTCTTATTTGGTATCTAAGTACCACCAGCAACATCCTGGGAAGTGCCAGCTTGAGTAATCAAAGCAATGTCTTTGACTTCTGTGAGAATGACGTCTTTTCTGTTCCCCTACTTCCACAGTATGTTCTACCTTTTCACAACAGGCTCCATAAATACCATCATGTCTGGGTCTCTGTCACTTCAGACTCATGGGTCCTAGACATGGGAGCCTGAGGATATACCATAGGGTTCTGGGAAAACCTCCCCAACAGGTGTTTTTCATGCAATGTCTCTGTTGGCCATGCTGGAACAGAAGGTGGAGTATTTTATTTAGAATCAACATGAGAGATAAACTGTTGCACAAAATCACACTCTTAACAACCATACAGGGCTACTGAAGAGAAAGGCAAGAAGGGTTGGATAGAAAAGGGTGATAGTTATCGATCTTGGAGAAAGAGGTCTGCTCAGCAAAAGGAATCCAGACAGTGTCTGAGGATGGCACAGGGGAGTCCAGCAGGGTGGCTGGATCTGTCTGTAATAAACGTGGTTGTGGTCTGGGCTAGGGTATTTATACCCTGTTTCGTATCCTGAAGGGGTACTTTGGTTATGACATAACATGGATGGCTTTCTCATGGGTCGGACAAAAGGTCTGAAACTGAGCTGATTGCTTTAGTTCCTGGGTGACAAAGCATTGACAGTTCTGCAACAAGCTCTTAATGTTCGGACAGGTAGGGGGTATAGGAGAGATTTCTGTAAGGTATGAGTTGAGGAAAGGTTATTGATTGCATGTTGAAAGGATTAGCACAGACATGCTAATTGCTGGGTGTTCCGCATAATCCTAGCTGGACTTTCCCACCATTAGTATTCTAGGCAAGTCTCAGGTCATTGCGACCTCAATTATCTTTTGGTCAGCTTGACCCCAAATGGCCTCGGTTACTGTGACCCTAAAAAGGTGTCCAGTATATGTAGTTACGAGACCTCGCAGGAGGGGTGGTAGGGTATGTTAACACCGACATTTGCCTGCTTTGAGTCTACTAGATGACGTGGGCCTCATAGTGAATTACAACAAGTTTCATCTTCAGCCATCTTAGAACATAAGATTCATTGGTGCCATGTTAGACTCTCAGGCCCAGGCTGCTTTTCTTCCAGGTGACTGCAACAGTAAACTTGAAAAGGCCATCCTTTATTCTCTTTGCAGTTGGCATGTAACTGCATGGGACATCCAAGTAGTTCTTGGGTTCATGGCCTCCACCACATCTGTCATGCCGTTTTCCAGACAGTGTATGAGGATCAATTGATACATTGATCCCTATGAACT
Organism: Gambelia wislizenii; assembly: GCA_030847615.1. Taxonomy (NCBI): domain Eukaryota; kingdom Metazoa; phylum Chordata; class Lepidosauria; order Squamata; family Crotaphytidae; genus Gambelia; species Gambelia wislizenii. The sequence continues at coordinate 121,045,604 of JAUMIR010000001.1, forward strand.
GAGTTTAGGTGGGAAGCACGTTAATGTGGTGCACAGGGAGTGGGTTACTGCCAAAAAACCTATGTAACAGCTCTAGAAGGTTCCGAATGATGCACTGGGCAGGTGCAGATAACCCATTTGTGTGAGTTCACAGATGAACTATAGTTCACACTTGAACTATAGTTTTGGGTAAGCAACTTGTCATTTACTACAGTTATGGCAGTCTACTGAGTAATGTCAACTGTGGCTGAGAATAGTCTAATCATATACCCTTACCTTTTGGGAAGAAAAAAGTGTTGCAGAAAGAGAGCCTTCTAGGTAGTTCCTCCCAGACTATAGAATTCCCTCCTGGGGAAACTAGGGTTGCTCCCCCACTTTATTTCTGCCAGCAGGCGAAGACCATTCTTTTTATCATGGCCTTTGATTGTTAGCTGTCTGTCACAGAACGTCTTTTAATTGGGGGTTGTTCTATTTGTACAGTGGGCCCTTGATATCTGCTGGGGTGTGGTTCCAGGATCTCCCATGGATTCCAAAATCTGTGGGTGCTCAACTCCCACTATATACAATGGTGTAGGAAAATGGTGCCCCTTATATAAAATGAGGAACAGCAAGACTTGCTTTTTAGAATTCCCTCCCCCAAATATTTTTGAGCCATATTTGGTTGAATCCATGGATGCAGATCCCATGGATACAGAGGGCCATTTGTATTTTTTAATCGTTATCATTATATTTTAACTGCCTTTTTGAAACTATTTTAAATTCAATTTTTTAATGTGACCAATTGTTTTTTCACTTTCATACTGTGCATTGTTTTGGCTGTGTTTTCTTTTGGCTCATCTTTGATTGTGTTGGGTCACATATTGGGAGAAGGCCAGAATATAAATAAAATAAAGGGATTATAGTGAAAATTAAATTGAAGTACAGTTGTCCCTCCACATTCACGGATTTGACATTCACGGATTTGAGTATTCACGGCTTGAAAAATATTCTTAAAAAAATAACAATCCTAATAGCAAACCTTGATTTTGCCATCTTATATAAGGGACACCATTTTGTTCTGCCATTGCATATAATGGGACTTGAGTATTCACGGATTTGGGTATTCACGGGGGGTCCTGGAACCAAACCCCAGCGAATGTGAAGGGACAACTGTATTCTGTAAGAGACCAGTTGCCTCATAAAATCATATCCTTTGAAAATTGTGTTCTTCGTGGTCTTTTTGACTCACAGTATACCTGCTTAGTCCATCTTCAGAAACATATAGGGCTAAGCAGTCTTTTGGTGGTAATCTTACCCCATCCCCTACTGCACATGCTTTAGGCAATTTCCACTCAAATCTCCTCAGTTCTCTTTTGTTCATTGCAGCAGAAGAATCTAAGGGAGCCTCTTCTATAAGAACATAAACTTAGCATATCTGATTATCCATTTCTGTGCCCTGATGTGCTAAATAAATAAATAAATATTCTTTATTGTCATCCTCTTTTGGTGGTTTTCATTTATTTTCCTTTACATGCATTACACTTCTGTGTTTTTCATTTTATTTCGTCCACCACAGGACGAACACCACCATCCCCACATTGCCATAACTGTAGTAAATGACAAGTTTCTTACCCAAAACTATAGTTCAAGTGTGAACTATAGTTCATCTGTGAATTCACACAAATGGGTTATGTGCACCACAGGACGAACACCACCATCCCCACATTGCCGTTGGCAATTCTGTGCTTAAGTCCATTCAGCAGTTCACCTACCTGGGCAGCATCATCTCCACAGATGCCAAGATTGACAAAGAGATCGATCACAGATTAGCAAAGGCACATAGCACATTTGGAAGACTTTACAAAAGAGTCTGGAGTAATAAACACCTGAGGCGAAACACAAAAATCAGTGTGTATAGAGCCATTGTACTGTCTATTCTCCTTTATGGATCTGAAACATGGGTCACCTATCGCCACCACTTACGACTCCTCGAACGCTTCCACCAGCACTGTTTATGCACAATCCTAAATATATACACTGGACTGACTATGTGACGAATGTTGCTGTCTTTGAGCAATCAGGGATCACCAGCATTGAGGCCATGATATTGAGAACACAGCTGCGCTGGGCAGGGCACGTTTCTAGGATGGAGGACCATCGCCTCCCCAAAATACTACTCTACGGTGAACTCACCACAGGTCAGCGTAAGAGGGGCGCTCCAAAAAAGCAATACAAGGACTCCCTGAAACAACATCTCAGGCTTGGCCAAAATGATCACCAACAATGGTCCGCCCTGGCCTCACATCGGGAAGCATGGAGACACACTATCCACAATGCTGCAGCGAATGTGAAAATTCCACAAATATGACAGCCCTTCCCAAGTGACCATGGGGCCTCCAGATGTCCTGTCGTTGCTTCCCCCTGCCTCCCATGCCCTCCTGAAGAGACCTCGGGGCCTCTGGAGGCCCTGTTGTCGCTCCCCCTGTCTCCTCCCGCCCTCCCCAAGCGACCACAGGGCCTCCAGAGGCCCCATCGTTGCCTCCCCCACCCTCCCCAAGCGACCACGGGGCCTCCGGAGACCCCATCATTGCCTCCCCCGCCCTCCCCATGCGACCATGGGGCCTCCGGAGGCCCAGTTGTTGCCTCCCCCGCCCTCCCCCCGCCCTCCTGAAGAGACCTTGGGGCCTCCAGAGACCCCACCGTTGCTCCCCCGCCTGCCCCTCCCAAAGAGACCTTGGGGCCTCCGGAGGCCCCCTCGCCACTTCCCCCCACCCTCCCCAAGCAACCACAAGGCCTCCAGAGGCCCCCTTGTCGCTTCCCCCTGCCTCCCCTGCCTTCCCGAAGAGACCTCAGGGCCTCCGGTTTGCCATGAGGGGAGGCCGGCAATTTGCCATGGCAGTTTACCATGAGGGGAGGCCGGGGAAAGCTGGGGGGGGGAACCGACCCCACCCTCCCCAAGCGACCACGCCTCCAGAGGCCCCATTGTCACTTCCCCCCGCTTTCTCCGGCCTTCCCTCATGGCAAACCGTGAATATGCGGAATCGCGAGTGTGGAGGCCGCAATGTGGAGGGGGGACTTTATTATTATTTTTTTTTATCAAAACGTTCTTCCTACCAATTTACAGGCACATGGCATTGATGGGCTTCTTTAACAAGTGCCTTCAATGAAGGAAGAAAAAAACCCTGACATTCTAAGTACTTCTTCTGCCTTGAGGGAACTCAAACAGCAGTGACAAATGCTTCCATTGCACTGTCAAGTGTTCTCTCAAATGTTGCCTTCTATGGAAAACCCATATTAATACTTCCAAGCTCGCAGCACAAAACAAGGTTCTTTACTTGGCTTCAAGTGGCATTTGCTCTCCTTCAACCACGGAACAGTTTGTTCCATGTTCCATCTGTACCAGGGCAGTCCATGAAAGCATCAGTGAAAAAGTATAAGAAGGAGAATTTAAAAACAGTTTCCTGTATGGAAATGGCACAGGAAAAAGTTAAGACAGTTGCTACTGTATCAAACCAGATTTTGACTTCACCACTCCCATCCAAAAAACCTCAAGTTACTGAAATAGTGGACTTGATGAGTCAACAGCTTACTATGTGCTGGTGTTACTGACAACAGAATAAGCTAGAATTCCATCTACAGTCCTGTCTATGTCTATTCCAGATATATTATTGCTGAGATTACCAATTCCTATTAAGGGCAGAATCAGAAATGAGCTTATAGAGTGTTTGATTCTGCTTGAGGTGGTATTCAGTGTGTTGGTTCATACCTCGAATTGTCAACAGATCCTCTATCTATCCTTATTGCTCATATGACTGTCACCATTCTCAGTCACCTAGTATATAACCCATTGCTTTTTAACATGGCATCATTCTTGTTCACCTATTCAAGCACAATGTTCACCTATTATGATACATTGTGACACATCTCCAAGACTGTGTGTGCCAATTCAGCATCGGCATACCCAAATAACTTTGGAGAAGGAATGCTTGGAGAGATCCACCTCCTTCAAACATACCATAAATCTCCAAAATTCCATGAATAACTAAAGTATTATTGGAACAGAAGACTACCTGCAGATTGGGGAAGGTATCCCAATCCTCACCTTTGCAGATGTGACTAAATTTGTTCTGTATATCATGAAAAGGACTGAAACACACACTATGGTTTTCCATACTGTTCCCCTTCACCAACATCATATTATGACACATTTCAACAATTGGCTTCAGTACAGAGGCCATCACCGTCGTTACCACCTAAATACCACTGGTTATGCCTAAATCACAAAAACAATTACATGTCATTTGAACAAAGGCTCAAACATCATCTACATCCAGATCAAAAGAGACACAGGCCCCACTTTTGGTACCCTGAATTGTGGAACAGTCTGCAGCACCTCAGTGGGCACCTAATAAAATTGAGCAGCAAATTCTGATTGCTGCCGCTGCTGCATGCACTCCAAAACCACTGGATGAAGTAGAGCCCTCTGATTTGGAATTGTCCACTAATTCTGATTCAGAATCCTCCTCTTCTACTCGTATATTTCTGCCTCTTCTCCTGACCCTAATGTAGGAGACCAGAATGCACTGTTGCCATCCAACAGTGTCAGACCTTGTAAGTGGAAAAAATTGCAAAAGCTCTCAAATTAGAATGTGCCTTTGCCATTGGTATCAAATCTGGACAGTCAGAGTGATGAATTACAATCACTGCCTCCAATTGCTGTCCCACTTACACTGTCAGTGTCCTCTCCTGAGATGGACAGCCAGCCCATTTAGACACCTAACTTTTCCATCAGGTGTATACAAGTCTCTTTCTTAGAGGACTTCTTTCACCACTCTGCTGTGGTGGTCCCAATAAGGCTTCTGAAACTGACAAGGGTAGTCATGATAGATGCATTCATTTCTGTGTGCAATGTTCACAAGAGGTAGTATTTGATAAATGGTTTCTGGACTCCGGACGAAACTATCATGCATATCATCATGCTGGAGCTTTTGGTAGTTAGGAAAGTTTTCAGAGAATTCAAACCTTTCCTTATAGGACAGTCAGTTTAGATGCTGCAGATAGCATCATAGCACTCTTTTATGTGAATAAACAAGGCAGGACTTATTTATACACATTATTATACTTTATGATGGCATTTGGGCAATGGTGCATGGATCAAAAGATCTCCCAGTCCATATTCCAAAGGCAGACAGTGTTCTTAGACTACCTCAGCAAATCATAAAAGCAGTGCCATGAATGGATGTTCTACCCACATATACGATGAAGCATTTTTTAAAAAAACATAAAGATGTCCATCAGTGGGCCTGTTTGCAAAGAAACACAATACCCAGTGCATTCAGTTTTGTGCATTTAGCCCCCACCTTTTTCAGGTGCCTTGGATAATGCATTTCTTTTCAACTAGAATTTTTCTAGCAAATGTGCCCTTATACATGGTGTGTCAAGCTGCTACATTTATAAAACACTGCAGTCATGATGTGATAGTTCAGGCAGCTACTTCATTTGGATCTGGTGTTCTGGAATCTTCACAAGCATAACACTACCACCTTCAAAGGCATAGCTTGCTAGTCTCACACATGTGGGCCACACAAATAACAAAGGTTAATACTGTAGGTTGCTCATCTGAAACTGGTTCTTCAAATGATCATCTGTTAACACATCCCCACACACTGCTATGCTCATTCATAATATTAAGATACTAAGGATTTTAGTGGGAACTAACTAGAGCATGCACAGTAGGGAAGGGTGGTGGTGGTTTACCAGCAAAAGACCACTTATCTCAGGATGTTTCCTAAGATGGGCTGAACACGTCTAGTTCATAAAACTTTGTAAACTTAAAAGATTTTACAGAGTGTGAAATGCTTTGCCCTGAAATGCCAGCTTTGGTCACATATAAGAGTACACTAAAATGCCAGGATTGTAGATTGAAAGAAAGAGAAGAGACAATCTCTCTCTCTCTCTCTCTCTCTCTCTCTCTGGCTTTTCTTCGCAAATGAAGATTCAGTAAGGACTCATCCCACGCTTTCTGCAAGCGTGCTGATGACTAAAAAGGCCAGTCCGAGATAAACAAGTCCGTTTGCAGAAAGCACAGCAAAAGGTCTACTTGGGTGATGTTTCCGGGCTGTGATTCTTTCTGCATTGTCGTTTCTCTTAAAGACTTGTTCGGCGTGAGTTAAATATTGAAGTCAGATGGCATGAATAAACATTATAGCCCGTTTCAGTTCCTCTTTCACATTGATATCATGTTGCAGCTGATTGGTAAGAATTAATTTTTTAAAATCAGTTTTTAAAAGGATAAAAAATAGCCTCCTAAATCTTCTATCATTTGAGACTTCGTTCAGTTGCTGAGCAGCCTCAGTGAAGACTTGTGTGTTGGTAACTGAAAGAATCCTTCACAGGAGAAAGATTTAGAAGGCAATTTTTATTTATCGCCTGATACCTGATAGTAATATGAAAAAAGACCCATAGTGATTTGTGCTCTGTTTTAATGGAGTTGAATTCTTTGCTAGGGATAATTTCTTTGAAAGCATTGATCAAATTCAACACCCACTTTTACAAACATTTTAAGGAAATATAACATCTTTCCAGCAAATGAAAGCATACAAATGGAAGGAAGTTAATATGGTTTTGTATTTGTAAATTTAGATTTCTTATCAATATAAATCATAATCTCAGATATTGCAAGCTGATTTTGAAAGAGCAACGCATAATTAATTATGCTGGTACTATAAAATGCATACTAAATGTGCTGCACTCTTCCCCCCACCTGAGTATTTCATGCAAATGCTTTTTCTTTTTTAGAATTGGCTTGATCCTTCAAAGGAAATCAAGAGGCAAATTCGTAGTAAGTACTTCCATTTTTTAGCCTATTTTCATATTTATTGCTCAAGTGAACTATTGAATGTGGAAGGAAGCTGGTCATTCTGACTTTTGAACAGTACCGTTCTACTGATTCATAAGTTTAGTTGCCTATCCAGAAACAGGATTTATCACATTTGTCTGCAATGGATGGAGGTTCTAGCGGTCTAAGATATTATCAACATATAGAAGAATTTGTAAACTGAAGATCAGGAGCAGCCAACTTGGAAAATAACATATCACATTGACAAAAATGTTTTAGTAGCATATGATCATGTTCTATCCATTATAGAAATGATAGTCGCTAAGATGGCTCACTAGGTGATTCTGTCAATTACTACTGCATGACACTGGAAGGGGAAATAGATTTATAGACTTTAACATGGAGTGTTGCTAGAGAGTGCGACAGCTAGCAGTGTTCATGGGTACGTATATTCCGGCGTATAAGCCGACTGGGCATATAAGACGACCCCCCCCCCCAATTTGAACTAAAAATCTAGGGTTTGGCATATATTCGCCATATAAGACACACACACACCCAATTTGGCTGGCTGGCTGACTGGCTGGGGGAGCCTTGCCAGCTGATCCTCTTTGTCTCCCAACTCACGATGATCTCCTCGTGAGTTGGGAAAGCAAACAGGATCAGCTGGGAGGGCTCTCCCAGCCAGCCAGCAAGCCAGCCACAACATTCACCCCTCTCTTCCACCTTCGGTTGCTCCCCAAAGGGGGTGAAGGCAGAGGAGGGGGCTGAATTACCCCGGTTTGCCTCAACCACTGCCCCTTCCTTTTGCAAAGGGAATGAAGACGGAGGGGATGGGCGGAAGAGTGGCTGGAGGGGGGCTTCCCAGGCACCCACCCCCTCCCCGAAGCTGCGATCGGGAGCCTGATTGTGGCTTCGGGTAAGGTGGAAGGGTGGCTAGAGGGAGGGGGCTTCCCAGCCACACACCCCCTCCCCAAAGGCACGATCGGGAGCCCAATCACGGCTCAGGGAGGTGGAAGGGTGGCTGGAAGAAGGGGGCTTCCCAGCCATCCACCTCCTCCCCGAAGCGGTGATCGGGAGTCCGCTTCGGGGGTCACTGGAAGGGGGGGCTGGAGGGAGGGGGCTTCGCGGAGGGTGGAAGGCTGGCTGGAGGGAGGGGGCTTCCCAGCCACCCCTCCGAAGCCAAGATCGGGAGCATGATCGTGGCTTTGGGGAGGGGGTGGGTGGCTGGAAGGGGGGCTGGAGGGAGGGGGCTTCGCAGAGGGTGGAAGGCTGGCTGGAGGGAGGGGGCTTCCCAGCCACCCACCCCCTCCCCGAAGCCACGATCGGGAGCCCGATCACAGCTTTGGGGAGGGTGTGGGTGGCTAGAAGGGTGGCTGGAGGGAGGGGGCTTCACGGAGGGTGGAAGGGTGGCTGGAAGGGGGGGCTTCCGAATCACCCACCCCCTCCCCAAAGCCGTGATTGGGCCGATCGCGGCTTCGGGGAGGGTGGAAGGGTGGCTGGAGAGGGGCGGCTTTTCAGCAACATTCGCCCCCCTCCTCTGTCTTCGGTTGCCCCCAAAGGGGGAGAAAGCAGAGGAGGGGGGCGAATGAACCTTAAGCACTTTGCCTCACTCCCCCGCCCGATCTCCTGCCTCTTAGCTCCATTTGCGAAGGGAGTGAAGAGGCAGGAGTTCAGATGGCGGGGTGAAACAAAGTGTATCTAACGTATAAGACGACCCCTGATTTTGCAGCCTATTTTTCAGGGCTCAAAGGTTGTCTTATACACTGGAATATACCGTAATTATTATGCATCAGAAGAAGCTCCTGCTGGCAGCAGTAGTAACTGTCTGAACTGAAGACATGTACTGTAGTTGCATATTGTTCTTTACAGCATTCCTTCTTAGACTGCCTGCTCCCAGCATTTAAAGCTAATGGATAAAATGTCCCTTCTTTCTTTGTTGCCATTCAGTACCCATCAGCCATTTTGCCATATAGTAACCATAATTTGCTTTGCTGGCTACTTCATTATATTTGTTAATCTGTGTGAATGTCTGCAGTGGAGGATTGCAACATATTTGGTGCAGTGACCCTTGAAAAACGGGCTTCTAGGAAGCACACTTTTATATACTCTCAGCTGTCAACATTGGCCATGATCATAGGCCATGATGGCTGTAACTCATGGAAAATACGAGGTTGTATGTCCTTAATATACAACCTGCAAGACTCAGGAACGTCCTTAATAATGGAGCAGAATGAGGAAGGACTCAGGCTTAAAATATTGTACTTCACTCTGTCTTGACTACCATCTATCTGTCATCTGCAGATAGTCCCACCTCTTTCACAGTCAAGGTTATGTATACTTCAACAGCTGATTCCTAAGGCACAACTATTTTAAGGGAAACCTGATTAAAAAGCAACTACATTATTTGTCACAGTGTGCAGTACAGGTTGACACCCGTATCCACGGATTCAGTATCCAGTTTCACTTATCCACATCTGAAACAATATGTTCTCTCTAGGCATTTTTAGGTCTTCCAATGTGACTCTACTGTCAGCTTCTGGTGTTCGCCTCATTGAAAATAATAGAGTCCCCTAGTATTCACAGTTTCAGGTATCCACGGGTGGTGGTGGTGGTCTCGGAACATATACCCCACAGATATGGGGGGGTTGACCTGTATATTGTATGTTTGCTGTAAGTAGCCATAATCTGAATTTGGATGCAGTAAAAGGAAGTGTATGTTGTCATTTTCACAGAGATCTGCTGCCTTTTGCTCTGATCTCAGCCTTTGCTATATATTCTTCTATGTTATGTTTGCAGTGGAACAGTTTCTTTAGAGAGAAAGTTATATAATCTGATGTCCAGACTGTTGGAAACTACAGCAATATGTACCTGTTCTTAAGGGATAGTTGCTGGATTTTTATGATCCATTATGATTATGGATTTTTATGATCATGTTACCGTTTAACAGATTTGTGCACTGGATAACAGGATATGAAAAATGTTGGGCTGCCATTCACAAATATGCTTGTCATCTATGACAATGCTGTACACATCTTTTCCATTTGCCATTTAAGTGGCAAAACATATCACAGTTGATAATGTGATTTAATTTGTCTAAAAAGAGGCATGGTGCAAATAGCATCTTCAACAGCTAATGAGTGAATCCTCTTAAATGGCCTTTTTTCTCTGGTAGAGCTGGTAAGGCCACAGTTGAGTTGGTACCAAGTTACCCTTTCTTAAAGAGAAGCTAGAAAATAGTGCCACAAAATATTTAGCTTCACTTGATGAAAGACAGCACCCTTTTTTTTTGTAAAAAGAAAGGTAGCATCCAAATGATGGTGGAGAAACTGTAATTTGCCTATTTCAGTTAGTGATGTCAGCTAAAGATGGGTAACAGCTGTACAACTGCATGGCAAATAAGCAAGATGAACTTGAACTCCTAGCACTAGAAAACAAATATGATATAATAGGCATTACTGAAACCTGGTGGGATGAGTCACATGATTTGAATGTAGGAATAGAGGGGTATAACCTTTATAAGAGAAACAGGCCAAACAGGAAAGTAGGAGGAATAGCATTATATGTCAGGGATATTTATACCAGTGAAGAGATCCATGACATCAATACTGGAAGCCAGGTGGAGAGCATCTAGATAAAAATTAAAGGGGAGAGGAACAACAGGGATGTTATTGTGGGACTCTACTACAGACCCCCAAGTCAGATGGAGGAATTGGATGGTGCCTTTCTAGAACAGATGAACACACATGCAGAAAAGAGAGACGTAGTAGTGATGGGTGACTTCAACTATCCTGATATTTGCTAGCAATCTAACTCAACCAAAACTTCAAGGTCTAGCAAATTCCTTACTTGCCTGGAAGACAATTTCACGGTCCAAAAGGTGGAAGAGGCAACAAGGGGGTCAGCTATTTTAGATCTGATCCTAACCAACAGAGATGACCTGGTTAATGGGGTGCAAGTGCTGAGAGCCTTAGGTGAGAGTGATCATGTTCTCCTGGAGTTTGTTATACAATGGGAAGGAGAAGCCAGGCATAGTCAGACACACATTCTTGACTTTAGGAGAGCTGATTTCAATAAACTCAGAGAAATACTGAGGGTGATCCCATGGTCAGGAATACTAAAAGAGAAGAGACCTCAAGGCGGATGGGACTTTCTCAAAAGGGAGATGCTCAAGGCACAATTTCAAACAGTACCAATGAGGAAGAAAAATGGGAGGTATCTCAAGGAACCAGGATGGATGACTAAAGAATTTTCAATGGAGCTAAGTTTTAAACAGAAAGGGAGAAATCACCAAAGAAGAATTGAAACAGATAGCGAACATGTGTAGGAGTAAAGTCAGAAAAGCTAAAGTGTAGAATGCGCTCAGGCTTGCTAGAGAGGTTAAGAACAATAAAAAGGGGTGTTTTTTGGGGATATGTCCACAGCAAAAGGAGGAAGAAGGAAATGGTAGGGCCACTACGCAGAGAAGATGGCAAAATGCTAACAGAGAAAAGGCAGAATTACTCAACACCTTCTTTGCCTCAGTGTTTCCAGAAAAGGAAAAGGATAACCAACCTGAGGATAATGGAAAAGAGGACACAATATGGGAAATCCAGCACAGAATAAGCAAAGAGGTAGTATAGGAATACCTTCTTAATCTAAGTGAATTTAAATCTCCAGGACCAGATGAACTACATCCAAGAGTATTAAAAGAGCTGGCAAATGTAATCTCAGAGCCATTGGCAATAATATTTGAGAACTCCTGAAGAACAGGAGAAGTCCCAGCAGACTGGAGGAGGGCAAACATTGTCCCCATCTTCAAAAAGGGGAAAAAAGAGGATCCCAACAATTGTCGTCCAGTTAGTCTGACATCAATACCAGGGAAGATTCTAGAGCAGATAATTAAATAGAGAGTTTGTGAACATTTAGAAGGCAATGCCATAATCACAAAAAGTCAACATGGGTTTCAGAGAAACATGTCATGCCAGACTAATCTGATCTCTTTTTTTTGATAAAATGACCATCTTGGTAGATGAAGGGAACTGTGTGGATTTCTCATACCTTGATTTCAGTAAGTCCTTTGACAAGGTTCCCCACGACATTCTTGCAAACAATCTTGTAAAATGTGGGCTAGACAAGTTAACTGTTCAATGTAATTGAATTGTAATTGGTTGACTGGCCGAACCCAAAGGGTGCTCAGCAGTGGCTCCTCTTCCTCTTGGAAAGATGTGACCAGTGGGGTGCCACAGGGTTCTGTCCTAGGCCCATGCTATTCAACATCTTTATTAAAGACTTAGATGAGGGAATTAGGGGGATACTTATCAAATTTGCAGATGACACCAAATTAGGAGGAGTAGCTAATACCCTAGAAGACCGGATCTATATTCAAAATGACCTGGATAGACTGGAGAGCTGGGCCAAAGCTAACAAAATGAAATTCAATACGGAGAAATGTAAGGTTCTGCACTTAGGGCGGAAAAATGAAATGCATAGATATAGGATGGGGGAGACCTGGCTGAATGAGACTACGTGCGACAGGGATCTAGGAGTCCTAGCAGACCACAAGTTGAACATGAGTCAACAGTGTGATGCGGCAACTAAAAAGAGCAATACGATTTTGGGCTGCATCAGTAGAATTATAGTGTCTAGATGAAGGGAAGTGATAGTGCCACTCTATTCTGCCTTGGTCAGGCGTCACCTAGAATACTGTGTCCAGTTCTGGGCACCACAATTCAAAAAGGATATTAACAAATTGGAGCGTGTCCAGAGAAGGGCAACTAAAATGGTGAAAGGTCTGGAAACCATGCCTTATGAGGAGAGACTTCGGGAGCTGGCTATGTTTAGCCTGGGGAAAAAAAAACAGTTAAGAGGCAATATGATAGCCGTGTTTAAGTATTTGAAGGGGTGTCACGTTGAGGATGGAGCAGTCTTGTTTTCTGCTGCTCCGGAGACTGGAACATAGAGCAATGGATGCAAACTCCAGGAACAGAGATTCCACCTCAACATTAGGAGGAACTTTTTGACAGTAAGAGCTGTTCTGCAGTGGAACACACTCCCTCGGAGTGTGGTGGGGTCTCCTTCCTTGGAGGTCTTTAAACAGAGGCTGGATTGTCATCTGTCAGGGATGCTTTGATCGTGATTTCTTGCGTGGCAGGGGGTTGGACTGGATGACCCTCGTAGTCTCTTCCAGCTCTATGGTTCTATAATTCTATTATTCCCTTCTTCGTGATATGATCTTCAAGGGATTTCTCAAGCATACTTGCTTTTGTGAAGTCTTTACCTCTAGTTTTAGTGTGTTATTACCATTTAATGTTATTCTTGTGGTTTGTACAAATTTCAGCTTTACTACCCTCAAAACAACATAAATGGATGTTTATCATTGTTGACTGTATTTTGTGACATCAGAAATAAACTTGCTATATTAAACTCTTTTACTACAAATCTAAATTGATGTTCACAGTATAACAGTCTCAAATGACCTGATTCTTTCAATCTGTAAACTAGGAAGATCAGTCATAAAGTATTTCATTAATCCTATCAACTAAACAGCTTCCTAACTTTTGTTGAACTTACAGAATCGTCTAGTACAAATGAGCCTAGAAAACACCGGGATTTTCAAAAGATTACAGATGCAAAAATTAAGTATTTTATCAGTTTTGCAAAATACTCATATTGTTCATACAATGGGAGTATTGCTTGGTCTTATCTGCTGTCCCTTTATTATCAATTAACATTTTTGACATACAACTTCAATGGTGACTCTCAAGTAAGAGAATAAATTGCCCCCTCCATTCCACTGCCCTCCCATCCTGCCACAAATTACATCCTCAAATTTTTAAACTGTTTTTATAATTTTTTTTTGCCTCCAAATGTTCTCTACTCCTTCTAGGGCATGGGGGGTAGTTTTGTCATACACACCCTGTAATTTTAGGCCAGGAGAGGCCTTTTTGTAAAAAGTAAGTGAAACAGAGGATTGGTTGAGGATTCTTGGAGCCTCAAAAGCAGTGGCGGGTTGGGGCGGGGGGCAAGGACCACAAATTCTCCTCTGCCATAGATGGATTGCTGTTTCAAGTAATAATAATAATAATAATAATATTTATTTATTTATTTATTTATTTATACCCCGCCCCTCTGCTAAAAACAATTGGGGTGGCTTCCAACAATTGAAACGCTACAATGCTGACTAAAAGCACCACCCACACCCACCCACACCCATAAAAAGACATTAAACAGTATAAAATTAAAACTACCTAACTAAAATCACATTAAAAAAACAAATATAAACAAGACTAAAAAAAAAAGTGAGTTTAAACTTCTAAAATACCAGATCAAGAAAATCATGAATTCACAAGGAGTAATGTCTTAGCTCACTTATGTTCATACATGTACCTAGAAGGGTACTGTATAAGTATTAGAAAACTTGAATAGCTTAATAAGGGTTTAGCTTTTCTTAACATAGTTTTAGGATATTTGTCTGTCTCATGCAATAGATTAGAAAGAATGACGGGCCGGGCCCTTCATGTGCCCCAGTGCCACTCGGCCTACGACCTCTATCTAGCCTCCTGCTTCCCTCCCTCTCCCTGCTTTCTTGACCAAGAATGAAGACATACTGTATGTGTGTGTTGCAGTGGTTCAGTCTGCATCATCAGGTGCTGGCAGATTGCCATAGATAGAGGTGTTTTGCAACAGAAGATGCCTGTGGTTGTTTCAATGGACTGTGTGGCTTTCACACAAATGATTTCTTATGCAGCTGAAAACGTGTATGTTGAAAGCAGCTGGCCCAAGGCAATTTGAAGGATGAAGCTGTGAAGTTTGGGTGGGTAGGAATAGCCATTTTTGCTACCTTTTAGGAAGCAAATTGCCTTGAGCTGCCTTGAGTTCATGTGTGTAAGCAGCTTTCTCTCATTCTCATACACACACACACATACACACACACAGAGAGAGAGAGAATTTGGTAAACTTTAAGAGAATGGCCCTTTAATGTTTCCAGCTTAGGAATCAGGAAAAAAGAAATGGGATTTCTACCTCTCATTCCTTCCATTTTGCACTTCCCTCAGGGATGTTTCATAGAATCATAGAATTGTAGAGTTGGAAGAGACCATGAGGGCCATCCAGTCCAACCCCCTGCCATGCAGGAATACACAATCAAAGCATCCCTGACAGATGTCCATCCAACCTCTGTTTAAAGACCTCCAAGGAAGGAGACCCCACCACACTCCGAGGGAGTGTGTTCCACTGCCAAACAGCTCTTACTGTCAAAAAGTTCCTCCTAATGTTCCTGTTTCACACAGAGGGAACTCAGATTTAAGTTTACTGAGATTGAAATGTCAAACTCAGCAGGAGAGGGAGGGGTTTTTAGACCCAATGTTTTCTTTCTTAACCATAGTTTAGGAAGCTAGAATCATTAATCCAAACTGGCCCAATTTATGCTAAGCCTTCTATATACAGTCTTCTTCTAAAGTATTTTACATACAAATGTTAGATTTTGTCTTCTATAAGAAGTAACATTTTTAAAGATTACATTAGGATCTGAAAATCAGGCATCCTTACTGTGTCAGTGGCTTATATACCATACTAGAAAAATTCTTTCATTGTTTCAGACACTGCAGAGATTGGCATTCAACCTTAGCAATGATTCATTTGGCACACAATTTCATTTTAAAAGGTCATATTTGCAGCCCATACATTCACTGATTCATGAAAAGAAAAGAGTATATGTAAAGATTTTTGCACAGCCCACAGGCCTGGATTCCAGACAGCAGCCAAATCTTGAATTATTTTTGCACTGCTTCAAGAAATCTAGCTGATCATTTCCCCCTGGCTGACAACAACATAATTTGTAATAACTGAGCAGATGTTTCATCCAAACATTCCTGACTTACTATCACATGCAAACCAGGACATTTTGTTGGCTACTCAATTTCAAGGCCATTTTTTGCAGATATGAGGAGTAGAAGCTAGCTCTGAAAGAGAGTGGTGAGATTTCCTAAGTTTCTGAATTCTGTAGCCAATGTGAGTTGCCTACTGCCCTCTATTTAGCTGAATACAGTTGTTTAATTGTGTTTAACTTTTTTCATTGTAAGCCCCCTTGGGAGGGCTTCCGTCCCAGGTGTGTCAAAAGTAATTAAGAAAGAAAATATACAGGTATATAATCTACAGGTATATTGTTAAATGTAATTAAACTCTCTATACAATTAAAAAAAAACCTTTTAAGTACAGTCAGTCCAGAACAATGGGCTTTTATCAGTTCTTGTCTACGTAGGCTTGCTTTGAACCACTAGTGCACGCACACACTCCTTACAGAATGAGCTGAGAGGATTTTTAAAAGGCTCCAAGCCCAGATCAGGCCATTAGGGAGGGGATTGAGGGAACAGATAGTTGGAAATCCACTCAGCAAATTCCTCCAGGTTTGAGGTTGAAGAGGCTAGCCTGCCTGGCTCAGGAGAGAAGTAAGGAAGATTAAGATGCTGCTTGAAAAGGCCCTACAGTTGCTTCTGTGTGACTCAAGCTGGCAGGAGTTTCTTTGCTGCTTTTTGACAGTTCTCTCCCTGCCCTTCACCTGATCTCAGGTGATCACTTTGGATGGTTCTCCAGGGAGCCTGTGCTGCTGTGGGGGGAGAGTGAGGGAGCGCATCATCCAAAGCAAACCAACAAACTCCTCGTGGTTTCATTCCTGTGTATAGTTCCCTACATCAAGGCGATCAAAGCTGTCTCCATTTTATAACCAGGCCTGAAGCCAGATTGAAATGGATCTAGACAAACTGTCTCATCCAGGAATCCCTGAAACTGGGATGCTACCACACACTAATACCTTGCCAGGAAATTAAATGTTGGATACTGGCTGAACAGCTTTATAAGCAGCTGAGTAGCTTTAAAAAATTGTTCTGAAACTACAAAATTGTGCTAAATTAAGGTAGACTAATATATCTGTCATGTATTGGTCAGATATTTTGAAACCATTTATACTATAAGAAAAGGAAAGAAGATTTGATACTTAGACAAGTAACAAGCACACTAACATTTAAAAAGATGTAATGCCTTGTTTAGTTGTATTTTAATTCTCTTCTTCTCCAGTGTGCTCAGTGTAGCATACTTGATTGGATCTCATTGTTTCCTCTTTATAGTAACCCTGTGGTATAATCTAAGAATCTGCACAGTGCTTGCCTACTCAGAAGTAAGTGTGGTACCTGTATGGCCAAGTGAGGCTTAGAATTCTCCCTGGTTTTGTCTACCCACTAGACAGAAGCTTTTGCCTCTCACAATTGCTTGTGTTCCTTTTTGGAGAGGCATCTCAACCATGGCAGGTAGCCAGTGGGAGAAGGTATTCTACTGATTGGTTTGACTGGGCTATAAACTACCCTCTCTCTTGCCCTTGTTAGGAAATGGCAACGTAATGAAATTAAAATGCTAAGCTGCCATTTATGTAATGGCGTTGTCTGAATATTTGATAATATGTTAAATATTGCCAGTGTCAAATACAAGTTGACCCTCCATATTCGCGGCTTTCACACTCGCGGTTTTGATTATTTGGGGTTTAGCCCCGAGCCCCTTCGGGAATGCTGGCGAGAGGCGGGGACAACCTCCTGCTTGTGCCTTCCCTGGCCTTCCAGAGGCGGCTCCGGTGCTTAAAAGCCCCGGAGCCCACTCAGGAAGGTGGGGGGGGGGCGGCAGCCTCCCTTCCTCCCACCCATTGCCTTCCCCGGCCTTCCTGAGTGGGCTCCAGGGTTTCTAAGCCCTGGAATCCCCTCAGGAAGACCATGGAGAAACAGGGCAACCTTCCTCCTGCCAGCCCGCTGCCTTCCCCAGCCTTCCTAAGCAGGCTCCGGGGCTTCAAAGCCCCGGACTCCCCTCAGGAAGGCCGGGCAGAGGCAGGGCGGCCTCCCACCTGCCCGCCACCTGCCTTCTCTGGCCTTCCTAAGTGGGCTTCAGGCCCTCAAAGCCCCAGAATCCACTCAGGAAGGCCAGGAAGAGACAAGGCAACTTTTTCCCTGGCCTTCCTAAGTGGGCTCTGGGGCTTCAAAGCCCCGGAGGCCCCTCAGGAAGGCCAGGAAGAGGCAGGGCATCCTCCCTCCCATCTGCCTGCTGCCTTCCCTGGCCTTCCTAAGTGGGCTCGGGGCTTCAAAGACCCGGAGTCCGCTCAGGAAGGCCGGGGAGAGGCAGGGCAGCCTCCCTCCCACTGCCTTCCCCGGCCTTCCTAAGTGGGCTCCGGGGCTTCAAAGACCCGGAGTCTCCTCAGGAAAGCCAGGGAGAAGCAGGGTAGCCTCCCGCCTGCCCGCCTGCTGCCTTCCCCAGCCTTCCTAAGCAGGCTCCGGGGCTTCGAAGCCCCGGAGTTCCCTCAGGAATGCTGCGGGGAGGCAGGGCAGCTTCCCTTCCGCCTGCCTGCTGCTTTCGCTGGCCTTCCTAAGCGAGCTCTGGGAGTTCTAAGACACAGAGTCCCCTCAGGAAGACCACGGAGAGGCAGGGCAGCCTCCCTCCCGCTGCCTTCATCGGCCTTCCTAAGCAGGCTCTGGGTCTTTGAAGCCTCGGAGTCCCCTCAGGAAGGCCGGGGAGAGCCAGGAAATCCTCCCACCCGCCGCCTGCGTTCCCCGGCCTTCCTACGCGGGCTCCGGGACTTCAAAGCTCCAGAATCCGCTCAGGAAGGCCGCGGGGAGGCAGGGTAGGTTCCCTCCTGCCCACTGGCTGCCTTCCCCAGCCTTCCTAAGCATGCTCCGGGGCTTCTAAGGGCCGGATTCCCCTCAGGAAGGCTGGGGATAGGCAGGGCAGCCTTCCTCCTGCCCTCCCGCTGCCGCCTCCGGTCTTCCGTAGCAGGCTCCGGGTCTTCAGTGCCCAGGTGTCCGCTCAGGAAGGCCGTGGGGAGGCAGGGCAGCTTCCCTCCCTCCCGCCGGCTGCCTTCCCCAGCCTTCTTAAGCAGGCTCCGGGGCTTCGAAGCCCCGGAGCCCCTCAGGGAGAGGCAGGGCAGCCTCCCTCCCTCCTGCTGCCTTCACTGACCTTCCTAAGCGAGCTCCAGGGCTTCCGAGCCCCGGAGGTCCCTTAGGAAGACCGGGGAGAGGCAGGGAAGCCTCCCTCTCACCCGCCGGCTGCCTACACAGGCCTTCCTAAGCTGGGTCCCCTCAGGAAGGCCGGGGAGAGGCAGGGCAGCCTCCCTCCTGCCCACCCGCTGCCTTCCCCGGCCTTCCTAAGCGGGCTCCGGGGCTTCAAAGCCCCAGAGTCCACTCAGGAAGGCCGGGGAGAAGCAGTGCAGCCTCCCTCCCTCCTGTCAGTTGCCTTCCCCGGCCTTCCTAACCGGGCTCCTGGGATTTGAAGCCCCGGAGTCCCCTCAGGAAGGCCAGGGAAAGGCAGGGCAACCTCCTGCCCGCCTGCCTGCTGCCTTCCCCGGCCTTCTTAAGCAGGCTCCGGGGCTTTGAAACCCAGGAATCCCCTCAAGAAGGCCGGGGATAGGCAGAGCAGCCTTCCTCCCGCTGCCTTCCCCGGCCTTCCTAAGTTGGCTCCGGCGCTTCTAAGGACCGGAGTCCCCTCAGGAAGAGCATGGGGAGGCAGTGCAGCATTCCTCCCCCCTCCCACTGCCTTCGCTGGCGTTCTAAGCAGGCTACGGGGCTTCAAAACCGCAGAGACCCCTCAGGATGGCTAGGGAGAGGCTGGGCAGCCTCCCTCCCATCCGCCCGCTGACTTCCCCAGCCTTCCTAAGCAGGCTCTGCGGCTTCAAAGCCCCGGAGTCCTTTCAGGAAGGCCGGGGAGAGGCAGGGCAGCCTCCCGCCTGCCCGCCGCCTGCCTTCCCCAACCTTCCTAAGCGGGCTCCGGAGCTTCAAGGCCCCAGAGTCTGCTCAGGAAGGCCACGGGGAGGCAGGGCAGCTTCCCTCCCGCCTGCCGGCTGCCTTCCCCAGCCTTCCTAAGAAGGCTCCTGGGCTTCAAAGCCCCAGAGTCCCCTCAGGAAGGCCAGGGAGAGGCAGGGCAGCTTCCCTCCCTCCCGCCTACTGCCTTCCCCGGCCTTCCTAAGCGGACTCCGGAGCTTCGAAGCCCCAGAGTCCCCCCAGGCAGGCCTGGGAGAGGCAGGGCAGCCTCCCTCCCTCCCTCCCTCCCGCCCGCCTGCCCGCCCGCTGCCTTCCCCGGCCTTCTTAAGCAGGCTCCGGTGCTTCTAAGCCTGGAGTCCCCTCAGGAAGGCCGGAGAGAGGCAGGGCAGCTTCCCTCCCTCCCGCCTACTGCCTTCCCCGGCCTTCCTAAGCGGACTCCGGAGCTTCGAAGCCCCAGAGTCCCCCCAGGCAGGCCTGGGAGAGGCAGGGCAGCCTCCCTCCCTCCCTCCCGCCTGCCCACCCACTGCCTTCCCCGGCCTTCCTAAGTGGTCTCCGGGGCTTCGAAGCCCCAGAGTCCCCTCAGGAAGGCTGGGGAGATGCAGGGCAGCCTCCCACCTGCCCGCCCGTTGCCTTCCCCGGCCTTCCTAAGTGGGCTCCCGGGCTTCGAAGCCCCAGAGTCTCCTCAGGAAGGCTGGGGAGAGGCAGGGCAGCCTCCCGCCTGCCTGCCCGTTGCCTTCCCCGGCCTTTCTTAGTGGGCTCCGGGGCTTCGAAGCCCCGGTGTCCCCACAGGAAGGCCGGGGAGAGGCAGGGCAGCCTTCCGCCCGCCCGCCTGCTGCTTTCCCTGGGCTTCCTAAGCAGGCTCCGGGGATTCTAAGGCCCGGAGTCCCCTCAGGAAGGCCGCGGAGAGGCCAGCCAGGCTGGCCAGACAACCTACCGCCGCTTCCCTCCCACTGGGGTGGGTGGGTGGGTCGCAGGACCAGCATTTTTTATTCGTGGTTTTTCCACATTCGCAGGGGCCTCAAGACCCTAACCCCCGCGAATGTGGAGGGATGACTGTAATTCAGTTGTTCAAGTGATTGGTGAGACAGCCCTATCCTACATAATGCATTTTGATTAAAATTGAGGTAGCAAAACTTGCTGGTAAGATACGAATTTTTCTTTGTAAGTATATATCAGTGGTTATTTTTTGAGATACTAATATTATAGTTAACACTGATGGATACTATTTGTTTCTGTGAACTGGGAATACTGTGTTGGATATGCCTAATGAGCAGATTTCTTTGATTTCACATTGCTATTCTGAAGCATACAGAGCCTAGGGAATTTATTTTATTTGAATAGGGAGATTTTTATGTGCAGTGTTGACTACTTCCACAGTATTTTTGTAAGCATAAGAAATCATTATTTGCTCTAAACATTCAGTGTAAAATTAATAACTAATTTTTTCAGATGAAAGCACTTTTATATACCTTCTGCTTCTATTGATGAATAAGAAGTACACAGGATTGCACCTCTGGTACAAGTCTGCACCTGGCCAACAATACTGACCATCAGTAGAAGCAGAAGCATTCCAGTTCTTAATACACTTGTGCATATACTGGAGTAGATTTGAGGGCACATTCACTTGCCTTTTGCATTTATATCTATTTTTTTCCTTTGCATCTTCTTATTACAGATTTGCCATGGATGTTTACCTTTAATGTGAAGTTTTATCCACCTGATCCTTCACAGTTAACAGAAGACATCACCAGGTACATTATTATTACTAAACATTAATGCTTGACTCTGAATTATTTGTCCTTTATGTTCTCATGGAAAAATTTGCAGTATGTTAGGTCTTATAAGCTTAGAAAAAATGGCCAAGATACAAAATAGCACAAATAGCTTTTTGCCTGTATCTCTGTAATATCTGGAAATACCATACATACTGTATATACTCGTGTATAAGTTGAAAACATTATGCCAAAAAACCTATCCCAAAAACCTGGGTCAACTTATGCACAGGTCAATGCAGTACCTCTGTCAGCCATGGCACTGCTTCTGGCATTTTGTAATGTCTGCTTGAAAAAATTGGCAGCAACGGTGGCTCTTTGGTGCTTCCATATTGTGGGGGAGTGGAGAGAGCAGAGGGGGTTGGTGCTTCTTTTAGGATCTCCCCAGACAGCCTAAACTCTCACCCTAGTCAGTCCCAAGAGAAGGTAGAATGCCAACTCCCTCCCACCCCAGCTCTCTCCTCAGCCCATTCCCCTGTCCTGTTCCCCCCATCTGTCCTGGAGACCTGTGTACCACCCATCCACCACCCCTCCCTCCTCCTTCTCCCCCATCTCATCCTCTTCCCTCCTCCCACTCAATTGAGGGAACATGCATGTGGCCTCAGCAGGTCTGGCCTTAATAGGGACCGCAAGTCTTTTCCTTCATCTCTCTCTCTCTGCATGTGTTTGCATGTGCACAGGGCGGAGGGCTTTTTTGGAGTCTGGGGTCTCTCAATTCTTTTCTTCAGTGATCCTGACTTCTAACTTTATGAAAGTGTGGGTTGATGTGGGGGAGGGAATAACTTCTTCCCACTTTCTCTATACCCTGTTTTCATTTGATGAACCATGACAAATGCTCCCTTTGCACTTGTCATCCCATCCCCATTTCCAAGGCACGCCAAACCCACCAACCTATTTTTTCCTGGGGATGTGGATTTTGCCTCTTTTTTCTCAACTATAGAATGTCCCCCCACCCACCCACTTCATTCTCTTTCTTTCTGGTAGAGAAGGAGGCGATGGCCAAAAGGTCTCCACAGGGTTCCCAAATGGAGCTGTGCAGCCCTGTTGCCTCCACTTCCTGTCAAGGTGGTTTCTCACACCTGCAGCTTCTATGTCTCTCATGAGTATCTCCCATGTCCCACCGCTTATGGCTGTGTGTGTGTGTGTGTGTGGTCCTCCCTCCTCCCTTGCAATGCAGCCCCTTCCCGCTGCCCTTGCTGCCATCCTGCCTGCCTGCCCCACCTCTTCTCCTCCTGCTCTCTCTGTCCTGTCCCATCCCACTCAATAGAATGAGTGAGCAGGTGAGGAAACGCATGGATGTCTTCAGTGGGTTTGGTGTGGGGACTGCAGGGACTGCAAGTCTTTTACATCTTATCTCTATCCCCACATGTGTTTGGACACGCACAGGGCAAAAGGTTTTATTGGGGGTCTTACCTCAATTTCTTCAGTTACCTGGCATTATGAAAGTTTGGGTTGAGGCAAAAAAATGAAAGCAAAATGCTCCCTTTGCCATCCCATCCATATTTTCAAGGCCCGCCAAACCCACCAACCTTTCTTATTGGGGATGTGGATTCTGGCTCTTTTTTTCAGAACTCTAGAATATCTCCCTCCTCCCCAATCTCTATTCTCTTTTCTTTGGGGAGAGGTGGAGGAGATGGCTGAAAAAATCCCCACAGGGTTTCCAACTGGAGCTGCTTAGCTGCATCACCTCCACTTCCTCTCAGGGCGGTTTCCACATCTGAAGCTTTTCTCTGTGTCTCTTGTGGGTGTCTCCCATGTCCAATGTGATTCCACCCCCTTTCTCCCCTCCTGAGAGTGTGAGAAAACGTGTGTGCAGCTGGGCCCAGATCCACAAAAGTTTAACTTGCAAATGTGGAGGTATAACTGTAGAGTCGTGAACGGTGAGAGCTTAGTTCATCCTGGGAAAACCTAAAAGAAGCACCGACCCCCTCTATTCTCTTGGTACTCCTTTGAGAGGTAGTGCCAACAAGCTGCCACTGCTTTCTTGCCCTGGCATTCAAAAAGGCCAGAAAAGAATAGAGGGGGTTAGTGCTTCTTTTAGGTTTTCCCTGGAATAAGCTCTCTCCTTTTGCCACTTTACCCAGAAAAGGGGACGATTCCTTTTTTGATAAGAGTTAATGCTGCAACTTAACTCTTATCCAAAAAGGAACTATCCCCTTCTCTTAGTATAGTAGCGAAAGGCCTTTTTGAATGCCTGGGTGGGAAAATGACATCTGCTGCCGGGGCAGCTGGCCCCCTGAGGCAGCACTGGCACTTTGGGCTCTCCCCGTAATGTATCCAAGGAGCCCTAGGCTAGGTTCCCCATTACATTCTTGCAAACAAGCTTGTAAAATGTAGGCTAGACAAGTTAACTGTTAAATGGATTTGTAATTGGTTGACCGGCCGAACCCAAAGGGTGCTCAGCAGTGGCTCCTCTTCCTTTTGGAAAGATGTGACAGGTGGGGTGCCACAGGGTTCTGTCCTAGGCCCAGTGCTATTCAACATCTTTATCGATGACTTGGATGAGGGAATTAGGGGCATGCTTATCAAATTTGCAGATGACACGAAATTAGGAGGAGTACCTTATACCCTAGAGGACAGGATCAAAATTCCAAATGACCTGGATAGACTGGAGAGCTGGGCCGAAGCTAACAAAATGAAATTCAATACGGAGAAATGTAAGGTATTGCACTTAGGGCGGAAAAATGAAATGCATAGATATAGGATGGGGGAGACCTGGCAGAACGAGACTATGTGTGAAAGGGATCTAGGAGTCCTAGTAGACCACAAGTTGAACATGAGTCAACAGTGTGATACGGCAGCTAAAAAGACCAATGCGATTTTGGGCTGCATCAATAGAAGTATAGTGTCTAGATCAAGGGAAGTAATAGTGCCACTCTATTCTGCCTTGGTCAGGCCTCACCTGGAATACTGTGTCCAGTTCTGGGCACCACGATTCAAAAAGGATATTGACAAATTGGAGCATGTCCAGAGAAGGGCGATTAAAATGGTGAAAGGTCTGGAAACCATGCCTTATGAGGAGAGACTTAGGGAGCTGGGTATGTTTAGCCTGAAAAAAAGACGGTTAAGGGGTGATATGATAGCCCTGTTTAAGTATTTGAAGGGGTGTCACGTTGAGGATGGAGCAGGATTGTTTTCTGCTGCTCCGAAGACTGGGACATGGAACAATGGATGCAAGCTCCAGGAACAGAGATTCCACCCCAACATTAGGAGGAACTTTTTGATAGTAAGAGCTGTTCGGCAGTGGAACACACTCCCTCGGAGCGTGGTGGGGTCTCCTTCCTTGGAGGTCTTCAAACAGGCTGGATGGCCATATGTCAGGGATGCTTTGATCGTGATTTCCTGCGTGGCAGGGGGTTGGACTGGATGGCCCTCGTTGTCTCTTCCAACTCTGCAATTCTATGATTCTAAGCCCCAAAGTTTTATCCTCAACTTACCCACAGGTCATATCAAAATCCATAATTTTGGCCCCAAACCCTGCCCTCTACTTATACATGAAGTTGACTTATACACAAGTATATACACAGTATGTTAGTTTCTGAAAAAGTAGCCATGTTAGTCTCTTGCAATCTAAAAAGGAGGAAGGAAGGGGGGGGGGAGAAAGAAATGTGGCAGCACTGTTAAGACTAACTGGTTTTTATTTTCCCATAAGCTTTTGTGGATATAAACCCACTTGTTCAGATGCAGGAGCAAGTGATACTAAGGTTTTGAGGATAAAGCATATTTATACTGTTGTGGGAGTGGGATAGAATGTAATAGGATCCAGAAAGGTGCAAATCATGATCCTTGTCATAAATTTTAAAAGGGCTGCATAAGGTGATATTGGTTTTTCCAGTGTTTGCTTTAAAAAAAAACAACCAAAAAACACACTCCTGCTTTTTTAAATTGATTATTCTTATTTTCTTTTTTTAAAAAAAATCTGTCTTATTACTATTTTCCAACCCTCTTACTGGAACAACCATGGCTGTTTGAATGTAAACATTTTAAGTTTAACAGTTTATCGGCAATAAACAATGGCACTGTTCATTGTTAAACCAGTATCCAGTATCAGTTTCTTCTTTTTAATCACTGTATTTTATAGTGGAAGCAATGCCATTCAGAAACAAATCCTTCAATTAACCTAAGTTCAACTAAAACAACATGTTTGAAAAGAACACTTTTTAAAGAACAATTATTATTTAAGCTAGTGGCCATAACATCTGAACTGTATTTTGCTACTTAATTTTCTGATTTAGTCCTGTATCAGTTTTAACACACACACACACACACACACATCTGGTTTAAACAAACGAACAAAGGTTTATACCCAAAAAGGTGTGGTTTTTTTGGGTGTTTTTAAAAAACTGTTTCCCCCACAACCCAGGGTCATTCAGATCTAAATACATATGCTTACCAGAAGTCAATTCTCCAAGGGTCAAAACTCTCTTTGAGAAGATTCATTTTGTTATATGTGAAGTAGGGAGGACTCTTGTATTAATATATACATAGCGTGTCATGAAGCCATTGTCTTTGTTGATACCTCTGCTAACAGATTGGAATTTGTAAATATAAATTAATTCAGCAGTTTGTCCTTCTAGTCTATCTTTTTAATTCTCTAGGTTGGTGAGAAGAGGAATCTATTACTCTTGGGATATTTCCTTCACCACCCAGAGAAGAGGCAGGAAGAAAATCAAAATCTCGCGGTAGCTGGAGAGGACTGTTTTTGACTCCTTACCTCCAGCCCTCCACGAGGCCAGTTTCTCTTCCTGCCTTCACCCAGAGCAGAGCTCCCATCTGTCTCTCTCCAGCTTCAGCTCCATTCTTTCACTTCTTTGCAATGGCAAAACCCAAAACTCAGTTGCAGAACATTTCAACCTTCCTGGACTCAACTTTTCTGGTCGTGATTTGCATCTTTCTGGATCACAACTGTATAAATATGCTTTATATCTGAGGCCTTCATACCACTCAGCAATGCATCAGAAGAAGTAAGATTATGGGAAAATAAATACCAGTTAGGCTTAAAGGTGCTGCCACATTTTCCTTCCCCCTTTCTTTCTACATATGTTAGATGCTAGTACAGTCTCCTGACTCTTAATTCCAGAATGTTTATCCTGGGTCTAGAATGGTATGAGAGATAATATAGCAAATAAAGATACATATTGCAAAAGATTTGTTTAGATCAGGGTGGGAATTGTGTGGCCCATAACCATTGTGGAACTGAACCTCCCAGTGCTCCTAGCCAGCCTAGCCAGTGGTGAAGAATTCTGGGAGTTGCAGTTTAACAACATCCTAAAAGCCCTACAGTTTTCACTCCTGCTTTAGGTGAATTTCAGAAAAGAAAGATTCATGTGACTTTTATTATTGGATGAAGGCTGTAGGCTAAATGGCAAAAGTAGGAAGAAAACAGGAACAACATTGAATCAATAGCAAATGTCCAAAAAACTTAGGTCACTATAAGGGTAAGTGAAGGGTGTAACATTTTTCCCATTGAAAGAATGTTTCAATAAGAATATTTTGTTTTGAACTAAAACACATCCTCTTAGGTTGTAATACTTTGTCCTCAAAAGATATAAATCTGATATTGTTACGGGTATCTGGATGCTTTGAAGCTGGAACCACTACAATGTCCACTCCCAGTTTGGGGAAATACTCCTAAAGTCTTCAGCCCTGGTGGCACAGTGGTTAAATGCCAGTACTGCAAGCCACCACGTTGCAAGTTCGATTCCAGCCGGCTCCAAGGTTCACTCAGCCTTCCATCCTTTCATAGGTCGGTAAATTGAGTACCCAGCTTGTGGGGGGCAATTAGCTAACACACATTGGAAACTGTTTAATGCAGTGTAGATGTGTAAATAGCTGTTGCTTAAAAAAAAAAAACAATTTGTAAGCCGCTCTGATAGCCTTGTGGCTGAAGAGCGGGGTATAAATAAATAAATAAAAAATAAATAAAAAATCTGCTAGCAGCACTTCTGAAACATCACATTCAATTTGTGTCCCAGTTTGCCAAAATTTAGAATGATTCCCAGGACTGTTACACTTCTTAAATTTTTCATGGTAAAGTCATTGTGATGATTCGTAATTGTGTTAGTATAAACAAGTTATGATAATTATTTCAAGGCAATATATTTTTGTTGTTACAGATTTGTTTAGACAATAACGAATCTGCTTTGTGTCACTGTTTCCTCATGAAGCATGTATTATATCTGTAATTAACAGATCAGGATATGAAGACTTTCTTTCCAAATAGTGACAGTCATAGTTTAACATGCACTAATAGGCTATTGTGCAGGCTAGCTTAAATCTTCTGAAAGGAATATAGAAGATGAACACGACTAATTTCTGTGGAAATTTTAATTATATTTCTTCTCTACTAGAGGTTAGAATATTTGGGTTATGACTTTACTCATAATACCCATCCTTTTACATGAGAACAGGTCACACTTAATATTATTTAAATATACTAAAGAACATTTTTAGACTTGTTCAGATTGCCATTAATTGATTAAAACATGAGCCTGAATCCATTCACTAGTCCCAGCTAGAGTAGACCCATTGAAACACTGCTGACTTACCATTAAGCAACTGGGTCTACAGTAATAGTTACTGTCAACTAGATCTATGCCTAAATATTCTTTTCAGCACATGTTTGATAGATGCTTTTTTAAAATGGCCTTTTAGGTACTTCCTGTGTTTGCAGCTTCGTCAAGATATAGCTTCTGGCCGGCTACCATGTTCTTTTGTGACTCATGCTCTCCTTGGTTCATACACTCTGCAAGCTGAACTGGGTGACTATGATACAGAGGAGCACAACAGTGATTACATAGGAGAATTCCAATTTGCACCCAACCAGACAAAAGAGATGGAAGAGAAAGTAGTAGAGTTACATAAAACACATAGGTATGTCACCTTCTGAACATCTGAATTGTGTTCACTTTCTCTTTTGCTGATAGCATGTGGTGGTGAATTTCTGTTGGAATGCTAATATTTAGAATGCCTTTGTATTTTCTTTATATGCTTAATTTAGAACATTTGGAAAGTTAAAGCTTGAAGAGAGTTGAGGAGGGGAGCTCTTGTTCTTAGTTAAAGATATTCAGTAGATTTTCCATGAAAATCAGCCAAAGGTCGGTCAATTGACTTAGGGAGCAACAATAGTAACAAACATTTAACAATGGAAAAGTTCAGATAGAGTTTATGCTGCAAAGTTAAAAACATAGTCAATGATCATCTTTCCTCACAAACAAGTTTACTAGTTATGGTTGCAGAGGTTCCTTGTTATCTGCATTATTTTTCCCATTTACTTTGTCCTGATGGTAATATCCAAATACATAGACCAGTGTGACAGTTCCTTTTGAACCAACAAATTCTTAATGTAACTTGAGAGAAACATTTGTAAGGATGTTTACTGGGAGGGAAGGATTAGTTTGGCTTTAATATATAAGGTTTTAAGTAATCTAGAAAATAATTTCTAGAGGTAACCTCTAACAAATACAGTTGTCCCTCCGTATCCACGGATTTAAGTATTCACGGCTTGAAAATATTCTTTAAAAAATAATAATCCAAAAAGCAAACCTTGATTTTGCCATCTTATATAAGGGACACCATTTTGCTATGCCATTGCATATAATGGGACTTGAGTATTCACTGATTTTGGTATCCACGGGGTGGGGTGGGGGTCCTGGAACCAAACCCCAGCAAATATGAAGGGACAACTGTAGTTGCTTTTTGTTAGCTGAAAGATTTATGAATTATTTGAATACTACCAAGTTTGGATTCAACAGTATTCTGCATGTCTACAGCCAGTTATCCTATCTTAGTTTCAGTGCTTTTCCACAGAGACAAGGGTCAGTGGCTATTAACTCTGAATGAAGATGTTGTGTTTAACTTGAAACAGTATGGTGTTGTGGGGCAGGTGCTTGGGATAAATAAGAAATCAGCCACAATTACACCTCATTGTACAAGGTGACCTTGCAGAGGCTGACCATTACTAAACAGAAGGCTGGTCTAGATGGATTTGGTCTGATAAAGCAAGACTTGCATTGTTATACATACTAATTTTGCATTTGCTTTTCCCCTCTCTAAAATACTTTCAGAGGTTTGACTCCAGCACAGGCAGATTCCCAGTTCTTAGAAAATGCGAAGAGGCTTTCCATGTATGGAGTGGATTTACACCATGCTAAGGTATTAGTCAGTATTTCAGTAGAATGTATGTTTTATTTAGAAAATACAGTAGGCCCAAGTATCCCACCTGCTTTTTACCTAGTGTAGAGGCCTATGTTGTTTGTGAGCCTAGGAAGCATGCATTGTTTTCCTTAAATCAAATTGACAAATTTTGGGAAAACGGGTTTGAAAAGTACTAGAAGTGTATGTTGCGATTCTTGAACATTGCCTATTTCATGCTGGCTTAGGCCTCTGAGTAGTAATGCCTGTGTTGTTAATCTGTAGTGATGGTTGTGTGAGGTGGAGATTTTTTACCTCTGCTGGTCTGCTCTGCTCCTGCTACCTTCACCACATCTCCAGTCAAAATTGCTACCTCATCCAGGAATCATTCAGGGGCTACAAAAGGCAAATAGGAAATAGGAAGCAGAAAGAGAGGAAGAATGAGTCAGTTGTTTGCATTACCTCTTTCCCATCAAATGAGAAACTTATAGAAAGGGATAGCAGATGATGAAAGGGAAAGACTATAATGATGTCCTCTCTGTGTGAATACACAGCAGTAGGGAATCTGAAAGAGGATGTAGAGAAAGGATAAAACTTTTAGGGAACAAGTAGATTACAGCAGTTTTTGCTAAGTAGTGGGTGGGGCTTTATTTTGAAAGTTTAATATGCAGTGGGCCCTCCTGATCTGTAGGTTCCTGATCTGCGATTTCAAGCAACTGCAGATTGGCATGTTCTATTTACCAGCCTGCACCACAGGACGAACACCACCATCCCCACATTGCCGTCAGCAAATCTGTGCTGAAGTCCGTTCAGCAGTTCACCTACCTGGGAAGCATCATCTCCTCAAATGCCAAGATTGACAAAGAGATTGATGACAGATTAGCAAAGGCATATAGTGCGTTTGGAAGACTTCATAAAAGAGTCTGGAGCAATAAACACCTGAGGCAAAGCACAAAAATCAGTGTGTATAGAGTCATTGTACTGTCTATTCTCCTTTATGGATCTGAAACATGGGTCTCCTATCGCCACCACCTACGACTCCTTGAACGCTTTCATCAGCGCTGTCTACGCACAATCCTAAATATACACTGGACTATGTGATGAATGTTGCTGTCTTTGAGCAAGCAGGGATCACCAGCATTGAGGCCATGATATTGAGAACGCAGCTGCACTGGGCAGGGCACGTTTCTAGGATGGAGGACCATTGCCTCCCAAAAATAGTATTCTACGGTGAACTCGCCATGGGTCAGCGTAAGAGGGGCGCTCCAAAAAAAACGATACAAGGACTTCCACCAGCACTGTTTATGCACAATCCTAAATCTATACACTGGACTGACTATGTGACGAATGTTGCTGTCTTTGAGCAATCAGGGATCACCAGCATTGAGGCCATGATATTGAGAACACGGCTGCGCTGGGCAGGGCACGTTTCTAGGATGGAGGACCATCGCCTCCCAAAAATACT
Organism: Gambelia wislizenii; assembly: GCA_030847615.1. Classification (NCBI taxonomy): domain Eukaryota; kingdom Metazoa; phylum Chordata; class Lepidosauria; order Squamata; family Crotaphytidae; genus Gambelia; species Gambelia wislizenii. Next base: position 121,076,534 of record JAUMIR010000001.1, read on the forward strand.
ACTCTACGGTGAACTTGCCACGGGTCAGCGTAAGAGGGGCGCTCCAAAAAAGCGATACAAGGACTCTCTGAAACAACATCTCAGGCTCGGCCAAATTGATCACCAACAGTGGTCCGCCCTGGCCTCCCATCGGGAGGCATGGAGACGCACTATCCACAATGCTGCAGCCTTATTTGAGAACTCACACCAAACAAGTCTTGAAGAGAAACGACAACGCAGAAAGAATCACAACTCAAAAACATCACCCAAGGAGACCTTCTGCTGTGCTTTCTGCAACCGGACTTGTCTATCTCGGGTTGGCCTTTTTAGTCATCAGCGCGCTTGCAGAAAGCGCGGGATGAGTCCTTCCTGAATCTTCGTTTGCGAAGAAAAGCCAGAGAGAGAGAGAGAGAGAGAGAGAGAGATACTTAAAATGGTGGTGATGTGAACATGGATGCACTGAAGCATCTGTATGCATGTCACTGCTATTTAATATGTGATCATCCACCTTTTTTGTCATCCAGAGAGGGTCCTGGAACTGAACCCCTGCGTATCTGGAGGGCCCACTGTATAATAATACCTTTTTTTGCTGATATTGGATGGTTGTGAACCAACCAGTCTGGAAGCAAAATTAGTCTTCCCGCAAAAAAGATAGTGGTTTTTGCTCAACTTGAGGATTTTTCCTATGCAGAAGTGTATTAGTTGTAAATTCAATGGAAGACATTTTTAAAAAAGAAAATCAGAATGGCCTCCAAATGACCCAAGAGCTTTTCAGGATGCAAAGATTTTGAGAGGAACTGAGCTGCAAAATATTTTGAGGCTTTCAGTTGGAAGGAGGAAAGAAACTTGGAGGGGAGGGAACTAGCCTCGCCAAGCTGTAAATACTGTTATAACTAGGAATGCAACTAGGGAAGCACTGTCCAAGTATTTAGACAAGTATTAAGTAAAAGAATTGGAAATACCACAAAATGGATTGGGTTGAACATTACGTTTTCATTGGTTTTGAACTTCCTGTATCAGATGTACACAACTACAAATTTCAGGCACAGAGAAAGAGACTTACTTTTTGCCTCACTCATATGCAGTCCTCGCCCACATCAGATCACAGAAGACTATGCAATATGTACCTGGCAATAAAATGGAAGTTTCTTCCAAATATGTCCACAAGATTGCAGCATAAAATTCTATATGCTAATCATTAGAGCATAATAGAGTCTAATGCGATTTCTCTACTTCTCCTTGCTCTTAGTTTCAAGGTTTCTATTTTGTTCTTTGTCTTACACTGTTGATCTTATCTTTCCTGCTGCTCTTTGGATTTTTATCTCTGTTTTCTCTTGGTTTCATTCTGTTTTTCCTGTTGCCTCTTTAAAGATAGTAAGCCCCCCCTTGCCCACTTGCACCTTTATCAGTCCAGTGATCCTCAAGGCTCTTTTCTTGACCAGTCCTATGCACTATTTATAGCTAAATCTATTATTTTGTTCTTGTACTGCTTTTGTACCAATGCTCTCTTATTTTTCTGTTCTGCTGATGATCTCTCAACAGCTCCACTTGTTTACTTGCTATTTTTCTCTATTTCACCTCTCATCGGTCTGGTTCTTTCAAAACTGATGGTTTCTTATACCCAGTTCCTCACAGGTTTCTGTCATTTAACTTAATATTTGCAAAATAATTTCTTGTCTTACCTTATAAAAGAATCCACTCACTTTTGTGATAGTGTTTCATTTATCATTTCAAGTCTTGCTGTGTCTACACCTCTACTTTTAAGCCTTTTCTTCTGTTTTTAAGATCTGCTACTCACCTAATTTTTCATGCAAGTCATGTTTATCCCTTAATGTACTCTCCTGCAATTTTCATTGATATGTTCCCCTCCAGTATTCCTTAAGTAAGCAAACTGAAGTTGCTTTCACAATTGTCTTGATAGGATTCTGAAGGTGTGGACATCATGCTGGGAGTGTGTGCCAATGGGCTACTCATTTACAAAGACAGACTCCGAATCAACCGTTTTGCTTGGCCCAAAATTTTGAAGATATCTTATAAACGCAGTAACTTCTATATAAAAGTCAGACCAACTGAGGTAAGCTTTTGGCTTTCAGAATACACATCTAGGAAATTGTATAAAAATATTGCCCAATCTATAGATTTTCCTTGGTTTTTTTCTGGGCTGTGAGGCCGTGTTCTAGAAGAGTTTATTTCTGACAGTCGCCTGCATCTGTGGCTGGCATCTTCAGAGAATGGTTGGGTAGGAGTGGGGGGGTGGTTATATACTGTGAACCCCTGTTGGGGAAGATATGTAAAATTGTGTATTTGAATGGCTAGTTTTTTGGTGGAGATATGCAAGGAGGATATTCAACAGGAAAGAAGAAACCCTAAAAGTAAACAAAATCTGGCTGCCAGTCCTGAAAAACACTAAAATCAGAACTCAACACTTGCAGATGAACTCCACCCAGGGACAGGGGGATTTCCAGCAGATAATGGACCATCAACCAACCATTAGCCAAACAGACACTGATCCTCCTTGCATATCTCCACCCAGAAACTAGCCATTCAAATACACAAATTTACATATTCTCCCCAACAGGGGTTCACAGTATATAAACCCACCACATACTCCTACCCAACCATTCTCTGAAGATACCAGCCACAGATGCAGGTGAAATGTTAGAAATAAACTCTTCCAGAACATGGCCTCACAGCCGAGAAAAAAACCAAGGAAAATCTATGGATGCCAGCCGTGAAAGCCTTTGACTTCACATTGCCCAGTCTTTCAATACCTCATGTTGTGAATAATGTAAAGCCGGGGTGGTGAACCTTTGGCCTTCCAGTATGTTTTGGACTATAGCTCCCACAAACCCTTACCAGGGATTAGAGATTCTGGATTCGAAATCCAGAACATCTAAAGGCCAAAAGGTTCTCCATGATCAATGTGAGGATATGGCTACACAATGTAGAGTTTAGGTGGGTTTTTGGGAGGGGGGTTGTTTGTTTTTGGTACATACTGCTGTAGTAATATACAAGATGATTAAGATTCCAGTATGTCAGCAGTGTTCCGCCTGATAAATGAACAAACCATTTGTTGCCTGAAATAGAAGCCTGGAACAGTCTTAAGAAGCTACTATGCACCTCCAGCTTGTTGGAGTGGTCTAGATTTTTTCTCCATATTGAGGTGCATTATAGAGTTTAGTTCTTATTCATGTACTTTAAGGGAATCATGTGGTACTCCAGATGGTTTTGGACTGCAATTCCCTGTATTCTTGTAGTCAAGTATCATCTGGAGAGCCACATGAGCCCCACTCCAACTTACAATAGCATTAATCTTTTTTTTATTTTTTACATTTTACTAGAATTTTAATGGGTTTCTCAAATGAGTCCATGTTATTCTTGCATCTTCTCAACTGTTTCTTCCTTGTACTTTCCTTTTTCTTTGCCAACTTGGCGAAACTTTGCTTTGTGTTCCAAATCCTTTTTATAGTCATTGTCTAGCTTTAGTCTTGTTATTACCACCTTGCATTCATCTTTCAAGAGGCAAAAAGATGTAACTTTCTTTTTGCTACGTAATTGAAAAGTAAATGTCAGAACCATTTGGAGTGGACAGTGAGAAATGTATGAAAATTTACATTTCAGAGCAGCACAGCAGTTTAGATCTCAATAAAAGCTGCATGAAATTGAAGACAGTACTTGAAAGGAATTGTCCTTGGAATTTTTATCCTGCAAGCTAGGTAGTCTGAAATCTTTAGTGATCATAGTCTTGCTATGCATATACTTGCTCTGTTGTTGTTGTTGTTGTTTAAAAAAAAAACAGATTACATGTCAGTGCCATGAACATTTTTAATGCCACCACAAACAATATATAATGTTACAGGAAAACACCTCCATGTACTCTGCCTTGAACTGAAGTTGTTATATATGCAAAATAGCAAGCCACGATTTACTACTGAAATAACTTGCCTCTTTGCACTGTAGCCTTAGAACATTTTGTTGCTGCTGCTGATGCTTTGAAATAGTAATATTCTTATGTGCTGCAAGGATAGAAATATAAGTATGTTCAACAAAGACTGTCAGACTACCAAATAGTGTTGTTCTTAACACCACAACGCTAGTTATGTCTACTCAGAAGTAAATAACATTGAATTATGTGTAAGGTACTCTCTTATAAATTGGTATAGGATTGCAGTGATTTTTTTGTTTATGTAGTTATGCTTATTAGATTTTCAAAGTACAGTCGTTCTCCACATTCATGGGGGTTAGGGTCTCGATACCCCCGCGAATGTGAAAAAACCGTGAATTAAAAAGGCCTTCCCCCGCCCACCAGCAACCCCCCTGCCCTTCCAAAGTGGCGATGGGGCTTTTTGAGTCCCATTGCCACTTGGGGAAGCACGGGAGTGGCTAAAAAGCCTCCCTCCTGCCTGGCCGCCACCCCCTGTGCCACCTGCCGCGCTTCTGTTTCCAAAGCGGCTGTGGGCCTCTCGAGCCCCATACCCACTTCGGAAAGGTCAGCGTGGTTGCAGCTGGGAGGTTGACCGGCCTCCCACCAGCCTTCCTAAGGCGGGTCTGGGGATTTGAAGCCCTGGAGCCGCATCGGGAAGGCCGGGAACGGTGGCGGATGGGCAGGAGGGAGGCTTGCTGGCCTCTCCCCGGCCTTTGCGAGGGGGCTCCAGGGCTTTTAAGCCTCGGAGCCAACTCGGGAAGGCCGGGGACGGTGGCGGGAGAGAGGGAGGCTTGCCGGCCTCTCTCTGGCCTTTCCGAGGGGGCTTCAGAGCTTTGAAGCCTCGGAGCTGCCTTGGGAAGGCCGGGGAAGGCGGTGGGCGGAAGGGAGGGAGGTTTGCCAGCCTCTCCCCAGCCTTCCTGAGGGGGCTTTGAAGCCTTGGAGCCACCTTGGGAAGGCCGGGGAAGGCGGCGAGCAGGAGGGAGGCTTCCTGGCCTCTCCCCGGCCTTCGCAAGGGGCCTTCGGGGCTTTGAAGACCCAAAGCCACCTCAGGAAGGCCAGGGACCGGCAAGTCTCCCTCTCTCCTGCCACCGTCCCCGGCCTTCCCGAGTTGGCTCCGAGGCTTAAAAGCCCTAGAGCCCCCTCGCAAAGGCCGGGGAGAGGCCAGCAAGCCTCCCTCCTGCCCATCCGCCACCGTTCCTGGCCTTCCCGATGCGGCTCCAGGGCTTCAAATCCCCAGACCCGCCTTAGGAAGGCTGGGGGGAGGCCGGTCAACCTCCCAGCTGCAACCACGCTGACCTTTCCGAAGTGGGTATGGGGCTCGAGAGGCCCACAGCCGCTTTGGAAACAGAAGCGCGGCAGGTGGCACAGGCTTGCCAGCCTCTCCCCGGCCTTCGTGAGGGGGCTCCAGGGCTTTGAAGCCTCGGAGCCACCTCGGGAAGGCCGGGGAAGGCGGCGGGCAGGAGGGAGGCTTGCCGGCCTCTCCACAACCTTCACAAGGGGGCTTCGGTGCTTTGAAGTTCAGAGCAGCCTCGGGAAGGCCGGGGACAGCAAAGGGAGGGAGGGAGGCTTGCCAGCCTCTCCCCAGCCTTCGCGAGAGGGCTCCAGGGCTCTTAAGACCCCAAGCCGCCCCGGGAAGGCCAGGGACAGTGATGGGCGGGCCGGATGCTTCCTGAAGGGGCTCTGGAGATTGAGAGCCCCATAGCTGCTTTGGGGAGGTTGGGAGGTGTGGAGGGAGCACGGTGGAGAGGCTTTCTAGCCACCCCCACCCTCCCAAAGCTGCAACAAGGCTTGGAAAGCTCAATCATGGCTTTGGGAAGGGCGGGGGGGGGGGCTAAAAAGCGCCTTTCCCACCAATTCCCCGTCCTCCCGGGGCTTGGATCTCCACCCGAAATGGAGCCAAGCTCCAGGAGAGCGGGGAGTTGAGCGCCTGGTTTGCTCTGCAAGCACTCTGTTTAAATTGGCTCCTCTCCCTTGCGTGCGGTTCTGAGCAAACCGTGAATAATCAAAACCGTGAAAGTGAAAGCCGCGAATGTAGAGGGGCAACTGTATTATTACAAAAGAAGGAAACAGAAAAAAAAAGAAGTAAAGGCAGACAGGAAATACATAGGTTATGAACAAGGGCTAGAAATATACATTGATATAAGCTGATCATATTTCCAAAAATGCAAGAACAAGTGGAGGGAGTGGCAGGGGGCAGAACAAGCAGAGGCGTGTGGCAGGGGGGAAGAACAAGCGGAGGGGGGTGGCAGAGGGCAGAAAAAGCAGAGGGAGTGGCAGGGGGCAGAAAAAGCAGAGGGGGTGGCAGGGGGCAGAACAAGCAGAGGGGGTCAGGGGTCAGAACAAGCGGAGGGGGGTAGCAGGGGAAGAACAAGCGGAGGGGGTTGGCAGGGGGCAGAACAAGCAGAGGGTGTGGCAGGGGGCAGAACAAGTGGAGGGGGGTGGCAGGAGGCAGAACAAGTGGAGGGGGGTGGCAGGGGAAAGAGTTTTTTAATGGCGTATGGTACGCCAGGTCCAGCTAATAATAATAAAAGCTTGCAGAATGCTAAACAGTTGCTTCTGAATACACATGCTTTTTTCCCTCTTCCTCCCTTGTCCCCACCATATATTAATGTTTAGAATCATGTGCTGCAAATAGGTTAGAATTGTGGAAATTCTTGAGTTTTTCTAATTTTAAGAAGTAAGAAATGCTGTTTTTGAAATGACTGCTCTCCCAGATATTTAGTATAGCCAACAATGAACTTTTCAGAAATAGTTTTAATCTTGGTTTGTGGCATATTTCTAGTTGGAACAGTTCGAGAGTACTATTGGATTTAAACTGCCAAACCATCGGGCTGCAAAGAGATTATGGAAGGTCTGTGTGGAGCATCATACTTTTTATAGGTAAACAGTTTATGTTCTTTAATCGTTGGATATAGGATTCCTGTGTCTTTTCTCATTAAAGGAAAAAATAGTCTTTGGAAGATAATTTTGGGGCAAGAATGGCCTATAGGAAAACAAGTTAAACATTCCTTCCCCTTTACACTTGAACCAAATCCTGAAGTTAATGCTTTTCAACAATTTGGTTTTTTCATGCTACACATTTTTTGGGGGAAATTTTTTGGCTTTGATAATCTCTTTCTCCTGAAATCTCAAGGTATCTTAGCAAGAAAAAACTCTTTGTCTTATTAGAATGATCTCTCCTTCTTCCATTAGTGCAAGAACCCAAAACTAACTTTTAATTTTTGTGTACTGTATTATTATCCATTGTTAGAATATTTGCTCTCCTACATAAAATGTTGGCAGTGACCTGATAGTTTCTTCAGAAGAAGCAATGTTGTGTTGTAATATGTTTGGTTTGTTCCTTTCCTTGTTTGCAAGAAGTTCAAGCTGGTCAAAATCAAAATCAGTCGAAAAGACCATGAAAGCAAACAAAGAAGGAACTCAAAGAGTGGGTAGGCAGCTCATTGACACATGGAATTTCATGTAGGGAAATTATATTCAGAAATTTCAGCAGTATAAGTTATAACTCCTACAAAGCTCTTTGATGTTACCAAATACGTCTAGGTATTTAAAAAAGGCAGGTAAAAAAATATACCATACAGTTGTCCCTCCATATCCACGGATTTGGTATCCACAGATTTAAGTATTTACGGCTTGAAAATATTCTTAACAAATAATAATCCAAAAAGCAAACCTTGATTTTGCCATCTTATATAAGGGACACTATTTTGCTGTGCCATTGCATATAATGGGACTTGAGTATTCATGGATTTTGGTATCCACGGGGGGTTCTGGAACCAAACCCCAGCAAATATGAAGGGACAACCGTATTTTCTTCTGTTCTGATGACACATTGTATGTTTTCAACTGTAATAGGGTGAGTATCCGTTATAGTCCTCTGAATATGGTAACTATGTTTTCTTTTGGGGGTTGCAGACTTGTATCACCGGAGCAGCCTGCAAAGGCCAAATTTCTGACATTGGGCTCCAAGTTCCGCTACAGTGGCCGTACTCAAGCACAGACACGGCAGGCAAGCAATCTCATAGACAGACCTGCTCCTTACTTTGAACGGACCTCCAGCAAACGTGTTTCCAGGAGTCTTGATGGTGGTAAGAATATGACAAAAACCCATAACATCCTTATTACCTGAAAATGTAATTCTGTTACACTTCTGTAAGATGTAAATCTTTCTCTTTGCCATGCTTAATCTACACTTTTAACTTTTATTTAGTGATATATTTTCGATGTAAATACAATGATTTAGATCTGAAACATCATGACCAAAAGGAAAACAACCATAGTGCTGTTTGGCAAAAATTTGCTTGCCCCCCCCCCTGCAAGGTTTATACACTACAAAATAGGTTATAAAGTTACAGGTAAGCAACCTGTCCCTCACGCTTCTGTCTGCACAAGATGTTTACAAGCTCCTGCAGAAGTGTAAGAACTTTAATAATTTAGAGCTTAAATTTTGCTTTTAAACTTTAACACTTTAATATGAAGTGTTGAACATGCCTTCTGTGAGTGGTGGGCACCTTTGCATTCAGTCTAATATTGTTGTGAGTTTTAATTAGTAATCATTAGGATGGTCCTCTCCATTGATGCCGCCTTGTGGGGGAGAGGCTTGCGTACCTTATTAGTACTGTACGGTGAACTCGCCACGGGTCAGCGTAAAAGGGGCGCTCCAAAAAAGCGATACAAGGACTCCCTGAAACAACATCTCAGGCTCGGCTAAATTGATCACCAACAATGGTCCTCCCTGGCCTCACATCGGGAGGCATGGAGAAGCACTATCCACAATGCTGCAGCCTTATTTGAGAACTCACGCCGAACAAGTCTTGAAGAAAAATGACAACGCAGAAAGAATCACAACCCGGAAACATCACCCAAGGAGACCCTCTGCTGTGCTTTCTGCAACCGGACTTGTTTATCTCAGATTGGCTTTTTTAGTCATCAGCGCACTTGCAGAAAGCGCGGGATGAATCCTTCCTGAATCTTCGTTTGTGAAGAACAACCAGAGGTGGGGGGGGGGGAGAGAGAGAGAGGGAGAGATTAGGATGGTACTCATATAAGTAATTGTTATTATTAGCTGTTATGCTAAAGTTACAGACATTGAACCCTGGTCTTAACTGCTTGTGAAAATATTTTGACTGAATTAAGCCCTTCCATGATATTTTTAATTAGTATTCTCACCATCTGGATACTATTATGTTGACTGTCAGGTCAGACATAGAATCATAGAGTTGGAAGAGACCTCAAGGGCCATCCAGTCCAACCCCCTGCCTGCTGGATTTTTTTCTGTTTTATTGATTACCTGTTTGCTGTGTTGTTGGACAATTATGGTTAGGATGAGGTTTCAGGCCTTGATTTTCAGTACTATAATCTGTAGTTTAGTGCTAAATTTTCTAGTCTTTCACAACTTACCCCACTTCCTTGCATTTCCTGACACTCCCTGGCATATATATCAGGCTTTCTACAAAATTCACAACTGCTTCCTCCTAAAGCCCTGGTGGTGCAGTGGTTAAATGCCAGTACTGCAAGTTCACCACGTTGCAAATTCGATTCCAGAGGGCTCCAAGGTTCACTCAGCCTTCCATCCTTTCGTAGGCCGGTAAAATGAGTACCCAGCTTGTGGGGGCGATTAGCTAACACACATTGGAAACTGCTTAATGCAGTGTAGATGTGTATATTGCTATTGCTTAAAACAATTTGTAAGCTGCTCTGATAGCCTTCTGGCTGAAGAGCAGGGTATAAATAAAATAAAATAAAGCATCTGTAGCACTGAACAAATTCTTTTTCCCACTCCCACAAATCCCAAAGTACCATAGAACCTAGCAGCTTCTCAACTCTGGCCTTGGGCACACTCAGACCAAACAGATTCTTAAATAGCTATGTGAGTGTACAGAACAATCTGTTCTAATCTGAGATATTCAGTCACTTATAGCAAAATCCCATATACAGTATATTTATGCCAAAAATAACTGTGTTCAATGTTCTATCTGTAGAATTTATATATCTGTAGAATTTCAGCCTACAAAGAGTTGGCTTCTGCAGAAAGAGTGATCAATTATCTTGTGTTCTGGAGTTAATGAACAACTATTCATCAATGCCTTCTGAGACTTCCTTGCTAGTACAAGTGTCCAGAAAAATGAAACCATAATAGAATTTAGCATTTTATACCCTTTATTTATGCAAGGAAAATTGAGCCACGCCTATCGAAAAGCAACATGTGTTGATTTAATGTAATGTTTTGAATCAAATATAATTTATCATAAGTTCTTTGATAGAACTTATGAAAGTAAAGTTAAATATTCAGAGAAATCCTATTGTAAACTAATACTTCAGAATATGAGTGCATGCTAGTTAATAAGCATTTGAGACTAACACTTAAAAGTGTGTTCAGAACTTTTAAGGGCGTATAGCAGGGCAGAATTTAATTGTTAGAAAGATTTCCATGTGAAATATATTCTGAAGCCTGTATTTGTTAGAATGTACCTCTTCCTCCTTTATTGCTTTGTTGGTCTTAGAGCCCCTCCTCCTGGTAAACACTATATAAGTATTGTCAGTGTAACTGCATACAGTTCTGCAGTTTTATTTCTTCATCCATGCATGTATAAAATGTCTCTAGTAATATTTACTTATGTTCTTATTTCACTGCTTGTCAATAGTCACTGTTGAACTTCAATGGCTTGCAAATGTGATTAGGTTATATAATGATCATAGCAATATTTTATGCAAATATTTTGTTCCAAAGTATACTTTTTACCTTGCCTTATGGTATTTTTCTTAAGCACATATTGGTGCATCATGGAGCCAGTTACATTTCCTTTTGCTGTCCTGACTGAATATTTTAAAAAACACACACATACACACATACAAAACACACATTTTGAAAAAAAAATTCAAAATATTTAAAATTTACCCCATAAAGATCAAAGTACTGTGTACAGAATTTTTATTCTGATATAGCTGAGGTAAATAAACCTCTTTTTGTAGTTTACCCAGTAGGTATCACAGACCAGAGCCTGCTGAAGGACTTCTCTGCTACAGTTATGGTATCTGCTGGTGATAAGATCCTTGAAGCAGCTGGACAGGCCAAAGTAAAAGATGTGGAAGGTACAGATATGGATGGAGGCATAACGAAAATGCCACAATTAGAAGATGGAAAGGTATGGAAGCCGAAGATTGTCAGTTTTATAGAAATAATACTTTTTGGAAATTTTACTCAGCCAGAGAGCTGCATGAATTATAGTGGAGCTATGCTATGGGTTCTAACGTTACGGGTTTTTTAATCCATTGGATGACTTACCCATATAAGGGCAGGGCACATGAACAAACCAGGGAGAAATTGTGAGCAAATTTTAACTTTTGCTAGAGGGCAGGTTCATTGTGATTAATCTTTCTATGGTGACATCCAATGTTGTGGTAGCAGAAGTAGTTCCAGAAGGCTAATTTCTTTGCCTCCTCCTTACCCCAGTAAATCACAGAACCCTTCCTTAATTGGGTGGACTTTTGCATGGCCAGTTGAGAGGCAACACCCCCCCCCCCCAAAATCAAACAGATTCATTTTCCTTGGGCAGAACTTCCATTTGTGTAAGGTGGGGTGGGCAACTGTGAAAGGCTAGGGCAGCGCCCAGGAGATCTTGGAAGACTGCACCTTCACCCACAACTCCCTCCCAAAAACACCAGCCCCCAAACGCTTCTAGGTGATTGGGGGCATTTTCACCATGTTTTAGAATTTTAAAAAATGCCTCTCTTGGGCCTAAATTGGGCCAAGGACCTGTAAAATGTAGAGGAAATGTGTCTCATGCCCCCTAGTGGATATTTGGTAACATTTCAGGAGGGAAAGGGTTTTGGAATTTTTTTGGCGAAAATTGTTTTTGACCCCTGGGGGCCCAGGGAGGCCTCCAGACATGGTGGAAATGATCTCCACACCCCCTAGAGGGGGACATTCTGGAACAAAAAACTTTTTTGGCCCCTTTGGGACACAAAAACAGCCCTGGGGAGCACAGCCACACTTTGTCCATCCCTGTTGTTAGGTGCCTCCTTGCATTTTACATCCCCCTCCTTTGCCTCCCACCTCTCTCATAGTACATCTTAATTCACGAGGATTTCCCAACCCTTTGTACAGCATTTGAGATAACACTTTAGCTTGCCGCACAATGGAAGTGATGGGAAATTAGCTTCCTATAACTTATTTATTTATTAAAATATTTATATTCCACCTTATATCAAAAGATCTCAGGTTGGCATGCCATAAAAATCAATGTAAACAACTTAAAACATTTAAAATATGACACAGGATAGTTCAAACAGTAAAAAAACATACTGAACAATATACCAGTTTTAAAAAGTTAAAACCAATTTAAACATGTAGATGTACAACTTGGGTAACGTCATCCGAAACCAAAGGCTTTAATAAAATATGTTTTCAATTTGGCATTGCAATTGAACCAGTGTCAGCTCCTTTCGTCAGTGTGATATTAGACACTGTCCTTGGAGTGCAGCACACACACACACAGAGATTGTACATCCTTTCCTAGTTGTGGGCAAAATCTGTGCTCCCCACATATTCTGGGACAATTTATTTGATAATCTGCTAAGGAGTAGAGTTGATACAGATGTTTACGTGTCTGCATCAAATTCCATGCAATTACGTGAGAGAGCAAAATCAATTTGCATATTTAATGTATTTATTATGACTTATTCATAGCCTTGCTGCCTATATTTTATATTGGATAATTGTTTCCATATTGTTCTATCAATGTTTGTTCAAAGGCAGTCACAACTAGTTGTAACACACATTTTATATTGACTTTTGGAATTAATCTGCTTTAAGTACAAGCAGGAAATTTAATTTGAATGCATGTGTTAAACCGCACCAGTTTGGAAATGTGAACATATAATTTCTTTTTATTTCCATCTTGTCAAACTATAAAATACATTAATTTTAGTATTTTCTCAAACACAAAGCATATGAAATCACTTATAGGAAGCATTAACATTTGGAAATCCCATATAATCTTCCATTTAGGTTGTAATCCATTGGATAATCTGTGGGACACTGGATATTTGCAGTATGATGATTAGGCACTTAAATCACTAAATGTCTAGCTGTCCTGCGATTTTGATTTTTAAATATTGAGCATTTCTTTGGATAGTGCTTCCAAGAGAAAATAATGGTGAAATCTATAGTTGGAATCACTGTTTGTCCTCATGCTGCTGTCTCCCCTGCCTATCTCCTGCTAAATCTTTGACTGTCTCCTTACATCTGTTGTGACTGCATCACTACTATCCCAAACTACAGAATTCTTCATGGTCTTACATTGAGGCAACAAAGAATTGTTTGAGCTGGCATAGTCCAGACATCTGGAGTAAATGTTGACTGATAAGAAAATAAATGGGGCTTATGAATGTTTGTAGTGCTGTCCCTACTTTGGAGTAAATGTTCTCACTAACCGTTTCTTTTCCCCCTCTCTTGTACATTCCTTTTGCCCACAAATGTACATTTATATCATGGTCTCATCTGCATGTGTGCTTGGATTTTCTCCCTCACTCCCCCCTCCCACCAGCCTATGTATATGCATCAACTTTCATCCCCCATTTGTCATATTTTATCGCATTCCCCAGACCTACCTGCTATCCTTGAAAAGGATGTTCTTTCAGACATTTCAGAGCATGATAACCTTGGTAAACCTGTGTACACACCCTCAGACAGCATAAACTGCAGTCCTGTGAAAGAAACACCAGTCTATGGTACAAATGAAGAGAAATTCCCAGCTAAGAGCTTAGAACCTGTGAATCTCTTGGTGACTGGTCATTGTCTTCCTTTTGCAATAGAAACATGGGCTGATAAAAATACTGATTATGAAGATACTGTGTCTAGCTTTCCATTTAACTTGAGCAAATGCCTTCATTTCAATTTCCCTTCTGTGCTTGATGAGGATGGTTACATTAGCTTTCCTAGCCTTCCAGAGGTTTGCATCTCCTTCCTCCCTACTGGCCTTCAGCACTATGTTCCCATTACTTCTCCTTCCTTCCTTCCTTCCTTCCTTCTCACCTTTGTGCTGCTTCTGTCTGCTTTCCAGTCTTTTCCTTTCGCGCTCACATTTTCCCTTCCTGTCGCTCTGTCCCTCTGCTACCTGGAGCCTAAGACAGCTTCTCTGAGCTCCTCTAATGACACTGCCCTAAAAGAAAGAGCTGAGGAAGAGGAGGTGTGTAATTTTGTTGCCTAAATGCCACTTGCATGTAGAATTGCTTTGGTGCTCTGAGAGAGAAATTCAAACTTTTATACTTCCAACATTAAGCTTTGGTGTTCCCATTCTAGTAAAAAAATAAAAATAAAAAATCCTTCCATTGATACATCTCTTGATGAATTCTACTCTGCTTCCCCCCCTGTCCCAAAAGCAATTGCAACTTTATCCACATGATGCTGTACTTCCACAGTATTCTAAGATATATTAAAATAATTGATGTTAGTTAGGCCTTATATCTAGCTCTCCCCCCACTAGAAATATGTGGAAATATTAGCAGGCTTGTGAGCATTGTATGAATGGATGTGGGTAGGGTTATAGTGATTTCACAGCAAATAGCCATGTGTGTACAAGCCCCCGTGTGGAGATGCTTTTCCTTACAAACATGTCCATGCTTGAAACTGCTGTGTCCATCTATCCTTGGAGGTGATCGGCTAAGGGCAGCATAAATATCTGGCCCCTTGCACATAGTACTTTGAAAAATTGTTTAATGTTCTTTGACTATATTAGAAATAATTTCCTAATTACCTTCCTTCAGTACACATACTCTCTTTGGTCTTCCTTTTCTAGTATTTTAAGGGCCCTGTTTTCCAGCAGTGTGGGGTAGGACTCCTTAATCTCAGGTTTTGCTCTACCTCTAGACTTGACAGGCAGGGCAAATGACCAATAGAAGAAAAACACCATCACTCTAGGAGGAGAGCCAACAACCCCCCTTCCCTAGTTCTGTCTTGTCTCTCAAAGGCTTCAGGTCAGGGTTTTCTGAAGGGAGTGCTTAAACCACCAGTGGTACATAGATTTCCGTCATGGGATTTGAATGCAGTTCTTCGGGTATTCATAAAACATCCCTCCGAGCCTTTTGTTTGACAGATTTGAGATCCCTTACACTCAAAGTAGTGTTGTTGGTAGCTATAACCACTGCCTGCCGGGTATCTGAGGTAGGAGCCACGTCCATCTGGGGGGAGTTATGTATTTTTTGTAAGGACTCTGTTATTCTTTGTTTGGACCCTTCTTTTCTTCCCAAGGTGAATTCGGTTTTTCATAGAACTCAGGAATTGGTCCTTCCTCCTTTTTATCCAAACTAAAACCATTCTGCTGAACAAGAAAGGCATTGGCATAAGTTGGATGTGCGGAAAGCACTGAAATTTTATTAGGAGTGGACTAGGGCATTCCAAACAACAGATGCCTTATTTGTTTCTTTTGCAGAACCATCCAAGGGGATAAGGTTTCTTCTTCTACCATTGCTCGTTGATTATGTCTGTGTATTGTATTAGCATATGTACATAGTTCTTTGCCTGTACCCCAAGGTATTCAGGCTCATTCTACTTAAAGCGCAGTGACTTCTGCAACCTTGTCTATGATGGTGCCTTTAGGAGAGGTCTGTAAGGCAGCTACTTGGTCTTCCTCTTCATCATTCATCAGACGTTATTGCATTGATAAATATGCTTTGCTGAGGTGCCCTTGGGCGACGGGTTTTACAGCAGGTGGTTCATTAGTCTGTTCAGGGGATTTATTCCTGCCCTAGAAGGGACCGCTTTTTAGATCCTGAGATTAAGGAGTCCCTCCCCACACTGCTGGGAAATGGAACATTGGTACCTACTGTAAAGGTTCCTGTTCAGCAGTTGTGGGGAGCGAATCCTTCCTGCCCATTGTTTTTTGGTGATTTCTTCTATTGGTCATTTGCCCTGCCTGTCAAGTCTGGAGGTGGAGCCAAACCCTAGATTAAGGATTCCCCTCCTACAACTGTTGAAAAGGAACCTTCACAGTAAGTACCAATGTTCCATTTGGGTATAGTGATGCCCAGAGGTTCTTGTTAAGAGACCAAACCCTATTCCTTTCCTTCAGTACTCCTATAAGGAGGAAATGGGAAGGTTTTGTTTTAGGCTACTGGGACATGGGAGTCTTAACAACATCTGGAGGGTCTTGCATTCCTCCGCCCTCTTACAGAAACAGCTAAGCTGGCTTGTTTCTATACATCATTTTGGAGTTCAGTTGTAGCCTTAATTATGGCTAATAGAATTTGGAAGCAAAGCTTCTGATCCCTTCACAGCCATACCAAAGGAGGAGAGGGGAGAAGGGAGCATACGACTTAAGTCTTGCTCACATAATGCTATCTCATTGTTTATAGCATGGGATCATTGTGGAACTTGTTGCCCCATCTCCTCCTGTGTGTGTGGCGTGTATTGTTTGAAGAGAAAGGAGAATTGTGCTTCCAGAAGCTTCTAGGGGGCGTGGTTCACCTCTAAAGCAAGGTGCAAGAGGTCACCTCTGCTTTCTGTGAACAAAAATGTAATTTTTAAATTTGATTAGAAGAGGAAGGTGCATCCCCCAAAGGGGCTGGAGTGGTGGGAAGCCACCCTCAGACCTGTTTTTGAATCAGGCATGTGTCAGCACTGAATTCTGTGATACTCTGTTTAACTTTCAGAATAGAGAGAGAAAAAGGCACAAAAATTTGGTGAATCCTCTTTTTATATTGTCAAGCATTGTGTTACTCTAGCATACTTTTCTAAACTTGTAAGTGTTGTTGAAGGCCAGTTATCTTTATCTGCATAGCACATGGAATAGCATTTTTTAAAAAATACTCTATATAAACAGTGATAGTGCTGTGTAAAAATTTTGGCTGTTTCTTAACTGTTTTTTCACTATCCGGTTTGACTCATAATATATTTCCCAGAAGGTAAACACAATATAGTATAAAGGAAGTTTATTTCTGTGAACTTGATTGGACATTTTAAAGTAGAAAATTGCAACATCTTGAGCACTGAAATCTTCACTATGATGCAGCTAATCCTAGACAAAAATGGCTGTGCAGTTTCTGAATGAAATTAAACAAGATGAGAAACATTTAAAGTGGAGAAATTCTGACACATAGCATCAAAAACCTTGTCTGTCTTTGGACCCCATATGAGAGCGGTTTATTAAGATCTAAATGAGGCTAAACTCTCCCTGGACCTATGCGTTCTGAATAGAATCTGGTTAATGAAGATGGCATATTTTCACTACCCAAAATTAGAAGTAATCATTGTTGGTGGCTTATATGACACAACAAGCTGTGGTTAACCAAAACGTCCCTAACTCCTGACCATGCAACAAGGAATAGCGGTAGTATTCAACGTGTAGCACCAAACCAAGGATTGGTATTAATTAGCTTTGTGCTATAGTATGACCGCTTTTGAATCTTCGTTTGCGAAGAAAAGCCAGAGAGAGAGATAGTATGACCACTTTATCCACGGACTCAATAGCCACAGTTTCATTTACCCACGCTCAAAAAAATGCACACACACACACACACACACACACACCGGAAGTGTTTGTGGGCCCTTCTAGATTCTCCAGTGTGATTCTGTGGTATGCGTCCTGCCCAAGCATAGCATAGAATAGCACTGAAGGACCTAAAGAGGCCCACAAATGGAAGTGTTTGTGGGCCTCTCTAGGTCCTCCAGTGCTATTCTGTGGTATGCTTCCCATCCAAGTATAGCCAAAATACAGGATTTACTATTATCTGCAGTTTGAGGTATCCACAGGGGGTCTTGGAACATATCCCCCATGGATACAGGGGTCATCCTGTATGCACTTCCACTCCTTTTCTTATATGGTCCAGTTCAATTAGTTACTCCTTTTGACATACAAACAAGTTTGGGTTGTGCTTATTATCCAAACCAGGGTGATTAAGTACTTTTGATTTATGCTTTGTTTGTTAGGCCAGCACAAAACGCAGTCCAGTTGTTTGCATGTAAATGCAAACTGTGGTTTGTGCTAAACCAGAAGTAATTAATTGAACTGGAGTGTGTGAGGGAGAGGGAAAGACTGATTCAGAAACATACCATTGTTTGATATGTCTGGATCAGTCCCATAAAATGTAGTTAGTTATTTGCAGTACATTAAGTACATATTACAGCCAGGGTGGTGTAGTGGTTTGAGTGTTGAGGTTTGAATCCCTGGTTAGCCATGCAAACTCACTGAGTGACCTTGGGCAAGTCACGCTCTCCGTCCCAGAAGAAGGCAAAGACAAACCCCCTCTGAAGAAATTTTGCCAAGAAAACCCTTAGGGTTGCCATAAGTCAGAAACAACTTGAAGGCACACACCAACAACTAGGTACATATCAGGTTTGTTATTTGAAAGATTTATATTGTCTTTAAACATTTAACAATACCAATGTAATGGTTCTGAAATAGTCTGTAGCTTTAAGCGTTCACTGCAAACTTTTTTCAAACTGAATTGATTCTGCAGTGACTCACTTTGAATGTTCACAGTGGATGCTATTTTCTTAACCTGTTTTCAAAAATTCTTCCAAATGATGGAAAAAAACAAAAACTAATACTAGGGTTGTAGAGAGACAGACAAATCTTTCATTTTCCATTTCATCTGTACCAAAAATTACTCCAGCCATTTCCATAGTGCTATAGGTGGAAGACCGCAGTGGTTTAATAACTTGAGCAGCATCTAAGGCCAGAACAATAAAGGTTTGTAAACAGAGCAGTTGTTTGTAGTATTTCCAAACAAAGCCTCTTTACTGCTTCAGTAGCTTCCACTAACAAGTGTTTTCTTTTGCTGACCTTTGGGTGGTCCGGTTACATAGGTGGAGACAGAAGAGGAGGAAAATCATAAGAAGGTGGATGATATTTTCAATTAAACCTAGTTGCTGCCTGCCAGTGCTGTGCTTGAGGCTTCTGTAGCTTATGTTTGCATAGCAACCATGCTTGTTTAATTTTAAAGTTTTATTTATTGAACATTTAAGCACTTTTTGGTGGCTTTGATGATCACAGGTTTTTTTTTTCCTGTCTGTTTTTGTGTGTGCTTTAATTTCACAGACTTATTCCTTGAAAGTAGATGGGGAAAATATTTATGTCAGACATAGCAATTTAATGTTGGAGGTTTGTATAATATAAGGAATACTTTCTGTTCTCATGGGCTGCTAGGCTGCATGAGATGGGAGGTCACTTGCAGGCTGTTTTAGGCACGGTGCATGAAATGCATGGGGATGTTCAACTTGGATGTGCATGTTGAAAATCTTAGTCACTTTATAAATGAATGGATTTTAAGTATACAGCCGTTACAACATTTTGTAGTAGTCAGTTTCATAGCCCTGTTTAGATGTCAACATTTCTAAGAAATAGGACACCTTTGATCTGTATTGAACTTCATGGTTGCACCCTTTAGAATCTGAATTGCATTATACTGCATACTTCTTTTTCCAGTTCTTACACATGATTAGAAAAGAGAGGCAGTATATGCTAGTAAAAATGGTGCAATCCAATTAGAACCAGAAAGTTCAAAGTTCTTCTTCTGATACTAATTTTTGAGTAACTTTTTAAATATGCCTTTCTGATGAATTGAATTGAATTTTGTATTGAAATAATTTTCACTATGTTGTAAGCTTTGTGATAACAGGATACACTATTTGATATTCTTTAAAATTATAAATATGAGGTTGTTCGCCATCTAATCTGTCAGTAAATATAGTTTATGTTGTAGCATAACTATAAGCAAAATAAAAAGACTTCTGATTGTAGAGATCAAGCTTTGCCATCCAAATGGGGCTATTTCTGCTGTTAGATTTAGATCATCTTGGAATAATTTTTATGCGTGAAACAATAAAATGTGAGGCTAAAGATTTATAATAACTTTACTAATATGTTATGTTGCTTTTTGGCAGCTTCTGATAACTGGTATATACTTGGCATAATTTTACTAAAACATTGTAAACAGTAACGCATAACATTGCATTGAACAAATCCAAGAAATGTGCCTGGTTTCGCCCCAAGATTATTTTTGAAAATATTATATTGATCTAAGCTGTGATAAATCTGTGCCACTTGGCTAAATTTCTGTTATCTATATAGCAAATAAAAGCAGTGTCATTCTTGACACTTAAACTTGCCCACCTTATATTTTTATATATTATGGTGCTTAGAGGTCTACAGGTAAGGTTTTGCCTGAGCAGAAAACAACACATAATCCTGTTCCCTATGGGGGAAAAAATGTCCTTCGTACTATCTGTGGCCAGGATCTAATTGGAAGAAGCCTATCACTGGATCTCAGCATGGCAGTTCCCACCATCATTGCCACACATGCACAAAACATGGAATCTATCACCTGTTCTTTCTTCCACCTGCACACTCTGAACCCTTAATTCTTTCCTTTTCCCTACCCCATCTCATTATAATTCTCTTTTTTTACATGCATGCTGTGTCTCTTCTCCTCAGTTCTCCCAGTGCATCTGTGAGATGGCAAAGCTTCATCATAGTCACAAGTATAGTGCAAAAGTGGAACAGAAGTTTGGCTCTGAGTATAATTGAATGACATAGTACTTTACTGTTACATTAGGCCTACAAATTAGACTTGAGGTACAGCTTACTAAAATTAGTTGCAGGATGGCTTTTGCCTCCACCAGACATGCAGATGCACATTTATCATTACGAATTACATACCACTTAAAAGGAATTGTAGAAGTCAGCCTCCCACATAGAAAAGAGCTATAGTTCAAGGCTTGGTGGGTAAATGTCTGAATTCTCTTTCTTTTGCTATTTATATCAAATAAATTCTCTCTAGTCCTATGAGCTGCATTGCCCTGTTCAGTGTAGTGTGTATACACATTTTATCTATCTGTTTATCTTTCTGTGCACATTATATCTATCTATCTGATGGTGCAGTGGTTAAATGCTAGTACTGCAGCCACAGTGTTGCAAGTTCAATCCCAAGGGCTCCAAGGTTCACTCAGCCTTCCATCCTTTCATAGGTCAGTAAAATGGGTACCCAGCTTGTGGGGGCAATTAGCTAACACACATTAGAAACTGCTTGGTGCCCAGTGCACTATAAAGCAGCATAGTTGTGTAAAATGCTGTTGCTTAACAATTCGTAAGCCGCTCTGAAAGCCTTTGTGGCTGAAGAACAGGTTGTAAATACCTACATAAATAATATATCTTAAAATAATGACAGCGACAATCTATTACCCTTTCTCACACTAGAGTCATTGGTGTCCACAGGTGGGTCAGAGGGGGAAATTGGCTCCTTCAGCTAAATGTTCCATGGAAATTTTACTCCCCTCCCCCATAGTGAATTGCTACAATGTAATTTCATGGGCAAGATATACCTGTGGATTTCTCAAAATTACTGTTGAAATGAATATGGGAATACTGCCTATCCTGAGCCAGGGTGGACTGGCATGTTTACATAAGCAGAATTCCTGTAATCCACAGCTCCTTCCTTTGTCTTTTGCAGCCAGACTTTTGCCAGGCTTCTATGGCTTTAACAGAAGCTGCACAGTAGGCATTCTGGATTAGGTGCATTATTTATGCCATGTAAGCCTATACAAACCTGTTGAATTGATTTCTGCTATAGGGGTGAGCATAAGGGCCCTGAAGGAAACAGAAGTTTGTAAGAGTACCATATACCATGCCCTGTTTTGCTCCTCATAAGCTTTACAATTGCATATTGAAATTCGCAGATAAGAGCCAGCAACATCTAAAATAAATAATGTGCTATTTTTGTGGTACAGGCATTAAAAATATTTTGATTGCATCAGTTTAATGAAAACAATAGAGATAAAAACAGTATTCCTTTTCCTGAAATATAAGTTTAGTTTAACATGTAATTAGTAGGCTCAAATTTGAATCTTCAGATGCCAGGCACTTTTCATGGTGTGTGTCTGTATTTTAATGGTTGGTGTTTGTCATATATTGTCCTACCTTTTTTTTTTCTTTTTTTTTTTACATTACACATTGCTAGGACCTGGATAAGACCCAGGATGAATTACTGAAGCATCAGGCTAGCATTAGTGAACTCAAGCGCAATTTTATGGAATCCACACCTGAGCCACGCCCTAATGAATGGGAAAAGCGGCATATAACACCTCTGTCTCTACAGACACAAGGGGTATGTCACTGAAAGCCCTTGTCAGCATGCATAGCCATAGAGTTAAGAAAATAGTTTAAATCTGCATAATAATTCAGTATGGATGTGTCCGTGGTGTAATATGACATTTATTTGCAGCTAATATTCTAACACTGTGTGTATGTATTGCTTTCTGTTAACAAATATTGAAGAAGCAAGGGTGAAAAAATTACCATCTTGCATACAGGATATAGAATAGCAAGTAACGGTGCAATTGTGAGCACATTCTCTCAGAATCCCCAAAGTTATCTTCAGTTTTCAGGAAATAGGGATGGAAATAGCTTGCCATTAGAGAAGATGGAAGGGCAGCACCACTCACAAGCTTCTCTCCAAAACAGACAAGCCTCAAATGTTCCCCCCCCCCCAGCAACCTAATTTTCAGTTGTTATGCTGACTGTATATCAAGTAAATGCCATTCTTCCACCAGGCAACTAAAGATATACAATTTAGTTATTATCATGAGATTTACAACTTTAATCATATATTATTAGGACTGTCCATGAGATCTTAATACAAATATCTATAGACTCCTCTAATATATTATTGTTTATAATTATTGAATATTAAAATATTGTATTGGTTTACAGGATGCTTTCAGGAATATAATATACTTTTTGTTCCTTTTAGAGGTTTGCCTCTCTGAGTATGAGTGGGTGTGTTTGTGTGAGAGTGAGTGAAAGAGAGAAGAGAGAGAGAAGAAATGGTTTACTAATTGTCTATGGATATATAGTGTGGGACATTGTGGCAACATATTTTACAAAGTACTTCAGTGCAGGATTAATACAATAATCCTGAAATCACTGGCTCCTAAGTAATCCCATTGAAATGGCCAGAACGTTTCCATTGTAAAATATTTACACATAGTTTTTCAGTACTTATTGACCAGCCAGATAGATGGCATATTAGAGATACATAATGTGTGTTTGTAATATCTTTATAGCTTTATTAAGACCCATTTCATAGTTAGATTTATCTGGAAGAATCAGACTAATAGTTGTCTCCATCCTGTGTACTGTGGGAGAAACTATTCAGACAGCAGTGTATAATGATGTGGAGGGTTTTTTGTTTTAGAGAAGCATACAGAGTATCTGTCTTCTTATTTTTAAAATCATTAGATGTGACACTAAAGCAGGCATTTTAGTGGTCTGTGTTCTTTTTTTTTTAGAATAAAATGTGCTGTTTGATACGGAAGCCTTTTTAAACATTGTGCATGTGTGGTGATCTTTAGAATTTCAGTACAAAGGTCCATGCACTTCCACATGCCTGTCTTATTCAGAGTTGTTGATATTCTGCTCTCTGTGTTCTTTCATTGTTGCTTTTGTGAAGCTGTTTGTCTGATTTCTTCCTTGTTTATTACTTTTGACTTGAAAAATTATATAATTCTCACACAAAATATTAAAGAAGTGTGTGGTGGCAGGGGGAATCTGCCTTCTGTGGCATAAAAGTAGACTTAGACTGAGGATCACAAGTTGCCAGACGAGCAAAAACAAACTGCAAAGGAGGCTACCTGAAACTTCACTTTTTGGGTTTTGTTCCTTCCAAAAGCTTTTGGCACTGGGGTTTGTGCAATGTTTCTAATAGCAATAAAATGGCAACATAGTATGTAAAACTTTGAATAAATTGATCCTGTATCTACAGAGCATTGTAACTGATGTCAATATGTATTCAGGGCAACCTAAGGCTCTATGCATGGAATGAACAGTTGAATATAATTGATTTATCTCTGGCCTGTAGAAATTACGATTCAAAAATCATTCTCTGATACACAGTGTATATATGTATGTTTTTCTTGTATTTCCAAATCAGATACAGCAATTTAAGTCATATCTAGCCTATGTCCATTGCAGATGTTTGGTTGTGCTGTTTGGTTCTAGCTTGTTTCTTGCTGTAGACTCAGAGCCCCAAAAAGCCTGTACTGCCTTTGAGATTATTTTCAGCAAAATTTTCATCAACAGCTTCCTAAAACAGCATATGTGACTGAATAGTTATGAAAAAAATGTTACATTTTTTGAAAGTCAGGATTTTATTTTTATTAATGTGCTACATGGCCTTTTCCAAAGAAATCTTGTCAATAATAACTAGTTATATAGGGTAAGTAATATTTATATCACAATTTTAAGTTTCCAGTAATCTTTTTAAATTCATCTAAGATGTGCCAAAAATTATCAAACAAGTTAATAATCCATACTGGTGAGAAGGAACTACATTACAACCATAGTAGCCATGCCCATTTAAATATATGACTGTGGTGGTGACAGTATATTCTTGGGATGACACGGGATCTATCTACAACCACTGGGTTAATCCTCATGTGCCAACCTGACCTGGCAGGAGTCCCAAAGTTCTTTTTCAGTTAACCGTTAGGACCCTCTCCTCCTCTGTGGCAGTTTTTCTTTCCTTCCCTGTCAACCTGACGTGTTTAAGACCTCCACCAGTATAGAATAGTTAGGAATAGGAAAAAAGTAAATAAGGAACAGGGGATTTAAATAGTTGAAACAATAGAAAGAAAAACTGAGTCCTCAAGGACCCAGAAAGAAAAATCAAACACAAAGAGAAGAGACTTGGAGAGCAAAATTAAAAAAACAAAACAAAAACAAAGTTCCAGTGAAAGTGAGATGGATAAAATAACATATATTGGACAAAATAGGGATATCGAGGAGAAAAAGTGTGAGCCACAATTAAAGTCTAAAGAGCTGATCATTAAGATGGCTCAAGGAAATAAGAAAAAATAAAAAGCAATTTAAATTGCAGAGAAGCTGACTGCAGTGGTAGTCAAGCCTCTGAAAGAAAAAAAATCCTGAAAAAAACAATGAAGCTGGCTGCAGTAGTGGCTAAGCTACCGATTGCATCTAAGCCCATGAAACAAAAAAAGTCCTGAAAGAACAATGGAGCTGGCTGCAGTAGTGGCTAAGCTGCGGATTTAGTCTAAGCACCAAAAGGGGAGGTTATAGGCATGCCTATCTTGGAGAAGAAAGCTGCAGCAGCAGTGATATCTCCAGACGCAAGTGCTGCCCACCATTTTGTGAACAGAGGTTCAAAAGCAAGAGCTGGAGATATGCCTGACTCGGAGAACAGCACTACAGTAGCAGCGAAGTTTCCTGATATGAGTTCTGCCCACCATTTTGAAAACACAGATCCTAAAGCAAGGGGCGGAGACACGCTGGGACGTGATAAACTGGAAAGAGGAGAAGGCACACCAGCAGCTGTTACAGAGAACATAGACATATGGAGCTGTTAGAGGAAAATGTCCCTCTGTACGATTCAGCTATACATCAGACACAGCTATTTCATGAATTATTTGAAACAACTGTTCACTGATGTTCCACAGACAAATAAGACAACATTAACTCACCAGGAAGATACAGATGACCCAGTCTATAGAATACCTCTTAAGGAACAGATGGCTAACAATGAGAAGGTAGTCCAACAGCACAGCATTGTTGAAATGAGGGAACATGACACATTGTTTTAAGACATCAAGAATATAGTGAGGGAGACTATAGTGAATGAAATGAATATGCTGAGACAGAGTTACTCCAATATAGCACACAGGGAAGGCTTAGTGGAAAATAATCAAATTTTAACAGAATCAAATAGAACAATGTAGGAATATAATTCAAATGCAGTGAATAATTCCTGATTATTCCTAAATTCCTAAAGATGGGACAATACAATCATACAGCATTTTGCAAGGGAAAAATTAAATACAAACAAAACAGCAAGTTAAAAACACATTGCAAGAATTGCACCATGAAGTCAGAGATACAAATAAAGCTCAGAAAAGGAAATAGAGGTTATAGAATTGGAGGATGAATCTGATGAAAAACCTAGGAAAAGTTCTAGAAAGTTAAAGTATATACAGGAAGATGATTCAGAAATGTAAATGGAGGATGGTGCTGAGCCATAGGAAGTAGATCAGGAAATGGAAGCAGAGGAGTACAATTCTTCAGATGAGGAGGAAAATAAGGGGGAATACTCTAACAGACGGTTTCCAACTGAGGCATTTAAGAGCTTATCAAACAGTGTATTGAATACATTAGGGTTAATAAATTCTATAGCTAACACACAAATTGATTAAGATAAGGATAATAAAATAGTTGTCATTTTAGAAAGACAAGGCCCTCAATTGATGGACATACCCTTTCTAGGCATGGTTAGGGATTTAATTGAAGTTGAATGGGGTACATCCTTGAGTTTTAAAAGGTTTATAGGTTACTGTCAAAGGCTATATTCCTTCATAAAACAGGATGTGAAATTCCTCAAAGTCCCCCTGGTGGACGGTCCTGTTGCTGCCTTATTTCTGGGGCGTTATTGCCACAGGAAGGTGACACAGTATTGAAAGAAGCTGACAAGAAATGAGCAGATTCAGCGTTGAGAAAAAGCGCATGAAGCATCTGCATGGTAATAAGATCTTCAGTTGCAGCTTCAATGTTTGCACAAGCGGGGCTGTTGTGGATACAAGAAATTTTAGACTCACAAGATCTCAGTTGGCAGGCATTGAAGAAGACAATGGAGAGACTTTAAAAGTATTAGAGTATGTAGCAGATGCAGGACATGATTCTGCTGTGTTTGCAGCTAGGAATATAAACACATTCACAGTGGCATGAAGATTCGTATGGTTACGGCACTGGGAGGCCAACAACGTCTCAAAGTTAGTTGGCCCATGTAACCTTCAAAGGGGAACTTTTATTTGGAGAGCAAGCTCTAGAGAAAGTTCTAGTAGAGGGCAAGGAAAAGAAACAAATCATGCCTACTTTACAAAAGAAAAGAGTGGATAGGTGTTTCTTCAGAACCAGCAACTTTTCCTTTTGAGGGCCAAGAGGCTTTTCAAGACAGGGAGATTACAAACCACAGAAACAACAATGGTTTGGAAACAGATCCCAAACAAATTGGGGAATGTGTAATAAACAGCAACAAGGTCAAGGAAAAAATAGAGGTGCACCCCCAGGAAGGGCCGACCTCAATACTGACAACAATCAGGATCTGGTGGGAGGAAGGTTGCTTCTATTTGGCACTTTGTGGAAACAACGAACATCAGATTGTTGGGTAAATCAAGTAGTAACAGAACGATCCAAAATAAATTTCCACAAAAGGCCGGAAAGCAAGTATGTTCCTTCTCTGGTATCAAAATAACACATTAAAAAAGAAGGTAATACTATCAGAAAAAGAACATTTACTACAGATAAGAGCTATATAGGAAATACCAGTACATCAACGGTACCAAGGAGTGTACTCAATATTTTTCACAATTCCAGAAAGCAATGGCACTTATTTTCCAGTTTTGAATTTAAGATAACAAAACAAGTTTGTACAGTATCAGAAGTTCAAAATGTAGACTTTGAGTACAATAAAAGAAAACCTATGATTAGGGGATTGGATGATATCAATAGACTTAGAGCAAGCCTATCTTCACATCCCAATGGCATTAGAAGATCAAAAATATCTGAAATTTCACTACCATCAGAATCAGTATCAATTCAGAGCACTACCATTTGGGTTGGTGTCGGCACTGAGGGTTTTTACGAAGGTGCTAGTCCCATTGATTGCATAGCTAAGGTTGGGAGGGGCACAACCGTACTCTTATCTCGACAATATCTTGGTAAAGGCTTGTACAAGAGAAAAACTAGTAACGGATGTAAATTTAACAATAAAATCGTTAGATTTTATGGTTTTATGATAAATTACACAAAAAGTCAGTTATTGCCCACCTGAGAAATGTCTCACTTGTGGGCAAAAATAAACACAGATACAGGATGTCTGACTTTGTCAGATGAAAGAAGGATGAAGTTAAAGGAGAAAATATCAAAAGTAAGACAATTGAAATCTGCAGATGTCATGCATTTAGCATGGATAATGGGTATCCTAGTCTCAACAATCCAATTAGTTCTGTGAGGCAGATTTCACTCCAGAATTCTCCAAAGAGTATTAGTTTCACATCAAAAAGCAGTTGGCCTCAACAAGCATTGTTTAGTGCCTTTACCAACAACATTAAAAAAGGATTTGATATGATGGTTGAAGGACTTCAACTTGACCAGAGGACTGCTGTTAGTAAATCAGAACATAGTACAGGTAACAACAGAAAATGTTACTGAAAATACAAAAAGAAAAGGTGGTCGGTAGTCCTAATAGTGCTGTACTGGCTGAGGAGACCATGGTTCCCATTACTTCTACAGATGGTAGTGGAACAACCATGGAAACTACCACAGAGGGCAGATCTGTTAAGACAGGGTCCAGTAAGTCATCTGGATCCAGGATGGCTAGCTTTAACTGCCTGGAAGTTGAGAGGAAATCTTTTGAGATAAGTGACTATTCAGAAAAAGTCATAGATACGATTTTGGCATCTTGCAGAGCGTCCACTCAGCAGCTTTATATGAGAACATAGACAGTGTTTGACAGATGGTGTGAATCGAGGCGTTTGCAAACACATATAGCACAGATAAAGGACATTTTATTGTTTCTGAAAGAGGGATTAGACAAAGGTCTAAGGCCTAAAACATTAAAAAGGCAAGTGTCTGTCATTTTGACTGTGGACTGGTGTCAACCCATCCACATATCAACAGATTCATAAGAGGTGCTACTTTATCCACTTATCCAACTCCCCCCCCCCTTCAGACCTTAACCTGGTTTTAAATAGACTTACAAAGGCTCCTTTTGAACCTCTCAGAGAAGCATCTCTAAGGATTCTGTCTTGTAAAGTAGCTTTCCTTGTTGCCATTACGTCAGCAAGGAGAGTGTCTGAATTGGTGGCCTTATCGGTTAGCTCTAACTTATGCAAATTTGAAGACAATAGATTAGTGTTAATATTGGGCCTATCTTTTGTACTTAAATATGTTCCCAAGCAAGGGATAACTGATCCAATTTACTTACCTGATTTTTGCCCTAATCCCATCAGTGGGAAAAACAATGGCATACTCTTGACGTTAAGAGAGTTGTTAGAATATATATCAAAAGAACAAGAAAACTACGACATACTGAGGCTCTCTTTGTGTTATTCCATCCAAGATCATTAGATCAAAAAGCATCTAAAACGGTCATTGATTTTTGGGTTAAGTTATATATTTTCATGTGCTATGACTTTGAAAATAAGCCTAGACCTCAGACAGTTTGGCCACATTCAACAAGGTCTGTGTCTACTATGACAGCATACTGGGTTTTTTCATCTTTACAATATATTTGTGATACAGTTGATTGATCGGAACCATCCACATTCATAAAACATTATAAATTGGACAAGTACAGGTTAGCGCAAAGCATCATTCGGGAGAATGGTGCTTCATTCTGTACTAAATTCAGATAAATAGTAATACCCACCCAAGTATGGGAGGCTTGGGCATATCTCAGTGGTTGTGGATTGATCCTCCGTGCCATCCCCAGAATGAGATGTACTTACCGAGAATATTCATTCTGGGATGACAGGAGGTACAATCTACGCCCACCCAACCCTCCCCCCCAAAAAACCTCAAAACAATAATAGTAACAAGTTGATAATATGATTAGTTTAGAACAGGGCTATGTAATAAAACTGGTGGAGGAGGAGAGGAGTCCTAACGGTGTTAACTGAAAAAGAACTTTGGGATTCCTGCCAGGTCAGGTTGACACATGAGGTAGTAGTTGTGGATTGTATCTCCTGCCATCCCAGAATGAATATTCTTGGTAGGTACGTCTCATTTTGTACATCTAAAACTTAGAACTGATATCTATCTAATCTATTTTAGATAACTGATATCTAACTGATATATTAATATCAGTGTTAAAGAAGGCTGGACTGGCTTTTTTTAATGAAACACCTCTATGCTAGATAATTTAAATTTGAGCATTAGAATTTATTTTAGTGTTAGAAAAATATGAGTTTAAATTTTAGCATATCCTGTCAGACATTAGCATATCCTATCATTTCATTAGCATCTCTATATATCACACACGTGCGCCTACTCAGAAACTGGTTCAGAACCTTCTGGAATGTAGATGTTTTAGCATTTTTGTCCCTTCTCACATATGATTGTGCTTTACTGCAATCTCTTTAGCTCTGTTTTGTTTACCACAGTGGTAGCATTGCTAGAACTTTTCTCATTGTGTTAGAGTATTTTAAATTATTTCTTTATCTTCTGTTCCCTTTCTCAATGATCTTCAGAGAGTTTTCTTTTCTTTAAAGAAGCTGCACGTCACCTGCTGTTGGCAAAAGTCATGCTTAGAGGCTATGGTCTCAGGCTTTTTTCTAACACTGTGTTTGGGGCAAGAGTAACTGTCGTGAACTTTCATAAGTCCCTCCTATGTTTAGAGGTAAACCATGCTATTCATATGCTAGGACTTCACCGGTCAGACTCATTAGAATTGGGTACCTATCTCAGACTCCTGGTCTGGAAAAGTACAGTAGATTCTGTTGCCCATCCCTCAAAAAAGCCCTTCCAAGGGACAGGATAGCATTCCTTATGAAACACCTGCCTCAACAGAAAAAGGAAGTGGTGACACTGTCCTTCAGAGAAGCTGGAAGTGATGCCTGTGATCAGTGGCAAAGCATGTGGCAGATTCTGCCTCTGAGTTGCTGTTGGGAGTGATTACTCTATGAACATACTCTTGTCTTTAGTCCACAGCACTGAATCAGGATGCCCACTCATACCTATACTTCAACATGTGTTCATTATCATTGGCCTTGAGATCTCAGTAGTCTTCAAGATTTTCTTTAACTCATTATCTTCTCCCCAAAGATATCTCTTCAAATGGCATTCATCAGATGAGAAGTTACATCTGTTACTTCAGGTTTCACAACTCAGCGTGTTCACAAAACATCATGAAACATTTCTTAAAATGTACAGCTAGCTCTCAGTATTCAATCCCCCCCCCCATAAACCCACATACTGCACCACATTTTGGAACCTGTTTGAAGGCCTTTCTACTATCTTGGCATTCCGTTACCACTGTCCGAGAAAGCAGATAGTTGCTGGCAAACAGCAAGAATCTGGGAAAGTAGGCAACTGGTAAGTAGCACAAAGGAATGGAAATACATTCTTGCAAAGATTAGTCCAGCAAAGCAATCCAAAGAGTCGGGGCTTACAGCATTCAAACAAGGGTCCAAACAAGTTCATGGATCAATAGGATCAGGCAGCAGCATAGTCAGGAACAGTCCAAGGTTTAAACACGAGTCAAGGCAACAGGAATCAAGGTAACAGGAACATAGAGTCAGAGATAGCAGACACAAAGCTTTTTCAAGGAAGATCAATTGATCTATGACAAAGCCTCCATAGCTCCCCAAAGTGTATATATATTAATCAAGGCTTTGTTGGGTGCTCCCTGACAAGCAAGTGTTTCTGATAAAGCCTCAAGCTATCTTCTTTGAGCTTCCTTTTGGGATTGCTGTTGGCTGAATGATGGTGGAGGTAAGTCCTCTTCCTCATCCTTATCTGATTGGCAGGGCTCTCTGCTGGGACTGGTGCCAACCCACTAGGACCAGGCTCTTCTTCTGCTTGAGCCTTCAGGTTGGCAGGGGTCACTGCTGGCACAGGTGTAGATAAACCTGTGCCAGGGTCCATAGCGCCATTCTCTGCCATGTCCTGCCATGTCCTCCTCTGATTCCATACCCTCATCAGACTCGCGGTGCATGACAATCACAGACCAGTGGGGCCTCTGTACAATTCAACAAGACTACACAATAGAATTTGATATTCTGCCTCCAGGGAAACATGTTCTGTCATCTCCACTCCTTTATGAGATAGATAGGCTGCTTTTCAAGGGGCAGTGACTCTACTCACTGTACTTCTATCACCTAGTGGAATGTTGGGCTTCAATCTATTGTGGATTTTAAGAGGCTTCCTTCATTACTCAAAAGCAGTTTAGAATGATCACACTTTGCCAACATCCTTTCTCTACTCAAGGAGGGAGATTGTTTTGTTACCAGAGAATTGAAGCACATTTATTTTCACACCACTGTTGAGTATTGACACAGATAACATCTCCATTTCACCTTAGGACTTTACCTCTACCAATTTCAAATCCTGATCACACCATGGCACCAAGGATTTTTACATTGGTGATGGCTGTAGTGACATCAGCTCTTCATCACAGGGTCATTTTTTGTTCCCATATACATGTACAGGAGATGACTGACTTCTGATGGCTCATTCAAAGTATTGTGTGTATTGATACTGGCATGTTGCCCTTGGGCTCCTGTGTTATTTGGGTCTGTGTATCAATACTCAGAAAATGTATTTGATTCACATAGGGATGACGTTGTTGTTGTTGTTGTTGTGTGTCTTCAAGTTGTTTCCAACTTAAGGCAACCCTAAGGCATATTATTTTTAGTCACTGCAAATTCATGGTCAGTTGGCTCTGTATCAGTGCCTAAGAACTGTTGACAGTAATCAAAGTACGCAGGACCTTATTCCTGCACCTCTGGAATCATGTTGAGCAGGTAATACTCACACCAGGGATGTAAATCTGTCAAATGTAACAAGAAATAATTTTTCTATTTTTCTCCATGCTGCTAGTAAGTCCTCCAAAACTGCTGGATATAACATTCCTAACAAAGTTTGTCTCAGCATTCTTCTTAACTCAAGAGGTCATTGTCCCAACATTTTATCCTAGCCTATCAGTGCCCAAGGCTGTGTTCTTTCAGTATATAGTTGTCCCTTCATATTTGCTGGGGTTTGGTTCCAGGATCCCCCATGGATACCAAAATCCGTAAATACTCAGGTCCCATTATATGCAATGGCATAGCAAAATAGTGTCCCTTATATAAGATGGCAAAATCAAGGTTTGCTTTTTGGATTATTATTTTTTAAAGAATATTTTCAAGCTGTGAATACTTAAATCCGTGGATACCAAATCCGTGGATATGGAGGGACAACAGAGCACTGGTCTTATTTTCAGCTATACATATTTCTTTGTCTGCTATTCTAGACCCAAATGGGGAGAACATGTGTCTTCTTCAAAGGTTCGCCAAGTGCATTATGAAAACCCATCTCATTGACTTGTCAGCTGACTTAATTGCCTCTCTGTATCCCCACCATAGTCAGTCTGTGAGGGCCACATGTACCTCAGTTGTATTCCTGAAAGGTGTGACTTTACTGGAACTTTGCCAAGAAGCAACCTAGTCTAAGCCATCCATTTTTATTGAGCACTACTTCCTATATATGCCAAAGTGGATATAGCTTTTGAGAGGGCTGTGCTGGCATCAATGTTGTCATAAGGTTTATTCCCACCTGACTTTTCTAGTAAGCTTGCTAATTGACACTCATATGTGTGACACACAGAGACTAAAGAAAGGACAAATTTTTACTTGTAACTGTAATTCTTCTGGAAGGTACCTGTACGTTCACACAACCCACCCTTCCTCCCATTTCTTTCATTGGTTTACCAGTGGCTGGTGGTTATTAGAACTGAGGAGATGGCAGCATGACCGTAGGTATAAGGGAGTGGAAGCAGAATCACTACCAAAATCTGGGGATGAATGGGTGAATGTGGGGAGAACCACAGTTAAAGAAAATCAACCTGCCCTTCATATTTGACATAAAAAGTATTTTACAGGTTAGATGGCCTTCTTTGTTTCACAGTTTTTCTTTGTTTTTTTACATCACTCTTCCTATTTGTGTGCATGGTATAACTGGAAGCCCAGCTAAATGTACCTTTTTATTTTGACATAAAAGTATCACTAATAAATTCTGTCCTTAGATCTTTATCATTGCTATAAGGCAACACATGGAGTCTTTTTAAGATGAGGGAATATCAGTTATTCTCTTTTATTAAACTCAGTAGAAAGTGCTTTTTAACTGTCAGAAATGCTTCTTCAGAATAACTATAGCTTTTGAGTTCTACAGAATTCTTTTGGTAGAGGTATATTTAACTCTTGGAGGTCTTCGATTCATAGATTCTCCAGAAGCTGAAAACCTGATGGCAAACAACAACAAATACATAACTCTAAACACATTGACAGCTAATTCTAGAACTTATAATATGAAAATGTACAAAGTATGAGATATTTTGAATAAGCTGAACAACTAGAACAGTGCATCTTTCAAAGAGAATTGCTGTGGGTGTTCTGCACCTCTTTAGAACTTCTTTCTATTGAAGAGCACAGCATGTGTCTTAAGATACTTTGTTGTACCTTGAAAATAACTTGAAAGGTGTTCCCATTCCTTGCAACAGCTTGTTTTTACTGTTTTAATATTTTACTATAAACCAGGGGAAGTGTTATGGGTTTGGTTTATTTACAAAAATGACTTTAAATGGGGTGGATGAAACTGAGAAATTGGATGGGGAGGTGACTTTGCCTTTTGGCCTCTGCCATTTTGCTGCTCCAGATTCATCGCAGTATCGTTTTATACTCTGTGAGTGCTGGAAATGCATTTTTGGCCCCACTAGTGTAAAAGCCATTTTGATTGTCATTAATTTATATACAGGTATTTGCATGTAATGTGCAGCTTGCCCTGAAGTAAGACACACAAAGATAAGCAAAACAAACATATTAGTTCCAGATCTTCTTCGTGGTCTCTGTGAATCACACAGCTGGGTTATTCCTGCGCCTGCGCAGAGCATTCGGAACCTTCTGGTATCGCTAGGCAGAATGTGCTTTGCAACATTTTGGCAGTAACTCCGCCTCTTCTAACGGTCCCTTTAAAAGGCTCTCCCGTCTAATTCCCCTCAGTTCCTTTTTTTCCACCGCGTTAGCAACTTGAAGGAACCTTCTGTTGCTTATCCTATCTATTTTCAGTTTCGTTTTTGACTCGGACTGGATTTTTGACTACGATTTTACCTACTCCCTTGGATTTGTCTGCTCTCTCTGATACTCAACTTGACACGGCTGGCTGACGACGGTATCTCTTCATCCCTTGGTTTTGGTTTTGATCTTGACTTCCCGGCTAGACCCGGTCCTCTTCTTCTACTGTGCCACTCGAAATGGTCTCAAGAGCTGCTTTCAAGAGGTGCTCCATTTGCCAAGCAAAGTTGCCAAGTTCGGACGGGCACTCTAAATGCCTTATTTGCTTGGGTGAGTCGCATAATGTTGATGCTTGCGTCCACTGTAGAGCCTTTACACCCCAGGCTCGCAAACACCGATCCTTGCGTTGGAAGTCCTTTCTATATGAAAAGGCCCTTATACCACCCGTGGCCTCCACTTCGGCTACCAGGCAGCCTGCCTCTCCTCAGAAAAGGGGACAATCAGTTTTACCTCGATCCCCTCAGAAGAAGCGTCACCGATCAAGGAGTCCTTACCACCGTCGGTCTATGGCCTCTGACCCTGAAGCGGTACGGCATTCTCATAAACATGCAGCCAAACCATCCTCAACTGAGGACCGAGCTTCATCGGATTCGACCGCTTCGACTTCGAAAGCGACGCCTCAGGACTGAGCGGGACCAAGGGACCCCGGTCGGGACCGGGAATCCTTGACATCCTCTAAGGATAAGGTCTCCCAAGAAAACAAAGAAGACCAAACACTCTTCTCGAAGCGATGACACTTCGAAGGACTTGGCTAAGTCCTCCACGGAGGTGACTCCACACCCACCTGCCGCGGGTGCTACAATGGTGCATGAACCTGTGGCTCCAACTCGAGAAGAATCTTGAATCCAGAGATCCGACATGGAACAGCCCTGCTCCCGTACGGGTACTCCAACTCCTTCTCTGGAGGCACCAAAGTCCCTCTCCATCGTCAGATTCGTCAATATCCTCCGAGTCTTCTGAGAGCTACATGCCTTATATTCCATCTCCACAACCTGACCTGCTAGACGAAGTCTCATCTTCGCCTACAGATGATGTTTGATCTTTCTCCAAACAGGTTGTACGCATGTCTCATGCACTTGAGTTGAAGGTGGTTGAGAAAGAGTCGGAGCCAGTGGACCCAATTTACCACCGCTTAAAGTTAAAGGCCCCTCCAGCGCCAAGCATCCCTATTCTGCCTTCCCTCTTGAAGTTGGCTCAGGGTTCATGGGAAAACCCATCCTCCATCCTGTCAGCTTCAAAGAGAATCGATCGTCTATACCGGGTGGCAGGTGACAACATTGACTGGCTGAAAGAACACCCGCATTCCAATTCCATGGTGGTTGAGGCTTCGCAAGCAAAGACACAACGAAGGACCCAGACGACCCCATTGGACCAAGAAGGCAGAAATCTGGATATAATTGGCAAAATGATGTACTCAGCTGCTGGCTCAGCTTCCGAATTGCCAATTATTCCATATGCATGGGGGCTTATCAGCACATCTTGTGGGAGAGAATGATGCCCCTGATTCAAGACTTGCCCGATGAGAGGAGGAGGCTAGCCGAAGCCATCCAGGCTGAGGCCCAACTGTTGGCCGGGCAGCAAATGAACTAGGCGAGGCATGTTGCGGACTGTGCCGCCAAGACTGTTGCAGATTCCATCGCCCTATGACGACATGCTTGGCTCCACTCCTCTGGACTCACTCCTCAAGCTGCAGCGACCATTGAAGACATGCCGTTTGATAACTCCAGCCTCTTCAATGGGTCCACTGATGAGAAGCTAGAGTTTACACAGAAGATGAGGACCACTGCACACAAGTACGGTATGCCATCGTCCTCATCTTCTACTTTCCGGGCACGGAACCATACAAGCTGGCAAGGCTCATCTTACGGCCTCCAGTTCAAATGAGGGAACACGCCTCAATCATCTAGGCACTCCCGATTCCAACAGCCTCCATCTTCGACTTCGTCGGTGAGGGGTCAGAGCTCGACCTCCCGCTACAGGCTGCCCTCCAGACAAAAACCAAAGAACCATGGCAGAAGGAGGTTCTGATTCACCTTAACCTCACTGTGACTATCTCTTTTTTCCTAGACTCCCCTGTTCGGAGACCAACTGTCATCATTCCAGGACACCTGGTCCTCAATAACATCGGACCACTGGATACTACAGATCGTACAATAAGGCTACTGGATTGAATTCGACGTTCTGCCTCCAACAGGTCTGATACGACCAATGCCGCCCTCCCCTCCTCAAGGAGGTGCAGACGCTACTCCAAAAAGGGGGCATCGAACCCATCGATCCCGATCTCCGACACCTCTGCTTTTTCTTGAGGTACTTCCAAGAAAGTACACCAAGAAAGACGGGGGATTCCATCTAATCCTGGATCTCAGAGGGGTGAACAAATACATTGCCCCGAGGAAATTCAGGATGGTCACTCTAGCTACTATACTGCCCCTCCTTCAACAAGGGGACCGGTTTGCAACCATAGACCTCAAGGATGCCTACTTTCACATTGGGATCCATTTTGTGCACAGATGGTACCTGGCGTTCCAGATCAAGGACGATGCCTTTCAGTTCCGTGTCCTTCCGTTCGGCCTCTCCACGGCACCGAGGGTGTTTACAAAGTGTATGTCTGCAGTGGCCGCCTTTCTTCAACAACAGGGAGTGATAGTCTTCCTTTACATCAACGACTGGCTAATGGTCTCAAGGTTCAAACACCAGCTCGAGATGGACATTACTTTCACCCTAGATATGCTGAACACCCTGGGACTTGTTGTCAACATGGAAAAGTCTCATCTCATCCCATCCCAATCCATTCAATTCATAGGGGCCTGACTGGATTCAGTGACTGCGAGGGCATACCTCCGTTGGGATCAATTTGACACTCTTCAATCCCTCATCCATGACTGCCATCGATCCTGGAGACTGTCTGCTCATGCAGTACAAGTTCTACTGGGCCACATGGCGGCTACCACCTCAGTCACTCGCCTGGCCAAACTTCGATTCCGACCGCTTCAAGCCTGGTTCCTGAATGTATTTGATCCTCTGCGAGATTCACCCAGAATGCTCTTAACAATGCCACGATGGGTAAATCGCTCCCTGGATTGGTGGCTGATACCAAGCAACGTACTGTCTGGCCTGCCATTTGAGCCTCCACAACCAGAGGTCTCTCTGGTGACAGATGCCTCCACACTGGGTTGGGTAACCCACCTCGGACCCCATGATATCCAGGGTGTTTGGAGTGCCAAAGAACAGACACTTCATATCAACGTGCTGGAGCTTCTTGCAGTTCAAAAGGCACTTTGGGCCTTTGAGACTCTGGTGACGGGCAGGACCTTGCTCCTACTGACAGACAACACCTCTGTCATGTATTACCTGAACAAGCAAGGAGGAACGAAGTCCCCACAGCTTCTCCAACTCACACGTCAAATTTGGGACTGATGTGTTCATCGAGACATTCTTCCCCAATCCATCCACCTTCCATGGGAGGAGAATATTTTTGCAGATGGACTGAGCCGGTCCAGGTCATCCGTCCACAAATGGATGCTAAACAGGCATGTGGTGCAGGAGCTCTTTCATCGCTGGGGAACTCCTTTCATAGACCTCTTCGCGACCCGAGAGAACAAACAGTGCATGCAGTTTTGTTCCAGGATCCGATCCAGGGGAGCGAGGGGGGGATGCATTCATGTTCCGGTGGACAGGACCATTCCTCTATCTTTTCCCTCCATTCCTGCTCCTTACAAGAGTGATCGCCAAACTCTGTCGGGACCAAGCGAATGCAATATTGATCACTCCATGGTCGCCTCGGCAGGCGTGGTTCACACCGTTACTCCACCTGTCCGGTCGGTGCTTCATCCAATTACCAGACCATCCCGATCTCATGATTCAGAATGGCAGGGTCAGACATCCCGACCTCAAGACACTCCGCTTGACAGCCTGGAGGATATGTCTGTGACTCCTCTCCCATCTGTAATCATGCCTCCTGCTGTTTTTCCACCTGACGTCCAAGCTGTTGTGGATGCAGCTAGGAAGCCATCTACCCGCAAATCCTGTCTATACAAATGGAAACGTTTTGAAGCATTCCTAACTGAGCGTGTCCTGAACGTGGACTCTTGTTCTGTGCCAGTTGTCCTCCACTTTCTTCTTCTATCAGAAACAGGGCTCTCGATATCCTCCCTCAGATGCTATCTGGCAGCGATCTCAGTCGAATTCCAAGCTCGGGGTCAACCCTCCCCATTCCAAGACCCAACAGTCAAGAAGTTCCTGAAGGGGTATATCAACCTTCATCCCCCGGTACTCGAACCCACCCCGGCTTGGAGCCTCGAACTCGTCCTTTCCCAGCTGGTGAGATGACCCTTCGAGCCCATGGCTACAGCTGACCTTCGTCTGCTCTCTTGGAAGACTGCCTTCCTTATTGCCATCACCTCTGCTCATCGGGCTGGAGAACTGTGTGCCTTATGGTCAGATCCACCATACATAGCCTTCCATAAACACAAGGTGGTGCTCAGACCAGACATTTCTTTTCTGCCAAAAGTGGTCTCCAGCTTCCATCTCAACCAGCCCATCGTTCTGCCTGCGCTGATGCAGAACCTGAAAGACATATTTGAGTGTACCCTCCATTCCATGGACATGCAGAGGGCGCTCACGTTCTACATACAACGAACTGCTCCAATCCGTAAATCACCTCAGCTATTTGTTTCCTATGCGGATTCGAAGCTGGGTGCACCGATCTCATCTCAGCGCCTCTCAAAGTGGGTGACTTCGACCATTGCCCTTTGCTACCAACTTGCTAAGAAACCATTGCCTCCTCGGGTTTGTGGACACTCCACAAGGGCTGTCTCCACTTCAGCGGCTTTCCTTTCAGGGGTGCCCCTAGAGGAAGTCTGCTGCGCTGCTACCTGGTCATCACCTCTGGCTTTCATCTTACATTATAGACTGGACACTCGTTTTGGGAGGGCTGTATTTTTGTCTTCCATTCAATGAGTAAGTTTGATTGACTGATTGGTAATGATTTACTTATTTTTTAAAGAATGTGCTGTCAATAAATCCATGTGTTGTTTGAATACACAGTGTTGTCCTTGTCTACTGATGAACAGGACATACCCGCCTCCTGGGGGAAAGCTTGCTAGTCTACCCAGCTGTGTGATTCACAGAGACCACGAAGAAGATGGACGGGTTGTTTACCTGTAACCATAGATCTTCGAGTGGTCTTCTGTGAATTCGCACAGACCCGCCCATCCTCCCCTCTATGTCCTTATATGGCATATATGCTTTAATGTTCCTCAAGCTGCTGATTGCGGCTTCATTCAAGGAACTGAGGGGAATTAGGTGGGAGAGCCTTTTAAAGGGACCGTTAGAAGAGGCGGAGTTACCGTCAAAATGTTGCAAAGCACATTCTGCCTAGCGATACCAGAAAGTTCCGAATGCTCTGCGCAGGCACAGGAATAACCCAGCTGTGTGAATTCACAGAAGACCACTTGAAGATCTATGGTTACAGGTAAGCAATCTGTCCTTTTATAGTTCAGCTTACATATGCTGGCTAGTATCCTGTTCAGTAGTTACAAGTTTGTAAAATGGATGAATAACTAACATGACCCCAGAAGCCTAATTTTTCAGCGTGGTAGCACCCCAGTTGAAAGTTTACCAAGGCACTGTATATCGGTGCTCTGGGAAGTGGTGTCTGCAGCACTCCTCCAGTCACTGTGCATTGAGACACTGGATATTTCTCCAGCTGCCTGTTCTCCATTCACCTCATGACCTGGACAGCAGTATAGACATTATTTCCCAGTGCCTCCATCTGCAGCACCTCGGAAACACTTAGGTTGGGATCCTGCCAGGCTGAAAACGTAAGTTTTTTTTTCAGGGGGTGGTGCTGCAGATGATATTCTCAAATGTAATTACAACAACTGTGCTCCATCATCATGGTTATGTCTGACAATGCAGGACCTCAGCCTTTGTTTAGCCCACCTTTCCTTCCGTAATTAATACTATTAGTTTCTAAGAAACTCGGTTATTTACTAAGAAAACCTGGTCACCCTAAAAGTCTGAAAATAAATGTTTGAAAACGTTTTACTGGCTGTGGTACAGAATAGATTTGGAATGTTATGTAGCTTTCAATTTACAGTCTGAAGATTTAAAAGCAGTAAAAGTGAGCAGGACACAGTGGTACTCTGCTAAATTCTGTTGTCATTTTTTATTGAGCTTTTTGTCATAAAAGTACAGTGTGAGCTGTATCCTTTAAAGAAACACATTTGAATGTACTGTCTTCTTTGTGTGTGCTTTTTTCTCCCTTTGCATGTCCTTTGTTTCTTTTCTTGCCAGATGTTTATTTTGTAGGTCACTGCTGTTTTGTCTTCTGCTGTTAATTTGTTGCTTTCCGTTTTCTAACTTGTCTAGAGCCTAGAAGAGGAGATAGCATCAATTTTATTTAGTAAAGAGGGTTTTTCCAGTAGTATGAAATCTGCCTTCACTTCAGCTACCTTGTGGACAACAGAGGGCACTGTTGTGAAAGATAATATATCTTCTGAAAAGCTTTCTGCCTCACTCTTCTCTCAGCTGCCTGAGGTGCTTTTCCACATTTACTTTTTCCAATATAAAGCAATATATGTAGATGGAACGAAGGGAGTAATTCTGCATCATGATAGGTAAAATTTGCCTTTTGCACTGAATAATTGCAAGAATATTAGGGCAAAAAATAAGAGCTTTGTGGGGGCTCTGATGTGCACGCTGAGCTATTGCATGAATGTACCGTACTTCCTTCATCACATCCATGTTCAAGTCACATCTGTACATGTAGTGGAGATGGATCACTAGCTTGTAAATATTAGGTGTAACAAAGTAAAACAGCCACCATAAATCAAAATGCATTTTAGAGGCAGGCCTTCAAAAACAGTAGTCCTTCCTGCTTACTTATTGTGCTTTTACATTCCACTTATATTTGAAATTATCTATTACCTATAATTAAATAAAACCTTTACACCTTTTATTCTGTGAAATTAAAAACGGTCCATCATGTTGCAGATGAAGTGTTAGGTTTAATTGAAGATACAGTTGAATTTTTCTTTTCAGTTATTCCATTTTGGTTTTATCATTTGCTTTCTGTGTATCATTGTTTAGGTTGTAAAATCTACATCATTCAGTTGGTATTGATGATAGGTCACAATGAATATTTAAATCCAATATCAGTTTCTTTGGGACAGCATGTATGACAGTACAGGAAATCTTTGTGTGGGTTTTGTATGTTTGTATTATTGTGGCATGCCAGTTGTTCTCCTCCATTTGATATAGAACCCTTATACAGGGGAAAAAATTATATTTCATCAGCCAGCAAATATACAGAGGCAGTAATGACTGTGGAGGATGTAACATTTCAAAAGTGTATACTGGTAGTATAGAGAGACACTTTGCAGACTTGTAGAATTACCTTCAAGGGTGCCAATTATTTATTATATACAGTAATTTTGTTAGAGAAGTATAGTGCATGCATATAGATATAGTTGCTCTTGAATGATTGATTTAAACCACTGAGGCTGTCACCAATTACTATTGATTTCCACTTGGTAGTGTCTTTATTCCAATTTTTTTAAGACAAGTGATTGCTTTTTTAAAAAATGTAAATGCCATATTTCATATTTAACTTGGTTAATGGTAAGGATGTGAAGGTTTCAACTGGAGACAAACCTAGAAAAATAAAAGTGAAGTAGTAAAATGCTAAAAACTTGAAAAATTAAGTCCTGTCCACTAAATGCTATCTTAGCTTTTTAAAAAATTGTGGAGGGGGAAACAGTATTTTTGTGTGTCCTTAGAAGTAGAATGTTTTATAGCACTCTAGACTACAAATGCTGGGTTAGATCCAGATTTAGTCATACTTGTAGTAGATCCTGTGAAATCAGTGGGACTTAAGGTAGTCATGACTGACTTTAGACCCATTGACTTTACTGGATCCAACATACTGTATTTTTTCAGTGTACTTATGGTTATGCCAATTTAACAAAACTGTGCCATAAATATGTAAGTGTGCAGTTAGTCCCTCTATGCTATTTGTGAAGTGAGAAAAGCAGATGTTTATGTCAACAAGTGTAGAAATTTGTATTTATGTGTGCCTTCTGGTTGCTTTTTGTTCCACAGAGATTTACTTCCCAAACAGAAGAATTCTCCATTGGAACCAGCAGGACTACTAAGGTTCTCCTTTTTTGCCATAGTCCAGCGACATTTCTGAATCATTCTTCTTTCCTTTGTCCCCCCCCCCCTGCTTTTATTCATTATTACAGTCAACTTGGTTTTTCATGTGACTGAAATCATCCATCACTTAGCTTTATGTTCATTATTTTATTTATTCATATGTTCTACTTTTTGTTTTTCCTCATCCATTTGTTTTGTGCAGAGTTCGCATGAGACTCTGAACGTAGTGGAGAAGAAGCAGGCAGAGGTTGGGATAGAAGAGACAGTAGTCACAGATGATACCAACAGGGACAAAATACAAGTTGTCTCTGCTGGGAGGGAAATTCAGAAGATGGAACATCTATCAAAAAAAGACTCTTCATCATTGTCATCAGATAACAGCAGTAGCGAGAGTGAAGATGAAGCAGGAGAATATCAGCCATACCAACAGATGACGCAGGATTCCATAAAGGAAGAGTTAGAAGAAAATGAAGTTATTAAAGAGGAGGAGCAACAGAAGGCAGATGCAATAGTGTGCATGGAAATTTCACAAGACGTCTGTTCAGCTCAAGTAACAGTTGAGCACACAGAAGTAAGAGAAGGTTTTGTTCAGAGAAATGAAGTATCCACAGAGACATCTGGAGAGGCAAACTTTCCTAAATTGGATAAGCAAGATCTGAAAGAAGAGAGGGTGGAAGAGCAGCTCAAAGTAAACGGAGAGGCATCGCATATTGACATTGATGTTTCACCACAAATAATTTGTTGCTCTGAGGTAAATGGTAGAAGAGGAAGGAACTCTAGATTAGATACCTCATCATAGGGTTAAATATCTCTGCCTTTCTTCTTCTCTGTCCTCTTCAAGTTTTCAAACAAATTAAGATCTGGAAGGGAGAAAAATTGATGTACAAATTCTGCCCTTGGTCATGGCTTCTGAATTTTTGCTACATCTATTTTGGTTTCCCAGAAAAGCGAACTTGCCTGGGATTATACCATCTTCCTTTCTTTTTTATGTTCTGCTTTTGCTTTCGTATGTTAATTTGTTTGAGTCTTGTCCTGTCTAAAGTGTTAGTCTTTTATGACCCTACAATAACTTTTAATTGGAATGCTGAAGTTTACCTATTTTCTGCATGATGCAAATATAGTCAAACCATATCATATATAATATTCTTCTTTAAATCATTAGGGTATGGGGGGGGGGGTTGATTTACTATCTTCCCCTAGGTATTTTGTGAAATTGCTGCCTAGATCCTGATCCAGAAACACCCAGGATTTATAAGAATACACGGTCCATGTAGTCCTCCGTAAATCATTATAAAATACAGTCATCAACATATTTATTGCTTTTAATCAAAAGCTTTTGAAGATACAGATATTATTTTATAATAGTCATATGCAGTCTTTTCGAGGAATACATCTATTGCAGTAGTTGTGCAATCAAATGAATGTAAGCCTGGAACATATGGCATAGTAGGGCATCTGAGAATGGAAAGTAAAGGACAGTTCAGAGGTTGTATTTCAACTATGTACTTTTGTTTTCCTGTCAAACAGCACGTGCTCCAACCTTCTTCTGGAATGTGGGGGAATAAACTCTATCTTCCCCCAGTCCCTTCCAAAAATATAATGTGTAGTATTGCAGTTGTGTTTTCTTTTTTACAGACTGGTACATATAGCAGCTGTATTGATGGAGGAACAATACTGGCAACACCTATCTGCACAGGCAGTTTCTCATCAAGTTAGAATTATGTGTTTAGTGGCTCTCTAACTAAGACAGGGTATTTCTACCCACCAACAGAACTAGATTTATGGAAATGGAATAGTTGTAATGTTGGCCAAGGGCATATAGCC
The DNA here is from genome assembly GCA_030847615.1 of Gambelia wislizenii. Lineage (NCBI taxonomy): Eukaryota > Metazoa > Chordata > Lepidosauria > Squamata > Crotaphytidae > Gambelia > Gambelia wislizenii. Next base: position 121,121,248 of record JAUMIR010000001.1, read on the forward strand.
CACAGACTTGACCTTGTTCACACGGGCAAGATGTCTTCTGTTCCAAGTGCTTCTCAACAGATATACATCTTTTTATTAAAATCACCAGGTCAGACAGGAGTGGAATGCATGGCCTTCTACACATTGTTAGACTGCAATTACCCTCAGCTCTAGCCAGCATAATCAGTGGTTAGGGATGATGGGAGTTGCATCTAAGAACATCTGGAGAGTCACATGTGATATAAAAATGTGTAGCATGTTATGGAAGCTGTACAACCTCATTTTTGAAGTGACAGCTTTTGCATACATAGGAGCACATTTTGCTTGACTCAACCCAGCGTCAGAAATGTCAGACTTCACAGATATTGAATCTTGATTCAATCCTATTCTTAAGAGCTTTTTGTTTAGTGGATACAAGACTTACTGTGTACCTATATGCCTTTTTCTATATACTTTTTAAAAACTGGTTTCCATTACGAGTGGATAATCTTAATGCTGTAGCTGTTTTTACTTCCTCTTTACAATGAGAATACATTATGAAAGTGTACCCAAAGTTCTAAAAACTTGCACTATCAAGTTGTAGCATCAATAAACTTCTAAATTGGTTCTAAGCTATGGATACATACAGTGGGAAACTGTGATTATCCATGGCTTGCTTTTAAAAAAAAGGAACACAAGAAACTTTGAATATTATACCACTTACTTGGATGCTGAGGTTCATAAATGACTTTTTTAATATAAGCTACTGATTTGAATTAAAATCCATGCATAATATGGAAAATATGCTAATCTTGTTTTTAGATGTTTTGTATGCAGTAAAGTGGCATGTGTGTGTTTTATGGTTTTCATCTGAAGGTTTGGGTTTAAACGTTTTAACAAACATCTTTAAATATTGGTATTTTGTGGCTTGAAACTTACTGATAGACTGATAAATGTCTTACGTTTTATCTTTTTATGACTTGTGAATTCATGATGTTCTGTGTCTTCCTAAACACTAGCCTCCTGTGGTTAAAACAGAGATGGTGACCATTTCCGATGCTTCACAGAGAACTGAAATCTCTACCAAGGATGTACCAATTGTTCAGACAGAGACTAAAACAATCACGTATGAATCTCCCCAGGTACAGCTGTTGCATAATGCTCATTCAACTGAGCACCTACCCACAACTTTTGTCTAGCAGACAGATCATCATACATATAATACTCTGCACATTATACTGGATAGTCTTCCATGCTTGCTAGCTTTCTACCTTTATATTTATCAGGCTTTTTCACTTACAAAGGTGGGCTTTAAAAGATCAAACAGAGGATGTGGGGGGACAACGACTCTGTCCTGGCTTTCTTGACCAAGTGCTAAGGAGTAGAGGTGCTTAACTTGCTTGCATGCTTAATTGTTTCCTTTGACATTCTGTCAGCAGGGCTGACATGTTCCACAAGATGACATTTCCCCTTTTTAAGCTCATTTTCCTTTTATAGCTCTAGTTAGCTTCCCTGATTTCTGGTGCGGAAGGGCCTGTTAAAAAAAGTTTCTTAATGTTTTAAGAGGATAGTTTATGTATCTTTTCTGACTTGCTATCACAATTCTTTCTTAACTGTACTTTGTTTTAGTCTATGCTGTGAGCCACTTTGAGTTCATCATTGGGAGAAAGGCAGAAACTTAGTTAAGGGTGTAGATCAACTATTGAGCTGTATCAGACTCCAATTACCTGGGTCAGTTAATTAGTATCAGAATTTTTCAGAGAACTAAGAACAGATGAGATGGTGATGTGGGCAGTTTGAGAATGCAGGGGTCTGGCTTACTGTGACACTGCCTCAGTTTTCCAGACTTACATGCTATTAAAAAAAAAAAAACTAAACTAAAAATTGAAATATTAAATTGAACTACACTATTTAAAAATGGAAACTGAGATTATGCTAGAGTGCATGAAAGCTAAGACTATACAGTACATTTATTTTTAATCTGACATATCCACAAGCTAGGTCTTCACTGTAGCCTTTGTCAATGTAGATTTAAATATTATTGATTAGCTCTTTCCCCAGTCTGGGTTTCATTTTTAGTTGAGGTATAATTCAGCCACTTAGAGTCAGAGCAGACCTGGAAAAAACTATGTTTCTGTAGCACAGATGGGAACCTTAGGCCTTGGGGTCTAATCTCATCCTATGACATTCCCCAAAGGTTCTCACACTTTCCCCAGGATACCACCACTTGTTTGTTCCTAGCTTTTTAATACAGATTTTATTCTAAAATGGGTGGGAATTATGTGGCCCTCTGGATGTTGTTCAATTGAACCTCCCAGCATTCCTTACCACAGGCTATGCCAGCTAGGGCTACTGCATCCCAGAAATATTGTGAGTGCCATATGATTCCCACTGCTGTTCTGTAAGACTGAAACTGGCAGCAAGAGCTTCCATCTAAAACATGGTGGCTTTTTTTTTAAAATGCTTTCGCATTTGCCAATCCCTTCCTCACACTGGGATACAGTCCATGAGAACATCTGTGACAGTGATTGTTGCCTTTGGGCTAAAAGATGTTGCATTGCCCCCTCCCCTTTGATAGGATTCCCCTAATATTCAGCTCCTTGCATATATTGTCTTTGCTGTATCCTTCATAAAATCAATACGTATTAAAACAAGCCATACGGATTTTAACATTTGTAACTTCAAAATCATCTGGACCAGGCCAGCTGGAAGAGACTGGTCATTCCTGCTATTTTAAACTCAGAGTGTATCTAGCTGATGAATCTCCTTCAGCAGGTCAATCCACAATCTAGGCGTGGCTAAAGAAAATATCCTCTGTTTGTCAGTTTAGTTTTGACTGACTAAATGTCTTCCAGAGGACCTGAATGTATGGGACAGCTTATATAGGAGAAGGCAGTCCCATAGGTAATCTGGACCCAAACCGTATAAAGCTTTAAAGGTAACAATCAACACTTTGTACCTTGCCTGGAAACTAATTGGCAGCCAGTGGAGTGATTTTAATATTGGTGTAATATGACCACTTCTAGGTATACCAGTAACCAACCTGGCTGCCATGTTTTGAACTAATTGAAGTTTTTAAAAACTTGACACAGAAGTAGCCCAATGCACATTGCAGAATTCTTGCCTTGAGGTTAAGAGTTCATGTGCTACCATCTTTATGTCTTCCAGCTCTAGGATTCTTAGAACTTTTCCACATCGTTTAAAATGAATATTCATATTTCTTATGCTATAGTAGGATAGCAAAATTATGTTTCATCTTTACCACCATGACTTCAGCTGTTAGAGAAATTGTTGGTGATGACTGATTACTGTTCGGTAGTATTTAATATACATATTGTGGATTTTAGAATTCTCTACTCCACTGAGTGACGTGATTGGCATAAGAAGCAATGTTGTTCTGTTCAAAGAAACAATGTTATTGTTCTTTTTAAGACTTCCACACAAACAGCGTATTCTCTGGAACATGCAGAGAAACAATCCACACCATGTGGGCTATCCCTTGCATCACCCAGAATCAAAGGCAGTAGTTACATGACCTTCAGATGTTCTTAAGAGCTCTGCTCCCTCTCCCTGGAGTTTCCTTCTAAAGCTGCCTTAAAAAAAACCCCATCTGTGTGGAAAAGAAACTGCATCCAAAACAAAACTGTGGCTTTAACTCGCTCAAAAGATATTACTATTACTCATTGCAGCCACTGAATCCTGAAGGGCATGGATTGATCCTCTGTACCTTAGAGAAATAAGCTTTTGCAGAAAGTAAGCAATACCCCACTCTCTGAAAGGTTCAGAGGAAAAATTAATGTCCTCCCAGCAAAGTGGCTGCAGTGGGATAATAGAAACATTAAGCAAATTATAGTTACCATTCTCTGTCGGAAAACTCTTCTTCTCCATACAAATATTCTTCTTCTCCATAAAAGTGTATATAAGTTGTTGAAGACCAGAACTTTAGAAATAAACTGTAGGGAGTCCTTAAGAAGATGTGGCAGCCATATGATTTCTGTCTCTGGTTTCACATGATGGAAGGGATAAACTGCATTGTATGGATTGCACCTCTGAGCATAATAAATAATCAGTGTCTCTGTTTGATTCATTTAGTACACTTTACTGTTTTCTCTTCTTAATTATGCAGTTTGATGGCAGTGGTGATGCTGGTGTACTGTTGAGTGCACAGACGATCACAGCAGAATCTCTTTCTACAACCACCACCACACACATTACAAAGGTAAAACAACTAGTATCATTCTTAAAACTTCCGTTCTTCCCAGTATGAATGGATTTCTTTTTTTTTTAAAGGACTCTGAAAGATTATATTACTTTAGTTGTTTGTATGTGTATGTGCCTTCAAGTCACTTGTTGTTTTGTGGTGACCCTGTGAACTTGATAGGATTTTCTTAGGTAAGGAATACTCAAGAGATAGTTTTGCCAGTTCCATCCTCTGAAATATAGCCTACAGCACTTGCTCTTCATTGGTGGTCTTCTATCCAAGTACTGACCCTGCTTAGCTTCCAAGATCAGACAGGACCTGGTGCCTTTAGAGTATTTAGGCTTACTGGAAAAATTCTGTGTCAGTTATAGAAACAGTAGAAGTTCAAAATCTCATGATGTAGCTTGGTGTTGTTGTTGTTTTTTAAGTCCTTTAGCTTTTATTACTTTCCTGCTTTTAGTTATGATACATGGCCTGGAGCATTTTCAAGCAGACAAGATTTTTCAGATGTTGGACATAGTACTTTTCAAACACCTAAGACTTGCAGAGTATTCTATACCATATTGCATGCTGATCTCTGCTATTCCAAGTGACAGACTGGCAGAAGAACTTCAACATAGTTCAAAATCCTGTTCTGATGTATATAGGCATATCTCAGTTAACAAAGACTTCATTGGTAGTCTTCCATCCAAGTACTAACCAGGGCTGACCCGGGACCTGATGCCTTTAGGGTATTTAGGCTTACTGGATAAAGAAGCCTCTTTTTACAAAGTCTTTTTACACCTGCCCAGCCCCCCTTTTCTCCTTATCCCCTTATCCCCTATCTAGGAGGAAGTGCTTTTCAGAACATCAAATAGAATCATAGAATTGTAGAGTTGGAAGAGACCACAAGGGCCATCCAGTCCAACCCCTTGCCACGCAGGAAATCACAATCAAAGCATCCCCAACAGATGGCCATCCAGCCTCTGATTAAAGACCTCCAAGGAAGGAGACCCCGTCACACTCCGAGGGACTGTGTTCCACTGCCGAACAGCTCTTACTGTCAAAAAGTTCCTCCTAATGTTGAGGTGGAATCTCTGTTCCTGGAGCTTGCATCCATTGCTCCACGTTCCAGTCTCTGGAGCAGCAGAAAACAAGCCTGCTCCATCTTCAGCGTGACAGCCCTTCAAATACTTAAACAGAGCTATCATATTGCCTCTTAACCATCTTTATTCCAGGGTAAACATGTCCAGCTCCCTAAGTCTCTCCTCATAAGGCATGGTTTCCAGACCTTTCACCATTTTAGTTGCCCTTCTCTGGACACACTCCAATTTGTCAATATCCTTTTTGAATTGTGGTGCCCAGAACTGGACACAGTATTCTAAGTGAGGTCTGACCAAGGCAGAACAGAGCGGCACTATTACTTCCCTTGATCTAGACACTATACTTCTATGGATGCAGCCCAAAATCGCATTGGCCTTTTTAGCTGCTGCATCACACTGTTGTCTTATGTTCAACTTGTGGTCTACTAGGATTCCTAGATCCCTTTCGCACGTAGTCTCATTCAGCCAGGTCTCCCCCATCCTATATCTATGCATTTCATTTTTCCGCCCTAAATGCAGTACCTTACATTTCTCCGTATTGAATTTCATTTTGTTAGGTTTGGCCCAGCTCTCCAGTCTATCCAGGTCATTTTGAATTTTGATCCTGTCCTCTAGGGTATTAGCTACTCCTCCTAATTTGGTGTCATTTGCAAATTTGATAAGTATGCCCCTAATTCCCTCATCCAAGTCATTGATAAAGATGTTGAATAACTCTGGGCCCAGGACAGAACCCTGTGGCACCCCACTGGTCACATCTTTCCAAGAGGAAGAAGAGCCACTGCTGAGCACCCTTTGGGTTCGGCCAGTCAACCAATTACAAATCCACTTAATAGTTAACTTGTCTAGCCCACATTTTACAAGCTTGTTTGCAAGAATGTCATGGGGAACCTTGTCAAAGGCCTTACTGAAATCAAGGTATGTGATGTCCACAGTGTTCCCTTCATCTACCAAGCTGGTAATTTTTTCAAAAAAAGAGATCAGATTAGTCTGGCATGACTTGTTACTCTTAAACCCATGTTGACTTTTTGTGATTATGGCATTGCCTTCTAAATGTTCACAGACTCTCTGTTTAATGATCTACTCTAGAATCTTCCCTGGTATTGATGTCAGACTAACTGGACGATAATTGTTGGGATCCTCTTTTTCCCTCTTTTTGAAGATGGGGACAACGTTTGCCCTCCTCCGGTCTGCTGGGACTTCTTCTGTTCTCCAGGAGTTCTCAAAGATGATTGCCAATGGCTCTGAGATTACATTTGCCAGCTCTTTTAATACTCTTGGATGTAGTTCATCTGGTCCTGGAGATTTAAATTCATTTAGATTAAGAAGGTATTCCTGTACTACCTCTTTGCTTATTCTGTGCTGGCTTTCCCCTATTGTGTCCTCTGTTCCATTATCCTCAGGTTGGTCCTCCTTTTCCTTTTCTGAAAACTCTGAGGCAAAGAAGGTGTCTGCCTTTTCTCTGTCCCCTGTTAGCATTTTGCCATCTTGTCCGCATAGTGACCCTACCATTTCCTTCTTCCTCCTTTTGCTGCGGACATACCAAAAAAAAAAAAACCTTTTTATTGTTCTTAACCTCTCTAGCAAGCCTGAGCTCATTCTGCACTTTAGCTTTTCTGACTTTACTCCTACACGTGTTCACTATCTGTTTGAATTCTTCTTTGGTGATTTCCCCCTTTTTCCATTTCCTATACATGTTCCATTTAAAACTTAGCTCCATTGAAAGTTCTTTAGTCATCCATCCTAGTTTCTTGAGACACCTCCCATTTTTCTTCCTCATTGGTACTGTTTGAAATTGTGCCTTCAGTATCTCCCTTTTGAGAAAGTCCCATCCGTCATGAGGTCTCTTCTCTTTTAGTATTCTTGACCATGGGATCACCCCGAGTATTTCCCTGAGTTTATTGAAATCAGCTCTCCCAAAAGTCAAGAATGCGTGTCTGACTATGCCTGGCTTCTCCTTCCCATTGTATAACAAACTCCAGGAGAACATGATCACTCTCACCTAAGGATCCCACCACTTGCACCCGATTAACCAGGTCATCCCTGTTGGTTAGGATCAGATCTAAAATAGCTGACCCCCTTGTTGCCTCTTCCACCTTTGGCACAATGAAATTGTCTTCCAGGCAAGTAAGGAATTTGCTAGACCTTGAAGTTTTGGTTGAGTTAGATTTCCAGCAAATATCAGGATAGTTGAAGTCACCCATCACTACTACATCTCTCCCTTCTACGTGTGTGTTCATCTGTTCTAGAAAGGCATCATCCGATTCCTCCGTCTGACTTGGGGGTCTGTAGTAGAGTCCCACAATAACAAACCTGTTTCCCTCCCCTTTAATTTTTATCCAGATGCTCTCCACCTGGCTTCCAGTATTGATGTCATGGATCTTCACTGGTATAAATATCCCTGACATATAGGGATATTTATACCATATAGATGGTGAAGGAAGACTGGAAAAGCACAGGTTTTTAGTGTCAGATTGCAGCAGTGTGTAATACACAGTGTAATAAAGCTTGAACTGAGAAAGAATGGGATTCTACTGATCCTACCGTAGCCATATATATATCTTTCTATAACAGACAAGATAAGCAACAGCTGTCTCCAGAATCCTTTACACAGCATGTGTGAACAGTAAAACAGAGAGAAAGGGGAAAAGCAGATTACCTCCACCCGCTACCTCTGTCTGCTGCCTCCAGCAGATTTTTAAAAGCATAGCTCTATATATTTGGCCACAAAATGGAAATCAGAAGAAAAGTGAAGGCTGGTGAAAGAAAGAAAAAAACACATTCCTGGATGCATTTTGGAAAAAAGCTTTCAAATGGTCTCTAGAAGGTTCAAATGTTTTTGTTTTTGCATGGCTTCCCTGACCTGGTTGTTTCATTCCTCATGTATGTATTAGTTTTGAATAAAAACTTTGTTGAAACATGTTCATGTATCCCATTCTTTCCTTGTTATTTCTTCTTCTGGTACCAAATTTTCTATTAAAGAAATAATTCCCGGGAGCACATCTACTTTGTTAACTGAGGGTATACCTGTATATATTTTGAAAGGGTTGGCAAGGTACTGCTTTGGGCATTTTTAGTGGCTCTCATGTTTCATAACTCAAACTTGAATCTTTTTTTCTAACTTTTTTCCTCTTGTAATACTCTTAAAGCCCTGTTGAGAAGAAGGTTTGAGTGCACTGAATGATAGTATGCACCTGCAGCTGAAGTGTTTTGAGCAGGTTTACCTGGAGCTGAGAAACAAGCTATCGCCACTTCTTTGCCTAACCAGTTGCTATACAGGATGGGTCTTCTAGTGTGACCTCATCTTACACTAATGAATTCCTTGAAAGTTTTGCCATTTCTGCTAGTGTTGATGGTGTTGTGACAGTAACTATAGATACGAATCACCTTGTAGTCTTTTTACAGCAAATTCACCCTGCTGGAGTATTGAGTAACACTCTCTTATTTATTTTTTTCTTGTGAATCTGGTAGACAATAAAAGGTGGTGTGTCAGAAACCAGAATTGAAAAGCGGATTGTTATCACTGGAGATGCAGACCTTGACCACGATCAGGTAAGAGACGGAATACACAAAATTCTCCTTTCCATTATTTTTGCCCATTGTGATGTAGATGATGGCTTTTTCTCTGTTTAAAAAGAAAAAAAAAGGTAAATTCCAATTACTAACATTAGCAATATTAAAACTCAACTTGGTAATTTTCTTTATTATTTGCTGAACATTTCATAAATAAAGAGATTATTAGAGTTGTGTGAACAATAACAAAGGCAACATAGGGACCACTAAATGCAGTGTGCAAACATGAATCAAGGAACATGAGAGACACTGCAGACTGGGCCACCCAGAAAAATCAGCAGTAGCAGAACATGTTATAAACCAACCTGGGTACAAAATGCTATTTGAAAACTCCGAAATTCTGGACCAGGCTAACAACTGTTAGGTCAGAATGCATAGGAAAGCTATTGAAATCCACAAACACCTGGACAACTTCAACAGGGAAGAGGAAACCCTAAAAGTAAACAAAGTTTGGCTACCAGTCCTGAAAAACACCAAAATAAAAACTCAACACATGCAAATGAGCTTCACCCAGGGACAGGGGGCTTCCCATCAGATAATGGACTATGAGCTAATTAGACACTAATCCCCCTCGCGTATCCTCCAACCCTAAGAACTGAACATGTAACAACTGAATACATAAAGTTACATGCTAATCATCTTCAATGGGGACTCACAGTATATAAACCCCATGCACCCACATATCAACATTCTCTGAAGATGCCAGCCACAGATACAAACGAAACGTCAGGAATACACTCTTCTAGAACATGGCTTCACAGCCCAGAACCCCCCCCCCCCAAAAAAAATCTATGGATGCCATCTGTGAAAGCCTTCGACTTCACAAGGCTGAATTATTTTAATTATAGTCTGCCTTTTTATTCTGTGGCACTGCACTGATTTTTAACTGGTGGTCAATGCACATATCAATGAAACAAGGATTTAATTTTAATTTCTTAGTTGCAATATACCAAAGCCTCTGAGTAAATTTAATTTCAGGTTTTGATGTGCCTATGACAATAACAGTCTCTCCTTGAAGTCTGAAATTAAATGGCAGAGCTGTTTAGCATTAGGCATGAGGGATCTCTGTCCTGGCAATGTTCATTGCAGGTGGGGAATCTGTAAAGGTTAGACAAGCATATTTGCTTTATTAAAATATAATTACTCTCTCTTCAAGAACTCAACACCCTACATTTAGAAGGTATAAATATAATAATACATTAAAGTAAACTTTTTTAGGAATGGACTATATGCATCTGTATTACATGATCCCTATTCAGCTTAATAGCTTTCAATGTTTCTTATTTGGATAAAATATTTTCAGTAATCAGTCTACTATTATTTCAGTAAGTTTAGGTCCTTGAAACAAGAAGCTATATTTCACAAAAATGAAATTATTTTATTTGGCTTAATGATGTGAACAACTTTTTCCCCACACTCTTTAATTCTCAAATTCTTCAGCATGAACAATTTACCATTTCACTATTAATTATCAAACCCAAACGATGCTCAGTACAACTTAAAAGTATATATTATATTAAATGTCATTGTGTAGCCCACAGTCATATCCTACATGTTTCTCCCATTTCTCGCTTTTTTCTTTTTTCCTTTTCTTTTTTGAAATTATACTCTGAGAAGTACAATGAAAATTAAATTTAAAAAGAAAAGCGTGTATTAAAACTAAGAATACCTAGCAACCTGGAATAGGAAAAGCATTCTTCTTTGTTGCCATATTTATGTCTTCCATACTCAAGTACTAAAGAATATTTAGGCAAAGAAAAGTGTATAATAATAATAGTAATGATGATGATGATTTATTTATTACCCTCCTCTCCCCTCAGAATCGGGGCAGGGTACGTACATTGCAATACACAGTAATACACAATACAGTTCATTACATATAATTCAATACAATTCAAGCTAGTTATACATTTTTATTCAAATCAGAAATCAATACAGACATAGTACAGTAGTTGTAACATAGCAGACAATTGCAAACAGTTGTACAATGCAGGCAATATAACTGCCAGTAGATGGTGCTGCTGGCGTACAGATGATGCTGCAGGAATGACATTTTTTTCAGAATTCATTGTACATTGATAAACGACACAGTGTTGTTTCTTTTTATTTTAGAAACTGTCTTACCAGTTTCACCGCACATTGCCCCAGCTCTTAATATGCTGGTCCTCATTTTACTGACTTACGGAACGCTGAGTCGACCTGGGGGGGGCTGGGATCGAACTTATAAACTCAAGATTTTAACATCAGTTTTTTGGCTTAATTAGCTTACTGTGCCACCAGGGCTCCTATGTAAATGTATGTGTTGCTATTTAGAGTTCATTTTTGTTTCTATGATGAATGCCATTATAATTATATATAACAAGCAATTGCTATCTATTTTGGTTCCTGTTCAAATTGTTCAGTGTGTAACTGTTGAAGCAAAAACCATCACCCATTTTGTTTATCTCTAATCTGTGTTTTAAGAAAAACGTTAGGGAAAAATTGCTAACTGCCTATTACCGTATATTCCGGCGTATGAGACGACTTTTGAGCACTCAAAAATGCCCTCCAAAATTGAGGGTCGCCTTATACCCCGGATATACTTTTTGCTTCACCCGCCTACCTATCTCCTGCCTCTTCGCAACCTTCGCAAACGGAGCGAAGAGGCAGGAGATGGGGCAGGAGGGGTGAAGCAAAGTGTTTAGCAGTCCATTCGCCCCCCTCCTCTGCCTTCTCCCCCTTTGGGGAGCAACGGAAGACAGAGGAGGGCGGTGAATGTTGCGGTTTGCCGCGGCCGCCGCTCAATCGTGTGTGTTCAGCGGCCGAGGCAAACCGCTAGATTCGCCCTTTCCCCCCACCTTCCTTGAAAGTGGGGGAAAAGGGCGAAAATGCCCCATTTGACTCCACAGCCCCGATCCCTCCTTCTGGGCTCCTTTCCGAAGGGAGCCAAGGCAGGGCAAGCGGGGCCACGGAGCCAAACGGGGCATTTTTGCCCCTTCTCCCCACCTTCCTTGAAGGTGGGGAGAGGGGGCGAATCTAGTGGTTTGGCTCCGCGGCCCCACTTGCCCTGCCTTGGCTCCCTTCAGAAGGCAGCCCAGAAGGAGGGATCGGGGCCGCAGAGCCAAACGGGGCATTTTCACCCCTTCTCCCCACCTTCTCTCCCTTTGGGGAGCAATCCCATGTGGAGAAGGGGTGCGGTTTGCCTCGGCAGATAGGGGAACCTCCACCTTATCCCCCTTTGGAAAACGAAGGGAACAAAGACGGAGGGGATGGGAAGTGGGCGAAGCAAGGTGGGTCCCTCCTCAACGGGGGTGAAGGGGGAAGACAGAGGTAAATGTACTGGTACACGCTTTGCCTCCCCCCCCCCTGATCTCCTGCATCTTCACCAGCAGTTTCCCCATTGAGTGCCCCACTTCAACTGCCCTTTGCCCCAAACACTCAATGATCAAAAACCGGTACAAGGGGGAAAGTGGTTAAGGAGAGCTCCCGCTGAGTGGGAGGGAACTCTTGAACCGGCTTTTAGACCCTTGAGTGTTTGGGGCAAAGGCAGATTCAAGCAAGGCGCTCAGTCAGGAAACATGAAAGGTAGAGTAGGATGCACAGGTATCTTTAATAGGATACAAGGGCAGGCCTGGTGGGTAAAAGAGGTGTGTCTGCACTGCTCTGATAAGGTAATCTTGGAGACAGGGAGGGCTGAGAAGGCAGGGAGAGCTGACCAATCCAAGCAGGCTTTGTATACAACAAACAGCCAATCGCAGGTACTGTGGTTTTCTGGTTGTTGTTTACAGGGTACCACACACAGCACAGCACCAGTCCGGTACCTATCTGTACCTCTTCGTACAGTATAGCACCAGTACATATAGGAAGGGACCAGTATAAAAATGTCCCAACAGTCAAAACCCCATCATGGCTCCACCAGCAAGAAGAAAGAAATATGAAGCCAGTTTTAAACTTAAAGTTGTAAACTTTGCCATGGAACATAATAACTGTGCTGCTGCAGGGCAATATGGAGTAACAGAAAAGATGGTTCGGGACTGGAAAGCAAAAGCAAAATCATTACAGAGTATGCCAAAGGGTAAGTGTGCATTAAGAAGAGGCACCCCACATTGGCCAGAACTGGAAAAACATGTGGCAGACATGGTGACTGAGCACCGTCAGAATGCTTATGTAGTGACAAGAAATAAAATACGTTTGCTTGCATTTCAGTGGGCCAAATCTAACCCAGAGCATAGCAACGGATTTAAGGTCACTGCATCCTGGTGTACTAGATTCATGGGAAGGCATAATCTGGTACTGAGGCAAAAGACAAATATTGCCCAAAAATTACCTGCAGATCTTGATTGCAAACTAATTAATTTTCATCAATACATAATAAAACTGCGCAAAAAATTTGGCTATGCATTAAGTAGTATTGGAAATATGGATGAAACTCAAATGAATTTTGATATGGTTGGAAATAAAACTGTCCATCAAAAAAAGCGAAAAGACAATTTTACTTAAAACAACAGGACATGAGAAGTCCAGTTTTACAGTGGTACTGGCATGCACAGCTGATGGCGCCAAACTGAGATCAATGATTATTTTTAAAAGAAAAACAATGCCAAAACTCAAGTTCCCTGCTGGTTGTTTTGTACATGTGAATGAAAAAGGCTGGATGGATGAAGAAGGGGTAAAGCTATGGCTTGATAATGTATGGAGCAGGCGACCAGCCGGACTTATTCAAAAACATAGTCTACTGGTGTGGGATATGTTCAGGACACATTTAACCCCCAGCACCAAGCAAAGGCTTGCAAGACTAAACACACATGTGGCAGTTATTCTTGCAGGATTGACATCGTTGGTGCAGCCACTGGATGTGTGCCTAAACAAGCCATTTAAAGATCGCATTCGAGAACAGTGGAATGAATGGATGGTTAGCGGCGAAAAGTCATTCACAAAAGGAGGAAACATGCGTGCTCCACAGTTGGATGTTTTGTGCAAGTTTGTCATAAAAGCCTGGAATGATATTGATGCAGAAACAGTAATCAAGTCTTTCAAGAAGTGTGGCATATCAAATTCATTAGATGGTATGGAGGACGACTATTTGTGGCAAGAGGAAGAGGAAGCGGAAGCTGAGACCACACCTTCTGATACAAAATTTGATCCATATGATGACTGCCTTACAAATGTATCACAAGATATCATTGATTTATTTATGATATCAGATGATGAACAGGAGGATTTTGAAGGCTTTTAAAGGGAAACTGTCACACCAGCAAAACCTGTAAAAATACCATAGCTGGCAGTTATGATGGGTGTTGCTAACTCACCAGGGTCTAGCCTGGCACTTGCTCTCTATTGTTTGTAATCTTCCTCCTATCATTATTAGTTCCAGTTTGGTTGACAGCTTAGAAAACAAAGAGCATGGTAGCTCCCATGGGTTTATTGTCTTATCCTTCCTTTCAGCTTTACAGTGAATTAGGAAAAGTTTAATCCTCTTGCACTGTTTTGTGTTTACATGTTTGATGACAAACTGCCTTATGTTTATAAGTGACAGTTTCCTGCTAAGTACCTGCATGTCATAAGCATTTGAATTAAAATTACCATATTGAAATCAAATATGATGGTTTTTTAAATTTTTATTTGGGGTGAGTTGGAAGAGGGGGGATGTCTTATACAGCAAGTATATCCCAAACTCTATATTTTAACTTAAAAATTGGGGGAGTCGTCTTATACGCCAGAATATACGGCACTTGCAGTCTCCACATCAACATGTAAAATTGTGGAAGGAGATTACTGACTGCTTCGTTAAAGCAAAACTCCCTATCATCTTAGCAAACACATATTCCCAAAGCTGCAGTTGGTATGTCTACATGAATGTTCAGTAGTGGAGTGGTGGACTGGGTGTTAAACAGTTATAGAGGAGAGGTAATGAAGGCAGGTGTGGGAGGCTGATTCTTCCCATGCCCATTTTTCATTTGTTGTATGCTATTTTCCATCCTCTGGGTTTCTAGTCTCAGAGCTCCACTAGAGCTCTAGAAAATAGGCTAAAATTGTGTTTATTCAGGTCATGAGTAATTCTGTTACTCTCTTCTTCTGGACTTTTCAGTATGCGTGGAGGTGTTCCACAGGTAGAGGATGTGCTCTGTGTTGTGCAAATCAAAGCTGAAGAGAGCAATGGAGGAGAGCAGGGTTAATGTGCTCTCCTGTGTTGAACAGACTTTAAAGCTTGAATAAATAAAGTTTGACTAGTGAGTATATCACCTATTGTACTTGACTTTGTAAGGGTAGATATTGGGCATTCTCACGAAGGCTAAGTAAGGAGCAATCCACTACTGGGTTATTCCCTCATGCCAGCTGTCCAAGGCAGAAGACTAATGTTCCAATTGGTTACTACTATTGCTCCTTACTCTCTCCAGTTTGTCTTCTCCTGCCTTGGTAGCTGGTCGAGGAATTTCTCTCTACTTATCTAGCAATAAATTAATAATCAATTTTAAATAAATAACTAATAGCCAGTTCGATCATGATGTCAGCTACAGCGAATTAACAGAGGAAGAGGAGAAATTCAGAATCAAATGAGGATGGAGAAGTACTCCACACCTCCTCAGTAAAAAAAAAGGGGGGAAAGACACTGTAAATTGGGAACATTGCTAAAGCCACTCAAGAAGCTGCAGGCATGTGGTCCTCAGAGTTAGAAAATAGAGAAAAAGAAATCACTGATGGTCAATTGGTTGCAGAGAAGCATGCCACAGACCAAAGTACAGAATCAATATTAATGAAAATGTTCCTGGCATCCAGTGAGAGCGATATGGAGGGAAGGTCCCCTCAAAGCCACTCTGATTTAAACACAGCCAATTTGGATGTAGCAAGATTGAGAACAACATCAGTTTAAAAAGATAAAAATAAGGAAAGGGGAAAACTGATTACCTTATCAGGCCAGTCTCCTCAGAAAGAGATGGGGAGAGTGCTGGAAATTATCGTGATGGTGACTTCTGGTTGCCATGTGGAAAATGCAAGTTCCAAGCAGAAGGGAAGGGTGGGAGCAAAAACAGCTTCCAGCCACTCAGGAGAAGTATCACTATTGAGCGCATAGTCGCATGTGACATCAGGCAGTCAAGCAAGTTCAGTTGAACCAACAGAGCATCTGCAGGAAAAAATGAGCCTTTTAAAACTCAAGGCTCTAATCTGAAGCACAATGAGGTTTCTTGGCTTACCTTACAAAGTTGTTGATGTAGACACAGCCAAACATTCAGGGTCATGGTTCTGATTTCTCTACAGATATTCAGGCAAATGCAGACATTCAGAGTTTAACTGCAGTGAGAAGCATAATTAATAAATGACTAAGGAGACAGAGGCAAAGATGCAAAGTAGTTCAGTAAAGCACAGTTCACAAGACGGACTGAATTTAACAGATATGTCAGCTATACTGAAGTTGCTTTCTCAGTTTAATTTGACTTCAATGAACTTTTCCAATAATGACATTTTAAATCTGATAAATTTAAAAAGACTAATTACTGGGGGTCAGATGGTTTCCTCTAGTGAGTAAAATATTTCTAAGGGAAGCATGCAGAAATATAAAGACAATCGGTAGGTCAACCAGGATCGAATAAACCTAAAAAATATGCAGAGAAACCAAAACATGTTGCTTCAAAGAGTGTTCTGTGTACAAGAAAAAAATTGGATAGAACAGTTACTATTTCAGATGTAGAGTCAGATGTTTCTATGGAGGAGGATTTATCAGAGGAAGATCAGATCTCAGGTTCAGAGGGTTTCCAGTCATCAGATGAGGATGGTGTAGTGGAACCAAGTAGATCTAGATTATTTGACTTAGAAAAGTTTAAGGGTTTACTTTGAAAATATTAGTGACTTAAGGTTTAGAAGATGGGAATACAGATGGTAGTTCAGAAAAGAATATCGGTAGTGTGGCAGCCATACTGTAAAAGGCTTCATATAAAGGATTGGCGATTCTATTGCTAGAGTTATTAATGGAACTGAGTCAGTATGGGAGTCAACACATAATTCTTAAAAAAAAACCTATTAAGATTCAGCAAAAGCTTGTATTCTTTGATTTTTTAAAAAAGCAATTTAATATTTTTTTGTCCCAGTGGTGGATGGTCCAGTTTCTATATTAGTTTTCAACACAATAGTACCCCATGATGGTGACGTGTTGTTAAAGGATGTGGATGAAACAAGGATAGATGCAGCATTCAGAATGTCTCATGAAGCTGGGCACTGTCCATTAGAGCCTCAGCAGCTAGCTCAGTGTTTGCCAGCGGAAGATTACTATGGTTTCAGGAAATTCTTCAGTTAGAGGGTGTTAGTGCAAGGTCTGTTCAAAGAGCATTGTGTAAGTTGGAACAGGTTTTACAATATGTGGCCAATGCAGGATATAATGTAGCAGGTTTTGCAGTACACTCAATTACTGCAATTACAGTGGGTTGCAGATCCCTGTGGTTAAAGCATTGGGAGGCAGATCATAAGTCTAGAGTGAATTTGGTCAACACTCCCTTCAAGGTAAAATTATTTGGATAAAAAGTTCTAGAAAAGGTTTTACTAGAAGGGAAAGACAAGAAGCAGATGCAAGGCTATGGTGACACATACCTTGCTTGCATCCCGTTTGGACTACTGTAATGCGCTCTACGTGGGGCTGCCTTTGGAAACTATTTGGAAATTTCAGCAGGTCCAAAATGCTGCAGCCAGGCTGTTGACTGGCTACAGGGATCATGTGACACATCCCCCCTGTTAAAACAGCTGCATTGGGTACCATTCTGTTTCCAAACAGAATTCAAAGTGCTGGTTTTGATCTTTAAAGCCCTAAATGGCTTGGGTCCAGGAAAGACCATATCCCCCTATACAAGCCAGCCCGCGTATTAAGATCAGCAGGAGAGGACTTTCTCTCAGTCCCACCATCTTCACATGAATTTTTGGTGAAGACTCAGGAGAGAGCCTTCTCTGTGGCTGCTCCCAGACTGTGGAACTCCTTTCCACAGGAGGTCCGGTTGGCTCCCTCCCTGCTTTCTTTTCATCAGCAGTTGAAGACGCTTTTATGTAGGCAGGCATTTGACATGTGGATTTTACTTGGTGTACTGTTTTTTAATATTGTATTTTTATTGGTTTTATGTTTTTAATTATGCGTTTTAATTATATTTTAACAATGGAAATTTAATTTAATTCTTTTTTAACTTTTGTAATTTGTAAGATTTTAGTTGTATTTTTTAACCATTGTAACCTGCCTTGAATCACTTCGTGGGAGAAAAGTGGGATATAAATCCAATAAATAAATAAATGCAAATAAATAAGGTGATTCCCATGGCACAAAAAAGAAAAAAATATAAGATATTTTAGATCAAATTACTATTCCTTTTGAGGAGACAGGGGTGTCAGAAACAAAGAGAGTTCAGACATAAGTACAAGCCACAATGAAATAAAAATAGATTCCAATTTAGACAGCAGAGTCGGCAGCAAAGACAGGAGCAGGTCGCAGTACTGACTTGAGAAATAAACTAGTGTGGAGAAGATTGCTTCATTTTGGTCATCTTTGGAAGCAGGTAACAACAGACAAATGGCGCTCAAACTACTTCAAAGGGGTATGAGATTGTTTTTTCAAGATGGCCAAAGGGTAGGTGTCTTCCTTCACCAGTACCAAAAAATAAAAGCAAAAGACAAATAGCACAGACTGAGATTCAGATTTGCTACAAACTGGAGCAATATAACAAGTTCCCTTTAATCAGAGATTCTAGGGAATTTATTCAGGTGTTTTTTTCTATCCTGAAGTTGGGGGAAACAGACTTGTCTTGGACTTAAAATTCCTGAACTCCTACATGCAATATCGGAGGTTCAAGATGGAGACATTGCAAATAATATTAGACAATTTAGAATTGATTTACATGAAGTTTACTCACGTGTTTCTATGTTACAACTGTAGGAAATAATTGAGGTTCAGTTACAACGACAGACACTATCAGTTCAGAGCACTGCTTTTTTGTCTGGCTTCAGCACACAAGGTATTCACCAACGTACTGGTTCCTTTCATAGTGTACTCAGGCTTTCCCTACTAGTCGACATATTGCTAAAAGCTGGGTGCAGAAAATAGGTGGAGCTAGACCTTCAACTGACTTTGTAATGTCTGCAGTCTTGCAGATTTCTGATAAATTTCAAAAAGAGCCATCTAGAATCAACACAGGTAATAACTCATCTTGGGGTGGAAATAAACACTTAAACAGGTTGTGTTTATCTTTAAAGATAAAGGAAATGGAAGATAAAGGAAGAAGTAGTCACATTGAGGAAACAGATTTCAGTAGAGTTAATGCATCTGGCCAAAGTTATAGGAATGCTGATTTCAAATAGCGCTATGTGCAAAGTTTCACACGAGGACATTGCAAGTGTTAGAGTAAAGTAATTCGAAAAGCTCATATCTTCCTTCCATTGCCACAAGTGCAGATGGATTTGCGATGCATGCCATTATGGCTGGGGTGCCTACTGCCACAATCAAGTAGTTCATGGACAGTGGCCAGAGGCAGAGAGAGGTCTCAGCATAAACATTTTAGGAAGGCTGAAGGAGCAATCCATCCCCACCCATGGCTGCATTGAAAGAAAAAGTCTATCTTTACACTTTCCTCTATTCTTCAACTCGCACCATGCAAGACTATATAATAAAACTGAAGGAGAGAGTAAGGAGCAACAGTAATAATGAACTGGAACATTGGTCTCCTGCCTTGGACAGCTGGCATGAGGGAGTAACACAATGGTAGTAGATTGCTCCTTCACCCTTCCCAGAATGACCATTCTCAATAAGTATCAACCTTGCAATCTGTTCCATTCAGCTTGTTTTTAAGAAATGTGCATCTTCCACTAAGTATACAGGATATATAGCAAATCACGAAGGGCTGGAGTGCCCCAACATGGCACCTTAGCTGCACGAAGAAGCCTCTAGTCATTGTAGCAATTAAGTCTGTAACTTCAAGCACTGGAGAGTTTCTGAAATATATTTAGCTGAAGGCATTTCATAGAGCTTTTATATTGTTCTACCTCAGCTGAAGTGCTCATAAAAATTATATCTGATTATGCATTAGCAAAGATTATTATTTATTTATTTTTTGCCAGTGCACCGAGAGTATCAGGAGGGATATTCCAGAATGACAGAATCACTTCAGATCAGCTGGAAATATTTTCACAGATGCTATATTTTTTGCATATTCACACAGACAACCGATCACCCTGTATATTACAAAATATAATATCAAAAGATATATCTGCTTTGAAAAGTCATCTACACAGCTTTCAGTATGACCTTGTGATTCTGCTTAAGAGCATATAAATGTACTTACACTTTCTAACAGGCTGTTTATAAAGGTGTTTTTCTTTGCTCTTTTATTGCATATACTTTTATTGATCCTTATTTTAATATTTTTATGTAAAATATCTTGTGCAGTTCAACTGAAAAGCAGGGCTTAAATATCTATATAAATAATTCTCTTGGGTATGTTGCCGTTTTCAGTGTGCGTCTGATAGCTTGGCCCTGGTTCTTCCAGGACTTCCACAACCAGGGCCTGAATCTGCAAAGAGGCTGTGCTGGCTGCTGCAGCCAGGGGCCTAGGCCTGAAAGGAGAGGCAGATCCTGACACCTAAGCAGCCAATCAGCTCTCACCTCCCTTTGCCCCCTCGGATGGCTCTGGTGGCGGCAGTGGGGGGTCAAAGGGAGGGGAGGAAGAGAGATCTCGCCTCCTTCCTCCGACTCCGAGGATGGCTTCGGTGGTGGCAGTGGCAATGGGGGGGTGAAGGGAGGGGAGGAGGAGAGATCTTGCCTCCCTTCTCCTTTCACCCCCTCCCTGGGGATGGCTCCAGTGGCAGCAATGGTGACGGGGGTCACTATTATCCGCAGGGCCCCCTGGAACCAATCCCTTGCGGATACGGGGGTGCTACTGTATAGGTTTTTCCTGTTGTTGTTATTATATTTATTTATATTCACCTTTTTTGCAAAATAGGGACTCTAGGCAGGTTAGTATTGGTAGTCCTTTCTAGCCAATAGCCTTCCAAACCAACATTTACATTTTAATACTTGCAATGATGAACCATTTATTTTCAATATTCTTGTAGGCATTGGCACAAGCTATTAAAGAAGCCAAAGAGCAACACCCTGACATGTCTGTAACAAGAGTGGTAGTGCATAAGGAAACAGAGCTTGAAGAAGAAGGAGAATAAGGTAAGAGTGCAGCTCTCAGTGTACTGAACACGGATTGAGATCATATCTTATTGAAAGCCTTTGTCTTTCTATATTACCTTCTTGGAAATGGTAGTGGTTGATGCTAAGCTAAGCAATTGAAAATTCCATCTGAACATTTTTGACCATAAGTAAATTTATCTTCTATGATTCCAAGTGGAATCAGATTCTGCATTCTGACTGGGATTCTTCTAGTTAGGAGTTTGGTTTCAAGTAAAGAAACTTGAGGAAACAAGAGCACAGAAAAAACAAGGGGGAAAGCAGCAAAAACTTGATGGGGAGGCATTTAATAATTTAAATGCGTTTATTATGGTCAGGTCAGGGAACATGTAGAAAATACAGTTGAGTAAAGAAGCACATGGCAATAAGAATGCTCTTTGTTTGCTGAGAAGCTACAATTTCAACTGTTTCAACAGAAAGTGTTTGTGAAATATTTTGTTACTATTCATTTATAAATTATTTGTATGCCATTTTTAAAAAAATTCAAATGGCTTACAAAAGACTTACAAGAACTCTGAAGCAGATTACCAGCATGAACAGGTGGTTCAGGACTTTACTGCTATGCTTAGCAAAAGTGTCAGTGAGAAACAAATTCAGTGTCATTCAGGCTAGAAACTGAAAAACTCCATTTAAACCTTGAGGTCATCTGGAGAGGCCCTCCCAGTTCTACCACTTGCTCATGAGGACTACTCTACAGGTGTTTAGAAGAGGGCATTTAACATCAGACAGAGGCAGAAAATGTAAAGCATATCCATCTGAGCATGGGGTAGAGCCCAAGAAAGGACTATTTTGTGGTCGTGACAGCAGCAGCAAAGAAATTAGTCTTCTCTGCTGCCATTGTATCTCCACTGAGTTGTCCACTGAGTTTCACTGTCTCAAGTGGTCTAGTGTATATTACATTCTGGCTCTCTAGAATAGAACGCAAACCACTTGACAACCCGTCTTGAAGACTTTGCATGACTTTGCAGACAATTTCACTCAAAACCATTCTAATGTCAATGCTGTAGTTCACAGAAGTCTAGTGGAAGTAATGCTGCTTGTCCCATGCTACTTAGATGCATTTTAGATTGTGCAGCCCGAGTATAAAGATAAGATCCATGGAGGGGTGAGACATCCCAGGCATGCTGGAAATTGTGGTTTCTCACATATAAAAGCAACCAGGAAGGACTGGCCAAATGGCTAAGGAAAGTGGTGAATGCCTCTTTGCATTATGGACTGTCTAAAAGAAATAGTGGTAAGACCTCTGTTGAAGAAGTTCTCCCCAAACTCCATTGTACTGGACAGTTACCAGCCAGCCTGCAATATTCCATTCTTGGGGAAGGTACTAGCACAGGTGGAATTCTATGGAACTGATTATCTGAAACTATTTCAATGTAGCTTCCGCCCTTCCCACAGGGTGGCTTTTGTGCCCTTGGTGGGGAAATGGACAGGGAGAGTATGTACCTGTTGGCATCACTGGACCTTTTGGAGGCATCTATGGCATAGTTGGATGGGACCTGGAAGTACTGTTTCACAGTGGCTCCAGTCCTTCTAGGAGGGGCAAGTCAAAAAGTGTGGGTCCTCTGAGCCCTGTCTCTAGCATGGGAGGTAGAGGTACTAATTTACAGTGTTTCCAATCCTCCTTGGAGGGGAAAGCTTAGAAGATGGTGCTGAGAGATTGTATTTCTACTGAAGACGCAGATTTAATTAAGCTCAGGTGTATTTTTCGACTCATACCTGAGCCTTGTCAGTGACCCAGTGTGTATTTACACAGTTAAAACTAATGCACCAGCTGCACCATTTCCTGAAAATATTTAATCTGGTTATGGTGACATATGCTTTGGTAGTATCCTATTTAGATTACAGTAGTGCCCCCACATCCACTGATTCGCCATCCGCAGATTTAGTTATCAGCAGATGGAGACGATTGAGTGGGTGGGAGGGGGAGGGAGGGAGGAGGCGAGATCACGAGTGGGTTTGGGCAGGCGGGCAGAGGCTTCCGACACGACGGAGCTGGTGGGTGGGGGAGGGAGGGAGGAGGTGAGCTCGTCTTCCTCCTCCCTTCTCCACGTTTCTGGCGTGGTGGTGGGCGGGAGGGGTTGAGTTCGCCCCCTCCCTTCTATGGGGTGGGTGGGTTCCGGTGTGACGGAGCTGGTAGGCTGGGGAGGGAGGGAGCAGGTGAGCTCGCCTTCCCCCTCCCTTCTCCACAGTGGTTGGGGGGTTCTGATGCAATGGAGCAGGCAGGGGAAGGAGGAGGCAAGCTTGCAGGGAATCAGTCGGTTCTGGCATGGCAGGCGGGGGAGGGAGATGTCGAATCTGCCTCCCCCCTCCCTTCTCTGGGGTGGGTGGGTTCTTCCAGGTGAGCAGGAGGAGGGTTCCAGCACAGCGGAGCTGGCAGGCAGGAGAGGGAGGGAGGAGGCGAGTTCACCTTCTCCCTCCCTTCCCCAGGAGGGTTTGGGTGGTGGCGGTGTTCGCTATTATCTGTGGATTTCACCATCTGCAGTGGGCCTGAAACCAATCCCCTGCGTATACAAGGATCCTACTGTACTATAATATACTCTATGTGGG
The DNA here is from genome assembly GCA_030847615.1 of Gambelia wislizenii. Lineage (NCBI taxonomy): Eukaryota > Metazoa > Chordata > Lepidosauria > Squamata > Crotaphytidae > Gambelia > Gambelia wislizenii. Next base: position 121,144,784 of record JAUMIR010000001.1, read on the forward strand.
GGTGTCTTCGGAAGGTGGTTGGAAACTTCTGACTACAACAGCTTTCATTTCAAGGCACAGTTCAAAGTACTGGTTATGTTGGTAAAGCCCTATATAACTTGGGTCCAGACTATCTCAAGGGCCCTTAAAGCTTGTTATGTTTTATATGCTTTTACATTGTCTAAATAGTTAAATTAACAATTGTTTTAAAATAAGTGTTTTAAATTGTTTACTTTAAACCAGTGCTGAGTTTTAATATGATAACTTATTTTAATTGTTTTAATTTTTTTTTAAGTTTTACAAGTGATTGTTTTTCAGCTGTACTCTGTTTTAATTCATGTAGTAAGTGACCTTGGATCCTGCACTGGGAAAAAGGCAGAATATTCATTAAATAAACAAAGTTTCCTGTAATTCTAGTATGCTTTCAAGTATGGTTGGGTTGCTAGGCCCTGGCATGATGTTGCTGATAGTGCTTGTGTTGTTCACAAAGAGTGAAATGATTAGGTGCTGCCTTAACTCCAGGTTAAAAGTGGTCTCTCTGTGCAGCCATTTCCCTTCTTGGGTCATCAAAAACTGGAGAAAGCTGCTGTTCTGGTGTAAGTAGGCGAGGGTGTGCTTCTTGAGGTCAGGAAAATGCAACACATGGGCATGAATGAAAAGAACAAAGTTGTTTTGGGGGTGAAGGGAATTACAGTTGCAATATGGTTGAGATGCTTTTAATACCCTTCAACATCTATGCGAAATGTAAAGAATGACACTGAATTACTTTCCTTCTTTAGAATTAAGAAGAATGATTTGCGATTTATGGAGAACTTCGATCATTCCAAGTCAGTGCCCCAACCACTATTTCACTGAATGCACCAAACCTGACGAACAGTGACCAGACACCTCCAGAATGAATTGCCAACACCAAACCTTATCTTCTCATCCTTTACCATGTACATCTTTATTTTTATAACCACTTCTTAACATTCTTGGCTTTTTTATGAGGTTTAGAGATTAATTATTTTTTGCACAGTTCCCTTCCATTTTTATATAATTGATTTTCAGATTGCATGAAAGTGACCAGAAATATTTAGTAAGCACTGTTCACTTGAGCAAGTTTAATATGCTGGAAGGAGAGAACCTTTGACTAATTTAGATATAGCCTATTCAAAACATTTCAGATAAAGGTTCTTACTGGAATAACAGGTTTTCTTCAGATTATTCAGGTAATAAAATATCAAATAATATAAGAAAGACATTGTTTTTTATTAAAAAAATACAGAGCTTTCCTATAACTTGGCAAGTAAAGAAGTTAAGATTTGTATGGATTTTATACAGATTCCTTGTAACTTTCTCTGTTCTGAGGGTCTCCCACTTTCTGAGGGGAACTGGTGCTGGTATAATAAAGAAGAGAGAGAGTTATAAAGACATTTTTGCTGACTGAACACTGTTCTAGTAACCTTTTTGCATTTCACTGCCATTGTTCCTTCCCTTCGTAGACACTGTGTGGTCTGCAGCATTCCAGACAAGGTTGGAAGGACTTTGTTCTCTTCCTTTCCAACCAAAGATAATCTAGGCAGCTTAAAACCTTAATGCTTTTTTCATAACATGTTAAATGTCAAAACACTTGATTATATGATGTGCTGAATGCTTACATTGCGCAGAAACTCATTTTCTCCCTGTTACAACTGACACATTTGTTGAGCAGTTAAATCTGTTTTATGTAGTTTTGCCTAATAACTTCTACAAGTTTTAAGGACATGGAAGGACCAGGGGTGCAGCCTATGGCCCATTGTAAGTAGTACAGGAACCATCTCAATAGGGTGAGGCTACCTTTGAGGAGATCTATATGAAAGCCTGTTAACTGTGTGTCCCTCTTATCCACAGCCACTGTTCACCTTATGTATAGTTAAGATGCCATATTAAATTTATAGCAGCTTGAAGTTGTATTAAGTAATATTTTGCTTTCTGTAATACTGTTATAAAATAAAGTTTGTTTATTCTCTAAATGTTTCCCCATTTTAGTGTGTGATTTTTTTAAAAAAGAATAGTGAATATTTCAGTATAGTTGGAAGATGTTTTGCTAACATGTGGGAATGAAACACGTTATTAGGAAAACACTGTTGATGTCTGCATTATCAAAACTTGTTTTTATTCACACAGCAAAGGGCATTTTCTCTTAGTTTTTTCCTGACAATGAACACATACCAGTTCATATAAAAAGCAAGGGAAGTATAATAAATCATTTTAAGACATTTGCATTCTAAGACTTAAATCTAATTGCTAGTCCCAGATAGAATCGATCCATTGAATCAGCTGCCAAATGGTAAGTCAGCACTCAGGTAAATCCCCTTGATTCAACACTCTAGCTGAGACTAACAATTTGGTTTATTCCTATTTTTTTTAAACCATATTTGCTATATTCTCATCTTAACTTGAACACTGTAGACTAAGTTATGTACACCTATTTTGCATATACTGTAAATATCTGGGATTTAACTAAAGTCAAGATTAATTTTCTGCACTTATTTCTGTGGGTATCCAGCTGATTGTGTTTCATAGAATCATAGAATTGCAGAGTTGGAAGAGACCACGAGGGCCATCCAGTCCAACCCCCTGCCATGCAGGAAATCACGATCAAAGCATCCCCGACAGATGGCCACCCAGCCTCTGTTTAAAGACCTCCAATGAAGGAGACCCCACCACGCTCCGAGGGAGTGCGTTCCACTGCCGAACAGCTCTTACTGTCAAAAAGTTCCTCCTAATGTTGAGGTGGAATCTCTGTTCCTGGAGCTTGCATCCATTGCTCCGTGTTCCAATCTCTGGAGCAGCAGAAAACAAGCTTCCTCCATCCTCAACGTGACACCCCTTCATATACTTAAACAGGGCTATCATATCACCTCTTAACCGTCGTTTTTCCAGGCTAAACATACCCAGCTCCCTAAGTCTCCTCATAAGGCATGGTTTCCAGACCTTTCACCATTTTAGTCGCCCTCCTCTGGACACGCTCCACTTTGTCAATATCCTTTTTGAATTGTGGTGCCCAGAACTGGACACAGTATTCTAGGTGAGGTCTGACCAAGGCAGAATAGAGCGGCACTATTACTTCCCTTGATCTAGACACTATACTTCTATTGATGCAGCCCAAAATTGCATTGGCCTTTTTAGCTGCCGCATCACATTGTTGACTCATGTTCAACTTGTGGTCTACTAGGACTCCTAGATCCCTTTCGCACGTAGTCTCATTCAGCCAGGTCTCTCCCATCCTATATCTATGCATTTCATTTTTTCGCCCTAAGTGCAGTACCTTACATTTCTCCGTATTGAATTTCATTTTGTTAGCTTTGGCCCAGCTCTCCAGTTTATCCAGGTCATCTTGAATTTTGATCCTGTCCTCTAGGGTATTAGCTACTCCTCCTAATTTGGTGTCATCTGCAAATTTGGTAAGTATGCCCCTAATTCCCTCATCCAAGTCGTTGATAAAGATGTTGAATAGCACTGGGCCCAGGACAGAATCCTGTGGCACCCCATCTTTCCAAGATGAAGAGGAGCCATTGCTGAGCACCCGTTGGGTTTGGCCGGTCAACCAATTACAAATCCATTTAACAGTTAACGTGTCTAGCCCACATTTTACAAGCTTGTTTGCAAGAATGTCATGGGGAACCTTGTCAGAGGCGTTACTGAAATCAAGGTATGCGATGTCCACAGCGTTCCCTTCATCTACCAAGCTGGTAATTTTATCAAAAAAAGAGATCAGATTAGTCTGGCATGACTTGTTACTCTGAAACCCATGTTGACTTTTTGTGATTATGGCATTGCCTTCTAAATGTTCACAGACTCTCTGTTTAATGATCTGCTCTAGAATCTTCCCTGGTATTGATGTCAGACTAACTGGACGATAATTGTTGAGATCCTCTTTTTTCCCGTTTTTGAAGATGGGGACAACGTTTGCCCTCCTCCAGTCTGCTGGGACTTCTCCTGTTCTCCAGGAGTTCTCAAAGATTATTGCCAATGGCTCTGAGATTATATTTGCCAGCTCTTTTAATACTCTTGGATGTAGTTCATCTGGTCCTGGAGATTTAAATTCATTTAGATTAAGAAGGTATTCCTGTACTACCTCTTTGCTTATTCTGTGCTGGATTTCCCCTGTTGTGTCTTCTGTACTTTTATCCTCAGATTGGCCCCCCTTTACCTTTTCTGAAAACACTGAGGCAAAGAGGCAAAGATTTTCAACAAAACCCTTTACCATTTTGCTTAAACAAAACCTTTTAACACTATATTTCTGATACTTTCTGTTGTCTGTGTCCTGGATAATTTCAGTAGTTCTTAGTTTATTTGAAGAGCTTGTAAAGACTTTCTGTCATCAGCTTTCCCATAGCACTACCATTATACTTGTCCTGGTTCTTCTGCAATATTGGGGTGATTGTTCAGGCATAAGCAGAGGTAATCTTGCTGCCAGAAAAAAAAAAGATTTTCGGGTGAACAAACAAATAATTAGGAGGAACTATATTATGGAGTAATTGGCATCATTCATGCTTCAGGAAACAAAGCAATAGGAAGGATAAGATGCTACTACAGAAGAATGGGCAGTTATTTGTGTTCTTCATATTTTTGCCTTTTAAAGTAAGTATTTACATGGTAGAGAAATTCATTCTGTAAAAGTAAAGAGCTTGTAAATATTTTCAAAGTTCAACTTGCTTTTAAAGGCCAAAATTAAGCAGGTGTCCAGGAGAGAATATCTTGTTGTTAATGACATTACAGGAAGTAAACATTGAAGTATTTATCACAGTGTCACAGCCACATTACAAGGAAGATCTCCTTAGCATAAGAAAGAACCACATTTCACCAGGAACCTCTGATCTGGTACAGTTTGCTACTAGGTTCCCAAGTAAGGATCAGGTAGTAAAAACCTCCCAGTCTTCTGGTTAGGCCTGTGCAAGGCATGGCTACCAGTTACAGGGAAGATACATTTCCATTTATCCTATTTTACTGTTTTGTGGAAGAGCATGATTTCATTTTCACTGAATGTCTAGTACCGTACTTTCTTTTGCAGAAATTTCAAAAAGTAGTAGGAAAACAGTTAAATAAAAGTCTTTATTTCCATCTTATGAATTGTTTTCCCACCTTTTTTTTCTGAAGCTATTTTCTTGATGAATTCTGGAAGTCTTATATATAAAAGAAAGCAAAATGATTAAAACTTTTATTTTTTTAAATAAAAGTTTATTCATTTATACATCTTTTCATCAATTCCTCATAATCTTTTCTTCCCTTTTTAGTTTTGATTAACAGCAAACTCTTAAGCATGTGCAATAAATATCTGACTTTTATTCCGAGATGAAATCTGCTGAGTTACCTATTTGTTTATGATTATCTTGGTTTCCTTTTGGAGCTCTTCAGCTTGTTATATTTGACACAGTATTCAAGGACCGCATCTGTGGGGGTCTTGGCTAAGGATAGCTCCTTGTTCACTGAAAATAATAAGAAGGGTTAATTTGCAGCAGCACAGTTGAAATGAAACCAGCAAGATGAAATCCACTGGAGAAGGTTCAGCTGAAGAGCAATATCTCCATTTGGATGTATGTATATATTTTATGCTCTAAATGAAAGATAAGGTACATTCATATTACAACGAAAAAGAAAATCCCAGGAATCACCATAGATAAACTATACTACATACTTAAGGACTGGAGGAATGAGATGGATTGTGATTAGTGGTAAACTACATCTAACAAGTGTTAGATCTATTAACAGTTTTGAAATGATGAGGTGGACCCACTTCCTTTGGACACAGAGCACATATTTGTGAGTTGAAACAAAAAATATTTTCAAAATAAGAGACGGATGAAAAAAAGTTTTATTTGAGGTATGCACAGCCTGTGGCCCTCTAGATCAGGAAACCCCCAGCATATATATAAACTAATTTGTCTTGCTGGCTGACCCTAAGGGATTTGGCACAAAGTCCTGCCCCTTTGCAATTATGTGTGGAGCACATCTGTGGGGTTCTTAGCCTGTATAGAGAAGGCAAGGAAGGAGAGAAGCCAGGTGTGACGAACAGCTACGTGAGCAAATGAGAGTAGTATGGTTCAGAAGCCAATCCTCTGAGAGGAAGCAGAAAGGGAAGGGGCTTCTGGATGTTTGAAGTATGAATGACCAGGAGAGAATGACTGTTGAGCAGAGAGATGGCAGTTGAAAGGGTGTTGTGATGAGGAGAGGCTGGAACATGCGAATGGCTTTAAGTGAAGCTGAGGGAATGTATCTGCAGGGAAAATATTTATTAAGAGGAATAGAGTCTGGTTAAAATACAAACACCAAAGTAGTTCTGTTATCTTGTTAAACAATAAACCCTTCTTTATGTTTCTTTTTCATATCCAGTCTCTTCATGGAGTTATTTGGCCTTACTGATATGTATGGGTACTTTAATCCTGTGAACACCCACCCACACATGCAGGTATTATGCATCTAATTGTGGAACTGCACTTTCCACAGTTTATTAGTTCTGTGGCAGCAGTGGGAGGTGAAAACCCCTGTGTCACAAACGTGGTGGTAGCGAAAGTGACGCGGTGGTCAGACCGAGTGGTGATATAAATTCAGCTGGCGTGCCTGTGTGTCACACCAGGCATACTCAGCTGCTACTTAGGAGCTTTACATCTCTCAGCTTCCTCTGTGGGTGGAGGGAGTAAAGAGGTGTAAATCTAGGGCAGCAACCAAAAATGCTGGCTACTGAACCTCCAGCTGGCACATCAACCAGGAACTGGATAATGTCAGCAGTTTGCCCCTGCTGTCATCTGACCCATAGAGGTGTCTGGGAGAAATGCTCCCATCCCCAAAAAAGGTTCTCTATCCCCATGGAACGCCCACTACCCACAGCCACCATGGCCAGTGGTCAGTAATTATGGGAATTGTAGTCCAAAAACACAGATTATTCATGTGTGGGGTATTAGAAGCTGAACCAATAGCATGTATAATGGCTGTTTTGCCTATTTCCTTTGCTCCTTTTCTCACTGAGCATATATTAGGTGAATTTTGGGGAGATACAAGAGTGAGATTTGGCAAGAATTCAACACCTTTCCCTGTTGACTTAGGAACACTTTCTACAGAAAAATAAAGTCCATCCCAACATGTTGAATCACGTTATGGAAGCAAATTGGGATGGCTAGAATGCTGTATTTAAAATGTTTAGCCTGCTATAAAAACAAGGCTAAATTTACCCACCCACCCCAAAAAATAATTCTTGCCTGCAATCAAGTCTGTATAGTTCTATTTTGGTTTTAGAAATAAAAAGAAACTCAATCTATAGCATCTTGCCAACGACTTCCCCTTCAATGTAATCAAGTCAGTAGTATATGACATACATGATCAACAACAAAGGTATTTGCTTGGCTCTGCCAGGGAGCAGTGTGTTTAGGATAACAGCTATTGCTTGCAAGACAGTGGGGAATTAGGAATTGCTTCCAAAAAAATGGGGGGAAGCTTGAATTAATCTACTTGTCCTAATTACTATATAGATTAAATTCCAAGTGTTTTATTATTAGTTCTTCCTACCTGCCAACCTTTCAGTCTCTCCTGTGGTGGTTGACTCACCTTCTTTCAGCTTGATCCTAAGATAAGCAATGAGCAGCAACAGAAGCAAAGTTACTGGCAAGAAAATTCCAGTGAAAATAAACCATCCAGGCAGTTCCCTCACAAACACTGTCAGAGAATATCCCATGGCCTGACAAGTCAGAAGGAGTCTTCGTGTTGGTCTCTAAAATTCTTTGTACTTCTGTTTTCGTTATACTACTACTGCATGGCCTTTGCTCAGACCATAATTAACTTCTTTTTCCTTTGGACTTTGCTTTGTTTGTACAAGTCTGTGATTTCTAATAACAGAGCCAATGGGTTACAGAGTTACTCAGTTGCAGTTTTAAGAGGCATTATTAGAAGTACCTAGACTGACCTAGGCTATAGCTTTTTGTGAATAAGAGCATTTTCTTTCCTCCTCAAGTCAACTATACATTTGATTTTTGTTTTGTACACTACCTTTTTTCTGTTGTAAACAGGGAGATGACCAATATAAGAAAGGAAATATATCATCATTTGTCTGCTGTCTAACACTTGTGTTACACTGATACTTGCTGAAATCTAAGGTGTCTCAAAGCATAGAAAAAAGGAAGAAATTGCTTGTGTCTGAATCTTTCAGGGCTTTGGAAAATGTGATACCATGGGGAAATCCACACAACACAAATAATCCAGTTTGAAACTGGATTATTTGTCATGGCTCCTTCCTATGGAATCCTGGGATTTGTAGTGTTAAAAGGTCTTTAGCCTTCTCTGAAAGAGCGCTGGTGCCCCACCAAGCTATAAATCCTAGGATTTCATAGAAAGGAGCCATGCAAATAATCCAGTTTCAATCTGGATTATTTCTCTAGTGTGGATGGCCCCCATATATGGGAAACATGGTGCTACCATAATCCAGTCATAAAAAACTATATCACACAGTACATTAAATACATAATGCACAATTCAGGATCTGTTTATTTTCAAGGAAGCATGCACCACCCTGACCCAGAAACACCTTATATGAGTAAGGAAGGTTTAAACCAGAGATGTGAAATGTGCAGCCCACCAGGTTTTGATGGACTGCAGTGAACATTACCTGACACCATTGGCTGTGTCAGCTAGAGCTGCTGAGAACTACAGTCCGTCAACACTCTCTCCTCTGCTACTGTTACATTTGCATCTTGCATTTTTAAGCCATCATTCTCAACTTGGACTGCATAAATTCCTTAGAATCAAAGAGTTGGAAGAGATCTCAAGGGCCATCCAGTCCAACTCCCTGCCATGCAAGAATACACAATCAAATCATTCCTGACAGATGGCCATCCAGCCTCTGTTTAAAAACCTCCAAAGAAGGAGACTCCACCACATTACGAGGCACTGCATTCCACTTCCGAACAGCTCTCACTGGCAGGAAGTTCTTCCTAATGTTTAGGTGGAATCTCTTTTCCTGTAGTTGAGCCCATTGCTCCTTGTCCCTGTCTCGAACAGCAGAAAAAAAGCTTGCTCCATCCTCAGTATGACACCCCTTCAAATATTGAAACATGGCTATCATGTCCCCTCTTAACCTCTTCTCCAGACTAAACATGCCCAGCTCCCTAAGCCGCTTCTCATAGGGCATGGTTTCCAGACCTCCCACCATCCTGATTGTCCTCTGGACACATTCTAGCTTCTCAATATCCTTCCTGAATTGTGGTGCTCAGAACTGGACACAGTATTTCAGGTGAGGTCTGACCAAAGCAGAATAGAGTGGCACTATTACTTCCCTTGATCTAGACACTATACAGTTGTCCCTTGACATTCGCGGGGGTTAGGTTCCACGGACCCCCGCGAATGTCAAAAAACCGCGAATATTGATTGCCCTCCCCCCACCCTCCCCAGGCCTTCACGGAGCCTTCCAAGGCTCCGTGAAGGCTTCTGCAACCCTCCCCCCTCCCTCCCCGGGGCCTTCACGGAGCCTTCCAAGGCTTCGTGAAGGCCCCCGTGGACTCCCCCCACCCTCCCCCCACCCTCCACCCTCCCTCCCCGGGGCCTTCGCGGAGCCTTCCAAGAATGTTGAACCAAATAGGTCTTTGGTCTGATCTATCATGACTTCTCATGTTCTGACAGCAATACCAGTTCTTGGGAACACAAATAAGGTATATTATTGCACTCATTTCCTGGCTTTGAACTTCCCATGGGCAGCTGTTTGGGCACTATGACAACAGAACACTGGACTAGATCAATCTGTCAGGGTAATTTTGCTTCAAGTGCAAAAGGAAAAATGTTGGAGCAACAGACCACTGACTAGCACAGCTGAAGTGGGTTTGTTCACAGCTGTGGCTAGGCAGAGGGATGATTACATAGGGACCACTAAACGCAGTGTGCGAACACGAATCAAGGAACATGAGAGACACTGAGAACTGGGCCAGCCAGAAAAATCAGCAGTAGCAGAACATGTTATAAACGAACCTGGACACAAAATGTTATTTAAAAACACCGAAATTCTGGACCAGGCCAACAACTATCATGTCAGAATGCACAGAGAAGCTATTGAAATCCACAAACACCTGGACAACTTCAACAGGAAAGAAGAAATCTTAAAAGTAAACAAAATCTGGCTCTCAGTTTTGAAATACAATAGAATCAAAACTCAGCACTTACAAAAGAATTCCACCCAGGGACAGGGGGATTCCCAGCAGATAATGGTCCATCAACCAACCATTAGCCAACAGACACGAACAAGCCTTGCATTTCTATACCCAGAAACTAACCATTCAATTACACAAATTTACATATACTCCCCAACAGGGGTTCACAGCATATAAACACACACACACCTACCCAACCATTCTCTGAAGATGCCAGCCACAGATGCAGGTGAAACATCAGAAAGAAACTATTCCAGAACACGGTCTCACAACCTGGAAAACCCCCCAAGGAAAATCTATAAAAAGAGGAGTGTTGGTTGGAAAAATTGCTGTTAAGTTTGTTAATGAGGTTTGTTGTGTATATACTGTAGTAGTAGTATAAATTTATTCGGTCATTGACCAGCAGAATCAAAATTATAGGTACGATACAATGCAATTACAATAAAAATTCAAGAATTTCTAAACACAATTATTAAACGTTAACATCATACAAGTAAAAAAAATAGAAACTTTTAGAACTTCAGAATAAATGTTCAGGCATGTCCAGGGCCATACGCCATTTCTCCTGAGATTCGTTACTTCCCCTTCAGTCTTTACCAAATTCACTTTGTTATTTCTCAGTGACCATGTGAAGAGGTTATATCAACAATATAGTAAAATTGGTACCTCATATAGAACCATATACGGCCAGCATAATCAAACTGAAACGGCGACCACAATAGAAAACAGTGATTTCCAGCCATAATCTGAGAAATTACAATCACAATCTTTGGCGTCGAGAGCTTGAAGCTCAGATGTGCCCAGGGCCAGACATCGTGACTTCCTTGGTTCCATCCTTAACTGCCTCAGTCTTACAGACACACAACTTGCCAATATATACTGTGTTTGTTTATACTGAAACTGAAGATAAAGACCTCCAGATATCTTTGGATGAACCTTGCTGCCTGAAAGTCTTTTTGTGTGTGAAAGTGGGTCAGAGCAGTGAAACAGCTGCTAGCTGAAGCCTTTGTTTTTGTACCCTTTCTGTTGTGCAGTTCTTTTGTTTGGATACTCGTGGGTTAGTTCATCCCCAGGCTGTGCCAGGTGCCTCTCAGTGGGCCTATACTGAGTGGACACAATCTTGGGCCTCTGAATATGTTAAATAATAGCCTTATTTCTTTGCTTCTGTTGGTCTTATCTTGAGGTTTTTTTGGTCTTGTGTCTTTTCCCATTAGCTCTGTAATCTTCCAATGTATTTGCAAATTACTTATGAGGATTAAAATGTTGGTGGATTAAAATACTGGCAACAGAATACATGAAGCTGGAAAATGAATTTTGTTAGCAAAGCATAGTAGCCCCCATGCTGATAGTGAACATGAAAGACTAAACTATGGATGCTTTGGGGAAACTAGAACAAAGCACACATACATACTGTCTCTTTGTGGCATTTTGAGGAGGAAGAGGAGAAGTAGAAGTAGAAATATTTTGGCTATCTTTGTCAGAAGCAGGAGTGTAAAGATTAAACAATAGAAAAAAATAAAAAATCCACAGTTCAGCCATGGGGCATGTGAAATCAATAGTCCATTGGGAAGACCTGTGAATGTATTTGGGGTGCATTCAGTGGTGACACTAGAGAGGTGCAGAGAGGCCAAACCACACCAGGTGACACCATCAGGGGGAAAGGGTGACACCACAGGGTGCGTTGCTCCACTCCCTTGAGCATTTACAGGCTTCAGCGGTGACACTCCTTTTTAAGGAAATGAACCACTGCACACCAGAAAATCCTCCCAATGGTTTATAAAATCTGTGTTTATTCAGTGCCTGAGAAAAATATGTTGATGCTTCATGCTTTGGCAAGCCACCAGATGGTACCAAGCAAGCAAAAGCTGATGTCTGCCTAAATAGTGGTATGACTGAGCAAAATCCAGATCTCTCTCTTTGAAATTTATTTGTGCCCAGTGGACTTGTATCTTCTCTGAAGTCCAATGTTTCAACTTCCTTGCCGGTCCCAGATCAGAGAAATGTGTCCTCAAGGGATTTTCCATCCTGCCAGTGCAAATTCTGTGTTTGTGTTTATAGCCTCTTAAAATCCTTGAGGTCATTCCAACAGAAACCAGTTTTCAGGGGCATCAAACAGTATGGGCTATTCCCTTAATGCAATAATTAAAACAAAATTCTTGCCATGGTTTTGGACTGAACAGCACAGCTTCAGCTATGGACGGTGGGGGGGGGGGAGGAAGCATTTCAGTCCAGAAGTGTGTGAAGTGATCTATTTTTGGCTTCTTAAGGTTGAGCCAGAGTAAACAAGAGAGAGTGATACCAGGTGTTGGGGAAGGATTTGGATAATAATCAAAATATAACACCTTGTTAGTGTGACAACCAGGATGTGAGGCAGCCAAATGACAGATGAGCTGACATTCTGCATTGCTTGGAGCCATGAGTCAGTCTTAGGCTACAGAAATGAGTCTCTTCCTTTGTTCACTAGTGAGCTGTACAGATGTATATAAAACACTGTGCACATTCCATATCTAAGGGATCTTTGACACTCACGCATCCAAGCAGATAGATCCCAGAAGCTTATATTAGTTCCCTTTCTGAGGGGGATTTTGTTTAACATGCACAAATCATGAAAGTACACAATAGTCACTGTTTGGGTATTAGGTTTAAGACTATGAACTCATTTGGGAATGAATTAGGTCACATGAAATGAACAGTCTGGTGTAGACAAGACAGATAAAGCACAAAATTAAATAGACACAATAAAAGCCAGCAACCAGTTTTAAGAAAGGGAAATCAGTGTGTGCTTGGTTTAAAATGAAGGTTGTGAGGCCTGAAAAAAATGAAGTAATGTATGACTGAGACTAAGTTGGAGTGGTTTGAAACTCATTTTCTGGGAGTTCGCTAGGGTCAGAAATAAACAAATTTGAGATCCTCTGGCTTCTTGGGACAGTAAAGAAGACAGAGAGAGAAGGAGGAGGAGGAGGAAGAAGAAGGTAAAGGTGATTTGCAGCAGTTTGAACTCAAGTTGAGTGCTGCAGCCATTTCCAGCATACAGTCACAATATCAAATGGATTGCTGGAGTAATAGGGACAGCTAGAGTAAGTGCACACATTGCACACAATTCCCTTCCTTTTGTGCTATTTGGTTCTCAAGAATTTTTGCTAAAATTTTATTTATTTACTTAAGGCATTAGTGCCTCTTGACCCACCAAGGCGGCCACTGTTTGGAAGCAATGAGGTATCAATGCTTGTAAAGTGATTGGTGAGAGAGGGGAGTCTAGATAATGCCTGCCCTTTGTTTTCACCCCTCTGTTGCTTTCTTAGATCTATGTACTCAAGCCTTTTGTTTCCTTCTTACCTGCAAACCTCACTTCTCTCAAGAGGTTTTGTTCCCATGAAACCCCAATCCCAACAATGGATGCTAGCTTACCCCTACGGATGACAGCTAGCTTTTGGAGGCTCTTCTAACCAAGGGGCTTACCGTACCCCAAAGAAAAGTGGCAGTGCAGCAGGAATGTTTCATCTTCCATGCTGCTTTCCTGCATGACATTGTCATTCTTCTGGCGTTTTTTCATTCTAGTCTATGAGGTTTATTTTGACTATTTAGACAATCCTTTACCACGAAGGTGATGTGCAATGGATTAAAGCAGTTTAAAATAAGCTTTAAAACATTATTCAGAAGGAAGGAGCCATGGCAAATGATCCACTTTCAAACTGGATTATTTGTGTAGAGTGGAGTTAGCTCTAGTCAAACATTATAAACACCACATTAGGGATGAGAAACTAGCAGGGTCTAACATTGGTCCCCAGGAGAACTCAGAGGGCCACACCCCAAATTTTTGTATGTCTCCAAATGCCCCCAATGGGGCAGGAGGGGGACAATTTTGCCATGTTTGTGGCTCTCCCAAGGTGGTTTAGAGACCTTTTTAACATCAGGAAATGACTCATCAACTTCATGGTGAAGAAAGTGAAGCCCTCCAGCTGTTGTTAGAATGCAATTCCCATCAGCCCCCGACAGCATAAGGAAGATGGTGAGGAATGTTGGAAGCTATAGTATGCTAGCATTTGAAGGGCCACCTTCAAATCTTGAAAAATTAAATCTGCCTTTGGAAAGGGACAATTGAAAAACAGGGTAATAAGTCAATTCCTTTCCATCTTGGCAGTGGCTGAAAGAAATTAGTGAGATATTTTTAAGAGGTGGATGTTCTTAGTGTTGAATTAAGGTTTAGGACAAGTATTCTTTGGAACTGGTCTGTTGCTATTGTGTCCAGAAGTGTACACTTGTGTGTCCATGAATCTAGAAGGTGTGTACATGAGGAGATTTCTTCACTGTTGATTGTGCATCTTACAGGTAAGACATTATTCACATACAGGAAAATGTACAAAGTATTACCAAAGTAGTAATGCCATACTAATAAACTCTCTCTCTCTCTCTCTCTCTCTCTCTCTCTCTCTCTCTCTCTCTCTCTCTGGCTTTTCTTCGCAAACGAAGGTTCAGGAAGGACTCGTCCCGCGTTTTCTGCAAGCGCACTGATGACTAAAAAGGCCAATCTGAGATAGACAAGTCCGGTTGCAGAAAACACAACAGAAGGTTTCCTCGGGTGATGTTACTGGGTTATGATTCTTTCTGCGTTGCCATTTCTCTTCAAGACTTGTTCGCTGTGAGTTCTCAAATAAGGCTGCAGCATTGTGGATAGTGTGTCTCCATGCCTCCCGATGTGAGGCCAGGGCAGACCATTGTTGGTGATCAATTTGGCCAAGCCTGAGATGTTGTTTCAGGGAGTCCTTGTATCGCTTTTTTGGAGCGCCCCTTTTATGCTGACCCGTGGAGAGTTCACCGTAGAGTACTATTTTGGGGAGGCGATGGTCCTCCATCCTAGAAATGTGCCCTGCCCAGGGCAGCTGTGTTCTCAATAGCATGGCCTCAATGCTGGTGATCCCTGCTTGCTCAAGGACAGCAGCATTCGTCACATAGTCCAGTGTATATTTAGGATTGTGCGTAAACAAAGAACAACAGAAACATAATACAGTTGTCCCTCCATATTCACGGATTTGGCATTCATGGATTTAAGTATTCATGGCTTGAAAATATTCTTTAAAAAATAATAATCCAAAAACCAAACCTTGATTTTGCCATCTTCTATAGGGGACATCATTTTGCTATGCCATTGCATATAATGGGACTTGAGTATTCACGGATTTGGGTATTCACTGGGGGCCCTGGAGCCAAACCCCAGCGAATGTGAAGAGACAACTGTAAATATAAATTATATAATAAAAGCTTGGGAATACAAAAAAAAATTGTCTTCAGCATAGAGATTTGGCAGAACGTGGTGTGGTTGGTAGATCTTGAATGGCTGGTCCTCGGAAGATACACCAGAGCTGTGGCACTGTCACAGAGAAAGCGCTTGTGTTCACCTACCTTGGGGTGGTAGCCAGAGCAGAGACTCCAAAGTTGACCTTAATGTCCATTCAGAATCTTAAAGATAATGGCCAGGATGATTTGGACGATCCATCAGGAATCAGAGGCTACAATTTGCTGACATCAGAGGCTACAATTTGTAACTTTCTGACATCGTAGCTATGTCCCTGATGGAACATGCAGCACTTCTTGTGAATGGCAACACTGTGTATCAGGACATCTGCATGGGGTTCTGTGTGCAATGGGAATTCCTCTAACCCAATAAGTCCCATGGCATTCTGGTACCCATTGCAGAATAGATCCCATAGCACTCTGATGCCGGTTGTGCAGTGGGACATGTGGCACAATGGCCATGCTGATGGCTCTGTTTGTGCAGTCGTCCTGAAAACATAGCTACGTCTCTGATCCCCTCCTGAGAATACAAATGTTGTGCAACAGCACAATTCACTTTACATGATTGTAAGTCAGTTTACAATGACATAAATACTTAACAGGATGCCAAGCAGCATGTAGGACTTTTTCGGACGAAGAAAAATAACGCAAGCAGCCTCTCCAGCTTGCGAGGCTGCTGTGCTGCAAAGCACCCCTTTCGTATGACGCTCGCCCCTGCCGGTACTGTTGCGGTACCGCAGGGAGAGCTGAGCGTCATATCTCGTTGATTTTTACTCACGATCAACTATGAGGAATTATAACGTATGGAAAGGCAAAGCTGATCACCCCCTACTAAAAGGAGATCTCCACCCCGCAGGACTCATGAGGACACCCAAGACCAGGGTGACCCTCCACATCCTCCCTTGTCACGGTCATGATCCCCAACTCTGAGAGATTCTCCACCACGCAGTGGTGGTCGCATGGCTGAGGCAGAATGGAGTCATCGTTTTTCCTTATTTGGATGATTGGCCCTTTGCAGCCCGCTCAGCAGAAAAACTCTCACAAGACATTCGCTTGGCCTTATCTCTACTAAGGAACCTGGGCTTCATGGTAAATCAGGAGAAGTCACAACTGAAACCCTCCTGAATGGTGTGCTTTATCGGAGCAAACATAGATTCTGTCACTGGCACCCCCTACCTCCCAGACGACAGGTTCAAAGCACTTCAATCCATGGTCAATCACTGCGTACACAACCAGTGGACCACAGTGCAAAACATCTAATGTACCCTGGGCCACATGGCCTTGACTACTGCTGTGATGCCGCTTGCCAGACTGAGGATGTGACCACTACAAGCATGGTTCCTCTCCAAGTATCGCCCCTTCCGGGATGGACCCAAGAAATTCCTGACGCTTCCACGACCAATTCGCACAGCCCTCCATTGGTGGCTAGACCTGAGCACAGTCCAGAGGGGTATCCCCTTTGCGCAATGACATCCCACAGGTTGATTACAACGGACGCCTCCCTAATGGATTGGGGGGCTCACTTCCAGGACTTGACTATCAAAGGTTGATGGTTGGCGACCGAGAAGTGCCACATCAACCTCTTAGAACTGTTGGCGGTGTCCAAGGCCCTGAGGGCCTTCGAGCCCTCCTTGACAGGACACCTGGTGCAGGTGGTGTCGGATAACACCACAACAGTATTTTATTTGAACAAACAAGGGGCACACGATCCAGATCACTACTGGACCTAACCTTCAAATTTGGGAGTGGTGCGTGTGAAGGGACATCTCCCTTACAGCCATACATCTACCCAGAGACCAGAATACTGTAGCAGACGCTCTGAGCAGAACTCAATCCAGCAACCACGAATGGTCCCTGAACCAAGCTGTCCTGGAAGACCTCTTTGCTGTGTGGGGGACCCCATCTATAGACCTCTTTGCATCCAAGCTGAACGCCAAGTGCCCTGCCTTCTGCTCCAGAGAACTACAGTCACACGGGAGCCTCGGGGACGCCTTCCTGTTCAATTGGAACGGCCCCTTCCTGTACGCCTTTCCCCCGTTTCCCCTGCTATCTGGGGTGATCTCCAAACTTCAACAGGATGACACCAGATGCATATTGATAACACCATGGTGGCCCTGACAAGTGTGGTTCCCTCCCCTTCTCGTAATGTCGAAGCAACGCTTCAAACGACTTCCAACTCATCCAGATCTTCTGACCATGCAGGAGGGACTGATGAACCACCCAAACTTATCCGCCATCCAGCCAACAGCGTGGTTAGTCGCCCCCTAGAGCCCGTCTCGCAATCGGCACAAGCCACGATGGCAGCAGCACAGCGACCGGCTACACGTCAGTCATACAAGTATTAATGGCTTAAGTTTCAGAAATTCCAGGCTGAACATGCCCTTACTTCTGAACCTGCCGACATCCCACAGTTGCTGGACTTCCTTGCATCGTTATCTTCAAGACATCTCTCAAGTCTCCTTGGTCAAGGGCTATGTAGCAGCAATATGCTGGTACTTCCAGAAGGAGGGAAAACCCTCCTGTTTCAAAGACCCATTGGTCCAGTGTTTTCTGAAAGGCTACAAAAACCTTCATCCACCCGTTATTGGACTGAAACCGGCATGGAGCTTAGAATTGGTACTGACCTCACTGCCGAAAGCTCCCTTTGAACAGATGGCCACCTGTGATTTTAATTTTCTGTCCCTAAAAACTGCATTCTTGCTAGCAGTCACGTCAGTGAACTGTGCGCCCTTCTCATAGATCCTCCATATATGAGATTCCACTGCAATAAAGTGGTTCTGCGCCTGGATATTGCATTCATGCCAAAGATGATATCTTCCTTTCACCTTAACCAGGACACCGTCCTCCCAGCATTCTTTCAGAACCCCTCCTCACCATTGGAATGCAATCTACACGCCTTTGATGTGCGGCGAGCTCTGGCTTTCTATGTGAGCAGAACGGCCCAGTTCCGGAAATCTACCCAGTTCCTTGTTTGTTATGGGGGAAACCGGAGAGGCGATCCCGTTTCTTCTCAATGTTTCTCTAAATGGGTTGCTTCCGCTATTCACCTAGCCCAGCTGGCAGGGAAGGCTCTGCCGCTATTCACCTAGCCTATCCATAGCCACTCCACCAGGGCAACGTCTACCTCCACAGCCTTCCTGAGCGGCCTTTCCATCCAGGACATTTGCCAGGTAGCCACATGGTCTACACCTCTCATTTTCATCAAGACATACAAACTTGACTCAGTTTCACATTCTGGCACTGCATTGGGCAGAGCAGTCCTGTTTTCCTCAGTGGCCCAGAGGTTAACATAAACTGTTTAAATAACGTTCTGGTTACTTGTTCTCAATCCGTTCCTTGTGTCCTTTAACTTGTAGCAATTGGTTTCTTAGTAAGGTTCAGACACCCAACCTCCAGTAGGTGAGCTTGCTAGTCTACCGTTAATGTGTGGATTCACAGAGATCATGAAGAAGAAGGACAGGTTGCTTACTTGTAACTGTAGTTCTTCGAGTGGTCATCTCTGAATTCACACAATCCCACCCATCCTCCCCTCTAGTGTCCTGCCCTAACTTATTCAATGATATGCTGCTTCTTTAGCAGCCAGTTGGAACTGAAGAGGCAGGTAAGGAGGGGGCTTACATAAGCCAGGAGAGGGTGGGCGGAGTTACCGCCAAAAAGATCATAGAATCATAGAATTGTAGAGTTGGAAGAGACCACGAGGGCCATCCAGTCCAACACCCTGCCATGCAGGAACACACAATCAAAGCATTCCTGACAGATGGCCACCCAGCCTCTGATTAAAGACCTCCAAGGAAGGAGACCCCACCACGCTCCGAGGGAGTGTGTTCCAGTGCCGAACAGCTCTTCCTGTCAGAAAGTTCATCCTAATGTTGAGGTGGACTCCCTGGTCCTGGAGCTTGCATCCATTGCTCCATGTTCTAGTCTCTGGAGCAGCAGAAAACAAGCTTGCTCCATCCCCAATGTGACACCCCTTCAAATACTTAAACAGGGCGATCATATCACCCCTTAACCGTCTTTTTTTCAGGCTAAACATACCCAGCTCCCTAAGTCTCTCCTCATAAGGCATGGTTTCCAGACCTTTCACCATTTTAATCGCCCTTCTCTGGACATGCTCCAATTTGTCAATATCCTTTTTGAATCGTGGTGCCCAGAAACTGGACACAGTATTCTAGGTGAGGCCTGACCAAGGCAGAATAGAGTGGCACTATTACTTCCCTTGATCTAGACACTATACTTCTATTGATGCAGCCCAAAATCGCATTGGCCTTTTTAGCTGCTGCATCGCACTGTTGACTCATGTTCAACTTGTGGTCTACTAGGACTCCTAGATCCCTTTCGCACGTAGTCTCGTTCAGCCAGGTCTCCCCCATCCTATATCTATGCATTTCATTTTTACGCCCTATGTGCAGTACCTTACATTTCTCCGTATTGAATTTCATTTTGTTAGCTTTGGCCCAGCTCTCCAGTCTATCCAGGTCATTTTGAATTTTGATCCTGTCCTCAAGGGTATTAGCTACTCCTCCTAATTTGGTGTCATCTGCACATTTGATAAGTATGCCCCTAATTCCCTCATCCAAGTCATTGATAAAGATGTTGAATAGCACTGGGCCCAGGACAGAACCCTGTGGCACCCCACTGGTCACATCTTTCCAAGACAAAGAGGAGCCACTGCAGAGCACCCTTTGGGTTCGGCCAGTCAACCAATTACAAATCCATTTAACAGTTAATTTGTTTAGCCCACATTTTACAAGCTTGTTTGCAAGAATGTCATGGGGAACCTTGTCAAAGGCCTTACTGAAATCAAGGTATGCGATATCCACAGTGTTCCCTTCATCTACCAAGCTGGTAATTTTATCAAAAAAAGAGATCAGATTAGTCTGGCATGACTTGTTTCTCTGAAACCCACGTTGACTTTTTGTGATTATGGCATTGCCTTCTAAATGTTCACAGACTCTCTGTTTAATGATCTGCTCTAGAATCTTCCCTGGTATTGATGTTAGACTAACTGGACGATAATTGTTGGGATCCTCTTTTTCCCCCTTTTTGAAGATGGGGACAACGTTTGCCCTCCTCCGGTCTGCTGGGACTTCTCCTGTTCTCCAGGAGTTCTCAAAGATTATTGCCATTGGCTCTGATATTACATTTGCCAGCTCTTTTAATACTCTTGGATGTAGTTCATCTGGTCCTGGAGATTTAAATTCATTTAGATTAAGAAGGTATTCCTGTACTACCTCTTTGCTTATTCTGTGTTGGATTTCCCCTATTGTGTCCTCTGTCCCATTATCCTCAGGTTGATCATCCTTTTCCTTTTCTGAAAACACTGAGGCAAAGAAGGTGTTGAGTAATTCTGCCTTTTCTCTGTCCCCTGTTAGCATTTTGCCATCTTCTCTGCGTAGTGGCCCTACCATTTCTAAAATGGATTAGAGGCTCTAACAAATCTTCCGAGTGTTCTGCACAGGCGCAGATAAAACTCTTAATGCGTGTATCCACAGATGACCACTCGAAGAACAACAGTTACAGGTAAGCAACCTGTCCTTCTCCTGATGTGTAATGCAGATTGCCAGGAAATCAGAAGAGAAGCAGAGGACCTGTTGAGCTCCTTGCTGGGATTGGGTACACTGAAAAAGCTTTCCTATTTTTTTTTTTTAATCTGCTCAGGAAACAGCTTCAGCTGTAACATGTCTCATGGCTCACTTAAATGGGTCCTTCTGTTTGGAGGGCATGTTTATATTGAGTTATTTTCTATCCACATGTTACAGAACATCCTACACAGCTAATAAGCAGTAGTTTCCAACAGAGAAAGGTGTGGAATGGACATGAAGCCTGGTACTTGAGACTGTAACTCTGTGTTGTACTCCCCAAATCTATGAATTCCATGTGGATTGGGAAAATGACGTTATGCTCAGAAATTGCTCTTTCATTTGGAGCCCTTTAATGCTGCTCCAGAATCTTCCACTTCATGCTGTCCTGCCTTTCGTGAGGCAAGGTAATATGACCTATCTCATGTGGAAAATTTTGGAGTACCATTAAAAGGTGCCCACTTAAATATATTAAGTGACAATTTGGAAGTAATCTGAACAATGTTCATGGTATAAAAATCATTTGAATGCTCTCTGCCTCTCACCTCTTTTTTTTTTGCCTCAGTATTTGGAAAGCAGAGTGCGCTGGATTATTTATTAATTTATTTTCTGCTTTTCTCCCAATACGGGAACCAAAGTGTCTCACATCACAGATTAATTAGAAATACATCTTTAAAAGATTGAAAGCAGTTAGAATACAATTAAACAAACTGTCTTATTAAAAACAGCACTAATTTAGAACCGTTAAAATGCATTTAAAACATAACAATGAGAATAAAAGCTCAGCACACACATAAACACCATTATTGTATATTAACATGCAGGGTTGCATATTTACTTCTGATCATGCTGTGACCACAAATCCCAAGTCATCCTTTCTGTAATTGCAAAGCAATGAGAAATCATCGTTTGCATATGTTTGCCAACTTGGCTCATCTTGCAGCTAGCTGCAGTGAGTTAAATTCTTTGTGTCACTTATCCATGGCAGGTGTAATGTGATGTGAAATAAAAATGGTATTTGGCATTCATCATTACCTGCCATCCATTCCTTGTGGATGCTAATTTAATTTACTGCTGTTTCACCCCTCCATGTTATAGTTTTGCAAGGTAATGACATTCAGCCATCTGCCTGCTCAGTGTCATTCTTACCCTGACAAGTAACCTACACTTTGAGCTTCATGCTATACTTGTTAAACCTTATCCACACTTCTCCACAGTACCCCTGGTGTTAATGAATGCCAAACTTGGCCTGGATTTTCCCAGCAGAAGCTGTCTGCTAGAACTTGCGCTGAGGAGAATTTCCAGTTCTGTCAGAAGAATATTGTACCCTATAATGATGAGTCACAGTTCTCAAACATGAGGATGGATCAAGATTTAACCATGGGGCATGGTGCAGACTGAGGCAGACCTTCCTGCTCCTTCCTCCCCATGGCAACCCCTCTAGTCCTCTGAAAAACCTACAAGAAGGTTGGGGGACTCTGTAATGGTGGGGTGGGTGACTAAAGGGAACCCTGAAAATTGGGTGGAGGCATCTTCTGTGAGTGGAGCTAATGAGCAGTAATTATAATGGCTTAATGCCAGGTTGGTGTATGGGAAAACAGCTGCTGTTCAGGACTTGATCCTGGATGAGCATCCTGATCTGGCCTGTATCACAGAGACCTGGTTGAATGGGGAGAGGTAATATCTCTCAGTTTTGCGAACCACGTTTCTCTGTGCAGCAGCAGGTGAGATCTAGGGGGCCTTGAGAAAGAGTTGTGGTGGTCTATCATGATCCCATCCCCCTGATCAGGTGCCCCATTCCACAGTCTGCAGGGTTTGAGTGTGTTCTTTTTAAGCTGGGTAGCTATGACAAATTGAGGGTTCTGTCGCAGTACTGCTTGCTCACTCTGCTGCTCAACAATCTCCCTTCCTAAGCCAGCCAGAATGGTCTCAGGGTTGGTGCTGGACTCCCCTTGGCTTATGGTGCTGGGGGACTTCAATAACCACACTGAGATTACCCTTTCAGGAATAGCTCAGGACTTCATGTCTGCCATGACAACCATGGGTCTGTCCCAAATAGTATCTGCCCCTGTTCATGCTGCTGGGCACACTCTGGACCTTATCTTCTGTACTGGGTGGGATGATGATGATCTGGGAGTGGAGGTGCTTTCTATAGTTCTGTTGTCACGGACACACAACTACCTGATCAGGTTTAGATGCACAACTACCTGATCAGGTTTAGATGTGCAGGGGTGATGGTGATTAAGATGGTCTGCCTCAGGTGGCTTATGGATTTGGATGGATTCCTGATGGCTCTTGGAGAGTTTCCTGTTTCCTTGGTGGGAAATTCTGTCAGTCTTGGTTGACCTCTGGAATGAGGAAATGACTAGGGCAGTGAACACAATCCTTCCTGAGTGTCTCCTCTCACAGAGTAGAGATAAACCAGCCCCTTGGTTCTCTAGGGAGCTGGCAGCAATGAAATGAGTGAGATGGCAACTAGGGTGACATTGGCAGAAAATATGAAGCAAATCTGACTAAACATGGGCTACAGCTTACTTGATGGCCTACTCTGTGGCAATGCTTTTCTCTCTCCCGCCATTACATCTGCAAGAGCTTCCAGTGGAGCTATTTTGAGTCATTTGGGGCCTTTTACACCTTGGCCCACAAGAGCTGAATCTAGACCACTAGCTAACCTGCTGTGAACAATTTTAAGCACTTTGCAGTTAAAGTCACTCAGATCCATTCTGATTGGGATGCTACAATTCACACAGATTCTGTGGATATAACCTTGGTCCCTGCTTGTGCAACATTAATGGATAGTGTTTATCTTGTATAGTCTGAGGATGTGGACAGGATTCTTGGAGAATTGAGAGCCTTGCCCTTTCTGGCTTATGAGCAAGGTCAAAGGAAGACAGGCTAGGGGAGTAATGGGAGTGTATACAAGATGCCTCTCTCCACCAGCTTCTTTGGAAGTGCTTGGAGAGAGGCACTCGTAATGTCTCTCCAGCAAAGCATGGTCCCAACCTGCCAAAAGGAGGCAATTTTAAGGTCCTTGTTTACAAAAGGCCTCCCTAGATCTCACCATCTGAGCACAATTTCAATTTCAATTTTACTGGGTCATCAAAGTGTTGGAAATGCATATACAAGTTTGGAACTTTTTATCATATCTGGTGGTCGTGTGAAAAGGTTAAACATTACTGGGTTCAAATACATAAGATGATGGAAGACATTTGGAAAGTAAACATACAATTGAAATCAGAACTTTTCTTGTTAGGAATGTTGGACAAATACTTGGAAAAGAAATATGGAAGAATTTTACAATATATGCTGACAGAAGCCAGACTTCTATATGCACAGAAATGGAACTTTAGATTCGTTTTGTAGGTTTGCAGTGTTTGTTCTTGTGATATGATTTTATCATATGCTGTTGTCTTTTAAAAAATCTTTGTAGTTGTTATTGGAGTTAATAAAAATATATATTTTTTAAAAAGGAAGTTCAAGTGCCAACAGATGAAGCTGCAGGGAATCAGAACAGCTACTGCTTATAGGTAAACCATTTCTTGCTTGAAAATCTAACCTGCTGCTACTGTGTAGGTCAGCCACATCATTTAATTTTACCTGTGCCTTGCAGTCTCTGGAACATCAGGTTCTTCTAAGCTGATCGGCCGTTGTTTATTCATGCTCTTCACATCACAAAAAATACCCCTTTGCCTTGTTTTGATACAGACAGAATTCTCTTCACATGCACATTGCACATGCAGCTGTCTGTCTAAGCCTCAAGGCATCTGCTTAGTCTTCAGGCCTTGTCTGTCATCCTGGTTATCAAAACCACCTTGTAGTATTTCAGTGGGCAAACTGTGGAGAATCCTGATATGTCTGTTGCTCCTTTTGAAATATTTTGTTTCTCCCTATTTTTCCCCCTTTCCTGTATGAAAACCTGCCTCAGGTGCTCTCATGCTGTTTTTATTGCATCTATGGGCTCATCTACATGAGCCAGGATACAATGACTCCCCACGTCAAGAAGTTTTATTGTCCATTCTTTTGTTAATGGAACAATTTGTAGTTTCCAATGTTGTGCATATATTAATCTTGCTGCTATTGTCATATATCTTATTATCCTCCCAAAGTCTTTTTCTAGAGAATCTTCTAAAAATCATAGCAAAAATATTTCCAGTTTGTTTTCAATATTTATACCATAGTCCTGTGGATCAAAATCAAAAAAGTTTTTGCTTTGTCACAGGTCCACCACATATGATAAAATATCCTACCACATGTTAAACATTTCCAACAATTATTTGATTACTCTTTACACGTGCTAGACAACATTACTGGTAAAACAAGTATTATCTTATAATGGTGTTATCAAGCCCTACCCCACCTTCCCCCGTCTCAGCACAGTGTCTGCCCTGAGGTTGCTGAGGACTGCTCGAAGGCAGGATGGGACAGATGCCCTGTGTCATTAGACCTGTAGGTCTCTAAGATGGGGCAAGATGGGGGTATATTGCCTGTCTAGACAAGCCCTATATTAATGCTCCCAAAATAATTTTCTCTTAATCTCAGTGGAGGGCTCCTGCTTTCCAAGTTTGCTTTTGTGTGGACATATGCAGCTTGAGCTGGGTTTTGAAAAGTCAAAATTCAAGTGCTTATTTGGAATACCTTGAAGGAGATAATGTTTATCAGCAGCAGTGATGTAAAGAATAATTGCAAACTTACTCAAAGCAAGACAAGATTTACATCCTTAAGCATCAGTAACTGAGATCAAGTGCAAAAGTGGTGTATGGATGGAAGTAGTGATTCTGCCCTGCTGGCTGAATTGGTTTCAAAGTCCAGCAGAATCAAGATGCTGGGCTGAAATGTGATGACTGTTTCAACTCCAGTAACAATCAGTGTTGATGATTCATTTAAATAAATGAACAAACTAGAATTCCAGTTGTTTCTTCCTGCTGCCAGTGCCTCAGTTTTATGCCCATTCAGACTGACAACATTTGTTGTGGTCAGCAGCAGAGCTTTGGCAAGTTCCTTTTTGGACTACGTCTCTCACAGTCCCCCAGCCAACATATTCAAAGGTCAGCTGGAGGCATGATCAGCTGGATGCATGGGAAATGGGGAGGCAAAGCTACAGTTTTGGAGGTACACTTGGCAGAGGCTACATCTGAACTGCAGAAATAATCCAGCTTGATACCTCTTAACTGCCATGGCTCAATGCTATGGAATTCTGGGAGCTGTAGTTTTGTTACTTATTCAGCCTTCTCTGCCAGAGAGCTCTGGTGCCACAACCAACTACTTTTTTTTTTTTAAAAGAGAAACATAATACATCTCACTGTATTAAGAAATGATGTGATCTGTGTAGCTGTTGAGTTTGCTGTCCTGGTGCTGCTAATGAAGGGGAAAATTCAAAGCCCCTTCTCTTTAATGGAGACATGATGGACTGGACAGCTTGTCAAAAAGAAAATGCCTTCCAACAGGAGGAATATCCTCTGCAAGGTATGGCCACCTTACACTATGGGCATAGTCTTACCAATTCAAAGAAAGGAAATGAAAGTGAACATTGAAAACTTTCTGAGTGCTTTTTTAAGGGGAGGGGTGTTTTACAGCAAACTGGTTTTCCCTGGAGGCTAGCTAGAGCCTGCCTACCATACCCTGTTTTCTGTTGTGTTGCATTATTTGCAATAACCATCTTGGGCATTTTGTGGCTTATCCTAGAAATGTAATAGCCTTCCAAATGTAGGTCATCAAAAGTTACCAGTACCTCTGCAAAGAAAGCTATGGGAGGACCCTGGCCCATAGAAACATCCCATCAACAGGATCATTTTTATAAGCATGTCTCCCCTCGTTCTCTGGGCTCATAGGCCATTTCCATACCTGATGCTAAAGTGCTCTGAACCCCTTTTTTTGGTTTAAGGGTGAACATAATGATAGATTTTCCTGTGAACTGTAGGTAGTGTCCTTCCACCAGCAGAATAGACACTTGGTAGGTCAAATCCACCTCGTCCTGCACCCCTGTATACCCCTCAGATCTGCTTCAGAGGGTATGGGGCAGATCTGGTGGGGATGCAAAGGGGAGAAGCCAAAGGCAAAGCCCTGTTGTGTGAGTTCACCACATTGGCCAGGATCCTCCTGGGACAAATCACTCACAGAACAAACAAGCTGAACATTAAATTTCCATCTCATTGCAGGCAAGATCCTTTCCACTTGCTTAGTACAGGTCGACCCCGTGGATTATGTATCCACGGTTTCCCTTATCCATGTCTGGGGAGACAAATGCCCCGTCTAGACATTTCTAGGTCCTCTGATGTGATTCTATGTTCAACTTCCAGTGTTCCTGTCATTGAAAATAATAGGGTTCCTTATTGTCCACTGTTTCAGGTTTCCATGGGGGATGGAGGTCTTGCAATGTATCCCGTGCAGATACAGGGGACTACCTGTACATAGTTTGCAAAGTTTTGTCTTGTGGGAGTGTTATGGGAGACAACTTTACAGAGAGGGAATTACAAGGGGAATTTTTGAAAGATGACGAAATCTACTAGTGTCATATGGGTTACTCACATTCTGCTACCTATAACTGGAACATAAACATTTATTGGATTTGGTGAATCCAATAAACTAAAATGGTGAAAGGTCTGGAAACAATGCCTTATGAGGAGAGACTTAGGGAGCTGGGTATGTTTAGCCTGGAAAAAAGACGGTTTAGAGGCGATATGATAGCCCTGTTTAAGTATTTGAAGGGATGTCACGCTGAGGATGGAGCAGGCTTGTTTTCTGCTGCTCCAGAGACTGGAACACGGAGCAATGGGTGCAAGCTCCAGGAACAGAGATTCCACTTCAACATGAGGAGGAACTTTTTGACAGTAAGAGCTGTTTGGCAGTGGAACACACTCCCTCGGAGCGTGGTGGGGTCTCCTTCCTTGGAGGTCTTTAAACAGAGGCTGGATGGCCATCTGTCGGGGATGCTTTGATTGTGATTTCCTGCGTGGCAGGGGGGTTGGACTGGATGGCCCTCGTGGTCTCTTCCAACTCTGCAATTCTATGATTCTATGATTCTATGGATTACTGCAATCCAGATTGGAGGGAGTGTTGCCATGCTAGGCACAGAACAAGATAATTCTATGGGGTGGGGACTTATTTTCATTCTGCCATAGTGCTCTGTCTACAATTTCAGGTTTATTGCTCAAGCCTGTTTATAATTCCTTATTTGCTAAGTTAATTCATAATTGTACGTGAAGTGAGCATACATCTGCATTATCCTTCATGTATTCTGAAAACAGTTGCTTAAAAGAGCTGAATGAGAGGAAGGATGTGCTTGTAACTTGCTTTTTTGTTGGTGCTCTGCTCTTTCTCTAGATCAAACAAAAAACACATGACTGTCTTGTGCATATGGCGAGGCTTAATGAGAGCTCAAGGGGGATTCCTTCTGCTTTGTTGTCGTTGTGTTGTGCTTGTGTTGTTTCTCTGATCTTTTGGTTATGTTTTCTTAAAGCAATTGTTTTATTTGTATGGCTCCAGCTCTCAAGTATGTGGCAGAGGAACAATCTGGGAAGAATTCTAGAGTGGAAAGTCAATCATATTAGAGGGACTTATTGGGTATTGTGAGTATAACTGTGAAGAAAAGATCCAGGGAATGCCCCCAGAAACCTATGGACATCTGCCTGGAAGCTTTGATTAGGTATGCCTCCCTGCTATGCACCCATTGTGTCTTTTGCAGTACATCTCCTTTTTCAAACTTAACATGTTTATTGCAACAAATGCCTAATACTTGAGGTGTCATAGGAAATGTGACAATGCTACAAAAAGTGAGTGTTGACACAGCATAAAGAGACAGTACGAAAACAGAATGGGAGCAATTAAAATATGACATGATGAGAAGCAGAGTTTTGAAAAGCTACTTTCTTGGACTAAAGCTCCCTGAATCTCTCAGACAGCACAACTAGTGCTCATGTTGGCTGGGGGATTCTGGCAGCTGTAGTCCAAAAAGGAATATTTCCAAGCTTTGAGTGAACACAAGTCCAGAGATATATCCACAAAGATTGTTTTAGTTCTGTTATAATCTCAGCTGGCCTCCATTCTTCTCTCATTCTCTCCCAATCATTTACTTCAATCTATGAGACTATCTTGATAAAATCTTTAATTTTGGAATGAAAGTGGATCTCCTTTCATTGTTCTCCTGTGTTGTGTTCTAGTTTCTTTTCCTTTAAAAAATAAATGCATTCTTGAAATTATTCAGTCCTAGGATGGGCTCCAAAGGTTTATGACTTATTTAGATTTTTGAGATAAATATTTCTACTACAGCATAGTTATCTCCCCCCTTTGCCCCCCAGCTGAATTCTTCAACTTTCCAAATATAACCTCAGGCTGTACAAACAGAAAAGTATCCCCAAGTGCATTGCTAGATGGTATCCTGGCTGCTTCCGTCTTCAACTCTGGTAATAAATGTTTCATCCCAGCTGGCACAGATGTGAGCGATTATATCTGCAAAATGTGATGCAAAGTGGTCACAGAAAATCTCCATATATTCCACCAGTTGTCCCTCACCACTGTTGTTTTCCTGGTCTGTATTGTGCACATGCAATTGTGCTGGAGTAAAGGTTTTCCACAGCCCCCCCAAAAACAAGCTGTAAAATGGATCACTTGCATATGATCATATTCAGTATGAGGCCTTGCCATTAGTGCTCCAATTGTCTGATTGTTTCCTATCCGTCAGCTTTTTGGAGTACTAAGGAGGAGCATAGTGACAAGTCCCTCCTGTCTCTTGGTGTATCTCTTTAGATCCATTTCTATCACCACTTACCTCTAAATTAACTATGAAGGAGAAATACGCCTACCCTGATCCAATAATGGTGGTAAGTTTTGCTCAAATGTGGAGTTTATACGTACCAAGGTATCTAAGATCCCTAGAACATAAGGGATGACATAACATGGGCTGATTTATCATCACATTATTTATTAGGAAAATGCACACATACCCGTTGCTTCTTTAATCTTTCCTTTAAGCATGGTGAAAGCTTAAAGGTTAGAGCCTTACCGCAGTCTAAGGGATCAACCTAGCTACCACTCCCAACAAGTTCATGTACATAGAAAACTTTGCAGTAGAGAGATCTTTTAATTCTCTGTTTGCTAAGACATTTTTACACTGGGAGTCTATGGTGAACTCACCATGGGTCAGCGTAAGAGGGGTGCTCCAAAAAAGCGATACAAGGACTCCCTGAAGCAACATCTCAGGCTCGGCCAAATTGATCACCAACAATGGTCCGCCATGGCCTCACATCGGGAGGCATGGAGATGCACTATCCATAATGCTGCAGCCTTATTTGAGAACTCACGCCGAACAAGTCTTGAAGAGAAACAACAATGCAGAAAGAATCACAACCCGGAAACATCACCCAAGGAGATCTTCTGTTGTGCTTTCTGCAACCGGACTTGTTTATCTCAGATTGGCCTTTTCGGTCATCAGTGCGCTTGCAGAAAGTGCGGGATGAGTCCTTCCTGAATCTTTGTTTACGAAGAAAAGCCAGAGAGAGATTTCTTATTGTTCAAGAAGTTCATACATGGTTTCCAGTCTTTCAGAAAGTCATTTTAAATCCACATCAGTTTAGCAAAATCTACAACCTTAACAACCCATTCTTCTGTTGTCAGTGCTTCAGTCTGTTTCCAAGTCTGAGCAAACAACATTCTTGCAGCTGTTGTCATATATTGAATAAGTAGTCCATATTTATTCTTCAATCTTGATTAATAATTACCAACACAAACATTTTGTGTTGTGTACCATTTTGACTATTGGGAGAGGCTGCTTGTTGCTGAGGGGGTGGAGCTTCTGTGAGTCACACCTGTGAGTCACACCTGTGAGTCACACCTGTGAGTCACACCTGTGAGTCACTACGGTGTGGAGCTGGGAGCCTAGCTGTATATAATTTCAGTGATCAAACAAAAATACAGCATACCTAAAAGTACAGCTTAGCGTTCTCAGCATTACCTAAGAGTTTTTAGATTACCTAAAAGCTCTTACCATGGACACTGAGGGGGCTGCGGCTGCGGCAGTCACCTCCAACACTTGTGGGATGTTTGTCTTCTTGTCTACAGACGTGGAGAACTTCACATGCACCAAGTGCAAGTTGGTAGCCCTCTTGGAGGAGAAAGTCCAGCAGCTGGAGACAAGGGCAGCTACACTTCAACAGATTCGTGAGCAAGAGGTTTTCCTGGACAGAACAGAATGAACAGTCTTGGACGGGGGCTGCACAGAGGAAGTGGCTGTGGAGGGGAGAATCACTTCACAGACACAGGAAGTAGACAGCTGGAGGAATGTCACACACAGAGCAAGAAAATCCAGGGATTCTTCGAGCAGCTTGCAGCTACAGAATCGATTCAAAGCCCTTTCCCTTATCAAGGACAATGGGGAAGAACATCATGGACAGACTTCAGGGGTAGAGCAGGGGACCTTGAGAGTACCACCACAAGGAACAGCAGCTGCGAAGCCTCGGTGGAGGCGTGTGGTGGTGGTGGTGGGGGACTCCTTGCTGCGGGGTACAGAAGCAGTGGTTTCTGGGCCTGACAAGATGACTCGAGAGGTGTGTTGTCTCCCTGGATCAAAGATCCGTGATGTGACGGAGAGGCTGACAAGACTCGTCAAGCCTATGGATCATTACCCCTTCCTTTTGGTCCATGTGGGAACCAATGATACTGCAAGGCACAGCTTTCCCAAGATCAGAAGAGATTATGAGGCCCTGGGGAGGAAGCTGAAAGAAATGGACGCACAGGTTGTCATCTCGTCTCTTCTGCCAGTTGAAGGGCATGGTCCAGGAAGGGAGAGGTAAATAGCTGACGTAAACAACTGGCTCCGTAGATGGTGTCACCAAGAACAATTTAGATTCTTGGATCATGGACTGCGCTTCCATGAGGGGGGACTTCTGGCAAGAGATGGGGTGCATCTTACGACAGTTGGAAGAAACATTTTTGCCAACAGTCTCAAGAATTTGATCAGGAGGGCTTTAAACTGAATCATATGGGGGAGGGAGACAGTATTCTAGAAGGCAAAAGGGCTGGAGAAAATAGTCAAACTGGCATAGAGGGAACAAGGCAAACAGCGCAAGGACCCAACAGTGGGAGGCAAAAAAACTTGCACAGGTAGCAAGTAAAGGGAACACATGGTCTCAGATGTCTCTACACTAATGCACAGAGCATGGGAAATAAGCAAGATGAACTCGAACTCCTTGCACTACAAAACAAATATGATATAATAGGCATTACTGAAACCTGGTGGGATGAGTCTCATGATTGGAATGTAGGAATAGAGGGGTATAACCTTTATAGGAGAAACAGGCCAAACAGGAAAGGAGGAGGAATAGCATTATATGTCAGGGATATTTACACCAGTGAAGTGATCCACGAGATCAATACTGGAAGCCAGGTGGAGAGCATCTGGATAAAAATTAAAGGGGAGGGAAACAACAGGGATGTTATTGTGGGACTCTACTACAGACCCCCAAATCAGACGGAGGAATTGGATGTTGCCTTTCTAGAACAGATGAACATACATGCAGAAAGGAGAGATGTAGTAGTGATGGGTGACTTCAACTATCCTGATATTTGCTGGCAATCTAACTCAGCCAAAACAACAAGGTCTAGCAAATTCCTTACATGCCTGGAAGACAATTTCATGTTCCAAAAGGTGGAAGAGGCAACAAGGGGGTCAGCTATTTTAGATCTGATCCTAACCAACAGGGATGACCTGGTTAATGGGGTGCAAGTGGTGGGATCCTTAGGTGAGAGTGATCATGTTCTCCTGGAGTTTGTTATACAATGGAAAGGAGAAGCCAGGCATAGTCAGACACACGTTCTCGACTTTAGGAGAGCTGATTTCAATAAACTCAAGGAAATACTGGGGGTGATCCCATGATCAGGAATACTAAAAGAGAAGAGACCTCAAGATGGATGGGAGTTTCTCAAAAGGGAGATACTGAAGGCACAATTTCAAACAGTACCACTGAGGAAGAAAAATGGGAGGTGTCTCAAGAAACCACGAGGGATGACTAAAGAACTTTCAATGGAGCTAAGTTTTAAACGGAACATGTATAGGAAATGGAAAAAGGGGGAAATCACCAAAGAAGAATTCAAACAGATAGCGAACACGTGTAGGAGTAAAGTCAGAAAAGCTAAAGTGCAGAATGAGCTCAGGCTTGCTAGGGAGGTTAAAAACAATAAAAAGGGTTTTTTTGGGTATGTCCGCAGCAAATGGAGGAAGAAGGAAATGATAGGGCCACTACGTGGAGAAGATGGCAAAATGCTAACAGGGGACAGAGAGAAGGCAGAATTACTCAACACCTTCTTTGCCTCAGTGTTTTCAGAAAAGGAAAAGGGGGACTAACCTGAGAAGAATGGAACAGAGGACATAATAGGGGAAATCCAGCTCAGAATAAGCAAGAGGTTGTACAGGAATACCTTCTTAATCTAAATGAATTTAAATCTCCAGGACCAGATGAACTACATCCAAGAGTATTAAAAGAGCTGGCAAATGTAATATCAGAGCCAATGGCAATAATCTTTGAGAACTCCTGGAGAACAGGAGAAGTCCCAGCAGACCGGAGGAGGGCAAACATTGTCCCCATCTTCAAAAAGGGGAAAAAAGAGGATCCTAACAATTATTGTCCAGTTAGTCTAACATCAATACCAGGGAAGATTCTAGAGCAGATCATTAAACAGAGAGTCTGTGAACATTTAGAAGGCAATGCCATAATCACAGAAAGTCAACGTGGGTTTCAGAGAAACAAGTCATGCCAGACTAATCTGATCTCTTTTTTTGATAAAATTACCAGCTTGGTAGATGAAAGGAACGCTGTGGATATCGCATACCTTGATTTCAGTAAGGCCTTTGACAAGGTTCCCCATGACATTCTTGCAAATAAGCTTGTAAAATGTGGGCTAAACAAATTAACTGTTAAATGGATTTGTGATTGGTTGACCGGCTGAACCCAAAGGGTGCTCTGCAGTGGCTCCTCTTTGTCTTGGAAAGATGTGACCAGTGGGGTGCCACAGGGTTCTGTCCTATAGATATTAAGATCTATACCCTCCTTAAAAAGCATCTGACCTCTGACTCTGCAGAAGCTTTGACTCCCTTTCCTGTGGGAGATGAGAATCCTATACACATATGCATGCACACACCGAGCAAAGGCATATGAAGAGAGCGTGGAAAAGAGGAGCTCTTTAGAGGTAAGATTTTGTACTTAGAAGTAGTTACAAAGTTACAGTCTAAGGGCTTGTCTACACTGGCCAGAATATGCTGTCTTCCAGTCTTGGACCTGGCACAGATCCTCCATTACCACAACGAAAGGAGCAGAAGTTCTCACACGTATGCTGGTCGGTATTAGCCGGCGCCTCTGCTGCTGTTGCGCATTGCACTCTCTGAATCTGGGAAGGAGGCCTTCAGCATGTAATCAAAGCTGGTCACATGCAGGGGGGCTTGTTCATGTGCTGAGGCCTCCTTCCTGGCTTCAGAGCAACACTAGCAGCTATGACGGTGGTGTCCGGTGATGCAGCCTGGTGTTCAGGTATGAACTCCTGCATTCCCTCACCAGACCTATCCAGGTTTTCCCACATGATGTGGGTTTTCCTGGGAGTTATTTTGAAAAGTTTTCCAGACGTTGTCAGGACTGTCTGGAGATGAATCAGGGCAAGAGCCCTGTGTTGTTTGGACTGCATGACTCCAACACGGGGGGGGGGGGACTATCTAGACAAGCCCTAAGTCATATTCAGCTGAGGGTAGAAAGAAACATAAGCTCTGACATGAATGGTTGAACATGCCTATTCATGATACAGATGGTGTTCTGGGTCTTTGGATATTCTTGGGATGCTGGGAGTCTGGGCTTCTTTGTCCAGCCTATCACCAAGCTTGATGTAGGCAGCACCTCTTCTGCCTCTCCATCAGTCCCAAAGTCTTTCAAGTCTCAAGTCTCTTGAGTCTTTCTTGTGCCTCATGGCCATGTCTTTCTGACCTCTCATCTTAGAAGCATCTCAAAGTTTCCATGCTTCTCCCAAATTGGTAATCCTTATTGGGCAATTGTCTCTTGTGATCTCTGTCACTCCTTTGTGATTTTGACATTCAATAAATGTAACCTAAACCATCCTAACCTTAACCTTTTGTTTATCTGGAGGAGAGGCCATACCCTCAGCTGTGTTGCCTAGAAGTTGTCTAAATGTTAAAAGCACACCTCATAGAATTTGAGAATACCTTTTGTCCAAATGGGATCCTGCGGTGATTCACAGTATTCAGAATGAGGGGGGCAAAAATGCCATATACTGCACGGGAAAAGCCTTTGCAGCTTTCCCCAAAGTTATTTTTAATAATGCAAGGGAAGTGTACGTGCCTGCCCATTGGGACAATCAATTCGGATCACACTGCATTCCCAATAAGAGCGGAAGTGGAAAGCTGATTGGTCAGATGTACACGGGGTCAGAGCTTACTGGCAACAAAGTGGCTGCAACTGCCATACTGGATTTTCCTGGTAGTGATTGTGCATTGAGGTGATGGAAACAGCTTTTTTAAAAAAGCTTATTCAAATGGAAGGTTGCACTTCTGCACCTTAGACTTGCTGTTAACAAAAATATACTGTGTGGTGGCAGCAACTTGTAGAGAATAAAAATGTGATTAATTCATTCACGGCCACCATCTTGATTCACAGGTATGCCCATGTGAACATCAAAGATGGATAGCTTTGCATACCGGCGATCTTGCCAAAAAGCCGTGGAGACAAATGATCGCTCCTGCGAATTGGTGTTACTGCACACCAATCCACATTCTATTGCCTCATTTGGACAAGCCCCTAGATAGTGGGAAAGCCTGTTATCACAACTCTGTTGCATGTTAATGGAAAGAGGAAAAATAGCAATGAAGACAGAGAGAGATTGTGTGAGAGAGAATGCTCCCAGCACCCCAGATTCATTGTCTTCCCTCCTGCACCACTAGTGCTCTGTTTTAACTGTGTATTTGCTAAAACATGCTCCTGAGTTTCTAAAGTTTCCAAACATAGTTTATTGAACCTAAAGGAGAGTCCTGATCCAATTAAGGGCCATAATGCCCTGGCCCTAGAACCTGTACTTCTGACTGAACAATTTATCTTGCATTTATCTTATGTACTGCCCATTCCCTTTTCCTGTTGGCTCTTTGAATCTTCATCTCTGCCTGCTTTTGGCTCTGTAGCTGCCTCTGGTCCTTCTGAGACTCCTGCTGCTGCCTTGGATCTTGATCACTGCCTGCCCATACACTTGCCTATGGGCCCCCTGATCTTCATTTTCCACACTGCCTCTAGACTTCTTTCTGCCTTTGAAATACTTCTGGCCTTCTTTGCTGATATTTTAAAGAACTGTTCTGGGATTCAACATCAGGCTGTTTTTGAACCCACCTATTTTCTTCTACTCCATTTGGATGGGCAAACAGAACCCTAGGCTCCAGAATTTGTCAATCTGGAGACTGAACCTGCTGAAGTTTGGCACAGTATAGTGGGCTGGTCAAGGGCTTGTCACTGGGGGTAAAAATCCAATTGAAATTCAGACTACAGTAGCACCCCTGTATCTGCTGATTTGCCAACTGTGGATTCAATTATCCACAGTTGGCGATGGCAGGGGGGGGAGGGGGAGGGATCATGCCTGCCCCCTCCCTTCCCCCAGAAGAAGTCTGGTTGCAATGGGGCCATGGCGGAAACAAAGGGGGAAGGGAGGGGGCAAGAGGAATTGTGCCTTCCCCCTTCCCCCCGGAGAGCTCCGGCAGTGCCGTGGTGGTGGTGGAGGATGCTGTTCCCTATTATCCACAGATTTCACCATCCATGGGGGCTCCCGGAACCAAGCCCCCGCAGATACGGGGGTGCTACTGTACTTTGGCCCAGAGCTGTGCCACATGAAATTCAGACTGTTCTGCCCCAGATTTAAGCACTATAGCTTGGCCAAAGTCCAAATCTGATTCATCTGGATTTTTATCCCCAGTGCAGCAGCTTACTTTTGACCTCAGAACGAGTGACTGCTCTGCCTTCCCAGTGTGTGGCTGCTTGTTCTAAGGACAGAAGGAGCAGCTGCGCCCAGCACACTTGCTTGTTCTGCCCTCAGAATGAACAGCCACATGCCAGGAACGAGTGGCCACATGCCGGGAAGGCAGAGCTGGCAGCAGCGCCGAAGAGGGGGAAATGGTGGTGCTTGTCAAGCAGCAGTTGTTCTGCCTCCCCACCCACCCGATCTAGTGAGGATCCTTTGTTCACACTACAGTTTTCTCTGGAGTTTGCAGGAAACTCCAGAGAAAACTGCAAATTTTCTAAAACCCAGATTTAGGTGGCATACCCCAAGTCTGGTGCAGAAAGGACTGTACATCATATGGCATTATCACACTAGATTTGGAGATAAGACCACATGTCGTGTGGTATTATCAGGCCAGATTTGGGGGACAGTTTGGGGTTTTTCACTAGTGTAGACAAGCCCCTAAACAGT
This sequence comes from Gambelia wislizenii, assembly GCA_030847615.1. NCBI lineage: Eukaryota > Metazoa > Chordata > Lepidosauria > Squamata > Crotaphytidae > Gambelia > Gambelia wislizenii. The sequence goes on from JAUMIR010000001.1 coordinate 121,182,222, forward strand.
TTGGATCCAAGCTAACTGAAAGACCATATCCATCCACATGAACCTTCCAGGGCTTTGAGATCTTTGCAGGAGGCCCTTCTCTTAGTCCTAACACCCTCACAGGCATCTCTGGTGGGGTGTGAGAGAGGACCTTCATGGTAGCTGCTCCCAGGCTTTGGAACTCTCTTCCAAGGGAGGCCATTCTTGCTGCCCTTCCATTAACAGGTGGAAACTTCTGTATTTGACAGGTTTCTGGGAACAGCCTATTTTATAAGGGAAAGGCTTTCAATAGTGTGCTTTACTATTTTTATTATTTTTTTACAGCTATGGCATAAATGCTTTTCAATTATCTAGGTAGTTGAATCATGTTTTAACAATAACACTCGTTCATTTTTACCAATGTGTGCTTTAATCTGTATCAGGGCTGTATCTTGGGCCTGAAGCTCCTCAGCACAAGGGGAAAGAATCTCAGTGCAAGAACACAAGCTTGAAAAGTGTGTGTGCATATTCCCCACTCGTTAGATTTTGTGTTGTTCATTTGAATGGCATATTTAGTGCAACTGTGGTTGATGCATAATGACACCAGCAGAGCTGGTCCTTGTAATCACCTTGTGGCATCACCAGGGTCTGTCTTCCTGCGACATCACAGAGATCTTAGATCTCAGGTTTTGGCCCAGAAATCTCAGGCCCTGGAGTGGTCCTGAACTGGGAACGGTATCTGTGTCTGAATTTTTGTATGCCACCTTGAATCTCAGTTATGGGGGAAAGGGGGAAGAGCAGGAGGAGGAACACAACAACAACAGCAACAACAACAACAACAAAAGAAGATAACCTTTGCAGAGTCTTATTTATGTAAGCTGGGACCAAAGTTGTTGTTTTTATTTATTGTTTGTTTGTTTGTTTGTATCCCACCTTTCTGCCAGTATAGGGAGTCAAGGCAGCTAACAATGAGTTTAAAACCGTCCAAATTAAAAACAACACAAAATATTAAAAGTATAAATACCAAGTTTAAAAACAAATTAAACAATTTATACAGTTAAAACCACAAACATTAAAGTATTATAATATATAAAAACTTTAAAATACAAGGCACATAGCATTTAAATGTTAATACTATCAATGTATAGGGAGCTGCATTTCTTGTCTTAATCTTATTTGGGCTCTTTGGTGGAAACAAAGATAGAGTCCTTATTCCTTGCTAACAAGCAGTGGAGCAACTGTATCCATCTGTCTTCCAAGAAAGCACACTACGGGTCTTATTGTGTGCGTGTTTGTATCTATCTGTCATATAACTTACTGAAGTGTTACAGATGAATACCCTGGTGTTCTATTGTATATAACAGCTAAACATACCCTCAGGTCGTTTCCTGCAAAATGTGAACATATTTCTTTGACTACTAACATATCCCTGGCAGAAATAAAGAGAAATAGCAGTAGCTCCACTTCCACCTTTCTTTCCAAAGATCACGTGAAACTACTGCTTTTTATTTTCTAATTATTTTTCTTTAATTTCCTACTTACTGCTCTTCCTCTCTCTGTTCTTAGTATCTGCTCAGTCATTATGATGCTCATAATAATATTTATATTGTCTCTGTCTTCCCATCTGCTGAGAAAGTCATTGCCTCATAGACAGTGCTCCAGTAGCACATATGGCTGTCTTTAATTAAACACCAAGACTTGCCAAAGCACAGAGTTCCCTTAAGATTTAACATAAACCTTATTTCTCCATTTCTTATTCCTACAAAACCACCATTCTGTATAGTAACGGAATTTTTGAATGTGTCATCATGTTATATTTGCTGCATGAAACATTATAAAACATTGCTGTAACTTCTTCCAAGAGCTTTGTGGACTACTTGATGGAAAATAAATATTAGTCACTAAATAAATTATTATTGCCTCTGGGAAGATGAAAATCCTCCACCCATGGTTAGATAATGAAAAGTATATAGTAAGCCCACAGGTCCTCTCATTGCTACACAAATAAATAATATCCTTTCCCTTTTCAAAGTTAACCATGCTGCAACAGTATGTATGCAATAAGCTCAATGCTGACTATAGTTAGTTTCAAACAGGGTTTATAAATCTACTTCAAATTCTGATTGCAAACTATAGTTTAACATTAACCATGGTTTAGTGTTAACATTGGGACTGATATAACACTGCATTGTGGTTAGTGGTAGAAAGGCAAGGGAGAGAATTTTCCACATGGAAAGGGGAAAGGGACAGAGGTTGATAGCATAGAAACAGACAGCCTCCTATACGTATGAGATCAGGAATGTTACATCTTCACCAACCCAAGAAATGTGCAAGTGCAGCATTTTCAGAAGCAACTACCAAACGTAACAATATAGGTAAGCCTCAGTTAACCAAGTAGATGTCTTCTTGAGAATTACTTCTTTAACAGAAAATTTGGTACTGGAGACAGAAATAACAGGGAAAGAATGATGGTTTCTTACATCACAAAAAAAGAAGGAGGAGGAGGAGGAGGCGAGCAGGTTAACAGGTTTCATCAAACTTTTTATTCAAAACTAACAATATACCTATGTGAAGCCTTGCATAAACAAAAATATTATGAAATTTCTAAAGACCACTTGAAGGCTCCTTTAAAAATGCACCCAGGGATGGCTTCTTCTTTCACCAGCCTCCACTCTTCTTATAATTTCCATTTTGAGAGTAGCTGGTGAGGCAGGCTTATCTGCTCCCCCTTTTCTCTATTTTGCTGTTCACACATACTCATTAAGGGGTTCTGGATGCAGCTGCTGTTTACTTTGCCTGTTGTAGGCAGGCACACATGTGTACAATAGAAACGCCTAGAAAAGAATCCATTAGTTCCCAACTCAGGCTTTGTCTATTGCATTGTTTACTGTAGACACACTGCTGCAAACCAACACTGAAAGTGTGTGTTTTCCAGCCCTCTTTTACCATCCTCCTAAAGCCGATGCTGCTTTAAAACTTTCAGATAAACATAGGAGATTATCAGATGAGGCTAATGTGGCAACATAGTGATGCCAGAGGAATGCAAAAGGATGCCAATATCAGATGACGTCGTCCTTTTGCATTCCGCTGGCATCATTGTGGCATTTCTTTCTAAGCCATCAATAGATCCTCTGTTGCAATTGGGTGCCAGCATTGTCAGCATGTAAAACCTTGGGTCATTTAACTCTCGGGAATGCAGCATCAACAGGTGGTCTGGCGCAAATACTTCCGGGTGAGATCGGGACATCCAGGTAAGTGACACACTTTTTATGACCTTCCCCGGGTTACTTGGAAGTTTTAAAGTGTGTTTTTGTGCTTTGTGTAACTTTTTTGGGTGTATTTTTGTTTTTATTTTTGAATTTCCCATGCTTGCATCTTCTTGAGAGAATAGGTGGGATTTCTGTCCAGGAAGTGCGTTAGAGCTCTGTTCATTCCTGGGCTGCCTGTTGATGGGAGAGAAGGTAAGTGCAGTGGGGAGGGTTATTTTACCAGGACAGGGGCGGGATTAGAGATTGTGGGACAGGAACACCTTTTGCATTCCTGTCTGACCATCTCCATAGGTTGAGGAGGACATGGAGAGGGCTGGGAGGACATACAAAGCCTTTGTAAAAAGAAGCTTTGCTGTCAGAGGCTTTGTTAATTGAGATATGCCTGTAAATTTGCTGTCTTAAGCCTAAATGTAGCGGGCTGAGCTTCAGAACATATGCATTAGTCTGGAATGGGGTGAGACTTGTTGCTAGATATTCCTCTGCTGTGGCAGAAAGAATCCTTTAGGTCTCTTGCAGATTTGGCCCAGCCTAACTCTGAAGATTGCGACTCATATGCCAGTTCCAAAAGTGGCCAGGAACTCTGGGTGAAATTTGATCCACATACCATTATATACACCAAAATCACACACACACACATGTACAAATGAAAGCTTTGACATCATAATGCCCACATGTTGGCTTGAGATGCCAGTTAGACTGATCTATTCTACTAAATAGCCCTGGTCCACTTAAAGAGACAGCTCTCTGATCAAGATATGGGGAGCTAGCATTCAGTAACACTAACTGTAATATCAATCAGTTAGTCCAGCAGGGCTCACAATTGTGTTATCCATTATAATTCTGGTTCTGCTCTGCTTTTAATTGCTTCTTCTTGCTTAGTGTGGAGGGCAGGTACATGTTATTGGCCACAATGAATTGTTATTCCAGATCCTCACAGAAAACAATCTGACTGAGGAGCTTGTCAGACATTATGAAGGCATATGCTACTTAAAAGTAGAGATGGGTTTTTTAGGCTGCTGTGTGAAATTAGCAATACAATTTTCTGCCAGTATGTCCATTGAGGCATATGATATGAATAATTTTTGAGAGCCTTTAGTCTTTTGGTACGCATCAATACCTTCCCTTTTAGCTTTCAACACTTGAAAGTATATATTATAAGTGGAAAGCATCATCTCCTCAGAAGCCAAGATTGACAAAGAGATCGATCACAGATTAGCAAAAGCATAGAGTGCATTTGGAAGACTTCACAAAAGAGTCTGGAGTAATAAACACCTGAGGCAAAGCACAAAAATCAGTGTGTATAGAGCCATTATACTGTCTATCCTCCTTTATGGATCTGAAACATGGGTCACCTATCGCCACCACCTACGACTCCTCGAGCGCTTTCATCAGTGCTGTCTATGCACAATCCTAAATATACACTGGACTGACTATGTGACGAATGTTGCTGCCTTGAGCAAGCAGGGATCACCAGTATTGAGGCCATGATATTGAGAACGCAGCTGCGCTGGGCAGGGCACGTTTCTAGGATGGAGGACCATCGCCTCCCAAAAATACTACTCTACGGTGAACTCGCCACGGGTCAGCGTAAGAGGGGTGCTCCAAAAAAGCGATACAAGGACTCCCTGAAACAACATCTCAGGCTCGGCCAAATTGATCACCAACAGCGGTCCGCCCTGGCCTCACATTGGGAGGCATGGAGACACACTATCCACAATGCTGCAGCCTTATTTGAGAACTCACGCTGAACAAGTCTTGAAGAGAAACGACAACGCAGAAAGAATCACAACCCAAAAACATCACCCAAGGAGACCTTCTGTTGTGCTTTTTGAAACCAGACTTGTTTATCTCGGATTGGCCTTTTTAGTCCTCAGCGCGCTTGCAGAAAGTGCAGGATGAGTCCTTCCTGAATCTTCGTTTGCGAAGAAAAGCCAGAATAATATAGACAGTGCATTTCTGATCACTTTCTTCTATGGTTTAAACGATTTTACATATCCCAACACAAGACAAGATTCCAATTATGGACAACTTGCTTTTACCATGGCATTTTGTAGGCTTTACAGCTGGAAGAACACAAGCTCCACTGGTCAAGTGGAAGGAAAAAAACAAGGAAAAATTAAGAGTAAATGCAACTGGACTCCAACATGGAAAAATTATTCTCCAAGGAATTATTATTAATTTCTTTGAACTTAATTAAGACTATTTTTGTTGAAACGAATGTGTACCAGTATTGAATAGCTAGATTCAGGGTTGAATTTGGTTTTATGTTTTAGGTTGTACAGTTGTCTCTCTGTATCCATGGATTTGGTATTCACGGGTTTAAGTATTCACAGCTTGAAAATATTCTTTAAAAAATAATAATCCCCAAAGCAAACCTTGATTTTGTCATCTTATATAAGGGACACCATTTTGCTATGTCACTGCGTATAATGGAACTTGAGTATTTACATATTTTGTTATCCATGGGGGGTCCTGGAACCAAACCCCAGTGAATATGAAGGTACAACTGTATATGTATGGTGCTGTATTCTTCATATCTTCTTATATCTGCATCTTTGATTCTATGTTTCCCACACTGCCCAATGACATTTTGAAAATCAATGCCATGTCCCCCGATGTGTAAACACAATACATTTTAGATATGTTGATGCAAGATGAGGGTTTTTTCAGCACTTAAATGAGTTACATCTACCGTAATTTGGCAAAGAAAATGTTCTCATTCTCTTTGATGGAGGCACTGCTGGAAACCTTTGATTCAACAAACCTGGCTGCTGTGCTGATTTATAAACTGGAAAGTCTCAGAGTATTAAAAATGTGTGAGGATGATCCATGTGACTACTAGGAATGTCATCAGTGCTAAGATGTTACTTATAATCACTGTGTGGGCTACTTCTGTACATGTTGTAAATGTGTTGCAGACATCACTGTACACATGTGGGGGACATTACTGTACACATGTGGGGGACATCACCACACACCAACCACCCCAGGTTTCACTTTTCCAAGGTCCCTCCCTTAGGACATCATGACCTCCTGAACAAACATGCAGAGAACTGTGCTGTATCTGTAGACCAGAGATGTTAAAAGCATTATATTGAGCTTTTAAAAGCATTAAAAGCATTATATTGTGTGCAAATATACAGTATTTGCACACAAGTTATTCATAATCAACAGGAGGTTGATATAGATGTAAATTTTTGGTCAATGTTCAGCAGCCATTATGCATCCAGTGCTTGTGTGGATTTGCCTCTTTGTAGAAATGAATTCATGGAGTGAAGTTTCATTGCGTTAGACAATTTACAAACAAATTAAAACCATGTGTGTTGTACATGTCAGCACTAAGACAAAAGCAATAATTTAAACATGTAGAGTATCCAGAGCAGGGGTGGGCAAAATGCAACCTCTTTCCTCACAGCTCCCCCCCCCCACTGAATTTTAGAGTGCAGCAACAAAAGTCCTGCATTTTAAAAAAATTTTTTTTGCTAAAACAAGGTGTACAGGGAATATGCATCTTATTTTAAGAGATAATCACACTCACAAGAGTTCTTTAGGAAATGCAATTGTATTGTAAAATAAGGTGTGTGCTCCATGTGCACCTGGTTTAGAATGAAAATTTAGTTTTCCAGAAATCAGAAATGATCCCTACTCATTCCTTATTGTCACTGAAATATAGAATTGTGGTGCGGTGGAAGGAAGGGTGTGACCCACTGTGGGCTCCAAGGGGTGAAATGGTCAATTCCACTCACCAATACAGTCCACCCTTTATTTACAAGTGTATGTTAATCTGGCTAAGACCCCATCCTATCTACTGCTATAGAAATGTTTATCTTTGGGTACTTTAGCACTAAAATAGGAAATACTGGAGACAAGTATTTCTGACTCCAGGAGGATGTTATCTATGCCCATCTAGCTACTCTGTTTCCAACTTATAGTAATCAGCATGGGTTTCAGCCTTTGGAAAGGGTGCACTATTGAATGCCTGATTCTCTGATGGTAGAAGAAAGCATATGAACATGCTCTTTAATAATATTATAATGAAATTCGCATGCCTGCCTCATGAATACCACCTACACATAGCCTCTAGTGAAAGTCGTGTGCCTAAAATAAGGTGCCCATGTATCTGTCCTGTATTTGGAGGGTGGTCAGAGGAAAGTTCCCTATTCAAAGCTATATTCTATTTCAAGGGTTGCTCATTTAAATAAGACCAAAGGACAAAGGATCATAAGAACAAAGAGCACAGGTCCATGAGTTGCCCATCGACAGTTAAAGTGGTAGCACATTGCTATACCTGTGTAGAATTGTGAGATTCTAAAAGAGCTCATAAAATGTTTACGAGCTCTGGTCACAGGATCCAAACATCAAGTTGTGAAGGATTGTGTACTGAGTAAAGAGGTGTTACTCTTTGGTCAAAGAAATGCTGTTACTTTGGTCTACAACTCCCAGAATCCTTCAGCCAGCCTGATCATTAAGTATGCTGGATGGTGGTTCTGGGAGTTACAGTCCAACATATAGCTCTTCCAATATAGATCTTAGTAATTTGGGTCTTCTTTACTATAGGTTAAATAAAGGTGGGAGTATCTGCATTCCTCCAGATCAGGTTGGTCTACAACTTCCAGCATTTTCACTGTTGGCTATACTAATTAGAACTCTTGTACCCTGAGGTACATGCACATACTCTGCAGATATTTCATTTTCACCTGAAAAATTACATTCACAGGATTTAAATATAGCTGTAGAGTTTTGTTCTGGAAGCCACACAACTGAGGCCAGGCAGATTTTCTAGATTACACAAGCACTTAAGAAAAAGGTAGTTTTACATGGATAGTGACCACTGCAACTTCTTATCCTGGAGATAAACTACATCTATATAACTCTTCAGAGAAACACAGAAGCTGAAGAAAATGAAATCCCTGCAGGATGTAAGTGAAGCTTTGCGTACAATTTGCTTCATGTTATTATGTGTACTATCCTGCAGAGTAAGACATGGGGAAGCTCAGAGAAAAGCTGTAAACATCAGGAGATGACAATGAAATATGTATCTAGCTGTGAGAGAGCACCTCTGATGTTACTTTAGTTTCTATTTCCAAAGGACTGGGATGCAGCTTTACAGCTTCCCATTTTTCATCTAATCGAGATGTGAAGCCCAGCTACCTGCTGCAATGTAAAATAAAACTAGGCTTTTGCTTGGCTTTCTGGTATGAGAACTGAGCCAAGACCTATGTCTACTATTACTGGTTGCTGCTTTGAACATTTAGATTAACAGCATTTCAGCCTCGATTTCAGCAGGAAATGCATTTTTCAAAGCATTCTCCCAATGAAAGAGATCAGCCTCCAAATACCACTGTTTGTACGACTCTGTCTTTCTCTTATCTGTCATCCTCATTTTATTATGTTGGCTGTTGGCAGCTAAAGCTGAAATAGTAGGATAAACATCACAAATAAGTTGCCCATAAATTTGGAATATAAAGCATTTTATCTTTGGTTACCCATATATGGTGACCCCAACCTTGCTTGATCATATAAATGAGGTAATCTGAGCCAGTCAAAGGAAATAGCATGAAATTAACTTTAAAAATGAATTTGGTGATCCCCTTCCTCTAAACTTTCATTCAAGACTTCATTCTTAAATCTAAATGAGAGGGTTTTCTGTTGGTTAGCTCAGCTCTCAGCTTCTCCAAGACCTATGATGGTTGTTTAAGGACAGAATAAATCAGGGGAAAGATAAGATGGAAGAGTTTGGCTAAGGGGAAATGCTTTCAGGATTCTACCTTCCCTTTTCAATTTATTGATAAAATACCAAAAAGAGCTTTACAAAAGGAAATGTGACTTGTTCTACTGTACCAGCAAGATTTGTTTTCTGTTTAAGAGTGAGAAATGAAACATGAAAGCTTGGTATCTATTTAGAAAGAAGATCAGTTCTATTCCTTTGGGCATGGATAAAGAAACAGATCCCTGTCTCACTATTGATGTTAATTAACTCAGTCTTGCTAAGTCAGTTGTGCTCTCAGCTACCAATAGAGTTGCGAAAGGCCATTGCACTTACTTTGAAAGCATTCAGACTCTAATTCACTGCTTCTCGACCTTTAGTCTTCAAGATGTTTTGGACTTCCATCCCTACATCCCTGATGATTGCCATACTGGTTGGAACTTGTGAGAGTAGAAGTCCAAAACACCTGGAGCACTAATGGCTAAGAACTGCTGCTGTAACTGAATTATCATTTTTGATACCTTTCCCAAGAATATTTGTTATTTATTTTGCAGAGTGCAATGTGAGCTTATGACAAACAAAACAAAACATGGGAACAATTACCCTGGAAGCACATAGGAAGATAAAAGGAAAAAGCTAGCATTTGTTTCAGGAAATCCATCAAATTCCAATTCCTTTCCATCCAATTCCACCCATGCCTCCTGTCAGCAATTGACCACATGAGGGTGAACAAACTGAAGCTTAATCTAGACAAGACAGAGGTGCTCCTGGTCAGTTGGAAGGTTGATCAGGAAATAGGGATTCAGCCTATGCTGGATGGGGTTACAGTACCCCTGAAATCTCAGGTTTGTAGCTTGGGTATGCTTCTGAACTTGGATCTGAGCTTGGATTTCCAGGTTTAGGCTGAGGCCCTGACTGCATTTGCATAATTAAAACTAGTGTGCCAGCTGCACCAGTTCCTTGAGAAGTCAGATCCGGCTATGGTGACATATGCCTTCATTACATCCCATTGGACTACATTCTGTAAGTGTTCCATAATTACAGGTAAAACTACCAGGTAAAACTACATGTCTTTATGAGAAGATGTTTATTTATCTAAAATAACTGTGGAGACTGCTGGTGGTGCATAGAAGGGTTAAATCCATTCAATGCAAAAAAAAAACAACAACAACAAAAAAGAAGAGAATAATACTGAACTACAAAAGAGAAATAAAACCAAAGAGAGAAGGGGTGGGGGATGCATCATTTGAAAGATACATTAACTCTGTCTTAGAATCTATGATGATAAAAATCCATGTTCTATTACTTTTATTCCTCTCCACTGACGCCTTGTCATGGGAGAGAGGCTTGCGTACCCTAATGATGTTTTGAGCTATGCTGGCGGTGGCATAATAGCCACCGGTAGGGTCTCCCATGCCAGACAGGTCAAAACCGAAGGGTCTGAAGAGCGTCAAAGGGCAGGATGGGCTCTCTAGCCTTATGGCAACCATCCTTGGAGAAGGAAAACTCTAATCCCAAACCCGGGCAGATGATGCTCGTCCAGCCCTGTAAGGTCAGCCATCTAAGAGAAGGAAACTCTAATCAAACCTATGACCCGAGGATCTCGCTGCTACGTCCATGCTTGCAAGGCCACAGCAGATGAACCTTTGGTTTAAAGGGTGAGGCCAGTTCTGTGCACGCTGTGCTCCACCAGAAAAATCAATTGCACAGGCTCGAAGGACAAACCCAGTTCCAAAAAAGCCGTGTACCGTCAGGCGAGGGACGAAACGGCAGGTGTAAAGATGCAATGGAAACCGCAGACCCAACCCTGCATGCAGGCAGTTCGGGACTTTGGTTGCTCAAGGCTGACCTGGCAGATGACAGTCTTGTTCGGCAGCATCCTGAACAACCAAGCAGCCTTTTTTAAGGAGAGCACTGCTTGTTCCATATGGAGAGGGGCCTAGAAAAAGTGGCCTAACGAAAGCTCATCCCCATCTACCTGGTTGGCTAGCAGCAGCCAACAGGCATCTTCTGATGTGGTCAAACCAAGGCAATGAAACAAAGGCACACACCAGCCTCCAAAGGTGTAAATAAACTGACACTTGCATGCTGGAACATCAGAACCATGCGAGACTCTGCAGATAGCGGACACCCTGAGCGTTGTTCTGCTCTAATAGCCCATGAACTATCACAACTTAATATTGACATCGCTGCTCTTAGTGAAGTTCGTCTCCATGAGTAAGGCAGCCTTAAAGAACATGGCGCTGGCTACACACTTTACTGGTCTGGGAAACCCAAAACCGAAAAACATCTTTCAGGAGTAGGCTTCATGATTAAAAACTCCATTGCCTCCAAACTCGAAACCTTGCCAACACTCTGATCGCATTATTTCCTTACGCCTCCCACATGTTGTTCTCTTTAGTATATATGCCCCAACTATGCAAGCCGACCCTGTAGAGAAAGACAAATTCTATACAGACCTACGCCACCTCATACAAAAAGTGCCTGTAGAAGATAAAATTATTATCCTTGGTGACTTCAATGCCAGAGTAGGAAAGAACTCCAAAGCCAGGAAAGGTGTCTTAGGCAAGCATGGTGTTGGAAATTGCAATGATAACGGACGCCTCCTGCTAGAGTTCTGTGCAGAACAACAGCTGACTATTACAAACACGATCTTTCAGCAGAAAGATAGCTTGAAGACAACCTGGATGCATCCCCGATCCAAACACTGACACCTCATTGACTATTATTATATTATTTATTTTAGGTATTTATACCCTGCTCTTCAGCCACAAGGTTATCAGAGTGGCTTACAATTTGTTTTAAGCAATAGCAATTTACACATCTACACTGCATTAAGCAGTTTCCAATGTGTATTAGCTAATTGCCTCCACAAGTCAGGTACTCCTTTTACCGACCTACAAAAGGATGGAAGGCTGAGTGAACCTTGGAGCCCGCTGGAATCGAAATTGCAATGTGGTGACTTGCAGTATTGGCATTTAACCACTGCGCCACCAGGGCTCCCTATGTTCCAGTCCGCAAGAGAAACATTTGCAATGTACGTCATACCCGAGTGATGCCCAGTGCAGAATGCCAAACAGATCATCGCCTCGTAAGATGTAAACTAAATCTTCATCTTAAGTTCAAACCTAAGAGGGGTGGCATCTAAAAGAAGAGACTCCAAGTCAACAATCTTCAACAAGCTACCATGAGAGACAACTTCCAGGCAAATCTGCAAACAAAACTTGAAGACCATCCTACAGATCTACTCCCACAGTGCTGTGGCAACATATCAAAAATAGTATACTCCAGTCTGCAGAAGAATCTCTCGGGTTCTCCCACAAAACAAACAAACAAACAAAAACAACAACAAGACTGGTTCAATGAAAACAACCAAGAGATCCAGGAGCTGTTGGCAAAGAAGAGAACTGCTCACCAGGCATACCTTGCCCAGCCAACTTGCCATGTAAGAAAAGCAGTTTTCCGCCTCACATGTAGTAAATTTCAACAAAAACTCCGAGACATGCAGAACAAGTGGTGGATCAATATAGCAGAAAAGACACAACGCTGTGCAGATCTGGGGGATTCTAGAGGATTTTATGAAGTGCTTAAGGCAGCGTTTGGACCTACTTATCAGGTCCAAAGCTGCTTATACAGTACAGATGGTCAAACATTAATTACTGATAAAGCCTCCATCCTGAATCGATGGGCTGAACGTTTTCAAAGTCTCTTTAGTGCCAACTGAGTAGCCCAAGGCTCAACTATCCAACATATGATACAAAACCTGATGACAAATGAATTGGACATAGCTCCCACTTTGGAAGAGACCCTTAAGGCCATACAGCAGATGAAAAATGGCAAGGTGGCTGGGACTGATGGAATCCCACCTGAAGTTTGGAAACACGGAGGCCATGCTCTCTCTCTGGCTTTTCTTCGCAAACGAAGATTCAGGAAGGACTCATCCCGCGCTTTCTGCAAGCGCGCTGATGACTAAAAAGGCCAATCCGAGATAAACAAGTCCGGTTGCAAACAGCACAGCAGAAGGTCTCCTTGGGTGATGTTTTTGGGTTGTGATTCTTTCTGCGTTGTCGTTTCTCTTCAAGACTTGTGCGTCGTGAGTTCTCAAATAAGGCTGCAGCATTGTGGATAGTGCGTCTCCATGCCTCCCGATGTGAGGCCAGGGCGGACCACTGTTGGTGATCAATTTGGCCAAGCCTGAGATGTTGTTTCAGGGAGTCTTTGTATCGCTTTTTTGGAGCGCCCCTCTTACGCTGACCCGTGGCGAGTTCACCGTAGAGTAGTATTTTTGGGAGGCGATGGTCCTCCATCCTAGAAACGTGCCCTGCCCAGCGCAGCTGTGTTCTCAATATCATGGCCTCAATGCTGGTGATCCCTGCTTGCTCAAGGACAGCAACATTCGTCACATAGTCAGTCCAGTGTATATTTAGGATTCTGCGTAGACAGCGCTGATGAAAGCGCTCGAGGAGTCGTAGGTGGTGGCGATAGGTGACCCATGTTTCAGATCCATAAAGGAGGATAGACAGTACGATGGCTCTATACACACTGATTTTTGTGCTTTGCCTCAGGTGTTTATTGCTCCAGACTCTTTTGTGAAGTCTTCCAAATGCACTATATGCCTTTGCTAATCTGTGATCGATCTCTTTGTCAATCTTGGCATCTGAGGAGATGATGCTTCCCAGGTAGGTGAACTGCTGAACGGACTTGAGCACAGATTTGCCGACGGCAATGTGGGGATGGTGGTGTTCGTCCTGTGGTGCAGGCTGGTAAAGAACTTCTGTTTTCTTCAGGTTGACTTCTAGCCCAAACAGCTCTGCAGCTGTTGCAAAGCAGGATGTTAGGCGCTGCAGAGCTGCTTCTGTGTGGGCAACAAGGGCAGCATCATCGGCGAAGAGCAGCTCACGGACTAGATAGTTTAGAGTCTTAGTGTGAGCCCTCAGACGGCTTAAGTTAAACAAGCTACCATCAGTACGGTAGCGTATATAGATGCCGTCGTCTTCTTCAAGCTCTGCCATAGCCCTTTGGAGCATCGTGCTAAAGAAGATTGTAAATAAAGTTGGTGCAAGAACACAACCTTGCTTCACTCCATTAGTTATTAGAAAGGGCTCTGAAAGAGCATCGCCATATCTGACTTGACCACGCTGTCCCTCGTGTTGCAAGATAATCATTTTAAGGAATTTGGGGGGACATCCTAGTCTTTCCAGGATCTGCCACAGACCTTTTCTACTTACAGTGTCAAAGGCTTTGGTGAGGTCGACAAATATTACATAGAGACCCTTGTTCTGCTCCCTACATTTTTCTTGCAGTTGCCTAAGGGCAAATACTATGTCTGTAGTACTCCTATTGGCTCTGAAGCCACATTGGCTTTCAGGGAGAAGTTCTTCTGCAATAGCAGGAACTAACCTGTTCAGGAGTATCCTTGCAAGGATTTTTCCAGCAATAGAGAGCAGTGTTATGCCTCGATAGTTTGAGCAATCGGATTTTGCTCCTTTTTTCTTGTACAGGGTGATGATGACTGCATCTCGGAGGTCTGATGGCAGTTCCCCTTTTTCCCAGCAATTCACAAGGAATTCGTGGAATTTTTCGTGGAGTGCATGACCTCCGTGTTTCCAAACTTCAGGTGGGATTCCATCAGTCCCAGCTGCCTTGCCGTTTTTCATCTGCTGTATGTCCTTAAGGGTCTCTTCCAAAGTGGGAGCTATGTCCAATTCATTTTTCATTGGTTTTTGTATCGTATATTGGATAGCTGAGGCTTGGACTACTCGGTTGGTGCTAAAGAGACTTTGAAAATGTTCAGCCCAACGATTTAGGATGGAGGCTTTATCAGTAATTAATGTTTGACCATCTGTACTGTATAAGGAGCTTTGGACCTGATAAGTAGGTCCAAACACTGCTTTAAGAGCTTCATAAAATCCTCTATGATCACCCAGATCTGCACAGCGCTGTGTCTTTTCTGCTATATTGATCCACCACTTGTTCTGCATGTCTCGGAGTTTTTGTTGTAGTTTGCTACATGTGAGGTGGAAAGCTGCTTTTCTTACATGACAGGTTGGCTGGGCGAGGTATGCCTGGTGAGCAGCTCTCTTCCTTGCCAACAGCTCCTGGATCTCTTGGTTGTTTTCATCAAACCAGTCTTGATTTTTCTTGTGGGAGAAGCCAAGGGATTCTTCTGCAGACTGGAGGATACTGTTTTTGATATGTTGCCAAAGCACTGTAGGAGAAGGATCTGTAGGATGATTTTCAAGTTTCGTTTGTAGATTTGCCTGGAAGTTGTCTCTCATGGTAGCTTGTTGAAGATTGTTGACTTGGAGTCTCTTCTTTAAGATGCCACCCCTCTTAGGTTTGAACTTAAGATGAAGATTTAGTTTACATCTGACAAGGCGATGATCTGTTTGGCATTCTGCACTGGGCATCACTCGTGTATGACGGACATCACGAATGTCTCTCTGACGGACTAGAACGTATGCACTCCATGATAAATTCCATGAACTCCTTGTGAATTGCTGGGAAAAAGGGAAACTGCCATCAGATCTCCAAGATGCAGTCATCATCACCCTGTCCAAGAAAAAAGGAGCAAAATCTGATTGCTCAAACTATCGAGGCATAACACTGCTCTCTATTGCTGGAAAAATCCTTGCAAGGATACTCCTGAACAGATTAGTTCCTGCTATTGCAGAAGAACTTCTTCCTGAAAGCCAATGCGGCTTCAGAACCAATAGAAGTACTACAGATATGGTATTTGCCCTTAGAGAACTGCAAGAGAAATGTAAAGAGCAGAACAAGGGTCTCTATGTAACGTTTGTCGACCTCACCAAAGCCTTTGACACTGTGAGTAGAAAAGGTCTGTGGCAGATCCTGGAAAGACTAGGATGTCCCCCCAAATTCCTTAAAATGATTATCTTGCTACACGAGGGCCAGCGCGGTCAAGTCAGATATGGCAATGCTCTTTCAGAGCCCTTTCTAATAACTAATGGAGTGAACCAAGGTTGTGTTCTTGTGCCAACTTTATTTACAATCTTCTTCAGCATGATGCTCCAAAGGGCTACGGCAGAGGTCGAAGAGGATGACGGCATCTATATACGTTACCATACTGATGGTAGCTTGTTTAACCTAAGCCATCTTAGGGCTCGCACTAAGACTCTAAACTATCTAGTCCGTGAGCTGCTCTTCGCTGATGATGCTGCCCTTGTTGCCCACACAGAAGCAGCTCTGCAGCGCCTAACATCCTGCTTCGCAACAGCTGCAGAGCTGTTTGGGCTGGAAGTCAACCTGAAGAAAACGGAAGTTCTTTACCAGCCTGCACCACAGGCCGAACATCACCATGCCCACATTGCCGTCGGCAAATCTGTGCTCAAGTCCATTCAGCAGTTCACCTACCAGGAAAGCATCATCTCCTCAGATGCCAAGATTGACAAAGAGATCGATCACAGATTAGCAAAGGCATATAGCGCATTTGGAAGACTTCACAAAAGAATCTGGAGTAATAAACACCTGAGGCGAAGCACAAAAATCAGTGTGTATAGAGCCATTGTACTGTCTACTCTCCTTTATGGATCTGAGACATGGGTCACCTATCACCACCACCTATGACTCCTCGAACACTTTCATCAGCGCTGTTTACGCACAATCCTAAATATACACTGGACTGACTATGTGACAAATGTTGCTGTCCTTGAGCAAGCAGGGATCACCAGCATTGAGGCCATGATATTGAGAACACAGCTGCACTGGGCAGGGCACATTTCTAGGATGGAGGACCATCACCTCCCCAAAATAGTACTCTACGGTGAACTCGCCACGGGTCAGCATAAGAGGGACGCTCCAAAAAAATGATACAAGGATTCCCTGAAACAACATCTCAGGCTCGGCCAAATTGATCACCAACAATGGTCCGCCCTGGCCCCACATTGGGAGGCACAGAGACGCACTATCCACAATGCTGCAGCCTTATTTGAGAACTCAGGCCGAACAAGTCTTGAAGAGAAACGACAACGCAGAAAGAATCACAAACCGGAAACATCACCCAAGGAGACCTTCTGCTGTGCTTTCTGCAACCGGGCTTGTTTATCTTGGATTGTCCTATTTAGTCATCAGTGCACTTGCAGAAAGTGCGGGATGAGTCCTTCCTGAATCTTCGTTTACGAAGAAAAGCCAGAGAGAGGATTACTTTTATTATGGCTCAAATCCTGTACCCATTTTCTAGCAGTAAGTCTCATTAAATTAGCTTATTTCTGCATAGACGCATATAGGATTGAACATTATGTTTTCACAGGACAATTCTCACACAATTGCTTTGACTTACTCTCAGGCTACACTCATGTGCACATGCTGTTTGCATGAAGCAGCATGTCATGGCCAGCCAGGCTGAGGACTGAGAGGACTCAGGAGACGAGGTGGCTGATCCAGCTCCAGCAGAGCTTGCTGAGCCAGAACCTAGCCCTACTATGCCAACTACAGCAGAGCCCATGTCTCAGCAGCCTAGCCTCCCCCCAGCGCAGGGTCCAGGCCTGGGAGACATAGAGGAGCAGGACGAGAAGATACCTACCTTCAGTCAGAGAAGATCAGAAAGGGCGTGCCTCTGGCGATCCCGGAGATTATATGAGAAATGCTCAGCAATCACCAAACAGGTTTGATTAGGAGCTGGGCCAATATAAACAGATGTGAGACGCTGAGCTTTTTCGTCGGAGTTTACCTGTGTTCCCTTGTGAAAGCATCTTACTCTGACTCTCTTGTTGCCTGAAACCTTGCCTCTTAGACCTTGGATTGATCTGGAACTCTTGGCCTTGGACTGGATTCGCTGACCTGCTTTCTGGAACTCTTGACACTGGACTGAACTTGCTGACTGGCTCTCTGGACTCCTGGACCTTTGGCTTGCTCCCTGGTTTTCTGCTATTGAACATTGTACCAGTACTGTTCCTCTGAATAACTTTTGGGTTGCTCTCAAGCCTTGCAATCTTATCAGCTCCTCGGCTGGCTGCTTTCCCGGACACAGCACCCCATCTATAGTATCTGTAGGGATGTTGCCATGTTCTCAAAAAGCCATTGCAATATTGGCAGATGTATATTATTGTTACTTCCCTTGACAGCCCTCACCTTTCAATAACACATAACTGGCAATATTTACTAATTGGGTTGGCTATGGCTCACCACATGGTTGGCAAGTAAGCCAGGGACTCCCCAGATACCAAGGCTGGAGTCATGCACACCTTGGCGAGGGGCCTTTGAAATTCCTTAAGCAGGTCATACCCAGGCCAGAGTTCTTCCTGAGAACACCTGGAGGTGAGTCATCCACTAATCCCATCAAGGATAGCTGAGCATTCAATGATTGCGAAACAGGTTTTTCTTCCTTTCCCCTGATCAAAATGGAAGGTTGCCTATGCCCATTCAGTCCCAAACGACTAGCCCATCAACGATCATTAACACATCCAGAGAACTCTTTGTCCAGTCCTAGGAAACTCTGAGAAACATTGTATTACACTCTAAACACCATCCCTTCAGGGGAATTATCAAATATAAATATCACCCTAAAACACAGCCAAAGGGTTCACAGCTCCTTTTCTTCCCACCATGCTGGCAGTCTGCTGTGTGACCCTCAGAACTCCATCTGCATAACTTCTGCTGAATGAATATCTGCTCTTCGGATGTATATAGTATCACCCACCATCCCCTTACTCTATTCTTCTATCCAAATACTTCCTACTTTCTTCAACAGCCTTGTATGATTGCTTGAAGTCTTAGCTTGTTTGAATGTTAGCATGAATGCTGTTAAGATTAATTTTCAATAAAACCATTTAATTGTATGTTCTGGCTTGGAGTCTCTTCAATTACTACCGATATACATAGGTCAAAAGATCCCGCTGTTATCTGGCCTCTCGGTGCCATCTTGAGCTAATTAAAAATTCCTCATATTAGAATTTGGACGCTAGTGGGATTCTCATGGGCTCCACACAATTTGGGTAACATTATCTCCCATGAAGAGGCATCAATTTATGCCTGAGATGATGCTGAAGGAAGATGTCCATCACAAGAAGCTTCAGTGCTCAATGTCTGCTTTATAGTTTATCGTTCCAACATTACAATTCATCTTTAAACATGGGTTTTATTTAAGGTATTTTAAATACTATCCATCAGTCATACTACCCAGGCAGTTTACAATAAATGAATAATTAGCATGTAGTTTGACAGACTATAAAAAAAACCCTCTGTGGCTATATATGGACCTTATAGCCATGAGAACATTATTTTTTTCTGCAATACTGGAGGATGTGAATGTGAAGGACATTTGTCTCTCCCATAGAGCATTAAGAGCCATTTCTCACATCATTGCAATATACCAAAAACATATGGATGGAATCTAACACAAGGCCCTCGTGGTCTCTTCCAACTCTGCAATTCTATGATTCTATGATTCTATGATCCTTACCACTCAAGGGGCAATTAAGTGGTGGTGGACTACTTTTTGGACAACTGTTCCTAGAATCTCCAGTCTGCAAAGTGAGCATACTCCATAGCGAATTCTGAAAATTGTAATCCAAAAGGTGCTTTTTCAAAGCTCTGAAAATTGCTAAAACCTTTCTAAGGTTGCTATATGCATAGACCACAGCCCTATAGGAAGAAATCATGTTGGGGGGGGAGAAGGCCATTCCCCCTCCAGTGGTATATATGAATGGGTTGTGAGCCATACTTCCTGATCATTCTGGTTATTTTTTCTTCATATTAGAAACTTCAGTCATCATTTGCGAACTCCCTGATCTGGAGTGTCTTGGAAACTCTTTGGTTGGGGTGCTGCCTGGATTAAGAGGTAGGTTTTTTGCAGGGGGTGGTGGTGGTGGCATCAGCAGAAGTAGCTACATTTGACAATGCAGAATCTCAGCTGCTAGTTTTAAATGTCTCCAGGGACATGAGTAAATGCTGTACACAGAACTCAATGAAGAAAACCAAGATATAGCTGGGACTGGGTACCATACCACTAAAAAGTAAAAATAATAGTAACAGCAAAAAGAATCTTGAAAGAATGCTCAAGGAGACTCATACTTTGGTATGAGCAGAGAACTCATTCTTATGAGTGCTTGTCAGACATTCTTTCGGGGAGACAGCACTGAGCAGTTCTGGTGGTGGGCAGTGCTCACTAGGAACCCACCTGCATGCTATTTCATTGAGGATTAGTGTGAATTCCTTAAGAGTTCCTGCTCTTTATAACAGAATCCTTATTTAGCATCAACATGTTTAGAAATACAGTAGGACCCCCATATCTACTGGGGATTGGTTCGGGGGGGGGGCACTGTAGATACCAAAAACCGTGGATAATGGTGAACACCATTGAAAATAATGGGACTCCATTTTAAAATACCATAGAGTTGCCTTGGAGGACCTAGAAAATGGCTAGAGAGGCCATATTTTCTAGGAAGACTCTATGGTAGGTGTGCTGTTTTGTGTCCTGTGGATAATTGAGTCAGTGGATAATGAATCTGTGGATACAGGGGTCCTACTGTAATACTCTGCTAGGTTGGCACACTCTCGCACTTTCTTACCCATAGCACATGCCAATCATACTCAAGCATGGGAAGAAAAAAGTGCACATAATTAGGACTTGGAGAACTAGAGGTCCAAAGGCCAGGTTGCAAAAATAAATTCCAAAGCAAATGGAGGGCCTAAGCATAATGTGATGGCTTAGACACTTTTCTATTGCAGGCCAACTGCTACAGATTTTGCATCCTGCTCTGCACATACAGTTGGCCCTCAACTTTCGTGGCGGTTAAGGGCACAGGATCCCCACATCAGTGCCACAAAATAGGTTCCCATAAATTCTTTCAAGCCCAATCCTCAGTTTAGCCTCATTTTGTAAGGATCCAGTGAGAACTTCAATTCACTCAGACAACAATCACTAGTCAAAGAGTTTTATTGTACAGGTAAAGAACTGAACAGATCCAAAGTCATTGGCAGACCTGATTCACAGGAAGAAAGATACAGTTTAGATCAGAGGCTTGAGTTCCCTCCTCTTTCCATCGCCCTTTCTCTTTCCCATGCCTTTGGCAGCTGGGTGACCTTTGGAGATATACAGTGATCTCTCCAGCCCGGGGAACTGTAAGGTACTCACATTCCAGCCCCCCCTCTCAACACAGCAACAATATCCAGACCTCTCCTCTCCATTGACGCCCCCTTGTCGTGGGAGAGAGGCTTGCGTACCCTAATGACGTTTTGAGCTATGCTGGCGGTGGCATAATAGCCACCGGTAGGGTCTCCCATGCCAGACAGGTCAAAACCGAAGGGTCTGACAAAGAGCGTCAAAGGGCAGGATGGGCTCTCTAGCCTTATGGCAACCGTCCTAGGAGAAGGAAAACTCTAATCCCAAACCCGGGCAGATGGTGCTCGTCCAACCCTGTAAGGTCAACCATCTAAGAGAAGGAAACTCTAATCAAACCTACGGCCCGAGGACCTCGCTGCCACGTCCATGCTTGCAAGGCCACGGCAGATGAATCTCTGGTTTAAAGGGTGAGGCCAGTTCTGTGCACGCTGCGCTCCACCAGAAAAATCCATTGCACAGGCTCGAAGGACTATGCATTACAGGACCCTGGCTGGACTTAGGCTAAGTGAAGCCTAGTTCAGACAGGCATCCTGACACATTTTTCCTTGTCAAGGTGATGGGTTGCAACCTGACCTTTGGCCCTCTAGTTCTCCAAGTCCTAATTATGTGCACTTTTTTCTTCCCATGCTTGACTATGATTGGCATGTGTTGTGGGTAAGAAAGTGAGAGAGTGTGCCAACCTAGCAGAGTATTTCACCATGACCATTGCAGGTTATCCAGATGTGAGGAACTCTCCAGTGTTGTCCCTCAGTTTTAGACCCTTATTGCATGTTAGAGGTTGAGTTGTAGCTAAGAGATCACCACAAGCCTTGCAATGTTATCAATTGCTTTCATCCCTATATTGCATGCTGGGGTGAGATGATAGCCTACAGCAGTTAAGGAATGTGTGACCAGTCCAGATGTTGCTAGACTACCACTCCCATCAACCATAACTAGCAGATCCACACTGTAAGAAGCTGGGAGTTGAAGTCCAACAACATCTGCCCAAAGTTTCCCACCCAGGTCTACAACAACACTGCATAGATGTTCACTGTTAAGTCCCTATTGTAGATAGGAGGATTATTCTGAGATTGAGTAGTTTACTGTAGGCCAGCAACATAGCTAGCTATAACAATGAAGGCCAAAGAGAGGCTCTACATGCACACTGGTTGGCTGTCACCACTGGGTTCAATGGCTGTGTGAAGAAGAACGATGCTTCTAGAATGCCTACACTCAAGGTGGAATCCTGGACCAATCAGGACAGCTGTGTGTGTACAGGTCTGTTTCATATGGCCACTAGATGTGGCTGAGTGCATGACGGACAAAACAGAACAACCTTCCAACTTGCTATATAGACAGCACAGCCCTCCATTATGCTCACACATGCTTTCAATGTGTCAGGGGGTTGTGTGAAACCCTACCTGCAGATGTCAATGAATTGTATCAATTTAAAATACATTAATATACATAAAATCAGCCCTCTAATTCTTTGAAATGGACAAAGGACTAAGTAGGTAATTCAGTCAGTTGATGGCTGCATCTGTGTTCCAAAACGTCTGCATCTAGTGAAACAATGGACACTGGTGTCATTTTTAAAATGAACATTCTGAACTGCTGAAGTTCGTATTTCAAGACAAGGAATGACAAAGGTTGGTGACATGTCTAGCTGCACTAAATAGGTTCTGATTCTAAGAAAACACGCTGTAAATTGTAGTGCACTTGTCTCTTGTTACGACAGTAGAATTAGGGGCCACTGTTTAAGCCTTTTACTGAAGTGCAGTTCTAGGCACATTTACTCAGAAGTACAGTATACCCTAAAGTCAACCGATCCTGTCTGATCTTGGAAGCTAAGCAGGGTCATCTCTGGTTTGTACTTGGATGGGAGACTGCCAATTAATTCCAGGTGCTATAGGCTACATTTTATAGGAAGGAACTAGCAAAACCACTCCTGAGTATTCCTCGCCTAGGAAAACCTTATTAAATCCATTGTGTCGCCATAAGTCAACAGCTGACTTGAAGCCACACACACATATCTCATTTTGTTTTGTTGTAAGTGTACCCAGGATCACCAGAGCCTTAGCTTGCCAGATGAAATGTTTGTACCATTCCTAGCATGCTTTCAAAAATGAGATCAGTTTGAATCTCTCAAAACTTTGCTCAACAGGTCAAAGATTTAAAGGTGTTTAGGAATTATTAGAATTTTCTGTCTACACTTCTTCACATAACACTGGAGGGCTGCATGAGACAACAGGTATCATTCTGTTCTAAACTTACCTATGAAAAATTTGTATTTTGCAGACTGCTGTATTTGCCAGACAACTTGCAGATAAATCACAGACATCAGCGTTTTGCTTCTTGTAGGACTGCGCAGGGGAAATTAATTCAGGACAATTTCATTAAAAAGCAGCACTGTTTCTGAAAAGAGGACATGATTTTCTGGACAACAAAAGTACTGAAACATCATTTCTCGTCTGTCTGGAAAATGGGATGCTTGCCATCACCTGAATGAAGCTGAGTGAAGACAGGGAACATTTTAGTTGTGGCAGAGGTGGACTTTTTAATTATCGGGAGAAAAGTCCAGAGAGGCTGGTGCCTACATGCTACGACCTGACATTACTACTGGCCAGCACCCCTGAGATCAATTTACTGCTCTAGATTTCCATCATCTGGTAAAAGGCAAATCTATGCGCATATATGCTACTTCAAAAAGATTTCTTCAAAGTCTGCTTGAAGCATGAGGGGAGAAAAGTAAGACAAAGTTGTTCTAGCATTCAATTGTTGCACATGTAAGTGTATAAATCAAGGTGAAAGTAATTTCACTGTGAACAATATTGTGTTTGTCTTCACATAAACAGGAATTAAAGCTTGTCTATATGAGGCTATAAAGTGTGGATTGATGCCACTAATGCTAATTCACAGCAGCTTTCATTTGTCTCAAAGATTTTTTGGCAAGATTGCAGGCATGCAAAACTAGATCATTGTTCAAATGGGCATGTCTGTGAATCAAGACGGTGGGTGCGAGGGAATTACTCCCATGTTTATTATTACTGCTGCCAAACAATATTTTTTTAAAAGCATATCCAAGGTGTGGTAGTACGATATTCTGCTTAAATAAATAGAAAACAGAGGAAAAAAGGCTGTTTTGTTGCCTCAGTGCACAATTGCTACAAAGAAAACCCAATATGGTGGTTTGGGTCACTTGCCTTGCCAGCAAGCTCTGCCCCTTGTGTATATCTGAACAATCCATTTTCCATTTCCACTGTTACCAGGAATGCTCAGCAAACTGAATCGGTTGTCCCAACAAACAGGAATGCACATTCCCTGCAAAGCTTTTTAAAAACTTTGGGAAAAGCCACAAAGGCTTTTCCTTCATAGTTTTTGGCGTTTTGGCCCTCCTCCTTCCAAATATGGCGGATTGATGTGGGATCTCATTAAGACAAATTGTCTCTCTCTCTGGCTTTTCTTCACAAATGAAGATTCAGGAAGGACTCATTCCACGTTTACTTCAAGCGCGCTGATGACTAAAAAGGCCAGTCCGAGATAAACAAGTCCAGTTGCAGAAAGCACAGCAGAAGGTCTCCTTGGGTGATGTTTCCGGGTTGTGATTCTTTCTGCGTTGTTTCTCTTCAAGACTTGTTCGGCGTGAGTTCTCAAATAAGGCTGCAGTATTGTGGATAGTGCGTCTCCATGCCTCCTGATGTGAGGCCAGGGCGGACCATTGTTGGTGATCAATTTGGCAGAGCCTGAGATGTTGTTTCAGGGAGTCTTTGTATCACTTTTTTGGAGCGCCCCTCTTACGCTGACCTGTGGCAAGCTCACCATAGAGTAGTATTTTGGGGAGGCGATGGTCCTCCATCCTAGAAACGTGCCCTGCCCAGCGCACCTGTGTTCTCAATATCATGGCCTCAATGCTGGTGATCCCTGCTTGCTCAAGGACAGCAACATTCATCACATTGTATTCTCCTTGAATTCTATGAGGAATATTTTCACTGTATAGACAACCCCTAGTATTTTGTTGATAGATTAAGAACTGAGAAAACCAGGCAATTGATAGATTCGTTTCAGGTTGCAGTTCTATACTTGGAAGCAAGCCCCATGCAGTACAATACGGTTTACTTCTGGTAAGCATAAACAACATATGCTGTTGGTCATTAGATTGGGGAGACCTGAGGCCTTCTACATGTTGTACTACAAGTCCCATCAGTCCCAGCCACTATAGCCAATGATCCAGGAGGATAAAATTTTAATCCAACAATATCCGCAGGCCCACAGCTTCCTTACCTCTGCTCTAGATTATCAAAAAGACAAGTTTCTATAATTAAAGATATTTTACCAATTGCTTCTAGACACAGAAAGGGAACCAACTTGGTCTGAAAGCTGGAAATGGTTTGTGCTTTATGCTCAAATTGTATTGCAGTGTTAGAGGCTGCATCCATAATTAATGTACTCTGACGATACAGTTGACTTCCCTGCTTTTTAAAACAGAACTCTTGTTAAAATAACCAGAACTGAGAAATTCTGTCTTGTTGCTAAAAGCTGGTTTCTTTGTGGGTTTAATAGGCTGGAACAAACAAACTGGATCCATACTCTGTAACACACAATATCCAAAAGTGTACTGTTTGATCTATCAAGGTCTGAACTAGTACTACTAGAAGTAGGCACAGTTTCAAATATTTTAGTTTCAAAGACATTTGTGTTTGTTTTCTTTTTCTAGATTAAAAGGGGGATCCTGTATGTAGCTACTCAGAAATTAATACCATTGACTGAAGTGATGGGATACCCTTCCAGATTGTTGGGAAAAGAATTGCATTGGTTAGTTAGAATGTGAGGACAAAATTACCATATCTAATCACTCCATCAAACTTGGCTCCAAACTATTAAAATGTTATATATATTACATATTTCTAGCCACCACTTCCTATTTATATGTCTCACTCCCTTGTAAAAGTGCATACTCCTATTTTATCTACTAAGGGCTCAGCTACATGGGCCAGAATACACCAGCTTCTTGCTGGCTTATTCTGTCTGTGGATCAGGACAGTTCCTCCCTCATTGCTGGTATGAAATGGGATGGAGTCCAGACTGCCATGCCAGCCCATCGCTGTAGCCGCTACTGCCCGCATCCTACTCTCTGAAGCTGGGAAGCTGGTCTGCAGCATGTGAGCATGTAACCAGCCTGAAGAGCTAAGAGGGATGGCAGACAGTACTGCAGTGATGGGTTGGCGTGGTGGTGTGGGCTCCTATGGTCATTTGGGGCCCAATCTTTTTTTCTTTTCTTTTTCTTTTTCTTTTTCTTTTTTTTTTGCCAGCTGAAGGTGTTTTTCCCAGGTATTTTTAAAAAGTGGTATAATGGGCTTTACCCTGTCTTGGCCCCTGTCTTTGCCCCAGGGGTCGTGAAGAGTGCCTGGGGGCAAAATGGGGCAAATGCCCTGCATCATCTGGTCTAGGGGTCTCAAGATAGTGTCAAGATATGGTAAATAGCCCATCCAGACAAGACCCATGACTCTGTTTCCCTCAATCCCCTTTTCTTCCTGCCTCATTGTTGGGGATTGTGAGAAACAATAGTGTATGTAACTCACAAGCAAAGTATTTAGTATCTGCAAGCAAAAGATTAGCAACAATCAGACCTACCCCCACTCCACACAGTCTAGCATAGAAATAAAGCTCTTCTTTGTAAGAACATATATAGTGGCCATCTACAAATATGAGAGGTTATTATTACATCTCATGGTGAGGGGTTCTGTAACATTGGCTCTTCAAACATGGAGGAAAAAGAAAGACATGCAGACTACAAAATGGAGGGCAAACAAACTCAGACTAACTTATGCAGGTAGAGAGACGATGTGGCTAAGACCAACAAACAGGAAACTACATTAATACATTCTGTGCCCCAGAGACATGCATACTAGGAACTATTGAGTATAGGCATATTAATTTTGCTACCTCTAACTCTTCTAATCAGTATGCAGGCCTTTGTGTCTTAAAGCGTGGAATAAGATCTTCCTGGAGTGGGATTGGAGTGGAGGAAACAGTCATCCACTCCTCCCACAGCTGAAGAGAAGAAGAACAGGCAATGGTGACAGGGCCTGGGTTAAGTTTGTCCTTTCTCATCTCTGCTTTGAGAGTGCTTCTAAGATTTTTCCCCCCACTGCTGCTGGGCAGGTCTGGCTAAAGACATTTTACTGCCTAGGTTGAAGGACAAGATGGCACCCTCTACTCTGTTTCACATATAGAAGCTGGTTGGATTATCAGCTGAAAAGTGGAATAGCCTCTCCCGTGACAACTGTGGATAGCATGCAAGTTTAGGGGTGAGGACAGGCTGTGTGGTATATAGATCACTCACCTCCAAGAAAGGAAGCTCAGGAAGAACATCCAGGGAACTGCTGCTGCCCCCTGACATCTGCTGAATAAGGGCCTGTCTATATGAACCCCAAAACCCCAGAGTAGTCTGCAGTTAAGACAAATCTCAAGCAGCTGTGACTTGTCTTAATGGTCTTACAGCCCCCATAAACTTCTCATATGCCCTCTAGCCAAGATGGCAGCTGCAAGTGAATTACTAGCCTTTTAAAATCTTCCACCACTGAACTTAAAAAAAACCAACAACCCTATTTCCATGGTGCACATAAGTGATATCTCACCTTTACACAAAAAAAGAGAACAACACCCTGTTTAATCACCTTAGCGATAATCCAACATGGCAGCAGCAGGTGCTTGCCCCGCTAGCAAGCCCCACTCCCCGTGCTCATCCAGCCAATCATCTTGCACTTCCTCTCATATGGGAAAGTGATTCAAATCAAATTGGTTGTCCCAATGAGCAGGAATGCACATTCCCCATGGAGCTTTTTAAAAACTTTGGGAAAAGTTATGAAGGCTTTCCCAGCATAGTTTTTTTAGTTTTTTGCTCCCCTCTTCCAAATACGCACATTGACGCAGGTTCCCATTAAGACAGATCATATGCCCTGCAAATTCATGAAGATCTTTTCCACCGTTTAGACAACCCCTAAAACACGTGCCTTATTCTGCCTAATGATAGGGCTGGCTCTACTACTATTCTATGTAGTGGTCTTAAGTGACTTGTGGGTGTATAAGTATGGGGTGCAGCTTTAATGGGGCTGGGATCAAACACACCTCAATGGCTTTTATGCTGGTGGCTGCTGATGGTGGATAGATTTGTCATTTTGTGTTTTGGATTTTTAATTACCTAAGTCAGAAGTGAGTGTGCCTGCTCTGCTTTACAAAAGATCACAAAAGGCTGCTTCCAAAAGGCTGCTGTAGAATTTGTCACACTAAGAAGATTTCCTAACCTTAGGTTGTTTCAAAACAGAGAGTAATTTTTTTTAATCACTTAATTAAATTTCTTTAAATCAGGCTGTTGAGATTTTCTCTCTCCCTTTCATAGCACATCTTTATCTCTTGCACATATTTTGGTCCAAGCAAGGCTGTTCATATGCAATTAAGAAGACAAGAGCTAAAGTCAGCTTTACAAAGGGATATCAGGTGGTTAATATGTTCTGATAAGACAGCAGCTTTATACTAAATATTCGCTCTGATTTTTTGACAGCAATTAACGCTAAAGCTTATCAACCTAAGCCTACAGAGATCTGCTCTACTAAAAAGAAATTAGTGTGGCGTTCCTGCAGGGACATCTACCTGCCCATGCATTACTTTATCCAAAAGACAAAACCCTTTGTTCTTTGACTTGATCTCTTTTTTCAAAGTATGTCTCTTCAGAGTCCAAAAGCGAAGGAACAACACAAGACATTTAAAACATAATATTTCATCAATTACTTTTTTGCTTTCAAACAATAGGTGATGTTTCTTGACATGAACAGTTTTGTCATGGTTGTAGGACACACACACACACACACACACACACACACATATGTATATTGCAAAGGAAATCTGAGTGGTAAGAAAATCTACAGTTGGATAATATCAACACCAACCAAAAAAGCCCCAAGAGTGTGCAAGTTCTCTAGACCTTCCACAATGACAATTGTACATTTAGGATTGGGTTTAACTATAAACACATGACAACAACATCTGGACTAATTCCAGAGATTCCTGTTCTTCCACCCAGTTTACAGTTTTTATACCGGGGTGTTAACTGTGTGACCCTCCAGGTGTTGTTTGACTGCAACTCCCATTAGCCCCAGCCAGCATAGCCAATGGTGGAGAATGGAGGGAGTTGCAGTTCACCAACATGTGGAAAGTCCCATGATTCCCACACTGATCTAGCCTGATGAAGAGTTCTGGAGAACTTGAAAGTCTACAAGCTTTTATGGTATTTTGATTGGTTCTAACAAAGATATCATTTCTCATGAACTAGCTATCTTTATTCTTAATATGAATTGCAAATTTCCATGGAGTGGGCAGTTTTCTCTTTCTCTGCCAGATGTTTTTCTTACCAAAATCTGTTGGGAAGTGTGAAAGATGGTAGTGGACCTCTCAGGCAGAATAATCAATGGACAAAGCAGAATCTCAACAATAATCAATTCCTTACTCACCTGCTGGGTCTAGAAGAGAAAATAATGGTTACTCCATATCAGACATCACAAGAGCAGCCAGACCCAGAAAAAACCATAGGAATGAAGAAGAAAAACAGCCACCCAAACGGAAGGTATTTTTGCCATACATCAAAGGAGTCACAGACAGAATAGGGAAACTGATGAGGAAACACAACCTCCAAACAATCTATAGACCAACCAGAAAAATCCAAGAAATGCTATGCTCAGCGAAGGACAAAAGAGACCCTCTCACAGCTGCAGGAGTTTACCGCATACCATGCAGCTGTGGACATGTTTACATAGGGACTACTAAACGCAGTGTGCAAACACGAATCAAGGAACATGAGAGACACTGTGAACTGGGCCAGCCAGAAAAATCAGCAGTAGCAGAACATGTTATAAACCAACCTGGACACAAAATGTTATTTAAAAACATCGGAATTCTGGACCAGGCCAACAACTATCATGTCAGAATGCACAGAGAAGCTATTGAAATCCACAAACACCTGGACAACTTCAACAGAAAAGAAGAAACCTTAAAAGGAAACAAAATCTGGCTCTCAGTTTTGAAATACAATAGAATCAAAACTCAGCACTTACAAAAGAATTCCACCCAGGGACAGGGGGATTCCCAGCAGATAATGGTCCATCAACCAACCATTAGCCAACAGACACGAACAAGCCTTGCATTTCTATACCCAGAAACTAACCATTCAATTACACAAATTTACATATACCGGTACTCCCCAACAGGGCTTCACAGCAGATAAACTCCACACACCTACCCAACCGTTCTCTGAGGATGCAAGCCACAGATGCAGGCAAAACGTCAGAAAGAAAATATTCCAGAACACGGCCTCACAGCCTGGCGGGGGGGGGGGACCAAAGGAAAATCTATAGATGCTGGCCGTAACAGCCTTCAACTTCACATCAAACCTGTTATGGTTTGTTGCCTCTTGTTCTGAAAATAACAGCTAGATTTGATGAATGCAACATGTCCTTGTCCTTCTTTTCTGTCAAAGAATTGCTGTTAGAAACAAGCCTCTCTAATATGTCTAGACCTAGCTGGACACCAAAGTCAGAGGTCGCAGCCCAGACTTTTCAGCTAACAAACGTTTCCTCCTTGGTGGTAAGATTAAGAAGGAATGAATGAAGATTTTGTTTGAATAAACAACAATTTCAATTTTCTTCATATATGGGGTGGAAAAAATACAACTTTTTAAAACAACCACCACCACCACCAACAATAATTTATTTGTATCCCGCCCCCCTACAAAATGCAATTATTGGAATATATAGTTTGCAATCCAATAAGTAGAAATGTTTTGCTACTGAAGGGTTAACTGAGAAGCCAGATAGGATGTGTTGATGTAACTTCCTAACATTTTGCTATTGGGCTTCTAGGGAAAATGGGAGTGTCTAAGTTTCCTCCTTTGTCTAGAAACCAGTCACGAAGGTGTTCCCTCTCCACACACACACTCACACATCCACACACCTTCGCCATGTTTTGATAGTGAGAGAACTCCCTCTAAGTGAGTCATACATATTCTTTTGTAATAATGTAGTTTTAGACATTTTTAGTACTTTTAGTCTATTTTGATGCTGTACTGAATTTCTGCCACATATAGAGCTCTGAAACTGTAAGTAAAATGAGTTTTTGTACTTTTAAACTACTTTCATGAGTCTTGAGTGTTTATTTTTACTAAGCAAATAACTTGGGATAAGGGTGTTTTGGTTATCTCTAAGCTGTGGTTTTTACATGTATGCTAAGAGTATTACGCTAAATAGTGCTGCGTGTGAATATACTCTGCTCTTTGGCTGTACTTTCCTGGAGTGAGGTACAGTGTGGATTAACAGGGAACGTTGGAACCCTGATTTTTAAACACTTCCAATAGCAATCAGGGTGGCTTACAGCATTAAAATATACATACAAACTCCTCCATCTCACCGATCCTTTAAAATAGAAATAAATAATTAAACATTTAAAACATACCCAATAATTACTAAAAATACTAAAAACAACACAATAAAAAGCTGGATGGGAGCGGACTAATAAGATTTTTTCTCTCTAATGGCCGGCTATCTATTCACGAAAGGCCTGCCGGAAGAGATCCGTCTTAAGAGCTTTTAAGTTTTTTACGGTGGTAATGCGATGGATCTCATCTGGCAGGCCGTTCCATAATCTGGGAGCAATAGCTGAAAAGGTCCTCTGGGAGGTTGACGAGAGCCTAGTTTTTAAAGGTTGCAGCAGATTCCTCCCAGAGGACTGGAGTACATGGGGAGGATTATATGGAAGGAGGCAGTCCTGAAGATAGGTTGGACCCAAGCCATTTAGGGCTTTAAAGGTGATAACCAACACCTTGTACTGGGCCCGGAAACTAATAGGCAGCCAGTGAAGTGATCTTAAGATCGGTGTTATATGGTCTCTTCTAGATGTACCCGAGGCCAGTCTGGTTGCCATATTCTGTACTAGTTGAAGTTTCTGGACCAAGCACGAGAGTAGCCTCATGTAGAGTGCATCACAGAAATCAAGACAGGAGATTACCAGAGCATATACCATGGTCTCAAGGTCCCCAACTTTCAGGAAAGGGCGCAGCTGGCAGATCAGCCGAAGCTAATAACAGGCACTCCTGACCGTCGCATTTACCTGATTTGTCATCTGGAGTGATGAGTCCAGGAGTACCCCCAAACTGCGAACACAGTCACTGGAGGAGAGTGTGACTTCATCCAGGATTGGAGGTTGTATCCTAGTACCTGGGTTTGGGGCTGCTACTGTGAGAACGTCCGTTTTGCCTGGATTCAGCTTCAATTTGTTTTTCCTCATCCAGTCCATTGCTGCCCTAAGACAATAATTGAGAGAAGAGACACCATTTGAAGTCAGAGCCGAAGACCGAGTCATGGAGAAACATATCTGGGTGTCATCAGCATACTGATAACACCCTGCCGCATGCCTCCAGATAATCTCTCCCAGCGGCTTCATATATATATTGAATAGCATCGGGGACAGGATGGTGCCTTGTGGGACATCACAAGTAAGCTCTTTCCTTGCAGAGCAACTGTCTCTGAGCATCAACCTCTGGAATCTACTCGAGAGGAAGGAGCAGAACCACTGCAATGCAGTGCCTCTGATTTCTAACCTTCTCAGGCGATCCAAGAGGATGTAGTAATCTATTGTATCAAAAGCCGCTGAGAGATCCAGTAACACCAACAGGGTCACATTACCTCTGTCAATGTTCAGGCGGAGGTCATCAGCTAAGGCAACCATGGCCATCTCAACTCCAAATCCCATCCTAAAGCCAAGTTTGGAAGTAAATAAAACTGACAGATTCATCCATCCAGGCCCAGGGTTTCAAGTACTTAACTATTACGGGTCTGAGTTTGAAACCCTGTTTCAACATGTGCATACAGTCCAGTTAGTCCAAAATCCATTTAAAACAAAAAACTGAGAGGGTCTTCATGTTTAACGTCTGTATGGCAGGTAAGTGCAGCATGGCTATCTCTATGCTAGGGACAGCTGTACCTATTCAGTTGGCTGGTGCAGGCAGGGGT
The DNA here is from genome assembly GCA_030847615.1 of Gambelia wislizenii. Taxonomy (NCBI): domain Eukaryota; kingdom Metazoa; phylum Chordata; class Lepidosauria; order Squamata; family Crotaphytidae; genus Gambelia; species Gambelia wislizenii. The sequence goes on from JAUMIR010000001.1 coordinate 121,215,273, forward strand.
GAATTTTTTTTTGAAAAATTTCTGCATATTTGTGCAAGAAAACTTGAGGTTTAAAGATATTAATCTGGGAGAATGTGAAATTGTCAGATTACTACAATTCTAGGATTAGAGGATAGTACCAGAAATTCTTGAAATTTAAGGCCATAGTACTATTAACTGGTTGAACAGTTTTTCTTTCTACCTGGGTTGTTCCTTTCTCAGTGCTTCTGTCATACTGCCATTCCCAGGATTCTTTGGTGACCGTAAGACAATTAACTACTAATCCTGTAGAGAGGGGTAGGAAGCCCATGGATTACAGGCTGCCTGCAAACTCTAGCCCATTTCTATGGGCCGTTTCTGACATTCTGTTGATATTTGTTTATTTAAGCTGGAAAAGGTGAACTGATACTCCAGCAAGTCTCCAGGAATGGTAGTTCTCCTAGGGTTTGTCTATTAATGAGACAATAAAATGTGGATTGATGCACACTAATGCCAATTCACAGAAGCTTTCATTTGTCTCCATGTTTTCCCCCCAGGGTTGGAGGCATGCAAAGCCATACACGTTTGTTGTTCAAATGGGCATGCCTGCAAATCAAGATGGTAGGTGCAAGTGAATTTTTCATTTTTATTGTCACCAGTTGCCACTTCTGAACAGTATTTTTTAAAAGCAAATCCAAGGTGTGGAAGTGAGATCTGCTTAAATAAACAGAAAATTTGGGGGAGGGAAGGCTGTTTCATCACCTCAGCCAATGATTGCTATGGCAAAAATTCAACATGGCAGTTCCAAGCACTTGCCTTGCCAGCAAGCTCTGCCCCCTGCGCAAGTCTGACCAAACAGCTTTCCACTTTCGCTTCTATGGGGAATGTGCAGCAAAGCAAATGGGTTGTTCCAATGAGTGGGAATGTGTATTTCCTTTGAAGTGTTTTCAGAAATATGGGAAAAGCTGTGAAAGCGTATTTTCTCCGTACAGACAAGTCCCTATAAAGAAAGGCTCAGGGACTTGTTTTGTGTGTGTGTGTGTTTGTGTATGTGTGTGTGTGTGTGTGTGTGTGCGTACATATGTGCACATGGGTCATTTCCTGATTTTTTTTCAAAACTAAAAGTTAATTTACGATCACTTCTGTTGTTGAAAAAAAAATCCTTGAAGTCACATTTTGGGAGAAAGTGCTGCCAAAAATGGAAAGAAAAATCAATTCCCACGATAGAGGAGTGGAAGATCAAATTATGGGAAATGATGGATGCAGATAGATTGTCAACACTATTAAAAGAGAGAAATGTGGAAAAGATTGAAAAGGAGTGGGAACCCATTGTACGCTTTTTGGAAGATAAACAATTGTAAATAGACAAATATAAAATGAAAGAGGAAGTTGGGAACTAGCCTATAGCAAACAAAGGAAAGGAACAAGGTCTGGGAATCAGAAAGAAATATTTCAGTATTATATGGAAGAGGATATAGCTTAGAAGCAACAGTAAAGGCAGGCAAATAGGCAGAAATAATAAGGAGAAGGAAAGAAAAGAGTAACGCAAGCAATAAAGGTTAGAGGAAGGAAGTGAGGACAGGGGAGAAAGGGGTTTTTTTCTTCTTTTTTCTACAACTCCAATTTTTGATTAACAAGGAAAAAAAGTGTTACAAATGCAAGCTGAAAGTATGGAAGATTGAATGTGTCAAGATTTGTGTATTTTGTGCAATATATGTAAAACTGTACTATACAAACTAAAATGCGATCTGTAATATGAGTATGTGTAACAATAAAAAACAATTAAAAAAAAAAAAGAGAAAGTGCTGCCTATGACATCCCCCTGGGCAGCAGGATAGACTCCTGGACCTTTAGTAGGCTTGCCAGAGTGAGAACTGAAGAGTGATCCTGTAACTTTAATGGCTGTGTTGAAGAGGGAATTTCAACAGGTTTTGCTTATTACCTGGTTATGTAATAAGTAACTCTTGCAGAAATTCCCTCTTCTGCATAATCCTTAGAGGTAGGAGAGCTTTCTCCAGTTTTCACTCTAGCAACCCTACACCCTTGCTGTACACACTTGCCTGCAAGTCCCACTGAAATTCAGTGAAACTTACTTCTGGTTAAGCATGCTTAGGATTGCATTGTGGAAAAAGCTGGTATGAATTTGTAGTGAATCTTCACAAAGCTGATATGAATTTGCAGTCAAAATTAGTCTTGGTGGTATCTGAATATATGGTGTGTAGCTCCATTCCCAGACTGCAACAAAATGAATGTGGAAATACAAAAGATGGCTAGGACTGAGGAAAGTTTGACAGTTTCCATAGTAACTTATGCATGGTGTGTATCTATGTGCAGCATCCTGTCCTGAAGCGTGCACATTTTGTCATGTCAAGTGTGCATGACAAAGGGAGCAACACATTATAAATGGAAGAACAGGGGACTTTTGCCAGGAACACTGTTTTTTTGTGGGGAATGACTTACTGGCTCTAGTCAAGATGTGTGCCAGTTTGTCTAAGATTATGGTAACAGGAGATATTCAAGTGTTGACATTTTTTTAATTATTTTGTCTACTCTTTTTGACCTAGCCATTAATCATTTGCAAAAATGAGAACTAGAATTGCAGTATATTTTATTTAGGACTACACTGGCAGCGCAGATTGTGGGTTATTATTTTTTATAAAGAACTGTATCGGACTAGTATCTAAAAACACTGTAATTCTACTATTGAGGAAAGCCAAAACATAGTGGCATTATTACACTTATTACTGCATGTTGCTGTAATCACGCAATACTACTGCCACATAATTATTGCATGACCATGACTAGGACTTTAAGAATGGGATTTTACTTCCTTGATTTAGCATGGGCAAGATTTCGGCAGTTCTTGTGAGAAGATGTGAGAGCAGAGGTGTGGCCCCAGCTGCCATTGATTTAGCTGATATGATGCAGTAATGCGGAAACTGGATGGCCAAATTTCCCCATACCTATGAGTCTAGACCAATTCATGTACATACTCTGCTGAGTGCTCTGAATGAATGAAATAATCTTGAATGTATAATTTTTTTTTTAATAAAAGAAACAATCTTGAATGTGAGGGCCAGTGTCAATGAGCAGCTCATCTAAGGGGGCTAGTTTTGATCATCCAGATGTTTCCTAGAATGCACTTGCTAGAAACTGTCACCACTGGTCACACAAGCAAAGGCTGCTGGGAATTATAAGCCAGAAAACAAGGTCATAGTTGTCCATTCCTGAATTAAGCCATAGAGATACTGACAATACTTGAGCACTTTCATAGTGAATCTTATTGCTACAGATTTAGTGCTAAACTAAATGATGGCTGACATTCCGTTAGCAATTTACAGGGGTGTAAGTCCAAGTTATGTAGTTATAACCTACTTTTTTTGTTTTTGTGGAGGTTGGAGCACTTTACCAATTGAGCAATGACCAAAATCCCTCAAAAACCCACCTTTTAAGTGACGTAGTCCCCCAACATGGCTGCTTCCATGTCATTGGCGAGTGTGGAGGAATTAGTAGAGACACATCCTATTCATTTCCTGTAACTGGATGTGGCGCAGCAGGCAGTCACAGGTACCTCCCAAGGTCCCCAGGAGATCCCTCCAGATGATATCCTTGCAGCATGTCCAACTACAGGAAATTAGTGGGGTGTGTCTACACTGATTCTCCTTGCTCCCCAATGACATGGAAATGGCTGTGTATGGAGTGGGGGAGGGTGAGTTGCTTAAAAGGTGAGTTTTGAGGTATAGTACCAGAAGGCATATCTACAAAGACGTGGCTACATGAACAGATTTATGTCTACTGGTGTAGTATCTCAACCAATATGTAAAATATGTCATCTGGAATTTTCTTTGAGAAAGGCAAAAAAAGGAGAGAAAATCTTCTGGCCTGGGATTAAAACGACATGGCTCATCCTGGAAAACTGTGACAAATGCACCAGAACAGGAGGTATATCATTTGGCTATTGAAAAAATTCCAACACCTACAGGTACAACTCCTGCCAAATACTGAAGCTTTTGCTCAGCAAGCCCATAGCTGCTTCTAAGGGCCTATCAGTATAAATAACAGAAATACCCACTTTCAGTATTGCTAAAGGTGCTGTTCTCCTTAGCAACTGTAACTAAGGCTTCCGTTAGCAGTCAATCCCCCAATGCATGGTGACCTTTGAAGAACTCTAATACCTAATCAGATACACTTTCGCAACAATTTTCATTTCAAGATGAGGTATTTTAACCACCATCTAAAACTTAGGGCCATTTATAACTCTCAAAACTGTCCTTTTACATTAAAATAATGATAAATAATAATGCTTCTTCTACAGTGCTAAATTTCTCCCAACAAGAGAGTTCATAACTTGCTTTAGACTGTCTTAACACTCAGAAGTAAGCACTATTATGTTCAGTGATGCTTACTTTGAGGCAGTGGAATAGTGGGAAAATCTGATCTCCAGTCCCTTAGTGGACACCAACACCCTGTGGACAGTCCAAAAGTCCAGATGTGTAGCTTAACTAAATTCCTAGCAATTTGCACCTCTGTCAGTACTTTTGTAAAACCACCCTACAGTACTTTAAATTACACTGGAGATAGCTGATAACAATACATAACTAACATTGGGAAATGTGAGAGATAGTGGTGTATCTTACAAACAGATAAGTTAGTACCCCAAGTAGAAGATCAGCAACAACTAGTTGCACACCACCAATACCCCACAGTCTAGTAGAGAAACAAAGGTTTGCAAAAACATATGAAATAAGGACTTTATCAGACCACCCCCCTTAATGTTCTTTTGCTGGCATAAATTGTGTCATTTTTATACTGGCAAAAGAACCCCTGCCACCAGACCTACCTTCTGTAGCATCAGTGAAGTTTCCCTGGTAGTAACGGAGCACAAACAGAGCTCCGTTTACTTCTGGGATTGAAATCTCACTAATTCCCACAAGAAAATGCTAGCGCAGGAAATTAAAAAACAAAAACAAAATAAAGACACAAAAAATTTAGCAAAGCACTAAAACACACTTTAAAATTCCAAAGTACATGGGGTGGGGAGGTCATAAAAAGAGCAACCCTACCTGGCTGTTGCGATCTGGCCCAGAAGTATTTGCCCATTGACGCTGCATTCACGTGAGCACAATGGTACAAGAATTCAAACGCCGGCAATGGTGGCACAAAAGTGGAATGGGAGATCTATTGATGCCTTGGGATGTCAGTTAAAAAGTATGCCTCATTTATAGTACATAATTGCGAAAGAACGTCATCTGGTATACACGCCTTTTCGCAATCATTAGGTGTCCTTATGATGCCACATTTACCTGGGCTGATAAAGTCCTAAGTTTACTTATGAATATTAAAGTTTTCATACTACTTCATAGTGACAGGCTCTGTTAACATGTGCTCTTCAAACATAGAGGAGAACTGCAGACTACAAAATTTAGGATGAAGAAATTCAGACAAACTGCAGACTAACTGATGCAGGAATAGAGAGGGTGTGGCTAATAAAGCCAATAAACAGAAAACGTCAATACTTGCTATGCCTGGGGAGGTGGGGGAATATGGCCCGCAGGTCACATGCAGCCCTTGGGACCCCTAAGTGCAGCCTGCAGGACCCTCCCCCAAAAGTCCCTGAAACCCAATAGATCCCCTCCAATTTAATTTGGGAGGGGCTGATCTTGGTGCAAATTTTGCCTCAAAACCACCCCAAATTTCCAAAAACTGCATTAAAAGACAACAGTTTGCTCTCCTGACCATCCCAAACCTCCCCAAAACATTTTTAAAAATGGCAAAAAATCAGCCAAAGTGGTTGTTGGAAGTAACATCACGAAACTCTGGGTTTACTGAAAGATACTGCTTCAGCCTGCCAAGTGGGTGCAGGAAGAAAAAAAAATGCCCCAGCCCTGTTTGGAGTTGCCTACCTCTCTTTTAGAGGAAGACACCCAAACTTGCAGCTACCGAGTATAGCATATTCAAGCTGCTACTCTTAACAGTTGTTGGGAAAATCCGTTTCCCTGTCAGCTACTGTGGGCACTGTAGCTACATTTGGAGGAAGCATGGAATTTAAGTGGAGAGGAAGATCGTGTCACAGTCCCTGCCAATCAAAAAGTCCTGGGACATTGGCCATGAGAGTCCTTGGTCCATTATACCACTCCTTGGAGGTTAGTGTACAGAAGACTTCAGCTTTAATAAGAGGTTGTCTAGACAGTGAAAATACCCCTCATTGAATTCACTGGGAATCCTACTTGTCTAAATGGGTTCCTGCACCAATCCACACTATTTGGAAGGAGGGGGTCCCAAAATGGCAAAAACAATATGGTAAAAGCCTTCATGGCTTTTCCTGTGCTTTTTAAAAAATGCACATTCCTGCTCTTTGGACTATTGAACGACAGGAAATTCAAAGGAAAGCACAAAGCTGATTGGCTGGGCGAGAGCAGGGGTGGGGCTTGCTAACAGGGCAAGTGCCTGCTGCTGCCATGTTGGATTTTCACCTTAGCAAGTGATCGCTAAGGTGACAAAATAGGGTGGTTATTTTTTGTATTACTCTCTTATAAAATAAAAACATCGCTCTATTGCTCCAGCACACCTTGGATGACTTTTTTAACAAACCAAAAGACGGTGGTGGCGAAGGACTAATGTGAATAAATCATTTGCGGCTGCCACCTGGAAGGCAAGGCTCATAGGGGCTCCCAAGGCCAGAAAAACCATTAAGACATGTCACTGCTGCCATTACTATGAGGTACTCCATTCCCCCCCTCGTGTAGATGAGCCCTAAGTTTCAGACTTCATTAATTCCATGTTTTGATGGTTTATTCATTTATCAAAAGTATTCATTAATTATTTTTATTTCCATTGGGGTCCCAGAGAGATGCACAGTAAATAATGTTAAAACCATGTTGTGTTATCTTTTAAACATATTAAAATGCATGTGGTAATATACATATATTATTAGTTACCATCATTCAAGATATATAGACAATGTAAAATAACATTGCTTGTGTTTGCCACTTGGTGGCACTAAGAATAACATTATAAAATAAACTGAGACATGCAGTGTAAATCATAATAAAACTATCCGTAATCCATGTTTTACTGTGCTTGTGTCTTTGTGAAAAGAATCTGTAAAGTAAATATCCCGTCTTACCTCTACTTGTAAATATTCAAGTTTGAACAAACGAGTTTGTCTATAAAAGTACCGTAAATTCCTCAGGGAATTTTGGCTGTAATCCTATATCCATTTATTTTGGACTAAACACTTTAAATGGCCTAAATACCCTGAAGGCATCAGACTCTGTCTGATCTTAGAAGATAATCTGGGTCAGGCCTGGTTAGTACTTGGATGGGGGATCACCAAGGAATACCAGGTGTCTTTAGGTCAGCGCTTCTTAGGCAATGTGATGGGTGGTGGTGTCCCCTTTTCCAATGTGCCTGGAATAGGCACCATATTTGTGCGCATTTGGCTACAATGCTTTTTTCATTCCTGGAAACATTTTGGGGACCAGTAACCAATGGCTCAGGGACAGCACCAGTCCATGGACCACCACTTTGAGTAGCACTGCTGTAGGCTATATTTCAGAGGAAAGTAATAGCAGTACCAATGAGTATTCAAAACCCTATCAAATTCATAGGGTTGCCATAAGTTGACAAGTGGTTTGAACCCCTCTGCCACAAGCACTATTAAATTAAATAGTACTTACTTCTGAATAGATGTGTAGGACTGCATTAGGAAACACACCCACACGCTAAAACCAAGTTTTATTGTAACAGTGAAAGAAAGGATTACTAGGTTAAATGACCACTCATTTTACTAAGGAGTGTGGGGTAGTGGTTGGACTAGGACTCTGGAGAACAGGGTTCGAATCCCTGTTCAGCTGTGGAAACCCTCTGTGTGACCTTGGGCAAAGCACACCCTCTCAGCCTCAGGAAGGCAAATGCAAACCCGCTCTGAATAAATCTTGTCAAGAAACCAATGTAATAGGGTCGCCTTAGGTTCTCCATAATTTGGAAACAAAGGCACACAACAACTACATGTTTTGCTAATCTTACTGTCTTTGAAAGCATGGAGAACTCCCAAAAAATGTTTTATTGATAATTATTCCCAATTCAGTCAAAGGTGGCAAAGCAAGGCCTTGTGGGAGCCTTGGTGGTGCAGTGGTTAAATGCCAGTACTGCAAGCCACAAGCTTATGAGTTTGATCCCAGAGGGCTCCAAGGTTGACTCACCCTTCCATCCTTCCATAGGTCAGTAAAATGAGCTTGTTGGGGGTAAGTAGCTAAAAAAAAATAAATCTGTACACCACTTGGAGAGCGCTTTGGCACTGATAAGCGGTATATAAATATCAATGCTATTGCTATTGCTATTGTTTATCAGCTATAGTATTGGTTCAAAGTCCAACATTGGATTGTTGATGCCTTTTGATCTGAAGAAACATTAATGAATATTTCTTCCCAGTAATCATCATTCTGTCCGTAAGGGATTGTCCCCTTGGAAACTGGGCCATATTGGGTTTATCTGCTGATTTGCTCAAACTACAGCTAATAAGAACATAGATAGAAGAGATTATGAATTTTCATCTAAAACACCAATCAGAGGCCTTGCAGAAGATAACAAGTCATTTTTTTTTTTGGTCTCTGTATAGTGGTTTGAGTGTTGGACTACATCTCTGGAGACCAGGGTTCAAATCCCTTCTTAGTCATTTAAACCTACTGAGTGACCTTGGGCAAGTCACTCACTCTCAGCCTCAGAAAACCCTGTGATAGATTTGCCTGAGAGTCATCATTTGCTGGACTGAAAGGCACACAACAACAAGTTCTTACTTTACTTTTTGTAGTTTTTCAGTAGATATAATTTATGTTCAGCTTTTTCATAGCCAAGAACAGCAGGCCCTCAAATCCCCTTATTGTACATGTTCTTTTCTCAATTATGTAAGTTAAGAAAATTAATGGGTAATCCCTTAGCATAAAATAAAAAGTAGATTATCTTCCCTTTGTTTTCCCACAGAGCCCCATTAGGACTTCTTCCAGCAAAGTTGTTCTTCAAAGAGTTCTCTTTAGTCTGGGAATATCTCCGGCTGCCCCCATCCAGGCAGCTTAGAGCTGCAACTGCTCTTGAATGTGAAGGGATAAAGTGACTGCGTGAGCATCCAGAGCGGGAAACTTGGACAAAGGAGAGAGATACTTACAGAGATCTCAATACTTTTGTCTGTGGCACAACATTCATTACGAAGCATTCTGAAAATACAGTGTCTCTGATACTTCAGATCATATACTACTGATATACTTACTCATACTAAGCAAAGGAATTACAAGGAAGGACAGAAATGAAAGAACGAAACAAGAAGTTACTGGATAAAATGCTGGACCAAAAACAATAACAGCAGCTTGTCAGGATCAATTCCAGAAGTGACCCTTTCCTGCCAAGTTCACTTCTGTTGTATCTCTTTGTGGCTCATTGTGTTTGCATCCTTTTGTACTTGCTAACTGGTATGTAGTCTAACTGGGAAATGGGAGCATGTGCTCTATGTGACGGATTGTTGGATAAAACCAGCACCTGGCCTCAAGTATGGGAAAAGCAGGCTGAACCCAGATTTGGTGGGAACTCAGAGTGGGGATGAGGGATAGCCAATGATTGTATAGCCCACCAAATTTTGTAGATTGTAGAATGCTTTTAGTTTACTGCTTGCTAGTTAGGTTTCATTGTGAACAACAATCTTGCAGCGTTAGCTCTTTCGATTACTGTGTAAACAAAGTTTGCTGTTTTAAACTTTGAAACTGCTGATCACTGAGTCTGAAGAAGCCAGTACATGACACAGCTACACAACAGATCCCCTTTGCAATCCACTACCAATGTCTTTAGGAATTTGCAGTGGATTTTTTGGGCTGCTACTGCAAATGTGACAACCTTGAGTGTAATAGATTTAGAATGATCTGCCAACAAGCCACAAATAATATCAGGCAACATCCAACCTGCCCTTGCTTTCAAGGGGTTTCCCAAGAAATGCATCCTGGGGTCACTATGTAATTGCAGTAGAATACTTTTGTATTTCCTGTGTGATCGTCCTCTCACAAGAATGGCTGGGATTTAGTTTCCGGGAAGTGAATGAAGCTCTGCTCAAGCTTCATTCATGCCTGAGCTGCTGGAGGGGAGGGGAGGACTTTTTATTCTGTGAAAAAGGTAGGTGTATGATTTTTTTAAATTTAAACTGCTACAGGGACGGGAGAGAGGCAGTAATTCGAAGGTGAGATGGGGATGCTATATTTGTCCCTGTCTGATAATCTCCCTTCTCTCTAGATGAGCTGATAGCATTGTTTGAAAACGGAAGGCAGTTAAGGCTTTTCTAAAAGCAACAAAGTTTAAGTCTTGGAAATACTGTTGAAAATATTGTTCTCCCTTTAGAAGGTTGTACCATGGGGAGAACACTTGCTGTTGGCTAACAGGCACCTTTGTCCTCAGCTTACTTCAGCTGCTGCAAACTGTTCAAAGAGCAAAATTTGTTTGCATTTCATTAACTCAGCAGGCAGGAAAGGAGAGGGCAGAATGTTGCCCTTCCTAGTAAACTTGGACAAAAGAAAACTGCTACAACCACTCCTATCTTGTCTGTTCTTCCTCATTAACAACTCTTGCCACTTGACCATACTTGCTTGGCCGCATGCGTGCCTATTTACATCTGTGACATCTTGGAAGGTATGAAATCTTGGACCCCATGTTTGTCTGTTGATGCTAACATGCCTCTAGTGAGGAAGAAAAACTATGCCACCACCAGTATCATTATTTCCTCTCACTGGAGGCAACAGGAAGGAAAATAGAAAAGGGTGGGTGTGGTTGACGAAAAGGCATTGGACGTTCTTCCATTGGAGGTTTTCTTTTAATTGCCCCCGTAGTTTTGCTGAGCCCAGTTGTTGTTGTTTAAAAAAACATGTGAAGAATGAATGTACAAATATGGGAAAACATGCACGGTATTTTTTAAAAAATCAAAAAGGTAAACAACCCACCTGTTCAACTACCTGTATGTATGCGTGCACAGTGAATTGTGAAGCCAAGGAGAAGTTGGATTTAGACTGCAGTTGAAAAACTTTTTTGTGACAGCTATTACAAAACTTGGTGTCAGTAAAATTGACACAGAAAAAAGTGAAGATAAAAGGTGTAATGAAAAAGATGGGTTTGGGGGAGGACGAGCTGCTAGCAGAAAGTGTGGAAAAGATGAGGCAAAGTGAAGCAATCGTGACTCAGGCAAGGTTTGCAGAAGATACCGGCTTCAAGAGGTGATTTCAAGTAAGAGAAGAGAAGAAGGTTGACAGTGAAAGAAGTTGGGATTTTTCTGTATTTTTTATGGCTTATAAATTTCCAGATGCATTTATAGAGCAGCCAAATGCTTAGCTCAAGGCTGCTCAGCAATTGAATCTGTTAGTGTGGACCATTTCTTAATAGTTGCCACCACACTAGTTTTAATTATAACAAGGAGAAAAGGAGTCCACGCTAGCCTAAAGCTTTCAAATTGTCAGCTCCAGACATCTGAATGGATAATGTGCCATGGGGAGGGGAGATAATCCTAGCTTCCCCTTGGGGAGAAAAATCCCTGTCATAAGGAATTGAATAACCAAATACTTAGGGAATCTCCACTTCCATGCATGGATGGTTTGTTCTGTTCTCAGAAAGTGTTGCCTCCCCTTTTTCGCTTTGCATGGAAGAAGGAGAATTCAAAGACATAGGCATGCTAGTCTGGAGCAGTATGCAAAGGGATCTTGTAGAACCTTTGGTAGCATAATTTTTCGTAGACTTAAGTCTACTTCACCAGATGCAAAGATTATGCTACCAACTTCTTTCTCTCAGCCTCAAACATGCTACAAGATCCCTTTGTATGGAAGAAGGAGAGTTGGCTGGCCATGGAGGAAGAGATGGGTCTCTTCTCCCACCACTAGATTGGAGCATCATTCTCAGAGAAGAGAGGCTTTAGAAAGGAGGGTGAAGAGTCTCAACCAGGGTGACAAGTTCAGTTTTAATGATGGTCATTGGAGGACAAAGGTGAGAGAAATGATATCGCCTAAGGCTTTTGAATATTGGGATCCTGTTAGTGACTTATGAAGCTGTAAGACCAATTTACACCTGTGTAACTCACTTTTTTTTTGTCATTGTGGAGATTGGAATTCCCTACCAACCATGCAGTGACCAACCAACCCCCCCAAACCCCACCTTTTAAGCTACTGCAGCTCCCTCAGATGACCATTTACTAGCTGGTGGAGAGTGGGGAGCAGAGGCAGAGAAGTTTCCAATTTGTTCTTATACTGTAGGTGGATGCACAGCAACGACATAATGGCCTGGGGCCTCTGGAGAACTCTGAGAAGTTCCAGAGGATGCCTGTTGCTGTGTATCTAGACATAGGAACATAGGTGGATGCTTTTTTGCTCCCTTGTACTCTACCAGGCAGTAAATGGCTATATTGAGGAGGGCTGCAGCAGCTGAAAAAGATAGGCTGCAGGGGAGATGAGTCACAGTTATGCCTGTATGGAACTTTACAATATATCTCCCAATCCAAGATCATGCCCTTTGTTTGAAATGCTGCATAGTCTCTGCCAATGGAAGCTTTGCTCTCTCCCAAAATGAAGCTACATGCTTTTTTTTAAAAAAAAGTAGTTAGTCATGTCAAGAAAACTTGGCATCACCACATAAGGAAATGTTTTTAGGAAGCACAATGAAAGAAGGCCCAAGGAGGTGAATGGGAGAAAAGAGAGAGAGAGAGAGAGAGAAAATAATAATAAGAACTGTTCCTTCTTACCTTTACAGGAATTGTGCATTCATCTTAACGAACACCAATAAACTAACAGCATATAACAAAAAACAGTATCACTGTTAGTTTAGGAGATTATCAGACAACTTTAATATGTTGTGACAATGACACCAGGAGATCGCAAAAGGGTTTGAATTTCAGACAACATCGTTCCCGTCTTGTTATACTCGTGCTGGTCCCATTCCGCCATTGTTTCTTTTAATTCACGAGCTAAGCCATGAATACATCGCCTGTTCCGTTTCTATGCCAGAATGACAGGTGAGTGAAAAGGTGCCCTGTTATGCTGGCATGATGCAAGTGTCAGTGGGAGGTCCGTGCCAAACACTTCCAGGTGTGATTGGGACAACAAGGTAAGTGACATACTTTTTTGTACCCTTCCCTGGTTACTTGTCTTTTTGTATGTGTGTTTAGGTGCTTGATTTTACTTGTGTGTGTATTTTTCTTTTTAACTTTGAATTTCCCATGCACTCGTCCTCTCGTGGGAACGGCCCAGGATTTCAATCAGGAAGTGAATACAGCTTCATATGAGCTGCATTCACTCCTGGGAGGGGGCAGATGTGGAAAAGGTAGGTCTGAAAACTTTTCGTTACTGTGCTGGGACAGGGTCGGGAGAGGAGATAGCAAGATGGGGATGCTATTTTTGTCCCCGTCTGATAATCTCCAAAATGTGTGGGTCTGTACTGTTATATGTTACTAAGTCTATCTTGTGTAGTCTAACCTGGTTGTTATTTTATTCTCAGACCACTTGTAAAGACTCATTGAAAGGCTCTTTCCTTGCTGTCAGGTTTTAATGCAATAAATATGAACTTGTTACTCATCATCATGGAGAAATACATCTTTCTTCAAGGCAATCCACCATTGCTAATATATTGCCTTCTCTTAGAACCAAAACCTCACAGTGTTGTGATTCCATCACACACTTGGTTAGTGTCTCCATTTTTACTGTAACCTGTAAGGAATTTGGTTGTGACAGTATCACACATGTTTCTGAAAAAGTGTCTGATACTGCTAGCGAGCAGTGAAAAAACCTTCCCCCCTACACTGCTATGCTTACCACAAAAGCTTTACTTTTTTTCACAATCATAATCTACCACTTTAATATGAGAATCACAGGTACATTCAAGACGGGACTTTGGGGGACAAGGCCCAAAGTTCTGCAGTTGGACTGGCTTATCACATTTTGAACTAAATGAAGAAAACACATACAGCAAATACCACATGGAGAGCATAATACCATTTGAAGTAACTGAAGTAATACTCGTGATTACCATGAGGGGCGTGTACAACCCTTGTATCCATTGGACCAGTATCCATGGTTTCACTTACCCACGTTCCAAAAAATATCCCCCTGCTCAGCTACTCACCTGTTGCTTTGCGGAGGGCAGGGGAACCAATCCACTCACTCTGGTCTCTTCCTCAGGCTGTATGAAGATGCCCTTTCCTTTAGGGGGTCGACGTTATTCGCTCCAACAACCCAGCTCCTCAGTCAATGGGCAACTCCCTGTGGGCAGGGAGGAAAGTGTCCATGAAGGTCAGAAAAGCAAGATGGTATGACCTTGTACTACAGCTGAACCTCCAGTGTAATGCTCTCAGTTGCTAGCCTGCCTTCCCCTCCTTCCCCTGCCCAGCTGCCACCACAACCTTCTGTCAAACCCCAATGAGCATCATGTATGAGCTGCTGTGGCACCTGCTGCAGTGTTCTCATCATCACCCAGCACATGCTCTTCACCTGGTTCCACAGGTGCCTCCTGGGACACGACTCATGGCTCAGCTGTTGGTGGTGGTGCATGACATTGGTCACTGCTCTGTCTTTACAGGCTGTCTTGCGGCAGCCACAAGACCTTTTTCAACCATAGTGAAAGGTGGGATGGAAGGTGGAAAGTTGGGAGTGGGTTGGTTCCCTCGCCCATTGTGGGGCAGCAGGTGAGCAGGAGGTTGAGAAGCAAAAATGTAGCATTTACTATTAACTGTGCTTTCACGTATCTTTGGAAAGTCTGGGAACTTATTCCCTGAGGATACAGGGGTTGTACTGCTATCATTTGAAATATGTGAAGTACTACATTTTACCACCTACAGAGGGTGGCAGTGCAAGACCATGAAACCTGAGGCCTATTCACACTGCAGAATTACAGAGCTATTTTTCCACTTTAATTGTCATGGCAACATCCTATGGAATCCTGGGGTTTGTGGTTTGTGAGGCACTACAGCTCTCTGGCTGAGAATTCTAAATGCCTATTCCTAAATTGCAAATCCATGGAATCATGAAATTATGGCAGTCAAAGTGGAATAATAGTACTTACAACCTTGTAGTGTGAATGGACCTGGTTTCTAAAATTATTTATGTGAACCACAGTGCACATACACTTAGCCATTTAATAAAATAAGTAGCAAATACCAAGTGAGCAGTATCCTCTGTTCCTGATCCCATGGCCCTCCTGATATTGGTACGCTATAATTCTCTCCATCCATCTTCATTGGCTATGCTGGCTAGGGTAGATGGGAGTTGTAGGCCAACATTTGGAGTGCTACAATTTGTCCATTCTAGGAGGACACATCTATCATAATTCATGTAAGTGTCTTAATGGAAGCTAAACATGACAGTATTGTCACTCCTGAGATTATCAAACATGGTGGAACACAGCAAAAAACCATGTGCCTAGAACTGGAGGAGAACAGAAAGGGTGACATTATCAGATGCCTGCATCCTCAGCCATTCCTGGGGTGTAGCACTGCTGAGTCCAAGGCTTCCTTTTTTTATTGATGAGGACAAGCCACCCATAAAAAGGGATGCTTTACTCACACCTGTGCTACACCCCCAGGACATTGAAGGATGTCATTGTCTGATAATGCCGCCCCTTCCAGTTCTCCTCGTGATCTTATGATGTGGTTTTTGCCAGGCCTGATAATCTCCTAGGTCTGACTTTGCACAATTAAATCAAATGGGGCTTGTTCAAGTCTGGCACAATATGGAACAAACTTCTTTCTTTCTTTCTTTCTTTCTTTCTTTCTACTCAGTATCATCTGAATTCTACCGACTCTCCTTAATCCCATGATTTAGACAGCCTTCCATTTATGAAAGCATTAATTGGCAAGCATTAAAGTTGTCATATTAAATGTCATGCTTTAGAAAACAAGTGTTCAACAAAATAAGAAGGATACTGATATGTGAGAACTACAGATGGAAAATAACTATGAACTTTTGACTTTGTGTCAGTGTGTCTGGCGTCACAAAATGCTTAAGGGAATCAGATTTTGAAGTGCTGTCACTTTAAGTTACAGTCATCAATAAACAGGAGACTAAATGAGCCAAATATTTAAAGACAAATGTGTTTCTAATGTTGGCGTGTCCAATGTATGTCACTGGAAATAATGCGGAATAAAAGGTCTTCCCCCACAGTTATCTTTTTTTAAAAATGAATTGGAATATCCACATTAGCAAAAGTGAGAGTAATTAATAAACAGCTGCAGATTGCTTTTGCACTACTACTAATTGAGAGCTATCTCCAGTTACTGGACTGGATCCAGATTTTCTGCCAACTGGAAAATTCCCTAAGTAGAAGTGTTCTCAGAATATTTTTTTACTACTGCAAAGGGTGAGAAGGTGATCTATCAATTTCCCCTTCCCTCTGCAGCCTGCTCTGATAGCTGCACCAGACCAGATTGTAGCCTAACTGCCTTCAAGAGCCATACTGCTCTTGAAGGTCCCACAGCTCTCTGAGGAAACCTTTCAGAGAACTGCAAAGAAAAGGGGAACAGATGTCAAGAGCTGCCACATCCATTTCATCAGAAGGTTTCCTCTGCTGGATGAAGAATTTCACAGAGGTTGAAGAAACCCTTCTGTTCATGGGAGGCTTCACAAACTGGATTCAAGCAAACAGTGAAAGCCTTGTTTACCATTAAACAAAACCATCTAAACTCCAAAATGCACGTCGGTGATACCTTTATAAAGCCAACCAGGAGGTGCCAAAAAAAGAAACAGCTACCATTTAATTATTTTATGTATATCCCACCTTTCTTTGTACAGGATCCAAGGTGATCTGAATCCAAGCATTCAAAGCTCACTGGCTTCTTCATCAGGGAAGATGGTACAGAGTCCATTCAAGGGAAAGGAAAGTGACATTGTTGAGATTACAGGTCTGCATGTTGTTTCTTTTAATGCATCAGAGAAAGTATTAAGCAGGCATAAAGTTCAGAGCCTGCCTTCCCCCTCCCCCCATTAAATGAAGGAGGGAAGTAACAGGTACACATAGTAATCAAAATCAGTGAAAGAGCAGACATACTTGAAATTAAGGTGGTTAACCTGTGATCCATCAGATGTAGTGTCAATTCCTTTCGACCCTGCCACATGGACATTTGGCTAAAGCTGATGGTCATTAGAATCTAACAAAGTCTGGTGGGCAACTTAGGTAGCCAGGTGTAGCATCCTATACCTTAATATTTCAGGACACAAACCTGAGACTAGCAGGCAAGTCCTTGAGTGTCACAGAGGCACAAGTGTTGGAAGTGCTTCTAGGTCATCTGGTTGTGGAAATGGGCTTCAGGGCAGTGCATGTAAACAGGCCTAGAATCTGGACAAAGCTTGTCTAAACAGGTTAGCTGGCAACCCAGAGCTAGGGAAAAATGTCGTGTTTGCTATTGGTACCATTCCTACTCAAGATGTGTGGCCTTACCTAGAGCACACCTGACATATGGAGAGATTTTCCAGGCCCTACACTGTTGCTGAGGCTTGTGGAAGGGTCACTGCCTTCTCTCAGGGAGCTCCCCCCTCCCCACATTTGTGTTGTTAGGCTTGTACAAGACACCTTACCATTCACAATGCTGTCTGGTGGCAGCTGTTGGCTTCCATTCTAGAGGGTTGGCAAACTTAAAGTCTGAACTTTAAAGGAGTTATCCATAGTGCAGAACCCTAATCCTCCTCATGTGTTCAGTACCTTGGATAGCTCCTTTAAAATTCAGACTAAAGCCAACAGTAGATTCACAGCTCCACTGACAGGGGAGCCATCAGCTGCCACTGATGCCGCTATTCCTACAGAGTGTCTATTTCCTGTATGTATGCATATGTTCCTCCTGTCGACTTATAGCAATGCCATGAATTTCATAGGGTTTTCTTAGACAAGAAATACTCAGAGGTGGTTTTACCTGTTCCTTCCTATACCTGTTCCAAATGACATGATGGTTCCAAGCTCATGAACCCACCATCTCTCTGCCCAGTCCCCTCACCTGGTTTTTTGGTGCACTAATATTGCAGGAAAGCAATATTTGTGCAAACACCTTCTCACAGAGCTGAAGAGACCTGATACCAGATAGAAATGAATCATAGAGTTGGAAGAGACCACAAGGGCCATCCAGCCCAATCCCCTACCATGCAGGAATACACAATCAAATCATTCCCAACAGATAGCCATCCAGCCTCTGCTTAAAAACTTCCAAAGAAGGATGGGTAGAGTTGAGTCCCTGGCCTTTTAAGCCATCTCACAAATGAAAATCAGATTTTTTCCTCATTCAGTACTGCTCACCCTGAGTGTCATCTCCTTGCCTGAAGACCTAGGAAAGTACAATATTTCTCCAAGACTTCAATCAACAGCTTGGCAGCCTTATGTCCACTGTTGCTGTCATTACTGATAGCTACTTATTCACACTGACACTTCAAGGCATCTCCTGTTTAAAAATATTTTCTATTAAAGAATTTTTTTAAAATTAGGCATTGATCTCCAAACAACAATCATACACCACAGCCTTAAATTCACTTAGTGACGTAGTCTGCAGTCTTAGGCACACTTACCTGGAAGTAGGGTTCCCAGATTCCCGGAGTTTCAGGGCCTGGTCTCTCTACTCTATTCCTCAAGGCAAAGGGAGAAATCTCAGTGCTATCTTGAAAGATATGTATGAAAGATGAGAAAATACAGCCAGCCCTCTCTATCAACGGATTCCACATCCATGGTGTCCACCGTCCACAGCTTGAAAATATTCCCTCCAAACAATAAATTCCAAGAAGCAAACCTTGATTTTGTCATTTTATATAAGGGACACCATTTTACTACACTAGTACACAGTAGGACCCCCATATCTGCTGGGGATTGGTTCTGAGGGAGCCCTGTGGATACCGAAAACCATGGATAATAGCAAACACCATTGAAAATAATGGGACTTCTGGTTTAAAATACCATAGATTTGCCTTGGAGGACCTAGGAAATGGCTAGACAGGTAACATTTTATAGGAAGACTCTATGGTAGGTGTGCTGTTTTGTGTCCCATGGATAATTTAATCAGTGGATATGGGGGTCCTACTGTAGTATATAATTGGACTTGAGCATCCATGGATTTTGGTTCTCATGGAGGGTCCTGGAACCAAACCCCAGCAGATACCAAGGGCCACTGTATTTTTCTCATGTGTTAGGCTTGGTGTTTTTTATTTGAATGGTGCCCTCTATGCCACTGTGATGTATGCTTAAAATATCATGCTTTCAGACTTCATACCTACAGATTTGCAGCATAGCCTTCAGATTTGCAGCATAGCTTACAAATCTAGATAAAACTATAATTTCTCAGTTGATCTCAAGAGTAAATTTTTGCTTATGAACATAAAGAAGGACTTTGCTATATCGGTTAAAGATCTGTCTAATTTGGTACCCTTCACATCTGATGAAATGGGCTGCAGTCTGTAAAAGCTTCTGGAAAATAAAACATTAATGTGCTATAACAATCTTTGTTGTTCGTCTTTTCCAAAAAGATGCAATGAGCAGGCACTTGATGGTGTACCAAAACTTGGCCAGTGTGGTCCAACAGAGGATCACAATGTACTTCACCCCTCATCAGCATTTTACAGAGGGAAAATATAGGTTGACCATATGCACTGAAACTATTGGGAAAAGCAAGACTGATAGCTAATGCAGGGTTCCATCAGATTAATATCATTTGTAAAAACCCTGCTATTTCTGATTTGTTTTTGGTTCTGATTTTAAAATATCTTGATATGTATGTATTCACTCTAGTCAGATTTTTATGGAAAGTTGATTTTTTAAAAAAAGTTAGCAATAATTGATAATGTTTTGTCCAGAATTAATTCAAATTATTTTGCAGCTCAGATAAACCCAATAGCAAGACTTAGCCCTTAGCATAGGCTGTATGCTTAGTGTTGCTTAGGAATTTAAATTCCAAGGCACATTAAAAAGACATTGGCATGAAAAGCACAACTATCTAGGGAGGAAGATGTTAATTAAAAACAGAATGGTTTTCTTTTCTGAAAAACCCCTAACCACAGAAGTTCATTTTCATAAGTTGCTCAACACAAAATCCAGCTACTCTGCAATCCTTAAAGAGACTTTTTACATAGTATTCCTTTTAACAATATAACCCTATGCATGTCTACTCAGAGGTAAGTCCTATTGGGTTCAGTAGAGCTTACTCCCAAGTAAGTGTACATAGGACTGCAGCCTAACTCTATATAATTGCCATATTTTTAAAATAAAATTTTAATTAAAACATTGGTTTCCCCGAATCATCAAGAAAATGTAGCAACCTTCTTCATTGTGTTATTTGGTGATTCTTGTTTATTCATTCAGGCTCAATGCACACAGCTCTTAAACAGGGGCATGAAACAGGGTTATATATTCGTCTTTAATCTAGGCTTGGAAGTGGCTTTCCCCTAATTCAAGGGAAGAGAGGAAGGGTGGACTAAAGGTCTTAAGTTGCACTGAAGAGACAGTTCAGTACTGGAGCCCTTATAGCTGACCTTCAACTTGTTCAGTCTTGGAAAGAAGAGTATGTTGAAATGCAAGTAAAAACTTGTGTCAGTTTCAAAATGTCTGTTGCATTTATGCATGCATCCAATGTTATATATATCCAGTAGAGGTGGTGTCTCCCCCGCAGAATCAGGACTTTCCCATTCAGCCATTTGTGAAACTCAAAAGCTGCTCCAGTAAACCTGGAAACACTCTGCAACAGGATTTTTTTCTGTGACACTGAATGATGCTGTGCTGTGTGTGGGGTAGAGGGTGTGTGAGGAGGGGTGAGAAGGAAAGGAAGAAAGACCCAGTTCAGTTGGTGGAAACAGTGGATCCAGGTGTACGCTTTTGCATTGAGGCCCTAAAGACCTTTCTGTTATTACACTTCCCTGCTGATTTATTCAAGACTAAGGACTTTATCAGACTAGCATCTAAAAACACTGTAATTCCACGAATGAGGAAAGCGGAAACATAGTAGCATTACTACACTTATTATCTCATGTTGCTGTAATTGCATGAAAGAACCGCCATGGAATTATTGCACGACCACCACTAATGCTTTAAGAATGGGAGCTTACTTCCATGATTTAGCATGGGTGAGATTTTGGCAGTTCTTGGGAGAAGACGTGAGTGTGCTTAAAACTCCAAAAACCTCTGAATTTACTAAGTAAATGAATACACAATCACTTAAACAAATCTAAAAACATGCAAAGAAAATGGGACAGTTCATAAAAAGAGCATCGTTTTCACATTCTCACCTGGACGTTTTCTTGCTGGGAACTAGGAGGTAGAAAGAAGATCGCCCATTCATGCTGTAATCTCATGATTACAGTGGGACATAGTTTTGCATGTTCTCCAATACCATGAAAAAAGCGATATTGGGTACTATTGATGGCTTATCCTGTCAATAAAAAGTGATGTCTTGTTCGCGGCTGGAGCACAGACTAACAACGCAAACACAACAATGTTGTGCGATAGTGGGACCTGTTCACGCTACCGTAACGTAGTAAACATGTGGTTTTTGCTGCATCTCATAATGTCCTAAGTAGGATATTGGGGGTAATATTGTTGAAGGCATGAGACTTTATAGCACTGGACCGGTTAGACACAGCCTTGACATGCACATTACAGCACTTCTTGAAATGCTGAAAGGTGAACCAATCTTTCTATGGGAAGAACTTTCCAGAAAGGGCTTAATGTTCTGTGTAACCTACATTATAATGAAGAGGAGGATGAAACAGCAACAGCAGCTTCAATCAATGGCAAGAACAAAATTTTGATTTCCTTTTCATCCAAAAAATTTCTAAGGAGAACACTGCCTTAGAGAAATTAACTTTAAACCAGTTTTATATTTTACTGTATTTCAGTTTGGAGGTGTAATGGCATTAGGGAGAGAGCAAGATGACCCTTGGCCAAACTGCTTTCCGTATTTTGGAGTGAGGAGGCAAATGTGAGAAAAGTTGCACCATTTTCATTCTGAGATATGCTTCAGAATAGTCAGTTGGTTACTACTTCGCAAGGCAAACATGTTCAGTCAGTTGGTTACTACTTGGCAAGTCTGATTATTAGCAGATAGCAGTGTAGAATGAGTAAAGTCTTTACTGGACTTGAAAGAAAAGCAGCAGGGAAGCAGGAATGCTCTGTCTTTTGAGCTACTTACTGCATGACATTGTTGTTCATTCCAGTGTTCTTTCATTCCAGTCCTGTGGGGAATCAAGGTAAAATTGCATCTTTTTGACAACAGGTTTTTCTAGTTAGCAAAAGGTGTTGGGGCGTAGAAAGACGCGCTGTGTCCACCACGACCACCTGCAGAGTTGTTCCATGTCAACAGGATGCCAAGGAGAAGGTTTTCTGGAGAGACTTCTGCAAAAGACTTCAGGCTGAGAAGGAAAAATTCCTTCACCCCAGCACACTGCCTTGAGCTCTGGTTTGCCAAATAAAGACAGCAACAAGGCCAGCATTCACTCAACTTGAGGGCTTTAAACTTTGTTTGCAGTATATTTACAATATATATACAGAGTATAGAACAGCCATCTCTAATACTCATAAATCTTTCTCCTAACCAACAAACTGCTTCACCAACCACCATTCACAACAAACCCACACTGAAGATAATTTCCATCTCCTTTTTATAGGCAGTTAAACAATGCCTGTTACATCAGGCATCTCAGATGTGCATACTCTTAAGTGCTAACTCACACACACACCAGCCACTGGAGCTTAACTACTTTCATTACTAAGCTTACAGCTCCATCTTGTGGTCACATCCATGTCATTTCCTGACAAAAGGATGTGGTTTTCTCAGTCTCCCATGGAACCAGAACAAAAGAACTATGACATCATGCAGTAAGGCAGCATGGAAGACGGAACATTCCTGATCCCCTGCTGCTTTTCTTTTGGATGTGGTAAGCTCCTAAATGATGAAAGAATTATACTGGAAATGTACTCAGAAAATGGTGTTAGTATCCAAAGTCTGTAGCAGAGAGTGATGATTGGTACCTTAAAAGGGACTGAATTTTCTCAAAAGCAAAACAGGATGTAGAATAGAAAAAAGAGTAAAATATCTGGGAGTATGGATCAGTAAAAGGAATATAGATCTGTTCGAAAATAATTATAAGAAGCTATGGGTAACGGTGAAGAAAGCTCTGGAAAGATGGGGAACAATGAATATCTCCTTGCTAGGTAGAGTGAAATCTATAAAAATGAATGTATTACCCAAACTCATATTCCTTTTCCAGAATCTTCCAATTTTAACTATGGAAAAACCTCTCACAGATTGGAACATGGACTAAAAAAACTTTATATGGAGAGGAAGAAAGGCTAGAATTAAATGGATGATGTTACTGGACTAGAAGAGCAGAGGCGGGATATCTATGCCAGATATAAAAAACTATTATAAGGCATGTGCTCTGACTTGGATTCAGGAGTGGATTAAATTGGAAAACCCCAGACTCCTGAGCTTAGAGAATGCACATACTAGATTCAGCATACATGCATATTTATGGTACGACAAAGCAAAAGTGAACAAGGATTTTGAAAACCATCCTCTAAGGAAAGTGCTGTTAAGAACATGGCAACAAATAAAACAAAAAAATTTATATACAAATGCCACTGTGGGTATCCCCCCAAGAAGCGTTCCTAGGAAGATGGAAAGCAGAAGGAGAATGGATAAGATATAAACATCTGTTGAAACAAGGTGAGGGGCCAACATCGATACTTAAATCCACAGAAGAGTTAGAAGAAACTGTTGATAAAGTGCACTGGTTCACATATCTTCAGCTAAGTGACAAAGAAGATGTGAAAAAATATGGCTTTGTAGCAAAAGAAAATGAGTTAGAGTTGATATTCTGGGGACAAAATAAAAAGAATATAACAACATTCTACAAGCTCCTTCTATCAAGAGAACTAGAGACGGTAACAATCAAAGATACAATGAAACGATGGGCAAATGATATTGGAGAGAATATAGCATTTGAAGAATGGGAGAATGTATGGGGAAAAAACAACTTATTTACAGCGTCACAGGACTTAAAGGAAAATCATTTCAACATTGTAAAATAGATGGTATCTTACTTCACTCAGAAAGAATAGAATATTTAAACTAAAAGAGAACAAATGTTGGAGGTGTATAGAAGAGATGGGGTCAACATACCACATGTGGTGGAACTGTGCAATAATTTAAAAGTTTTGGATTAAAGTGCATAAAGTAATGAAGAAAATCTTCGATATTGAATGTCCATTGGACCCTAAGTTGTATCTATTAAACATGACGACAATACAAAAAAAGAAAGATGAAAATAAATATTGGCGGATAATACCATATGCAGTTACTTCAGCAAGGATCAAAGTTGCAGTGAAATGGAAAGTTGCAGAAGCACCATTAATTGAGGATTGGTTAAACAAACTGATGGAAATGCTGGATAATGATAAACAAGAGGAATGTGGAACCTGTGGAAGATGATTGGCCACCTATAATTAATTACTGGAAAAACAGATAAGAAAGAATAAGATGGAAAAGGTCAATAGACAAGGAGAATAACTAGAATAGCATAAAGGAGAGGTATTGTAAAGAGACAACTGAAAGGTGAAGAAAAACAAATAGAAAGAATGGAAGGATATAGATTGCACAATGTGATATCGGATATGTAGAAACAGAAATCGAATATGTAAGAGTTCAAAACCCTAGAGGTTTTGTTTTAACAGAGGAAGGCAAGATGGGGGAAGGGATGGGATGAGGTGGAAATAAACACAAAATAAATCTTATACAGGCACATGGTGGTACAATCAAACAGAAATGTAATGTAGATAAATAATGTATCATTATGTGAATGTTCTTGTTACTGATGACTATTGATGATTATAACTACTGGAAAACGAATAAAAAACTGGAGGGAAAACGGACTGTGAATTTTCTAGATAAGGGGTTAAAACTGATCTCTAGGTATGTGGCACCATTTAAATCAAATCAATACTGTTCTTTATTATTTTATTTTATTTTTATTTATTTATACCCTGCTCTTCAGCCTCAAGGCTATCAGAGCGGCTTACAAATTGTTTTAATCAATAGCAATTCACACATCTACACTGCGTTAAGCAGTTTCCAATGTGTATTAGCTAATTGCCCCCCACAAGCTGGGTACTCATTTTACCGACCTACGAAAGGA
This sequence comes from Gambelia wislizenii, assembly GCA_030847615.1. Lineage (NCBI taxonomy): Eukaryota > Metazoa > Chordata > Lepidosauria > Squamata > Crotaphytidae > Gambelia > Gambelia wislizenii. Next base: position 121,240,385 of record JAUMIR010000001.1, read on the forward strand.
TGTATTCTTACTGTTCTAAGAATAGAACTCCTTCATGACAATCCCTTGAGAATGAGCTAAGTCCAAATGATAAAATAAAATACAATTTAAGAAAACTTGGATTAGTATCGAATCCAAGTTGGAATAAATAAGATTTTAATTAGTTTTAATTAAGGTGCAGTGTATCATGACTTGTGAAAATGCATACCATTTTTCAGGGTACTGAGATGGTATATGTGATTTAGTCACATTATAAAGAGTAGTTCGAAAAGCTTTTAAGATATTTTTTCTTGTTACGGTACTCTGACACTGAAGGGCAAGCTGTACATTGTTCAGGAGATATGAAACTGGAGCTTCCAACATTTTTAAAAACAGCTATATGAGACTCCCAATCTAAATTTGGAGCCTCTATTTTTTTCAACAGTTCAGGGAGAGAGAAGACATTTGAGGGAAGAATCTAGAAAACAACAGGGGTGGCAGAGGGTTGAACATCTGTCCTTTAATGTCATTGCTCTGATGAAATTTGAACTTTGCGCATTCTTTGTTGTAAGAATAGAGATTTCAGGATATTTGATCACAGGTTACTAAACTGGGATCATTCCCTCAAGTTCCTAATATTTTGACCCCTTCTAACTGTTGATATATAAATATATGTGCTTCTATTTTATGCTACAGAAGCAGCATACAAATTGCATTTAAATTTCTTTCCTAATTGAAACATTACATTTTATTTTAGGTGGAACCACCCCTGTTGCGTTACTAAAGCCAGTGTCACCCCTCCCTCCAATGGTGCCAGCTGGTGTGATTTGGCCTCTCTGCACCCCCCTAATGCCACCACTGACCACCCCATCATTAGACAGAGACATATTCTAAGGGCTTGTTGACACCACTAAAAACCACCATACTCACTCTGAATTCAGTGCTGGCAGTCCAGATGAGGTATGGCTACTTCTGGGAAGAATCTGGAGTTTTTTTGGCCCTAACCCGACTCTGCCCAACATTAAGCAAAATCAGGGGAAAGTCCACTGTTTCCTAGAAAAGCCAGAGTGGTTTTCTGTTGGCATGTAGACAGCTGGATTGGGCCCAGTTTGGTAGATCCAGTTGTCCACACACCAAAAGCCACGCCATCCACCTTCCCCGCACTGAGCAGTGCAGGGAAAGGGGAAGGCCTACCTTGAGAGCCACTGCAACATCCTCCTCACAAGCAGGAGCTCTGTGGAAATCCTGCCTGGCACGCTGCCTCTTCTGCTGAAGGCAGAATGGGGCACCTAGACATGTGATCAACAAGGAGAGGGTTGCTCTACCCCCTCCTTGTTGGTTGCACAGGCACCCTATTCTGCCCTCAGTAGAATCAGTGGAGTGCTGGGCAGGCTTTCCATGGAGCCCCTGCTCATGAGGAGGCAGTGGCAGTGGCTCTGACAAGATCCGTCCCTTTCCTTGTGCTCCCACTGCCACCGCCTCCATCCCTTGTACACCCACTGCCACTGCCTTGCCAGCCAAGCAGTCTCCTGGATTTTGTATCGCCAGCCAAGCAGCCATGGAAAGCCTGCCCGGCATGGTTGCTTCTTCTGAGGGCAGAAACGTAGCCCTGTGCGATCAACAAAGAGAGGGGAGAGCGAGCACCCCTCTCTCGATCACATGTCTGGGCACCCTGTTCGGACATTAGCAGAGGCAACGCCACTGGCCAGGCTCTCACAGGGAGCTGCATGGCTGGTGAGGAAGTGGCACTACCAGGGAAAAGGAGATGGGTCAGTTGGGGCTGATGTAACGTTGGCTTGGCTGTCTCATGTCGAAAACAATGTCCTGTCACACTGGATTCAAGCTGATTCACGTGGCCACCATGGTGGTCAATCCGGAGCATAATGCTCTGGACTGGCCCTAGATTAAGCAGTCAGTGTAGACAAGCCCTGAGTGTCATAGCTGGGCAGCAAGTTTTTACCGTAGTTAATTGCTTTGTTGTTATGTGTATTTAACTGCTAGGGATAGCTAGAGGTGCTTGTGGGATTTTCTGCCCACTGCACTAAAATAACATGAATATACACCTTAACTTGGGTGGTGAAATATGTTCTTTTGTCTCAGCCAGCAAAATGTTTTGGGCCAGCCCTGAGAACAGGTTTAAATGCATCCACATACCTTCTCACCTATCAAGCTAGATGCAGCCCACCCACTAGGGATGACATAAACCTCTTGGGTTTCTTTTGCCTGCTTGCTTGGTGAAACAGGAGTGGTTTCCCACCCCCATCTCTTACACTGAGGGATTGAGGCTGCTTGCCCCCTGTCAGCTAATTTTAAGTTCTGTCAGGGTCACCTTTATCAACTTCTGGTAACTAAAGTTTCCACCTTATGATAGTGGTTAAACAAGACAGGTCAGATTACTTAAACATTTTCTTGGTTAAACATTTTCAAATCTTGGAGTTCCAGGATATTTATATGGGAAGGAACAGATTCTTTTGGTACTCTTCAGGCAATTTATTATAAAGATACAGATAGATAGATATATGTCCCTTAAGGGAGAGTCACAGACATAGCATCATCTAGGCACTTCACTTAGGACTTACCTACATGGTTCAGAATACACCATCTCACCACCAGCTTACTCTGGCTGTGGGTCTGACCCATTCCTCTCCTGTTACCTGAATGAAACAGGATGGAGTCCATACTGGCATGCCAGCCATCTCTGCAGCTGCCACTGCTACCATCTGCGTCGCTGTCTCTGAAGCCAGGAAGCTGGCCCGCAGCACGTGATGAAGGTCCCCTGTGTGTGAACAGCCTTGGTCACATGCTGTGGGACTTCTTCATGGCTTTGGAGAAAGCAACGTAGACAGCAATTGCAGCTGCAGGCCCGCATCCTGGTCTGGGCTCCTGCAATCACATGGGGTCCAATCTGTTTTTTTCAGCTGAGGCCATTTTTCCTGGGTATTAATATAGCGGTTTAATGGGTTTTCCCCTGCCTTCTCCCCATCTTTGCCAGGGGGTCATAAGGACTGCCTAGGGGCAAAATGGGACAACAGCCACTGTTGTAAAATGTTACTTTGAAAAATAATATATTACGTATTACATATTACTTGTGGGATTTTTTTAAAGATAATACGGGTATATTGTCCATTACTTGCCCAAAAATGTAATAAGTAATATATTACTATATTACATTTTTATTACATATTCCTTCTGCATTAAAGCTGCCAGACTGTCAATTAATGTTTAGTGTCACTGAATTATCCACACCCACCTATCATTTACATTTAATAAAAATACTTTTTTTGGAGGCACTTTAATATAACTACATGTAAACCCACTGTTGTACTCACTGTAACCTGTACTAAATGTAATCAAACATGTTTCCACAGGAACTCCTGAGAGTGGATGCCATCTGATTGAAGACTGGAGAAAGTTCCAGCACTTTCAATGGTTGTGTAGAAGAGGGAATGTGTTGTTGCTTGTTCCCTGGCTGTAAGACAAGCAACACCTGCTAAAGTTTTCAATTAGGCAACCCTAATTTTCTATGGGCAGAAAACCTGTTCCCAGCTTCCCTGCTGTTGTCTCTGTAAAAACAGGTTTATTAACCACTACCAGGGCTGGTTTAAGGAATTTTGCCCCCCCCCCCTGCAACACTTTATTTTGGGGGGCCCATATGTTTATCTCAGGTCAATGTAACCTAACCTATTCACGTTACAGGATATTCAGATTATTACTAATAATGGTTTTGCAGAAGGAGGGTTACAATGCCCCCCCACAATAATGCCCCCCCTGCTGCTGCAGGTGCTGCAGGGCCCTTAAACCAGCCCTGAACACTACACTTATCAGCAGGGCAGTGGAGTGATGGAGAAAGGCTTTGTGTATACCAGGGACTCTCTTTACTCTTGGGCCTGCTTGGAAGCCTCCCTCCCCTCACACACTGGCTGGAGGACCCTGCCCCCAAAAGAGGGCTCTCTGATTCCAAGCAGCCCAGAGAGGAAAGGGACTAAAATAAAAATGAACATCATGAATGTTATTTTTCTTACCTGAGAACACTTCTTTAGGAATTGTGATTTGAAACTTCATTATTGCAATTTGTACAACAACCGCAACACTCCACTGTTGAGGTGTCTAACATGGTGTCCTTTTTCCTGGCTGCCCAACTGCAGTTGGATGGTTTCAGGACACGCCTTCAAATACTGATTGGCCATGGAGGTGTGTGCTGGTGCTGTCAAGTTGTGGGAATGGGACACTGTGCAAAGAGGTAGTGGACACTTTCTCCTGCAACATGCCTCAGAGAATCCTATGCCACCTACAGAATTCTAGACATAGGACTTTTTCAAATGGGGTAAAAAAAAAACCAAGGAGTTTGGGAGAAGAACAGGGCTGTCGCACTTACAGAGCCCCATTTCAGATGATGCAGTCCTCCTCCCGACCTTCCCCCGTCCTTTCTCCATGCTGCCCGCACAAGAAACGTATTGGGAAATATGTGGAACAGACCACAATATTCTTCCACTGCACTTCACTGAGAGCACCTTACAAAACAGGCTGCTATAAAAATGGATAGCAATTTAATTCCCTTTGGAAGTACAGCAAGTTAACAGAGTTTAACTGTTTAAAATACACTTGCAATGGTTGTGTGTATGATTCCAAGCATGCAAACACACTAAGGACATTTTCAGACATGTAAAAAGTGAAGTGGAGGGCTCGGAAAGGTACGCGGCTGTTTCGCAGCAGGGGCCCAGTTTCTGACAACGCCATCCCTCTTGCGTTACCCTCTGTGTTCCTTCCGTGTTGCATGGGAGGAAAAGGCACCACTTTGTGGTGAATAAAATTCTTTGTGAATAAAAAGTGGCGGCTTTTCCTTCCATGCGACACAGAAGGAACACAGAGGGTAACGCGAGAGGGACAGCGTCATCAGAAACTGGCCCCCTGCCGTGAAGCAGGCGCGTACCTCTCCCGAGCCCACCACAGCACTTTTTACTCATCTGAAAACGTCCTAAGATAACCACCTCTTTTTTGTTTCCCCAAAGTTACACTTCTAGCATAATAAGGACTCAGACACTTAAAATACTTTAAAAAGTATAAAAGCTTCATTTACTCATATACTCAGAGCATCTCATACAGAAGAAGAGCAGTATCATGATAACTTGGAGTCTAAACTACCAAAAATGACTAAACTACATGATTACAAAAGAATAGATGCAGGACCGCAGTGCATGCCCTGTTACTCAAAAGATGGTCTCATAGCGTCTGCGCCACATGGTTAGCTTCTAGGACAAAGAAAGGCACTTGGACACTCCTCTTTCCCTAGAAGCCCAATCACAATTCAGTAGGAAGTTACATCAAACATTCTGTTTGCTTCTATCAGTTAACCCTTTAACAGTAAAAATATCTCAACTTATTGGATTGCAAGCTACATATCATGGAGAAACCCCATCAATAAAAAGTGGTGCCCGCAGGACTGAGGAAGCCCGGGGGAAGGTTGGGAAGAGGATGGAGGAGGACTGTGTTGTCTGAAACGGGGCCCTGTAAGCGCAACAGCCCCGTTCTTCTCCCAACCTCCTCAGTTTTTTTTTCTTACCCCATTTGAAAAATTCCATAGGTTGCATCTGGACTGCAAAATTAATGTAGTTTGACACTGCTTTAACTGCCATGGCTCAATGCTATGGAATTCTTGAATTTGTCGTTTTGTGAGATATTTAGCATCCTTTGTCAGAGTGCTCTGGTGCCACAACAAACTACAAATCCCAGAATTCCATAGGATGGACCCATGATAGTTAAAGTGGTATCAAACTGCATTATTTCTAAAGTGTGTCAGCAGCCTTTGTTAACTGAGCTATGCCTGTATTTACTACTCTTTTCCCTTTCCATACTTGGTTGTGTTACAATCTGTAACTGAAATTAATTTAATTGGCATTGTTACTACTGAGTGTACACAAGATACTCAAAACTTTGAAGGTGCAAAATATTTTTATTGTGGCATAAAAACTATGTAATGAAAAACAAACTGGAACTAGAATCGAGCCATTGCAGTTACAATGGTGTCAAACTAGATTATTTCTGCAGTGCAGTGCTGCCCCAGGGTCTACATTTCTTGGATCCCCATCTAGCTGTTCTGAAAGGTTTTGTTTTTCAAAATGTGGGTGCTCTAGTCTCAGATCTGAAGAACATATAGCTTGTTCCTGAGTGTCAGAATAAAAAACAAGAACAAAAAAGCTTAAAGTTTTTAGGACTACTGTGACTGAATCAAATCTACTGTATGAACCTGGTACAAAACGGTTTGCATTTTCACAGGAAATTATAAACCACAGTTTAATTACACGAATTAAGTTTTTTTTCTTCTAGCTGTCTACATCCTGTACTAATCCATGGACTTTATAAGATGCATAAAATACAGCATCATAATGATGCCACATAACCACGAAAGGGTGCACATATCAGATGATGTCACCCTTTTGCAGTTATGTCCCTGCCAAAACCTGTAGTTTTTTGTTTTGTTTTTTATTGATGGCTGAAGCCATCAATAGGTCCCCCTTGGTGCTTTTGTGCTGGCATTGCTAGCGTGTGAAACATAGCACCATTGTACTCATGTCAATGCAGTGTCAACAGCTGGTCCAGTGCAAACACTTCTGGGTGAGATCACAACATGCAGGTAAGTGACATACTTTTTATGACTCTCCCTGGGTTACTTGGGACCTTTAAAGCCTGTGTATATACTTTAAAAAAATTCTGTCTTTTTTTAAAAAAAATTCTACATGATGAAGTCTCATGATAATCCATGGGATTTCAAAGGAGGAAGTGAAGGAGCTCCGTTCATTTCCTTTTCATTGCTGGGGAAGCCTTTGCCAGGATTGGAGGTAAGGGCAGGGGGGAGTGTTCTTTCGCTGGCATAAAAATGGATTTTTTTTATGCCAGCAAAAGAACGCTTTTAAGGGGCTCATCTGATAAAGTCCTATGTTACCCGAATTGGTGGGGGTGCTTCAGGACCCCACTTGTGATATCAGAACTATATTAATATATTGGGGAATTAGGATTAACTTTGGGAACTTTGCACCTGTGTATACCAGTATTAACTGCAGTAAAATGAAATGAATGACTCCAGTAAAATGAAATAAAATGGTTTTTATTAGAAAATAGCACAAAAGCATTCATACACACAACACACATTCACAAGAACCACACAAGGATAATGAAGAGTTTAAGGCAGAAAGGTTGGATAGGAGAATAGATTCGGGAAATAGGGAAATAGGGACCAGTCTTGAGAAATAGCAAAGAACTCAGAGAAAAGTCTGAGGGTGGCACTGGAGTCCAATCCGAGGTTGGGGAGCGACAGAGAAAGTGGCATGGTGTCGTCCACAGTCACACATCTTGCTATTGTTTGGGGACTAATATTTATACTGTATTTTGTGTCCTGAAGGGGTGTTTGGGCTTAGAACAAAGCTTAGATGGGATTCCCACCATTTAAACAAAGGAAACAAACTCTGCTGATTGCTATTTATGTGACTGAGAGATAAGAATTGATTGGTGTATGACAACCTCATATTGTAGGACAGGACGGTCACAGAGGGATATTTACTGGAGATATTAGGTTGTGTAGATCACTTGTTTATTTATGATATGACTCATCACTAAGGGGGGGGCCAAGAGGGGATTAGCACATATGTCTGTAATGGAGTTGTTTACTAGGGGCTTTACTTAATCCTGTCTTGAGTGTGTCTGCTGGTATTTTTCCATGACACCTTCCTAGGTCCTTGTGACCTCTGTTTGACCTCACGTTTTGGTCTACCCTTCGTATACTAGACCCTTGAAGTGTCTTAATATTGCCAATTATGAGATATTATAGTGAGAAGGTGTAGGGCATGGTAACATCCAAAGGCATTACAAAGAATGAGTGGGAGATATCTTCTTGAACAATACAGACCTGCTGAAATTACTCCTGGTAGCATAACAAAGAGAGCCAGTGTGGTGTAGTGGTTCATGCATTGGACTATGACCATGGAGACCAGAGCTCAAATCCCTGCTTGGCCATGAAAATCCACTGGATGACTTTGGGCAATTCACCCTGTCTCAGCCTCAGAGAAAGGCAAAGGCAACCCCCCTCTGAACAAGTCTTACCAAGAAAACCCAGTGATAGGCTTGCCTTAGGGTTGCCATAAATTGAAAAGGACTTGAGAACACACAACAACAACAATTATGGAAGAAGGAAGAGAGGGAGGGAGGGAGGGAGGGAGGGAGGGAGGGAGGGAGGAAGGAAGGAAGGAAGGAAGGAAGGAAGGAAAGAAGGAAAGAAAGAAAGAAAGAAAGAAAGAAAGAAAATGGGATATGTGTTTTCAAAGGCAAAACCAACCCTTCTTTTTTTTGCAGCCTATGATAGTCATTTAACCACATTTCTGATTTCAGTGTAGGCCTTAAGTGTAATTAACATCTTCTACTTTAAGACTCTGGTGTTTATGTGGTAACAAAAGGAGACCTTAACAACCACAAAATATGAAACAGCTCATATCTGTCAATAAATCTATTTATAGTGGATAATAGCTTAGATTTGTGTGTGTTTTAAAAACTGCAAGCCATTATTTAATCTTTCCTTTATATGCACATTGCAATGGGAAAAAAAGAACTAAGATCTTAATTGTGAATTTGTTAGCTGTACCCGTTATAGGTGCTATATTATAAGATATGCTAGATATTGAAAAATACCCAAAGTATTTGGATTGCAGAATTGTGTGATCCTGCACCTATGGTTAAACTGATGGATTTTATAAGAGTAAGGAAAACTACATCAGATATAGGATTGTTTTATTTATAGATGAACACTGTGCATTGTGTTCAGGTGGTGTGGTTTCCTAGTTTCAATTAAAGGCATTTTCTATTTTCTACTCTTGATGGGAGGGAGAACACAGGCAGGTTGTCTATAGGACAAAAATACTCCTCATAGAATTCAAAGAGAATACAATGTGTCTTAATGAGATCCCGAATCAATCTGCCATATTTGGAAGGAGGGGGGGCCAAAAACTACACAGGGAAAGCCTTTGTGGATTTTCTCGTATTTTTAAAAAAGCTCCACAGGGAATGGGCATTCCCACTCATTGGGACAACTGATTCACTTTGCTGCATGTTCCTGATATGAGTGGAAATGGAAATCTAATTGGTCAGATGTGCACAGGGGCCGGAGCTTGCTAACAAGACAAGCGTCTGAAACTGCCATGTTGGTTTTTGCCATAGCAATCACGCACTGAGGTGACAAAACAACTTTTTCTCTTTTTATCTAGTTATTTAAGTGGAATATCACACTTCTGCACCTTGGATATGCTTTTCCTTTTAAAAAAATACTGTTCAGCAGTAGCAATTGGTGACAATAAAAATGCGAGTAATTCACTTGCACCCACCATCTTGAATCACAGGCATGCGTGTTTGAACAACAAATGCGGATAGGTTTGCATGCCTGTGATCTTGCAAAAAAAGAGCTGAGACAAATGAAAGCTGCTGGGAATTGGCATCAGTGCGCATCAGTCCATTTTTTAACCCTTGTATAGACAAGGATGTTTATGCTAGAACAATAAGATTTCTGGAACACTGTACTTTGAAAAAGAAGGCATGCTCATGAAGGTCTCCAGAGCCAATAGTGAACAACACAGAAGAGATCCTGCATCAGCCAATTGTCTATAGAATTATGAAAATCTGAATGTGTATTGGCAAAATTGTCTACCCCAGATTCCTTCATCCCCCTATCCCTCTGCTGGCTTGAGAGGTCTGTGTGGATTGAAAATGCTTCTCTAGGAACTTGCAACAGGTGAGAAATGAGGCTGTTTGTATCAAGATATCTCAGTTTTTAAAAAGAGTTTGGACAGGCCCAGAATTGAAATGAGTTGCTAAAAATATGTACACAATGGCTTGTGCAAGGCAAGACAAAGAACTGGATTTAATACTTATGCAAAGAAGGAAACAATTAGCAAAGGCATATAGCACATTTGGAAGACTTTACAAAAGAGTCTGAGTAATAAATACCTGAGGCAAAGCACAAAAATCAATGTGTATAGAGCCATTGTACTGTCTATTATCCTTTACGAGTCTGAAACATGGGTCACCTATCACCACCACTTACGACTCTTCGAAAGCTTTCATCAGCGCTGTATATGCACAATTCTAAATATACACTGGACAGACTATGTGATGAATTTTGCTGTCCTTGAGCAAGCAGAGATCACCAGCATCGAGGCCATGATATTGAGAACACAGCTGGGCAGGGCACATTTCTAGGATGGATGACCATTGCCTCCCCAAAATAGTATTCTACAGTGAACTCACCACAGGTCAGCGTAAGAGGAGCACTCCAAAAAAGCGATATAAGGACTCCTTGAAACAACATCTCAGGCTTGGCCAAATTGATCACCAACAATGGTCTGCCCTGGCCTCACATCGGGAGGCATGGAGACGCATTATCCACAATGCTTCAGTCTTATTTGAGAACTCACGTCAAACAAGTCTTGAAGAGAAATGACAACGCAGAAAGAATCACAACCCAGAAACATCACCCAAGGAGACCTTCTGCTGTGCTTTCTGCAACCGGACTTGTTTATCTCGGATTGGCCTTTTTAGTCATCAGCATGCTCCTTGGAGGTCTTTATGGCTGGATGGCCATCTGCCAGGGATGCTTTGATCATGATTTCCTGCGTGGCAGGGGGTTGGACTGGATGGCCCTTGTGGTCTCTTCCAACTCTACAATTCTATGATTCTATGATTCCCTAGACTTGCTGTATCCCCTTCATAACCATTCTGTGCCTGGTGGAGATCAGGTAGTATTTGGCTATGACCCCCAAAGCCAGATGTGAAATGATTACATCCTTCATTGAGGTTCACCGGGGTCCTCTGAAGGTCTCGACAGATGATGTAAGCATTTTGTGTTTGCCAACAGGGACATAGCCAGACACTTCTCTAAACTACTACTGTTCTCATCAAGTGTGGAATGGCCATGGAGGGGTGGGTGGGCCGGAGTGACTCTACAATAGGTCCAGGGGGGCTTTGATCAGTCCAGAAGGATGAAGGGGATATTCAGCTTGGCAACAACTGGAAGGACACACACATAGGCATATGTTTGACTTAATGATTGTATATGGCACCAACAGTATGGACATTTTCAGACGCCCCTTACCACGCAAGCAGCCTCCGGACAACTTCCGTGAGTGAAAAATAGTGCGGCTGCCTTCAATGCTAGCCGGAACAGTCACGGATGATGCCGAGAGAGGGACGGCGTCGTCCAAAATGGACCCCCTACCGTGTAGCAGCCTTGTTACTGCTCCAGAGGCTGCTCGCGCGGTAAAGGGCATCTGAAAATGTCCTATGAGAGACTAAGGATTTTATCAGATGAGCCTCTTTAAATATTCTTTTGCCAGCATTATTTAAAAAAAAACATTGTTTATGCCAGCAAAAGAACGTTCCCCCTGCACTTACCTTCCTTTCCCAGCAAAGGCAGTCCCGGCAACAAAGAGGAAGTGAATTGAACCCTGTTCACTTCCTCATTTGAAATCCCACGAGACTTCGTTGTGTGGGAAATTCAAAAATAAAAATAAAACATAAAAAGTTTACACAAGCACCTAAACATACTTTAAAATTCCCAAGTAACCCAGGGAGGGTCATAAAAAGAGTGAAACTTACCTGGATGTCCTGATCTCACCCAGAAGTGTTCATGCCACGAGATTTAATGTGACGAGATTTAAATGGCCTGAGGTTTTGCACGCCGGCAATGCTGGCACTAAAGCAGCACAGGAGCTCTATTGACAACTTCAGCCGTCAAGAAAAAGGTACGGGAGTTTGACAGGACATAAATGCAAAAGGGTGACGTCATCTGATCTGCACACCTTTTTGTGTTTATGTGGCATCATTATGACACCGTATTTAGTACATCTGATAAAGTCCTAAATGTGGTCCATCCTTCCTAAAATATGAAAATCCTATGGAGGCAGATGGATATTTTTCCCCAATATGGAATAGCATGTTCAATTCAAGGTTGTGGGAGGGGAATTCCATATGTGGTGCCATTGCTAATGATTGTGCATTGTGTATGAATGTGTGTAGCACATGCAGATGCACATGCATATTTGGTTGCACATTTGGCTGTGTAACATTGCAAATTCAGTAATGAAGTGGTGTCGGACAATTGCAGTGTAACTCCATGAGTGTAAATTTATGTACTTTCTTGGTATGGGATCTCAGCCCTTTTATAAAAAAAAGCATAGTTACTGTATATGGAGTGTTGAATACACATTCATGCATGGCCAAATTGAATGAGGGATGGTGAACATTTTTCTTTCCAACCTTGGAGCATGATTTTTTTTTAAGTAAGAGCATACGGGGAGCCGACCAGGTTCAAGTAAGAGCATGTAGGGAGCCAACCAGGTTGACCATCAGGTATGTTCCAAGTTGCAGGAGTACTTACACAAGAGTAATATGCAGAAATGCAACTAGATAGAAAAGAATGACCACCAGGTAGGTCAGCATCATATGCCACAGGAAGGCATCACCAATATTTAGCTGCCTCAGCCTGTTTCGTCCTTAAAAGATGCAGAAGTGTCCAGTATACCCTAAACTTATAGTTGTGTTTTTGGTTCTTTACTGAACCAAATAAAGTTTTAAATCTGAAGCGATTTTAGATATTGAGGTCAGGGCAGTTTTCCATTGGTTGATTTGCACAGGACAAGCTAACTCTTTCTTCCATTCTGTTATAACTTCATTGATCTCCAATGTAGTGTTTTTCAACAAAAAATTCTTAACTAGATTTGTTGGTTTTAGTTTCTCTGAGGACACATCTGGAGCTTCCAGCAAAGAAGAGCAATAAAACCAGTGTGTGAAATTTATTACTGTACTCTGTTTCTACAAAGGGGCTGGTGAGCTTTGCATTGGACAAAGACAGGTTGAAACATTTTCTGTGTGGGAGGGGGGAGTGGAATGCTCAGTTGGAGAATTAATTTTTATTGCTTTTCTTTTGTTTGCTGTCTTATTCCCAGTGAGTTCAGAATCTTTGAGGGGGAAGGGTTGCCTGTATGTGTGCATACCTTCAAGTTGCCTGTCAATTTATGACAACCCCATGAATTTCATAGGGTTTTCATGACTGCTTTTAACCATCTTTACCTGATGAAGAGACCTGTGGTTTCCCAAGTTTGTACAGTGAATGTTAAGCCTTTTTTGTTGTTATTGACCTGATAAATATATGACCTCAATGTAGATTGTGCAATTTCTCCCTACTGATTCCTCCCCTATACTTTCTTTAAAATGGAATGCATTTTACATGACATCTTCTACACTCAGCACAACAAATTAAAGCAGGAGCATCTCTTTTTCTTTTTTGTATCTAGCTGTTAATCATGCATCTTTTATTGTATTCATTCACTTCTAGTTGGCTTGTTTGTGTGTATGTGTCCACTTGTTGGATTTAATAATACCAAAAGATCATAAAGGAACCCAGCTGCTACAATAATTATGGTTTCCATGATAATGGCTTGCTCACAGTTCTGATCCTGAATAATAAATTATTTTTGCCTATAAATGTCATTTGTGTAATTGAGAAGTGCCTCCTTCCCTTCCTGGCAAGAAATGCATTCATTAGATACAGGCGTTAGGACTGTGTAAGTTAACACAAACTTTTTCTCCATCTCCTTGGGTGGTCTGAGACTTTAATTACTTTTGATTGAACATTAACTAAACTAATATTTCACCCAATTAAAAGGATGGGGCTTGACCTTTACATTCAAAAAGTGTTGCTATACTTGGCTGAATTCATAGCTCACAGTCCTGCAAAAGGGTTAGTTATGTTTCTGGCCACCCACTTCAGTGAGCCTGTGCACATAATAGTGCAACTCTTCAGTTAAGGGGTGGGAATCATGTGGCTCTCCACATGTTGTTGTTGGCATGAAAACTATTGCTAGGTCCACCATGACCAGGTCCACATAAGTTAGTTACTTAATTATTTCTCATTAACCAATTCCTTCCTTATTTGATTAGTAAGACTTATGCTGACAGATCTTTAAAATATTATTCAAAACTGATGTAACTGCGCATGTTCCAAAGGAAGAAGAAAAAAGACCATAATCACTCTGATAAGACACTCAGCCCTGATGCATACAAGCAAGTTACACACTTACATGTCAGGGAAGTCTTTGTCCTCCTGTTGATAAGGAATACCATGTAGATAATAGAAGCAGAAAGTATTCTTTTGCTCACACAGTTTGTGTCTTGGGAGATTTTCAGACACGTAAAAATCGTCCCTTGCCGCGCGAGCAGCCTCCCGAAACTGCTGCGCGGCAAGGGTCTTTTTCGGACCGCGCTGTGCCTGTTGCGAAGCCGTCCGTGTCACTTCCGTGAAGCTTGGGACGGCTCCGCGTCATATTTCAAGCACGGAGGCTGCCCGTGATTGAAATATGACGCGGAGCCGTCCCAAGCTTCACGGAAGTGACACGGACGGCTTCGCAACAGGCACAGCGCGGTCCGAAAAAGACCCTTGCCGCGCAGCAGTTTCGGGAGGCTGCTCGCGCGGCAAGGGACGATTTTTACGTGTCTGAAAATCTCCTTGCTTTCTTAAGCTAAAGAGACCTATAAATGCCTCTGACTTTCAGAACAAGCTTGTGCATCTCAACCACTGTTATCTCTTGGCTGGACTGAGAGTTGCTTTGTGCTTGGTGGAATTTTTGGCCAAAGACCTTGGAGATTTTCAGACACGTAAAAATCGTCCCTTGCCGCGCGAGCAGCCTCCCGAAACTGCTGCGCGGCAAGGGTCTTTTTCGGACCGCGCTGTGCCTGTTGCGAAGCCGTCCGTGTCACTTCCGTGAAGCTTGGGACGGCTCCGCGTCATATTTCAATCACGGGCAGCCTCCGTGCTTGAAATATGACGCGGAGCCGTCCCAAGCTTCACGGAAGTGACACGGACGGCTTCGCAACAGGCACAGCGCGGTCCGAAAAAGACCCTTGCCGCGCAGCAGTTTCGGGAGGCTGCTCGCGCGGCAAGGGACGATTTTTACGTGTCTGAAAATCTCCCTTGTGTGTGTTTCCCTTCCTACTCAGATTTAGAGCTTAATCCAGCTCTGTGTCTTATCTGAGTTGACACACTGGGATTGGTATCTTGATCTCACTCAACATTGTTAAACTGCAAGTCCCAGAAGCTTTAGCCTATAGAGCAAATGGTGCAGCATGATGGGAATTTCAGTCCAACGGCTGGATTCCCCCACCTGCTTTAGACACCCACTTCCCATTGACCTCAGTGGATCTTACATCTGATTATATTTGCCTTCAATTGTGTTGTACATCTGTGTTAAATTATGACCATGAGGTTTTTCTAGATGTAGGAGTAAGCAGATGTCTACTTTTCAAGACCTCTCCGTTGACGCCCCCTTGTCGTGGGAGAGAGGCTTGCGTACCCTAATGATGTTTTGAGCTACAATGGCGGTGACACAGTAGCCACCGGTAGGGTCTCCCATGCCAGACAGGTCAAAACTGAAGGGTTTGACAAAGTGTCAAAGGGCAGGATGGGCTCTCTAGCCTTATGGCAACCATCCTAGGAGAAGGAAAACTCTAATCCCAAACCCGGTCAGATAGTGCTCGTCCAACCCTGTAAGGTCAACCATCTAAGAGAAGGAAACTCTAATCAAACCTACGGCCTGAGGACCTCACTGCTACCGTCCATGCTTGCAAGGCCAGCAGATGAACCTTTGGTTTAAAGGGTGAGACCAGTTCTGTGCACGCTGTGCTCCACCAGACAAACCCATTGCACAGGCTCAAAGGACAGATCCAGTTCCAAAAAAAGCCCTGTAGCAATAGGCAAGGGGCGAAACAGCAGGTGTAAAGTTTCACTGGAAGCCGCAGACCCAACCCTGTATGCATGCAGTTCAGGACTTTGGTCGCTCAAGGCTGACCCGGGAGATGACAGTCTTGTTCGGCAGCATCCTGAACGACCAAGCAGCCTTTTTAAAGGAGAGCACTGCTTGCTCCATATGGAGAGGGGCCTAGAAAAGGTGGCCTAATGAAAGCTCATCCCCAACTACCTGGTTGGCTAGCCACGGCCAACAGGAACCTTCTGATGCGGTCAAACCAAGTCAAAGAAATAAAGGCACACACCGGCCTCCAAAGGTGTAAATAAACTGATGCTTGCATGCTGGAACATCAGAACCATCCGAGACTCTGCAGATAGTGGACAGCCTGAGCGTTATTCTGCTCTAATAGCCCATGAACTATCACGACTTAATATTGACATCACTGCTCTTTGTGAAGTTCGTCTCCATGAGGAAGGCAGCCTTAAAGAACACGGCGCCGGCTACACACTTTACTGGTCTGGCAAACCCAAAACCGAAAAACATCTTTCAGGAGTAGGCTTCATGATTAAAAACTCCATGGCCTCCAAACTCGAAACCTTGCCAACAGGACACTCTGATCGCATTATTTCCTTACGCCTCCCACATGTTGTTCTCTTTAGTATATATGCCCCAACTATGCAAGCCGACCCTGTAGAGAAAGACAAATTCTACACAGACCTACGCCAACTCATACAAAAAGTCCCTGTAGAAGATAAAATCATTATCCTTGGTGACTTCAATGCCAGAGTAGGAAAGAACTCCGAACCCTGGAAAAGTGTCTTAGGCAAACATGATGTTGGAAATTGCAATGAAAACGGACTCCTCTTGCTAGAGTTCTGTGCAGAACAACAGCTGACTATTACAAACACTGTCTTTCAACAGAAAGACAGCTTGAAGACAACCTGGGTGCATCCCCGATCCAAACATTGGCACCTCATTGACTATGTTCTAGTCCGCCAGAGAAACATTCGTGATGTCCACCATACTCGAGTGATGCCCAGTGCAGAATGCCAAACAGATCATCGCCTCATCAGATGTAAACTAGATCTTCATCTTAAGTTCAAACCTAAGAGGGGTGGCATGTTAAAGAAGAGACTCCAAGTCAACAATCTTCAACAAGCTACCATGAGAGACAACTTCCAGGCAAACCAGCAAACAAAACTTGAACACCATCCTATAGATCCTTCTCCTACAGTGCTTTGGCAACATATCAAAAACAGTATAATCCAGTCTGTGGAAGAATCCCTCGGGTTCTCCCACAAGAAAAATCAAGACTGGTTTGATGAAAACAACCAAGAGATCTAGGAGCTGTTGGAAAGAAGAGAACTGCTCACCAGGCATACCTCACCCAGCCAACTTGCCATGTAAGAAAAGCACCTTTCCGCCTCACTTTCCTATAAAAATCATTGACAGGCCTGGTAACAGCAAGTGGCATGGTAGAGCAATTGGAGGGTCCACGAGACCACTCCTTAGCACAATCACCTTTTAATCATTTAAAAATCTTTTTCAATCTTTTGGGTGCTTTGAAGAGCAGCAGTTGGGGAGGCTGTTGCTGCTACCATCTTAATTTTCCCAGAATGTCCTCTGATTAGAAGGTCAGAGCATGAAAAATCCAGTTCACTGCCACATCCATCTATGCATCAGGGCTGTTAAAGTGAAAATTAAAATAGGTTTTCCAGGTTTATGAGTGAACAGTATAACTTCAGGTCACCCATTTTATAGCTCAGTGTACTAAAATATGGGATGCTGCCATGCAAGACAGAATGATTAAGAAGGTGTTAAAGTAGGAGCAAGCAGAAGGCTTGAGTCAGTAGCAATTCTTCTGCGTCAGTCAAATTCTTTTTGTAGCACTTGGCCTTGCACTGGGTTTGAGGGAGAAGGCTCGAGTTCACATATGACGTTGCAAGATACTGATTTTATATAAATGAGAAAGTGTAGAGAGACAGCGACCAAGCCAGTCCTGTCAGTTTATATCTGCCTTTGGATTTTAAATTATGCCGTCCATCACACTCGACAGGCTGTAACCTGGAAAATCAGATAAAATGCATAATGCCACAGAAAACTCTGAAAATGTCAAACCATAGCACCATCATAGAGTTGGTTTGTGTAATAACTTGGAGAGGGGGCAATATCTCCATGGTAAACAGCCTATTGTGTAAATATACATTTTTATGAACCCCAGAGAAAGGGCAGAGAAGGAGAATAGGAACAGCAAGGCAATGTTGAAAGCAAAAGTTGTAATCTGAAGCACACGTAGGACTTTTTCGGACAATGTAAAAATAACGCTAGCAGCGTCGCCAGGTTGTGACGCTGCAGCGCTAGAGGGCGTCAGTTTCGTACGACGCTCCTTCCCAGTGGTACTGTTGCAGTACCGCTGGGACATTTGACCATGATATTTTTGCTTTCTACTGTCATATTTTACTCGCGATCAATGATTCTGAGTAAATATTAATAAGATTATGCCATATTACAAGGCATGAGATTAGTTACAATTTCATGTTATAAACAAACACCATCAATAGAAGCAATACTTATTTCAGCGGAGGTCTTCCTCCCTCCCTCCCTTCCTGATTATAAGGAGATTTGTTTAGAACTAGATAATTGTGTGTAGTAGAGAATTATAACAAAGAAATTAGGTCCAACTTTGGAACTCTCTAGCAATGCCTTAGCACCCCAAGATCATGATCTCATGATACTTCTTTCTATAAATATACATAAGGCAGCCACATTCCCAGTTCAGTGGAAAATTCAGACAATTTGCCCTCCTGGGGTCCTTAGGAAGAAAAGTGGCAATCCACTTGATGCTTTCACCAACAGAGCCAGAATTTTTCAAACTTCATGTATGCTGGCTGAGCACAGTTTTTCCTTGCTTGTATTATCCAGGACTGATAATTGTGTATGGTGTCTGGTGAATAGGTTTAAAACACACTTGTCAAGATACAACATTTTAATTTGAATTCTTGGGGTGTATCTGCAATGTAGAAATAATGCAGTTTGACACCACGTTAACTGCCATGAATCCATCCTACAGAATCCTGGGGTTTGTACTTTTGTGATACACCAGCACTCTTTGGCAGAGAAGGGTAAAGACCTTGTACAGCTACAAATCCCAGGATTCTATAGGAGAGAGCTACAAAACTTAAAGTGCTGTCAAACTACATTATTTTTACAGTGCAGATGCACCTTTTCTTTCCATGTAAAAAACTCAATCAAAGAAACACAAACATTTTTACATTTAGGTTGTAAACAGTCTTGCTCAGTTCTTTTCCACTCTGCCTGCCTCACCCTTCTTCTCTTTTCCAAGCTTCAGACTTGATGAATTTGTATCCAGTCCCAAAGACTACCCTCTTCTGCTAATGTCTTTAAAGACAAATAATTGAGTAACCAACCCTCAAATTCAGCTGCTTAATGCTATCACTTGAAAGTGCTCCTTTTTTCAATTTTTGTTGCTACCTTGGTGCAGTGCAGTTTTGCAACTTCAATGTTATTTTTGGAAAAAATAAAACCGAAATGGAAATTGATAATTTTGTGAGGCAAAGGTACATAGGTATAGGGACAAAGCTAGGAAAGACTGAAGTTTTGGAATGAAACTCCAAGAATCTTCCTGCTGGCTGGCTGGATCCTGGGGAGATTTTCAGACAGGAAAGAAAAAAGTGTTCCTGCCCCAGAATCTCTACTCCTGCCCCTGTCCCACCCCTCACCTGGCACAATAACAAAACTTTTCAGACCTACCTTGAGTAGCGTCGTCAGGGCAGGCCAGGAGTGAATGGAGCTCTAATGGACAAGAAATGATCAAAGATGAATTCCAAAATAGGGGCAGTAGTGAAGCACACCATGGGAGTGGCCTAAATGCATCCTTAGGACTTTATCAGATGCGGTAAATAGGGTGTCATAACAATACCTAATGAACGTGAAAGGGTGCCTATACTGCATGATGTCATACTATAGTGATTTTAAGTTGTAAATAAGGGATTCCTTTTTATTGACAGCCCAAGCTGTCAATAGATCTGCTGTGGCATTTTTGGCTGGTTTTGCGGGCGTCTGAAACCACGCGTGATTGTGCTCTCGTGATTGTGCTCTTGTGACCAGCATCAACGGCTGG
The DNA here is from genome assembly GCA_030847615.1 of Gambelia wislizenii. NCBI lineage: Eukaryota > Metazoa > Chordata > Lepidosauria > Squamata > Crotaphytidae > Gambelia > Gambelia wislizenii. The sequence continues at coordinate 121,260,260 of JAUMIR010000001.1, forward strand.
TCCCGCCAGAACACTTCCAGGTGAGAACATGAAAACCAGGTATGGGACGTTCTTTTTATGAAACTCTGTGGTGTACTTGGAAGTTTTTAAGTCTGTTTCAGTGCTTGTGTGTATATTTTGTGTTTTAATTTAGCTGTTTTTTTAAAAAAACTTTTAAGGGTGCTTGCATCTTCTCACGAGAACTGCCAAGATCACTCACCCTAGTGAATGTGGAAGGAGATGGCGTGAGAGTTCATGCCCCAATAATGCTGGGGCTGCTTTTTCATGGTATTACAGTACAGGAACATATGATTAAAAAGGTTATTGTGCCAGGACACAAACATTTCAAAATATGGTGGAAAAGAAATGTTTTCAGAGACTGGTCTGATAAAGTCCTTGGTATGGACAAAGTACTTGTGACCCCCCTTTTTTGTTATTGTCCTTCTTCTCCTAAAAAAATTAACAATTTTCACTATCATTGTTGTAATTATTGTTATAATTAGAAGGGCAATAATTGAAACACATTCAGGAGTAGCCGTGTTGGCCATGCAGCAAAACAACATCCAAAATCCACATAAAACTGATACCTTTATTGGCAACCAAATGCAAAACACATGATGGAACCTTTCAAAGCTCTACTGGCTTCTTCATCAGGCAAAAGATGTTAATAAAGAAAGAAAAGTGATGATGTTGGAGTCATAGGCCTACATGCTGTTTCAGATGTTACTTGTGTTGCTGTTTTAGGTGAGGGATCTCATGCAGGCAGAGGCCACTCCTACTTCCTGGCCATGTGGAGTTGAGACAAAAGATAATAAAAATTAAATCCTTTTGCAGCAGTGAGGCAATCTCTCAGCATCCAGCATGTCCCTGTCCCTTTGTGAAGCATTGAGCTCCTTTGCTTAGGCAGAGATCATTTGATTTTCCAATAAGACTCTGTACTGCTGCACCTGGAGACAACTTTTAGGTGCTCTATAGATAAAACTAGCCAATTATAGTCCAAAAGAGTAGTTTTATCTTTGTTGGAAGCAGAAACCTCAGAGAGTTTAGTTTCAGTGCATATTTCCCTCTTGTTTAGGATTCCTCTTTTTCTTGCAAAATGAGGTATCCTCAAATCTACGAAACACATTCAGGGGTAGCCGTGTTGGTCATGCAGCAAAACAACATCCAAAACCCCCCCAAAAGTGATAATTGTTATTGTGCTCCCTCCAAAACTGGAGATTTTTACTTCTTTTCCTTAGAAATATTTTTGCATGTATTTCAAATATTTTGTATTTATTTCAAACATTGGTCACTGCGTTCAGCTCTTAAATTTACAGAAATTTTTCAGAATTCCCCTCTCCCCCCATTTTCTTTGCCACTGTGAACTTTGTTGGTATGTTTATGGATCATCAGCACACAGCTACAGTAAATTGTGTACATGTAGCATAATTCTGCACATCTTGCCTTCTCTTCAAAGAAATATATACTTAATGGAAAAGGTGTGCTGAAACAATAGTGTGACCAGGAAAAATTAACAAGAAATGCAGCAAGGACTACAGTTAGAGACATACTTGTAATCTATACACTTGTAAACTGCCATTTATTCCATTCTATAGCACACCGTGATAAAGTTCAGTAATTTTAGACTCTGAACTTAATGGCCTTACCATTAAGTGAAACAGCTATGGTATGTTACTTCATTTCTGATTCAAACAACTAACATTGCTCTTTTCCCCCAACACCCCTTCTATGCTTTACAATCGCTTCCACATTCTGGATAGGAAAAACAACCGTTTTCCAAGTCTAATTGGTGGTGGGGGTGGGTGGGTGGGAACAGGATGGACAGATATCTTGAGCATGTACTGGGATGGCAGGCAGCTTATACTACTATTGTATGTACTTGAATATCCAGGCTCAGTTTCTAATTTAGGACTTTATAAGACCACCCCCTAAACCCGTTCTTTTGCCGGCATAATTTATGACATTTTTATGCCAGCAAAAGAACTCCCCATACCACACTTACCTTGCATCTGCGCGAAAAGGCTTCCTCAGCAATGAATGAGGACTAAACGGAGCTCTGTTCACTTCTTGGAATGAAATCCCATGGATTCTTGTGAGAATACATAGCGAGGGAAATTCAAAAATAAAAACAAAAATAACAAAGTAAAAGTTACACAAAACACATAAACACACTATAAAAGTCTCAAGTAAACTAGGGAGGGTCATAAAAAGTGTGTCACCTACCTGAATGTCAAGATCTCACCTGGAAGTGTCCTGGCTGGACTGGCCATTGACACTGAAATAACACAGAAAAAAAGGTGCAAGGTTTCAAACGCTGGCAATGCCAGCAAAAAATCGCCACAGCCAATCTATTGACTGGTTGAATGGAACAGCTTATGGCCAGTACATAACCGTGAAAGGGCAACATCATCTGATATCTGTGCCCTTTCACGTTTATGTGGCATCGTTATGATGCCATTTTTTGTGTGTCTGATAAAGTCCTCAGTCAACTTGCGGTGATGCTGAGTGATTGAGGAAAGCAATTGTAAATACAAAGCTATTTATGTATCCCCTCCAAAAACCTGTAGAGGAGAATGAACCCTCTGAGAACGAAATAGCTTATTTCTGCATAATCAATATATAAAAGCAATTGGCACAATTAAGTGAAATAAGAGAGTTTTATGTCTTTATAACTTGCAGGCCCCATTAATTTCAAGAGGACTTCAATGTGAAATTTATTTATTTACTTATCAATTAAAATGTTTGGCCAGTATTTTCTGTCAGCTACTTAGTTAAGTATACTTAACTAAGTTAGTTAGTATACTTAACTAAGCAACCTCACCTGGCCTAACCTCATATCAGTCTGATGAAATGTCATTCACCCATGCTATGATCACTGACAGAACGGGCTTTCTTTTCCCTATGCAGCTGATACCTGGTAAGGTAGGTTGGGTGGGGAGGAGTTATGATCATGGCAGGAGTGTCACAATCTTGACATAGGGCTCCCCTACACAAGCTAGGATACACTGGCTCCCCACTGGTGTATTGTGGAGCTGGCACATTCTGCCCCCATTACATTGATGAAACGGGCCAGAGTCCAAACAGAAATGCCAGGCCATTGCTGCAGTCGCTGCCACCACCATTTTCCTAGCTCTTCCATCTCCAGGAAGCCATCCTGCACCATGTGACAAGGTCCCCTGCATGTGACCAGCCTTGGAAATATGTTGCAGGCCTGCTGCCCAGACTCAGAAGAGTAAGGGTGACCAGCAGCTAGAGTGATGGGCCGGCCTGCAAGGACGCATTTGAAATGTGGTACTGGTACAGATACTATGGACCACCAAAAAAGACAAATAAATAAGTCCAAGACCAAATCAAGCCTGACTTGCACTAGAAGCCCAAACGACTAAAGCTAGGCTATCATACTTTTGACATATCATGAGATGACATGACTCACTGGAAAAGACAATAATGCTCAGTAAAGTTGAAGGCCATAAGAAAAGAGGAAGACCATATATAGGCAAATTGACTCAATCAAGGAAGCCACAGCTCCAAGTTTTCAAGACTTGAGCAGGGCTGTTAATAACAAGATCTCTTGGAGATCTCTCATTCACATGACTGCCATAAGTCAAAGCCAACTTGAGAGCATATAACAGTGGTGGCAGTAACATATTAAACAATCAAACCACTTAAAACAAGAAAATATAAAACCATTCAAAACAGCTTAAGATAATTTTCTCTACTTTGTGGGCAAATGATATATACAGTATTTCTATCAGCTTTCTAGATTATTCTCTTTACATTTGTTTCTTCTGTATTGGAGCAATTCAATGGACACCTTGTGAGTAAATTGTTATCCATACTACCTATATTTTTGCAGAGAAAATGGCAAAATGCTGTTTAGTAATAGAGAAAATTTACATGGTGTTCAGTGAACTTTGCCTTAGTTTACCTATACTTTCCTTGGTAATTTTCTAAATCAAGAGATCAGAGTTCAGACTCTCACAGCTGGCAAAGCATCACTTAATATCGTCACCACTTTGAATATATTCCCTTTTAGTAGTGCTTATGCTAATAACAGCTTTAATTAAGCAGCAATCATTGCTATTCACTGTCATTAAAGTGAATCCAGTGTCTAAGGAGACGTTCCAGTTAAATGGCCTGTTTATTATCCAGGTTCCCATTTAAGAGAATTTATATTCTGACATATAAGCTTCTGCATTTATTTTGAGCCTCTTTGAGATATGGACCATTGATTCTCTACATGCTTGAGTTTTGGGTAGTTCTCAACGGAATACAAAACAGATATCAATGCCAATGGATTGTCCATAAGCAATTAATGTTATGGTATTACTGGAGCTAAGACCTCATGGAGGAAAATATGGATATCAATGCTTCATTTCCTACATATTTGTTTCCATATGTCACATTGCCAAACCCAGTCTTTTCAAATCGGTGGTGGGTATACAATGGGCATTTCAGAAAGGATGTTTTGGTACTTGAACTGTAGCCATATTTGCTTGCCCACATACATTTTTGTAAGAACTCTGTTTGATACTAAAATTAGTCGTGCTATTCATTTAAATTATCTACATCCAGCCATTTAACATTTGGAGAAATCCATACACTGGCTAACATTCAAGCTGCCCAGTGCCTCGCACATTTTAAAGTACCTTTGCCAAATGCGATTTTACTTATCAAGAAAATACACCTGAAGAAGATGAATGACAACATGGGAAAATGACTTGGCCAGAAAAGTGTCTGCATTTGAAGTCCAAAAGTAAAGTTGACATGGCCAGACATAAAATTATAGATTGCCTTTGTTTGCATAATAGCTTTCTTTCCACGAATAGAACTGTGCTTTCCTATATCCCTCTGCCACTGAAAATGATGAGAACTCTGAATTCTTTTGGCGAAAGGAAGACTATATCATGAGAAACTCCAGATGGAGATGGAATGAAACAGAATTCTCCACCGCCTGCCCTGTGAATTTCCATGGTAGCTGAGCCTTTGCACTGCTTTCCTTAGATCTACAATAATCCTTGTGTAACCCCTTTTGACATGTTTAGCACCTAGGAATTGTCTTCAATAAAGTGCTTGACGGTTCATGCATCGTTTAAGTCAGAGGTGGGCAACTGTAGGTGGCTGGGGCTCACATCTCATTTTTTGTCCCCAAATACCCTCTAGGAGGTGACGGGCATTTTCACCATGATTTAGGTCCCCCTGGGGCATTTGAGATGCAGGAGGAGCCTTTCTAACAAAAGTGAGTGGAATTTACTTTCTGTTCACATCCTGTTTCCATACAAGGCCTCCTTTGGACTTAAATTGGCCCGGAGGGGCATGGCAAAAATGTTCTCCATGAACCCATTGGGCATTTCGGGCATTTTTGACACCAGGGTGTCCTGGGGGGCACAAAAATGGCCCTGGGGTGCACAGTTTGCCCACCTTGACTTAGGGTTGCCAGATTGAAAGCTGGAGACAGCTGCAGCAGTAGTTTTAATGATTGTGTAGAAAAGGAACTTCAGCAGGTGTTGTTTGTCACACAAGCAGGTAATAAGCAACACCTGATCAAATGACATCTTCTACATAACCATTAACAATACAAGAGGTGTCTCCAGTTTTCACTCTGGCAACCTTGCCTCTGATATAAGGGAAGGGAGAAAGCAGGGCATTGAGCATTGTAACCTCCACAGTCCCTCAGCCAGCATGGGCACTGACAACACTGGCTGGGGCATCCTGTGGGAGGACTTGTTTCTGAAAAGTTACATTTTCAAGGTGTGGCCCTATGGAGCAAATTCTATGAGGTGCAGATACTGTGATTTGACCGAGAAAAGCAATGTTACCTCAGGAGAGCAACAACAGCAACAGTTGCCCTCCAGACTAGTTTGATCTTTGGACACCCCAACCATCCATCTCCCAGAAGAAAACAAAGCAGCTGTAGAAAGCATCTCCATAGGAATGCCTTTCTGCATGGAGCTAATTTTAAAAGGAACTGTAAAGTGTTGTTGTTTTACAGCCCTTCAAATTTCTACTGAAAGGAATGTAATTGATTAATAAATAAGTAAGTGTTGAAGGTGCCTGGAGAAAATCCCATGATTTTGTCCGGTCAAGTGCAACCAGATTTTGTCTGGTCAAGTGCAACCAGACTTTGTCCTGTCTTCTGGGACCTGATGTGAATTGTGTAAATATCACCCATGCCATAGGCAGGAGGAAAGCTTTCCCCTTTTTAGCATGATTCAGGAAATTATCTTGGCAAGAGGTCTCCTGGACATTTCTCATTCACAGGATCACTGTAAATTGATGCTGACTTGATGGCAAATAACATTAATAATAACAACAATCTTGGACAGAGCAGAGGAACATCAGAATATGTTCTGTACATGTTCATGTTTTAGATAATACATACAAAATGCAGCAAAACATAGCAAGCTGGTGAAGAATTGTGATGAAAAACAGAGAGACAATGCCCATGTCTGCTCTGCCTCAGAGACTTTGAATCATAGATACAGATGATCTCCAAGAGGTTCCTTTAATTAGGAATCTATATATCACACTGTGAAATGCTCTTCAAAATAACAGATTTCTCTTCAGCTTAATATAGCCAGATAACAGAAGACTTGTCTGGAAGTACTCTTGAATTAAGATTAGTCAAGGATTTCTTGAGGCTGTGATTTGGGAGCTATTCAGATGAGTTCTTAATTACATTAGCATATTGTCCAGCCTAGGAATGAGTGATGCTTGATGCCACAGTCCCTGCCTAGGAATTCAATATTTGGTGTCAGTCTACTTTCCAGACTTGAACCCCTATAAAACTTTTCACTGTATATGTATTCAACATGTAAAAATGCTTCCATCAAACAGAACAGTAAAATTCTCCATCACTGGTCTTTTTATATATGTGTCAGTACAGTGGACCCTCAGTATCCTCTGTGGTTTGGTTCCAGGAACCCCCCCCCCCGCCCCATGGATACAAAAATCCATGGATACTCAAGTCCCATTATAGACAATGGCACAGTAAAATGATGTCTCTTATATAACATGGCAAAAATCAAGGTTTGCTTTTTGGATTTTTTAAAAAAATATTTTCAAGCCGTGGATGTTTGAAACAATGCATGCAGAATCCGTGGATACAGATTGACTTCCCAATCAGATTTTGAGGGCTGAGTGCCCAATTAGATTTTGCAACTTCATTACACTGTAACAAATTGCTAAAAAATCCAAATTGCTTCTTACCTGAGACCAGAACAGTTACCGTAATTGTATGAGCAACCAGGATCCAGCACTGGCAGTACTCCCATTCAATTCACAGCAACTGCTAGAGGAACAGTAGTGAAAACCAGAGTTGATTTGTCGTCCCTGTGCAAACTGGTATGGTCTAGATTAGCCATGCTGGCTGGGGGTGATGGGAGCTGTAGTCTAACATGTCTGAAAGTTGCCAAGCGATCTCACGTCATTAGAGTCTAATGAATTGATATAAACTAGGAGCGGGGCAGAGCTGAACACAGTTTGTGAAATATGCTGTGGTTTTCTTTATCAAAGTATTAAAATGAAATTACTAACAAATAGACATACTGGACTTTATTGGACCCAGCAAAAACCATGTCATAAGGATGGGATGAAAACAGAAACAGGCAACATTATCATATGACATTGTCATTCAGCATTCTGGGGGTGTAGCAAGGGCATGAATAAGGTGTCCCTTTTTATTGACAGCTTAGCCCATCAATAAAAAAGTGATGCCTCGTCTATGCCAGCACTACACCCCAGGAATGGCTGAGGACATGGGCATCTGATAATGTCGCCCTTTCTGTTCTCGTCCCATTCTTCTGACACAATTTGGGATGTGGTTTTTTGCCACATTTCCCCATGTCTGATAAAGTCCACTGATGTGTCTGTATGCTGGAATTCTGGACCTCTGTAACCGCCATGATCACTGCTAGTCCGAAGATCAGCACAAACACAAGCAACAAGTGGTGTACAAAACCAATGAAAATTGTGCTTAGTTGCCTTTATTACAAGAACATATTTCAAGTGGTAATTCTGTTTCTATTTTTCCCTTTTTTTTTGGCAGGGGGGGGGAGAACTGGTGATTACAGTAGCTGAGGTGACATTTGGAAGCCTCTGTAGTTCATTATCAAAACAGCATTAGGAGTTCATTATCAAAAAATAGTTCATTAGTTCATTATCAAAAAATAGGAAAAACTATTTACACACTTCAGACTGTGCAACATTAATTGTTGGACCAGTGAATACATTGTGCAAAAATTCCCTGGAAAAGATTTGTCTGCATGGAGGAATGGATAGTGGCATAATGCACAAGAGGAAGGGTTTGTTTTTGTTTTTTTGTTTTAGAGAAGAAGGTCTGCCATGTCTATAGAAAATCAGTAGGAGCATATGTTTTAATCAAAGCTTTAGTGACATCATTAAACCTCAGTGGGAAACTTTCCATTGAGTTCTACAATTGCAGAAAAAATAGTGTCCCTCAGTGCTGTTGCATAGGGTGTATGGTGCACAATGAGCTGGACAGCATTTCAAAATGTCAGGGAGGATTTGAGCATTAGAAATTTTATGCTCACCTCATTCTACAGCAGAACTCTGTTGCCAAGGAAGCTGGAACAAGCTGCGCATGAAGGCTATAACAGCTGGCATTTCTTCCACATCAATATGATTCTCACAGATGAGGGCTAATATGAACAGACTTTTTTTTTAAGTCAGACACAGACAGCTCTGAAGTGCCTGTAACAACTATGCCTTGGAAGTATTAAAAAGGCTAAACTCTATTAACATTCACATGGGGTGATTTTTTTTTAAAGGAAAGGCTGCAACCCGTAAATATTATACGATACATAAACTGTCAGATCTGGATCTGCAAGTAATGAAAATGCTAATGTGGTCTGTACTAAAGCAATGTCTTTCCAATGTAAACACAGCCATGACTGTTAATCTTTGAGAAATGTTTTTTTCCTGACCTTCACCAAATGAAAACATTAGTTAAGGATGTAATGTAGTGTACCACCCCCCCCCAAACCCCAGTGCAGTTCTAGGCTTCATCAACAGGAACATAGGAGATTTTCAGACAACATTTAACAGTGCCTACCGCGGGATGAGGTCCCGGGAGAGGAACGGCGCTCTTGCGCGGCAGGGGGTCATTTTCGGATGCCACCGTCCCTCTTCCGGGATCCTTCGTTGCACATCCGTGAAGCTTTGGAAGTGGCTGTGCCATATTTTAAGCATGGAAGTTGCCTGTGCTTAAAATATGGTGCGGCCACTTCTAAAGCTCATGGACATGCAACAAAGGATCCCGGAAGAGGGATGGCGGCATCCGAAAATGACCCCCTGCCGTGCAAGAGCGCCGTTCCTCTCCCGGGACCTCATCCCATGATAGGCACTGTTAAACTGTTTAAAACACGTGGAATGTCCATGGCTTGTGAACTGAGGATAGGCGCAATGAGATTTTGCCCTGCCTTGGAGGCCTGCGTTACGACATCATTGTATTGCAGGAAACTCATATCTGTAACGAACAACAGTAGAGCCGGTGTCAGAGGTTGTGGATGCAAGGACCTTCTGTATGGTCATATGGGGAGTGTGGTGGTTGGGGAATAGGGGTTTTGTTTAGGGCCAGGAACAATTTGACCATTGATTTCATGTTAGAAGTAGTTTTGGGGAGGTTGGTGGTGGTGGATTTTGGTATGGAGGAAAAGAAGAAAGATGGAAGAGTAGAAAAGAAGGCTTTCAGGCTGTGTGGGCTTTACGCTCCTGTAAAATATGCCGAACGGAAAAGGTTTTGGGGGTATTTAAAAGATCAGTGTAATACTCGACGGCATCTTATTATTGTAGTAGATTTCAATAACAGGGCAAGGATGATGGACAGGAGTGCTTACGCAGACCAGAAAGAGCGGACAAAGTTGTCCCTCCCCAAACCCCTGACAGCAGAGGAAAGAGAGTTGGAGTCTTTTCTAGAGAGGCAAGGTCTTAAGGATGCAGCTCTTGACGTGGAGAATGAGTTAGAATTTTTTTCCTGTTTATTGCAGAAAGGCATTTGGTTCAGATTTTCCCCCAATGGAAGGAGTTCGATTTACTCATTATCACAAAACCTCAGCCAGCAGAATAGACCGTGTGAGGACAGTGAAGGAAATGAAGGTGGAAAAGTGCACTGTTATCATCACTCCTTGGTCGGATCATGGGCTCTTGGCTGTAGAGTTCAGTATCGGTCAGGTTTACCCCAAAGGGAGACCTCTCTGGAGGTTGCGCCCTAAATTTTTGGAAGATGTGGCATGTAAAGAGCACATTGCCTCAGCACTAGCCCACAGCCTAACTCTTGCTGACATGTACAAGGATGATTTGTGCAGGTGCTGGGAACGTGTGAAACGCGTGGTTTGGGCCACTAGCCGGGCCTACGAGACCAACATTAATGGGAGACAGATTCAGGAGTATCATTTGGCCATTTATCATTTTCTGAAGTGTCATTATCAATTAAACCAAGGTGTTCTTTTTTCAGAACAAGAGCTTAACTGGGCGAAGGGAGTGATAGCAAGATTTTGCCAAAAGCAAAGACAAAACAGAAAGAGGAGCTTTTTCAGAGGACCAGATGGGCACCCTCTATAAGGGTTTGAGTCCAGAGGACAGGAAGAGGTTGGTCTCTCCTATAGAAGAACAAGAAGTTCATGAGGTCATAGTTCAGGGGAAGGGTAAGTTGGCCCCTGGCCCAGATGGCCTCAGTTGGAATTTTTATAAAGTTTACAGGAAGTGGATTGTTCCCCCTTTAACCGCTTTGTTTAATTTTTTGTGGGATAATAATGAGCTCCCTGAGACATTTTATCAAGGGGTCTTGATTTTTTCCCCAAAGGAGGGTGATCCTACCCTTCCAAAAAACTGGCGCCCCATAGCTCTGACCAACGTAGACTACTGTATGTTGGCCAAAATACTGAACAATCGGCTGGCTAAGGTGGCTGATAAGATTGTGATGGAAGCACAGTCCAGTGCTGTGCCAGGTAGGACTATGGTGGACTCTCTTTGTTTGTTTCAGGAAGTGTTCTGACTCAGCAAGGAGGGAGCTTGGACTGGTCAAATCCTACAGGTCGACCAGATGAAAGCTTTTGACAATGTAGATCATACGTTCCTATGGGAAGCCCTCAAGTGGAAAGGAGTGCCAGAGAGATTTATTGCTTTAGTTAAATTGTTTTATAGGGATGCAGAGGTAGTTTTGCAAGTCAATGTTCATAGAGGAAAGAGGATTAAGTTAAATTCTGGGGTGAGGCAAGGTTGTTCACTAAGCCCTGTCTTGTATGTTATTGCTTTGGATGCTATCCTGTGTAAGATTAATTTAGACAAGAGCATCTCGGGGATCCAAATCCCATGTCCATTGGATAGTTCGTGGTTGGTTCGGTGTCAATCTGTTAAATTTGTTGCCCATGTTGATGATGTGTCCCTCTTGGTTAAGGACAGGATGGAAGTTAGAAAGATTAAAGATGCTTTTGAGGCCTATGTTCGAGTTTCTGGTGCTTGACTTAACATGGAAAAGAGTTTTTTTGATCAGGATTTTTGCTGCAGAGGACAAGATGGCAGCTATTCCTCTAAAGGACATAGTTGAAGAAAAGGAAGGGTGGCAAGCAAAGCAAGAGGCAAAGATGGATAGGGTGAAGATCCTGGGGCTGAATTTTGCAGTGGCTCCCGAGGGATGGAAAGAAAATTGGTATCTCTGGTTGGAAAAAGTGAAGGAGAGGATGGCCCTCTGGCAGAGATGGAAGCTGACCATTTACCAGAGAGCCGCTTTTGTAAATACCTACCTGCTTCCAGTGGCAGCCAACTTGGCTGCTGTTTTCCCACCTCCGGATTCAGTGATTAAAGAAGCCGATCGGTTTCTCTTCAAGTTCCTTTGGGGAATGGCCACGTTCCCCCTGGCAAGGGCAGTGGCTTATGCGAAGGTAGAACAACGGGACTGGACTTCCCAGCCCTGGGACCTAAGTTCATCGCCATCTTTTCTGCCCAAAATTTTGGGAAAGTTTCTCTGCTGCAAAAGGGTCAGATTCAACCTCAGGCTTGGCTAGTTTTGTTTTCTGAGTGCTGGATGGGGACTAGATGGGGAAAGATTTGGTGGGAGGAAGACTCATTAAGTTTTAGGTTTTCTTTGCCTGAAAAATTGAAAGCACCAGATTATTTGAGAGACTTTGTTTTTTACATAAAGAAATATAGAATTCATGCTGAGGAGTTGAAGGGGGAAGACAGACCAGGTTAGAGCATCAAGAGAGGTTTGTACAGGAAAATAGTGGGGGAGATTTATGTTAACCTGTGTTTGCAAAAGCGTCAGGCCAAACTAGATTTATCAGAGTACCTAAATCACCAGACTAACCCAATTGAGTATTTCATGGACAAAAGGGTCCCCCAAAATTTGTGGGACTTGAGGTGGAGACTCTACCATCAGGTTCTTAATCTGAGGGGAAAGAGACCATGGACCGCAGAGGATGAGCAGACTTGCCCTCATCTGAAATGTAAAAAGGCTGAGATTTTGAGTGGTGTGGCACAAAAGGAGATGATCAGACATTTTGTCCAGGACTGCCCGAGTGCCCAGGAAACATGGGAGGAGGTGGTCCGGGTCCTGGATTGACACAGCAGACTTGGGAGACAATACTTTCGGGGACTGAACCTCCAGAGGGTGTCAGGGGACCCAGAAAGTCAGTGGGCCAAAAGAGGAAGAGGAAGGAGTCTGGTTCCATGGCTGAGAGTTTTTGGAAAGTGCCCTGGTCCACGGTGCACCTGGTAAACCTCTATGTGATATTAGCATTAGTTTTCCAAAGACAAAAGGAGGTGAAAAGTCAAAATCTGCAGGATGTAAAAGGCACTGCCTATTATGTGAAGAACGTAATTGAAAATTTAGCTCTGAGTGAAAAAGAGAAATTGCCAAACCATCGTTGGAAAAAGTTTTGGCCGTGGTTTAGTGAGACAACCCCAGCAATAACATAAAATGATATTTTAAATAAATATTTTATTATTACTGTATTATTGTATTTTTGTATTATTTTGTATTATTATTTTTAATTAATCTTTTATTGATTTTTTTCTTTTCCGAATAGGTATAATTATAATGTGTAAATATAATGTGATTATAGTGTGTTTAGATTAAGAGGAAAGATATATTAGCGTTAGGATAGATAGTTTTGTTTTTGTATTAGTAAGAAAAGAGGAAAACAATTATTATTATTTTTGTGTTATAGTTACGGCCTTTTGCGGTCGGGTGTATTTTTCAGTAGAATGGTCTTATTCCAATAAAAAATTCCTAATGCCCCCCCAAAAATTCCTAAACCAATCCCCAGCAGATACAAGGGTCCTACTGTAAATAATACCAATTAAGTTCAAAAGTTAATTGCATACATATATGAATGGAGTTTTATGATGATTTGCTTCAGAAGCAGCCAACTGATCCTTCTAAGATTATCTTCCTTCCTTCCTTCCTTCCTTCTTTTCACCAAAGCAGTGGAGTTTCCATGTCAGTGGGTTGGTGAACCCACCCCTGGTTTTAATCTGAATTTAAAAGGAGCTATCAAGGTTCTGAACCTTATCTCTAAAATATCTCTAGCACTTTGGATCTATAAAATTAAAATTAGTCCTTTAAAATTTGGACTAAAAGCCCAGCTGCTACTACACAAAGAACATTTATTATGTTTAAAGAATCAGATTAAGTCTGAAGACATTTTTTTTTTACAATGCTCTAAGGACCAGTACTCCTAATAATATAAAAACACACATCTCCTAAGCCATTGTTTTGGCTCTTTTTCCTAAAGGCGTTTGATCTGATGGAGCATTCAAAAAGCACAGCATGTAGATGAGGCATAGAATTCCTGGAAATCTTTGCTTTATTATTGTTATTTTTAAAAGAAGTAAATTTCTAGCTCTCATAGTTATGAAAATATGCTTGACAGTGTGTAGAAATAGGATTGTACTCTTGGCAACTTTTTGTTTGTTTGTTTGTTTCATTTTGTTCCGTTTCACATCACCTTACTTTCAGGGTTTAAGGAGGCTTTAAGGAGAAGCCTTTAAGGAGAAGGCATATTTACTGAGATTAGTATGATTTCCTTCCCACAATGAGAATTTCTCATAGATATGTCCAGCAACAATCAAAAATGCAAATTTAGCCATTTTAACCTTCCAGTGACCAATCACAAAACAAAGCATCCCAAATGCAAGACACACAGTTGAAGACAATCATGTGCTCTGACAAACAGATTCCTCACACTACCCGAGGGAGCACTGCTTCTAAACATGCATGAAATATATTGTCAAGCTTGACTCTTAGGTTCATCTCAGATTTTACATTATCACACTGAAAATGCACTCCATCACTTGCTTATTACAGAGGGCCAGTGTGGTATAGTGGTTTGAGTAACTGACTTGGGGGTTGTCTAAATGGCAAAAATACTCTTCACACAATGTGAGGAGAATCCTACCTGTCTTAATGGCATTCCACATTGTTTTGCCATATTGGGAAGGAAGGGGGACCAAAATGTCAAAAACCCTGCAGGAAAAGCCTTCACAGCTTTTCCTTGAGTTTTTAAAAACTAGCGAGGGGTATGTGCCTTCCTGCTCATTGGGACAAGCAATTCAATATGAATTGCTTCCCCATAGGGGAGGAAGCACAAAGCTGATTGGTTGGGTGAGCACGGGGGCAGGGTTTGCTAACAAAGCAAGTGCCTGCTGCCTCCATGTTGGATTTCTGCCTTAGCGAGTGATCACTAAGGAGATAAAATGGGGTGGGTTTTTTTTTTCTTTTCTCTTAAATTGAAAAAGTGCTGTATTGCACCTTGGACATCATCTATTTTTTAAAAAGTTAATCAGCTGTAAACTGAGGTAAGTACAAATGCGAGTAAATCACTTGTGGCCGCCATCTTGCATGCAAAGCTTATGGGGGCAAAAGCACTATTAAGACAAGTCGCAGCTGCTGTGAAATGCCATTACTGCAGGGCATTCTGGGTTTTGGGGGCTCATATAGACAAGCCCCAAGACTCTGGGACACCAGGGTTCCAATCCCCATTTGGCTATGGAAACCCACTGGATGACTGGGCAATTCATACTCTCACAGCCTCAGAGGAAGGCAAAGGCAACCCCCCTGTGACCCCATGATAGGTTCAGCATAGGGTCACCATAAGTTGGAAATGCCTTCAAGGCACACAACAAACAAGCAAAAACACACACACACACAAATCTCCTTATAGCCTGTGTCCTTGCCATTCAAATGTCTTCAGAACTGCAGACTTTATACCAGCACTATAGAACAACATGTGCGAAAATGCACCACAACTGCTATTTGATTACTGAAGACTTCCTGAGATTGTACACACTAAAAAACTTAAGATCTTTCTGACATCTGTTCAGCAGTGGAATACACTGCCTCAGAGTGTGATGGAGTCTCCTTCTTTGAAGGTTTTTAAACAGAGGCTGAATGGCTATTTGTCGGGAGTACTTTGATTGTGTATTCCTGCATGGCAGGGGGTTGGACTGGATGGCCCTTGTGGTCTCTTCAAATTCTATGATTCTGTGATCTCTCAAGAAGAAAAGGAGTGTTGAAAGCAAAGACATTCATATCAAAATAGTGTTTGCAGTTTGTCTTTCATTGCAATCATCTTTTGATAACCTGAAGGGAAAGAATTGCTATAATTGTATTATCATGTTGTCAATAATTACACTTTATCTCCTTGCCTAAAGACGATTCTACTATTTCTTTTCTTCTTTTCAACTAATTCATTGAAGAGTGGGAAGAGCAGTGGGGATAAAATGGCAGAAGTTAGAATACTTTGTCATGCTGGAGCAGGCAGGCACAGCCTTGATAAAGCATGTATAAATACAGTTGTCCCTCCGTATCCACAGATTTAAGTATTCACGGCTTGAAAATATTCTTTTAAAAATAATAATTCATAAAGCAAACCTTTTTTTGCCATTTTATATAAGGGACACCATTTTGCTATCCCATTGCATATAATCCAAAATTCATGGATTTTGGAACCAAACCCCAGCGAATATGAAGGGACAACTGTAGTCTTCTTGAAGTCTTGCAAGATGAGCCATTCTGTATATGATAAAAAGATTCTAGAAGGGACTTTATTTTCTAAGTAACCTCCGTTTCTGATGCTTTTTTTCAAATAAAAAAGCAACAGTGGCTTTAATTAACAGCAGGTGGTGAACTCGCCACGGGTCAGCATAAGAGGGGCGCTCCAAAAAAGCGCTACAAGGACTCCCTGAAACAACATCTCAGGCTCGGCCAAATTGATCACCAACAATGGTCTGCCCTGGCCTCACATCGGGAGGCATGGAGACGCACTATCCACAATGCTGCAGCCTTATTTGAGAACTCACACCGAATAAGTCTTGAAGAGAAATGACAATGCAGAAAGAATCACAACCCGGAGACATCACCCAAGAAGACCTTCTGCTGTGCTTTCTGCAACCGGACTTGTTTATCCCAGATTGGCCTTTTTAGTCATCAGCGCACTTGTAGAAAGCACGGGATGAGTCCTTCCTGAATTTTCGTTTGCGAAAAAAAGCCAGAGAGAAACACCATTTTGATTTTTTTCTCCTCTGAATGAAAAATGTGTAAGGACAAGACTACCTAAGAGAGATTTACTATAGTGCGGTTTGAGATCTTAGAAACTTCCTCATGCAATTGCAGTTGTATGGGGATGGGAGGAGAGCAGGGTTGCATTCATTGGCCCCACTTCACACCTGGTGCCATGAGGATATTATAGCTCTGCCACTTGGCTTGGCACTTCAGAACATTGCACAATCATGTTCCTAAACCCAATAAGGCACCTTGACACTGCAGATGGCAAGGATCCAAGGAACTATGATACTGCCGAACAGATGGGGCCAATGAATGTGATCCTATCCTCCACCCTCATGTCAAGTGAGTACAGAAGGAATAAGCAAGTTGGCTGACGTTTATGTCCCAATGGAGGAAAATGTTTCTAAGAGACCATTGAAATGTCTTGCACTGAGGAAAGCATTTCTTCAAAGGAAAACCAGTTTTTCTCCTGTAATGTATACAGTGGTCGAGCTAGTTTTATTTGTAGGCATCTGCCACTGTTGATGTACTCTTACTTCTCTAGAACCTTTGGTGTGGTGCATTTTAGAACTTCCTACCACCATAGCTGCCACCATAAACTTCATTCTTCTGTGCACAAATATGCCAAGGCTGTACCACATGTGTTGGAATCATGCAGCCCTCCAGATGCTGCTGGACTGCAACTCAGCATTCTTCATCCTTGGCTATGCTAGCTAGGGCTGCTAAAAACTGCAGTCCAAAAACACTGGGAAAGCTGCACGATTCCCATCTTTGATGTAGCAACAAGGCAGGGCTGGGAATGATGTGGCCTCATGGAAATGTCCATCCCCTTTCATCCCTGTTCAAATTTCATTTTAAAAGCAACACAAAGTGCAACTCTTTGTGCAATTACTTAAAAGTAAGACCCACTGAGTTCAATAGGGCTTACTCCCTGGAAAATGAACATAGGATTAGGGTTGCTAGGCTTCAGGGCACTCTCTGAGGTTTCAAGGAAAAGCTATGCTTCTCCAAATCTCTCAGAGAAAGGGGTGAGCAGCACTGAGGAAAGAAAATGTTTGGGTTTTGCTATGTGAAGTGACCCACATACCAAAAGCCAGAACATGCATCTTTACCCATTCCCAGATGGCACCAAGGCTCCCTAGCTCAGCACAAATGTGTTGGTATGTGTACTGTACCTGTGCAATGTTGGTGCACCAAAAAGTCAGGCCCAAAAGGAAGGGACTAGAGACATATCCCGGCCTTAGGTACAACCACTCCTCCACTGAGTTTTCCTGAGAGGAGAGCTCTTCTCTTGAGGCTTCATAGTTGTAAGGAGCCTTCTACTTCCAAAGAGACTTCCCCTGGAGCCAAGAACTACATGTAGTACCCTGCAGCTATGCCTGCACTTCTGCTTGGCATTGCTTCCATGGAGTGAGAACGGGCCCAGCCTCCACATCTGATTCTGGGGCCATGTCTCCTTCATCCAGGAGTGATGCCTGCTGTGTCCTTGAGTGAGGGACCTGGATCCTAATGGACTGTTACTTCACTGCCCTCTAGTTTGCAGATATTTTATAACTCATGTTTGCAAGTACGACTTGGAAACATCAGTGTCTGATATTGAGTGAAACACACAGGGGAGGCTTCTGTGGGAACTCTAGAGAGGAATTCATAAGATTGCCGTTTTACAGAATTCAACAAACAAAAATGCATTTCCTGATCCTAGAAGAGCTGGCATCTAGCTAGAAAGTGAGCATGATTTTTCCAGTGAGAGCTACAAAGCCTTTGGGTTTTATAATATTGGTTTTTAAAACTCAGGCAAAATGACATTAATATTTGGGTTTCTTTTGAACCACAAATGCACGGGGGAACAGTTTGTACATAGTGTTTTGTGCTGCCAATTCACACACACACATACTCAGAAAACCCTGTGATAGGTTCACCTTAGCATTGCCATATGTTGGAAACTACTTGAAGGCACACAACAACAGCAGCAGCAGCAGGAGCAACAACAACAACAACATATATTATCTCTCTCAAAAAGTCAGGAACTCTTGGTATACATTGGATACTAAGGTCTGAATCTTAGTGCAGGTATGGGAACTGTGCAGCCCTCCAGATACTGTTGGACTGAGCATTTCTTGCCTAAGAAAACCCTAGAAAATTCATGGGGTTGCCATAAGTCAACAGGCAACTTGAAGGCACACACACACACATCAGACATAACTGTGGTTGTGAAAAACAACATTTGAATTTATAGATGTAGTAGTCCTGGGAGAACAGCAGTATCAATCACAAAGAGAGGAGAAAGGCCATGAAATTCTAAGACCTATAAGATGAGACTGATTCTCTCTGGGAAAAGAAAACAACTGTTTTTCCAGTAGTGCTAGCTGCTCTTCTGAAAATCATTTGGAATAAAGATTGCAGATCTATATTTATGTTTCCTTCATAGAATCATAGAATTGCAGAGTTGGAAGAGACCACGAGGGCCATCCAGCCCAACCCCCCTGCCACGCAGGAAATCTTGATCAAAGCATCCCCGACAGATGGCCATCCAGCCTCTGTTTAAAGACCTCCAAGGAAGGAGACCCCACCACGCTCCGAGGGAGTGTGTTCCACTGCCGAACAGCTCTTACTGTCAAAAAGTTCCTCCTCATGTTGAGGTGGAATCTCTGTTCCTAGAGCTTGCACCCATTGCTCCGTGTTCCAGTCTCTGGAGCAGCAGAAAACAAGCCTGCTCCATCCTCAGCGTGACATCCCTTCAAATACTTAAACAGGGCTATCATATCGCCTCTTAACCGTCTTTTTTCCAGGCTAAACATACCCAGCTCCCTAAGTCTCTCCTCATAAGGCATCATTTCCAGACCTTTCACCATTTTAGTTGCCCTTCTCTGGACACGCTCCAATTTGTCAATATCCTTTCTGAATTGTGGTGCCCAGAACTGGACACAGTATTCTAAGTGAGGCAGAATAGAGTGGCACTATTACTTCCCTTGATCTAGACACTATACTTCTATTGATACAGCCCAAAATCACATTGGCCTTTTTAGCTGCCGCATCACACTGTTGGTTCATGTTCAACTTGTGGTCTACTAGGACTCCTAGATCCCTTTCGCACATAGTCTCATTCAGCCAGGTCTCTCCCATCCTATATTTATGCATTTCATTTTTCCGCCCTAAATGCAGTACTTTACATTTCTCCGTATTGAATTTCATTTTGTTAGCTTTGGCCCAGCTCTCCAGTCTATCCAGGTCATTCTGAATTTTGATCCTGTCCTCTAGGGTATTAGCTACTCCTCCCAATTTGGTGTCATCTGCAAATTTGATAAGTATGCCCCTAATTCCCTCATCTAAGTCATTGATAAAGATGTTGAATAGCACTGGGCCCAGGACAGAACCCTGTGGCACCCCACTGGTCACATCTTTCCAAGACGAAGAGGAGCCACTGCTGAGCACCCTTTGGGTTCGGCCGGTCAACCAATTACAAATCCATTGAACAGTTAACGTGTCTAGCCCATATTCTACAAGCTTGTTTGCAAGAATGTCATGGGGAACCTTGTCAAAGACCTTACTGAAGTCAAGGTATGCAATGTCCACAGCATTCCCTTCATCTACCAAGCTGGTAACTTTATCAAAAAAAGAGATCAGATTAGTCTGGCATGACTTGTTTCTCTGAAACCCATGTTGACTTTTTGTGATTATGGCATTGCCTTCTAAATGTTCACAGACTCTCTGTTTAATGATCTGTTCTAGAATCTTCCCTGGTATTGATGTCAGACTAACTGGACGATAATTGTTGGGATCCTCTTTTTTCCCCTTTTTGAAGATGGGAACAACGTTTGCCCTCCTCCAGTCTGCTGGGACTTCTCCTGTTCTCCAGGAGTTCTCAAATATTATTGCCAATGGCTCTGAGATTATATTTGCCAGCTCTTTTAATACTCTTGGATGTAGTTCATCTGGTCCTGGAGATTTAAATTCATTTAGATTAAGAAGGTATTCCTGTACTACCTCTTTACTTATTTTGAGCTGGATTTCCCCTATTGTGTCCTCTGTTCCATTCTCCTCGGGTTGGTCCTCCTTTTCCTTTACTGAAAACACTGAGGCAAAGAAGGTGTTGAGTAATTCTGCCTTTTCTCTGTCCCCTGTTAGCATTTTGCCATCTTCTCCACGTAGCGGCCCTATCATTTCCTTCTTCCTCCTTTTGCTGCGGACATACCCAAAAAAACCCTTTTTATTGTTCTTAACCTCCCTAGCAAGCCTGAGCTCATTCTGTGCTTTAGCTTTTCTGACTTTACTCCTACACGTGTTCGCTATCTGTTTGAATTCTTCTTTGGTGATTTCCCCCCTTTTCCATTTCCTATATATGTTCCGTTTAAAACTTAGCTCCATTGAAAGTTCTTTAGTCATCCATCCTAGTTTCTTGAGACACCTCCCATTTTTCTTCCTCAATGGTACTGTTTGAAATTGTGCCTTCAGTATCTCCCTTTTGAGAAAGTCCCATCCGTCTTGAGGTCTCTTCTCTTTTAGTATTCCTGACCATGGGATCATCCCCATTATTTCCCTGAGTTTATTGAAATCAGCTCTCCTAAAGTCAAGAATGCGTGTCTGACTATGCCTGGCTTCTCCTTTCCATTGTATAACAAACTCCAGGAGAACATGATCACTCTCACCTAAGGATCCCACCACTTGCACCCCATTAACCAGGTCATCCCTGTTGGTTAGGATCAGATCTAAAATAGCTGACCCCCTTGTTGCCTCTTCCACCTTTTGGAACATGAAATTGTCTTCCAGGCATGTAAGGAATTTGCTAGACCTTGTAGTTTTGGCTGAGTTAGATTGCCAGCAAATATCAGGATAGTTGAAGTCACCCATCACTACTACATCTCTCCTTTCTGCATGTGTGTTCATCTGTTCTAGAAAGGCAACATCCAATTCCTCCGTCTGATTTGGGGGTCTGTAGTAGAGTCCCACAATAACATCCCTGTTGTTTCCCTCCCCTTTAATTTTTATCCAGATGCTCTCCACCTGGCTTCCAGTATTGATGTCGTGGATCACTTCACTGGTGTAAATATCCCTGACATATAATGCTATTCCTTCTCCTTTCCTGTTTGGCCTGTTTCTCCTATAAAGGTTATACCCCTCTATTCCTACATTCCAATCATGAGACTCATCCCACCAGGTTTCAGTAATGCCTATTATATCATACTTGCTTTGTAGTGCTAGGAGTTCCAGTTCATCTTGCTTATTTCCCATGCTCTGTGCATTAGTGTAGAGACATCTAAGACCATGTGTTCCCTTTACTTGCTCCCTGTGCAAGTTTTTTTGCCTCCCACTGTTGGGTCCTTGCGCTGTTCGCCTTGTTCCCTCTATGACAGTTTGACTATTTTCTCCAGCCCTTTTGCCTTCCAGAATACTGTCTCCCTCCCCCATTTGACTCAGTTTAAAGCCCTCCTGATCAAATTCTTGAGACTGTTGGCAAAAATGTTTCTTCCAACTGTTGTAAGATGCACCCCATCTCTTGCCAGAAGTCCCCCCGCATGGAAGCGCAGTCCATGATCCAAGAATCCAATTTGTTCTCAGCGACACCATCTACGGAGCCAGTTGTTTACGTTGGCTATTTTCCTCTCCCTTCTTGGACCATGCCCTTCAACTGGCAGAGAGACGAGATGACCACCTGTGCGTTCATTACTTTCAGCTTCCTCCCCAGGGCCTCATAATCTCTTCTGATCTTGGGAAAGCTGTGCCTTGCAGCTTCATTCCTCCTGTGCATGTTGCTGCATTTCTTTTAACTTCATTCATTCCCTTTCAGTGGGTCAGTGGATGGGTGAGAAGAGCAGTTTTCCAAAAAATTATGCATCTGCTCCTTAGGTTTTTCATGTGTGGGTTTTTTTTTTCGGGCTGTGAGGCTGTGTTGTGGAAGTTTATTCCTGACATTTCGCCTGTATCTGTGGCTGGCATCTTCAGAGAATGATGGGGTAGGGGTGTGAGGGGCTTATATACTGTGAGTCCCTCTTGGAGAGGATATGTACATTTGTGTATTTGAATGGCTAGTTCCTAGGGTGGGAGGATATGCAAGGAGGATTAGTGTCCGTTTGGCTAATGGCCTGTTGTCTGCTGGAAATCCACTACAAGTAACTGGCTAGATTACTAGGTTGAGTATGAATGGGCAAACGAATAGGATTTCCACTGGCAGCAGAAACCATGCCTCTTACATTAGAAGACTGCTTGATTTCAGTGGGGATCCCAATGGGTGCTCGAATAGAGAAGGCTCTTCTTCATACCGCAGCCAATCAGACTATAGTATAAGCACATTGTCCCTCACAGAGGGTAGAGATGGGGGTGGCTCATATTGAAGAAGAGGGAATGTCAGATAGCCCGGTCTTGACCTGTTTAGTGCTTTATATACCAAGAGTAGAGGCATCTGAGGAAATAGACAAAGTCTATGAAAGCTTATGCTACAACTTCTGTCTCTCAGTTAGTCTCAAATGTGCTACAAGATCCCCTTGCTTACAAGAGTAGGACCATGAACCAGGCCCAATAGCCTGCTAATTGGTAGCCAATGCTTTGATCAAAGACTTGAAGCAGATTTTATCAGCACATGTAAAAAATGCTCAGTGGTCTCATGCTTCCTATGTCCTTAACAGAGCTTGGAAAAGTGACTTTTCTCCAGTCGTCATGTTGCCTGGGGCATTCTGGGAGTTTAAATCTGGTTCCTAATGGCAGGTGTTTGGCTCAGTCCCTCTGAAAGTAATAATTTAGGCATATTAGTGCCTCTTGAATATTAATCCCAAATCCACACTCAATAAAACATGCTACCTTTCCTGAAGATTAAGCATGGAAACTTATGATGTGTTCAGCAACTGGATATGCAGTTAAGAGATGGATTCCATCCACCCACTCCCAGCTAAAAACATTACTCTGGTGGTGGAACGGTCATAGTTTACCACCTAGGAACCCAAAATAGCTGTGATGTTTGTGAAACACATTCATATATTTAATGTGCTCAGCATTCTGTTCACTACCCAATAACAGCTGTGGGGAAAGGAACAGGACTGTGACAGATGGGCTGAGGGCTTAACCCTTTTCTGACACTGTGGTCCTGGTGAAAATGGTTCTCCTCATGCCACCTGAAGTTGCTATTAGCATGTGTATAATACACCAGTCTTTCCACAGGTTTATGAAGCATCAGGTTGGGTTCAGATGATGACTAGAGAGCATAGGGTTCATTTTAAAGGTTCTCTCCCAGCCTTTCCATCTCTTCATCTCTGTATAAACTGTGGATAATCTGCTTGGTTGTTTTCAGTTCTTTAGCTGACCTGAAAACAATCCAAATGAGATTCTGTTAGCTCAACTGACAGAAATGAATAGAGTGACAGATTGATTTGTGGGATGTAAACAGCTCTGCTGCAGCCACAATATTAGGAAGAAATCCAAACCAGCTGGATTTGTCTCAGCCTACTGTGAATGCAAGCAAAAGTTGCAAGGATTTCAGACCAAAACCACTGATACGGTGGACCCCCCCAAGCAGTATTGTAGCTATGGGAAGAGACGAAATAAGGGGATTGCCCCGCTCAAATAAAAATTCCGTCCCCCAATGAAATGTCCCTTTGATTCCTAAATTTCTCACATTGCAGTAACCTGAAACTGCAGTAGAGTACGTAGAAATCCAGTATAGACATCCATAGGAAAGCGGCAGGCAAAGTGAAATGGAAATCCATAGGAAAGCGGCAGGCAAACATTGAAATGCTCACTGCAAAAAACCCTGCCATGCTGCCACCAAATCTGTGATCCTGTCACTAAATTTTGATGGTACAGCTAAAAATATGCTTTGGTTTTGCTTTTAAATAAGCAATGGGGAATGAGTTCTAGGTATTAATGTCTCACTCTGCAAAGCTAGAAATTTGGGGACTGGAGGAAAATTTCATGGGAGGGGAAAGAATTTGTATTTGGGGAAATAATGCTGTTGTTTCCCCATAGCAACATCCTTGACCCCTCATCAAGAAACCTGTAGAAGCACAATGAAACAAATATGCTTTGTATACCTATGGCTGACTCACATGATCACAATTCACTTTTACAGTGCAGGTTGGAAGATTTTTTCTAACCACGCAACAACCAAAAGTCCTTCTAAAACCTTTTAAAAAGAAGTTTAGTGTTCCCAACATAGCCAGTTCCATGTTGCCAATGAGTAGGGGGATGAGCAGAGTCATGGCCAGCTCTTTTCCTGTAGCTGGACACTCTGCAACGGGCATCTGCAAGGGAGGTTTTGGGAAGCAGACATTGCTATAGAGATGTAGCTACTGTACATCTCTATAGCTATATCTCCCAATGGAGGATCTTGGATCCCCATTGTTTCTAGTACAGAGCTTACAAAAGTTATTTTTGAACTACAGTTCCCAGAATCCCTCAACCAGCATGATCACAGCTACCAAGTTCTCTAAACTCTTTAAAGCCGGGGGATTATGAAAGTTATAGTCCCCAAAAGTGACTTGTCCAAACTGTTTCAGGAAGATGCAGAAAATGCAAAACTTAAAAAGCAAGAGTTATGAGTATGATTATAACAAGTAGGAAACATAAATGTGTAAAAGTAAACAGGGATGCAAATATTCAGCTATTTCATCCTTGTGTGCAAGGAGAAATAATTTCTGCAGGTTTTTCCCCCCACAGCAGGAGAAAAGTAATATTTCTGCACAGGTTTCACCAGTATTCACACATCAAATGTTTTTTGTGCCAAAAAAAAAAAAAAAAAAAAAAACCTTTCTGGAAACCCACTGTTTGTGCAAAGATGTTTTTAATTTGAAAAACACCCCCCTCCCCCCAAAAAGACTCTGTTTCCAGAAATCCATGTGGGGATTTGTGTAAAATTGGTGGGTTTTCCACAAACCCCCAGCAATTTTGCACAACAGCCCCCCCCCCTGCACAAAGCCCTAACATAACAGGCAAGGTCTTGCATTATGGAGATGGAGCATATAGTTCTGTCAGGTGGAACTCTACCCCATCTCCCCTGTCTCCACACACAGGACGGTTCTCTCATGGGTCCTCCTAACTTGGCCATTTAGTGGCTGGAGAAAGGCAGGTTCCAATTCATCACAATGAAAGTGACCTCCAGGATCTCCAGGGGGACCTTTGGGGATCCTAGAGGATGAAGTTGTTGTGTGCCCAGTTTCCTCTGCCCTCCTCCATTCCCAACCCCAGCTAACTGGCCATGTTCAGGGGGGCAGCAGGTGAGTCCAGAGGTAAGGAGGTCATCACAGAAGAGAGAGAGACCCTTAATACCTCCCTCTGCAATGACCATAAAAAGACACAACAAACATAAGTTGGACTTACACCCAAGCATGTGTCAGTACTCTCAACTGAGAAGGTTCAGAGTAACCTGGAATGTCATTCACGTTGTTCCGATGTTATTGTTTCTGGACAACCTTTTGTTTGGTTTTATTGGAATGAAAGTAAACATTTTTTTGGGGGGGGGTTGTGAGGACATTCAGATGTTCTTGATAATACAGCCATTGCACAAATGACACTAGGGACTTTATCAGACCCCCCCCCCAACACTTTCTTTTGCCGGCATAACTTCTGCTGTTTTTATGCTGGCAAGAGAACTCCCCATGCCACACTTAACTTGTATCCTGGCAAAAGGCTTCCCCAGCAAACAACAAGGAAGTGAACAGAGTTCCATTCACTTCCTCATCTGAAATGCCATGGATTCTCACGAGAATGCTTAGTGTGGGAAACTCAAAAAACAAAGACAAAAAGAACACTTAAAAAGTTTCAAAAAGCACACAAACACACTTTAAAACTTCCAAGTAAATCTGGGAAGGTCATAAAAAGTGCGTCACCTACCTGGATGTCGCAGTCTCACCTGGAGGTGTTCTGGCTGGGCTGGCCATTGACACTGCATTCACGTGAGTACAATGGCGTGTGGATTCAAATGCTGGCAATTCTGGCACAAAAGCGCCACAGGGATCAATTGGTGGCTTGAGCCATCAATAAAAAAGGACGGTTTTTAAACTGGACATGATCGCGAAAAGGTAATGTTGTGTGGTACGCACACCCTTTTGCGATCATTAGGTATCTTTATGACAACTTTTTTTCAATGTCTCATAAAGTCCTAGGCCATTTCCAGTGATTAAAGACTGTTATGAACCTACAGGATGGAAAGCGTTGCACCTTAAAATGAGTTTTACAGATTGCATTCTCAGCTGTACTCACACTCAGGAATTCTCCTTGTGAAAAGCGGAGTATCAGAGAATACTCTTCTGGTTGCAGTCTCCTGCATCCCTGCCAAGCCTTTTAGGAAAGTTTCAATGGGTGAGCTCAGTGGGAGACTGCCTGCTTTCCTTGCAGAAGGGCCTAGTTCTTTCCCAATCCCTGGCAAGACTGGGAAAGATTCCTTTCTGAAACCAGGAGAAATGCTGCCAGAGCAGTGAAGATCCTGAGCTAGAGGGACCAGTGGCCTTCATCTTGGAATAAGGCAGGTTCCTCCACCAGTCAACCATTTTCATCAGCAGGTTCTAAATCCAGCACAAGAAGCTCAGACACAAGAAGGGAAATCAAGGAAGCCTCTAATGCATGCCCCAAAGTGTTTGGACCCATAGGCTTCTTTAGATTCTTGCTTACAGGTGTTTTCAACTATTCTATTGGAAATTGCAGGCTTAGGCCATTCATCTGAAAAGTTTAGGCTGTGATCTTATACGTAGCCACTTATCTGAAGTAAAAGCCACTGAACTCAATGGGACTTATTTTAATTTTCAGTAGGTATATAGGATTGCACTTTAAAAACCTTTATTACATCTTGATTGCTAAGAATGCCGAATGAGCTTCTAACCTTTGCTTACCACATTTGTCGAAAGAACAAGAAACACATTTCAGTGCTATTTTCTGGTTGCATCCAAAGGTATTCAGATATGTTTTGGGGTGTGTCTTTGTGGAGGAACAGTAACACAGCTTTTTGCCCAAATCTTTTGGAAAAGCCTGTCATGAAACATTTGATTCAGTTTAATGATTCCCTGAGACCATCTTAATTTCTCTTTATTTAAGTTAAGGCCATCTCTGGGTTTTGTCCAATAGTATCCCTGATGAATTACAGACACTGATGAATTACAGCCAGAGTATATAAGTGAATGTAAAGGTAGTGGGGAAGACTGTATGAGTACATGCTCCTGTGTGAGAACCAGCAGCTTGCTGTAAGTAAGACAGGCTTGCAAGGAAAGTGGAATTAGGAATGAAAAAGCATATACAGTACAACTAAAAACAAACAATTGTATTTGTAGCAGAGTCTGCAACTAAGGTTGTGCTTTCTGAGTCACAGCATGGCCTCCGGGCCAACCAAAGGAGGGGGAAAGCTGGTATAAATTACTGAGGTCCAGCAGCTGAGAAGGGGAGGGTGTTGCATATGTTTTTGTCTTTCTCACTAATATCATTATTTGCCCATTGTTTTGGACATCCATCGTAAAATTGGTGAATTTTAAAGAAAATAAGAGGGGTATATAAATCTGGAATCCAGTGTAAAGATTTTTAGCCAGTGTGCCATGGGCTCAATACTGCCATCATATGGGCCAGGAAAGGAAGTAGGATTCCTGAGGAGTCACTGGCCTGAATATGAGATCAAAGGAGGAAAATCCTCTTACCTCCAGCTGAGCCAGGCTCTAGGCTCCTCTAGGTGCCAGAGACCCAGATCCTTCCCTTTCTTTCTATCCACCTCACTAAATGGCCACCTTGCCCTGGGCAACAGGCCTGTTGAGTCACTTCCTGGGTGCAGGAAGTCAGTAATGTAGTAGCCATTTCAACTCTAATGTCTATTTGCTGAATACTGTTACTTACAATTACTATTTGGGGTCAGACTAGATAGCCCATGAGACTCTGGAAGTCTGCAAAGTCTTTTTCCTTTAACTCTCAGGCCTAGCCAATGTTCCTTACTAATCAACTCTATGTTCCAGAAACATATGATATGCTGATGTAAACAAATTCTTTCTCTAATAACGGTCGAACTGTACCTAAATGTTCCTAAGTTATCTTGCCTTGAACTACCAACACACTATCTCAAGGAAAACTCAAGGGAAACTGCTTTCCTGAAATGTAAACAGTATTGCAAGAAAGGGAAGTGCCAAATATGGACACCAGATGGGTGGAGGGAAGTGCTCCTGTTTGTATTTCACAACATACTGTATTTCTCTATAAAAAGTTGCTTTCAAAGTGGCTCGGGGCGCCTTGGACTTTTGGAAGCTATTCCAACCAAGGGCCCACGTGTAATTGGGAATAAAGCTCACTTTCTCCAACCCTCTGTGGTCCTGAGTCTGGTTCCTGCAACATTTCCAGGACAGTAGGTTTTGATTGAGCATTAGAAGGAACTTCTTGACAGTAAGAGTGGTTTGGCAATGGATCTAATTGCCTAGAGAGGTGGTGGGGTCTCTTTCTCTGGATGTCTTCAGAAAGAGGCTGGACAGTTCCCTGCTGGGGTGCTAGTCTAGCAGGAGATCCTGCACTGAGTTGGGGGCTGGACTCTATAGCTCATGAGGCCCCTTCCAACTTCCTCTCCTGGCCAATGAAGATGAATGCTGGTAGCTGAAGTTTGACAATATTGAAATGCTCACTGCAAAAAACCCTGCCAGGTTGCCACCAAATCTGTGATCCTGTCACTAAATTTTGATGGTACAGCCTAAAATATGCTTTGGTTTTGCTTTTAAATAAGCAATGGGGAATTAGGGCCTTCCTTTTAAATCAAATTATATTTCTAGGCTTCTATGGAATTTTTCTTACAGCAAGGATATCTCTGCTACTGTAGCACAACATCAAATTCAGTTGAAGATCTCACAAAAACAGACACACAGGTACATGTTCTTCATCTCTGATCTAGCCCAATGTCATTCCACTCTGACTAGCAACAGGATCTGTCATAGGTCTTGGAATAGCATTTGGAAACTTCCAGTTCTTGTCTTTTGCTTGAGAAATCTAGCATGCATTTGAATTACACCTATTAGTATATACGCTGAGGGGCGCTCCAAAAAAGCGATACAAGGACTCCCTGAAACAACATCTCAGGCTCGGCCAAATTGATCACCAACAATGATCCTTCCTGGCCTCGCATCGGGAGGCATGGAAACGCACTATCCACAATGCTGCAGCCTTATTTGAGAACTCACGCCGAACAAGTCTTGAAGAGAAACGACAACACAGAAAGAATCACAACCCAGAAACATCACCCAAGGAGACCTTCTGCTGTGCTTTCTGCAACTGGACTTGTTTATCTCAGATTGGCCTTTTTAGTAATCAGCACACTTGCAGAAAGTGCGGGATGAGTCCTTCCAGAATCTTCGTTTGCAAAGAAAAGCCAGAGAGGGAGAGATTAGTATATAAATATTCTAATACCATATTCATTCTCACACCCTCATAATCTTTTTAAACCAAAGTGTCTGCATTCTCATGAAAAAGAAAGGTTAGGGCAAAAAATGTTTGTGTGACAGCTCCTATTTGTTTCTCATGGATCCAGGAGTGTAAAACCAATGATGCTATGCAACAATGAAAAAACGATATCCTCAGATAGGGTTTTGAAGAGCAAGGAAACTTGGATAATATTTCATGAACTGATATAGGATCACAACAAGGTAGGTTTTAAAGTAGCAATGAGAAACTACCGTATATTCCAGTGTATAAGATAACTGGGGGTATAAGACGACCCTCAACTTTTCCAGTTAAAATAAAGAGCTTGGGATATACTTGCTGTTGAAAACTACCCCTCTTCCAACACACACCAAATAAATTATTTTTTAAAAAAATCAGATTTTAATTCAATATGGTACTTTTAATTCAAATGCTGATGACATGCAGGTACTTAGCAGGAAAACTGTCATTCATAAACATAAGGCTGGTTGTCATCAAACATGTAAACATAAAACAGTGCAAGTGGATTAAACTTTTCCTAATTCACTCTAAAGCTGAAAGGAAGGATAAGACAATAAACCCATGGGAGCTGCCATGCTGTTTGTTTTCTAAGCTGTCAACCAAACTGGAACTGATGATGATAGGAGGAAGATAACAAACAATAGAGAGAGAGAGCAAGTGCCAAGCAAGAGGGAAGCTGGCTAAGGAGAGCTCCCACTGGCTTTTGACCCTTGAGAGTTTGGGGCAAAGGCAGATCCAAGCGGGGTATTCACTGAGGAAACTCCTGGTGGTTTCCACAGTGAGTGTCCCTCTTGAATCGGCCTTTGTCCCAAACACTCAAGGGTCTAAAGCCGGTTCAAGAGAGAAGCTCGCTTAGTGGGAGCTCTCCTTAGCCAGCTTCCCTCTTGAACCGGTTTTAGACCCTTGAGTGTTTGGGGGAAAGGTGGATTTAAGCGGGACACTCACTGAGAAAATTGCTGGCAGTTTCCTCAGTGAGTGCCCCGCTTGAATCGGCCTTTCCCCCAAACACTCAAGGATCGAAAGCCGGTTCATTGCTAGTTGGGAAAGCGCAGAGGTTTGGCTGGCAAGGCTCTTCCCACCCAGCCAGCCACCTCTTCGCCTTACCCGAACCTTGTGGGCAGCTCCATCTTGGGTTCGGGAAAGGTGGAGGGGTGGCTGGCTGGGGGGGAGCTTGCTAGCCACCTCTTGTCCTTCCCAGGTCCGTATACCCGGCGTATAAGTTGACTCCTGACTTTTGGAGAGATTTTCAAGGGTTAAAAAGTCATCTTATATGCCAGAACATACGGTACTTAAAAAACCATACCAACTTGTCCTCAAGTAACAAAGAGAAATGTAGGGCTTGTCTAAATAGTGAAAATACTCCTTGTAGGATCCACAGAGAATACCTTTTGTCCAAATGGGATCCCAAAGTGATTCGCCATATTCAGGAGGAGGGGCCCCAAAAATGCCATATACTGCACAGGAAAAACCTTTGTGGCTTTTCCCAAATTTTAAAAAAAATAATGTGAGGAAAATGAGCATTCCTGCTCATTGGGACAATCAATTCAGATTCCAGTGCATTCCTGATAAGAGTGGAAATGGAAACCTGATTAGTCGGATGTGCACAGGAGCTTGCCAGTAACAAAGTGGCCAGAACCACCATGTTGGATTGTTGCAGTAGCGATCGTGTGCTGAGGCAACAAAACAGCTTCTTCTTCTTCCTTTTTTTAAAAAGCTTGTTTAAGTGAAAGGTCGCACTTCTGCACCTTAGATTTACTCTAAAAAAATACTGTTTGACAGTGGCAACTTGTGGAGAATAAAAATGCAAGTAATTGACTTGCAGTCACCATCTTGATTCACAGGCATGCCTGTGTGAGCTTCAAACACGTACAGCTTCACATACCAGCAATCTTGTCAAAAACCGTGGAGACAAATGAATGCTGTTGTGAATCTGCAATAATGTGCAGAAATCAGAATTATATCCCCTCATTTAGACAAGCCCTTAGTCATAGAATTATGACTTCTGCTTGCTCCAAACCAATAACATCTACACATACTGTTGTCCATTTGAGCAGTCTATTATATTCCACTGCTAATTTTGGTAGAGAAAAAAAAACAACTGTAGTTGGAAAGGTCTATGGCAATATATATATATATATATATATATATATATATATATATATGTTTCTGTGTATTTGTGCTAGGTCCT
The DNA here is from genome assembly GCA_030847615.1 of Gambelia wislizenii. NCBI lineage: Eukaryota > Metazoa > Chordata > Lepidosauria > Squamata > Crotaphytidae > Gambelia > Gambelia wislizenii. The sequence goes on from JAUMIR010000001.1 coordinate 121,292,326, forward strand.
CTTGTTGAGCTGTACAGGAGAACAAAGGAAGTTTAATTTACTTTCCTACATGCTGTGGAAAAACCTTTCCTGAAGGTCAGACCTTGCTCTCCAATCTGCATCCACCCAGTCTGAAATGTTTGTTCCTTCTCTTTCCATTCACTCCTTTCCTTTAAAACGTACCTCTGTTTGCTTTGCTATCGATTGGCAATCTCGTTTATTTGGAACACTTTCTTCCAAGCTTTTGAAAGGGGTAGTGGGATTGACAATGGGCAGCTCTTTTCTTACACCATGCTTTTGCCAAGTGTGATTGATCGTGACATTTTGAACCAGCATTTTCACTCCTGAATGTTCTTTACTTCCCCATAAACGTATCTCTCTTTCAATATTGCCAGTGACTGTTTGGTCTGCCATATAATTTTTTTCCACAAAGCTGCTGACCGTGCCACATGCAAAGGTAGCATGCTGTAGCAGTGGTGGCTGGTGGCTCCCAGCCCTATCCCCAAAATAGAGACAACATGGAATAGATCCACCACTCCACTGACTCCCTAGCTGCAACTGTTGTCTAGTGACCTCTATGTGTTTGCCTCTTTCTTTCTTAATTTTATTTGTTAATTCATTCTGGACCTGCTTCTTTCATTTTAACAGTAGCGTAGCTTGATGAAGTTGACATATATTTGGCTGGCCTTATCGCTACTGTCTATGCCATCAGTGGCAGCAGCAGAAAAAGAGCTCTCTTTTAGCAGTCTCTAGATACCATTTTGATTTTCCTATGATTCTCCAGCATGGCAAATATTTTTTTTTTAAAGGTGGGCCTTCAAGCATTCCTAATGCTGAGTGCTGCCCATAGATCTTCCTCCTGAGATTTTGAGAGCCAGGATTTAATTTTATTCTACTTATATTAATGATAATCTATGCATGTTCTGTAAGACAGCAGTTACAAAGAAGAGATAGAAAGAGGCAGATAACTGCATAAATCTTTGAAATGGAATTACTTAGATTTAGAATCCCAAACTGTGGAACATTGACTTAGGCAAGTGTTGTACACAGATGGATGAGAGCAACATTCAACACTTAATACAACAAAATCTAAAATCTGCAAGCAGCAATACCTTCATTGGGCCAGCTCCAAAGCATAACATATATCATACAAGGTTTCACTGGCTTCTTCGTCAGGCAAATATGTTAAAAATCATAGAGGAGAAAAACAGTAAGAATGTCAAGAGATTTTCAGATGGGGCTAATATTCCGGGGCAGGCACAGAACAGGCTCGAGAAAGGGGTTCCCTTTCTGACAACGCTGACACCTTCCATCTTCCTCTTGTCCTGCTCCCAGGTTATTCTATTCACAATGAAACATTGTGAAGATACCACCCGTTCCATGTCTGTCATGGAATCAGGGACATGGGAAAAGGAGCCCTGCCCCTGTTCTGAGATGACAGGCATGGGGGAGGAGGTCCAGTCTGAGCACTTCTGGCCATGAACAGGACATCCAGGTAAGTGGTACCCTTCCCCCCACTACCCGGGTTACTTGTATTTATTTATTTATTTGTATTTTATTTCTTGCTTTGACATTTGGTGGGGGGGGGGGTTATTTTTGAATTTGGCATGTGGCCGTTCTCTCGCAAGAACTGCCAGGATTTCAACCGGCCGGTCGTAAAGGCAGACTTACGACGGCTGCATTTACAGCCAGCTGGCAAGGAGTGAGGGAGCCCGTTCCTGCAGTGGAATGGAGCTAAGTATGCAAACATTTTTCTCCATTCCATGGCAGGAACGGGAGAGGAGGTGGTGGGGCAGTAACGGGGCATTTTGGCCCCATGTGAAAATCTCCTGTGAGTCACAGGCAGAGTCCACTTCCCCTTCTTGGCCATGTGTGGACTAAGGGCAATAAAAATGACAGGTAATGAAATTTCAACTCCATTAGCAACAGGAAAGTAACTTTCACTGAGATCCAGCTGTCCCTGTTAGCAACAGAAAAGTGACTCAACAGGGAAGACCTTTACCTGGCCAAGTGGTCACATGGCCAAGAAGGGGAAACGGCCTCTGCCATCATTGAAATCCCTCAATGCCATCTTAACTGACAACAAAATAGCATCTGAGACAGAATGTAAGCCTGTATGATTTTTAACATCTTTGCCTGATGAAGAAGCCAGCGAAGCTTCCAAAGCTTGCGTAATGTATTTCATGCTGTGAAGTTGGCCCAATAAAGGTATTGCTGCTTGTGGATTTTGTATTTTGATGCATGGCCAACATGGCTATCCCTGAATATATTCAACACTTAAGCCTTGTTTCAGAGGAAATGCTTAAGATGTCTAAGGCACCTTTTACTTGCTATCTACTGTAGCCATAAGTTTCAAATACTTTCTCCTGAGACATAAACTGACCTTTCCTTCTTCAGTTTTATTATTTTAAGCATTGCCAGTTTTCAATATAAGCAGGCTTATCTAGTCTTATTTTTGTGTGTGACAGACAGAAGGAAGGAACATTGTGTCTTATCAAAATGAAAGTGGGTGAGCCGTAATCCAAGTCCCAGACAGAAGACCCCAAAGCACTTGCATGTTAAAGTGACCATGATTCTGCTGGTATTTACATGGATATAACTCTACTAATTAGTTCAAAGTCAACACAGTTTTAGTAGACTGGTACCCACATGTCTCGCATTTATTTGGATTTCAGAGAAATGCATAGCAAAGTACTGACCTCTCCTTTTAAAAATACATCTCAAAAGGCAGCTTAGCACACAGTCTGTGTAATGTTATATTGGAGCCTGTGTAAAGCTATCAAAAAGGGTTTGTTTTGCCAACTTTAAGATGAATTTGGAAGGGAATACTTTGTTTCTCTGAGACTAATCCAGATACCGGTATAAGAGAAAAAGAGCTATTTACATCACAGAAAAAAATGTTTAGTGTTTAGTGTTATAATAAGGAATTATAATAATTACAAGGAAGTTGAATATGTTTTCCTATGTGTGTTACTAAAACACTCCCAACACACACACACATTTACTTCCCCCTTTTGTCAACATTCATTTCTGCCTAGAAAAATCTACCATCAATCATAATGTATATCTCACCTTTCCCCCAAAATTGGGAGTCAACAACTTACATTTTAAAACAGGTATAATACAGCCAGCATGGTGTAATGGTTTGAGTGTTGGACTATAAGTCTTGAGATGAATACTCGCTAGGCCGTGAAAATCCACTGGATTACCTTGGGCAAGTCACACACTCTCAGCCCTCAGAACACTCTATGATAAAAAATTGTAGTAGTAGTAGTAGTTGTTATTTTATTCATTTATATCCTGCCTTTCTCCCATTAATGGGACTCAAGGCAGCTAACAACGTATTTAAAACAATACAAGTTAAAAGCAATACAAAAATAAAAATCATAATCTAAATATCTATCTATAGATAATTCTCTTGGGTATGTTGCCATTCCCAGTGTCCTGATTGGCTGCTTAGGAAACATACCCAACCAATCGTAGTTCCCTGTTGGCTGGCCAATCAGCAGCTCGAGCGCATTTTTCAGTACCATCTCCTTGGCCTTCAGCCACATCTTTACCTGTTGAGCTGAAGTAACTAAATACTCAACCAGCTCCCCTTGCTGTTTAATACGCACGCATGGGGGAAAATATTCATTTTTGCTTTCTATGCATCTTCCATCCTCTTCTTTCTTCCTTTTCCTCCTGTCCTACTTTGCAGGGTAGGTTTTCCCCCTTCTTCCACTCTTCACCCCTTCTGCACCCCAAAACTTGAGCCCTTTTCCCTCTCCTTCTGTCAAGGTAATATTGCTTTAAGTGCAAGAGGAAAAATGTTGGAGCAACAGACCACAGACTACTAGCACAACTGAAGTGGGTTTGTTCACATCTTTGGATAGGCAGTGGGCTATAGCCAAAGCACATGATGCATTGTGTGTGGGTTGGTGTTGTAGAGAAAGAGAAGTGTTGCCGTTGATATTGTTAATGAGGTTTGCTGTGTATATACTGTGTTTGTTTACACTGAAACTGAAGATAAAGACCTCTAGATATTTTTGGATGAACTTTCACTGTCTGTAAGTCTTTTGGTGTATGAAAGTGGGTCAGAGCTGTGGACCAGCTGCTAGCTGAAGCCTTAGTTTTTGTGTCCTTTCTGCTGCTCAGTTTTGCTGTTTTGGCTACTCCTGGGTTAGTTTGTCCCCAGACTGTGCCAGGTCCCTCTCAGTGAGCCTATACCAAGTGGACACCTTCTGTCCTGAGGAATTTACAGGCTGGAAAAAAAACTGGAAAGGGGTGGAAGGCTGCCCTGGGGTTCCAGGCCCTCTTTTTCCTCCTTGGGATCCTCTGGCCACCCTTGGCACTGCTTCCCATGAAGAGAAAGGCTTTCTTTGCAAATGCTGCACCGGATGGACTGCTGCATGCTAAAAAAACAACAACCTCCAGCCAGTGAGAGGAGCCAAAGCCAGTGAGGGAGGGGGAACAGAACTGGCAATGGGAATCCAGCATGCTGCCCTCGAAGGGCAGCTGTCATTGGAGCAGAAGGCTGAGGCTCTGCAGTCTGTGGGTGTGGCAAAGACAAGCACAAAAACTTACGAAAACGTTAGAGGTGACCATTCCACCCCTTGCTGGAGATACTCCTTTGCTCCCTTTTCTATTCATTTCTATTTTAACAAGTGGTAGACAAGGGTCCCTGGAGTCCCTCTTCTCTAGAAGAGGCAGAGATTTTGCATGCTACTTTCGCCAAGTATCTAGACCGGTGGTTCTTATCCTGGGGTCCAGGGACCCTCAGGAGTGCTCAATGTCCTCACGGGGCATCCATGAAGGCTTAAAGGCTGCTCAGACCACCTCTTGCCTACAGTGCAGTGGCCATGTGACAGGAACCAAGGCAAAGGCTGGCTGGCTGGCTTGGCCTGTGCATTGCCATTGAATCCACTCCAGCCATAAACTTGCAGGAAGAAGCAGGAGAAAAGTCTTCCCTCCCAATCCAGTGCTTCTGAGGGAAGATTTCATGGATGGTGTAACTGTATTATTATTATTATTATTATTATTGTATAAGAAAAAGGGGGAAATCACCAAAGAAGAATTTAAACAGATAGCGAACACGTGTAGGAGTAAAATCAGAAAAGCTAAAGTGCAGAATGAGCTCAGGCTCACTATAGAGGTTAAGAACCATAAAAAGGTTTTTTTGGGTATGTCCGCAGCAAAAGGAGGAAGAAGGAAATGGTAGGGCCACTACGCGGAGAAGATGGCAAAATGCTAACGGGACAGAGAAAAGGCAGAATTACTCAACACCTTCTTTGCCTCAGTGTTTTCAGAAAAGGAAAAGGAGGACCAACCTGAGGATAATGGAACAGAGGACACAATAGGGGAAATCCAGCACAGAATAAGCAAAGAGGTAGTAGAGGAATACCTTCTTAATCTAAATGAATTTAAATCTCCAGGACCAGATGAACTACATCCAAGAATATGTGCTTTTGGATAAAGGTTTGTTAGATTAAAGATATATTCTTCTAGATTTACCCAATTTGTTTTAGTCGGTTGTTGGAGATTTGATGGGGGAGATATACGTTTATTATCAGTAAACTGAACGACTTGAAGTTGATAACCAAGGACATTGCTAGGTTTAGTAAGGAAGTTGATCTCGTAATTTTGGCTTGAATGTTCGTGGATATCAAAATGGCTAAGCCACCTTTTGAACACCAAGAAGAACTGTCTCATGTCCTCACCAACTTTGCCTGTGAAGTTTGTGGGATTGACAGAAGGGCTTCCCCTGAAGTCTGGACGTTCATGTGGTATTTCTTTCTCCAGGTCTCTATGGCCTTTCACTGATGGATACTTGTCCACTTAATACTTCAACTGGGCTTCGAAACAAACTAGAAACCTTTGAAGATTGTCCAATATCAGAATCATGTAATCCGACAAAGCAAATTTATAGCTAGGGCAGGGAACTTTTTTCAGCCCAGGATCCAAATTCCAAAATTTGGTAGGATCTTGGTGGTCATGTTCCAAAAGTGGGTGGAACTAAAGGCACAGGGTGGATCCAAAGCAAAATGAATGGGGGTTAGGTGTAATTGTTATTAGTTTGGAAATTATCCTCACAAAGCAAATCTTAACTCTATGCCTACGTAGAGGACTAGGATTTCCAGAAGTGCTGGCAAGGAGTGATAGTTACCTCTCACCCTCACCCGATACACTTTTTATTTGCTTCAGGGATACATAGCATAGTAGCTGGGCATTTACTAGTTAATCAAGCAGCCCTGTAGCAAATACTATGACTGACCTGAATCCTACTGATAGCCCTAACTGGATTGGACCCATTGATTCAATGGAATCTACATAACTGTTGAATCACCTTTCAACAATAGATTCAATGGATCTACTCAAGCTGGGACTCCCCTTCTTGGCCATGTGAGTAATGGGGATGAGCAATAAGAGTAATAAAATTTCAACTCCATTATCTGTCTTTTATTTCCCTTTGTTTCTGGTCCCCACATGGCCAAAAAGGGGTGTGGCCTCTGCCTGCATTGATATCTCTCTAGACCATTTTAACTGACAACAGAAATAACATCTCTGAGACAAAGGAGATTATTAGATGCGAGGGAACACACCAAAAAATCATGTTTCCAATCGCATCAGAAGATCACTAAAAGAACAGAAAGGGAGACCTTACCAGACTCCACGTCCTTCAGCCATTCCAGGGGCATAGTGCTGCCACTGCTGAGGCTTCCCATTTTCATTGACAGGGAGAAGCTGCAAATCAAAAGGGATGCCTTACTGATGGCTGCACTATGCCCCCGGGACACTGGAGGGCGTCGCAGTCTTTTGCTGCTGCTTTTGCCACTTCTGATAATCTCCAAAATGTAGGCCCATGACTCTAACATTGTCACTTTTCTTCTCCTATATGGTTTTTAACATCTTTGCCTGATGAAGAAGACAGTGAAGCTTTGAAAGCTTGCATGATGAATTTTCTGCATTTTGATTGGCCCACAAAGGCACAACTCTTTTGTGCATTTGGGGTATCATCTAGTTTATTGTGGGGAGTCTGGTGAACAACAGCTGTGATGAAGAACTGCTTTGATCATCTGAAGAGAGATGAGCTAACAATGCCTTTGCCTTTAGGTTTCATTTTGCCTCCAACTTAACACCTTCATGTGATCAATAAACCTTTGTTTTGGTGCAGCTGTGACTCCATTTCATTTTGGCAGACCCTTGAGCCTCAGTTGGCCTGGGAACTGAGTGGATCAGGGTACTGGCATCATTATAGCCTGTCTGCTCATGAGAAATCCTCAGTGAATCTTCAGTGGAAGCACCTCCTGGACTATAAACCACAACACAAGTCCATACACCAGCTTTCTAGGCTTCAAAGCAGAGCTCAGTCCCAGGCAACAGCTTCCTGGGATGCAAACCAGAGCTCAGATCCAGGGAGGATGTAAATAGCTTCTTATTTCCAGTCCCTAATTGGACATAGCCAAGAAGCTTGCAGGCTGGATGGATAATGTAAGGGAACTGTTCCACAGGCTGGTGATTTCCTATCCCCCTTCTTCCCAATACTTAAAGCTATGTCTGGGCTTCACATGAACGACACCAAACCTTAGCACAGGGAATTGCATGTGCAGTACCAATTGTACCAACTGCGCTGCTTTTGTACTACAGCTGCCACCACATCCAGGTGCCCCCAGATGTATTAGATTGCAATGCCTATTATCCAACCTAGGGAGGAGTTGCCTTGGAACTGAGCTCCTGTTTGCAGCCTAGAAAGCAGGTGTCGGAAACAGAGTTCTGGTTTATACTCCAGAACTCTGGGAGACATGTTGGGAGTTGTATTTACACATATCAGAAGGGTGCTGGGTTGGTGGGCAGCTGTACTACAGTATTTATATTTGTATTCACAACACTGCCTCTGTAGTTAACTGGTTTCAGCTTGCTTTTCTAAAGTGTGCACAGATCACACATGTGCAGTATTTTTGTGTTGTTGTGTCCTTCAATTCATTTCTGACTTATTGGGAACCGTAAGGCAAACCCATCATGGGATTTTGTTGGTATGATTTGTTTAGAGGGGGCTTGCCTTTGCCTTCCTCTGATACAGAGAGTGTGTGACTTGCCCAAGGTCATGCAGTGGGTTTCCATGGCCAAACGGGGATTTGAACCCTGGTCTCCAGAGTCATAGTCCAATGCTCAAACCACTACCACCATGCTGGCAGTATATTTAGGCATCCTTATAATATTAGCTAGAATTTAATTTACAGCAGGGATGGGAACTGTGCAGCCTCCAAATGTTGTTGAACTGCAGTTCCTAGCATTCTTCCCCATTGGCTATGAAGGTTAGGGCTACTGGGAGTTGCAGTTCAACAACATCTGGAGGGCCAAAATTGCTCACCTGTGTTGTTGGCATCCTATGGTGCAAAGTTTCAATTCATGAATAAAGTAGGAAGGAGCAGAGCATACTGTTTCACTTAGGCATCTTCATACTGTCCTGATTTGGCTGGGACAGTCCTGATTAATCCTTTCTCCCACACTTTTTCAGCTGTTTTAAAAATGTCCCATTTTCTCTCTCCTCCTCTCACATTCCCCTTCTTCTCTCTTGGCATACTTCAGTTAATGTAAACTGAGTTCAAATAACAAAGTAGTTTGCATTCAATTAACTCAGCAGGGGAGAGAGGAGAGGTGGGACAGAGTGCTGTCCTTCCCAGTAGGCTTAAGCTAAAGCAAAATGCTGCAGCCGTTTCTAGCTTGTGTGTTCTTCTCTACTAATTACCTTTGCCATCTTGACTACACTTTGATGTTGGTTGGTCACATGTGAACAGCTTTTTATCTGTGAAATGCTGGAGAGTATGCAGCTCAAAACAGTTCCCTTGATGCCATTTTTTTACTCTGAAGAGTGGTGATGGATAGCCCTCAAAAGCAAGGCAAGTGCAGATCAAGTGATACTGAACAGCTGAACTCTTGCACGATTCCCTTTATGTTCCAAATCTTTTCAAGACCCCCCCCTTCTTAACAAACAGCACCTTTCAAGAGGCATTGTTTCAAAGCAGAGCTGATTAACGCTTTGAAAAGGTGGACACAATTCTCTTTCCAGCTTGTCATGTTATTGTTAATATTGAATGATTTGTGTGAGAGATTAATCCAGCTATGGAGAGCAGAAAGCCAAGCAGCAGTGCCCAAATGCTCTTTCAAAGAAACAATTGTGGGGAAATACATAAAACTGATTGAAAGCAGAAAGCAATTGACCTCTCTTAACTACTGGTCATCACCAAATTGTGTTGTATTTTACCAATGACATGCACCAAAAAACATCCTTATTGTTTACAATTATGTACACTTTATTCCTGTGTTGAATCCATTTGAGAATGATTGAGAAAGTTATGTCTATCATTTCATACTGAGCATGAGAATAATAGCAATGCAATTGGGTAAGGCAGGGATGGAATTGGTCACTTGGCACCCACAATGGACCCAGACAGACAGACTGAAAAACTCAAAGTCCCTGGTTTCGCTACTGCCCTTTCTGTTTTTAAAAATTTACTTTTGTAAGTCTAGATGATGTTTTCCCCATCCTGAAATCTTCCCAGTGAACTCCGAGCACTTACAAGGTCTTTTTATTCCCACTCCCCAGATCAGTTTAAAATAACCCAGTATTTTCTGAAAAGAAACGTATCTTTCCATGGCTGGCTGGCTGTATTATTATTCCAGAACAAACTAAGATGGCCACCACCAAGAAACGTAATGATTGTTCCAGGACAGCAGAGTCAACATAGATCATCTACATGAAGAGAAAAAACCTGGAATATCTTGTAGTAACGGCATTTCACAGCAGCAGCGGCATGTCTTAATAGCTTTTTTGGCCTCGGAAGCCCCCATCAACTTTGCGAGTGATTTACTCATGTTAGTTCTTTGCTGCTGCAGTTTAAAAAAGAAAGACATTGTCCAAGGTGCACTGGAGCGATACAGTGATTTTCTGATTTAACAGGAAAGCAAAACAAAAAATAACCACTTGTTTTATTGCCTTAGCAATCTCTAACTAAGGTGAAAATCCAACATGGCAGCAGTGGACACTTGACCTGTTAGCAAGCCCCACCCCTGCTCTCACCCAGCCAATCAGCTTTGTGATTCCCTTCGAATTGCTTGTTGGAGGATTGTCCTAATGAGTAGAGATGCACACACTCCTCACTGTTTTTTTTTTAAAGTACGGAGAAAGCCATGAAGGCTTTTCCTTCGTTGTTTTTGTCATTTGGGGCCCCCTCCTTCCAAATAGTGTGGATTTATGCAGGATCCCATTTAAACAGGTAGGATTCCCAGTGAATTCCATGAGGGTTTTTAAAAAACCATTTAGACAACCTTCAAGTGAGGGAAAGAAGAATGCTAGCAAGAAAAGAAAATGATCCTAATACTTAATTAGTGTAAGGTTGCTAAAGCACTTTAATGGTTTGACTATAATTCTTGAATAATAATTAAAAGGAACTGGGGGGAAATTGGTGAAAGACAATTTTTGAAACATTGCTTGAGTCTAGATATGACATGTGATCAGTGGGAGGTGGAAGGGCACAAAAGGGGAGGGAGGGAGAGAGGGGGGGAGGGAAACCCCGGATATTTTAAAAAAGAGTTTGGAAGCAAAACCATGAATGTGCAAGTCAAATCAAAACAAAAGTAACTGGAGAGGCTCAACACTTCAGGGACTTTTTTCCCTTTCAGGATAAGCCAAATATGTCTACAAAGGCTGGAAGGGCGGGGGGGGGGGATGAAATGGAGGGATGAATTCCAGCAGCCTTGAATATCTAACTATTTTTAGAGCAATCATATCATCAGTAAGAGTGGTCTGGAGAACAAATCATCAATATGTTTTATTACCTGGGAGACTTGTAATTTGTAAGTTAGAACCAGATTTTGTAATTTAGGAGACTTGGAGAAGATTGAACCTTCTTGAGGAAGTGGGGGCCATCCATGTTTATTGCTCCATAAAAACATACTAGTGAATGGCTTTCAGCCTGTGTGCACTATGCTCAAAGGCTCTGGGATCTTCTCTGACTTTACCACCTTGCAAGTACATGGCGGAGAAGTGAGGATACTTTCCCAAGAGGTCAAAAGTTGATGTGCATAATGGTCATGCTTTGAAGTGCTTTTAATTCTATTGATACTTTAATTATAGCCAAGATCTTTATGAATCTGTAGCTACTGTGCAAAAACAACATTAGTGAATTGCAAAGACGCACCTCCAGGTAAGAGTTCTGATGTATGTCAGGTTCTCCTGTTGTGCTCTGGCAATTCCTACCTGGTGTCCTGATGTTCATCAGTGTCCATTGCATATCTGGCTGTGGTGCATCAGTCGCTTCATGTTGGAATTCATGCGCCGGAACATCACTGCACTCCCTAAAGTAATAAGGACATTGCAAAACTTCTCAATTCAGTTTTGCACAGACATAAGGATGTTTACAAAGAAAAAAGTCCCAAATAGAATGCCAGCCAATACTTTTCACTTTTGTATAATGTATATTTTTGAACCGTATCTGTTTTAACTTTTTGCAAGCCACCTCAGACTGGGAAAGAGCAGGATATGAAAAAATCATCATCATCATCATCATCATCATCATCACCATCCTACATGTTTTTCAAATTTTAGAAGAAATGTGCTTTCAGGGGCCAAAATATTGGTTGACAAGCCTTGAGACTCTTCACTGCTAATGTTTAACCCATTTACTGCTTCTGTATCATTCGGGATTTTGTCTCTTTCCTAAAGTGATCATAGATAGTCAGAGGTCACATAGTAACAGTAACAAAATCATATTGATATGATTTTCTTACTAGGGAGCCCTGGTGGTGCAGTGGTTAAATGCTGGTACTGCAGCCACAATGTTGTGAGTTCGATCCCAGAGGGCTCCAAGGTTGACTCAGCCTTCCAGCCTTCCAAATGAGCTCCCAGCTTGTTGGGGGCAATTAGCTAACACATTATAAACTGCTCAGGGAGTGCTTTGCACTGATAAGCAGTACAGAAATACAAATGCTATTGCTATTGCTATGTATTTAATCACATTAGGCTCAATGCTGACATCATGGAAAGCAAATAAAGCCAGTTGAGGCTGAGGGCAATAATTCCTGGTTTGTTCATGGCGCTGATGCTATGGATGACTTGTGTGTTATGGTGGCACAGCCAAGCAGGCTGTATGCTAATGTTGTGGCAGGAAATTAAACCCAATCTGGAATTTGAGCAATGGTTCCTGAATAGGTGGATATTTTCATTCTCTTTGATAGCAACTCTGGATAAATCACCAAAAGAGAGGAGCCATTGATGATTCTGCCTCCCCCGCCCAAAAAAAATTACAAGTACATCTAATTTCACCATCCATATTTCTTTTCCTAACATAGTTTCAGATGTCACAGGCTGCTGGTAGTTAAAAAAGTAAACGTTTTATTTGCTTTCTATCTCCTCAGATGCCAAGATTGACAAAGAGATCGATCACAGATTTGCAAAGGCATATAGTGCATTTGGAAGACTTCACAAAAGAGTCTGGAGCAATAAACACCTTAGGCAAAGCACAAAAATCAGTGTGTATAGAGCCATTGTACTGTCTATCCTCCTTTATGGATCTGAAACATGGGTCACCTATCGCCACCACCTACGACTCCTCGAGCGCTTTCATCAGCGCTGTCTATGCACAATCCTAAATATACACTGGACTGACTATGTGACGAATGTTGCTGTCCTTGAGCAAGCAGGGATCACCAGCATTGAGGCCATGATATTGAGAACACAGCTGCGCTGGGCAGGGCACATTTCTAGGATGGAGGACCATCGCCTCCCCAAAATAGTATTCTACGGTGAACTCGCCATGGGTCAGTGTAAGAGGGGCGCTCCAAAAAAGCGATACAAAGACTCCCTGAAACAACATCTCAGGCTCGGCCAAATTGATCACCAACAATGGTCCGCCATGGCCTCACATCGGGAGGCATGGGGACGCACTATCCACAATGCTGCAGCCTTATTTGAGAACTCACGACGAACAAGTCTTGAAGAGAAACGACAACGTAGAAAGAATCACAACCCAAAAACATCACCCAAGGAGACCTTCTGCTGTGCTTTCTGCAACCGGACTTGTTTATCTCGGATTGGCCTCTTTAGTCATCAGCGCGCTTGCAGAAAGCGCGGGATGAGTCCTTCCTGAAACTTCGTTTGCAAAGAAAAACCAGAGATCTATCAACTTGGGAAAAAATAGAGTACCAGCATTCAGGTCAAGGCTCTAGGAGGCCCACTGCTCATTCTTGCAGGATGTCAACATCATTACGTACTAGAGCTATAGGTTAGCTGAGGGATGGCAGCCATGACCAGCAGAACTTCTGGTGGATGGTCCTGGCAGATGATGTTGGTGTTCTGCATCTGGCTATTAGACACTTTTAAATGCCCACTGCTCTCCACCAGACACTAAATATCCATGGAGTGGGAGCTTCAGCAGCTAAAAGGTAAGTCCAGGATGGGGTGAGAGAGCAAACTATGGCAGTTCCACTTGTGTAGAACTTTACAATATATCTTCCAATGCAGGGTTTTTGCCTCTGTCTCTCTGTCAAGTATGTATTTCACTGTTATAAAGCTTCCTCTTCACTGAAGCCAGCCTATAAAGATGATTCCAAACTCCAACTTCACTATATGATAAGAAATGGGGAGTATTATTATCTAGTTTTAAAAGTTAGAATAATAGAATTATAGGAGATTATCAGACACATTAAAAACTACCTGAGAGGAACACAAAGATGACATTCCTGTACTGCAATTGGGACCCATTTTTAGATGATGTTGTGCTCATCACGTTCTCCTCCAGTGCTTCTGCAGTTAGCAAGGTGGTGCTTTTCATTGATGGGAATTACCCGTCAATGAAAAGTGCTGCCTTACTAACTGCTCCAGCACAGGAGGAGAACACAATGAGCACGAAGACGTCTGAAAATGGGTCCCATTCACGGGACAGGAATGTCATCCTCGCGTTCCTCTCAGGTAGTTTTTTATTGTGTCTGATAATCACCATAGAGTTGGAAGAGATCCCAAGGGCCATCCAGTTCAACCCCCTGCCATGCAGGAATGCACAACCAAAGCACTCTTGACAGATGGCCATCCAGCCTCTTTTTAAAGTTTAAAGTTATGTCTTGTCCATGAATTAAACCAGTTGTGGTACTACATGTAAGTGGGTATATTGCATTGTAGTGGCAATAACAGTGTTAACCAGATTGTGCAAACTACATAAAAATTCACCCCTGTGGCTTATGCCTGGTGCTCTCAACATTTCTATAGTTAGTCACAAAACTGGCTGTTAAAATATTTATAAATCTACGTGGAGAATTCCTATTCAGTGAGAATGCTATCAGCAATCTTTGTTTTAATTTCCCCCAGAGTTCCTAGGACATTATTAAAGTCATTGTGATTTGTAATACAGTTTTTATTTTGCATTTAAAATATGTAGTAACTTTAAAGTTAGAGAGATTGTATTGAAAAAAAGTATTTTGACACTGAAACACCACAAAAATCTATGGCAGCAGGTGCTTTGCATTCAAAATATTTGATCTCATCCAGTAAGTATTTCTGAAGCTTTATGAAAAGAAGAAACCTATCCAACAAAGTGAATGTGCCAGTAGGAGTCTTCCAATTTGTGCATCCTTTGAGAACACAGTAAAAGGAACTCTGACTATGTAATGTTGTTCTCTCTCTCTGGCTTTTCTTCGCAAACGAAGATTCAGGAAGGACTCATCCCGCGCTTTCTGCACACATCCTTGTGCAGAGACTTGTTCGGCGTGAGTTCTCAAATACGGCGGCAGTATTGTGGATAGTGCATCTCCATGCCTCCCAATGTGAGGCCAGGGCGGACCATTGTTGCTGATCAATTTGGCCGAGCCTGAGATGTTGTTTCAGGGAGTCCTTGTATCGCTTTTTTGGAGCGTCCCTCTTACGCTGACCTGTGGCGAGTTTACCATAGAGTACTATTTTTGGGAGGCGATGGTCCTCCATCCTAGAAATGTGCCCTGCCCAGCGCAGCTGTGTTCTCAATATCATGGCCTCAATGCTGGTGATCCCTGCTTGCTCAAGGACAGCAACATTCGTCACATAGTCAGTCCAGTGTATATTTAGGATTGTGCGTGTACTTTCAGGTCAATTCCAGTTTATGGCAACCCTCTCCTAGTATTTTCTTGGCAAGATTTATTATTCAGTGAAGATTTGCCATTACCTTCCTCTGAGGTTCACAGAGTGTGTCTTGCCCAGTCCTGTGGTTTCCATAGCTGAGCAGGGATTCCAACCCTGGTCTCCCATAGTCTTAGGACATTGTCACACCAACCTCTCTCCCACATCAGTCAATCTAGTTTAATTACACAAGCATACCAGTTTTGCATCAATCTTTAACACACTTTCCACACTTTTCCACACTAGCACTGCTTTGGTGATCCATGGTGGCACAATCTGCTTTCTGCACCACCACCATAACTCTGGCTTCTGATCCCTGCACGCCCTACCCGGCACATGCCTATCTCCCGGGTGAGGGAGGACTGTTATTCCTTCTTTTTTTTGGGGGGGGGGGGGGAAGAAGCTGCCTCTTCGTAGCAGCCAAATAAAAAATGAGAGTCATTCCTTGTGGAGAGACATTTGTCATTCCTTCTTGGGGGTGGTGGCAGCTTTACCCTTCTGCACCTGGCAAAGAAGGAATACCAGTCTTTCCTTGCCTGGCCCTACTGGTCCCCTCCAAATGCGTTTGCACTGCAATCCCTATATTGACTGGGGATTGTTGCAGTGGTAGCTACTGGATTTTGTATCAGTGGAGGTGCAGTGAATCTGTTCTGGGTTTCAGTCCAGATTTTAAAAACATGATCCAAGGTGTTGAACCATATCCCCAAAATCGTCTCACCACCTTACATAACTCCTTTAAAGTCTGGACTAAAACCCAGAATGGATTCACTGCCCCACTGATATGGAAGCCATTATCTACCTCTACATTGCAGGCTGCGAAGCTAGGGGATACTGGTGTGGATGGCAAGAAGACTGAACGTTTAGTGTGGTAGGTACTCCGAGACCTGAAGTTTCCTTAAACCAATGAAAGCAGCATTGAGATTACCTTCATAAAGAGTTGAGAGATTTCTGCTTCTACCAAAGCAACAGTAAGATGTATTGCATGTATGTGTCCAATACAGGACTGAAGTTGGCAAGAGCACTATAGTTCACTCAGTAACTGGATTAAGGTACAGTTTGAAGGTGTTAACTTATTAATAGTGGCTGTGTAATGGAGTCTCTGTGCCAGCCATATGAGTCCCTAGAATCACTGAAATAGAAGTTAAAGTGGGTTAGCCATGTGGTTTCATGGAAATATAAAAATAACTGGAGAGAAAATGCACAGTTCAAGTCCAGGTTGCAGAAAGTTGAGAGAGATAACCCAGTTTTTTTTCACAATGGCTAGACAGCAAATATGAAGAACTGGCAAACATTTTAAAATATAAATTATCTATCAATTTTACAGCAAATGGATAGCTTACAATAATCAATTAAACAATTAGTAATCCTGCACAATCTGAGTCAGGTTTGCAAAGGGGTAGGTTCTACTGCATTCAAAGAGGACTCCCTGCTAATAAGTATATGTACTACAATCCTAATTACACAAAAAAGGGAATAAATCCTATTGAACTCAGGTGGAGTATCACACTGTACTGCTAAATAACTTGCATTTGTAAACTCAGTTAACTCTAAGATGTACTTGCTTAACTGCAAATTCTGGACTGAAGTGTAGATAATATAACTCATATTTTATAATTTTTCCAAATGGAACGTTGGGAACTATGGGGGCATGGGATGGATTCAAAGACACTGTTGCCTTTACAAGCAATGGTGAATTTAGATTAATTGGCATGGTTTTAAATTAAATTAAATTAAATTAAAGATATTGAATTGAATGTGGGGCAAGATCCTCCATCTGGAGACATAGCTACAATGATGGAGCTCCATCATCATAGCTATGCTTCCTGATGTGCCCTCCCAAACACACAATGAAAGTGCCCCCCAAAATCTACCTTAGAAGCCAGGCAGTGCCACCAACAAGGATTTCTGAGGTACTGGGCAGCAGACAGTGGATGAAGAAGCATCCCACCTATGCCCAGCAGAGAGGTACTTTGCAACAAGCACTTCCTTGCTGGAAGAGGGCTAGACACTTCTTCATTCATTGTCCATGTTCCAGCACCTTGGAAATCCCTATGTTGGTGGTGCTGCCTGGCTTCTTACATAGGGGGCACTCTCAACATGAATTCAAAAAATTATAATGTTGTAAGTTCAGCTTACAAGATTGTCAGTATTGAACAGGATGACAGCCATTGTGTAGATATCCAGGGGGCAATTCATTGAGTTTCATGGGGAAATGTTGAATGTCACAAGCTGATAGCTTTCAATAAAAAACTGGATATGAAGAAGAAATCAGCGGATGAGATTGTGGAGTAGATCATGGGGAGAGAGAGAGTAGATCTCTGGCTGATTTGCAACAGATCAGCAAGTATTTTTGTCTTCTAGCTACAGTATATAATACAGTTGCCCCTCCACATCCGTGAATTCAGCATTCATGGTTTTGATTATTCGCGGTTTTGGGAGGGCCCCCCGGGCCCCCCAAAACCATGACAAGGGGCCTCCAGAGGCCCAGCGAAGGCCCTGGGGGGAGTGGGGAGGGCCGGGAAGGCCTCCGCAGGGCCTTTGGAGACCCTCCGGAGGCCCCACAAAGGCCCTGGGGGGGAGTGGGGAGGGCCAGGAAGGCCTCCGCGGGGCCGTCGGAGACCCTCCGGAGGCCCCACGAAGACCCTGGGGGGGGAGTGGGGAGGGCCGGGAGGGCCTCCGCAGGACATTCGGAGACCCTCCGGAGGCCCCACGAAGGACTTGGGGGGGGAGGGGGGAGGACTGGAGAGGCCTCCGCAGGGCCCTGCGAGCCCCTGCGAAGGCCTTGGGGGGAGTGGGGAGGGCCGGGAAGGCCTCCGCGGGGCCTTCAGAGACCCTCCAGAGGCCCCGCGAAGGCCTTGGGGGGGAGTGGGGAGGGCTGGGAAGGCCTCCACAGGGACTTCGGAGACCCTCCGGAAGCCCCACGAAGGCCCTGGGGGGGAGTGGGAAGGGCTGGGAAGGCCTCCGCGGGGCCTTCGCAGACCCTCCAGAGGCCTCGTGGAGGCCTTGGGGGGAAGGGGGGAGGACCAGGGAGGCCTCCGCGGGGCCTTCAGAGACCCTCCAGAGGCCCCGCGAAGGCCCTGCAGGGGGAGTAGGGAGGGCCAGGAAGGCCTCCGCGGGGCCTTTGGAGACCCTCCAGAGGCCCCACAAAGGCCTTGGGGGGGAATGGGGAGGGTCGGGAAGGCCTCCGTGGGGCCTTCGGAGACACTCCGGAGACCCCGCGAAAGCCTTGGGGGGGGAGGGGGAGAGCCAGGAAGGCCTCCGCGGGGCCTCCAGAGACTCTCTGGACACCCTGTTGAGGGCTTGGGCGGGAGGGGGGAGGGCTGGGGAGGCATCCACGGGGCCTCAGGAGCCCCAGGAAGGCCTAGGAAGAAAATGGGGAGGCGGGGGAAAGCGACTATGGGGCCTCCGGGGGCCCCATGGTCGCTATGGCGGGGAGGGGGAGCAAACAATATTCGTGGATTTTTCACATTCACGGGGGTCCATGGAACGTAACCCCCGCGAATGTGAAGGGACGACTGTAATCACAACTAAAATGTAAAAATAAATTAAACCTGTGTCCATGACTGTTTTTGAGTTATTTGCTTATCTTTAAACTTTCAGTGATCTCAGGGTTTGTCTA
Source organism: Gambelia wislizenii (assembly GCA_030847615.1). Lineage (NCBI taxonomy): Eukaryota > Metazoa > Chordata > Lepidosauria > Squamata > Crotaphytidae > Gambelia > Gambelia wislizenii. Next base: position 121,311,048 of record JAUMIR010000001.1, read on the forward strand.
GATGGTGAAAATACTCCTCAAAGAATGTGAGGAAAACACCTTTTGTCCCAACGAGAAGTGAACGAGCTTCACAGTATTTGAAAGCCCCCCCCCCCCGCACAAAAAACACCATATACTGCACAGGATGAACCTTTGCAGATTTTCCCAAAGTTTTTAAAATAATGTGTAGAAATGTACATTACCACTCGTTTTGACAGCTGAATTGCAGCAGAGTGCATTCTCAGTGAGGCAGAAGTGGAAAGCTGTTTGGTCTGATGTGCGTGGTTGGTGGGCTTGCCAACAATGAAGTGGCTGGAAGTGCCATTTTGGAGTTTTGCGTTGTCAATTGTGCACTTTTTTTCCTGCATGGAGGCAACCAAACAGCTTTTTTAAGTGGAAGGTCACACTTGCACACTTTTGATTTATAGTTTAAAAAAAAATACTGTGCAGTGGTGACAACTTGTGGAGAATAATAATGTGAGTAATTTACTCTCAGCCACCATCTTGATTCACAAGCATGGCTGTGTGTGTACTTCAAACACGGATAGCTTTGCATACCAGTGAATTTGCCAAAGGACTGTGGAGACAGGTGAACACTGCTGCAAATTTGCATTAATGCGCAGCGATCCACATTATATCTTCTCATCTAGACAAAGTTTTGTCTGTAAAACAGTGCAGATCCATCTGCAGAGATTCAGACGTAGATTTGCATTTGTATATGCAGACTATTTCAATTTATGTCTCATATGGTATAATAGCACAGCTTGTAAAAGTTACTTTTTGGATTACAACTCTCTGAATTCCCAACCATCAAGGCCCCAGTAGACAATAGATAACTGGCACCACCCCTAGTCACCATTTTTCACCTTGTTCTGATTGATGGACCTTGGGATTTTAGTTAAAAAAAATGAAAGTAGCTCCTGCAAGTCTGAGGTCTGCTCAGCTCTGGACAAAATGCCAGTTGAAGTTGTCCCAGCATCATGGTTCTTGCCCAAACGTTTATCCATTAATGTATCAGGCAAGCACCTTGTCAATGTGAAGCATACATCACAAGCAGTATAAATGCTACCTTCATATCCCCTCACATTCCCTCAAATGCAATATTTTTCAGATGAGTCAGTTCACATAGTCAGCTGTGATGTTCAGGCTTGTGTGAAGTGACTCTATGGCAGTCACCAAAGAACCCACGGGAGAAATTTGCTTGAATATGTATTAGGTAGGAGGATGTCATGGTAGAAAGCAAATGAGTTGGAAACAGGGTTTGCTTTTAATTTTCAGTTTACTTAATTGCTTGAATGTGTCTTAAGAGTATGGGCTGAGTCCCCTGTTCCACTATTCTTCCCACACAAGACTCTCAGGGCTTCCTTATCAGCATCAGCTAGCAAAGACTTAAGCAGCCATATCTAATGATCTGTAATGCTAGGTGGTAAAATCCACATGTACTGTGTGTCTGAAATGGGCTGCAAATGAGACTCCCTAACGAGAAGCAACTCCTGAATGGCGCATTCCTTTTTAATAGTACCACCTTCTGTTTCTATGGCAACAGCACATCTTGTTTGTTGCTTGCAAGACATGGATTTGCTCCTTATTATTAAAATAGATTGTGGACTATTAACATTACCTTTAAAACTTAGAGCTTCTGTCCGCTTTTGGGCACAGGCGATTATTAATCTCCTCACATGTAAGAAACAAAATCTGCATGTCAGGTATGCTCTGTAATTACTGGTTATGGAGGATTAGGAAAGTTAATTGTCTCTCAAAAACAGCCCCCTGAGCAGTGACTAGATTATTGTGCCATGGTTAGGAAATTTATAATGCTTCCACTATACAAGAGAGAGTCTGCACCTGAAAATTACAAATGGTACATCTACGGTATATTAAGCCATGTCTCTGAATGTGCTATTCCATATCATTTTAAATTGTTGCCTGTATAATGTTTCAAAATTGCACAAACTCAGAATTGTTAGAATATTCCAGATGTAAAAAAGAAGGAAAAAAATCCCACATACCTACTAGTAGCTGCAATTCAATAACTGCTGCGTTATATAAATGACTAGAAAGCATTATATTATGAAAAAAGACAATTCTCAAGAAGTCTGGGGTACTCTCCAACAAAATTTTCATCATCCCAACCTCAGATTCTTTGGGAATGCCATGACAATTGGAGTAGAATCCTATACTCACATATGTGGGGGAAAGCCCCACTGAATTCAGTAAGACATATTTCTTAGTTGACACGATCAGTGGAGTTGTATTTAAAATCAAACTGCAATCTCATGTGTATGTGAGAACATACAAGCATGAACAAATTAGTCCCTGCCCCCTCTGATGTTGCCCTCTTTACTTAGAGGGCAATAGTCTGAAAAGGAGAGATTCTGCTACACATGGCAGCTTCCATGTGATCAAAACCCTACAGAACCAGGTGTGCTGATAATGTGGAGAGGCTGTTAAGTGTAGAGGACAGAGGCCTCCTCAGGCTACTGCTTTCCATAAGAAAATGACACTGGAAGAGGTGGGGCTAGCCTGCTCTCTCTGCTCATATTTTCATGTTAATTCCATGTTAAACACCTGAATAGGCTCAGGTATCACTGAATTAGTTGCTGAGCATTTAGATTCTACAGTATATTCCTAGTACAGCCAGAGAGAATCTTTGCTTTCTGAAAGGCCACTGAACCATGGGAAAAGTAAATCAGATTGGGGGAAGTGTGGACTTCAGGCCGTTTGAATGCCCAGGGACCCTTTCCACCCACCTTGACAGAAACATGTCAGAAACATTTCTCAGCCTCAATGGCAAATAATGGCCCCAGGGGCTTCTGAGGGATCAACCTCTTCCAGGCCTCTTTTAGGCCAAAAAAGTCATCTGTAGAAACTGGAAGTTATTTCACATTCTGCAATGTGAAATAGGGGACAAAATTATTCCAGAGTGGAGGTTGTTTGGGGCTTAGAAAGGTGTATGTGGTCCCCAAGATCCACAGGAGGGCAAAGGTGGTTCCCAGACTCCCAGAAATTTCCAATCCTGGTCTAGAACCAATAGTGAGTAGGGCGAGAGCCAGACCAGGAGCCCAAGTCAATGGCAGGCTAACCCAACGTGGGTGGATGGAGCCAGAGTCAAAAGTAGGTGATGCTATCTCTCTCTCTCTCCCCATTTCTCTCTCTCTTTCTTCATAAGACTTTATCAGACCACCCTCTTGAAAAGTTCTTTTGCTGGCATATTATGAAACCTTTTATGCCAGCAAAAGAATTCCCCCACTACCAGATCTACCTCAGCCAATGTCAGAAAGGCAGTCCTGGCAGTAACAGAGCACAAACAGAGCTCAGTTTACTTTTGGATTCCAAATCTCAGAAGATGTGAGTGTGGCAAATTCAAAAATTAAAGCAAAATAAACACATAAAACATACACACACACATAGAAACACACTTTCAAAGTCCCAAGTACAGAAGGGGGGTCATAAAAAGAGCATCCCCTACCTCGCTGTCATGATCTCACCCGGAAGTGTTCTGTCATTGACATTGTATTCCTGTGAGCACTAAGGCACAAAGTTTCAAACGCCAGCAATGCCAGCAACAAAGCACCACAGGAGATCAATTGACGGCTTGGCCCGTCAATAAAAAGGAACGGGTTTTTGACAAGGCATAATCATGAAAGGACGACATTGTATGGTATGCACGCCCTTTCATGATCATCAGGCATCGTTATGATGCCAGATTTGCCTGGTGAGCAACTGTGGCAGGGCCAAGGGTCTCTTTTGTGGATGGCCAGGTACAGTATTTGAGGTCAGGGCTTTTTTTTTTTTTTTGGTAACCCAATAATTAATTTAATAATAACATTAAATAAATATTAAGCAAAGGACCTTGCATGCCAGGATACTCCACCAGGTAGATAAGATGGTGCCTGGGAAAAAGGAAAGTGTGTGGCCTGCCCTCATCAGCAAGCACACACGTGCAATTTATATTGTCTAGGCAGTAGGACAGAATTAGGCTTTACACCTTTGTTTTGCTTGTCTATCTAGTCATCTTGGTTTCTTGTTACCCAATTCCTCTCCCCATTTTCACTGGGCCAAGTAGGATTTTTTTGCCTTTGTCCAACATTAAGTGGGGAGAGAGATTTGAACGTCTGGCAGAAATCTATTGTGTGTGGGGGGGGAACCAATTTCCCCCAAAGCCTTTTTTTCCAGAAAAATGGGGGTGGGGAAGGAGAATTATGGGGGAAAAAATTAGAATGATGAAAAAATGTTTAAGACAGGGTGTTCACAGACATATCACTGCCAAATCATTTCTAAAAGCTATGTAAGAGGAAGACATTTATGTTTCTTTGATTGATTGATTGATTTTTTAAAATTATTTTTTATTATCACTTTTGTAACTTCCTCTTTTGACACCTTTGGAATAAGTTCTTCTTATTCGCTACTTTATTCAACCTCATTTAACAATAACAATTTTCTTTTTGGCTTTGCTAGAATTCATTCTTTTCATACCTGTTTCTCCCTTCTTTTGTGTACCCTTTATTTCTAAATTAATTCCAAATCTGCTTTGCTCATATTAACAACAAATTCTCTGTGTCATATCCTACTCCCCTTTTTTCCCATAACCTCAACACCGGGAGCCATTTCTCTAAAGATTTATCTTTAGTGTATTATGTAATTTAGATGTCAAAACATCGAATTCTAACATGTCTTGTGTCTTAACGATCCATTCCTTAAAGGTAGGTGATTCAATTGTCTTCCACTTTTGGGCTATCAATAACCTAGCCGCCGTTATTAAATAGAGCAATATTTTCCAGTATTTCCCTTCCTCTTTTTTCCCCATAAAACTAATCATGTTTAATAAGTAAATCTCCAGTTTTGCCTCAAATTTAATCTGTAAGGTTTCTTCACTTATCTTACGGACTCTTTCCCAGAACATTTTAATTGCCTTTCAATGCCACCATATATGTATGAAGGAACCAGTGTTGTTTTTACACCTCCAACAATTGCTGTTTTTCGATTTATTCATTTTGCTAAGCCTTAGTGGGGTATGATAAAATCTGCTAACTACTTTCATATAATTTTCCTTCAAATTGATCTTTATTAATTTGTAATTCTGATTTCTCTCCATTGATGATTTTTTGGGCTTTTTGGTCCACATATAATTGTTCTATTCGTTTGATGAAGTTCCTTCCCATATACATCTTTCTTATTATTTCTAGCATAAAGTCCCATTGAACATTATCAAATGCCTTCTCCGTGTCTACGAACAGCATTGCTAGTTTTTTCTCATTATACATTTTGAAATATTCAAATGAGATCTATGACCATTCTTGTATTGTTTCTTATCTGCTTTCCTTGAATAAATCCATTCTGGTCTTCATGTATTATTTCAGCTAGCATCATTTTAAGTCTGTTTGCCAGTATCATTGTGTATATTTTATAATCCAGATTGAGTAATGATATAGGCCTATAGTTGGATACGTCTCTCCTGTCCTTCCTTCTATTGGTATGAGTGAGATTTTTGCCATTGATCATGTTTCCAGACTACCTTTGCTTTCAATTTCCTTAGAAGTTTTATATAATGGAATAATTAATTCACTTTCCAGACTTTTATAATAGAAGGCTGAGAACCCATCAGGTCCTGGCGCACTATTCATATTTTATCAATTGATTGACGTGGATATTTCTTCTCTTGTAATTGGCTCATTTAGCTTTTTTTCTGTTCTGATGTTAATTTTATCAATTCTTGTTGAACTAGATATTTTCCCATATTTTCCTTGTCTTTTTTGTTTTTCCCTTTGTCTTCAAATAGATTTCTGTAGTATTCTTGGAATGCTTCTTTTATTTCCTTCTGCTTTGTGAGTCTTCCATGCTTAGCATTTACTTCGACTATCAATGTCCTCTGCTTTTTTCCTTAGTTTATATGCCAACCACTTCCCTGATTTGTTGGCCTGCTCAAAATTAACTTGTCTCATGCTCTTCAGTTGTTTTTCTATTATTGTTAAATTCTCCATATTTGTTTTTGTACTAGTTTTATTTGTCTAATCAAGTCTTTTCAATCTGGATTGTCTCTTAATTCTTCTTCTCCTTTTGTTAGCTCTTTATCCAAATAGCACACTCGTTCGGACTTAGCTTTTTAAATTTCTGATCTAATGCATTTTATGTTCCTAAGTAAGTGATTTGCAATCAGTACAGAGTGCCAATATCGCAATTTTCATTTTTCCTGAAAATTTCCAAGATTTTCTGAAAAAATGAAGGAAAATGACCCCCCCCTTTGGCTTTAAAATTTCAAGAAATTTTACATCTTTAGATGGGGCTTTTTTTTTATTTTTTACTTTCTTTATCCCAAATGAAGTGAGAGGTGTTTGTTACAGGAGAGTGGATGTTCTTAATTAGGTTATTGATTCATTCTTTAAAAGATCTGTATGGATAGACAGATAGTCAAGACCAGGTAGAACTCTACAGAGATTTAATTGGTCTCTGGTTAGTGAAAGATGAGGATCCAATAAATCATATAGAGAAAGTTCTTTGCTTACTATACAAATTATCTACAGCAGGAGGAAAGCTGGATAATCAACAAAAGGGTGGTGATTTGCTGGAATCTTTACCAAAGGAATTTTCTCTCTATTTCTGTGATCAATGCAATGAAACAATCCCTATTCAAAAATATAATGGGAAGATTCAGAGGCTTGTCACAAAAGGGAAGGGAAGCGTCAGTACAGTCCAATAATAGCAGCTCCCATCCTACCTTACCATATAACATCAGCATTCTACAGCTGTTCTTCTGGAAAAATCCATTAGAAAAAAGACTCATATTTACCACTGTCTCCCATTGGACTGAAAAGGAAGAACAGCTGTAGAACATCAACATCATGTGGTAAGTCAGGATGGGAGGTGCTATTATTGGGCTGCACTGCCACTTCCCTTCCCTTGTGCGATAAGCTTCTCAGAAAGGAGTTTGAGCAACTGCTATTACATGGGAGATGGAATGAGAATGCCTCATCTGCTATTTTGAATTTTGACTCACAAACTGTCTCAAATTACAGCTAAAGGTAAACAACAGGAAAAGAAATTTGCATATGAACCACCTGGAGTTCAATCAGTAAAGAGGGATAGTCTTGATTGCAGTAACTGTGGTCAGAATGGACATTTTCTAAGAGACTGTTACAATAACCGATAAGAAAAATCAGCTTATGAGAGCTCTCATTTTAAACAAGAAGAGCTTGCAAGTAAAGCAAGAGAGCAACAGAAGTGAAATGATTCAAATCATTTTAAGCAAAAGGTTTATAGCATCCAGAATAACTCTAAAATTAAAACCTGGCTAATAGATAGCAGTGCTTCTTCTCACATGAGTTCTAGTAAAAATACCTTCAATAACCTGAATTAATATGAAGTTGGAAATGTATGTGGGGCAGATGGAAAAAAACACAGCAATAAATGCCATAGAAATGGTGTTTTCTACTGTAATTCAAAATATGAAAATAACACAGTTGAAGCAACAGGTATTTTATATATTCTAGATGTAGATGGACATGTTCTAAGTGTTTCTGTTTTAACGAACAATGGTTCTGAAGTCCATTTCAGTGGCAACTTGTGCACAGTAACTCATCATGGACGCTCCTGTGTCAGAGCAATTAAGAAAGAAGTTATTTTTGAATTAGACTCCACTAGAGAACAAGCAAATGAGGAAGATGCAATACAGTGCAGATTGTCTTGAGTGGCACAGACACCTTAGACATGACATAAATGCCATACTAGACCTGGAAAGAAAAGATTTGTCCAAAGACATAAAGGTAAAAACATGTAATAGTGGCAATATCAAATATGCAAATTGCATAAAGAAACAGCACTAGGCTATCCATTCCCTGGAAAATTGAAAACCAATCAAACAGCCACTGGAGTTGTATATACTGACCTGCATGGACCCACTGAGATTCCTTCTAAAGCACAGAATCATTATTTCCTAAACTTCGTAGATCAGTGGCTCTTGACCTTTTCTTTATCAGGGACCCCCTTTAAATATATTTTGTTGCTGCTGACCCCCAAGACTTGACTCAAGATTTAAAATAATAATAATAATAATAATAATCTGATAATACCTAATAATAGTAATAATACAATTACAACCTTTCCTTCAGAGGCAAAGGAGGGGAGGGAAGACTTTTTCCTGCTTCTTCCTGCATATTTGTGGCTGGAGAGGATTGAAGAGCAATGTGCAGACCAAGCCAGCCAGCCAGCCTTTGCCTTGGCTCATGTGACATGGGCTGAGCAGCCTTCAAGCTTTGTGGACCCCCTGTGAGGACATCACAGCCCCGTGGTGGTCCATGGACCACAAGTTAAGAACCACTGTTGTAGATGACTATTCCAGATAATCTGCATACCCTATCTGCTAAAAGAGAAATGTCAGACTATTTAGCTACTGAAGGAATCTGTTGCAACTGTGAGCAACAACTTTGGCAGACAGCTGCAAACCCTTCAAACAGACAATGCTGGTGAGTACATGTTGCACCACACCAAAACATGCATGAAAGAACAAGGCATTACACATGGCACACAAATCCCTCCACACCTGAAGAAAATGGAGATACAGTCAGTACACAGATTTTTAAAAAATCACTACTAGAGAGATGCTGTAATGACAGCTACATGCCTACCAAGCAGGCTGTCAAACAAAGCAACCAATAACACTCAATTTAAACAATGGTGTCTTGATGAAGTGACTGCAACTCCCATCATGGAGCCAGAACTACATCTGCCAGAACTACATTTCCCAGTATCTGTAAACACCCCACTTCTCTTGTCTCAGAAGCAGGTAAACCAGGGTGTATGAGAAGTGTGAGGGGGACCCTCATTTGTTAAACATGACATCACATCACCTGAATCAGATTTGGCTAATGGAGTTTTGAGAAGCTGCAATCTTTGTTTGCAGACACATGGCTTAGGGGTCATCAAAAGAGCCACATGGTTGAGAATCATCAAAGAGACATGATATTATGAGGCCTGAAGGGCAGGCCTATTTGCATTGCTCTGAATTTCCATCATCAGAGACTAACCAGATGGACTTCCTAAATGTGAGTGGAAATCTTCTTAGCTTAGGAAAATGTGTTAGCTAGTGTGTTAGTTTTTTTGTGATTTATTTTAGCCTTGACTGAATGTAGCCTATACATTATTATATTCTATGTAACTCTTAAGTTGGGACCTGGAGAAAAATGCCTTTTCTCCATGATAATATTTCTGCTAATGTTTGCTTGCTTGAACTTAGAAAATAAAGCTTTTTCTGTTTTCCTACTAAGCCTACATACATGTTCCTTGCTTGGGCAAGCTACCTTGATTCTTCTCTGAGATAGAGAAGGGGGGTTGGTGATACTTTAACAGAGCAAGTAGTTCCACTGGTTAATCAGAGAACCTGCACAGCTTCTCGGTGCACTGTGTGGAAGGGAAGAAACTCAGCAGATACTGAAGGGAGACCTAGTTCTAAGGGATTTCAAGGCTAGAAGAATTCCTAAGAGTAGGGCTCAGATTGTACAAACACACGAGCCTTCTTCCCAACTCTGTGATAGTGTGAATGCACAGGGAAGGAGGGGGGCTCGCGTGTGACAAATGGTATGGAGCCAGTGTGGCATAGTGGTTTGAGTGTTGGACTACAATGCTGGAGACCAGGGTTTTTATCCTTGCTTAGCCATGAAAACCCATTGGATGACCTTGGGCAAGTCACACACTCTTAGCCCTCAGAAAATCCTGTGATACATTCACCTTAGGGTTGCCACAAGTCAGAAGTGACTTAAGGCACACAACAACAATGGGTGAAAGCCAAGTTATGGAGTACACTGAGTCCAAGGCTTATGTTCATATAGCAAAGCAGAACAAGTCCAAACTAGGTGACGGAGCTGATGAAGGAATTAAATTGGCTATGATGCACATCATAAAGGCTATATCCAGAACCAGGAAGAATCCCAGTAAGTAGTGTTGTGTCCTTTGATGAGTCTGTGGGGCTTACTGCACTCCAAAGAAAAGTGGCAAAGCAGCAGAAACATCCTGTCCTTCCTGCTGCCTTACTGCATGGCATCAACTTTCTTCTGGCATTCTTTTGTTTTGGTCCAATGGGGGACTGAGGTAAAACTATGTCTTTTTACAAATGGATTTTCCTGGTTAGCAAAAAGATGTGGTTTTACCTCAGTCCCCCATGGGACCGGAACGAAAGAATGACAATGCCATGCGGTAAGGCAGCAAGAAAGATGGAAAATTCCTCCTGCTTTGCTGCTTTTCCTCAGAGTGCAGTAAAGCCCCAAAACAGCAGATGCAACCTTGCTGATGTAGACAACACAACATGAGGAATTCACAATACAGAAGAGATAATAGTGCATTGACTTGCATGTAGAGACTAAGTCTTCCTGAATCAAAAACATCTGCCAAAAGTGAAGAGAGAAAGAGACAGAGACAGAGAAGCTAATACACAAGCAGAAGGAGATGCAAAGCAAGCAGAGCTGAAAGTCACCACAGAAGTAGACAGGGCTCCATAAGTAGCATTTGTGTTCATTTTGACCTAATGTCTTCCAGATGCCTGTCCAGCCTTGCAAGGACAGTGTGCCATATGAACTTGCAACATGGAAAGAACTCAAAAGATTACCTGCAAGCTGCACAAGAAGAAACAGAACATCTACACAAAAAATCAAATCTGGACATTCACAGTGCTACCAGGATGTAAGTGGGTCTTTAAAAGTCAAATGATATGCAGAAGGAAAAATTCTGTGACACAGAATCAGATTAGTAGCCAAGGCACTAGAGTTCTCTGGCTAAGAATTCAAAATACCTCTCGCTAAACTGGATTCCATAGGATGTTGTCATGGAAGTTAAAATGGAATCATAGTGATATAATTGTACAGTGTACTTGAAACAGCTATCACTGATAAAACTCACTAGACATATCATCTTCATGTTGTCTGATATTAATGGAAAACCTACTGAAGATGCTTCCAACTTACTTTGCTGCTACCTGGAACAGCAAAAAAGCCCAAAACTTTCTCCTCTTGGTAACTGATTCATCATACTAGCTGCAAGAAGGCCTGGGACATAGTTTTTTAAAGAGTTTATATCACTTGCCATTCCTCTCCATTGACGCCCCCTTGTCGCCATTGTACAGTCTATTCTCCTTTATGGGTCTGAAACATGGGTCACCTATCGCCACCACCTACGACTTCTCGAACGCTTCCATCAGCGCTGTTTATGCACAATCCTAAATATACACTGGACTGACTATGTGACGAATGTTGCTGTCCTTGAGCAAGCAGGGATCACCAGCATTAAGGCCATGATATTGAGAACACAGCTGCGCTGGGCAGGGCATGTTTCTAGGATAGAGGACCATCGCCTCCCCAAAATAGTATTCTATGGTGAACTCGCCATGGGTCAGCGTAAGAGGGGCACTCCAAAAAAACGATACAAGGACTCCCTGAAACAACACCTCAGGCTCAGCCAAATTGATCACCAACAATGGTCCACCCTGGCCTCACATCAGGAGGCATGGAGATGCACTATCCACAATGCTGCAGCCTTATTTGAGAACTCACGCCGAACAAGTCTTGAAGAGAAACGACAACGCAGAAAGAATCACAACCCAGAAACATCACCCAAGGAAACTTTCTGCTGTGCTTTCTGCAACCGGACTTGTCTATCTCGGATTGGCCTTTTTAGTCATCAGCGCGCTTGCAGAAAGCGCGGGATGTGTCCTTCCTGAATCTTCATTTGCGAAGAGAAGCCAGAGAGAGAGAGAGAGAGAGAGAGAGAGAGAGAGATCACTTGCCATTACTCTTGTGGGAAAAAAACCCTATATTTCATAGCTGTACTAGCAATTGGGATGCATAAAAATGTGTCTAACACAGGAGTGGAGAACTTCTATAGCCATTCCCACCATTTCTGGAACAAGAAGCAACTTAAATGAATGGAAAAGAATTTCACACGTGAAAGGGAAAGGTGGAGGGGCTTTGGGGAGGGGAATCATGGGTGTTCAAATGGAAGGATTTCTGTGGGAGAACACTTTGGGGTTGTGCATTTGAGATTGTAGGAAGGATTAGTGCCCATCGTTTTACTAACTACATTACAGTTAGCCCTCCATATCCATGGGTTCTGCATCAATGCATTTAACCAACCACAGTTTGAAAACATTGGGGGCGGTGTGAATTCCAAAAAACAAACATTGCTGTTCACCATTTACTATAAGGGATGCAATTTTACTATGCCATTGTATATAATGGGACTTTGTCATCCACAGATTTTGGCATCCATGAGGGTTGTGGAACCAAACCACAGTGGATACCAAGGGCCCACTGTACTATGGTTATTACACAACCATACTTTTTGTTTGTTTCACATTAGGAGAGAGACTGTTTCCCCCCCATCACAGTTACCTCATTACTTGCTATGTGAGCCCAACAGGATTGTGAAAAAAATAGCATATGAACATACAACATATTATAGACAAAATGCACATGCCACATTTGAACACTGGGCTAATGATTCTAAACATCACTGAAACAAACAGAATTCCTGTCCGCTGAACAAAACTACCCACAATCACAAGTTCATCATGTCAAACTCCTGTGTATTATAGTCTGGTAACTATTAGCCATTTTGTGCCTCCCCTTTGATTCCTGGCCTCTAAAACTGCATTCCACATTGAAGTGAAATTGGCTGTTCATGTCTGTTATTGCAATATTTAGCAAGGTGGAGGGTAGAAGGTAACATGATTGCCTTTTAGCTATTATTTTGAACCTCTGCAGGACTGAGGATTTCATCTGATGGCATTTATTTCAACAAACAATATTTCCTTATGATTTTATGGAGCTGCTCTCTATGGGTTAGTGAATAATATACGGTACAGAGGAATTCTCCAAATGATCTTTTAAGCAGCTTATTCTTCCTACTAATATGCATGGTAAGATTTTGTTCTATTTGGTGCCCTAGGGGTTAGAGAAATGAAATAATTGTTCTTCATTGCAGAAGCAGAAGGAGCCCTTTTCAAAGTAAAACAATCTGAAATCCAGGGGTAGCTTGCTAACATTAGACTCTACTCATAAACAATGAGGTAAAACACCTTCTGTAAAGGAACAAGTCACTGCATGAAATTATGTTTTAAAAATCCACCTCACAAAGAATGTTTCTCTTCTACATTCTTTAGAATTGTGAATGTTTGATTCATCGGATGGTTTCTTTCTTTCTTTCTTTCTTTCTTTCTTTCTTTCTTTCAATTGCCTCTTGCCCTCCCCTTTATACTTTTAATCCTGTTAGAACTTCATGGTGTAAAGAACAAGTTGCATGATGCCCTCAAAAGTCGTTCAAAACCCACAGTGGGAAGCAAACAGTAAAAAAATTCACATGTGGCAGCTACATCTTTCATATGCAAATTCTTATATTGGTCTTTTATGCAGGTGCCAAAATATAGATTCAAAAACGAGTGGCAGGTGTTCTTCGTGAAAGGTTTGTGAGGTTTTGCCTTGATAAGATGATGCCCAGGCCAGCCTGAAACAGGCTGGGCATGTCACTCTTGTCCCAGGATTTCTTTTGGCAGGAAGGCTGTGATTGGGAACACCAGATTGAGGGGGTGGCCCTTTTACTTCAGCTATGAGAGGGGAGGGAGCCCCATATATTCCTGCAGAACTAACCCTTACTTGTTCAGAGGCTCCATGCACACAACACACAGGGCTATAGAGCAGTATAACTGTGTGAAGAATGTGAGGGCTTGTGTGTGTGTTTGTGTGGAAACATTCCCTCCCTTTAGGATATTCTAAAACAGGTCTGGGAAAACTGCAGCCCAGAGGCTTCTTGTAAACCCTGAACCCCCTTCCCCCTTTGCAGGTCCTATAGATACCTGTAAGTTTGCCAAAATTATTTTTCATCTGAAAAGCACACTAAACTGCCCCAAACCATATGCAAATATGGCAATTTGCTTTTCCTCATTCTTCACAACCCCCAACCCCTGAAAAAGCTTTGGGGGGGGGCTGCAATTCAGCGAAAAATGAAAACCGGAAGTGATGTGACATTATTTCTGCTGTTCCCTGAGGTGCTGATGTAGCCTGGCTTAGTGAACGTTGGCCCCTTCCTCCCCGCGCAGTTGCTCACCCCGTTTTAGAAGGTAAGGCCCATGTGAAACCCAGGCTCCCCCCCCTATGACACTCTGCCTACTCGTAGGGCTGATCGTGGGTTTTAAAGCCATCTTTGCCCTAACTCCCCAACCCACCACCAAGGTTTGCATCCTTTGAGAGAAATTGCTGAAGTGGCTCTCTAGGCCAGGCATAGTCCTATCCTAACCCTGTTCCTTAACCCTTCTGTACTCTTTGCCTTTGTCTTTTCATCTCTTTAGCTTCTCTCCCCATTTGCCTTAGTTGAAGGGTAACCCCTTACTCACACATCCTCTTCATTCACGCACTCTCACTCCCACATACACAATAGTATGCAACTCCTATACTTTTCCATGCTTTCCTTGTATGACAAGGAAGCTTGGTTGGACTGGGGAACTTGGTTGTTGTGGAGGAAGCTGAAATTGGTGACACCTGAGTTCCTGAGACTGTTTGGCTACTGAATCTAAATGTAGTGGAGAGTGGCGCAAGACAAGCAACTATACATCACTTTTGCCAAAACAGCATGTCTGCTCTCTAAATAAGAAAATGGAGTACCTATTACTACACTTGAACATCCTCCATATTCACCAGATTTGGTACATGCAACTTTTTTTTCTTTCCCTAAAGTGAAATCGGTGCTTTGAGTCAATTGATGCACTAAAGAAGAAAACAGCAGATGTGTTGAAACAGCTGGCAGAAACTGATCTGCTCCATGCCTTCGACCAGTGGAAAACAAGACTGCATCAGTGTGTGAGTGTGAATGGGGAGTATATTGAAGGGGACAAGCATTAGAATTGTAATACATATAATTATAAGATGGATTATTTATCAATCTTTAATAGACAGACCTCGTATTCCAGTCCTTCCATATCCTCTAGTCAAGGTTATTTGCATAGAAAAGCAGAGTCTCCATTTGAAAGTCAACTGGAGATTCCTTACAACACAATTCTGCACATCTCTACACAGAAGGAATTTAATAAAACCTGTAACTAAATCAATTCTGGTCTATTCAGAAGTAAATCCCAGTCCAAAGCATGCCAACACAGATGTCTCTCACTATGGAAATTTTCAGATGGGCTCTATATTCTGTGGAGGGCACAGAACAGGGTCAAGAAAGGGTCTCCCTTTCAGACAATGTCAACGCATTCCATGCTGCCCGCGGAATATTGTATTCACGATGAAACATCATGAATAGAGCACCCATTCCATTTCTGTTACGGAATCACAGGTGTGCGAACAGGAGCCCCGTTCCTGTCCCGCAATGCCAGCCTTGGGGTTAGGAGGTCCATTCAGAACATTTCTGGTGGCGATCAGGATGAGGAGGTAAGTGGTACCCTTCCCCCGCCCCCTTCCCAGGTTACTTGTGTGTGTTTTTTTAAAATTTATTTTGGGACTTGGTTTTTCATTTTGATGTTTTGTTTGACTTCTATTTTTAAATTTCCTGTGTGATTGTTCTCTTGCGAAAATGGGTGGGATTTCATTTCCAGGTTGTAAATGCAGTCTTACAACAGCTGCATTTACTCCTGGCCAGTGAGGGGAAGAGGAGGACATTCCTGCCATGGGATCAAGGTAAGTGTCTGAAAAATTTTTCTTGATTTCATGGCAGGAATAGGAGTGAGGGTAGCGAGGCAGGAATGGGGCAAAAGGCCCCCTCTGAAAATCTCTGAAGAAGCTTATATGTGTCGATTCAAATGTAAGTCCCACTGCTTCTAGCCAGTGTATACTTTGAGTGAAGACCCCTCCACTCCACCACCATCCCCATATGTGAAACAAAATCAAATGCAGGTCAGAAGCAGTGGTGGAAGCTCCAGCAGCACCAGAAATCAATGAAGTAGCAAAAAAAAAAAACAAAAAACAAAAAAAACCCCTCCCACTGAATTCTAAAAGGCAGCAGAGAAGAATGAAGATTTTGGAAGAGGACTTTAGTGCTACTGGGGATGGTCAGGAAAGCTTTACAGGTGGTTTGTGAGAACAAGTGGGCAAGATTAAGTTTCTCCATTCAGCTAGGCAGTCGAGTACCTCCAGCTCTGGGTTGATTCTGTCCACACAAACAGCTTAATGGCCTTTCTAGACAAGAAGGAGTGTAGATGGAGGCATTCTGTTCCAGTTAAATCTTGCCTGATGAGCTCTTCTGAACATACCATTGGGTTTTGTATGATTTTTGATTATCTCTTTGTTCTCCTGATTTGTCCTTCAGTTCTGACTTGTTCTCCTCCTTTGACCTCTGACTTTGACCTTCAGATCTTAGCCCCTGGCATTAAGGATAAAAACCCTGTCAGTTTCATTTTCTTCCATACTTGAATTTTTCAAACCTCATGTTCTTCCTATACCAAAAATGAAGAATTTTGGTAAATTATTTAAGGGTGAACTGAAAAAAACACTCCAGGCAAATTCAACAGGTACAGGTATTCCCAGCATAAAGAAGATGATGCTTTATTTGTCTGCTATATACCATAGTTTTTAGAGATGAGAAGCCCCTCAGAGGAAGAAAGGTGGTTACTCTAATTCAGTACTAACACTGCTGAATGCACAGATTCATACCCTGATATTTAAGAATTAAGCCCTCAAGATGCTTTGTTTGGATGGCCTAATCTGTAAGTTTAGGTTTATTTTAGATACATATCTGAGGAAGTAGTCTATGAGAGCTCATGATACAGCTTCTTTCTGTCAGTCTCCGAGGAGCTACAAGATCCTTTTGCTTTCAGAATGTTGCTAAGTTATTTCCAACCCAAATATGATTATTTTTAGTGTTAGTAAATTTTGATTTAAAAAATGAACCAAAATAAAATTCTAATCAGACTTTCAGGGACAACTCCTGGTTTGCAACTCATCTCAGATGGCATCTTATAGTCAGCTCTGATCTCATTAGTACTGGCATCATAATTAATTCTAAGTTATTTTTCAGTCCAGAACCATTTTCATCAGAAGAGAGTTTGCAAATAGCTAACCAATGGTCCCAGTGAAAATGGAGCAATCTGAAGCAATATCAGACAATATCTCAGTATTTTAGGAATTAATTCAGACACAGAATTAAGTAAATGGAAAAGATGGAACAAATTTAAGAATAGATTCTAAGGGATTGTTATTCATTGGTACAACAGTGTTCTTTAGTAAGTGAATTTCTCAGTCCCAGGAGATAAAGCAAACACGGAAATACAATTAGTGGACTGAAAGCAACATTCAAAAAGAGCCATTAAAAATGTAACAGTGTCAAAAGCCCTGATACAAATGTGTGATTGGAGTGGATGGTTCAGGATGCCACTGTGAAGAAATTGGTTACTTTCCCTCCACCAGGATTGTGAAAAGCTTTCAGGGGGAAAGGCCTGGAGAGGCAATCTCAGAAGTGTACATTGATTTTATTAAATTTATAATATCTCAAATTTTGATTCATAAAGAGACCAAATCAAATACAATGTGAACAAGAATTGCCTACTGCATCAATTTCCAGCTGTTGTTACTAATACTCTGGAACTAACAGCATCAGCACTACAGATACGTAAGAACCTCTTTAACTATACTACTAACATACAGAATTATAGAGATCAAAGTCATCCCAAGGGCCATCTAGTCCAGCCACCTGAAACTGCATGAATCTACCCATAAAGGGCCTCTGAGAGGTTGCCATCTAACCTCTATTTAAAATTCTCCAACAAAGGAGAGCCCAGCACCTTCCCAGGCAGTCTCTTCCATTGTTGAATGGTTCATACCATTGGGAAGGTCTTACCAATGTTCAGTTGGAATCACCATTCTTGTAATTTACTGGTTTTAAATTCTCTGGTTCAGGATGTCTATCTAGCACACACACACACACACACAGAGAGAGAGAGAAACTTCAAATTAAGAGCCAGTTGGTGCAAAAATAAAATAAAAAGTTCATTAGTAGGAAACTGGGTAACTTGGAATTTAAATCATAAAAGAAAAAATGTATTTCTAAAAAGCAATAGCTTTTCAAGGTATTCTGTGAGAGCAGGGCACATAGGTACTTCCATTTTCAGAGGAATCTCATGTTAGTTTAAAAAGCAGGAAGGAAGGAGGAGGGGGGGGAAGAAATATGTCAGCACCTTTAAGACTAACTGGTTTTTATTTTAGCAGGAGCTTTCTTGGCTATAAACCCACTTTTTCAGATGCAGTACTGAGTGGTATTAAGAACTCAAGCATGAAGCATATTAATACCATTGTGGAAGTCAGATAGAATGTCAAGTTGCAAATCATGACCCATGCCCTCAATTCTAGTTTGCTAGTTTTTTCAGTGAAGCTTTCATGGCCTGTGACTACTTCACCTGAAAAAGAGACTGCGGTCCACAAAAACTTCAGCCAAACAGATGTACAGTGTTTGCCATACAGTTTTTACCCAGGATATCCAGATTCTAAGCATCCCACCCATTTGGATCATCATCTGGCCTAGATTCCAAGCTTTCCTTTTTCCTTTTATTTCCTTTTCTTTTTTAAAAAAGTCTCTAGCCCTTGTAGGAGCTAGATGTGGGGCAAAAAATATGGAGGGACTACTCTGTGTGATTGTTCTGTGACAAACAATTCCACCCCTACCTTTCAAGAGGGACAGAAAGAAGAGTAAGTCATGCAGGTGTAGAAGGCTGCATTGTGAGGGTGCAGAGTGGAGGTGGGAAAGGGAATACAGTTGTCCCTCCACATTCACGGATTTGGCACTCACGGTTTTAAGTATTCACGGCTTGAAAATATTCTTTAAAAAATAATAATCCAAAAAGCAAACCTTGATTTTGCCATCTTATTTAAGGGATACCATTTTGCTATGCCATTGCATATAATAAGACTTGAGTATTCACGGATTTGGGTATTCACGGGAGGTCCTGGAATCAAACCCCAATGAATGTGAAGGGACAACTGTAGAAGTAAAGAGAAAATGAAAGGTGTGAGCATCAGATAACAGAAAGCAAGGGAGCAGTGCACTGTGAAGCATGAAGTGAGGGAGGGAGCAGGACAGAAGGGAAAGCAAAGGTGTGAGCAGCAGAATACAAGAAGTGAGAGAAGGACCTGTGAAGCAGGCTTGATGAACAGTAGTGATGGCTCTTGGGCTATGAGCAAGCCAAGATTTGAACTTGGGTCTCCCTGTTCCAAGTCCAGCACTTTAAACTCTGTAGCGGTTCTCTCAGATCAGTTGTAACTGTTAAAATTGGTATGATGTTTGAAACATAGTGGAAAAAATATCAAAAACAATGTGATGAATTTACATACAGTAGGACCCACATATCTGCTGGGGATTGGTTCTGGGGGAGGGGGGCGTGGATACCCACAACTGTGGATAATAGCGAATGCCATTAAAAATAATAGGACTTCTGGTTTAAAATACCATAGAGTTGCCTTAAAAGATGTAGAAAATAGCTAGAGATGACACATTTTCTAGGAAGACTCTATGGTAGGTGTGCTGTTTTGTGTCTCGTGGATAATTGAATCAGTGGATAATGAATCAGTGGATACAGGAGTCCTACTGTAATTAGAATTTAAACTAGGGCTGCTGACACACTGGAGAAATAATGTAGTTTGACACCATTTTAACTATTATGGCTCCATCCTATGGAATCCTGGGATTTGTAGTTTGTTGTGGCACCAGAGTACTCTGACAGAGAAGGCTAAATATCTCATAAAAGTATAAATCCCAGAATTCCACAGCATTGAGCCATGATAGTTAAAGCGGTACCACACTACATTATTACTGCAAAGTGGCAGCAGCCCTACCTACCTGAGGCAGATGCCTCTTTCTGCCTAATGGTAGGGCCAGCCCTGCTTGAAAGCAATAAACCATTGTCAGGAAAATACATTTTTCTTACACTACAAGTTATAAAAGTCAATTAATTTGATATCCATCCATCCAGTCATTTTAAAACATAATCCACACTGTTACAACAAGCTTTGTACCCCTTACTAGATTTGGAAATCTACCAGTACAAAGCTCTTGTGAAACTAAAAGGCTAATTTCTTTAGTTTACATTTTTCCCTCTTCAATAAAACATGTGTAGCAACACAGACAGCCTAGATTCCGTATGGGATACTGAGACAGGAAAACTAGTCTAAATACTGTGTGTCAAAAATCCTCTTGTAAAGCCATCTGCTCTGAAATCAAACTAGCATCTTTAGAATGTATGCAATGCTAGTGCCATATTCCTGTACAAAGTGTCAGTGGTAGTGATGATAAAAGATCACACTATCATATGTGGTGGCCATGTGGACATATCTCACTTTGGGCTGCAGGTGTACTCAGAAAAAACTATGCAATAAACTTGATCATATGCCAATCTTCCTATGTGTCTTGTTTCTCAAAGAGTTGAAAGCTATTCCATACAAAGATTTAATGACTTCTCCCGTTGCAGTTACTCATATAAAATCACCATCAATGGAAACCTGTAAGTCACAGTCTTTCAGGTCTTGATTTCTGATATCAATACATCTGGGACCATGTTTTAGAAAACTGACTTTTCACTTGAAATGGTGAACCAAATGCCATTTGGAGAAAATGGAATTCATTTATCTCCCATGTGAATGAAGACTCTCCTGTCCCAAGACACTCCCTGAAGCATAAATCCTTTTGTATAGCTTTGATAATCTTACAATCATTAAAATTTTTTTTTGATGATGTACAGTTACATGTCCTAGAATTTCCCCCCTATCTTCTTCCACATCTGTAATGCTGTTTATTCTGTGTACTCTTCCAGTATAATCTCTGGCATCTCTTATAGGTCATTATGAATAATCTTGACTCAATAATACTGCTGTTAAAAAACAACCCTAACACAAATATAAATAAAAGCTGGAAGCTGGGACTGTCCAGTTGGAATCCTCCCCCCCTTTTGTTTCTAATATGAATCAGAATCTTCTCACACACTTATTTATTCTGAGTATTTTTTGTTCCAACTTTCATGATATTCCTAGAGATAAGTTATTGAAAACAGTCTACAGTACTTTAAATGTAACCACTTCATGGAGTTATACAAAGACATTATGATGCTTATAATTATTATCTCTCATTCATTTTCTAAAGATTGTAGAGGTAGTAGTAAAGATGAAGGTGGAGTGCAAGAGGAAAATAAAACTAAATACACAGGCACACTGCTGGACTTAAATGGCCACAACTTTTATTGGTAAAGCAGTTACAGCCTGGGTGGTGACGAGGGTTGCCAATTCAGGATGCCCTGAGAATTCCAGGCCCAAAACTGAGACCTAGGGATGGCTACTGGCGATCTCAGGAAACACGGCACAAAACCATGTCCCAAATTGCATCAGAAGTACAGGATGAGAACAGAAAGGGTGACAAGATCAGATGCCCGCATGCTCAGCCATTCTGGGGACGTAGCGTGGGCATGAATATTGACAGGCTAAGTCATCAATAAAAAGGGATGCTTTATTCACATCCGTGCTACACCCCTGGAACGGCTAAAGGACAATGTCATCTGACAATTTTGCCTGTTTGTGTTCTCGTCATGTTCTTCTGATGCATTTATTCACACGTCTGATAAAGTCCTAAGTGTTATGCACTAAGTACCAACCACAGTTGCCCACAACTTGTCATCCAAACACACACACACTCAAAGAGTGTGAGAGAGAGAGGGAGAAGGATGTTTCCCTTTTTGGAAATTAAGATAGAAATCTTAGCTAAAGAAGCTGTTTCCAGATCAAGGCAAAATGAAGAGATTCTTCCTTCTCACTTGAACACTTATTAATCTACCTTTCTTGTTTTTAGCCAGAAGGTGGATGCAGAGCAGAATGGAGGGTGAGCCCTGGTGCCACAACAACTGCGAGGGAAGGAGGAAGCTAACTAAGTAAACACATAGACTCCCTGGAGAATCCTTGCAAATCTGCAGCAACAAATCAATTAATCTGTGCAAACTGTGGCAAGCAGCTGTTCGCTTAGCTGAGCTGTGTGCTGTGTGCTTTCATTTCCAAATTATGGCGACCCTAAGGCGAGCCTTTTATATGGTTTTCTTGGCAAGATTTCCTCAGAAGAGGTTACTGTTGCCTTTATCTAAGGCTGAGAGAGAATGATCTGCCCTAGGTCACCCGGTGGGTTTCCACGGCTGACTGAATATTCAAACTCAGGTTTCCTGGTCTCCCAACACTCAAACCACTACACCACATTGGCACTCATAGTCATCATATATAGAAACTGCCAGCATAATAGATTAAATGTTTTTGGCTTTTTAAGGGTTTTTAAAGGTGTGCCATACTAGTTCCGTCTCTGGGTCTAAACAACTAGCTGTTTGATGTTGTGTCCATGAAGAGTAAGTCATCCATCTATTATCCATAACTTGATTTGATTATGCTTATTGACTGAACTTGTATCACCACAACCTGGGCAGATGAGGGTTGTGTATTACAATTATATCTGCCAGGTTATTCAATGGTGCATGCTCAATGCTCAGGTATAAATGTGTATTTAGTGTTGGAAATTGTGTTGGAAATAGTTTCTCTTGATGTGATGTTCATGCCACTGCATGACTTCAGCATCCATACTAAAGCAGTTTTTTAAATTTTTTTTATAGTTTTATGACAAATAAATAAATAAAAAAACTTTTTACAAAAAAAAGAGAAAAAAAGAAAAAAAAAGAAAATATTTACAATTTACCAGTAGGAAAAGAACATAAATTTACACATCATATATGCACATTCAATACTATTTTGTAAGTTTTCCTACATCATATATTCCTTATCATATATATCTTTGACTTCCTCATACTCCTGACTTAACCTTCTATGTTCTCATCATTCTGTACATCACTCCTATTCCAATTCCAATGTACTTTCCTTTATCCAAATTTTTATTTACTTTTCATACTAAAGCAGTTTTGATGGGAACAGCTTAGTAATTTTTGATCATTGTGACCACTATGGAGAAAAAGCTGGAGACACATCTCAAAATGTTCAAAATATAGTGGTTTTGTTGGTTAAAAAAAATAAGAGGGGATCTTCTTCTTTTTTTAACCAATAAAACAACAATCTTGTAAGCATCCTGAGATGTGTTTCCAGTTCCTTCATTGGGTGTTCCCCAGTTTTTGCTTCTTTCATGACCACTATGAGCCTATTTGATATCTGGCCCCATGCATGTTAGAGGGCATATTCTTGATATGCTTTTCCTCTGGACATGAAGAGGATTTCTGGGAATAGGAAAAGCTGGTTTATTTCCCATACCACAAAGGATAATTGGTTGGTTTAAACTAATAGTAACTACTCAACTCTGATGATAGTGGTAGGGGCCCAAATAGGGGGAAGACCAATAGATCTGTGTGCGAGAGAGACAGAGACAGAGACAGAGACAGAGAGAGAGAGAGAGACAGAGAGAGAGAGAGAGAGAGAGAGAGAGAGAGAGAGAGAGAGAGATTAAAGGAAATCTTGAGTAAGCACAACTAAAAACAAACAGACTGATCAGGGCCTATTTATGAGCCTATTCTGTAGTTGTGATATTGGTAAAGAAAACTTACTTTTCAGCTGTTGTGTTTACTCTCGTACTCAGGAAGGTCTTTTACACCTTTCCTCAGGAAGAAATAGGAGAGTGCTTGAAAGCTGTTGTGGCCAATTTGTGAAGGGCTTGCAGATAACATCACTCAAAGTAGCTCTGACCTCAACTCTTTTTTTTCCTTTTTTGGAATAGTAGTCTGGAAGCATGCCATGATTCTGTCTGCTTTTGCTTGATACCTTTCTCATAAAAAATGTGGGTCGCAACCTTTGAGTAATGCAGCTAGCCACCTGTTTGCTTACTTGATCCTTGTTGGTCCTCTTGACTTATAAAACCATTCCAGCGGAGTTTGAAAACCCAGATCAATGAAGTGGTTAAAGCTTCTTTTAGAAAATGTCATGTTCCACTCATGTTGAAAATGGCAGTGGCTCTGCTTTTATTGAAACAAACCTCATTAAACTTTTCTGATTTGAATAATGATCACCAGGTTTGAGTGTCTATCATTCATTCTGGGGGCAATGTGTGTGTAAGGTGAGATGATCTTTCAGGGCTTGTGGAGATTTGCCACAAATCTGTTAGTATTAATAACTAAAAAACACAAAGTAATAAATGACACATTTTCCAATACAAAATTAGAGATGGCATTTAACTCTTTTGCTATAGAAAATCTGTTGTGACACATACTTCTGTAAGAACTCATTCAGATTCCACCTCTCTGTCTTTCCTTCATATATCCAATGGGCATTCTTCTGTATAACCATTTACATATTCATGCTTCTACTCCAACAAGCTATCAGGAGAACAATCACACTGGGAGAGACAGATAGAAAGACAGAAGTTGTTTTCATATTGGACTTGGTAAACAATGAGAATTAGAGACTTCTTGAGATGGAATTCAGCTCAGCTATATGGAGACTGGGGCTGAGGTTCATCCAGATTTATGATATGATGCCTAGATATCTGTATTAGGATAATGGACAAATTAATGGTGGATGAGATTATCAATGGCTGCTAGTCATGATGGCTATGTACTTAGCTACAGCTTCAGAGGCAGTATGCCTCTTAGTATCCAGTGCTGGGGAAGATGAGTGGGAGAATACTATTGTGTTCACATCCTGCTTATGGGCTTCCCATAGGTATAAGGGTACTCCCTGTGGGAACAGAATACCAGACTACGGAGATTTTCAGACCAGCACTTTGTAGCGTTGCAGTAATAGAAGTAGAAATCGCGTTGCAGAAGCACGATAGTCATACCTATTTTCGGACGCCTCGTTTTCTCGTTACAGTCCCGGAACTTTCGTTTCGTACTTCAAGCCGTCGCGTTACTGCGACGCTACATTCCATGTCAGTATAGTTTCGTTATCACGTTCCTCCCTTTCGGCGAAATGAATATTCCGCCGTAGAAACGCAATTCCGAGACGCGGGCATGCGTACAAGTTTCATGTTGAATGCTGTTCTCCATCTTTTGTCCTGGAAGTTTTCTCCTTTTCCGTTTTCTCGCGATACTATGTTCGCTTACTATTCAAATTGGGAGGAGCTGCTGCTGTTGCATGGCGACTTCTTCTTTCTGTGATTGGTTGGCGGAAAAACATTAATCTGTCGCTATGGCACCTTTACTGACAGCCTTCAGTGGGACAGCTGTCTTGCAATTTATATTGAGTGTTATGGCTAATCTTTTGCAAAATTTCCTACAGATGGAGAGACGCAGAAAGCTAAGGAGGCGATTTATAGGCCACCTTCTGTCTGCCCTTTATAATAGGAAAAAAAAATTAACTTCCAGGAGCGCTTTAAGGAGCCGTGCCCCGGCTCCACTATCTGACACTGGGGTGTTGGCATGGTTTGGAACAGCTCCTGTGTCTAGACGTTGGTGGGTGAGACCACGCAAAAGAGCTGGGTGGTGGAATGATGAGGTGCTTGTGAAATGGGATGATGACATGTGGATTAGGAACTTTAGGATGACGCGAGAAACTTTATTTCGCATAGCTGCCTTCCTAAAACATTACCTTGTAAAGAAAGTGAACATCATGAGAAAACCCATTTCTGCGGAAGAAAGGGTTGCTATAACTGTCTGGTGGTTGTCCTCGCCCCTTTTATACAGAAAGGTTGCATCACACTTTGGGATCGGTGTTACTACGGTGTATGACATTGTAATAGAGGTTTGCTTGGCAATCGAAAAGGAGCTACTGCCAAAGGTTGTGCGCCTTGGAAATTACAAGAAGGTTTGTTTTTTTTCTTTGTAAATTTTTTTTCTCACTTTGTGTGTTCGTACATTGTTGTGTTATCCCCCATGTATACTTTTGTTTGTTTGCTTTTTTTTCTGTTAAAAGTGTATGATTGTTGGGGTACCCCATCCTCCATTTTTAGTAAAACGATTTCTTCTTGGGGCTTTGATTTGTAACCTTTTGACAAGTCATGCAGGGGGGTGTTGGGGTGGTCAAAACATTATTTAAATATATTTTTACAGCTGCATGAGGTTTTTTTATGTTCCTTTTATCTGTAATATTGTGGTTATTGCACCAATGACGTTCCTTGGGTTTCCAGATACTATCTCTGCAATTGATTCCTTTCCAAATTAGTACTTTTAGGATTATTCATTTTTCTCATTTTGGGTTTGGGGGTTACGCTACAGAGTTGCTTTAAAAAGTTGTTGAATTGGATGCTTTCGGTATGGCAATAATTCTATGCGCAATTAGGACGCCCGGAAAATGTACAATGCCACTCTTGGTTCCTGCCACTTGGTTCTCTGAATCCAATTTTTTTTTTCCTGAGCAGGAGAATAATTACTTTTTTGTAAAAAAAAAAAAATACTGGTTTAATTGTGGTGTCTAGTATTTCTGGAGGAAAGTTGTCCTTCGTGTGTGCCTTTCATCCATCCTTTGAGGTTGTGTTACTCGTTGGGTTTTGTTTATTTTTTTTTCCGTTTCTGTTGACATTTCTACAGACAAGAATTATAGAAATACGTTGTACATAGTATTTAATGGTTTAAATGGTATTGATATGTACCACATGAGCATTAAAGCTTGTTTTAAAAAATTCTAAACTTTTTTCAATTTTTACATTTCTACATGGAAAACTTTACAATTGATATGGGTTTTAGGTGAACAGTTTTGTGTTTAGATTATATCGATATCAATTTTCAAAAATCAAATTAAATAACAGGGTTTCCTATTTGCTTTTTCTAAGGCAGTATGTTTTGTATCATTCTGATGATTGCTTTATGTCTCTCTCTTCGTTTTTTTCTCAATGCTTTACTTTTGGATTTTCCTTGATTAGTTCAGCTTACATCTTCCTTAATCTTCAATTTACTCTAGGAGTTTCATTAGTGTGTGCGGGCTTCTGAGATCTCATTTATTGTGTTTATAGAAACCTATTTGTGCTATATTGGGCCTGCAGGACTGTTTAGAATTATTAGTATATTTGGGAGTTTGAAGTATTCTATTCTTAAATTTTTCAATGCATTTTCAGATATCTAACAGTACTACTTTTTCATTGTCCGCAGCAATAATTATTGGTTGATAACACCAACAGAGTATTACGTTAACTATGAATGGTTCATCAAGTGGTGCATCTGTGTTCTTCGTAATGACTTGCTTCTATGGGTGATTGGGGTGTCGGGGAAAGGAAGCACAAATATCAATTTCATATGGCTCTAGAGATAGTAGCCTTCCAAAACAGTTCAATGCTAATCTTTAATTTTTTTGATCTTTCTCTTGCAAATGGTTTTTACAAAAAAATGAACTTCAAATACATTACATTATGCATACACTGCCACTCTGTGGTGACAATTGTGGTGGCTTAAAAAACTTCGAATAAAACTAATTGAAAAAATCCCCAAATATTCCGCTACCGCACCAGTCACAAATAATATGTCTTTAAATTAAAAAAAGGTGCCAACAACATTGCTGTGTCCATTATTTCCTTTGATTTAGAGGAGTGAGTTATCATTTTTCATTTCGTAAAAGGATGACTATTAAAACCTTTACTTTGCTAAGTATATAACCCTTGTGGGGAGTCTGCGGAAGATTTTATTTTTTATTTGAGACTTTATTTCTGCTTTCTGGTTACTTTCTCCATTTTTATAATTTCTTCCTTTTACATTTTTATTTTTTATTGTGCCTTGACATAACACTTACTATTATTTTTTTCTTTCTACTTTAAGATAATGGATGGCTTCCAGACTCTGGGATTTCCACATTGCATTGGTGCTGTTGATGGAACACATATCCCTGTATGTCCTCCCCTGGGAAGGGGAGATGAATATATAAACCGGAAACAGGGCTTTTCCATTGTGATGCAGGGGACTACAGATCACACAGGACGTTTCATTGACATTGAATTGGGATACACTGGGCGCCATCATGATTCGCATGTTTTTAAACATTCCGCTCTGCGTCAGGCGATGGATGCTGGGGTGTTCGTTCCAGGCAATCCAACTTTGGTTTACAATGGTGTGCAAATCCCCCCACTAATTATCGCTGATGGAGCATACCCAATGCGAAAGTGGCTGCTAAAACCATACACAGGGGCATTGGACGAAAAAAAAATATGTTTCAACAAGGCGCTATGTAGATCGAGAAATGTTGTGGAACGTGCTTTTGGCCGCCTGAAGTCTCGCTGGGGTTGTCTCTCCGCGAGACTGACTGTGACCGAGCCAAATTTTGTGCCCATTGTATCTACCTGTGTGGTGTTACATAATATATGTGAGAGTAGGGGACAAATCCTGGATGAGATCGATTTGCCTATTTCGCCAGTTATACTGCCTGCTGCTGGGGAAATATATCAGAAGTACGATACTCGGGCTAAGGAGGGGGAGGTTGTTCGTTCCGCAATAGCGGACATGTTGTTTTATCATTAGATTTGCATCATTTTTCCTGATGTAGATATATGTCACCTGAAAATTACAAAATCCCCTCGCCTGCTCGAGTATGATGCCACTTTATATTTTGCCCACCTTTTCTTTGACTTTTCCAATTTTCTTTATCATTTATACTTTGATAGTTTTTTCCTATGACACACCATTACCTTCTTGAGTGGTGGAAGTCTTCATTACTTTTTTGTTTGTTTGCATTTATACGTCTTCTATGCTGACAGCAATTATTCTTGCAGTTTGATGGCTTCAGATTTTAGGTTTACTACCTATCTAATTAGAGTGCCCAATGGATTAATGTGGGTTGGATTTTTTTTTTTTTGGATTAATATGGAAAATTACATCTTTATTTTCTTCTGCCTTGCCTAACTACAGCCTCGCGCGATCTTGCATAACTTAATAGTGCTTGCTGTGGTTTTAGGATGGTGGATGTGAATTTGTATTATTGCAGTTGTATTGTTAGACTTTAAATTTTTGAAAAGGGGGTCATTCTCTACCTCTGGCTAATTTCAAATTTGTTCCGATATGCATGCATGTACGGTTTATCTTAATTTTTTATTAATTTTTTAGTGGGAACATTGCAAATAAAAGTGTGTCCATTTGCTTTCTTTGTTGTCCTTTCCATTTTTATTTTTTTAACAATGGCCAACCTGTACTTATGGATGCGCATGGGGAATGAGTTATAGGACTGCAGACTAGCTGCTAAGATAGCACATGCATATGTGTAAAATTTGTATTTCAACTATGTTTATTCCTTGAAATTCAAAATCCAACTCACAGAAACAATGTTGATATGCATTAAGAAACAGTTCAACAATTTGAAAACCAAACCTAACGTTTTTAAAAACAACTAGCTTTGTTATTATAATTTTTAGTTAGTTATTAGTATATATAAATAACATGGCACTTTAATAACATTTTCCAAAAATTCTAGACATAACACTTTGTGAATGACAACATCCATCTCTAATTATTATGATTATTAAGCTTCACCTTATTGTCGGATACAAACCAGGGTAGGGACAATGTGGTAATTACCCATTCCGAATTACCACCTTTCTTTGCACAGCAAATGTCTACAATTATTATAAAGGTTTACAAGCACAAAAACATATCTTACTAAACTGTGTTGCAAATCAAACTAGATATATTCTAGGTCTGTGGGCATGTCCACGGTACTAATTTTTTCAAAGGTTAAGCGATATCAATCTCGGTGCCAGGACATATTACTGGTGATAACAAATAGGAATAACATCTCTACAGCAGTATTGGAATTCCATGGGTGCATTTTGGATTCAAGGGAGAACTTTTTCTATTTTAAAAATTTAGTTGTTAGATATGCCACAGGTGAAACAGTGGAAGAACACAAAAGTATGGCGAAACATGAACGTATTGATGGGCAAAACATCGAAATACAGGATGCTTGATTGACTCAGCTAAAATCAAACTATTTAACCAAGATTTCAGTTTAAAAATCTTAACTATTGCAATTTTAATATGCTTACCTTATGAATTGACGGGTAACCAAATATCAACATAGAAAAACAAAATGGAAACATAACTGACTTAAAAAAGTTAAAGTTTTTTACGTTGCATGTTTAGATGTGTATCTCTCTTCTACATCGATGTAGGATCACTAAGAAACATAACTTTGCATCCGGAGATATTAAATAATGGAAATACAGGGTAAACTGTCAATGCTGCTCCGCTGTGAATCGGGGGTTCTTGTTAAAGGACTAGGATTTGGGCCATATGTCCACAGGATAAATACTTTCCCAAGGAATCCAGACTGGTTCTTGTTTATATAACTATAACTAACATCACTACAACCTATGTTGTTATACTACTCACATTGTTAAAAGGGGTACATAACAATCAAGGGCTAAAAGTTGTCTTTTTCTTCCTGTCCCTCTTCGGTTTCCCCTGCCTTACACTTGTTTGCTGGCTACCCATTGGCTCTTCTGCTTGAGTGGTGTGCTCCACTTCAACTTCATGGGAACAGGGGACAGTTTCTTGAAAACTTTCACCTTGCTCCGCCATGGGAACGGTTGTTGGGAGCCTCTGTCTGTGCAATTTCTTTGTTTTCCTCTTGGTTCCTAAGGGTGGTCTTGATGCTCCACCAGGTGATGGTATCTGAGGAATTAGGGTTGCTTGATGAATACATTGGGTGTCAATGTTTCTACGGCTATCCATCATGGACTGCATCACTGTTCCAGCAAGATTCGCAAGAGGACGGAGACAGTTTATCATTTCCTTCCTGTCCTTGCTGCTATCCATCATGTCTTCTCTCAGCAGTTCCTCTATGCGGCCTAGAGTTGCTGTGTCCACACTCAGGTGCTTAATCAAACGTTTCTCTTGACGTTCCTGGTACTCGAGGGCGATCCTGGCTTGCTCATTGGCATTTCTCATTATCGCCAGAGCTATTGCCTCTCCTTTTCTTCCCTTTTTCTCATGTGTTCTAAGCCTTCTCAAACGTGCACCTGGTGACATCGTGGATATTTCTGGGGCTTGTTCGACCTCTGCAAGGTAGAGATTAACATTGTAATACGGTTTATACTTTGAAGGAAATTATTTTACTGTTAAATACCTGCACAGGTTTGCAATTTTATTGATTCATTGGCCCGGAAAAAAAAAAAGGTCTGTATTCTCTTCATATCAGCAGGATACATGTATTCATGGATGCGTATACTGGTGGTTTATTACTCTTTCTATTTTTTCATTTTGCTTGTAGAGAGGAAACCTATTTCTGTGTTACAATATCCCTAAGGAGTCCTTTTCGGGTTTGCTCCAGGTAGTCCTACAAGTGTTATTGTTTTTTTTTTCCTGTTATAGGTATTATATTAACTATCTAAACACACTGGAGGCTTTAAATACTTGGGAAAATTGTTAGAGTTACCTTCTTCGTCTTCAACTTCCACTTGAGTGTTTTGCGAGTTATCTGCATCCTCCAAGTCGTTGTTTCCTCCTATCAACCACAGGAACATTGTGTTACTTTTTCAGTAAAACAACATAGGTAAATTCTCTTAGAATAATATAATTTTGGTGCATGTGGAATACATAGACCCGCTGCATACATATTCCTCTAAATTTTGACTTAACATTTTTGGTGCTTTTAATTTTACCAACCAAAAACGTGAATGCCACATGTGGCATGTCCACATTGGTCAGGATTGATGATACTTATACATTTTTAGGTATTATTAATTCTTCCATTGTGTTCCGGTTACTGGGCAAGCTAACTTATATCAAGTTACATAATTTTTTTTATTAAAAACTCAACATTATGCAGTGCAAATAAGGACATACCAGTCTCCCCGGCATCTGCATAAGCGGTCTGGGAAAAGACTGGATCTGATCCAAAGGATAGTCCTTGCTCTCTCTCCATTCTTTCTTCCTCTTCCATTGCCTCCTCCAGTTCCCTCAGTCCTCCACCCGAATCTTCAAAAGATGTACATGGAGTTCAATAAATACATAAGAAATTTTTAAATATTATATAAAAAAAATTTTCATGTATATAGAGACTGCCAAGACTTGTTTTGGACAACGCTCTAAAATGTCTTTTACAGTAACTCGCAATGATGACCTTTAATTTGAAAAATCTACAAGTGGAACATTAAACTTAATCTGGCGGTAGGTGGATGTAGAAAGGTTGACGTATATAGATACACACCTAAAAACATGATGTTACTTTTTATTTTTTCTGTGGGTTTCCTTTTTCTCCAACTGTATGCATGATTAGAGGTTTCAAGTTGTTGAAGGGGCCATCTAGAACCCCTTTTTCCAGATTTTTTGATGTTGACCCCTTTTATTTGGTGGTTCTAGGGCACATTGGAAAAAGCATTTAATAATAAAAAATAAAAATGGGACACTTATACATACCCACGGTCTCATACATTGAGATTTTTGGGAGTTTAGATTTTAAAAATACTATCTTGCAAATTATTACTTGTAGGATTATACTATGTACCAGGGAGATTACTCAATTCTTTCCTTGTTGGGAAAACCTTGAATCCCTGGATACTGAATAAAGACCATGGAAGCATAATAGCCAGGAACTTACCTTCCTCAGCAATATGGGAGGCATCAATGGTTAAAAGAAGGTCGCTTTCCTCCGTTGGTGCTTGGCTCCCGGCTTGAGCATTAGCACCCTGCTCACTGGATCCTGTGGCTAACACAGCTTTCAGCGATAGACTTCTGCATAGTCTCTTTGGCACCACGCCAGCATCTCCTCCAAGGATGTTCTCGAGCTCCTTGTAGTATGGACACATTGCTGGGTTGTTGCCACTTATTTTGTTATGCGCAATAACTTTCTTAAATTCTAGACGCATGCATTTCGATTTCGATCTACACTCTTCAGCAGTGCGATTGTGGTTCCTGTTCCTCATTTCTACAGCAATCTTTTCAAAAATATCGAGGTTCCTATGAGTGGTTTTTAAAGCTTCCTGTAGCCGCCTTTCTCCCCATATCTCTAAAAGGTCTCTGATCTCATCATCCCTCCATGCAACCCCCCTTCCTTGCTTGCGCCCTTCTTTACCTGGAGGATTCATTTTGGTTTAAGATACTAATGCAAAAAGAGGACCGTTTAAAATCTGGTTCCGAAGCTTTTCCGGCAAGTTTCTTAATGGGGCCGTGATTGCGCGTGCGCGAAGTTATCCGTGAACCATGTGCGGTTTGTTTATCTCTGTGCGGCGTGATTACGCGATCACGTACACGAGCTTTCATTTGTTACCGGCCATGGCAACCGCCTTCTTAAAGTGACCGCAACCAGGAAGTGGCGCGCGCCTTTTTCCTGTTTAACCCACTCTATTGCTCGTGTCAAAGGTGCGTTGTTTTCACCGGGGATCATGTCCAGATGAGGTCATTATTGGGGTGAAAGGGAAATATCTCTACTGTTCAGAGGGATAAGGAGCACTGGCAAGGTTGATCTACTCATGAGATCTACGTCGAGCCCAAACAACTGCTATTATTCGGAGGTTGCCACTTATCTAGAGAGGAGGGGCTTTTCAAGGACGACCACGCAAGTAGCGTCTAAGTTCAAGGTACTAAAGGTTAAGTTTTTCAACATAATGCAGCTTTTTAAGGGGGACCCACCTGAAGATGCAAGGTTCCCTCATTTTAAAGAAATGTACAGCCTGTGGGAGGAAAGTGGGAGACCTCACTGGTCCGACAGACGTCCAGCTAGTAAGTACCTTCTTTACCTTTAATTTTTTCTATGTAACCCTTTTATAATTTTTTTTAATAAGTATTTCTCAAAGTGATGTGGAAAACCGTTTTTTTTTTATGTGGGATCATTGCACTGTCTTTAGATAGCTTTATCATGTGTCATACGTTTATGTGTTGTCTGCCAATATTTAATAGGTATGCCTTTGATGTCGCTTCCTCATACAGTGGAAAATCCTTACATTGCATAGATTCAACATTTGCTCTATAGATGTTTGTACTGTCATCCAGCTTGATAAAATATTCTTTTTAAAATACATTATCCCCTGTTTTGTTATACATGTACTCAATGTTTTTACTCATGATCTAAATGTTTCTTGTAGCATATATATATATATATATATATATAGACTTCATACTAGAAGAATATATAAGTCCCTGTGAAAATAGGCTTTAATTCGACCTCTAGACTTTTCTACTGTTCCTCTTCAGCATTTGAAAAAAATGTTATTCTTGCCTCAGAAAGAAACTGTAGTATGTGACGAATTATATGGAAAGGGAGTAGTATTTTCCCACATGGACAAATAAGCATATGAATACCCAGGGGAAAACTGTTTCTTCTACCTTTACAGGCATAATTTTTTTATTTTGATGAATTTCTAAAAGTTTTTGTTTAACTTATAAAATGTTTATGTTAAAACACAGCTTCTGGACAGGCTGTCAAGGAGAAATCGCCAAGCCCTGAAGAGACAGCTGGTGAGTACACAAGGATAATTGTCCCTTTCTTTTTGGAGCCCCTCCAACCAATATGTCGGCAAGTAACCACATACTGACAGTACATAATAAAAAAGGTTTTTATTGTCATTAAAAATTCATTAAAAATCTTTTTTAACTCAAAATTATACCGATGATAATAATAAGGATTCCCAATGGCTGGACTAGTTGTGAGATAAAACAATTTTTACTCTCTTATCATTTCCTCCATCAACATAGGACGGGATGTTATTTGTAGAAGAACAGCATTAACATTAACGATTATAAATGAGCGCCCTATAGGAATTATAAGTTTGATGTGGGAATGTGTAGCGATGATTACCCAAGGAATTAAACTCCCACCTATACTCCCGTCTATAATCATTGGACCATAAACACCATTACATGTATTTCCCTGGTACTTATTTTTTACATTTATGGTCCACACCTTTTTACTTTTCCTGGTCCACTGTAAAAGTATTCCCACCCCCGCCCCTATGGAAAAAAAGGGGGATTGTTAATATGCTGTCAGGATTGTTCCTTGTTTTGGATTTTAAAGTTAACCCACCATAACATGTACTTCTACTAATGAGATGTTTAAATAACAGGAAAAATTACACAGATGAGGAATCACATTTATATTACTTTGACAGTATCCAAATAAATATTTTTTCCAAGTATCTATCTAGCTTTTCAAAACACAATAAAAATGCAGTCTGTTCTATTCGCACAAGCAGCTGTTTACAGAGACAGATGGGAATGTGATTCACCTTTTTCATATTTTATAACTTTATCAGAATTTCTCATATACCTGGAATATACACAACATTTTTCCCCTTGATGTGCAATGCCATAAAGTTTAATAGGGGATGTGTAGACCATATCTAAATTGGGAAACCAGCCCTTTTTTAATGCTCTCTGTTACTGTAGTGTAACTCTGGGGTTTTGAGTAAGCAGATGGCAAAGAGGTCAAAGCCTGAGAGTATTTAACGCTGTTATCCCACACTGCAAATTCCTGCATTCCATAGGAGGCACCCATTTCAAAAAGGGTAGGATAGTATAAACGTTTCACTGAAATCTTAAAATAACTATGGCTTTTTTTTTTAAGGAATGTCACTATAAGTTTTTTAAATTGTACATTTAATGATTACTGGTGTATTAATTACATTGTAGAATTTTAGTCTGTTGCTATTACAGTTTTCTATCTGCAATCTTCCGTGTGCGGTCCTTCTGTTGGAGCATTTATTGATATAACAATCAAAACATCCATCAGCAATATTGTACAAAGTACCAGAAATGTAACCATTTATTTACATTTCTGATAAAGAAAAGACCGGTTTTAGCGAACTCTGCAATGGGGAGGAAGAGGAGGAAGATGGAGGGCGATCCATTAATCGGGGCACAGAGGGATAAGGGTAAGGATTACTACGTGTACTTTGAGCATGCTTGTTATGCCCTCGGTAAATCATTATTTGCTCCCAGTAACATAACAACCAGGAACCATAAGCATGCCGATCAACTTAATGTTTTATTACTGTTAGCAAAGAAAGTATTATTTAAAATTATATTGCCAACATTTGAAGATATACTCTCCCTCCTATTAACCCTATGGTGTATATATATATATTTATATATATATATATTTTTTAAAGAAGAAACTGCTTCAGTGTCATCTGGACAGTCGGCATCGACCTCCAGAGGAGGAGGAGTTCAACCTCCAGCCGCTGTCTGTGTTGTCGATGCCGAGGATGAAGGCAGCAGTAGCCAGGCAGGAAAAGAGGTAGAGCCGGACGAAACAGCAGAGGAGGATCCCGATATATCTGAACCCATATCCGAAACACACAGTGACAAAGACGACGATACATCGGAGGGTGAGTTGTTTTTTTTTTATTATTATTATTTTCAAAAGAGCTACATTATTGTAACATAGGTAATATAAATATCTACAATTACAATAAGGTTCACATGGTTACTTTAAAGGCAAGATTTTCTATTAATCCATGTTCAAAGACATTTTCACAAGAAGGAGACACTGTTTAAAAAGGGTGAAGACTCTGATTACCCGACGATGGGTGCTCATTAAACCAGTTCAGATGAGCGCAATAAAATGAAACAATAGAAAGATGTCGGAAATGGCATTTTTCCCATCCTGCCCCATGGGAAAATGTCCAAAGCCGAATGATGAGGATGGTTTTTTGTTGAAGTGATTCCAAACATGTATCATCTTTATTTAACTTTTTTTTTTAAGTATAAAGACAGTTAGAACCTGTAAGCGAATATCGAGGAAGGCAAGGTTTTTTTTCTTCATGGCTAGAACAAGAGTATGGAAAAGTATTTATATTTCTGAATTCAAGTTAGTAATAGCTTTATTTTGTAAGCATCGGTCAACTTTTAGGCACATACAGCCATATACAGTTTTTTTACTGAAACACTAAAACACGTTGATAGCAGAACATTTTCACATACATTATTGAAGGGTTATATTTCGAAATAATGACAACGGTCTGGCCATTCACATTGCATGTGTTTTCCTCCAGCCTTCTTCTACACACCTTGAAAAAGTGCAAATATCTGTAAGGTTTTCCTTATTACTACCTCTATTTTTTTTCTTCTATATGTATGTTGTTAAGGATACAGTTTGCAGTTCCTTTGGAGTAAAGGTAGTCTTATCAGAAAGCACCCTTTAAAAAACATTAAAAGTGGGGAAACAATATCCATAACACTGGAATATCAATGACCTTGTAGTGTTTTTATTTCTTTAGAATTTCGTAATAACTATTCACTTATTTGACTTGTAACAGAGATACAAAAGGAAGAGGATGTGGCCACTCCATCATCAGTTTCTGACAAAGAAACATATAAGCACTGTTGTGATCCAAGGAGGGATCTTGAGATGCTAATTTCCGAAGGTTAGTTTAAAAATTTGGATAGCTGTACTTCAAAAAAAATTTAAAATTGTTACGTGGTTGGCATTGTATAAATAAGATGAAAAATATTTTCCCCCCAAGGCCTAAAGCTTAACTGAAATAATTAAAAATTTATTCCAATATATTGCAGCGTTAAATACAACTCTGCGCCTAATAACACCCCTCCAATTGCAAGTCTGAACTCTAGTCTTAGGAATGTTATTGTTGGACAAGATGGCCCCCCCCATATTCGGATGACAAGTGTAACCTTGCAAGTTGGTCCTATTAGTATCCAAAATCATTTGGATCTCCTCAAGAGTTATGAAGTAAACTGTATAAGCTTGCAGGGAAACAATAGCCCCTCTAGGTAACCCTCCTATCTAACATGACTTCATGGTGGAGGAGGGTGGGGAAATTCCCCTTTTTGAAAAATCAGACACCTTCCCTCCGTCCAAGCTCTTCCAAAGTGGAACAAGCCGGGGTAAGGTTGTCCATCAGGGAGAAACCCTTAGACTTTCCCCATGCTCCCAACTACATGGAATGTTGGGAGATGTTGCGAAAATGCACTGTTTGGCTTGATGGGGAGGACGATGGGACAGAGTCAAACCCCTGGATTTGCCCCCTTTCACCCACCAAAAGGGGGGGGTAGCCAATGTAGGGGTTTTACTGCGCAGCACCAAAACCCTCCTTCTGGGTTCCATCCTCCTGCGATTTCCAAAGCCGCAGGAGACAGCACTTTCTCCTGGTGGAATGTGGGATGGGCACCTGGAAGGTGGGTGGAGGTAGCTCGCAATGGGGAGGGTGGAAGTGAATTTGAAGGTTGTGGGCTTTGCAGCCAGGCCCACCCCCACCCCAAAACCGCAATCTACAGCCGGCTCACGGCTCTGGGGAGTGGTGGAATGACCAAGGGTACTTGTGGGCGCCTAGACGGATGGCTTTGGGCAAGGTGGCTAATCCCGGGGTTTGGCTCCTCCTCCAAACATCCTCTTCATAGGCTTCCTTTAGAAGGTATCCCTGAAGGATAAATCTTTGTGGCGGAGCAAAAGGGGGCATTCACACCATTTTTCCTCCACCTTCGAGAAAGTTTATGGAAAGAGGCAAACGTATTGCTTTGCCTCTGCCGCAGCAAGAGCAAAAAAGAGGTGCCAGCGGCAAACCACTAAATAAGTCGCCCTAATCTGTCTTCCATTGCTCTCCAATGGGGGAGATGCCAGTTTTGTGGAGGGCCAGTAACTGGAGAAGCAGTTAGCTTCAGCCCCCGCCCCACATCCTGCCTCTTCCCTCCCTTTGATAAGAGGCATGAGATAGTAGGGAGGTTGATGCCAATTACTTACGGCAAATAATAAGACTATATAATTTTTAGCACAATTAAGAGAAATAAATAGTTGTTTTACACAACGTAACATAAGTTATAAAAATCAGGATAGTAGTGAATGCCTAATGCCTAAGGATCTCCGCCCTCCTACCTTTGTTAAATTTTTTTTCTTTTTAACAAGTACTTACATGTTAAATGTTAAGCAGGTGTATCATTCTCTCCCTGACCTGGATCTCCCTATGGACCAAAAAAAAAAGTAAATTTTAAAAAAAATATGCAAGCTGGGTTAGGGTGTCGTGGCCCCTTACACATCGATGATCCAAAAAGTCGCACAATGGAGATTTTCAGACAGGCAAAAATCGTCCCTTGCCGCGCGAGCAGCCTCCCAAAACTGCTGGGCGGCAAGGGTCTTCTTCGGACGACGCTGTGCCTCTTGGGAAGGCGTCCGTGTCACTTCCGTGAAGCTTGGGACGGCTCCGCACCATATTTCAATCACGTAGGCTGCCCGTGATTGAAATATGGTGCGGAGCCGTCCCAAGCTTCACGGAAGTGACACGGACGCCTTCCCAAGAGGCACAGCGTCGTCCGAAGAAGACCCTTGCCGCCCAGCAGTTTTGGGAGGCTGCTCGCGCGGCAAGGGACGTTTTTTGCCTGTCTGAAAATCTTCAATATGTTAAACATTAGTAATATGTAATGTATACACACCCATTTACTTCACCCCTGGATGGTATTCAATTACAAAGTTTGATTTTATGTTTTTGGCCTTTTTTTTAATCATGTCCATATACCCATATACTCATGCCCATAGCGAGCAGTCCAAGCTATGAGAGAAAACTTCGAAAGAAGGATAAGCACAATAGAGCACCGGCAACTCGAAATTATAAGGAAAATGGTAGTAATGGAAGAGTACTACAAGAGATTACGCGGCATTTTCAAGGCCACACCAACCAAACATTTTGGCACTTATGAAAAATGATTTTGTTTTCATTATAACTGTATTTTGTATTTTTTTTTATTGCCATATTTACAGATGTGAAGTTTTTAAATAAATGAATGTTCTAAATTGTTTTAAAAAACAATGTTCCCGAGGTACAAATCTCAAAAGGAAAAATGTTTAATCCAGCATTAATAAATAAAAATTAAAGATGATGTTTCTTGGATTATTTTCCATGTCTTAATTTAATAAAAAAAACCATAAATACCCAAGACAAATGGTGATTTTTGCAAGATCAAACCAGACGGCAGTTATCAATCCGTAACCGTTGAATAACTATAATGGCATCAGAAAGATGAAAATGTGAAAAGTTTAACCACTCCTACCCATAGCAATGGAATGAATGCAGAGCTGTATCTAGAAATTTTCTCAATGCTATAACTGTGTCTTCAGCTGTTGCCTTCCCTTTTCTTATGGTTGTAATAAAGTGGCATAGGAGATTTTCATACAGGCAAAAATCGCCCCTCGCCGCGCGAGCAGCCTCCCGAAACTGCTGCGCGGCAAGGGTCTTTTTCGGACGAGGCTGTGCCTCTAGCGAAGCCGTCCGTGTCACTTCCGTGAAGCTTTGGACGGCTCCGCGCCATATTTCTAGCACGGAGGCTGCCCGTGATCGAAATATGACGCGGAGCCGTCACAAGCTTCACGGAAGTGACACGGACGGCTTCGCTAGAGGCACAGCCTTGTCCGAAAAAGACCCTTGCCGCGCAGCAGTTTCGGGAGGCAGCTCGCGCGGCAAGGGGCGATTTTTGCCTGTCTGAAAATCTCCATAGTTCAAATGTTTACCGGTGTAAAAGAAAGGAAGATCATGCACCCTGCTATTACACGTATGTACTTTGAAAATCTTCAGTATTCCAAAAATACAATTTAAGTATCGATAATTAGGGCGCATAATACGTCTGGGAGTATTAAACCCTCCCCTCAAATATCAAACCAACAATCTTTGTTGGGGCATATATTTGCTAGATAAGCCCACCCCCCTAATTTGCCTGGCTGGGGGATCCTTGCTAGCTGATCCTCTTTGTTTTCAAAAGAATGTTGATCTCCTCATGAGTTGGGAAAGTGAACAGGACCAGCTTGCAAGGCAAAATTTGCCCCTCTATTCAACCTTGCAGTCAAACATGACTCAAAGGTGGAGGAAAGGGGAGAAACTTGCAAGTTTATCCCAGCAGCCCCCATTCCATTCGTCTTGGCTCTTCTGAAGGGGACCAACGCGGGGCAAGCAGTGGCAGCCGTGTCAAACCCCTAGATTCGCCCCCTATTCCCACCTTAGAGAAAGTAGGGCAGAAGGGGCTAACATCCCACGTTCGGCTCAGTAGGGAAGAAGATTGGCTGTGGAGCCCTTGCAACACAATACCCCGTCAACCAAACCCCTCCTTCCAGCAAAATAGAGTAAGGGTAAACAGGAAATGGAAGCCATACATTTCCTTCCTCATCTAATATTTGAAACCTGCTAGTAAAGATTGTTTTAAGCAGGCAAGCATGAAAATACAGGAAAAGGGGGTGGGAAATCAATTAACAATGTGACATAATGCGTACATCAGAGGAAAGTTATCCACCCATGAAAGCAAATACCATTGCGCCATCCACTGTAATCCCAAGAAAGGTATAAAGCTTTTATTAAGACTTTTCTCCAGCGATATGAAGCAACAGGACCTATAATTTAATGTAGAAGAAAAAAAAAACACATTTGTTTCAGAAATGATCCAGCCATACCCCCAAACAAGTACAATCCATCAGTAAAATATAATAAGCAATATCAAAAAAATATTTTTTAACAATCTTTCAAACGCATGAACCATCCTGGAGAGGCTTGCAAATGACACGTTGAAGGATGAACATTTTAGACGACCCCGTCTTAGCAGTGAGATCGTCTGTACATTGAATGAGTAGTGTTATAATCTTACACTGTATTCTGCCAAATTTATCAAACAAAGTAAATTCCATTTAAAATTACAAAAAAGTAAGTGCAGAACAAGCCACAACCCCAACAGCAAAGTTTACAGGGGGAAACATACCTGGGACAATGTTTCAAATTTTTAATTCCTTCCCTGAAATAAATAATAAATGGCAGCAGGTAGGGACACGCAAGACAAAAAATCAATTGAAATGTCAAATTTCAAGCCGTTATTATCGACATGAGCATGCTGCAATGTAAAATTATTAGTAGTAGAAAATAGACAAGCTTTGGTTAGAAAAATAATTTAAAATATTGCGTCATTAACATGATTTTCAGATCTGTAAAAATAGTGCCTTGCAGCGCAAGCAGCCTCCCGATTATGCTTCGTTGCAAGGGCCAATTTCGAACAACGGCGTTTCTATCTTGGCGCCGTCCGTGACTGTTGAGGCCATCACAGGAGTTGGCCGAGCTTTTTTGTTACTTGCAGACCAATTCAGTGAGTTGAATATAGCGAATCCGCCTCCAGTGCTGCCCGCATAACTCAAGGACGATACCGAAAGAGAAACGGCATTATTGGAAATTGACCCTCGCAGCGCAGCAGCGTAGAGAGGCTGTTTGTGCGGTAAAGCAAAATTTTTAACAGGACTGAAAATCACCTTAAAACCATAATGCGAAGATTGTTAATTTTTAAGTAATGAAGCATTAGCAAAAACGCAAAAGTAGTATAGACAATAAAAAATGAGAATTTCAATACTTACATCTCTTATTCCTGAGCAATGTAGAGCTATGAACATGTCTTGATCCCCTGCACAAAGATAATTAATAGATTAATAATGGTTAATGGAATCGTAACTCACCAAAAACCAAAGGAAAAATGAATTTATACTCACGCCATATAAAGTGTGTCCACCACGACAACCCAAGCCTCATGAAGGAACACGGCAATCATCTTGAGGAACACCCAACAAAGTAAAGTTGCTTTTGAACCGGTTGAACCATTAGAATGGTATGGAAAATCACCCCTCAGTACAAACTGAATGTTTCTTAAGGAGGCAAATGAAAAAACCCAAACCCCATGAACACATAATAATGTAAGCAAAAAGTGGAAGAGATGAATTTAAAGGAATAATATGTGTGTTACAAGCTAAAAGTATACCTTTCAAGCAAAACCTGGTTGGAAATGGATAGTAATAGAAGGGGAAACAATTTTTTTTATAAAAGGCAGCCAGGGTTTTTTTTTTTATTATGATCAGAGTATATAAAGTACTTATAATTTCCAGAATTAAAAAAAAAAAACCCATACAGTCAATGAGGATGAATACATTACCAGTACATCAGGGAAAAAGGAAAACCTTTAAAAAATAAAATAGAAAGACGTTAATAAAGATATCTTTTTTTTAAAAAAAAAAAGTAACACTAACACCTCAGCAATACTGCCTAGCTGTTAAAATTTGAAAAAAAAAATATTTAACAAACGTAAACCTGAAGCTTTCAATTTTATAAACATTGGAAATAGGAGATATTGA
Source organism: Gambelia wislizenii (assembly GCA_030847615.1). Classification (NCBI taxonomy): domain Eukaryota; kingdom Metazoa; phylum Chordata; class Lepidosauria; order Squamata; family Crotaphytidae; genus Gambelia; species Gambelia wislizenii. The sequence continues at coordinate 121,353,947 of JAUMIR010000001.1, forward strand.
AAAGTGGATGGAGAATGCCGGGGGGGGGGAGAATAAAACACGGAAAACAAAGACCAGTGGGCGGACGTAATAATAGAAGTGCAGTAAAAGGATTTCATCGAGATGGCATAACGAGTGGGCTATGTAATAATTATTTCAGGAGGGAGATAAATAAAACGAACGTGATAACGTTATTAAAAGAAATAAAATTCAGCAATAACATACCTATCCTCCATGGGGGCTGTTAACAACTCACGCGCCTCAATTTGAAATGAACTCCCCGCCCACAAACAGCTACAACGTTACGTCATAAGGGGTGGAAACTAAGGGCAGAGAGAATGTTACAGTATCGCGAAACAGAAACAAATATACTTTCGGACAAACTTTCTTCTCGTAACAGCAACGGAAAAAGGTTTCATTAACGATTTTTCCCCGTGTTTGAAATATTACGGAGTTACGCGGGATAGAAACCAGACAGGGTCAGATTCTGTTGTGCGTCGTCCGAAACGGGCGTTATCTCGCGAAATTGATTTAATATCATCTCGCTATATTAACCCGGTCTGAAAATCTCCTAGATAGGACTTTGATCAAATGCAGCACAGGCCTTTGATGTGAGCCAAATCAGTTCTTATGTTCTTATAGTTTTCTGTTTGGTAATCCAGTAGAAAAGAAATGAGTTATATGTAACATCATTACGCATAGTGTGTAACTTCGGAGCTCTGAATTTAACAGATATCGTGATGACAATGAATCTGTCTATTAAAACAGATATTTAGATTATTTAATGATGATTCATCCAAAAGGAGCTGAGCCTACACGGCCTCTAGATTACTTATCATTTGAGGACATGAGGAACACTGAAGAAGAGAATGGATAGCTGACTGCTATGAATGTTCTAGTTTATGTGTATCGTCTTCTGTTTTCCTTGCCTGGTTAAAAATAATACTCCTCTTCATTAGTTCTGCAACAGACTGTTGTTCTTGATTTAATTTCTAAGGTATTTCAGAGCTCACTAATAAATGCACAACTCCAACTGTTGTTTACTTTGGGCCCAAAGTCAATCCATCTGCTCAAGATGAAAATTCCAGTAGCCCACTCCAAAACGGTAATTCATACGAAGTGGCTCAGCAGAGAAAGCTGCTATGTGCACACTGCCCTGTTTCCAGGTGGGCAGGTTTCTTCAGCAGGGTCAAGTTGTCCAGAGTCAGAGACAGTAACTTCACACCAGACAGCAGACAAGACAGAAAAGGTTTATCCAGAGCCAGTTTCCAGAAATTTAAAAGATTTATCAAAATAAACAAACAGAACCATATTAGAGAGTAAGGTAAGTCAAGTGAGAAGGTTCCATAGCCAAGGTCAAGGAACAATTCAGGGTCTAACCAGGGATGGACAAAATATAGTCCTAAGGTCACATGCTCCCCCCCCCCCCCAGATTGTTTCATGTCCTTAACCTCTCCAAGTGTTCCAAACCATCCCTCTTCAGGCTCTCCTGGAAACCTCCAGAAGCAGCAATTCATCTTTTAAAGAGGATGCAGTACCCTCCTGTTGTTGTTTTTTTAAATTACCTTTCACCCCCCCAAATCAGACATAGACTTCCAGCCACATCATCGGTGTGGAGCTGTCAGTCCATGCAACCCTGATGGGTTCTAGGAGCAGAAAAGTGCCCCTGTCCCCAGTTGCTCTAATACCCAAGGTATTGAGGTGAAGTCTGTATCAGCATATCAGTTACAAGGGATGCAAAGACCAGGGGGTTGTCTAAATGGTGGGGGGAAATACTCCTTATAGAATTTGAGGGGAATACCTTTTGTCCCAACAAGATGCCACAGGGATTCGCTGTGTTTGGTGGTGGCGGTGGCAGAGGAATTCACAAAAAACTATACGGGAAAAGTCTTCATAGCTTTTTTTTATGCAGGGAAAATGTGCATTCCCACTTGTTAGGAAAACTGAATTGCATTGCTGCACATTCCCAGATAAGAGCAGAAGTGGAAACTGATTGGTCAGACATGGGTGGGGGGTGGGCTTAGCAGCAACAAAGTGGCCAGAAGCACCATTTGGGAGTTTTGCAGTAGTGATTGTGTGATTTTTTGCTGCACTGAAGTGTCCAAATAACTTTTTAAACATAAGGTTGCACTTGCACACCTTAGATTTACAGTTAAAAAAAAATACTGTACAGCAGCAGCAGCAGCAACTTGTTGAGAATAATAATGCAAGCGATTCACTCCTGCCACCATGTTGTTTTGCAGGCATGGCTCCATGTGAACATCAAACAGGGATAGTTTTGCATACCAGTGATTTTGCCAAAAAAAACTGTGGAGACAAATGAATGCTGCTGCGAATTTGCTTTAATGCATGACAATCAGCATTATATCTTCTCATCTAGACAAGCCCCAGGTTTGGACCTCGGGAACAGCATTGTTCTCATCAACATGATTGACTCAGCTCTGAGGATTTATGGAATAGATCATTCATTTGAGAGGGGAAATTGGTTTTGTCTTATCTTCCACCCAAGCAGGTAAACAAAGAGATGGGAGCAAGAAAAAATGCTATTCATTTGGAAACTGAGATCTTAGGATAGGACTGGACAGTTATTCTTGACAGGATATTAGAGCCAGCAGATCCTAACTCCAGTGTGAATACAATGAGCAGGGCTCATTCTACCATTAGCAGAATGAGGTAGCCATCTCAGGAGGCCCTAACCCTCACCCTCCATCCAGTTCCCAATAGAGGAGAGGAAGGAAGGAGCAATGAGGTGATGGTGGACTACAGAGTCATGTTTTACACCCAGGCTTGCCCTGTATCTCCTAGGCTAGTTTAGTGCACACAAAGGATGGGTGGAGGATGTTGTCACTGTTGATCTAAGAGCAAACTGTCAATCAGCTCTGCTTTTCTGTATGGAATGGAGAGGTACTATCTTGCCCTTTCTCTCAAACAGGTCTTACGTTGTGCTGAACCCTTGTGAATATGCTGAGGCACTGAAACGAGACCTTGCAAATATACTTCCTCAGCCTGTGGCCCATAAGTTATCCCAGTTTTCCTCTTTGACTCAGCCTAACCTGCCTAACCTGATCTAGGGATTTGAGATGGAGAAATGATGTTATGTATTGATTTATTACAAAATTTATACACCACTTTTTGGAGTACAGTTGTGTACTTATTTCATAAAAATATCATCATCATCATCATCATCATCATATCTTCTGGTTAAAACCAAGGACTTTTTCAGACGGCCCTTACCATGCAAACAGCCTCTGGAGCAGTAACGAGGCTGCTGCGTGGCAGGGGGTCGTTTTCAGATGCCGCCCTCCATCTTCCATGACCATTCGTAGCATGTACGTGAAGCTTTGGAAGTGGCTGCACCATATTTCAATCATGGAAGTTGCCCGTGACTGAAATATGACACGGCCGCTTCCAAAGCTTCATGTACATGCTACGAATGGTCACGGAAGAGGGATGGCGTTGTCCGAAAATGACCTCCTGCCTCACAGCAGCCTCGTTACTGCTCCGGAGGCTGCTTGCGTGGTAAGGGCCATCTGAAAAAGTCCCAAATCAAGCCACCCTTTAAAATGAATGGTAACTATTAATGGTACTTCCACCTTGGACATTTCACAAAACCAATATGACCAGCATCTCACCCTTTCTTCATTAAATGTAGAAACACATGGTCTGGTGTTATCAAGTTTCTCATCCCACACCAGAATCAGCCAGACGTGTAACATTTGGTCCTGGTCCAAGCCTCAGTTCAGCACATCTCTCAAGGGAAGCAGATATTTGCTGATCTTTTCCTTTGATCTTTACTTTACAGCATCCTGTAGTGGTACATTATACTGTGCCTTTTGCCTTTTATGTGAACACCTACTGTATATTCATGTATAAGTTTAGAAAATTTAGTAAAAAATTGACCCCAAAACCTGGGTCGACATATCCATTGGCAATGTAAGTACCTGTACCTTAACTCTTATTTTTTTAAAAAAGGAACCATCTCCTTCTCTGAACAGAATGGTAAAAGGCAAAACCTTAGTCCATCCAAGGAGAACCTGTAAAAGGCACGATCCCTTCTACTTACTCTGCTGTGGTACTGCTTCTGGCCTTTTTGAATGCCTGGGCAGGAAAATGGCAGTGATGGTAGCTCTTTGGTGCTTCCCCTCAAAGGAAAACTGAGAGAGAGAGAGAGAGTGTGTGTGTGTGCTGGGGGGGGGGCGGTCAGTGCTTCTTTTAGGTTCTCCTGGGATGGACAAAGCTCTCGCTTTTTGCCTCTCTACTCAGAGAAAGGGATGGTTCCTTTTTTTGGATAAGAGTTAGTACTGTACCTTAACTTTTATCAAAAAAAAAAAAAAAAAAGAGGAACCATTCCTCTCTGAGCAGAATGGGGAAAGGACTTTTTGAATTTGTGGGCAGGAAAATGGTGGTGGTGGCAGCTGGGCATGGCCCTGTAGGGCATCACTGGTGCTTTCCTTTCCTCAGAATTACCCTCAACTTAGCCACAGGGCATATCAAAATCCATAATTTTGGCTCCCAAACCTGCCCTTGACTTATACATGAGTATATACGGTACTGTATATCAAGAATAAGAATGAATGTTCTCATTTCTCCACAAAAAACAAAAACAAAACTAGAGTTGTTCGTGGGTCCCCCAATTCAGTTTGGAGTCTGATTTGCTGATTTAAATATGGACCCAATTTGATCTAATCTGGTTCCAAATCTAAACCGACATTCAAAAGTCTGGATCACCTGTCACCCCCCATTGACTTGCATTGGGAGAAGGAAAATGGCTATAATTTAATTTTTTTTCATAAAATCTGGTGACACTGTAGCCCCTAAAGATGGGTTTAACTTAGCCAAATTTAAGACAGCAACATCAGGGTTGTTGGTGTTTTTTTTGTTTGTTTGTTTGTTTTTAATGCAAGGACCTACAAAGTTTACTGTTGTATTAAACAACAACTTTCTTTTAACTTTTTTTCAAAAAGTTGTTCACTGGTCATTCTTGGCAATTCATGTGCTTCTGAACTGGCACTTTCCCCCAGAGCACCAATCAGCTAAGTCTGTTAACAGTTAAACATTATCATATAGACAAATATGATAATAAAATGACAGCTCATTTGAGGAGAGAGCACTTTTGCTTCATTCTACCAGCTGTCTGACTATTGGGATTCAATGACACAGCATAATGGAGAGGGGGGGTTACAAGAAAATATTTTACTAGTAGTTCAACTGGTAAAATCTCCCTGACAAATCCATCTGTTCCCCCTTAAGGAACTTGATACTTTGTTTTGTTGTTGGGAACACTCCTGTCATGGCCCCTTAGTTTACCCACTCTGTCTCTTCCAGAATTTCCCTTCAAAGCCATGTGAGTGGATGGGACCAGAAAGACTGACAGGTGCCTCTGCCATGGGAGTCATGACCCTCTGGTCCTGTTGTATAGCTCTTCCTGCCACCATTTTGACACTACTTATTTTTAGTTCCATTGAGATATTTTTGCTCTTTGTCACATTTCCCAGTATGTTTTTGGAATCAGTAAGGGATGCTGCTGTGTTTGTTTTTTTTAAAAAAAACTTCCAAATGTTCAGTAAAATCACTAGTTTTCTCAGTCTACCATAATCTTTATTGAGTCCACTGTCTGTTGCATCAGTAGTCACTGCTTTGATCAAAGAATGAAAGAAAAACTGAAAAGAAACTGAGATAAATTGCTTAGAAAGGAAGGGAATCCTGAACCCAATATGTCTCTCACTATGATCTCCTCCCTACCATAGCACTATCACTCTTTGGTGGTTGGATTACTTATTCCTATGAAGTAAGAGGCTATGCTGACCATAGCAGTGCTGCTGGTAGGGTCTCCCGTGTCAGACAGGTTTTTGCTGAGGAGCCAGGCTAAATGTGCCAAACAGCTACTGTGAAGCAGCAGTAATGGGAGGATGACACTGGCAGAAGATCTCTCCAAGACAATGGTAGTGGCACCATAGGTAATACTTGTTAGTACAGTTGTCCCTTCACATTCGCTGGGGTTTGGTCCCAGGACCCCCCATGAATACCCAAATCCGTGAATACTCAAGTCCCATTATATGCAATGGCATAGCAAAATGGTGCCCCTTATATAAGATGGCAAAATCAAGATTTGCTTTTTGGATTATTATTTTTTAAAGAATATTTTCAAGCCATGAATACTTAAAACCATGAATGCCAAATCTGTGAATGTAGAGGGGCAACTGTACCATGCAGATGAAGGCAATGGTAAACCACTCCTGAAGTGTTCTACCTTGAAAATCCTATGATGAGACAATAAAAAATGAAACAACGGATAGTGTTAGAAGATGAGAATCCCACATCAGAAGGCATTCAATAAGCTACTGGGGAAGAGCAGAGGACAAGTGGCTTTGTGCCTAATGATGCAACTGGACTCAAGCTGAAAGAACGTTCAGCTGTTGACATGCTCAGAGGTTAAAGGAAAGTCCAAAGTTGCACAACTCATATTATAGGAACATGAATCAAGGTAAACTAGACATTGTAAAAGAGGAAATGAAACATATAAACACTGCAATATGCAGGGTGTGCCATTTGAAGGTGAACCTACAATTTTAGAAAGTGAAGCACTGAAAGCACTTGGGAGAAATAAATCACCAGTAACAGATGGCATACTAATAGAGCTATTTCTAGCCACAAAGACAGAATCCACTCAAATTCTGACTAAAATCTGTCAACAAATTTGGAAAACAATAGACTGGTCCACAGATTGGAAATGTTCAATATACATTCCAATCCCCCCGAAAAAGGGACACCAGGGATAGCAGTAATGACAGGACTGTTGCATTAATTTCCCATGCAAGCAAAGTGATGCTCTAAATTCTACAACAAAGTTTTTTACCTTATATGGAGTGAGGAATGGCAGATGTCCAAACTGGATTCAGAAAAGGAAGAGATACTAGGGATCATATTGCTGGATCCAGCATATGTTAGATAATGGAGTTCACCAAAGAATTTTAGAAGAAAATCAGTCTGTGCTTTATAAATCAGTCTGTTGCCTGTGCTTAAAATATGGCGTGGCTGCTTCCAAAGCTTCATGGACGTGCAACGAAGGATCCCGGAAGAGGGACGGTGGTGTCCGAAAATGACCCCCTGCCGCGCAAGAGCGCCGTTCCTCTCCCGGGACCTCATCCGGCACTATTAAACGCTGTCTGAAAATCTCCTAGGACTTGGAAGGGCAGCTATGAAGGAACTAGACAAGATCCTCAAGTGTCAAAATATATCACTAAAATTAGGATGGTTCATGCCATCATATTTCCTATTTCTATGTATGGTTGTGAAACCTGGATAGTGAAGAAAACTGATAGGAAGAAAATCAACTCATTTGAAGTGGGGTGCTGGAGAAGAGTTCTACGGATACTGTGGACTGCTAAAAAGACAAATAAATGGGTCCTAGAGCAAATCAAGCCTGAACTCTCTCTAGAAGCCAAGATGACTAAGTTGAGACTATCGTACTTTGGCCATATCATAAGAGGACATGACTCACTAGAAAAAACAATAATGCTTAGTAAAGTAGAAGGCAATAAGAAAAGAGAAATATCCTATTACAAGTGGATAGACTCAAGAAAGCCACAACTCTGAGTTTGTGAGATGTGAGAAGTTCTATTGATGAGAGGGTGACATGGATATCTTTCATTCACAGGGCCACTATAAGTTGAAGTTGACTTGAAGGCAGTTAGCCACAACAACAATGTTCTCCTAACACATTTGATTCACACAGCCCACATTCTGATAGAAGATTCAGTTAGCTGGAACCCATGCAGCAGCTGCTCAAAATTTTTCCACTTGGTACCTGGATCTATTTGAGGAGGCAGTTGACTGAAGCCTTTGGGGATATACAAAGCCCAAGTTTGACACAATTCTACTTGATCTCAGAGGGATAGAGTCAATAGTGTTGACTTTGTGGATACAGTTGGGAGGGTGTGTCACACAGACATCAAAACATGTTTTGCCACCCACACGATGGAGGCTGTGCAGCGTGTGAGATGAAGCCCCTTACACTTTGGGAAGATCCCTTCACCCCAGAAATGGCTAAAATCTTCCATTGCTTGGGGTAAGGGACACAACATCCTCATTGGTTTAGAAGAACTGGGGCATATGAAGTGGGAGCTTATTTCTACTTGTAGGTGTCCCATGCTAACCTAGAAAAGAAGGAAAGCGAACAGTTGCTTCTTATATGGAACAGATTATTGAAATCAACTCTATGTATTTTGTATGTGAGTCATTTGTAATCACAGTCTAACAGCATCTGGAGATCCACAAGATTTCCATCCCAGCTCTGACAGATATTATAAAGAAGATTGTTCTATGAATGAATAATAAGGAGTTGCCCGTTACAAACTGCCCTGGTGGCGCAGTGGTTAAATGCCAGTACTGCAAGTCACCATGTTGCAAGTTCGATTCCAGCAGGCTCCAAGGTTCACTCAGCCTTCCATCCTTTCCTAGGTCGGTAAAATAAGTACCCAGCTTGTGGGGGCAATTAGCTAACACACATTGGAAACTGTTTAATGCAGTGTAGATGTGTAAATAGCTATTGCTTAAAAACCATTTGTAAGCTGCTCTGATAGCCTTGTGGCTGAAGAGCGGGGTATAAATAAATAAATAAATAAATAAATAAATGTATGTGACGGAACTGGTGGGAGAAGATATTCCTGCACATTAATGCAAATTTGCAGCAGCGTTCATTTGTCTCTACGGTCCTTTGATAAAATCAATTGTTTGCAAAGCTATCTGCATTTGAAGTTCACACACAGCCATGCCTGTGAATCAAGAATGTGTTATTCTCGACACATTGTCATCACCGCACAGTATTTTTAAACTGTAAATCAAAGTTGCGTAAGTGCACCCTTGTGGTTAGAAAAACTGTTTGGTCACTTCAGTGCAGCAAAAAAAAGTGCATGATCAATAACATGAATGAGCAGTGATGCAATTTGGATGTCCAGGTGTGCAATAATGCACAAGCCCACGCATTATTCATAAAACCTCAGGGGAAACTGCAAAGGCTTTCCCCATGTGGTAGATGGAGTTTTTGCTCTCCCTCCTTCTGAATACCGTGTATCTTGTTTGGAGCGTATTGGGACAAACGGTATTCTCAAATTCTATGAGGAGTATTTTAATCATCTAGACAACCACTGGTTTTCTTTTCTTTTACCTGACCAGGCTGGGGGAGTGGAGAGGGGGAGAAAACAACTGCAGTCTTGGCATTGCTTTCAAGAAGGGGGATCATGAAAGGAAGGATGAGACTGGAATCTTTCTGTCATTTGGAGGAAAGGGTTTTCTTTGCCAGCTTAGACAAAGGAGGGAGAAACTGGAATCTTATAGTTTTGGTGCAGCCGGAAGGGGTTTCCTCTATTGGTTTAGGTGGACAGTGAACGTCTGAAGTCTTTCTTCATTTGGCAAGCCTGCTGGAGAGCACACTGAAGGAGATATGCTTCTTCTCTCTCCTGAGGTGCTTGGTCCCCCCGGAGAAGCCACAACAGAAGAACACAGTTCTTACCAGTTGCTCTCTGTCTGTGTGCTTCTCTGAAAATGAGCTGTTGTCTAATGGCAAGCCAGATCACCCTAGCCAAGCCCCCCGCCCCTCCTGGTCCATCTGGAGAGCATCTGCACATTTCTGTACCCTGGAACAGATAAGGTCTGATGTTTTATGCATTGACACCTCTTTAAAATTGATGTAAGTTGAGCAAAATCACATTGTGGTTACTTCAGCTCTGTTTGAACACACCTCTCTGCTGTCCAATTATTTCCTATGGAACTGTAGCCCTGGTGGTGCAGTGGTTAAATGCAAAGACTGCAGCTACAACATTATGAGTTCAATCCTAGAGGGCTCCAAAGTTGACTCAGCCTTCCATCCTTCTGTAGGTCAGTAAAATAAGTATCCAGCTTATTGGGGGCAATTAGCTAACATGTTGTAAACCACTTGGGAAATGTTTTGGCACTGATAAGCAGTATAGAAATAAAAGAGCTATCGCTATCACTAACTGGTTCCCCCATTTACATCAATCTCAAATTTCCATCATGACTCCAGGAATGCAATTCCAACATAAATGGAGACCTACTCATACAATGCTTTATATGGTTATGTGTTATAGTGTGGACTTATGCAAAGGTAAAATAATTGTCAAAAGTATCTATATTCTACTGTAGCCTCAACAGTGTTAAAGACTGAACCCTTAGCTGAAAGCCCTCAGCTGGGTGTTTAAAATCATTTTGAATTTGTGGTATTCACACTCAGTTTATCTATGTAAAGGGACAATGAGAATCCATCCAGATGATCCAAATATATTGTACTGTCATGGTTTTTATTCCTATAATTACCCCTTCTGTTTCTGAGATCTAGAGGATACATTGGTATGTAATTCCAGGGAGTTTAAGCACGCCTCCCCCCAGCTTTCCCAAGTCTGTTTGTTCCTAACAGCATACTTTCTGGTCTGCCATTCTTCTCTGTATCCTTCTTCTGCACACCTGAAGTTAGTTCTGAAGTGCTGTGGGTGGCTGGATGTGGGCACACTCATGCATACCCACATGGCCAGAGGAGAGAGGAAAAGAGGATAGTCGAAGAGACTGAACCTGTCTCTCCCCATATTTTGCAAAACTATGGGGGAGGGCGCATGGGAGTGGAGGAGGGTTGTAGGAAGATGAAATGAGGTAGGGAAAAGAGATAATTAGAATCCACTGTTCAGTCTTAATGAGGAGATTATCACATTACATTGTTATAGTGCTATTATTCCACTTTAACTGCTATGGCTGCCTCATGTGGAATCCTGGGATTTGCAGTTTAGGGAGAGGCATTTAGAACTCTCAGCCAGAGAGCTCTTGGGTCTCACTAAACTATAAACCCCAGAATTCCACAAGAGGCAGCCATAACAGTTAAAGTGGAATAATAACACTATAACAGTATAGTGTGATAAAGTCCTCAAGACTCTTGTTGCGTGGAGGGTGGGGGTGGTTAATCTCATTCAGCACAATAACTAATAAGGAAGTGGAGAACACACACACACACACAGTGTGTGGATGTGGAAACAGGAGAAAGCGGCCCAAAGTGACAAGAAATTGAGCTGACTGAGATGAGCCCTCAGCCTTGTTTTCATTTCAGTCTCTTGTTGATTACAGCCCTATCCCAGTACATAACATACTGTTCCAATGCACAAATGGAACACAAGTATCTACTTGAATAACAGTAATTACAGAATATTCCCGTGTTTAGATGTGGGGAATTACAAGAGCTGTGCAGTAATATCTTGTTCTGATTTATCTCTTAGACCTTGAAAAGATGGTACTTTCTGAGCAGACATGTTCTTTGTTTACTGGGCTATTTGCTTTTTGATGTTAAAAAATGGCAAGAGTTTGAATGGATTTTTTTAAAAAAAAAACCTTTGTCATTCCCTCCTTTTTTGCCATTGTTAAAGCTAATAGAAAATTGATTAAAATTTTAATTGATTAAAACCACAAAGAGGTTTGTGCATCAGAGCAAATGGCACAGTAAAACAGAACACCACTATCACTCAGGATTTGCAAGGAGAAAAGTAAATGCTGAAAAGACTGAGAAAAAAATAGACATTCTTTTATGCCTAGAAAATGTAGGAACAAGCCCACAGAGTCAGGCTAACGTAAAAGCATAGTTACAGAACATAACAATTACTCTTCATAAGTATAGTTGTGCTCTTCCTTTTAAAAAATATTGACTTTTAGAATCTATAGAAGGCTCCTGAATAACCATTCTGGAGATTGACATTTTCTAATTAGACCCCATGCTGCACTGCAAACACCCCTCCATAGATGTGACAAATTGCCTCAGTTCTGCCCTGCAAAAGGACCCCCTCTGGGGATGAGTGGGTGTTTCAATTGTCTGCTTAGTCTTCGGTCTCTCGGCAGCTTCCAGCTAAGCTGCCAATTAGTTCCAGTTATGATAAGGGCTTGTGTTTTGTAGATATACTAGCCTCTAGAAGAGTGATGCTCTTCCTATTACTAGACAATGTATTTCTGTCATGAAGACATTCTTCCCTCTTTTTTTAAAAAAAGTTTCTTGTGGTGGGGAGAGAAGGATGATAAGAAACTTTTTAGTGCCATCAAGGCCACCATCCTTCAAAGTGCCAAATGAATTTAAAATTACACCTACAGAGGAGAACATAATATGACACTTTTAATGACAGAAGTATCCATTCTCCTGGGTAAAAAGCAGAATATATGGAACTTCCACCCTCCAGGGCACAAAATATGAAATACTACTGTTGGTCTGTAAGTAGGAAGATGGCTGAAAGTTTTGCTAACTCCCTGACAGCCCCCATCTTGGAATATCGCACAATTGGCAAATATTGATGTGGCCTTCTATGTGATTGGTGAGTACATCAGGGACTCCCCAGATACCAAGGCTGGAGATATGCTTAACAGCATGCACAGCCTTGGAAATTCCCCAAACAGGTTATACCCAGGCCAGAGTTCTTCTTGAAGAACACCTGGAACTGAATCATTCACTAATCCACTCAAAAATAGCAGAGTCCTCAATGGTTGTAAAATGGATTTTTCTTCCCTACCCCTCCTCACAATAGAAGTTGCCTGCTCCTATTCAGTTCCAAATATATCGCTCATTAATGATCATTAACACAACCAGAGAATCCTTTGTTTTAGCCTGGGAAACTCCAAAAGACATTTTATTCCACTCTAAATCTCATCTCTTTACGGGAATTATGAAATATAAATATCACCCTAAAACTCCACCAAAGTTCACACAGCTCCTCTTCCTCTAAGTACTCTGTTAGTCTGTTCAGTCATGTGCACAGCTTCCCTGCAGCCATCCATTCTGCTGCTCTGCTGTGTGACCCTTGGAATACAACACTGAGTATCCTTTGCTGCATGAATCTCTGCTCTTCTGATAGGTATAGTATAACCCACAATCCTCCACTCTATTCCTCTGTCCAAATGCTTCCTCTTTCCTCAATAGCTTTGTCTGATTGCTTGAAGCCTGAGTGTTAGTGTGAATGCTGTTAAGATCAATTTGCAAAAAAAAAAACCCATTTTATTTTACGTTTGGCTTGAATCTGTTCAGTGAGTACTAGTATATACAGGTCACAAGATCCCACCATTACCCAACCTCTCGCAGGCCAATTTGAGCTAATTAAATTTCTCAAATTAATATTCAGGCACATGTGGAAATTCCATGGACACTAGCAATTTGGGTAACCATTTTGGGGGGAAATGGTCATAAAACATTAGCTAAAGACTAATCTTCATGCAGTACGCCAGAAATAATATGTGTTAGAAGCACCCAAATTTCAATCTCTCTCTCGCTCTCTTTTAAAATGACATTTGAACATCATTTGCATCTCAAGAGCCTCAAAGCATATTGCTTAGAAATGAATGGGGAATTCAGGATGTGGGGTTTTTTTTGGTTTGTTTTTAAAGCAAGCATTTTACTGAAAATGAGTGACTCCAGGTCAATGCAATTCTTTTTCTTCTTTCAGGACTTTATTATGAAGGTTGCAAAAATGAAAAAGGAATGATTAAAAGGAAGGACAGCTTGAAGACTTTTTGCTGAGAGTCATTAACAAATTCAGAACTGAGAAACTGTGTTGGACTAAGATAGAACAACCAATTCATCCATCATGTGCACGAGGCAAAATAGTGATTGACTTGATGTCTGTGCTCTGGCACCACACAATCTTATTTTTATTTTATTTTAATTTTTGTTCCCTTCCCTTCCCTGACTCATATGGTCATAGCACCTTTACTCTGAAAGACTCTGAAAGATCCTTGGGAAAAATATTCCTTTGCCCCAACCCTACTCAAGGTTCCATGTGTCAATGTAATTTTTGGCTCAGCTGGAGAAAAAACCCTTTAAGTGTACATAAAATTATTTCAAAAGTCATCTATATTTGACAACAACTTGTTAAGATTTTTATAAATTGACTTCTTTGCATTCTTTTGGAAACTCTGCATTGCTTGTTTACACCATCGCTTTGATTTATTACCAGCCACTCTGCTAGTGACTCTCTGCTAGTGAATTTTAGGGATACAATACAGTACCCCACTGTTTTGAATTTGCTTTTTCTCCTGTGACAGTTGGTGAAAATCTTTAAATCAGGGAATAAAAATGTTCTAGAACAAGTCTAGGGACAACCAAGCACAACAAGGCCTCCAAACAGCTCAAATTCGATGATTTATTTGCCTGTGAGGAAACTGAGTATTCCAAACTTAAGCTCTGTGTTTACAATTTCTACTGCTAACAATTTCCCAGCTCTGGAAAAAGAAAATGTGTCTCTATCTGAACCTTTGAAAATTTCTGGCAATGATTTGGCTGCTTATCAGGAAGGAGTGTCCTTGGAGTCAAATGAATCTATACTGGAGAAATCACCTGGTATTGAGAAGAAACAACACATTGAACAAACATACCATCCGGGGACACCATTTTACTATACCATTGTAGACAGTATAATAGAACTTGAGCATTCATGGATTTTGGTATCCATGGGGGATCCTGGTGTTACCCTAAACATTTGGGGGACTTAGGGACCCCCCAAATGTTTATATTAATTTGGGGAGTTAGTATACTCAGCTTGGCTATGTGAGAGGGCAACAGATAGCAGGACCTTTTAACCTATGCTTACCGGTACTAAGGAGGAGACATTAAGCTAGATAGTACAATAATCTGGTCTTTATTTGAGAAAACAATAACAACAACATTCATGCACACATTCAGGCTTCAAGCATTCATGCAAGGCTAGCAAATAAAGTAGGAAATATTGGGATAGAGGAATAGCAAAGGGAGTTGTTTGTGGGAGATACGACATCTTTCCTGCAGAGCAGAAGTTCCTGTAGTCTCAGAGTGAGCTCTGAGGGTCAGTCAGCAAACTGGCAGCATGGACGTAGGAAGAGGAGCTGAAGACAGTTTGGTCTTGTTTGAAGGGGGTTTTATAGTCAATATTTCCCTTCAGGGGATGGGATTTAGCGTGAAAGACAATGCTTCTCAGAGTTGCTCAGGGTGAGACAATAGACACTCCAGATACGTTAATGTGCAGATACTTTGCGATTGAATACAGGCAGAAACCTTCTTTGTTTGTGTAAGGGTAAAGGTATGAGGATTGTTTACAGGTTTGAGTATCTCAGCTTTAGCTGATGGGATTAGCTAGGTGTTTGTTCATGCACTTGCCTGTCAAATTAACATTTCTTTGGAATTTGGGCAGCCTCTTCTTAAATGCATACTTGACTGAGCAATGTTTGTCTTTGGGATTCCTAGTTGAGGAATTTCCCAGTTTTAATGGCCACATTACGGGGAAAGCCACATTTGACCTAAGTATTAAATATTGCCAATTTATTATTGATATGGGGCTGGGGTTGTCAGTGTAGGTAACACTGGAACCAAAACCCAGTGCATACCAAGGGCCCACTGTACATTGCCCAGTGGCCCAAAAAGTACAATCACATGTATAACAGAACTTATACATGTATGTTGGACCAACAGGATTCCAGTCTCTGTGTTTTCAGTCTGATAAGAGTGAGGTTTAAGAAAAGGGATGGGAATCATGTGGCTCATGGTCCACATGCTGCCTACAAAGCTTTTTCTGCAGCCCTCCTACCCCCAAGCACCCCAACAAAAAAGAAAAAAGGAAAACTGCTGTTTCTAGTGGTCACCAGAAGTGGCAATTATCCTTTTAAATGAGGCTCATGCATACCTTTGAAAAGTAAAAATAGATCCTTCTTACAAAACTGGAGGTGGGCTTCCAGATTTGCTTTTTTTCAACCCCCAATTTTTTCAGGGGTCTGTCAGTGTGTCCTCCAATGGATCCAGGGAGTAGGAAATTGCCCTACAAACTAGCACAGGTTTCCCATTCCTGTGTTTGGGGAATCTCAGTCATTGCATGAAGGGTCAATGAGAACTGAGAATTCTGAATGACTACAGAGTACTGAGTGTCTCTGGACTTTGTGGGAAGAGAAGATCAGAAAGAGGTTTAAAAATAAGAGATTCCCCTAGAAGAGGATTAGCTGGAATCCTCGGTAGGAGTACTACATATTGCAGCAGTTTGTTTCAGTAGATTTTCCTTGGTTTTTTTTTTCTGGGCTGTGAGGCCATGTTCTGGAAGAGTTTCTTTCTGACGTTTTGCCTGCATCTGTGGCTGGCATCCTCAGAGAACGGTTGGGTAGGTGTGTGTGTGGAGTATGTGCTGTGAACCCCTGTTGGGGAGTATATGTATATTTGTGTACAGTAATTGAATGGTTAGTTTCTGGGTATAGAAATGCAAGGCTCGTTAGTGTCTGTTTGGCTAATGGTTGGTTGATGGGCCGTTATCTGCTGGGAATCATCTTGTCCCTGGGTGGAATTCTTTTGTAAGTGTTGAGTTTTGATTTCTATTGTATTTCAAAACTGGGAGCCAGATTTTGTTTACTTTTACGATTTCTTCTTTCCTGTTGAAGTAGTCCAGGTGTTTGTGGATTTCAATAGCTTCTCTGTGCATTCTGACATGATAGTTGTTGGCCTGGTCTAGAATTTCTGTGTTTTCAAATAGCATTTTGTGTCCAGGTTGTTTGTTTGTTTCAATTTGTTTCAGGTTCCAGTTCTTTTTTTGAGACTTGCTGCATGAGGAAGTAAAGTGGTAGTGCAGTTGGAACATGTTGCCTTCCATTCTGCTTTACCACATAACGTTGGCATTCTTCAACTGTTCTTCTGTTCCAGTCTCATGAGAGACAATGGTAAATGGGACTGGAATGGAAGAACAGATGAAGACCGCCGCCGTCATGCAATAAGGCAGAATGGAAGGCAAAATGTTCCAGCTGCACTGTCACTTTACTTGTGTGATAAGCCTCTATTTTAAAAATTACTGTTAGGAAAAAAGAAGACAATTCAGTCCAGTGTGTGCCCTGATCCTATATTTTTTTTGCATTCAGAGTTTGTAATGCACCAGTCATTTATCTTTACTTGTTGTAGCCTTATTTATAGCTTGTTGTTCTGTAATATTCATATTACCCTGTGGAATTAATTTTCCTCTATTCCACAGTCCAGAAGTCCTATACATGATATATTTTATACTTCCAGCTTTCAGAATTGATAGCTAAACAAACTACACAGATGCCTTAAGGGAGTGCTGAAATGTTATCTTGCTTGATGTGCATTGGAATAAAAATAAGCAACAAAGTACAGTATATGGTACAAATGCAGTAAAAAGAGTAATCTGCTGGAATCTGTGTCATATAGATCCTATTAAGGTTGGAAGTAGAAAGAAACAGCTGTGAAGTGGATACTGAATCTTCTATTTGCTCCACACACAAATCCCCCAGGATTGCTCTGTTTTGCTATTATCCCATCACACTTACCTGGAAGTAATTGCCATTTAACTGTTTCTGAGTAGATATCCATTAGGCTGATTTTTAAGTTGCCTTTGCCTGTCTCATACTAAATGTTGTCTTTCTATCAGTGGAGAACAAAAGCCAGAAATTAAACATTGATACTGTACATGAGTATCCTGGCAGTCCGAAGAAGCAGACTGAATTTATGAAAGCTTATGCTCTTTCTCCCATCTAGCCTCAAAGGTGTTAAAAGATTCCTGGGCAATGCAAGTGTCACATATTTACTCCTTATTGACAGAACCAAAGCAAGAACTACTTTAAGCCTCATCTCTGAACATACTCTTTGTTTTATTGGTGTAGGACATGGGTGGGCAAGGTCTGACCCATAGGTTACATGTGCTTCCTTTCATAAGTCCCTCAAAGTTACCTAAGATTCACAAATTTTTGAAGAATTCCCCCCCCCCAATGTTTTGCTAAAAATTCTTCCCCCACCTATTTGGTCATGTTTCCCTCCCTCTGTGCTTTTAGGTTAAGGAGAGGTCTTTCTTCAACCAGGAAGTAAACCAAAAGTTAACTGTTCTATACGGTTGTCTCTCCATATCCACAGATTTGGTATCCACTGATTTAAGTATTCACGGCTTGAAAATATTCTTTAAAAAATGATAATCCAAAAAGTAAACCTTGATTTTACCATTTTATATAAGGGACACCATTTTGTTATGCCATTGCATATAATGGGACTTGAGTATTCACAGATTTTGGTATCCATGGGGGGTCCTGGAACCAAACCCCAGTGAATATGAAGGGAGAACTGTACTGTATTTTTTTATTTATATTAGTTATTTATACTTCAGCCACAAGGCTATCAGAGTGGCTTACAAAATTGTTTTAAGCCATAGAAATTTACACATCTACACTGCATTAGCAGTTTCCAATGTGTGTTAGCTAATTGCCCCCACAAGCCGGGTACTCATTTTACTGACCTTCAAAAGGATGGAAAGCTGAGTGAACCTTGGAGGCCGCTGGAATAGAACTTGCAACGTGGTGGCTTGCAGTACTGGCATTTAACCACTGTGGCACCTGGGCTCCCTACTGTAGAACAATTGTACTATTTCCTTCTTTTAAAAAATGTTATTGGGTTAGGGATTAAAGATGTCAATCTGGAGATGTTTTATTGCTTCTTAAAGACTACAAGAGAGAACCTGGTGTGCAGCTTTCCACATAAAAATAATGTATATATTGTAGATTTTAAAATAATTCTATATTAAATTTTATTTATTTATTTATTTATTTATTTATTTATACTCCGCTCTTCAGCCACAAGGCTATCAAATAGACTAAGGTAATAACATTAATTTGTGGAATGCACATTTTCTCTTTCAAAAATCTCATTAGGCTCTTGTTATCCTGATACCTTCCTGTGTTTTTTATTCCTCTTGTCAATGTATCAAAGGCAACATCTACTGTATCAAATTTAACAACCTCTACTTATAAATTAGTTTTATGTAAATTAAAAACTTCAAAGAAACAGCAAGAACTACCAAAAATGGTTTGAATTTATACTTGAAAATGTAAAATGCAATAAGCTATTTTCAGGAAAATCCTGTATGCAAAAAACCCCACAACAACTTAAATCTGCACCTGGGATGGAATTGTTCTAGAAGAGGCTGGGAAACCTGTTGTCCTTCAGAAGTTGTCAGACTCCAGCGCCCAACCACCCACCCTGCATGGTGGGGCATGATGGGAATGATTATTTAACAATGTATGGAGCATGGTGTTAGTTCTGTGTCCAGCTAAAGGAAAATAGCTAGATCTGTCTCTGCTGCTTCTCACATTCTCCACAACCCATAAATAGCTGTTTTAGGAGGAGTGGCCACCACATTGAAAAGGTGGGTTTAATGGGTGATTTTGGTCATGCAGTTGGTATGGAATTCCAATCTCTGGAATGACCCAGAAAAGTGAGTTACAGTAGTGTATGTTGGCATTACATCATTATAACTCAACAGGATGCCAGTCCTTGTCTTAAATATTTTATTCATCAGTCTAAAAGAAAATATTTCATAATTCATTTTCTATTTTTTTTCTGGGGGGGAAATTCTTCAGGGGAATAAACAGAATTGCCCCTCCTAATTTTTCCAGTCTTCTTCTGGGCCTTTGTGTCTGTAGGTTGGACTAGATAGCCCTCGGGGTTCCTTCTATAAGGTGTCTGCCTTCTTTTACCTTCCCTTTTCTTCACATCATCACAGAAGCCTGTGTTTGTTTATTCAATTGCTTGGTTGCTTGCTCTTTGCTAATTTTCCAAGGATTGCCCTTCTAAAGCAGATTTTAAAAAACACATCACATTCATGATCATCATTCCTTTATCCAGTTTGCACAACAGTCTTAGCTCCAAAGCAGACTAAGGAGCTTAAAGAACTCATTAAAAGGTTTTTTTTAAAAAAATTAGGAAACCTTCCTCTTAAAAGAAATTATTGCAGCATGTATCACATTTATACTACAGTACAATATGGATTACTGTCAGCAGAGTGCTGTCTCATTATCCTCCAAGAACTGTCAGGAAACTACAGATGAATTTCTGTTCTTTTCTATTTCAGATACCTTAGCATAAATAATCTATAAGAAAACTGAACATCCCACAGAAGGAGACATATCAGCTTTTCTGTCAATGGAAGAAACTTCAGTACCTCAGTTTTTGCATAGCAGATTAATAAAGATTGAAAGTTTGATTGGAATTTATGACTTGATTATATGTGGGTTGGAATGATGTCTGAACTAAGTGTCCAGTCAGTCAGTCATTCTTTATCACCACCCCTTTCCCCCAAAACAATTTAAGCTCATGTACAAAGTCCTCCCCACCTTTTATCTACACAACAAGGCTGCAAGATAAATTAGCTTGAAACCATCCAACATTGTCAGTGGCCTAACATTGCCCAGCACACTTCATGGCTGAGTAGACATTGGAAGGCAGGACTTTTTGTTCCTAATCTGGCAGTCTGTCCACTACACCATACTAGGCCTCAAAGATCATAATACTGTATGTTTCTTTTAATTAAAAAAAATGGATTCCTTTCAGTATTTCATACACTTACTCAGTTTTGAGGTTGAGCCAGCTAAAGTGAGTTGTGGTTACGGGTTATATCAACTATTGCTTTTTTCACTAGTGGAAAAAATGCTTCTGTAAAATGCAAGGGAGGTACCCAATTTTTGGCAATCTCCCCCTGCCCCCCCCCCACATGCAGGGCAGCCCACTATTCTTTATCAGCTCCTGAGCACTAGAGAATCCTTTGGGACGGCGTGGGATATAGCATTGACAGCTGTAGTAACTAAAAGGTCAAATACGACTAAAAAGTTGTTCACACTTGAGGCTTGTTGTTGTTAACTGCCTTCGAGTTGACTCATGGCAACCTTGTGGATGATACACATCCAAGACCCCCTTGTCCTTTACCGCTTTGCTCAGGTCCTGCATGCTCAGAGCCTTGGCTTCTTGATTGGGTCTGTCCATCTAGTGTGTGTTTTCCTCTCTTTCTACTACTCTCCACTTTTCCTAGCATTATTATCTTTTCTAGTGAGTCTTGCCTTCTCATGATGTGGCCAAAGTATGACAGTCTCATTTTGGTCATCCAGGGAGAGCTCAGGCTTGATTTGCTCTAGGACCCATTTATTGGTCTTTCGGGCAGTCCACAGTATCCATCGCACTCTTCTCCAGCACCACATCCCAAATGAGTTGATTTTCTTTCTGCTAGCTTTCTTCACTGTCCAGCTCTCACTTCTGTACATGGTGACAGGAAATACGATGGCTTGGACAATGCTAACTTTAGTGTTGAGTTTTATATCTTTGTACTTTAGGATATTGTCTCGTTCTTTCTTCCCATTCCTAGTCTTCTTCTGATTTCTTGACTGAGGCTTAACCCTACCAAAAATCTTGTCACTTGACATTAGACAAAATGTGGACTAGTCCAGTTAAGACTTGTCTACACTGGCCAAGATAATGTGGCTGCAGCCTGGAGTATTCTGGGCCTGGAGCTGCCCCGGATTCCCCCTGTTACTGGTGCACTCTGCAGTGACACCAGTTAGATGTCTTCACACATGTCCTCGCTGTGTTGCCTGGCACTGCTGCGGGTCCAAGTCACGTCCTCTGAGGCCAGAAATGGGGTGGCCAGCATTGACCATACAGCTGGGTACCTCGTTGTGACCTCAGAAGGATGTGACTCCTACCTTTCTGCTCCAGCGGCAGCAGCACCAGGCAACTTGGAGATGCATGTGAAGACATCCATCCGGTGTCACCATGAAGTGTGCCAGGTTCTCTTGTAAAATCCAGAGCAAATGGTGAGTTTCTTACTCCATTTTAAGGGTGGTTTAGTATTGGTTTGGCGTTGAACTGGCCGGATGTCATGAAGACAGTTCACACCAGAATCGGGGATTTGTCCCTGCACCATCTGGACTGCTCACCATGTGGATGGAGGGAGGATGTTTTATTTGGCATGTGTAGACAAACCCTAAGAGGCAATGCTATCTGTTGTAGAATAAATAAACTGGTTCCTGTGTCATTTCACTTGATAGCATGAGGAAAATAAGAGTGGAGCAATCTTGACCTGTAGATTTTGAACAACTATTGAACCTGAATATTTGGCATAACTAGGAAGTTCTTGTTGCTGTGCTATTAAAAGCATACTTTAATGGGAAACTGGAATCTAGTTCATGAATATTTTATAAAACAAGTTTTATAAAACTTCAATGCAAACTAATTTTGCTTTTCCTAAAAAGAAAATTATTGCGGTGTTTTTTCTGTGTTGGTCAGATAGTTAATGATATCTTTGCAATATGTACCACAACTGACTGGAGAGTTCACTTGTCTAAAACCTTGACTAAAATGAGAGCTGCATAAGAGGTCCTGTTCAGCTCCTGTTTCAGTTGGCCTTGCATTGCTTCAAGCCCATGCATATTAGCAGAGCAACAAAGCATACACAGTGTAACAATGTGTTAATGTATACTTTATCATGAACACATAGATTGTGAAGCTGGTGAAACCTTTCATGAACAAAGATAACATGTACGTTTTATAATGCCTTGCGTTCAGTGGCTCTAAGAAAAAAACATTCTGTGTTTGTTTGCATGATACAGAGGATTAGGTGGATTAGTAATCTGCTTCATTTATTTCTATTCATGTAAACCAAAGTAAAATCAGAGAACATTTTTCTTCTTCTTCAGGCAAATCCTCTAATATCTTGGCACCAAAATGTTAAGTTATATTATACTGAATCATGATTATATCAGAACTCTTCAGATTCTCCACCTCCCAGCCACCAGTGATATGATTAATCTCCAAGATGATCTGTTTCCATGGTAATGGGCATGTTTGTTTGTATATTGTATGCCAGCTGGTCTTTAAAGTTCAGAATCTTCAGAAAGTAATCCCACTGATTAAAAATGTTGAATCTCCATCGTGAATTTTTAAGTACATCCATCAGGCTTGGTCTATCATTTAATTAGAATTATTATTAAATAATAAATCAGATTCTGTGCTAAAAGAAAAAGATAAAAATATGTATTCTCTGGTCAATCAGTTAATTCTGGTAATTCAACGCGTTGTTGTTGTTATTGTTGTTATTGACTGGCATTCGGTATTGTAACTTTGAGATGAGGATTTGTAACCTTGAGTTATGGATCTGTAACTGCACTGTATTCAGTAAGACTATATAATTTTACTGTAAAACTACATCATTGCCACCTAATCCCACCTAAAGAGATAGCCACTTGATTGGCTAAAGGAGGTCTACTCAGCTTCCAATCAGGATGCTCCCACACCTTGTTGCAGCTTCACTCACTGGTGAACTCCTTGAGCTCTAATAGAAAACTAATCAGACCTACTTTGTCTAATCTGCCTGCTGGCTCCTAAAGTGGGCTGAGATACATTACTTAGGCAAGCATAAGTAGCTGTGGTGTTGATGTTGCATTTGGCAAGGTTGTATTTCTCTATCCATATATATATATATATATATATACCCCGCTCTTCAGCCACAAGGCTATCAGAGTAGCTTACAAATTGTTTTAAGCAATAGCACATTTACACATCTACACTGCATTAAGCAGTTTCCAATGTGTGTTAGCTAATGTGTGTTAGCCCATTATATATATGGTTGAAGAGGCAGGTCTAATTTGTGACTGAGCCTGTGACTGAAGGTGGTCATTGTTAATTATTAATTAATAAATATTTCATTCATTCATTAATACGGTAATTTTTAATTATTAGGACAAGCCCTGCTCAGGTATTACCATCGTTCCTGAAAACAGGAGGTGCGGAGCTCCTCACCCATCTTCTTCTCTTATTGCTTTCCTCATGAGGAAAGCAACATGTACAAATAGGAAATAGTTTACTCTTTCTGTGGAGGCTTTCTGCACAGATGCTTCTCTTTCCACATAAGGAAAACAACTGGAAAGGCTCACACACTCCACTGCTCTTGTATTTGGGAAAACATAATGATCAATGCTTGGATGGGGCAGTTGTATTACAAACATCCCAGGTTTGCAGGTGACAAAATTCCAGAGCTCTGGTTCTTATGCAGGTTTAGTTTCCTGTGGAAGGAGATTATTGAGGCTTATCGGTATTCTATAATTTTTGGATTTACTTACAAATAGAATATTTGGGGGCAAACAAACATTTTTTAAAATTGGGAGTGGATAGGCCAGGGACGGCACTCTTGAGATCCATTAAAGAGGTTTGCCAGTGGTTCTAAGGAGATTTTCAGACGCCTCTTTCAGCCTCTTGCCGCGCAATCAGCCTCCGGAGCAGTAACGAGGCTGCTGTGCAGCAAGGGGTCCATTTTGAATGACGCCATTTCTCTCTCAGCATTGTCCATGACTGTTGCAGCTAGCATTGGAGGCGGCCACACTGTTTTTCACTCACGGAAGTTGTTTCTCTCTCGGCGTCGTCTGTGACTGTTGTGGCTAGCATTGGAGGCGGCCGCGCTGTTTTTCACTCACGGAAGTTGTCCGTGAGTGAAAAACAGTGCGGCCGCCTCCAATGCTAGCCGCAACAGTCACAGACACCACCGAGAGAGAAACGGTGTCATCCAAAATGGACCCCTTGCCGCGCAGCAGCCTCATTACTGCACCGGAGGCTGCTTGCGCGGCAAGAGGCTGAAAGAGGCATCTGAAAATCTCCTAAATCTAAACTGAACAGAAGGGTGAGATGAAGTATCTTTGTTTGGTGCTCCTGGCAATCTTTAGCAAAGAGGATTGTATTCTGTTGGTTATGATGCATGCTTGAGTATCTCTGTAGAGCTCTGAGAGGAGAGGAGGTTTTGAAAGAGTGTGATCAGGTATTTCCAATTTATATGACTGAACTCTTTCATAGCATCAAGAAATGTTAATGCTATCTTTCCTTTTTGATATTTGTGTAGTAGATGACATTTAAAACCCTTTATACAGTCAAATACCTGCTGATTGTTACAGATTTAATACTTGAACAGTATGTAATATATATGTAAAGTATAGTTGTTAATATCTGGCTATTTCACCCTCGCAAGTGAGGATGTATAATTCATACATACTGAAATGTTTGAGGAAAGTATTCTGCATGGAAGTATATGTGGACTTTTGTGTTGAGTTCTGCACACACAGCATTGTTTCCAATCACCTATCTGTTTTTTTGTTGTTTTTGTGCAAGATTGCTGTTTTCTATGGGGGAAAAAACAGCAGTCTTGGACAACAAAGTCATATGCCTATTTTTGTTGCAACTTTCCCCCTTTTTTGCACAAGATTTTGTTGTGTAAATTTCCATGCTTGTCACTGTATATTTATCTTGTATCACTAGATTGGCTTCTTAGTTAAGGAGATGTAACAAACACCTCTGGGTCTGACATACACACACACCCAGTCCACCTCAAGAACCAGCTGCCAGTTAGGGCGAAGGAGGTCCATTCAGCTGATAACTGGGACGTAAGGAATAGGATGTTTTCACCCCTCTCTGACAGTGAGTGAAGCTGCAACTGGAACCTTGCTTCTGATCATCACCACTTACTGGTGAGTGGTGTGGAATCATCACCTTCCTTATGCTCTGATTGCTAGATGAATAGACTTCCACCTGATCCAGCGTTAGCATGCCCTACTACCCCTCCCTATGAGATTCCATAACTGGATGTATTAGACACTTTTTGGGGTCCCATTGGCTTAGGCAGACTGGAGGGCAGTCAAAGGTCATGATGACCTGAGACATGTCTAGAAATACAATGGTGGGAAAGCCCAAGTTAGGATTAAGTGGAAAGGCCCCATAAAAGGTTTCTGCTAACAATCCAGTCGTTAAGGAGTATGTGCTAATCCTTTCTTCCAGCCCTTGGCATTTCAAGCAATAATTCAATCAAGCAATCAGGTGACCATTTCTCATTCCATACCCTATGGAAATCTCCCCTCATACCCCCCTCCTATCCAATCTTACGGGGTTGTCACAAGCCCATCAACATTCTACCTCTCTGCAATTAAGGCAATCAGTTGAGTTTTGATTTCTTTGTCTATTCTGTGGGAAAGCCATCCAGGCTTTTTTATTACTAACTTGCCTCTCCAAGGCATAGGAATAGAGTATAAATATTAGAGCCCCAACAATAGCAAGGTGTGTCACAGCTGAGGTGTGCCACAGTGTATGGACCCAGCCACCCATGGATTGGAAGCTCCTGTGGCACCCTCAGACACCTGTCTGAGGACTTTTTCAGATGCCCTAAAACCTGTCAGGGGAGGGTGGGAGACACCGCCCCCCTCCCATCTTCGTCCGTGTTACTTCCATGTTCGACCTATTGCAAAGGCACCATTTTTTACTCATGGAAGTTTTTTGTGAGTTAAAAAGTGACACATTTGCAATAGATTGAACACAGAAGTAACATGGATGACGACGGGGGGGGGGCGTTGTCTGAAACTGACTCCCTGCCACGGGATATCTGCATGCCTCTCTTGCCCTCCTCTGATGGGTTTTAGGGTATCTGAAGAAGTCCTGAGTATCTTTGCTGCACAGAACTCTCTTCTCTTCAAGACTTGTAACTATCACCCTATCTCCTCAGACCTCTGCTTCTCTCTCTATCTAACCTTTCTGCTGTATTCTGTTATAGCCTTGTATGGTTTGTAAGAATGTATGTTAGTTTACTTTCTGTATTATTTCAATAAGCTACTTTGTTTTACTTTAACTGGAGCCTCCACTACAGTTAGTACTGGTATACATAGGGTGAAAAGATCCCCAAAGTTACCATCCTCTCACAGGCCTCCCATCTCAGCTAATAATTCCCCCAATTATTAAAGGAGATTTTGGCACCACAGGTGGAACTCTAACATACTCCCTACCTCTAAGGGTAACACCAGTTGCTGGCTCTTAAAGTAGAAAGGGGTGGCATTTATGTAGGTTAACAGTAAAACTGTGTAGTCTTACTGAATACAGATCAGTTACAGATCTAGGTTACCCAAGGTTAGGAATCCATAACTGCAATACTGAATACTAGCCAATATTACTTCTACTCCTAATGTAAAGATAGTAGGTAGACCGGGATTATGTGTGTGCTTTGTGGAAAAGACTGTGCCACATTATAGGTATCCCGTGCCCTCTTAGTACATTAGTACAGTGGTTCCTAACAATGAGTCCCCAGAGATTAACCAACTACAACTGTTATCATCCCCAGCTAATATGCCCACTGGTCAGAGATTATGGGAGTTGTAGTCAAACAACTTCAGAGAACAAAGACTGGGAATACATACTTTAATAGAACCAGCCTATAATAACTAGATTTGGAAGAGTACTTGTGCTCATTTTTCAGCCAGTTGCCTGCTATTCTAGAATACTTAGGTAAAGGATATCAGAACTCAAATTAGGAAGGCTGTTTCTATAGTAATTCACACAAATATACAGTTGTCCCTTTGCATTCACGGCTTTGACACTCGCGGTTTTGATTATTCGCGGTTTTCCCTCGCCCACTGCCTGTCTCCTGGGTCTTCCCTTCTCTTCACAAAGGGAATGAAGAGCAAGGAAAGCGTGGGGGTGAGGCAAAACTTCTTAAAACCGCTCCTCTGCTGAGCTTTAGCTGCCTTTTCAGGGAGGGCGAAAGCCAAACAGACAGCCAGTTTGAGAGAGAAAGGAGAGCCAAGGAAGCCTAGGGAGTGAGGGAAAATCTCTCAAACTGCTCCTCTGCTGAGCTTTAGCTGCCTTTTCAGGGAGGGCGAAAGCCAAGCAGACAGCTGGTTTGAGAGATTTTCCCTCACTCCCTGGGCTTCCCTGGATCTTCACGAAGGCAAGGAAAAGCCAGGAAAGGGGGGGGGGGGTGAGGCGAAACCTCCTTAAACCAGGGAGGGCGAAAGCCCAGCAGATAGCCAATAGCCGGTTTGAGAGATTTTCCCTCACTCCCTGGGGTGATTGTTATTCGCGTTTTTTTCACATTTGTGGGGTTTTGGCGGCCGTAACCCCTGCGAATGTGAAGGGACAACTGTATTCACCTTCATTTAATGCAATTACAAATCTCTTCTATAGACAGATCACATATGACAGTGGCCACTGCCACTCTTATATATATTGCTCTTGATGATTTGATCTGTACTAAAATGGGGCATTCAGAATGTGGAATTTTCTGAATTAGTTGCAGGATGTGGACAGGCTGTGGAATTTGCTTCCTTACCCTTCCTGCTGTCTTTCTACCAGCAGGTAAAGACCTTTATATTTAAGGAGGCTTTTGGTTTTTAATAAGTTTTGGCAGATAGAACTTTTACTGGAGGGGTGTTTCTATTTTATCATGTATTTTTAAAAACTGCTTTTAACCTGCATTTTTAACTTACATTTTCAAAAAACAGACTTTTGATTTAATTGTGTGTTAACTTTTGTACTGAAAGCTTTTTTGTTATATGTTTTGTGTTTTTAAAAGGCTGAATACCTCCTTGGATCCCACAGTGGGAGAAAAGCAGAATATAAAACCAGCAAATAAATAAATAATGACTAGATGTCTTGCAGGGTCCTCTTAGGTCTAAACATTCTTTTTTATTCATGTGTCAGTATTGTTTTAAAAGCAATTTTCCTAGAAGCAGTGCTGAGAGATGAAAAGAGTACTTTCTGTACTCGTTACAGCTTTCAAAGAGTAGCAGTCAAAGGCGGCTTCTTCTAAAATGAAACTCCTTTTCTATTGAATTAAGAGAGTTAGTACAGTTATTAAGCTACTTTGGGTCTCATGTTGAAAGAAAGGTGGGATATATGTTTTTAAAAACAAAACAAAATAAATAAAGCGTATTTAAGTTGGCCACTTCAATTGAGAAAGGAAAGCAACCAGTGGGGTAGTAGTAAATTGCAAGCACTCATCACGTCACCCATAGTTGTGCCCCCAAGAAGAATTTCAAAATTGCAGGTAACCATTGATCCACATCAGCAAATCAGTTTTGGCTTTTAAATACAGTGCTAGAAGCAGGCCTTTTGTAAGTTTATGCAAAGTAGCAGGATTTAGCTCAGGATACTCAACAATAGATCAAGGGCTTATTTTACAGCATCTAGCAGAAAAATATGCCACTCCCCTGGGTGGAGCATTATATGTAGCATTTATTGATTTTAAATCTGCCTTTGATTTAATACCCAGGAACAAATTTTGGAGGAAATTACAGGATGCAACAATTGATAAAAGATTACTTTTACTTATTCATGGTCTGTACCAAAACACAAGCCTTAAAGCCAGATGCAATAGCATGGGTCACCTTACCAATATAATTGACCCCAGTACAGCTAGAGGGGCCAAACAGGGTTGTATTACTATTCAATCTCTATATTAGTTCCTTAGCCAAATCCTTAAAAGATAAATCTTTTCATTCTCAGCTGGCACACCGTCCGATCTTAGTTCTTCTTTACGCAGACGCTGCTGCACTGATGTCTTACACATAGATAGGTCTGAGGAGATTATTAAGTAAGCTGGCTTCTTACTGTCACAAAGATGCTTTAACTATTAACTATAATAAATCAAAGGTGATGATATTCTCCAAGAAAAAAATCAGGCATAAATGACAACTAAATGGTGTACCTATTGAACAGATTAATGGTTCTAAATACTTGGGATTACTGTTCCACTCTTCAGGCTCATGGAAATTGCAGTCAAATTCAGTAGTAGCAAATGCCCAAAGGAGTATACTAGCATTACACAGATTATTTTATACCAAAGTGGACAATTCATCCCTGTCACAACACAAGTCTTTGTAGCCAGAGTTATCTCCATTGTATTATATGGTGCCCAAATATGTGCTTATAATAATTACAACATATTTGAGGTCATACAAACTAAATTTACAAGAAGTATCCTGGCTGTTCTATGCTGTGTCTCTAATGCAGCTCTTTGTCTGGAAGTGGGACTATTTTCTATTGAGGCCTTTGCCTGGATCCTTATGAGCAACTATTGGCTGAAACTTATGTTTCTACCATGTGGACTGGCCCCGCTGACCTTAGTAGACTCCTATTACTCTTCTTGGAAACAAATGCTAAACAAGAAACTATACTTACGTGGATTTTCTCAGAATATTTTACTAAAAATGGGTTATTCAAGGGCCAAATCAGTTCTGTGGCAGCATATATTGGATATAGAATTGCAAAAACATTGGTGTCAAGTTAGAAATATTCCAGTACTGGCTACTAAGGGGACATCTTTTGCTTGTCCTAAATATCTCACTGATTTAACAGTTTCTAAATTCAGATGTGCCTTTACTGTGGCATGTCTTAACCTAATTACCCCAATTTTACAAAATTATCCAGGTAGATTGGAGAGCTTTTATCTATTACTCCTCCTTGATTATTTGGATACACAAATCACAGAGAAGTTTGCCAGGTTTTGTGCCTCTGCCATTATTACTCATAGACAAATGTGAAATAGTTAAATAAATATAGGAATTTTAGAATTTTAGGTTTGGATTGCTTAAATGCTTATTTAAGAATTTTTTTTATTATGTTTACCACTTAAGCCCTGCAAATTAGTCATCTGGCTTTGGGGATATAGCCAGACACTTATCTCATCCCACCTGCCCTCCGCCACCCATGGGGGGGCTATCACAGTGTAATGGTGAGTTCTGGGGATGGTGACAGGTGAGCTATAACAGAGTTCTGCATGTGGAACAACACTGGACCATGTAGGGTCTTGGCCATTAAGTCCAGGCACTTTGTCATTGCAAGCCCTGGCTTCACCACACCAGTGGAAACCACCATATTGGGATCTTGTCAGAAAAAATCACCTAGTCCTCTTTGGGGCCCTGTACAGGTTTTATACTGAAAATCTCCCTCCCACCTACTATTGCCCTTGCAGGTGGTGTTTAAGATGAACACCGTCTGTACAGTCAAAGAGCAAAGGGGGGAGGGCGGTTCATCAAGAAATGTCATGGCCTCCAGAGCACATTCTGGAGGCCTGGGACCAATATGGCTACTTTTCGTTCATAATAAAAGTGGCCAACTGATGTGTGCTTTCTAGAAATGTGCAGTTTGGCACTGATTAAAATGGTTCACTGTGTTCTTGATATCCACTGTGGAACACTGGACATTAATTTTCAATTTCCACTCATACAGTCTATCAACATTTTCAAACATCACAACAGTTTAGACACAGTTGGACAATGCCTTGGCTTTTTTGTTGTCTCTGTTTTGTTTGTTCCATTCAATCAATTTAATTTCTTAAATGTAATATGTGAGTTGAAAGGTATGCATTTTGAATGAAGCTTTTTTAAAAAATTAATTTAAGGCCTATGCAGCATATTTTTTTAAAAAAATCAAATGAACATTTAAGTCATGGTTCAACTGAGCTGTGATTTTGTACATCAAAGGAATGCCAAAGGTTTGCTCCAGTGCATTTCCAACAGGAGTCTTACAATGGAATAGGAGTGCTTTGAAATGTAAGAGCTCTGTGTGAGTCACTCATTTAGATGTGATCAAGTCAGACTTAATTACCTTTCTTTGTCACATTGAGCATGCCATATATCAAAGTAAAAAAAAAATCAAAAGGGGAGAAACTCATTATCAGGATGTTGTACAAAAATGTCACACATTAACAAGGAAAAAAATTGGGTTACTCCCTATAATCACTTAGCTACACTTTATATATAGCTGGTAGTCAGGAAGATTGTCTGAGATTTTCAAGACTCATTTAAGAGGATATCCTTCCTCATCAATAATAAAGAGGAGCAGCACATGAATAATGATGAAACATGAATCAGCCCCTGTTCCTTGAAGAAGCGCGCAAGGTGAGATAGTCTGAAAGGTCAGTTTGTGTGGTGTGATCTGTTTAGAAGCTGAGTCTGGCCCATTTCTGAAGGAGCTTGAAGGAGGTAAGAGGGAGAGAGAGAAAAGGAGACAAATGACAACTTGTAGATGTTCTGTGAGGGAGAACATAGGGCAAGATATAGGGAGAAGCAAAGGAGAGTGGACGGAGCCATTTAAGAGAAGGTCTGTGGCAGTTGAAAACAGTAATCGTAGACATCTCATCCAGAGCATAGCATATGTGGAAATACCGTAGTCAATAAATAGTCAAATTTATTTAGTGCACTGGCATCAACAGCCCTGTGCAGTGTCTGCACTAGAATGTTTCTAATGAGAACTTTAAGTTTTCTGTTATTCACTGGATAGACAGTTATCATTACTTTGTGACAGTGTAGAGCTGAGGATGCAGTTACTTTAAGCTATGACACACTACTATGGATGACTCAGGAGATTTTCACATGGACAATTAGTCTCCTTACTGCACAGATCAGGGTTGCTGAAAGATTTTCCTTTGAGACATGTTTACCCTGTTCCGTGTCCAAATTGTCATTATTCAGTTTTCTCTCTGTGATAACGATGGGAAGAAGTCGTTATTAGGTACCTGGTTCCGTTTCTGAAATGGAACACGGTTATGCGAGTAGGACCCCCTTCCCTGTTCTGGAATGACAGAGACAGGGGAGGAGCTCCGTGGCAGGCACTTCCTGCCACAATCTGGACAACCAGGTAAGTGCCACCCTTCCCCCCCTCCCCGGTTTCCTTGTATTATTTTAAATTTATTTTTATATTTTTTCTTTCTTTGCCAGCTGGGTGGGGGTTCTTTTTGAATTTCTCTACTGCTCGTTCTCTTGCGAGTACAAGCAGGATTTCCCCTGGCCAGTCGTGAAAGCAGCCTTACGACGGCAGCATTTACAGCCGGCTGGAAAGGAGGCAGGGAGCCCATTCCTGCAACACTTCCCTCCATTCCATTGCAGGAACGGGAGAGGAGGTGGTCAGACAGAACCAGGGCTTTTAGCCCCAGTGTGAAAATCTCCGAAGTCAAAGGAGATTATCACTATTATAGCACTATTTTTCCACTTTTAATTGCTATGGCTGCATCCTGGGAATCCTGGGATTTGCAGTTTACGGAGGGACATCTAGCATTCTCAGCCAGAGCTCTTAGGCCTCACTAAACTACAAACCCCAGAATTCCACAGGTGGCAGACATAGCAGTTAAAATGGAATAATAGTGCTATAACAGTGTTGTGAGTTTATCTAGTCTTAGGAAAACCACAAAATTACCTCCTCTCCCACACTATATTGTTTAAAAGAGAACAGAGCTGTAAAGAAAACTGTTAGACCTTGCTTTGAAGATATATAGTTTTAAGGAATACAAAGAGATCTGATTATGAACTTCATTATTTAAAAATGTACCATGCAGATCATTATTATGACACAACTTTCTACAACTACAAACTGTTCTGGAAATAATAATTCACACTGCTAAATTTTAAGAACCAGCTAATCCCAGACACGGTCGTTCCCAAGCATCCCCTCCCATGGAGTAGTTCAGTTGCTTGTGGCAATGAAACAAGGGGAATGAACCAAGGGGTCGTTTACATGGCAAAATAAATCCTCTAAGAATTCGCAAAGAGTCCTAATAGTTCCCACATCTTTTGGATCAAAGTTGCCTCATTCAGAAGGGGGGGGAGCTAAAAAACACAAAAGTAGCGTAATACAGGCTTTCGCAACTTTTCCCAACTTTTAAAAAAGTTGCGCAACTTAGCACACTATCAATTGTGTGAACTATCATTTCATAACAGTTTGTGGGAACTACCAGCAATCTTCCTGAAACAGCAGAACTGAGCCGTGATTGGGTGGACCAACTGTGGAAGGGGCAGACTTCCAAGAGATGCCAGGAGCCTCAAATGAAAAGATCCAGCCAGCGGTCTGCCCCCTGGCTTGCTTGGCCGCTGCAGCTGAGGGATCTCCACTTAGCTATAATTACGATTCGTGAGTGTGTGTGTGTGTGTGAGAGAGAGAGAGTAGTGATCTGCTCCACCAGCCGTTTGGTCCCTCACCCTGCTGTGATCGTGTTCATGTATGTGTGTGTGTGAGAGAGAGAGAGACAGAGAGAGAGAGAGAGAGAGAGAAAGAAGCAGTCTGCTCAGCTGGCCCTTACACGTCACAGTGGGTGAGGGGAAGGGGGGCTTTAGTGAAGCAAGGCGAAGGGAATCTAGCCTGATTTCCTTGCCTGCTTTGTCATTATTCTCCCACCCCCGTGGTCTCCCTTCTTTTTTGGTTGCTTTCTCTGCTGTTCTCTGGCTGGAGCTCAGATGAAGCTAACGTAGCCTCTTTCACCTTTGCACTCCTGCCCCTCCTCGCTCCCTCCCCGCCTCCTGCCTGGCCTTTAATGACAGTCAGACAGCCTGTGCTCTGGAGGCCATGCCCCCTCCACCTTTGTCTATGTGAACTACAAAGCCGAAAACTCACCAGATCAACCAATTTAGCATGAAATCATGTAACCTATGCAGCACTGCATAGTGCACTGCGAAAGGACGGTAAGACAGAATTTTGCACACTTTATTCTGCTGTGTAACTGACCCCCAAGAGTGTCAATGGTGGAAAACCTTTTTTTTTTTTAAAAAAGATGTTTTTTATTAACATAAAAAACAAACATAAATGTATTTTAAATACATAAAACACAAAAATCAATAGACAAAAACTCACAAACTTAAAACAAATACAAACAAAACTACTAATGAATCCCCCCACACCAACTGATGGTTATATTCCACTAATAAAATACTTCCATTATTTCAACTATATTCCATCTCCTACTTTTAGGACTTTAACAGACACTCTAAAAAAACTCCCGTGGAGGTCAGGAGGAGGATGGCGCTGTCCCGCTTCTGGCAGTTGCTACTGCATGCACCATTCTCCTCCTGTTCTTCGTTCGTTCTCCCTCTGTGCTGGAGCAATGGAAAAGGCACCACTTTTTATTGATGGAAACGTCCGTCGATGAAAAGCAGTGCCTTTTTCGTCCCTTCAGCATGGAGGAAGCATGGAGGAAGGCTGGGAGGAGGACAGGGCGCACAGTAGTGACCACCGGATGCGGATGCAGGACAGCGGCGTCCTCCTCCCTACCTCTGCGGGAGTTTTTTTTTAGAGCATCTGATAAAGCCCTTAGTTGAAACTTGACTAAAAAGCCCAAAGTTGATAATACCCTTTACTTTGTTGCAAAAAAGTAACAAACAAATCCCAATCTTTTCTAAAGTTAACCAAAGATTTCTTCTTAATCCACATGGTCAATTTATCCTGTTCAGTCAAGCCGTGTACCTTCGTCAGCCAATCTTCTTGCAATGGAGTTGATACATCTCTCCCTATCTGAGCATATAGATAGTGGAAGACTTCAAACAAGTCAGATTGAACATGGGTGAGAAAGCCTACTCCATGGTGGTAGAGGCAATGAAGAAATCATTCTTCTCTGCCACCAGTGCATCTGCACAGTGTCTTCCAGGGAACTGGACAGGGGTGATGTGTCCCTGTTGGTTCTGTTGGACCTCTCAGTGGCTTTCAATATCATAGACTATGATATCCTTCTGAGCCACATCTATGGGATGGGACTTGGGGGCAATGTTCTACACTGGCTCCAGTCTTTCTTGGAGGGGCAAACTCAGAAGGTGGTCCTGGGGGATTTCTGCTGAACCCCTATTTAATATGTAACCTGAGAGAGGTTGCACAGAGTTCTGGGGTTGAGTATCACCAGTATCCTGATGACATAACCTTCTATCTCCCCTTTCCATCTCATTCCAAGGAAGCTGGTTTTGTACTAAACCAATATCTTTTGTCAGTAATGGGCTGGATGAGAGCAATGATGGAAATGTAATTTAATTCTTTTTTTTTTTAATTTTTGTAATTTGTGAGGTTTTAGTTGTATTTTTAACTATTGAAACCCACCTTGAATCCCATCTTGGGAGAAAGGCTGGGTATAAATCCAACAAACAAACACATAATCCAGATAAGACAGAGGTGCTACTGGTCAGTTGAAAGGAAGATTGGGGAATAAGGATTCAGCCTTTGTTGGATGGGATTACATTCCCCCCGAAATCTCAGGTTCACAGCTTGGCATGCTCCTGGATTCAGATCTGATGGCTATTAATGGCAATAAAAGCAAAAAAATAATCACAGAGATCTGCAAAGCTCAATATAGCTCAAAGGGAAGTTGTACTAAAAGTGCCTTCCATCTTCCTGGTTATGGAGGCCATCATTTTTTCTTATTCCAGAGTAGCAATAGTGTGACATTTCATATAGAATCATAGAATCATAGAATTGTACAGTTGGAAGAGACCACGAGGGCCATCCAGTCCAACCTCCTGCCATGCAGGAAATCATGATCAAAGCATCCCTGACAGATGGCCATCCAGCCTCTGTTTAAATACCTCCAAGGAAGGAGACCCCACCACCCTCTGAGGGAATGTGTTCCACTGTCGAACAGCTCTTACTGTCAAAAGGTTCCTCCTAATTTTGAGGTGGAATCTCTGTTCCTGGAGCTTGCATCCATTGCTCCATGTTCCAGTCTCTGGAGCAGCAGAAAACAAGCTTACTCCATGCTCAACATGACACCCCTTCAAATACTTAAACAGGGCTATCATATCGCCCCTTAACCATCTTTTTTTCAGGCTACACATACCCAGCTCCCTAAGTCTTTCATCATAAGGCATGGTTTCCAGACCTTTCACCATTTTAGTCGCCCTTCTCTGGACATGCTCCAATTTGTCAATATCCTTTTTGAATTGTGTTGCCCAGAAACGGACACAGTATTCTAGGTGAGGTCTGACCAAGGCAGAATAGAGCGACATTCTTACTTCCCTTGATCTAGACACTATATTTCTATTGATGCAGCCCAAAATTGCATTGGCCTTTTTAGCTGCCGCATCACACTGTTGACTCATGTTCAACTTGTGGTCTACTAGGACTCCTAGATCTCTTTTGCACGTAGTCTCTTTCAGCCAGGTCTCACCCATCCTATATCTATGCATTTCATTTCTCTCTCTCTCTGGCTTTTCTTCGCAAACGAAGATTCAAGAAGGACTCATCCCGCGCTTTCTGCAAGCGCGCTGATGACTAAAAAGGCCAATCCAAGATAAACAAGTCCAGTTGCAGAAAGTACAGCAGAAGGTCTCCTTGGGTGATGTTTCTGGGTTGTGATTCTTTCTGCGTTGTCGTTTCTCTTCAAGACTTGTTCGGCGTGAGTTCTCAAATAAGGCTGCAGCATTGTGGATAGTGCGTCTCCATGCCTCCTGATGTGAGGCCAGGGCGGACCACTGTTGGTGATCAATTTGGCCGAGACTGAGATGTTGTTTCAGGGAGTCTTTGTATCGCTTTTTTGGAGCGTACCTTACATTTCTCCATATTGAATTTCATTTTGTTAGCTTTGGCCCAGCTCTCCAGTCTATCCAGGTCATTTTGAATGTTGATCCTGTCCTCTAGAGTATTAGCTACTCCTCCTAATTTGGTGTCATCTGCAAATTTTATACTTATGCCCCTAATTCCCTCATCCAAGTCATTGATAAAGATGTTGAAGAGCACCGGGCCCAGGACAGAACCCAGTAGCACCCCACTGGTCGCATCTTTCCAAGAGAAAGAGGAGCCACAGCCGAGCACCCTTTGGGTTTGGCCAGTCAACCAATTACAAATCCATTTAACAGTTAACTTGTCTAGCCCACATTTTACAAGCTTGTTTGCAAGAATGTCATGGGGAACCTTATCAAAGGCCTTCTACCAAGCTGGTCATTTTATCAAAAAAATAAATAAATAAAATTAAATTTAAAAAAGAGAGAGAGATCAGATTAGTCTGGCATGACTACACTACACTTGATCGTTTCTCTGAAACCCATGTTGACTTTTTGTGATTATGGCATTGCCTTCTAAATGTTCACAGACTCTCTGTTTAATTATCTGCTCTAGAATCTTCCCTGGTATTGGTGTTAGACTAAGTGGACGATAATTGTTGGGATCCTCTTTTTTCCCCTTTTTGAAGATGGGGACAATGTTTGCCCTCCTCCAGTCTGCTGGGACTTCTCTTGTTCTCCAGGAGTTCTCAAAGATTATTGCCAATGGCTCTGAGATTACTTTTGCCAGCTCTTTTAATACTCTTGGATGTAGTTCATCTGGTCCTGGAGATTTAAATTCATTTAGATTAAGAAGGTATTCCTGTACTGCCTCTTTGCTTATTCTGTGCTGGATTTCCCCTATTGTGTCCTCTGTTCCATTATCCTCAGGTGGGTCACCATTTTCCTTTTCTGAAAACACTGAGGCAAAGAAGGTGTTGATTAATTCTGCCTTTTCTCTGTCCCCTGTTAGCATTTTGCCATCTTCTCCGCATAGTGACCCTACCATTTCCTTCTTCCTCCTTTTGCTGCGGACATACCCAAAAAAAACCCTTTTATTTTTCTTAACCTCTCTAGCAATCCTGAGCTCATTCTGCACTTTAGCTTTTCTGACTTTACTCCTACACGTGTTCGCTATCTGTTTGAATTCTTCTTTGGTGATTTCTCCCTTTTCCCATTTCCTATACATGTTCTGTTTAAAACTTAGCTCCATTGAAAGTTCTTTAGTCATCCATCCTGGTTTCTTGAGACACTTCCCATTTTTCTTCCTCAATGGTACTGTTTGAAATTGTGCCTTCAGTATCTCCCTTTTGAGAAAGTCCCATCCATCTTGAGGTCTCTTCTCTTTTAGTATTCCTGACCATGGGATCACCCCCAGTATTTCCCTGAGTGTATTGAATTCAGCTCTCCTAAAGTCAAGAATGTGTGTCTGACTATGCCTGGCTTCTCCTTTCCATTGTATAGCAAACTCCAGGAGAACATGATCACTCTCACCTAAGGAACCCACCACTTGCACCCCATTAACCAGGTCATCCCTGTTGGTTAGGATCAGATCTAAAATAGCTGACCTCCTTGTTGACTCTTCCACCTTTTGGATCATGAAATTGTCTTCCAGGCAAGTAAGGAATTTGCTAGACCTTGAAGTTTTGGTTGAGTTAGATTGCCAGCAAATATCAGGATAGTTGAAGTCACCCATCACTACTACATCTCTCCTTTCTGCATGTGTGTTCATCTCTTCTAGAAAGGCATCATCCAATTCCTCTGTCTGACTTGGGGGTGTGTAGTAGAGTCCCACAATAACATCCCTGTTGTTTCCCTCCCCTTTAATTTTTATCCAGATGCTCTCCACCTGGCTTACAGTATTGATGTCATGGATCTCTTCACTGGTGTAAATATCCCTAATATATAATGCTATTCCTCCTCCTTTCCTGTTTGGCCTGTTTCTCTTATAAAGGTTATACCCCTCTATTCCTACATTCCAATCATGAGACTCATCTTACCAGGTTTCAGTAATGCCTATTATATCATATTTGTTTTGTAGTGCTAGGAGTTCAAGTTCATCTTGCTTATTTCCCATGCTCAGTGCATTAGTGTAGAAACATCTAAGACCATGTGTTCCCTTTACTTGCTACCTGTGCAAGTTTTTTGCCTCCCACTGTTGGGTCCTTGCGCTGTTTGCCTTGTTCCCTCTATGACACTGACTATTTTCTCGAGCCCTTTTGCCTTCCAGAATACTGTCTCCCTCCCCCATATGACTCAGTTTAAAGCCCTCCTGATCAAATTCTTGAGAGTGTTGGCAAAAATGCTTCTGCCAACTGGCGTGAGATGCACCCCATCCCTTGCCAGAAGTTCCCCCTCATGGAACCACAGCCCATGATCCAAGAATCCAAATTGTTCTCGGCGACACCATCTACCAAGCCAGTTGTTTACGTCGGCTATTTTCCTCTCCCTTCCTGGACCATGCCCTTCAACTGGCAGAAGAGACAAGATGACAACCTGTGCGTCCATTTCTTTCAGCTTCCTCCCCAAAGCCTCATAATCTCTTCTTGTCTTCGGAAAGCTGTGCCTTGCAGTATCATTGGTTCCCACATGGACTAAAAGGAAGGGGTAATGATCCGTATGCTTGACGAGTCTTGTCAGCTTCTTGGTCACATCACGGATCTTTGCTCTAGGGAAACAACACACTTCCCGAGACATCTTGTCAGGCCCACAAACCACTGCTTCTGTACCCCGCAGCAAGGAGTCCCCCACCACCACCACACGCCTCCCCCAGGCTTCGCAGCTGCTATTCCTTGTGGTGGTACTCTCAAGGTCCCCTGCTCTGTCCCGGAAGTCTGTCCATGCTGTTCTTCCTCATTGTCCTTGATAAGGGAGAGGGCTTCGAATAGATTCTGTAGCTGCAAGCTGCTCGAAGAATCCCCGGATTTTCTTGTTCTGTGTGTGACATTCTTCCAGCTGTCTACCTCCTGTGTATGTGAAGTGGCTCTCTCCTCTCCAGCCACTTCTTCTGTGCGGTCCCCATCCAAGAGTGTTCATTCTTTTCTGTCCAGGAAAACCTCTTGCTCACGAATATGTTGAAGTGTAGCTACTCATGTCTCCAGCTGCTGGACTTTCTCCTCCAAGAGGGCTACCAACTTGCTCTTGGTGCATGTGAAGTTCCCCACATCTGTAGACAAGAAGACAAACATCCAACAAGTGTTGCAGGTGACTGCAGCAGTTCCCTCAGTTTCCATGGTGAGAGCTTTTAAGTAATCTAAGAAGTCTTAGGTAATGCTGAGAACACTAAACTGTACTTTTAGGTATGCTGTATTTTTGTTTGGTCACTTAAATTCTTCTCCTTCTTCTCCCTGGCAGGAAACTGGCCTGGAAAGCCTCTGCAAGGAGTTATATAGAGCTAGGCTCCCAGCTCCACCCCCTAGTGACTCACAGATGTGACTCACAGAAGCTCCACCCACTCAGCAACAAGCACCATCTCCCAACAGTTTAAAAAAATTCAAACTCACATAAGCTCCATCCCCTCAGTAAAAAGCACCCTCTCACACTCAAAATGGCTGCCAGAAGCTGCTCTCCTTCTTCTCCCTGGCAGGAAACCCACCTTGCAGGTTTCCCTTGAGCATCTATCTGTAAAGGAAGAAGGATGCCAGCTGTCATAGTTCACTTGGAGAAATGAGAAGGCAGGTGGTTGATTAGCAGTCCAAAGGCTGGATGCCAGGGTATCAGTCAGAAGCCGGGGAACCAAAACCAGTAGGGGGACACATAGAAGAGTAGTTTGGAACTCTTCAGGAACAGGGCTGAATCTTTGAGCTGGCTTGGATGTCTCTCATGGAGTGGGTGGTTGATGTTCTTTCCAGCACCTGTAGAGCAATTGCATTCTACCTATCTAGGGAAGCTGACTGTCCAGTCCAAGCAGCTGGGGCTGCACAAACAGTGCTCCAGGTGTGGCGAGCCTTTCCCCAAACACTCCAGTCCTGCTAGTATCTCCCAACAGCAGCCAACCCGACAAGCCCTACCATTATGTCTTCAAATGCAGTTGGAGTTGGGGCAGGATGGGGGTATGAGTCTAAGGACTTTATCAGACAAGCATCTAAAAATGCTATAATTCCACAAATGAGGAAACATCATGGTAATATTACACTTATTATCGCACGTCACTGTAATTGCGCAAAAGAACTGACACAGAATTATTGCACGACCACCATTAGCAATTTAAGAACAGGACTTTACTTC
Organism: Gambelia wislizenii; assembly: GCA_030847615.1. Lineage (NCBI taxonomy): Eukaryota > Metazoa > Chordata > Lepidosauria > Squamata > Crotaphytidae > Gambelia > Gambelia wislizenii. Next base: position 121,395,044 of record JAUMIR010000001.1, read on the forward strand.
TGTGATTTAGAATGGGTGAGATTTCGGCAGTTCTCATGAGAGGATGTGAGCATGCTTAAAAACACCTCAAATCCCTTAATTTGCAAAGTAAACAAACACACAAACACTTAAACAAAGCTAAAAATGTGCAAACAAACCGGGACAGTTCATAAAAAGAGCATCCTGTGGATAGTTTTCACATTCTCATCTGGATGTTTTCTCACCAGGAATGGTGGGGGGAGAGGACTGCCCGTTCACACTGTACTCTCATGATTACAGCAGGACATGTTTTTACACGCTCTTCAATACCATGAAAAAAGTGATATTGAGAGCTATTGATGGCTTGTCCCATCAGTTAAAGCAATGCCTTATTTGCCATTGGAGCACAGTTTGACCACGTGAACATGACAACATTGTGCAATAGTGGGAACCATTCACATTACTGTAACATCGTAATCGTGCGATTTTTGCTGCATCTGATAAAGTTCTAAGATAGAAGAAACATGACTTTTGCTGCCTCGTGTGAAAGTCACTGCCCCAAACTTTAGAAACAACTTCAGAAAGTATTTTATTCCTGCCAACACAGTAATCACTAGAAAATACTGTGCCAAAGATTTCATGTAAATAAATGTAAAATGGAAGGGCTTATTGCAGTTTGCAGTCCACATGTAGTCCAGGGGTGCCCTTACCATTGACCCTCTATTTTTCTCCCTACCTCTCACCCACCCAATTTTTGGTTGCTCTTGTTCACCTAACTCCATGTTTCTCCTGTAAAAATAACATTAGCAAGAGGGAAACCACAGCATGTGGAACAGTAGATTTCACTAACAGGTTTCACTAAGCTCTTTAAGTGCTAACACAGTCTGGGGTAGCTGTGTTGGCCATGCAGCAAAACAAAATCCAAAATCCACAAAAAAAAAGTGATACCTTTTTTAGCCAACCAAAATGCAAAACACATGATGCAAGCTTTCAAAGCTCTACTGGCTTCTTCATCAGGCAAACGATGTTAAAGAAAGAAAACAAAGAGACCATGTTGGAGTCACAGGCCTATACACTGTTTCAGATGTTACTTGGGGTGTTGTTGAGATGAGGGTTCTCATGCAGGCGGCAGCCACTCCTACTTCCTGGCCATGTGGTGTTGAGACAAAGGTAAGTAAAATTTAAATCTTTTTGCAGCAGAGAGGCAACCTCTTGGGTATCCAGCATGTCACTGTTCCTTTGTGAAGCCATGGGCCCCTTTGTTAGGCAGAGATCATTGGATTTTTCAAGAACTGCTAGTTCTCCCAGTGTGGTGAGGGTTACCCTTCATGTCAAGCTGCAGTTCTTTTCTGAAACAAGTGCTTTTAAGGTTGTAAGGGTGCAGGTTTTATGCCATCTCTTTGTAGGCAAGTGCTATGTTCTTTTGAAGAGGAAGAGATTGCCAATAAATGTTCAATATGTTTATGGAACAGGTGCTATGCCTGCTATAGCTGCACAGCAAAGAGAAATACCCAGATGAAGCCTGTTTATCACTTGCTTGTCAGAAATAAACTGCTGAAGCAATAAACAAGTGAAGCAATTTCCATTTTAAAAGTTTACTGTCCTCATAGCATCATCCACAGACAATCTCAGAAATTAAAGTGGTGGCTACCTGGAGCCCTTTCATACCACGCAATTATAGCACTATGGTTCTACTTTAATTGTCATGGTAACATCCTGTGGAATCCTGGGACTTGCAGTTTAGAAAAGGGTATTTAGAATTCTTAGTCAGAGAGCTCCAGTGCCTCACCAAACTACAGATCTCAGCGCTGTGGCAGTAAAAGTGGACTCATAGTACTACAATTGTGCAATGGGAAATGCCTCCTGGCAGTGATCTGGGGCTTTGTTGTTCCACCCACCACCACCAGATAAGCCCATCAAGGGTCCATCAGTATAGGAAGGGGCCCACAGAAGGCATGTTCACCCCCTCATCTGGAATCTTACTTTGGTTATTGGTGTAAGAAGTGAAGGAAACTGATCACATATCTATGCTAAGCGAACTGGAGAAGGCAGCACAGCAAAAATTGTCTCTGAATGTTAATTTCAGGAGGAGCATTGTGGGTCCTTTGTGAGTCTCATAATGGTCTGGAGGTCCACAGAACAGGAAGATCTCTGTTCCTTTGCCAAGTATTATGCGTGATGTTATGAAATCAGAATCTCATTGCAACCAGATTATTTCTTCCAGTGTGTCTTTTCTAGAAGTGGGGAATGGGAAGACATCAGTTCACTTGTCCCTCTGGAAATTGCCAAGATTCTCTTTGCAGTGGCGGTGTGACCTTCATTTGCAATGCACATTTCTTCATCTCCAAAGGGAGGGTAGTGTACTCCAGGGAACTTTGGGGGAATGTGCTGTATATTAATGATAAGAAAGAGCAATTCCTCTGAGTAATAGGTCCTTACTGGTACAAATGATCATTTCTGCCTACAAATCAGAAACAGGTCCCTTAACACTGATTTTCCAATGCATTTTCACAGCCTTACAGTTTTGCGCATTCATCATAAAAAGTAGTGCTCAGCTTTTTGGGTGCTTTTTGGAAAGCAGCACAAAAATCTGCTGTTTATTTGTGCCTGGCAAAAAGGCAGCACTCAATTTGGTAATTTAACATTGAATGGTTTTCTCGTTAGGAAGGCAAAAATGCAAAATATTTTTCTTTGGCTGTACTTGAGGTCACATTGCTTGTGGTCTGCATGGTGCCTCCAATTCAAGCTTGGTTTACTGAGTGGTGGTAGAATACAGGAGATTTTCCCCATTGTCTATAGAAAGGTGCAGTCTATAGAAAGGTGCGGTCCAAGATGTTGGATGACAACACCCAGCATTCCTTGCTATTGACTACGCCAACCAGGGCTGTTGAAAGCTAGTCCAACAAAAACATCTGGAAGGCCACATTATTATAATTTCTGGTCTCTAGTGAGAAAAAGCAAAGTCCACAAAAAGGAATTTAGGATAACAACTCTTTGTAAACAATGAAAAGACAGTTAAATGAATTAAAATCACAACCCATGCTGTTTTAATTCTTCTCCATTACCAGTAATAAAAGGCATTTTAAAGTGAATCATTCCCATATACAGTTGTCATGATCCCTCCAGTGCTCTAAAGTTGTATTATACCAGTTAAATTATTGTGGCTCATGTAGAGGTGGAAGTATTTCCATCTGCTACAGCAACACATGTTGGGAAGATGCTTCTGAAAGGACAGCTGCTCACTTCATTACTCCTCTTTTCATGGCATCCAGAACAACTTGGGCTCAAATTAGATGATGACCTCTATTATTATTATTATTATTTTAGAAAGGCTACTGGTTGTCATTGCAATTACCCTCATGTACATATTTTGAATTTAGCGTGCTTTATTTTGAAATTGGTCACTGCAAGTAATTTTCAAGTCTGATTGCCGAGGCATGTCTCTGAAAAATCCCATTGTGGGACAAGATTTATTGCTGAGAATATATATTCCCCTTAACATTTGCTTTGACTCTTAGCTGTTTTCTGGTCATGGTGTTACATGTTTTCCTCAGTTCTGCTGATGGTTAGAGCCAGAGTGAAAAATGGAGAGGGCTTCTGTGCTTTAATGTCAGGGTAGAAGAGGGAAGTTATGGAGGTGTTGCTTGTTACCTGGTTGCATGACACGTGCTGAAACTCTTCTACACAACCATAAAGGTACAGGAGCTCTCTCCAGTTTTCAATAAAGCAACTTTAAGCCAGGAAAATGTCAGCACACACACACAAAAAGCAAAATTTAAGTTAATGCAAGTGCATAAAAGGAGCAGTGTTTTTTTTAAAGAAATGCTTTATTTGTTCTTAAATAATTTTGAGCACTACCAATGGCACAGTGTTTGATTGACTGAGCTTGTAAATAAAGTATTTGATAATTAAGGACTAATAAGGGTTCACTATTTGATGTATTCATCTTTGTTTTTGATTGTCAAGGGTTGTTGTAGGTTCTTTGACCCACAAAGAGAACTGGGAAGTGATCGCTTTTCAGTACGATTCATGGAAATCATCTTCCCTTCAGTGCCTTGGTTTTCCACGCTGGTTGTCTTAAATCCTTCATCTTGTCGTAAGTATTCAGTAGTTGTATTCAGGATGGATTTAGTAAAAACAGTATAAAGTTTTCAGGCAACAGATATGCTTAAAAGAACAAGCTGCTTTTAAAATTTGCTGGGAAATACTACTATTCCTTCTATATTTGCTTGGTTCAACCACTATATGCCTTTTGATCTAGAATTCCCCCCCCCCCATGCACCATTGCTAGCATGGTACACTTCAGCAAGGCAAGGCCAACTATTAATTTCCTGTAAGGATTTCAGATTAAAAAGGATATCATTGTAAACACTCTGCTAAAAAGCATGAACATTTTACAGATATTTTCAGAAATATATTGAGAATAAGGAAAAATGCCATTTCATACCCTGCAACATTTCACAGGTGAAAACTGGAATACGTAAGAGTTTCAAGAGTTATTAATGAGAAAGAAGACACAAGCTGGGAGAGGCTGCAGCAGTTTGCTTTTTCCTGAGCTTCTGGGAAGGGCAAGATCCCATCCCTCCTCTCCTCTCCTCCCTGCTGACTTAGGACTTTTTCAGATGCCCCTTACCACGCAATAAGCCTCCATAAAGCAACGAAGCTGCTGCGCAGCTGGGGGTCCATTTCGGACGATGCCATCCCTCTCTCGGCATCATCCGTGACTGTTCCAGCTAGGATTGAGGGCAGCTGCACCATTTTTTATTCATGGACAACTTCTGTGAGTAAAAAATGGCACTGCTGCCCTCAGTCCTACCCGGAACAGTCACGGATGATGCTGAGAGGGACGGCGTCATCTGAAATGGACCCCCTGCTGCGCAGCAGCTTCGTTGCTGTTACGGAGGCTTCTTGCACGGTAAGGGGCATCTGAAAAAGTTCTCATCCTTGGTTGCATGAGAACTACTTTTGCACTTTGAACACAGTTTGCAGCAATGGAAGTAAGCTTCCATTGGACAAAGGGGGAGAATGGGAGGAAGAGAGAAAATGGATGTTTTAAAAGCAGCTTAAAAAGACTGGGAAGACAGAGGATCAATTGGGACAGTCCCTAGCAAATCAGGACTGTTGGAGGGTATGCAATTTGTTTCATAGACATCACAAAGTTCTTCTGCCAGATGCTTGAGGAGGAACTAAATTTTGCCCAGCAGAAGTGGTGGATCACAACAGAAGGTGCCATACCCTGAGACTGATTACTGGTTGAAGATATAGAAGGTGCAGCATACCTGTGGCTCTTCTTTGATGGAAAGTCTTTTCTGTTCACTCCTATGAAGATGTAGCTCTGCATGCTACAAAGAATTTGATAATCAGTACAGTATTCCTTCTCCAAAGTGATTAAATTGAATGAATGAATGAATGAATGAATGAATGATACAGTGAATGCAGAAGCCCAATTGTGAGCACATCCAGTCTTGCAGCCTCAGGCAACTAAACAGGGCTGGCTCTACCATGAAACAGAGTGAGACAATATCTGTGGGGCAGACAGTAGGAGAGGTAGAACATTGGCAAGATGTTGAAGGACAGAGTTGTGCAAGCCAGGCAGAGCTGCTTGTGCCTTCTAATCTAGCCTGCTGCCCTCAAGTGGTGTGCAGGACCCTATCCTTACTTCACTTTTGTTGAAGTAAGATACAAGTGACAGGTGGGAGGCATTGGTATGTGGACTGAAGCACAACCTTGTCCTTGGTGTCTTGTGGTGGCCTCACAACTAGCTATACAGTTGGTCCTCTGTATCCATGGATTCTGCATCCATGGATTCAACCATCCACGGCTTGAAAATATTAAAAAAATAATAATCCAAAAACCAAACTTGACACCATTTTACTTATACCATTGTAAATAATGTGACTTGAGCACCCATGGATTTTGGTGTCTATGCGGGGTCCTGGAACCAAACCCCATCAGATATCAAGGGCCTACTGTATATTTTTCTCCAGGATAACAGGTGCCTGTGGAAAACAAGTACATTTGGGGCTATCTTGTGTTTAGGTACTATTGCATGTAAGTCACAGATGGTCAAAGTGTTGCCCTCCAGATGCTGGTTAAATGCAACTCCTAGCATTTGTACCATTGGCTATGCTGCCTCATTTAATGGGGAGCTGCAGCCCCACGATCCTGGAGGGTTGCACCTTGTCCACCCTTGACACAGAGGTACTTCACAGACCAGACCCCAGGAACAGTACAGTATCATTCCTCCAGGCAATGAGAGCTCAGGGGTACAAGTCATAGAATCATAGAATTGATTCTATGACAGAGTTGGAAGAGACCTCAAGGGCCATCCAGTCCAACCTCCTGCCATGCAGAAATACACAAAAATATTCTCAACAGATGACCATCCAGCCTCTGCTTACAAACCTCTAAAGAAGGAGACTCCACCACACTACGAGGCACTGCATTCCACTGCTGATCAGCTCTTACGGTCATGATGTTCTTCATAATGTTTAGATGGAATCTCTTTTCCTGTAGTTTGAACCCATTGCTCCATGTCCTAGTCTCTGGAGAAGCAGAAAACAAGCTTGCTCCATCCTCAGTATGACATCCCTTCAAACATTTAAACATGGCTATCATGTCCCCTCTTAACCTTCTCTTCCCCAGGCTAAACATACCCAGCTCCCTATGCCGCTCCTCATAGGGCATAGCTTCCAGACCTCCTACCATTTTGGTCACCCTCCTCTGGACATGTTCCAGCTAGTCAACATCCTTTTTGAATTGTGGTGTCCAGGTGAGGTCTGACTAAAGCAGAATAGAGTGGCACTATTAGCTCCCTTGACCTAGACACTATACTCCTGTTGATGTAGCCTAGAACCCTGTGGCACCCCACTGGTCACTTCTCTCCAGGATGAAGAGGAGCCATGGGTTCCTTTTGGATTCAGCCCATGAACCAATTACAAATCCACTTAACAGTTGCATTGTCTAGCCCTATGTGTTACTAACTTTTTTGCAAGGATATCATGGGGGACTTTGTCAAAGGCCATACTGAAATCAAGGTACACTACATCCACAGCATTCCCTTCATCTCTCTCTTTCTCTCTGGCTTTTCTTTGCAAGAGTTCAGGAAGGACTCATCCGTGCACACCATTCCCTTAATCTACCAAGTATGTAACTCTATTGAAAAAAAGAGATAAGATTAGTCTGGCATGACTTGTTTTTCAAAAAAACATGTTGACTTCTAGTGATCACAGCATTCCTTTCTAAGTGCTTACAGACTGTCTGTTTAATGATCTGCTCTAGAATCTTTCCTAGTATTGATGTTAGGCTGACTGGGTGATATTTGGGTCTTCTTCCCCCTGCCTTTAAAAAGATGGGGACAACATTTGCCCTCCTCCAGTCTGCTGTGACCTGGGTTATGTTTTCTGAAATCAGATCACTGGGGTTTATGGTTTCTTGTGATGTAAGGTTCATCTACATGTATATATGGGTAGGGGTGTCACAGCATTAATTCCAACATATAGTGCTTCCCATCACTTTTCTAGGGGAACCTAAAGAAAAGAGGGAGACTTTGTGGAGTCCTTATTCATTTTCCCCATTTCTGACCCATTTACAAAAAGTTCCAGATAAGCTGATGATCCACCTTTAAAATAGAACATCTCCAGACATTATCTAGATGAGTGTATTTTGTCTCTTAAGCAATTCTCCTGGTGTACATGCATAAATCTGAAACAACATCTCAGGCTTGGCCAAATTGATCACCAACAGTGGTCCGCCCTGGCCTCGCATCGGGAGGCATGGAGACGCAATATCCACAATGCTGCAGCCTTATTTGAGAACTCACGACGAACAAGTCTTGAAGAGAAACGACAACGCAGAAAGAATCACAACCCAAAAACATCACCCAAGGAGACCTTCTGCTGTGCTTTTTGCAACCGGACTTGTTTATCTCGGATTGGCCTTTTTAGTCATCAGCGCGCTTGCAGAAGGCGCGGGATGAGTCCTTCCTGAATCTTCGTTTGCGAAGAAAAGCCAGAGACATGCATAAATTCACTGGGTTATAAGAATTTCCAAGATGTTAATTTAGACTGATTGCAAAAACCTTTACAATAAAATACTACTACAGGCTTCCTTAAGCACTCTGAAGCAGCAAACTTGTTCAGTGGGGCTCACTTCTGAACATTTAGGCTTGTACCCGAGAGCTGTTTTTTCTTTCTTTGCATGCTATATTGTAAAGACACTCTAAAACTGAAACAGCTGGTTAGTGAACTCCAAATATACATATGTAGCTGAGGAAGCTCAGTCCTGCATCCAGTTAAATTCAGCTCCTTTTATTCCTCCAGTTTTGAAACTTGGAGAGGAAGGGTTCTTAAAATGTAATGCCGAATGAAGAAAATTATGGAAGGGGAAAAGATTAAGTTCACTCTCTTCCTGCAATATCTTTGACAGGTGCCTATGGCCAAAGTCACTTTTCTAGCAAAAAACAAGGGGGCTTTGAATTACTATTGCTTCAGCATACTTAACTTCATCTTTACATATGTCCATACATACTTCAAATAGTCTCAGAGATGCCACAGACATTACATTTCCCATGGGAACATCAGTCTCTGTAGCACTGACCTCCTAGCCATACCTTTTAAGGCAACTCTGACAATGCTTAGGACAACATTGACACTATATAAAAAGGAAACTTTCCCACTCACACTGGAGAACACCATTGGTGAGGAAACTCAGTTTGATTCATATGATGTTCCCCCCCCACCCCTAAATGAAATGGCAAGGAGGTAGAATTCCATTGTTTGTGGACCATGTAACCTCTACACTGACCTGGAAGTGTCCAGATATATTTTCGTGATGTACACTATGTTCTTAGGGCAGTGGGAGGAGATGTCAAATGTCTTCCCACTCACCATCTGATCAGCATTTTGCTCTATATCCTCTGCTTTCACATATCATAAGTTCAGTTTTAGAGGCCTGACCTCTCAATGGCAACTTGCTGTATCGTCTTAGTACATAGCCAGAGTCTGAAGACAGCATATTATCACCATTCAAAGGTTTTCAAAAAGTGTTATGATTATGCTGAAAGCTTTGCATATCTTTATGTGCTTGCAAAAAAGAGAAAGAACGAAGAGAGAAAAGAATATACCTCACAGAAATTATGATCCCAAGGAAAGAACCTGATTTTTTTTAAGTATAGAAAGAAAAGTGGTTATTCAGCAACAGACAGGCTAAGCACACAGGGGAAAATACAGCAAAAACATGCAAATAAATCTGGATCCTGAGTAGAAAGCTATCTACCCTTTTTTTCCTGCAATAAATGAGGAATTATTATTCATTTATTTGAACTACCCAGTTAATTATCTGGTTCATGTCCCGAGTCATTAGGACTGGAAATGCTGAGAGTGAATAATTCTGCATCTAATTAACATCTCAGACATTCCCCCTGTGTACTCTAAGTAAAGAATGACTAGAAGAGCAAAACAGCCTGGTATGTGATAGATCATAGAAGAACTCTGCTGTGGTCTAAATGTCTGGGAGAAGGAGAGGCAAGGAGTGGCAGAGGACAGCCACAGACTGGCAGCCTTACCTTTTCCTGTACTAACGGCAGCTTTTGTACAGACAGCTGGAACTGTCAACCATCCATGAGATGTCAACAGAAAAAAAACCTCTAAGAAGAATGTGCCCCTTTTCAAATATGTCTGTTTCCACCCCACTTCTCAAAGAAGTCATATCATCTTGCCCTAAGCAAACCTATATCTAAGCCTTCAAGGACCCGGTAAGGAAAGTGTGGCCATTTGACTGTATGTGACCCCACCAAGGCCATTTTATGGTTCCATGATCCCTATTTTTAAACATGTTTCCTCCAGCCCCCCTCCCCCATACACATCTTGTAGTGTGGGCAATTTTGCCACATCTTCAGGTTACTTCCTGTTGAAAACATGCCTCAAAGGGAGCTGAAAACTTGGTGAAATTGCCCTATATGCCACCTAGAATGGTGGTGGTGATTTTATGGCCCTTCTAGAACTCCTGAGGGGGGCAAAATGTGCCCCCTAAACCCCAACAGTTGCCCATCCTTGATTTAAAATATAACATATACCCTTTCTAACAAGGAACACAGGAAACTATTGTAATAGAAATTTGGTGATAAGAAATATTTTTACACACACTACATTGTGTCTCAGTAATCTACTATACATTTGTAAAGTTTCACGTTATCTTCTCTATGATGGAAATTTTGTAGCCCAATGGGTGTAACTGTGATCTCCTGCTATGTCCATATTTGAGAATGGAGGAAAGGTAAGGTCGCATAAGTGAAGTGAAATGGGCTGTCATATGAAAAATGAGAGAAGTTTCAAAGGAAAAAAGGGGAATCCATGGCCTGAAAGGCTATTACCTTTGCATTGTGTTGTGGCTAATATATTTCATCATGCCATCTATTATTTCACAGCTGGGTTTCATTAACAACCTATAACTTAATTGTACACTTTCTTGTATAGCAAATGGACTGGGTTTTTTTTAAAATACTAAACATTTAGTAATGATCTTTATCTTTACTAAATAAAATGTTTGACATGACTGTGGATTGACTCTTCCAGATTAACACTCAGTTTATGATCCAAACCAAAGCACAGTTTAATAAGCAATTCACCAAGTTCTCCATGCAAGGTTGAATGGGGACAATTTCATTTGTACCCTTTGATCCATGGCAGTCTCCCTTGGAACAATATCCTTTAGCTGAAACAATATCCTTCTCATTTTGTAACACCACCTGCACATTCATCACAGGAGCTCTTTATCTGAGACCCTTTCATACTCAGATAAAGATGCTGCATGACTGGTGGGAACGTTATTCTCTTGCAATATATCAGTGTGATCTCTCTATTAAAATGATAATGAAACTTTGGCAGGAGCATGTCTTTTTTCATTAGATTCCCCTCTCAGGGTCAATTGGTATCAAAATGTACACTGTGTTCTTCTCTGATACATATTAACTCAGTTGTTGAAATACTCCAAAAACATCTGACAATTATTCAAAAGAAGTCACTAAACTTGGAAAGAATATATGATGGTGAACACATGTTATTTCTAAAACATGTTTGATGTTCCTTGCATTTCTACTGCTGTTTTTTTAAAATTGGTTTCATCTTGTTGTAAGGTTTTTATGTGGTATTTTGTGTGTGTGTGTGTGTGTGTGTGTGTGTTTAAAAAGCACATAGCATGGTTTTATTTTGTGAATTGTCCAGAGTGCTTTGACTCTTGGGGCAGTACAAAAATGGAATCATTTATTTATGAATGCATAAATAAAACATAAATAAAAAATACAGTGCATTGTAACTCACAAGAGTGTTTTCTGTTTCTGGACCATCCGCAAAAGTGATCAAAACTAAGCAACAAAAAATGCCCTTGGGAAATAGCAAAACAATAACAAAAACCCCAACATGTAATTTTACTGTTAACACCTTTCCAGAATGTAGGGTGATGATAGCTTTCTCTATTACAGAGTAGAACACAGTGAATACATGAAGAATGAAGCAGGGCTCTCTGGGGCACACTACGTATAGCTTCACTAAAACCACCAAAAGTTTACTTTTTTTGGACCACAACTCCAAGACAATAGCCATGCTGGGAGATTATTGAAGTCATTGCCCCCATGCTCTGGGGAAACACACTAGAACAGTAGTTGTCCTCACAGGGGGTCCTTGAAGGCTGCTTGGCCCACCTCCTCTCTGCAGTGGAGCAGCCACATGACACGAGCCAAGGCAAGGCTGGCTGGTTGGCTTGGCCTGCACATTGCTGTTCAATTTGCTCCAGCCACAAAGCTGTAGGAAGAAGCAGGAGAAAAGTCTTATTTCCCCCTTCAGTGCCTCTGAGGGAAGGTTTAATGGGTAGGGTAGTTGTGTTGTTGTTGTTTTAAATCTTGAGTTAAATCTTGGGGGGGACCATGGCAACAAAAGACATTTTTAAAGGGAGTCCCTGGTAAAGAAAAGGTTAAGAGCCACTGCACTAGAGCATATATCTGGCAGTGGGTTGTAGGTGGGGTGGGGAGCTTGCTTTGTTTAATTATAACAACAGAATTATGAAATACCAGGAAAATAGGCATTTACGACACACACATATGTATACTTTTGGTTTTTTTTAATTAAAAAAATAACAAACGTATTAAGAACACTGACCAGAAAGTTATTAAAAGCTTCATAGCAAAATATTTAGCCAACTCTGTTACAATATATAGGCTTGAAATTCTAACAAGTTAATACTATGCCTCAATTCACTGGGCAAGTAATGCTTTTGTCACAGAAACATCACATTGTTAGAAGATGGAGCTGGACAATAATAGAAAAATTCTCTCTTTTGTCTTTTGCAGTCAACTGAAGTACAACATTTTGACATAACCGATTATTTTGGGAGAAGCTATTATAATAATTCCTGAGTTATCTAGGCTGAGTGAAAATATGAAACACCTGCTAAAATGGCCAATTAACATTGTGAAACTGTTGGCCAAACCACATGGGTAAACTGGACTACAACAGACCAGTTGGCAAGATTAGGATTGGATTCCCTCAGTGCAACATAAGAAAATTTCTGGTAAACCTATGCACACCTCTAATTCCTTTAGCAATAAGATTCAGCATCAATGGTGACCCAGCTGGAGGAGATAAAATGTTTGTCAGAAAAATTGCCATCCTTGTGGCAATTCACATGGCAGTTCACAATGCAGTTTATCACCAGTTCTAACCCCAGTTCAGGTATTCTGTAAACGTGGATGATAAACATGAAGGAAATGTGCTAGCCCCACCCACTCCTTCACTGCTTCTGCTGGTCTCATGTGGCGATTGGCTTTCCGGAGAAGAGAGCCTCCTTTATCCATGCAGCTTCTCTGTGTGAATCAGAATACTTATTTCCCAGCATTCTGAATCATATGCAGAGCACCCATAGATTTCTCCACATTAGAAAACTGCTTTTCCACGTAAGCTGGGACAGAAATGAAACAAGGGGAATGGGAATAGCACACTCCCCCTCCTCATATGTTTATTATCATTTCTTACAGGATACCTGACCAGGGTGGTTGAACATGTGGTCAACAGAAGTTTCATATTTAATGTCAGCATGATTTATGAACGGCAACATTTGTATTTCAATTCACACCATATTCAGAAAAAAAGGTAAACTGTACAGAGGAACAGCTGTTCTCAACACATCAGTTACTTAAATAACCTATTTGAATTCATTGTTATCCCATTCTTGCCAGGCAGGATTACATACATAAACTCTTCTCTCTCTCTCTCTCTCTCTCTCTCTCTCTCTCTCTCTCTGTGTGTGTGTGTGATATTACTACCACTCCAATTATCTTGAGATGCCAAGAGTAACCCTAGTCATCTTTAACAAGCCTATTATCAATGTCAAATAAAGACAATGCCAATTTTAAGAGGTGAGTTTTCTTGCCTAGCACTGGTCTTATTAATCAGACAGCTATCTTATTTTACCATGGCCTATAGTTTCCAAAGTTGGGTCTCTAGGTGTTGTTCAACTACAACCTTCACCATCCCCACCCAAAATGGTGAGTGGGTAGGGATGGGAATTGTAGTCCAACAACATCTAGATGTCTAGCTTACTGTACTCCCTTGTCATTGTGTCATTATGATGGGTCAGCTTTTAAACATGACAATAATATCAGGTTGATTGTAGCAAGTTGCACATTTTTTCTTGCTCCCAAATCCTATCTAATATGGTAACAGTTTTACTAAATATTATTCAATTTATTTCTAAATTATAATTATGTGTAAAAGAAATGGGCACAGCCTACTGGGAATATCTTTTAAGCAATCCTAGGGAAATGACTGGGGGATGCCACTGCATGAACAGATGGATACTCCTCGTGGCTTGTGCCCATTATCTACTTTACAGCCTGAGCCAAAAGAGCCATGCAGCTAGTTCCCTATGTCCAAGATTGATTTGGACTTATGTTGGTCAAACAGCAACACCCAGGCCACATGGAAATTTTCTTTTGAAACTGAGTGGTTGAAAGCAGATCTTTTTTTTTTTAAGATAGAATATTGGATCTGCCTTTCAAAATTAAAAACGGCCAATGTTTTCATTGGATGCACTTCAAGTAGCTCTCTGGATACTAGCCTAGGGACTAAATTTGGCTCTGCTACAAACTTTGCATTCATGGCCATCTTTAGCAAATAGCACCATTTTAAAAATGATGCCATTATTGATGGATCTGAATTTTTATGCATATTCAGTTAGCTCTTATTGTTGACTCATAGCAATGAAAGATAGCATGCTTATATAGAAACAAAAGAGCAATGACTGGGAGGAAATAGATCTGAGGCACCCAAATACATCAAGCGATGATAATGTACAGTATTGTAGTTGTAAATTAAGAAAATTCTCAATCCGCCATCCTGTTACCATCTAGCAGAAACACCATCCAATCGGCATTCTGCCAGTACAGTGTTTTGATGAACAAGCTTCTTGACATTAAACAGTTGGCAGAGGTGAAAAATAACCATTGCTAACACAAGGCAATTTTCATCTTATAGAAACATTTGGTTGTGTTTTTTTTAATTTTAAAAAAAAGTCTTGTACTGGAAACAAAGCAAGAAACATAAAGAAAGGATACCTGGCTAAAATTATGTCAAAATGGTTTGCTTTTGTTTGTTTTTTTTATAAAAAATACTGGCAAATACATTATCTAACAGTTAAAACCTTGTCTCTGAGGTTCCACGCTTTAGATTGTTACTCAAAAATTCATCATGTTCAAAGCTCAAATTATTATGAGATCTGGAAATCATAAGAAGCTTTTCTTTATTAGTAAAGTCCTTCTTGACTGTGGCTGAGGGCACAAGGAGCCTGTCCATTGGGTCTTCTTTGTTTTCTAGTTTCATATAACCTTTACTATTGCTACGGTCCAGTCTTGGCCAACTTGGATGTTTTCTTTGTTCAACTTGTACAGTGAGAGTAGAAGGACCCCTATCTAAATCTAGGGATTTTGAATGTGCAGACAAAAGATGCAAAGAAGTGTTAGATCCAAACTGTTTTCTGGCTGCCCCGGGTGACAAAAGCTTTCCAGTACTGGGTCCAAGAGTCATAGATGATTTGAACTGGTTGGATGTAGAATCTTCATATAAATTGTTTCTTGGTATCAGTGCCCCAGCAGGTTTGTAGCTGTCATTGGCATCAGTCAACGGGACAGCTAAAGAATCCATGGACAAATTTTTAGGCCTGCCTCTAGTGCTTGCAGAATCCTCTGTGATGTTGTCTATACTGGGCTCATCAATAACACAGTTATTTAGTTTAATGACAGGTAATGTGAAAGCATTAATGGAGGATGAAACGATTGATTTTGTTTCACATTTTAGAAAACCACTACTTCTGTCATCTTTTACCTTCCCAGAGTGAGGGTAAAGGCCAAAGACTGAACCAGAGCGCTCAGTCAGCAAAGGTGGCAAAAGACTAGTGGCATTTTTGCTATCACTTACAGAAATGTCATCCTCTTCAACACTGCATTCCACTTGGAAGTTGCTTGCAAAGCCCGAGAATGGTGCAACAGTATTTGCAGCCAGCCGTGATGCACAAGAACTTCCACTGTGCTTGACTTCATTCTCTCCCACTGAGCCAGTGTAGGCACCATTCAGCTGCTTTTGTTCATTGATCCTAAGAGTGTGTATGTCAATGACAGTGGAATAGATGTCTCTCATGTGTATGATCTTTGTCTCTTTGTCACGGTTTTCATGGAGCATCGCATTTGCACAAATAAAGATAAAGATTCCAATGCCCATAGTGAAAGGCCCCAACATTTTCATCTTATCAGAATGTAAATGCTGTTCAAGGAAACGAATTATAATGCCATTTTCTTTTCCTATGCCTTGGGTCTCGTTGAATGACAAGCTGTCTTCAGACGCTAGAAAAAGATCCTTTTGGGGCCAGTACCCAAGAACAGCCATACCAATACCCAGGAAAGAAATGAGCACTCCCAGAACAAGGAAGAATCCTGATGGGGAATAAAGTCGGATTTTGCCTCGAACCACAACAACATCTGCCCGGGGTCGGCGCTTGACTGGCTTTTGCTCTTCAGTGGCTGGTGATGTTGTGAGGTTTAGATGATGCTGGGATCTGGCAGAGTCTTGCCGCTTTAAGGCAGCCAGTCCTGTTATGACTCCCCCAGTTGCAATCATAATTTCTTGCTTCAACCTAGATTCGAAAACAAGACAGAATAAAGGTATAATAAACACATGCTAGGAAACATTCAATATTACTTTAAAAAATAAACTTATATGCCCTTATTTGGCTCGATAGCATTTATGTACTAATTATGACTAACCATTGGATTTATGCCTGTATTTGTAACCTCTCATTTGCTCATTTATATATTTAACATATTTATAAACATCTCAACCTTCCCAAATGGCCAAAACAATGTTGAAAGATGACACATTGGTTAAAACACAAATAAACACATATAAACTGAAAGCAATGCAGGGGCTGGTAATCTCTTGTAAAAATCACAACTCTAAGAAGGCCTGTGAATAAAATTCACAGCTGTGAATACTGTAAAACAAAAGCTAGTACTCAGTGTTTATAACATCTGTAAAATAAGATTTGTTTTTTTAAAAAGTAACGTATGTTATTACAAAATGTCATCCAGGCTGCAAATCAATAAGCAGATTTCTAATGCAGTAAAGTGGCTGTTGGAATGTTTCTGAGAGGCCTGGACAGAAGTAACACATCTGATCTAGAGAAATAAAGAACCCAAAACTATGCATCCTTTGAATTTGTATCCTTGATCTGCCTCCTTTGATACTACAATTCTTCCAAAGAATTGTTAAGTCCATCCTGTCTGAATTGCTTACCAGGCTGTAAGAAATGAACAACATGATCCAGAACTCCCAATGCACAGTAACATACTTCACAGATGCTGCTTCGCGCAAGGATCTCCTCTGCCTAACAGATGGTTAAACTGTTAAGTTGCCAAACGTGTGTGTGTGTCTGTGTGTGTGAAGGGACATACAGATTCAGTAAATGCACCCCAAATGTATGACTGATGAACATGTATCATGTGCTAGATACATGGGTTGGCATTCCCTCAACTCAGTGCCCTTCTACAATACTGTATATGTTTCTGTAGAAACACTGCCTTATTTTAGCTAGAAAGGCATATATAACCATTATGCACTGCTTCAGAGTGTGGTGGAGTCTCCTTCTTTGGAGGTTTTTAAACAGAGGCTGGATGGTTATCTGTTGGGAATGATTTGATTGTGTATTCCTGCATGGCAGGGGGTTGGACTGGGTGGCCCTTGTGGTCTCTTCCAACTCTATGATTCTATGATTCTATCTTCTGATCTATAAAAGTTCATGCCAGGGTTCTTTAACCTAGTGATCATTTTATTAATAAGGTGTCTGTTTGTTTGTGTGGTTGGGGTGTATGTGTGTGTGTGTCAGCCCTATCAGAGACTGCATTATGCACTTATGCCTGTTTTAAAGAAATGTCAGAAAACTCCTCTGTGAAGTACCTATTCTCCCCATCTCCTGTGGCATTATCAGTAACTGCTTAGAATTTTGTTGTGATTTAAAAACTAACTTATGATGGAAGCAAGTGTGTCTATTTATATCAGTTTGTCATTTCTCTGCTTTTATCTTTTAGATTTTTGAGGTGAGAAAATAATAAACAGACAGCTCTTTCTCTACATAAACAAAGTGGATCTTGTAGGTAACAACTATCATCTTTAGACCCAAAATCTGAAGCACATAAAATAAGAGGAAACTGAGGTCTAACTCAGCACTCTGAAGCCCTCATTCAACTTTGGTTGAAGTGGGTAATACTAGATGGGAATACACATCACCATCTGGACACATACACATACAAAGATATAGGTTCAAGATGACAGGTTGGATCCACATCTGCTATGCTTGTGGAATCTTGCTTCAGGCATACCTGTGCTTGCTAGATCAGGACATTTGACTGTCAAGTATCCAAGTCATAAGGCATTATCAGGAAAGTGTCCCAGTGGATTTTTCTCCTTTCATAATAATGCTATGTTTCTTAGACATGCACAACTACCACCAAGAAAGTGAATCCCACAAGGGGCAAACTCAAGTTGCATGTGTGCCCATGACTGATGTCCTCTTTCCTTCAGGGTCACATTATGCACATGTGTGCTTCTGAAACACAAGATCACACCATATGTAAGTGGCATCCATACTGGTGGCTGTGGATAGAGAACATTACTGTATATAACTATGATGAAGCTTGGACATGCATACCCAAATGCATTTCCCATGATCCCATCCTAGGGGAAAGGTGTGGTATAAATTTAATAAATAAAAATATTATATTTCATATGTGGAAGTCACAACACATTCATCAATGAGGAGAGAAGAACAATGAGAATGCAATACATATATCAGGGAAGAGGGAGGAGAAACAGGCAGAACACAGGAAAGGAAAGTGACAAGTGATGAGTAGGAAACTGTACATTTATGGCAGATGTGGGTGTTGCTTAGGTGGGATGGAGCAAGGGAATGGGGACATTGGAAGTTAAAATATTGTGGAATAGAAAGAAAAGCCCCTTTCATACATCATCCACATGAAGGTGGCCCAAATCCAATATTTGCTCAGCCTTGGAAATTCACTGGGTAACCTTGGGTAAAGTACAGTCGTCCCTTCCAATTCGTGGCCTTCCAATTCGCGGTTTTGTGAATTTGCGGATTTGGAAGGCCACGGGGGGGGGGGGAAGTTGAGCAGTTTTTGGCTTTTCCCCCCACAGGGAAGGAAGGCCAACCAAACCTGTGGCAAGCACTGCGAGCTTGGTTGGCTTTCCTTCCCTGTTGGGGAAAAAGCTACTTTGGAAGGGGGGGGGGTCGGGAGAGCAGTAGGGAGGCTTGCCTAGCCTCCCTGCTGCTTTAGAAAGGGTAGGATCAGGCAAGTGGCGGTGAGGCTTGCCTAGCATCCCTGCTGCTTTGCAAGGGGCAGGGGGGATTGGGCAAGCAATGGTGAGGCTTGCCTAGCCTCGCTGCCACTTTGGAAGGGGGGGGAACGGCGAGTGGTGGGAAAGCTTTCCAGCCCCCCCCATTATTCACAGTTTTTTTCCCCAAATTCGCAGGGGTCCTCTGCCTGTAACCCCCACAAATTTGAAGGGAGGACTGTAGTACTCCCTCAGCCTCAGAAGGCGGCAATGGCAAACCTTCTCTGAGTAAATTACAAAAATATATTATTCTGTAAATACAGATCTTACTAAGTCAACATGCTAGAATTACTAGTAATCATAACTGCAAGTCATTACATTATTTATTGTCTTATTGCTAAAAAAAAATCTATAAACTGTTTCCAGTCTTTCAAAAAGTCTTCAATTGGTTGATCCTTTAAAATCCACATCGATTTAGCAACATTGATCACACATTCTTCTATTCTCAGTGCTTCGATCCATTTCCAAGTTTGAGCAAATAATATTCTTGTGCAGTTATCATATAATGAAGGAGTAGTCTATGTTTCCTGTGCAATTCCTTATCCACAAAACCCAAAAGGTAGAGATATTACAAACTCTACCTTTTGAATTTTTTGAATTGAAATCCTAGACCAATAACTTTTTACCTTATTACACATTCACCACTACCTTATCCTGACAACCCCAACAATTATTTGAAACATTCTTAACACATTTTTGACAATTTATTTGTGATTAGGTAAACTGAGGTTATATATATTTTCTTTCAGATTATTTTCAGATTATTACACAGAGTAAATTTTTTATCTTTGGTCCACATTTCCCGCTGTGCATACATTTAAGTAAATCTTGTCAAGAAAAACCCATAACAGCGGAATCATGTTTTGGGATCTGTGGCTTTTAAATACTTTAAATAAAGTACATTCTTTTTCACAGATACAAAGTGGCAATGAGGAGTAATTTTACATTAGCATATGAAGTAAATGGACAATTTGTGCTATTCTTATTGGCCTTCATCCTGTACAAACACCTGTGTTACAGACATATGCTTCCAATTAATGTAAGAAACTAGTTAAATGTCCACATGGAGGCATCATTTGAGCTTCTACTCAATTTGTCCTTTAAAAAAAAAACACATACTCTTTGTTGACAACTAATTAAAATTTTAAGACATACTGAATTTGCACAACATTTCAAGTTCATAGAACGAGTATACAGTACTAAGAAAATTGCCAGTGATCTGTAAGAAGAATGGTACAAATTTACATTTACATGTGTTTCTAATAAGCCAATGCAATCTTGCCAAGTAGTCAAGGGAAGAACCAACCACTATCATACTTGGCACACTGGATATTGAGTTTGCTTCTACCAGCAGTAGCATTTCTGTAGCAAATACTAGCTCAAGTCACTCATTATTGGAGAGGGAAATGAATGTTAACCATTTTGCCTTCCCCAGGTATCCACCAGTGCCATCTCCCTCATTGTTCTGCAAGGTCCTACATCTCACTAGAGCAGATGGGGGCAGTGTTTCAAGGTCAGGGTTGGAAAAGTGCAGCCTGTGGGCTGTTTCTGCAGCTCCCAGAGACCCCCCCTCAATCCCCCCCACGTTATAGGAGAGACCCTATTTTTCATTATACAGTGAGCCTTTCCCATTCACAGGGGTTCTGTGCTAGGGGGCCCTGTGGATGGGGAAAACATGGATGCTCAATGCCGATATTAATCAGTGGCAGCTGACATGCACACATCACCACTGAATAATATGGGGCATGGTGATCTGCGGATGCTCCAATCTGTAGATGGCTAGCCTGTGGTTAGGGTGGCCCACTGTATGTTTTGTTGAATTCAGGCCCTGAAATGGGTTGATAGAAAATGCTATTGAAAGAAATTGTACATTGGTACAAATAGTGTAGTTATAGGATTAAAAGGATTGTTCCTCACTTAAGAATGGTTGATTCTTCAGTCTGGGTATTTAGCATAACTATAAACAAGGAAGAACCCAGTGATTTATACAGTTGTCCCTCCACATTAACGGATTTGGGATTCACGGATTTAAGTATTCACGGCTTGAAAAATATTCTTTAAAATATTCTTTAAAATATAATAATCCAAAAAGCAAACCTTGATTTTGCTATCTTATATAAGGGACACCATTTTGCTATGCCATTGCATAGTGATGTCATACTGAGGATGGAGCAAGCTTGTTTTCTACTTCTCCAGAGACTAGGACATGGAGCAATGGGTTCAAACTACAGGAAAAGAGATTCCACCTAAACATTAGGAGGAACTTCCTGATAGTAAGAGCTGTTCGGAAGTGGAATACACTGCCTCACAATGTGGTGGAGTCTCCTTTGGAGGTTTTTAAGCAGAGGCTGGATGGCCATCTATTGGGAATGCTTTGATTGTGTATTTCTGTATGGCATGGGGTTGAATTAGATGGCCCTTGTGGTCTCTTCCAGCTCTATGATTCTATGAGTTGCAGAACTCAGAACTACATTTGAATGGCAGAGATGTAAGATTTCCAGATATGCTGGCAGAAAGCCAGATAAAAGTTCAAGTGAATGCGTAGGCTGGTGAACAAATGAGAAAGGGTATACAATATATAAGCCAATCTCATTGCTTACAATACCTTCACATGCAGCTGTTTCTAACAGCTGCCAAATATGCTTTTCCTGTGTTGAAACCATACTGTATAATGCTAGTAATGGATAGATAGCTATTCCTCTTTATATAAATGATTGGGCTATATAAGAATGTATTTTATATAAGATAAGGAATGCTATTGTGCTAGACACCATAAAGACATTATAATTTTACAGTCTCTGTACAATTTTACAATTTCTTTGATGTATAGACTAAGAGGATATTTGTTACCACTGCTTAGGTACTATAAGCTCCTGATAATTGAGTAGCTTATAAGTGACGTTAGCTCAGACATTAACATGTCTGGGAGTGTGGTGGAGTCTCCTTCTTTGGAGGTTTTTAAACAGAGGCTGGATGGCCATCTGTCGGGAATGATTTGATTGTGTATTCCTGCATGGCAGGAGGTTGGACTGGATGGCCCTTGAGGTCTCTTCCAACTCTATGATTCTATGTCTATGTCTAGACAATGAGGATCTCTATATTATGTAGTAATCCTCCCCAAAGGAAGTGGATAAATCACTATGGATGTGTATGTGCCTCTAATTTGCCTGTTGACTTATGGCAACCCCGTGAACTTCATAGGGTTTTCTCAGGTGAGCAATACTCAGAGGTGGTTTTGCCAGTTCCTTCTTCTGAAATATAGCCTACAGCACCTGGTATTTCTTGGATGGTCTCCCATCCAAGAAGTGACTCTACTTTGCTTCCAAGATCAGATGGCATCTGAGTTGAATAGCTTAATAAATAGCTTAAAAGATTACAAAGCTGCCTGTTTATTCTCCCATCTTAAATATCTTGAAGTCCAATGTTGAAGAGAATCTTAATGGGAGTGTTAATGTTAGGCTCCCTATTTGGACATTACCATTGTTCACAACTTGGAATCTCAGGTGACCAGAATGGGGACTGTAGAGAACTCCAGATAGATACACAGTAACAGGCAAAATGGCAATTAGCTAACACACATTGGAAACTGTTTAATGCAGTTAGATGTGTAAATAGCTATTGCTTAAAACAATTTGTAAGCCGCTCTGATAGCCTTGTGGCTGAAGAGCGGGGTATAAATAACTAACTAAATAAAATGAAATGAAATAAAAGACCTTCAATCTCTGGAATTAAGACATATAGTGGGGGAACCACACCTGTTTCTACAACACCAGCCAGGAGTCACAGGGACAATTTCACCATGTTTTCCCTTGCACTGTTTTAGACCCCAAAGAGGCTTTTTCTTTAAACAGGAAGTGACAGACAAGTGGTTCTTAAGCTGTGGTCCAGGGATCCACAGGGGGCTGCAATGTCCTCATAGGGGGTCCGTGAAGGCTTGAAGATTGCTTGGCCGATCTCTTCCCTGCAGTAGAGTGGCCACACGACAGGAGCCAAGGCAAAGGCTGGCTGGCTGGCTTGGCCTCATATTGCCATTCAATCTGCTCCAGCCACAAACTTGTAGAAAGGAGAAAAGTCTTCCCTCCCCCTGCAGCGATTCGAAGGTTTAATGAGTAGTGTAATTATATTTATCTTCTTCTTTACCAGGAACCCCCTTTAAATATCTTTTGTTGCCTTGGACCCTCAAGACTTAACTCAAGATTTAAAACCACCACCACCACCACAACAACAATAATACCTGATGATGATGATGACGATGAGTTAAGTCTTGGAGGTCCACAGCAACAGAAGATATTTAAAGTGGGTCCCTGGTAAAGAAAAGGTTAAGAGTCACTGGTCTATTGGTTTGCGTTTTTTACAATGTGATTGGAAAGAAAGTGAATGATTAGATGTACAATACAAGCCCCATATCCACAGGGGATATGTTCCAACACACACATACACACACACACACACACACACGGATACCTGAAACCGCAGATAATAGTGAACCCTATATTTTGGCTATACAGTCCCTGGGCCAGAAGCATATCATAGAATTGTACTGGAGGACATAGAGAGGCCCACAAACACTTCTGGGGGGTGCCGTGGATATCGAGTCTGTGGATAAGAGGATCATACTGTATTTGAATCCAGGTGTGTTCAGTTGCTCCTTTAATTGGCTACCTGGTTTTGCTTTTTATTTTGGGGAAAAATCAGTGAGTCCATAGAGATCTTTTTGTTCCCATTCTTTGTAAGCAATGAATTTATCAAAGCAGTGGGGTCAATGGGGATGGGGTTTTGAACTGCTAACCCCTCCATTGATGCCAGATTGAAAATGTAGTAAAGATATAGGGGCTGTTGATCTCTTTAATATGCTTATGTGAACAATCCCAGAATCCTAGTCCCCTTTACCCAATCTCCCTTGATGTCATTTATTTCTAGAAAACGCCATGTATCCCTATTTTGTTTGTATATCATTCTAATTAGTTGTTGAATTTGACAGGTTTTATAATATAATAATAAGTGCAGTATCCCTAGTTTACCTGTTTCAATTTTCCTATATATAATGGATTTAGGTGTTTTTGATCTTTTTCCTTGGTTAATAAAGTTCTGTAGAGGTTTCTATCATTTTATCAGTTTTTCTGAAGCTATTTTTTATGGGCAGTAATTGGAACAGGTATCCCAAATTTGGAAGTAGAGTCATTTTGAATACTGCTATTCTTCATAGCCAAGAGAGACCTAGTTTTTTCCACACCTGGAGTTTCCATTTTATTTCCTTTATAAAAGAGAGTTACTGGCTGCAAAAAAATTTCCCTGGAAACTTTGGGATGTTGATTGCTAGATACGTAAGAGTTTTAGTTTGGATAGTATTGAAAACAAATTTGAGATATGCTTTTGATGTTCTTGTGACATACTCAAGCATAACAGGTTAGATTTTGATTTGTTAATTTCTAGACCAGAGTGCTTTTGAAATAAATCAAACATCTTAAAGGTTGCCTCTAGGCTCTGGACTGGGCTGGCCATAGTAATTGCCAGATCATCAGCAAACATTTTTAGCGGTTGTCTAAACAGCAAAAATACTCTTCACGGAATGCAGGAAGAAGATGACCTGTCATAATGGCAATCTGTGTTATTTCACTGTATTGTGAAGGAGGGAGCCCAAAACTGACAAAAACTCCTCAGGAAAAGCCTTCACAGCTTTTTCCGTTTTTTTTTTTTTTAACTCTGAGGGAAATGTGTACCCCTGACTATTAAGACAACCATGTGAATTGTTGCGCAGTCTAGAGGGGGAAGAATGGACCTTCTGTTTGGTCAGGGGTGCACAGGCATGATCCTGCACTTTACCCTCTTTTTTTGACAGGGCAGAGGGCAGCCATGGGGAGGGGGAAGAGGAGGAACCAAGGAAGGGAGGATGGCTCCCTCCTCCTCTTCCCCCTCCCCGCGGCCACTGCCATGAAACTTATGGAGGCCAAATAAACCGACTAAGACAAATCACAGTTGCTGCAATTTGACATTACTGCAGAGCAATCCATTTTGGGGAGCTTGTATTGATGGGGTCTTAGTTTGATTGTGGCATTTTTATAACAGGTTCCACTAATATCTAGATCTCTCCTGATTGCACATGCCAGAGTCTCCATCACAAATGCAGAAAGGAGTGGGGAAAGTGGGCATCCTTGTCTAATAACTCTACCTATTGCAATTGGCTCTGAATCAATTCTGTCTGTATGCTAACACACATTGGAAACTGTTTAATGCAGTGTAGATGTGTAAATAGCTATTGCTTAAAAACAATTTGTAAGCCGCTCTGATAGCCTTGTGGCTGAAGAGCGGGGTATAAATAACTAACTAAATAAAAATAAATAAATAAATAAAAAATAATAGTGATTGTATAAATTCCTAATTATGTTGGTAAATTTCTGGCCCATCCTAAACAGGTCACCCAAATGAAAAATACACCTCCACTCCAACATTTCAAAGGCCTTGGCTGAGGCAAAGGAGGCTATCATGTAGGGTCCATATCTCAAGGAGGCAGCATGTTGCAGAACATTTAATAATATGTGAAATGGGTCTGAGTGTAGCAATTTTTAATAAAGCCAGATTAATTGTGGTCCAGTTTGTTATGGAATTTAACCTGTTTGCAATGATTGCTGAAAACAATTTGGAGTCCTGATCTATTAAGGGGGGGGATAAGAATCTATGTCTTCCAGATCTTTATGAGGTTTTAAAATAAGTATGATCCTTGGCAGATGCCATGCTTTAGTAATTGGATTTCCCTCCAAAACTGCTGAAGAGAGATATGAGCCGTGGTGTAATTTGTTCTTCAAAGAAGAACAAATAGAAGACTCCCCAAATTGATTAGATCCTGGAGCCTTATTTGATTTTTTAATTGCTGTATGCAATCGATCTTGTGTGACTTCCCTATTTTTGGGATAGGCTTTTTTGTTTAGAAAACCAAAGATTTCCACATCTGATGGGTTTCTTGATTGGTATAAATCTTTAAAGTAATCAGCAAAGAGATCATTGATGATTTTAATATTATAAATGGTGTTATTCATTTTTAATTGATTTTTTTTTCTTTTCAGTTATCAAACGAGCCAGTGTTTTAAAATTTTTATTAAATCCATAATATTTTTGCTTGGTATATAACAGATTTTTAGAAATTTTGTTGAGTTCTGACAATTCCACCTCAGCTCTTTTCTAATCTGGCGGCCATTTAATTGATTTTGCACCAGATGATTTATGAGTTGCTTCTAGAGCTTGGGTTTCTTTTAATAATGTATTTTTAGTGGAAGAGACACTTTTAAAAAAATGTTTGCTAAACTCCTTGTAACATGGATTGCTGCTTCATTAATTCTATTTTCAGAGGTGTAGTAAATAATTACATTTTTAATTCTCTCTCTGATTTCCTATCTGCTGAAAATAAAAAGGGTTAAATTTCCATGAATATGAATTCGGTATACAATTATCTAAAACCATAACTGCATGAATAGATGTGTGGCCAGATGCCCATATTTGACTTATTGCTGTACTATAAAGAGAGTGTCTCCCTTATTCCACAGGAAATGACTATAAAGAGTTTCTAAGGTTGCTAGAAATATATATGTAATCTATTCTGGACTGAACCCCATGTTTGCTAGAATATTAAGAGTAATTGCAATCACCACCATGTTGATCTTTCCAAGTGTCCACCAGATAAAATTCTTGAAAGAGCTGCTCCAGAGCATATGAGATGAGGATTTATTACTGCTGTCTAGTGCAGCTACTACTGTGTTGAAAGGCTCATCTACACGAGCCAGGATACACTGGTTCCCCACTGACATATCCTGGCTGTGAATCAGTCCCGTTGTTGTCCCATTCCCGCTATGGAATGGGAGGAAGTCCTGACGGGCATGCTGATCCATTGCTGCAGCCGCTGCGGCCACCATTTCTCTCAATGTCACAGAAGGTAGGAAGGGGACCAGAACATGTGATTGAGGCCCCCTGCATGTGACCAGTCTTGGTCACATGCTGAGGGCCTGCTTCCTGCCTTCTGGGAGAGCCAGTGAGAGAGCAGCAGCAGTGAGGGCCAGCCTGCCAGGACGGGCTCCTTCAGACATCCAGGGCCCAATCCATTTCCTCCTGGTGGAAATGGAGTAAAACAGGTATTATTCTAAAATGTTGTATTAGGCCCTACCCTGCCTTCCCCCCATCTCAGCCCCATATCTGCCCTGGGGGTGGTAAAAACTGCCCAGGGCAGAATGGGGCAAATGTCCTGTGTCATCAGGATTGCAACGCTCTAAGACAGGGGCAAGATGGGGTCTGTTGCCCATCTAGACAAACCCTTTGTCTCCTCCTATGATAGTAACTCCCTCTGCAAAGTCTTTTAGCCTCTTTAAGAACATTCCTCAGAAAGATCAAAGGGTGTGTGTTGGGATGTTGGGAAAGTATATCACTCCAAGAGTTATTTTAGTTTGATACAGCTGCCCTTTAATGAAAATAAAATGGCCATTTGGGTCTTTCAACGTGTCCTGTAAAATATATGACGATGATGGTGGTAGTGATGATGATGATGCTTGAATACATCTTCTCTGTCCTTTCTGTTCCCGCTCTCTGTATTGTTGTACTGAGTCACTTCCTGGTAACTGTTCCCTTAACCTGTGTATTCCTTCTGGATCACCAAGTTTTTGTTATGGCATGTCCTAACCCTCCTACATAGTTCCATTTCCACAGAATGCTGCAGGAGCAGGAAGAATCTGCAAAAATGGTCTCCTACCTCATTCCACCAGCACAATACCTCACCCGAATCAGAAGCTTTCCAGAGACTGAAGGACTCCCTTCTATCTAAAGGAGGCAAAGTTTGGATCCAACCCACAATGTTCATGTCTATATGGATCACACAAACTGAATTGGCCAGTCTGAAGGATCATGGTACTGTATTGTGTTCTACAGCACAACTTGCATCCATACACATTCCACCTAAATTAACGGAGTGTATTTCTTTGTGTGGCTGCCCAAGACATTTTGGAATCTGAGCTGGAAAATCCAGAGGCTCCTCTCCTGCCCGGAAGCAATTAACATAAGAGTTCTGTGTGACCCTCTCTAAAATGTGTTCTTGGTCAGCTACTGTTGGTTTCAGTGGAAGACTACACAGAAGTTACTGCTGAATTGTGGCAACAGATTTATCTCCAGATCTGCCAAATGAGTCAAGATTTCTCCATGTCTCACTCTACAACCATTATGAGGTTCATGAATCCAGTATCTCCTTCCTGAAAAGGTATATTATATGTACCTTCCCTTACACACAATTGCATGCATATTTGCAATCTTGATATGGAGATAACATTACTTGCACAAGGAAAAAGGATATGTTTGTCACACACTCTTCTATTAAGAGACCTTGTTTTCCTCCACAACATGTCTTCCAGACATTAGTTGCAAATATATTTGTTTGTACAAGACTTTAGACTTAGAAGTCCCGGAGCCCCCTGAGGAAGGCCGGGGAAGGCAGCGGGAGGGAGTGAGGGAAACTGCCCGGCCTCTTCCCGGCTTTCCTGAGGGGACTCTGGGCCTTAGAAGCTCCGGAGCCACCTCTGGAAGGCCAGGGAAGATGCGGGCGGGAGGCTGCCCCACCTCTCGCCGGCCTTCCCAAGGGGGCTCGGGGCTAAACCGCAAATAATCAAAACCGCGAGTGTGAAAGCTGCGAATGTGGAGGGGCAACTTGTATTCATTTTAATAGCATTTCAGCAGCTATATTTTCTTGCCTCTGAAGTTTTCTAGAACATGACAAAAGATATGCTGCAATGAATGTTGTTTCCCCACCCGACCCCTGTCTAAATCGTTGAGCTGCCTGGCATAGAGATTCAGTGTAGGAAGGAGTAAGTGGTTGCAGTGCCTGGGGTTATGCACTGACTAATTTGAAGGAAGCAACAAGAATGCAAAGTCTGTGGAACCCAACACAAAATTGTGTGTGAAAATGTAGGATACCAGTCTCTATCAGCTCAGAGCTACTTGATGCTACTAAAGCATTGCTCTTCTAGCATCACTAAAACGGCAGTTCAATACAGTATGAGCCCTTTATCCACTGATTCAATTATCCACAGGACACAAACAGCACACCTACCATAGAGTCTTCCTAGAAAATATGTCCTCTAGCCATTTTCTAGGTCTTCCAAGGCAACTCCATGGTATTTTAAACCAGAAGTCCCATTATTTTCAATGGTGTTTGCTATTATCCACGGTTTTCAGTATCCATGCCCCCCCCCGAACCAATCCCCAGCAGATAAGGGGGTGTCCTACTGTACGATGCTTTGTTTACCATGAGTAAAATACTAATATATGCTTACTTATAGTAAAATGAATGCTGTTCAGCAAAGGTCCAGGGACTTTCTGAAACTGGCTTTTTAATTTGCACCTTGACCTTGACCTTGAGCTTTTATTTTTTAAAGTAACTTCTTCTCCTTTAATTAGCTGCTTCCTGTTCATGTGCACAGACATAGCATTCCTAAATGAACCCATAAATACTCATTTCCCTTTCCCTAATATATGGTGGTAGTGGGTGTATAATTTCTATTCTTTTTGGAGCCAAAGCACTCACTCATTTTTTTATTTTTAAGAGGTAACTGTGCAAGAGTTGCAAAGAAGAAACCAGCAATTAACCACCTTCAGCAAGGAACCCAGCCAGCTCAGCAACTCAATACCATTCAAAAGTGAACATTTGCTAATTAAAATGGTAGAAGCCAAAAGGTAGAAGCTTCCTGAAAAGAAGCAGTAAGAAGGAATTCTCTAATTAAAAGGACCGTTGGAAGAAGAAGCCAAAATACCTTGATCACAGTGGCACTGCAGCTACATTTTAAAGAGAGGTTGGGCCATCTCTTTTGGAGCACAGCACACACAAACCCTACATTAGCATGGAGAGTTGGGGGAATTCTGCATAATGTACTCCATAAAAAGTAACACTTCCAAAGTCAAACCTAAACACAGTATAAAAAGAGATATGAAAGACTGAAGTTCAGTGGGTTGGCAGCACTGCTGTCTACATTCACTGCAAAAATCAAAGAAACATTTAATCCAGTTCTGGGCAAAATGGGTAATGTGGAAGCAACTATAGCCAAAATTCAGATATAATCATTTAAAACTGTATTGGAATTTTAGCCATAAAACTTTATGAGTGAAATAATGCTGAGGGGCTGAACTGGTAAATTCCATTAAAGTTATGCTTGCTTGTTTTATACAGAAGACACTGAAATATAAAAACAAACATTCCAATTTGCAACAAAGGAGGAGGGAATGAAAAGATCTCCATTTAAATGGTTTTACAGTCTTAAGTCCATTCCTTAGCTAAGGCAACTTTTGTAAAACTTAAATCTTCTTGACATTCATAAATACAAAATCTAGGCCAGTCTCTCATCTCCATCTGTTGCACACATACTAAAAAAATACACTAAAACAGAGAGACATACCCACCCCTTATATTTGTGTGCTTGTAAAGCGGACTGGTTCCTACAAAGTGAATGGTATGTTGCTCCTCATATACTTGCTAGAAACAGCTATTCCTGACTGAAGCAAGTACCGCAGATGCTTAGCAACAAGAAAGCATCCAACACCAAGCTGACAGACCTCTCAGTAGGAGTGGTGGTGCAGCATGTTGCCATGACAGCAGTAGCATAAGAACGAGTACACTGCTGCAGGGCCAGCCTCGCAGCAGGGGCACAGAATCAACAGTATATTTGTTGCATATTTACCCCGAGACTAAAAATAGAGCTAAAATAAAGGCTTCCACAGATATGCCTAGATATATGTAGTGACATGTATCTGGGCACTTCCTCTGCTACCGTGCATCACAGTAAAGTGATGTTGTGCAATGTGTAGGGGGGAAATGTGTTCCAAAACACTCGGAATACATAACAGGTACATGCCTCAGAGCCACATGGGATTGCAGCTCTGTAGTGGCTTAGTTTATACCCTTATGTCCCAAGAAGATGTTAGAGGCAATGTTACAGCTGCTGCCACTGAAATCAGAAGCCTCATGTCTTTTTTCTCCTCCACTAAGGGCTAGAAACACAGAAAAGTAGGGCATCACCAAGCTGAGAGCTTCTCCACTTCTGCAAGGTCATTTTGAGTAAGAATAGTTTGAGAGCCAACCAGACAGAAGAACCTGACACAGTTGGAATGAATGTGGCACGTGGAGTTACTAACAGGCGTGAAGAAGAGATGCCAACAGACCCCATATGTAAGGACCTATTCTTTGCTCCTTGGTCAGCCACCTTCAACATGCTCTCCAAAAGGAAAGCCTTCAGATGTGTGGAATGATTATGGCAGACCTGAGGGGATAATGTGTGGCAGTACATAGAAGTCCCTATATGTTATGCCCCTTGCCGAAACACAGGAGGCACTTAGAATGCTCATCCTTCTCTGGGATCTTTCACCACAAGGAGCACACTTCTTGAAGGATCCGGAAGAGGCCATAAGCCCCTGAGGGCACATGTGGCCAACAATAGCCAACTAAACACCAGTGCTAAGACATAAGCCAAGAGCAGAACCAGGTAGATCAAAAGTCACACATGAGAAGAAACAACTCATCTGAAATATCAAAGCCAAAACAAAGAGAACTTGGGGGGAAAGGTAAGTCTGTAACCTTATTGCAGCCAGAAGCCAGTCAGAATAGACACTCAGAAACAGTTCCTAATACTGGTGCTGCTATGATGGACAAAAGAACTGAAGGTTTAGGTGAGAAGTGCAATGGCCATGTGCGTGGAGAATGGGAGGGGGTCCCACCAAACACATATTGCGTAACTCTACGTCCTGAACTCGACAGTGGCAAGTGCCTGAGGAACAACAGGGGAGGGGTGCAGATCTAGACTGTTGCCAATTGTCCACAATAGAAACAAGAGAAATCAAGGGCCAGTCCAGAAGTCAGTCACCAATAGTCCATACCAGGTCCAAGAGTAGTCAAAAGCCAGTCCAGAGTTCAGTTACCAAGTGCCAGTCCAGAGTTCAGTAGAGTCAGGTCCAAGGTCCAAGTCCAGGGTCAGCAAGGAGTGCCTGCAACAGTCCAGAAGTCCATCCAAAGTCAAACACAGGAGTGCAACAGCTAAGATTAGCAGTTGTCAGTACTAAGGCTCTGAGGAAAACTGCTGCCAGATTTATAGCCAGAGTTTCCAGGCCAGGTGGACCTCATTAGCGAGAAAGCAGGTCAGTGCTTGGTATTTAAATGCTGGGTATGGCATTTCTCAGAGAACGGAGGTGACCTGTTCTCTGGATCATCTATCACTGGCTGGCAGATTGTTTGATCTTCAGAGTGAGGTATGTTTTCCTTATCTG
Source organism: Gambelia wislizenii (assembly GCA_030847615.1). NCBI lineage: Eukaryota > Metazoa > Chordata > Lepidosauria > Squamata > Crotaphytidae > Gambelia > Gambelia wislizenii. Next base: position 121,427,227 of record JAUMIR010000001.1, read on the forward strand.
AGGGAGCCTGGGCAATCTCTGCAGGCTGAGCACACACACTTTCCCTTTCTGCTTCTTCAGGCTGAGCCACACTTTCCCTCACTGCCTCATCTGCATTCTCAGCTTCGTCCTCCTCCTCCTCCTCCTCTGACTCCTTGGCAAGGGGTTTCATGACACTCTAGAAGGTTCCGAGAGATGCACTGCACAGGTGCAGATGACCCCCAGTTGTGTGAGTCACAGAAACAATGAAGAAACAACTAAAAACTACAGGTACAGGGAACATGCTGCTGCACTCATGTCTTTGTCATCGTCTTCCCATAGGCAGCTTGTTGGCCTCTGTGGGAAGAGAATGCTGGGCAACAGCTTGTTTGATCTCATGCATGAGAGCTGTTCTTATGGGCATTATATTAGATACAATTTCTCAGCTAAACACACTGTTTTATGACACTGCTGAGAAACTAGTGCTGGTTCCAAGCGTTACTTTGGTGCAATGCCACCTTGGATCTCATGGTGAAAGATAGGCAGGATGTAAAATAAAATAAAATAAAATAAAAACCACTGACACCTTAGACACTCATTATAGCATCATGCATATAAGAATTTTAGGAGCATAAAGAACCATGAGAGGGAACCTCCCCTCCTGCCCACCCAATATAGGGGCTATACTTGTAAAGCCAACAATTTGCACCATCACATCAACCTCTTTTCCATCTACTATGACCTCACAAATCTCACTCTTGTACCAATAACTACTACCAGGAGCTGCTATTCCTCAAAAACTACAGGTGCTTCCAGACAGAGAGCTCCTAGTGCTAGAAGGCACCATGCAGCTATTCCATCTTTTCCTCCTTGATGGATTTTCTGTAGTGAGAGAAAAAAACAGAAGCAGCAGTGGGAAAACACTGGAGTGGTACAAGTGAAAGACAGTGTTGCAGAGATAATGCCCCCGCTCCATTCTATGAATGAGGCAGAACAATAGTGTAGCAAAAGCATCATCCAGAGGCTTGACTGTTAAGAACCTGGCTGTTTGTCCAGCGGTTACCTGTGTGATCCCGAGACACTTATGAGTAGGGAACTGGTCCACCTATTGACCTCTAACAGTAGATGTTTCATAAGGAAGTTCTAACCAACAAGCAGAGAGCAGTTATAAACACACTCAAGCAGTCCTTAAGGTACCACTTTTTTCCTCTTTCAAATGGCTCTCCATGGTTAGCCCTGCATTCTTCCTGTGTTTTGCTTTCAAGTAGTTACCTCAAGTACCTCTCTTCTTCATTGCTCTGAGGATCAAAATATATATTAACGGTAACTACAATTAACCTATTTTCTCTACCAAAATGGGATTTCTTTAAAGATTTGTGCCTCAGTAATCAAAGTTCCAAACAGAGCCTGTTTACCTTTCAGTGACTCATCATAAAACAAAACATGCAAGGAAAATCCTGTTCTCCACCTCTCAACACATGTTACCCAATCTGACAAGTTACTTATAATTAGTTCTGTTTCACAAACTACAACATAACTAAGGTATATCTAAAACTTGAAAGAGTTACAACTGATTGTGCTGCTGAGAGTATTCCAGAAGATGTAAATCAAAATTATCATTTTTCCAAACTCTGGTTATACTACAATTTTAACTTGACAAGAGATGCTGTTGTACTTAACTGCCATCAAGTTGACTTCAGCTTATGGCAACCCCATGAATGAGAGCCCTCCAAGTCACCCTATCTTCATCAGCCCTGCTCAGCTCTTGTACTGTAGACTCAGGGACATGACTTCCTTGACTGAGTCTATCCATCTGGAAGACGGTCTTCCTCTTTTCCTACTGCTGTCTACCACACCAAACATTATTGTCTTTCCTAGGGAGCCATGTCTTCTCATGGCATGGCCAAAGGACAACAGTCCCAGTTTAGTCATCTTTGCTTCTAGGCAGAGTTCAGGTTTGATTTGTTCTAGGACCCATTTATTGGTGTTTTTAGCACTCCATGTTATCCATAGAACTCTTCTCCAGCACCACATTTCAAATCAGTTGATTTTCTTCTTATCAGATTTCTTCACTGTCCAGATTTCACAACTGTACATAGAAATGGGAAATATGATGGCATGGACCATTCTAACTTTAGTATTCAATGATATATCAAGATATATCATTGAGTATTCAATGATATATCTTGACATTTCAGGGTCTTGTCTACTTCCTTCATAGCTGCCCTACCAAGTCCTAGTCTTCTTTTAATTTCTTGACTGCAGTCTCCATTCTGATTAATGACTGAGCCAAGATATGGAAAAACTTCAACTATTTCAATGTCTTCATCATCTACTTTAAAGTTATGTAAATAATCTGTGGTCATTTTGTGTGTGTGTGCATGTTCTTAATGTTCAACTATAAACTTGCCTCTGCCCTATCTTCCAAGACTTTCTTCAGTGGTTGTTCCAAGTCTTTGCTATTTTCTGCTAGTAGTATGATGCCATCTACATATAATAAATTGTTGATGTTCCTCCTTTCAATTTTCACACCTCCTTCCCCAGTCTAATCCTGCTTTATATATGATAAGTTCAGCATACAAGTTCAACAAATAGGGTGATAAAATGCAGCCTTCCTAACCCTCTTGCCAATTGGAATCATTCTGTTTCTCCATATTCTGTCCGGATGGTAGCCTCTAGTACAGGTTATATATAAGGACAATTAAATGTTGTGGCACACCAATTTTAAAAAAGAGTGATCCATAGTTTTTCATGATCTACACAATCAAAGGCTTTCATATAATCTACAAAGTACAGGCTGGTTTTCTTCTGAAATTCTTTGGCGCTCTACATTATCCAACATATGTTTGCAATATGACCCCTAATACATTTTCCTCTTCTGAACCCAGCTTGGACATTTGGCATTCCTTGCTCTGTATATGGTAAAAGACTTTGTTGTAGAATATTGAGCATCATTTTGCTTTCATGGGAAATTAATGCAACAGTCCTTTAGTTACTGTAATCCCTGGTGTCCCCTTTCTTGGAGACTGGAATATATATGGAATATTTCTAATCTGTGGACCATTGTTTTGTTTTCTAAATGTGTTGATCGGGTTTAGTTATAACTAGAGTAAATTTTCCCTCTGTAGCTTGAAGCAACTCTAGTGGTATGCCATCACTTTCTAAAACTGGAGGTTAATCTTCATATAGTTCTTCCTTGAATGAGTTGTTCACCCTTTCATCTCTTTTATATAGTCCTTCAGTGTATTGTTTCCATCAGCTTTTTATTTCTACTTGGTCATGTAGTGTATTTCCCTGTTGGTCACAAAGCATCCTCACTCTTTGTTTAAATTTCCCCTTGATTTTTCAGATCTTGTGGAAGTCTCTTTTTCTTCCTTTTTTTTTTTTTTGCTGTAATCTTCTATTTCTCTGCATTTATTATTATAGTAGTTCTCTTTGTGCCTGCACACAAGTCACTGAACAGTTGCATTCAGGGTTCTGACTCTATTTCTGTTACCTTTTGTGTTTAATTCTCATCTGTTGTTAACTGTTTGAAAAATTCAATCTGTCATCCATTGAGCCTCCTCTTTCTTTTTAGCTGCAGATAGTGTCTTTTTTGCATTCCGCCCTGGCAATATTCCTGGCTTCAGTCCAGAGTTCTTCTGGCTCCCAGTCAATTAGGCTTAATAGTGGAAATCTATTTTTTACATTATCTTTAAATTTCATAGGAAAGTTCTTTGGGTTATATTTTGGCATGATGGTTGGTTTAGTATGCTTCTTCGGCTTTAATTTTTTATATTAGTAGTTCATGGTCTGTGCCACAATCTGCTCCTGGTCTTGTTTTTGTAGAGAGAATGGAGCTTCTCCATCTTCTGTTTCCAATTATGTAAGCTATTTGAGTCCTACATTGGCTATCAGGTGATGTCCATGTATACAGTTGCTTCTTTTGTTGCTTGAAGAATGTGTTTGCAATAAACAAACCCACCAATGACACTACTTTTCCATGGTCATGGGACTGCATGCTCACGTAGGGTAAGCAACTATGCTGATAGCAGCAGTGCTGCTGGTAGGGTGACCATGTCAGATAGGCATTTGTTGAGAAGCCAGACTAAATTTGCCAAACAGCTACTGGGCAGAGCCATCATCAGGGGTTACATTGGTGGAGGATCTCTCAGAGACAACGGCAGTGGCACCATAGCTAACACTTATTCATACTGCACAGAAGAAGGCATGGTAAGCCCCCTTTGAATGTCTTTTAGCATGAAAACCCTATGATGAGATAATCCAAAATGAAACAAGAGATCGTGCCAGAAGATGACACTCCCAGGTCAGATGACACTCAGTGAGCTACTAGATACAGCAGAGGACAACTATATGTAGCGCTATGGCTAATGATACAACTGGACTCAAGCCGAAAGGACGTTCAGCTGTTTATGTGTGATGTACCAGACACATGTTCGCATTTACTCAATAAGATTTCTTTATTCAGCAAGGAAATGTAGACCAGTAACATATGCAAAACCAGAACTAAAACCAATCTAGTACAGACTCCAGATAAACCCTTACAACGTGAGAATGGCATGTAGGGAGGGCTGTAGGAGTGCAGCTCCCTCCAGGTGCTGTGGCCTTGAAGCTGCCTGAGGAACAGCGTTCCCAGACCCAAAAGCAGGCCAGGAACCAAACTCATGTCAGGCCTATTACCAAACTTATGTCAGGGTCTTCCATGGAGTCTACTCTAATACCCAGAATGCAGGGATGAGCATGACATTATGTGCTCAGAGGTGAAAGGAAAGTTCACAAGACATATTATAGGAACACGAAATAGTAAAAGTATGAACCAGAGGAAGCTAGACATAGTAAAACAAGAAATGGAACAGATAAACATTACAATATTTGGGGTCAGTGAGCTAAGTTGGACAGAAATGAGACATTTTCAGTCAGATAGTTACAGTTGTCCCTTCACATTCACTGGGGTTTGGTTCCAGGACACCCCCCCCCCGTGAATACCCAAATCCGTGAATACTCAAGTCCCATTATATGCAATGGCATAGCAAAATGGGGTCCCTTATATAAGATGGTAAAATCAAGGTTTGCTTTTTGGGCTATTATTTTTTAAAGAATAGTTTCAAGCCGTGAATACTTAAATCCGTGAATGTCAAATCCGTGAATGTGGAGGGACAACTGTACACAGTGTTTTACTCAGGAAATGAAAATCTAAGAAGAAATGGGATGGTATTAATAGTGAGGAGAGATGTAACAAAAGCAGTCAAAGAATATAATGCAAAGCCTAACTGAATAATATCAATAAGACTTCAGAGAAACCCATCAATATAAGCATAATCCAAGTATATGCTGCAAGCTGGGGTACAGGAGGAAATTCACCACTCACCAAAACAGTACCTATTGTTAATCATACCTGACAAGAGATTACTTCACTCATTTTGCAGTGTAATAGAACATTTTAGTTGTACTTCTGTAGTGACGCTGTGTGTGGCCTCGCTACTTAAATGTGTTTTGTACCACAGGCTGGAAGCTTATAGCAGTGTATAAAAAAGTTATTTATTATTTATTTTATTTATTTCATAAACAAAATTAAAAAGTTATCACATTAAAACAATATGTTATAAACAGTATAAAATCATCAAAAAACCCATACAAAAGTTAAAAATAAGGCACCCCATTAAGAAACCTCCCTGCAAGCAATTACCCATGAAATACCCATTAAAAAAAAAATTGAACCAAAATGTTTTTGCCTACTGGTGAAAGTCGAGCAGGGAGGGGTCAAGCCTCAACTCCTGTGGAAGGGAATCCCAGAGGGTGGGAACAGCCACTGAGAAGGCTTTCTTCTATTTCTTCACCAAGTGAGCCTTTGGTAGTGGCAGGACCAAGAGAAGCCCTCCAATGTGGATTGTAAGGCTCTGGCAGGTTTGTATAGGGAGATCACAGTCTTTCAGTCAGTCTTGACCCAAACTTTACAGGCTATATAGGTCATGACCAGCACTTAAGTTACCATTTCAATTATTTTTCAATAATGGGGAAGTAAGCAAGTAACCTATAATGGCAGAGTACTACCTCCTCATCCAGGAACAGAGAGGAAAAGCACTCTCAGGTGGCCGGTGCACATCCCAGTTGAGAGCTAGTAGCTGTGCTCCTCCCTCTCTGCCTCCCCCTCTCTGAGAAAAGCAGAAAAACTCTCTTCACATTCTGCCCCAATCACTGCAACACAGTAGGTGGTTGTTCTTTTGTTCAGCTTTTGATCTTAGCAACATTCTTTTATATATCTTTATGTGCATGGTGTAGGGGTTTGAGTGTTGGACTAGGACACTGAAAGACCAGGGTTCGAATCCCCATTCAGCCATGGAAACCCACTGAGTGACTGTGGGCAAGTCACACTCTCTCAGTCTCAGAGGAAGGCAATGGTGTGTGCACACACACACCCGAACAAATTCGGCCAAGAAAATGCTATGATAGGTTTTTGTTAGGGTCACCATAAATCAGAAATGAGTTTAAGGCATACAACAACAATGCAGTTACTAACTAAGTGCTCACCTTTAGGAAGAACCAATTCAACAAGCAACAAGATGTGGGTCTTTTTCAATTATCTAGCTAAACTAGGACTATTTTTACACCCTGAGCAGAGAAGAAATGAAAAACTGAGCAGACAACTGGATTATAAACTCACTGGATCTTTTATTCCAAGGCATCTCTGCTAGCAGGTTAGAAGCCTAGTAGTACACGGACATCCTCCTTGTCTGCTCAGAAACCCTTTTATTTTGTGGCAAGGATTCCCTTTCAATAGTGAAAAAGGTAGGATAAAATGTTCCCAAGAACTTGAAGTTAATGGTTCTTCTTCGTGGTCTCTGTGAATGCACACAATGAGTTAATCCTGCGCCTGCGCAGAGCACTTCAGAAACATCTAGCACCTCATTATAAACTTTTGGGCGGTAGGACCATCCCCATCACCCCTGGTGCATATAAGCCCACCCTATCACCATGTGCTCAGTTCCTTTTTTTCTGCCACGTGGAAAGCACTGAAGGAACTTGTCTAGCCTCACTGTTCTTGAATTTTGACTCTTTTTGGCTTTTTTCCCTGACTTTGGAATTGACTTCAACTTCTCTTCTGCTTATCCCTTGGATTTGTTGTTGGATTGGACTGATTTATGGCTCTGACCTTGGATTCCATCGCTGTGATCATCTTGTCATTGGATTCAACCATGGGCCTGCATTTCTGTTCTTCTGATGGTACTGTGAAACTTATTCCCTCAGCAGCATGTCTGGTTTCTTTAAATCCTGCTCCCAGTGTTTGGCCAAAATGATTGAGTCTGATGGCCATTCCAAGTGCCTGTTTTGTCTTGGGGAAACCCATGATGTTGCCTCCTGCACGCACTGAAAGGCCTTCACCCCACAGGCCAGGAAAATTTGGGAGAAAAGGCTTAAGGCCCAGTTGTACGAGAAGGCCCTGTTGGTTTCAGCTTTGGGGAAGGCTTCAACTTCGCCCCTCTCCCCTGAAAAGTCTAAGCGCCAGCCAAGAAAGGTTCCACCTCGGTACTGGTGAAGGCCCCGGTATCAGTCCCGATGGTGACCAGAGCGAGGGATAATGGCACAGGCCGATACAGTACCGGTGATCCTAAGACTTCGACGGACCGAAGACAGTTGGTATCAGAGGTACCGGTACCGGAGTCTTCCAAGTCGGTGTTGAAACTTAAAGATCCTCCAGCTAAATAATAATAATAAATAATAAAATTTATTTTTATCCCACCCCTCTGTTAAAACAATCGGGGCAGCTTACAAAAATTAAAATACCAATACAATTTAAAATCCCCAAACACCACCCACCCCCACCCTCCCCCATAAAAAGATATTAAACCAAACACATTAAAACAACTGATATAAAATCACATTAAAATAATAAATAATAATAGCCAGCAGACTAAAAAGAGCCAGGAGCCCCTGAGGCCAGGAACTAATCAGGAAAGGCCTGCCGAAAGAGATCAGTCTTTAGTGCTTTTTTAAAGCTACTCAGGCTCGTCATCTGACGGATCTCGTTCGGCAGGTCATTCCACAATTTGGGGGCAATTACCAAAAAGGCCCTCTGGGAGGTTGCAGACAGCCTAGATTTTTGTGGCTGAAGGAAATTCCTCCCAGAGGACCGGAGTGTGCAGGGAGGATTGTATGGGAGGAGGTGGTTCCGGAGATAAGTTGGGCCCAAGCCATTTAAAAAACCCAAGGCTGCTGGAAGTAAGGAATCCATTAACAGGGGTTGGTCTTGAGAGCGCAAGAATGCCAAGCGCCCTGAACACCAGTCTCATGACCCGACACCGAAGAGATCCAGATGTGACTCCAAGGAAGGCTCCCCGGTATCACCCCCAGAGAAGCAATGCCTGTCGATACTGTCACCAGACCAGCACCAGGAGGTTGAGTCCACCTATGCAGTAGAAAAGATGACTGATGAGTCCTCCATCGGTGTCCATATCATTCAGATATCGAGGTCCTGGTCTCCATTGGACATTGGTACCACAGCGTGGGGCCGATCCCAATCCCGATCTCAATCCCGACTCCACTCTAGGTCTGTTCATCGATCTAAGTCTTGTTCTGCTTCTAGGTCCCATTCAGGTTCATGACATCGGTCCCGGTCCCAATCCTGAATCTGGTCCCAGTCTCAATCGGTAGGTCACCGTGTCTCAAGGTCCCATTCACCATTGACATTGGTCCACCGTCTGCTGCTGATGCAACAATCCTGTTCCCATTCATCTCATCGATTTCTGACTCTAAGTGCCCTAGACAGACAGAAAACACCATCACCAAGGCCACCTTCTAAGTCTCCAGTACCGATACTTTCCAGATCACCTACACCGAGACAGCCAAGGCACAGGTCCCGCTCCGCTTCGTGGTACCGCACGCCCAGGCTTCACCAACATGCGTCACGATCTCCATCTAGCAGCTCCCAGTCTTTGGAGGAAGAGTCTTTATGGTACGAGGAAGATTGATGGGACCAGTACGATCGGTACCGATATGATCTCCCGCCACCGAGGGGCTTCTATCCCAATCAGTACTACTGGTCCCCAATACCATATTCCAGATGGTACCGATATGATCGCTCTCCTTGATACCTGAAAAAAGATTGGGACTGATGAAGTCACCATCACTCCCCGGAGGGTCACAACAAGCCTAGCCGGCCTACACCAACAGAATTGCCTAAGAAGCGTAAGTCACCTCAGAGGAAGGTGCCCAAATGCCCCTCTCATCAGTCTCCGGACAGAAAGTCACCCTCACCTAGATTGACCACTCCTGTCACAGTGGGGCAGCCCAAGCCCCTGACAACTCCGGTTATACTGACTCCAGAACATGAGTCAGTTGAGTCAGACGATGACACCCCTATGCCCAGATCATCACCCCAGGGTAAAGGTGAACCACAGGAACCAGCTTCACCAACAGACGATGTTCGCTTGTTCTCAGAGATAGTTAACAGAATGGCAGCATCCTTGGGCCTCCCTACATCGACTCCAGATGTGCACATAGATGACCCCATCTTCCGTGACCTGCAACGGCAAGCCCCTCCGCTGCCTTACATCACATTCTCTACATTCTTGACAAAAGTTGCCAAAGGCGGAGTGGAATACGCCATCCTCTGTCCCGCCAACATCTAAGAGACTAGAACACCTCTATAGGGTCTCGGAAGAAGCGGTGCCTTGGCTATCTTCCCACCCGAAGCCAAATTCCATCATTGTGGATGCAACGCAGATGCACACTGCACACAAAATTCACTCTTCGCCTACAGAACAAGAGGGCAAGAAGCTGGACGCCATGGGAAAGAAGTTTTACTCGTCAGCTTGTTTTCTCATAAAGATAGCAAATTATATTGCATGTTTGGGAGCATACCAGAGACACCCCTGGGACATCATATCTCCCCTTCTGGCCAAGGTCCCGCAACAGGATGCAGACCTTGCCCTTAATGCCAGAAATGACAGCATTGCACTAGCTGACTACCAACTTCAGTCAGCCAAAATGTGACAGATTGTGCTGGGAAGATTTTGGTCAATTCCATTGCTGTTTGTAGGCATTTGTGGCTGTGCTCGTTGGGCCTCTCCTCAACTGCCAGATCCGTCATCAAGGACCTCCCATTTGACGAAGCCGGCCTTTTCCATTCTGAAACTGACATGAAGCTGGAGCATACTCATAAAATCTGGACGATGGCTAAACGCTTCGAGATTCCTCTGCCGAGCCATCCCTCACCCTCCAAATTCTACACCAGAAGGTTCCCTCCTTCCTTTCAAAGGAGGTTCAGCCCCTCCTTGTCACATACCCAGCATTCCTCACATTCTTACGCTCAGTACCAGAGGAAGTTCCCAGCTCCCAGTAAACATAAGTCTCAGTTCCAGAAGAAAAAGCCTGAACCTGCCAAGCAGAAACCCTGACTACATATCCGCTCCTCTTATCCTCCCAGGCCAACCACCATCAGATGGCCTGCTAGCTGCATACCACCAGTGGTGTACTATCACCAAAGACTCATGGGTTCTCAGAATCATCCAGAATAGATACTTCATAGAATTCAACACCCTTCCACTCACAGGTCTTCTTAGATCTACCACCCCCTCTGTTTCCTCGAAGTGGAGGTCCTCCCCTTGTTGAGAAAAGGGGCCATAGAAAAGGTTCACCAATACCAGCAAAAAGAATATTTTTTTCCCCACTACTTCCTCATCAGCAAAAAACGATGGTGGCTTGCGTCCCATCCTAGACCTCAGAGAAGTGAACCACTTCATTATTCCCAAGTGATTCAAAATGGTCACCCTTTCCTCTATCCTCCTATTTCTGCACGCAGGAGACTGGTTCGCTACCATCAACCTCAAGGATGCCTACTTTCACATTGCGATAGCACATCCCCACAGAAGGTTCCTGGCATTCGTCATGGGTCGCAAGATATACCACTTCAAGGCGCTCCCATTTGGCCTCTGCACAGCCATGAGGGCATTCATGAAATGCGTCGCCCCAGTTATCACCCACCTGCACACAAAGGGAATCGTAGTCTTCCCGTATCTGGACAACTGGCTGATAACGGGTCCATCAAGAGAAAAGGTAGCTGCCGACGTGAAGGTGGCAATCTCCCTGCTACAAAACCTGGGCCTCAGAATTTGTACAAATCTGGACAAATCATACCTGACCCCCTTGAGGGTCGCAAAGTTCATTGGAGCTGAACTGAACTCTGTCCAAGGCAAAACATTTTTCCCAGAGGACTGCTTTCTCAAGCTACAGGCCATGGTGACCCACTGTGCTTCATGGAGAAGAGTAACAGCGCACTTTATCCAGACTGTCCTCGGTCACATGGCTTCAACTACAGCAGTGACCCCCTTCGCCATGCTCTGCATGCATCCTTTACAGATTTCGTTCCTGCAGTCATTTGACCCATTGCGAGATGACCCTCTCAGACTGCTGTCCCCCAGGGCACTCCTCAGGCAGCTTCGGTGGTGGTCCTCATGGCAGAATGTGTGGTGTGGCCTCCCCTTCATGCTCTCTCATCCATCCAGGTCTCTGACGATGGATGCATCCACGACAGGATGGGGCCCCCATTCTCACGGCCTACGCATCCATGGCCTCTGGTCAGCAACGGAGAAGGACCTCCACATCAATGCTCTGGAGCTCCTAGTAGTGTTCAAGGCGCTGAGAGCATTCGAATCTGCACTCAGAGACAGGGTGGTGCAAGTGGTGCCAGACAACAACACCACGGTCTTCTACCTCAACAAACAGGGAGGAACCAGGTCCAGGACTCTTGTAGACTTGTCAACTGGAATCTGGGACTGGTGAATACCCAGGGGCATCTTTCTGACAGTCATCCACCTGTCAGGGATGCAAAATGACATTGCAGACTCACTGAGTCAAATCAAGACCAGCTGTCACGAATGGTCATTGATGCAGGAGGTGCTTACTCCGCTTTTCCTGGAATGGGGACTACCCACCATAGATCTATTTGCTTCGCATCAGAACGCCAAATGCTACCTTTACTGCTCAAGGCAGCGGATGTCTCGCAGGAGTCTGGGAGATGCCCTTCTGTTCAGGTGGTCAGGAACTCTACTATATGCGTTCCCCCCATTCCCGGTTCTCTCCAGAGTAGTGGCCAAGCTCAAACAAGACAAATCCAAATGCATACTAATCATGCCATGGTGGCCCAGTCAACCTTGGTTTGCTCCCCTTCTCCTTCTTTCGAACCACCGATTCGGCCGTTTTCCTCTACGAAGGGACCTCCTGCCAACGCAGCATGGGCAAGTGTTCCACCAAGATCTGGAGACGATCAATCTGACAGCCTGGCTGGTAAGCCACTGAACCAGTTTTCTGATTTGGCGCAATTGATACTCCTAGCGGCTCAATGTCCATCAATGCAGAAATCATACCATTACAAGTGGTGCAGATTCTGCAAATTCCTTAACACCAAAGGGGTCTCCCCAGCTGGTGCTTCGACACCACTTCTCCGGGATTTCTTGGTCTCGTTATCAATGAAAGGCCTATCCCTGTCATCAGTTTGTACTTCTGTGGCCACAATCTCCTTTAATTTCCAGAACTTGGGGAAAGGTTCGTGCTTTGCAAACCCTATGGTTAGACGTTTCCTCCAAAGTTACAAGAACTTACACCCACCAGTGGCTGACAAGTCACGTGGGATCTGCAATTGGTCCTTACGGCCATCTCTTGCTCCCCCTTCAAGCCACTGGAAGTGATAGACGCATGACTTATGTCCTTCAAGATGGCCTTCCTAGTCGCTATAACTTTGGCCAGAAGGGCCAGTGAACTCTGCGCCCTTAGGGTGGATGCTCCCTACATCCAGTTTCATGAGAAGAAGGTTGTTTTTAGACCAGATGTGGCGTTCCTGCCCAAGGTGGTTTCCTCCTTCCACCTTAACCTCAAGTGCTTCCAGCATTTGAGACCACACACTCTTTGCTTACCCTGACTTCATGTCATCCCCTGGAGGTGCAAGCTGCGCTGTGGTTATATCTCAACAGGACCAAGGCGTTCCGCCGTACCAACAAACTTTTTGTTTGCTACTCCAGCCCTAAGAAAAGGCCTCCCTGTCTCCTCCCAATGCCTCACCAAGTGGGTGGCATCAATTATCAAGATCGCTTACAAAGCTTCGGGCATGCCCCTACCTGCTTCAATACAAAGCCACTCTACTAGAGCAACCATGGCCTCAACAGCGTTCCCGAGTGGTGTGCCACTACTGGACATTTGTAGAGTGTCTATGTGAGCGACGCGGCTTACCTTTGTGCAGAACTATAAACTAGACTCTTCCTCTAGGGATGGTGCAGCCCCGGCTAGGGCGGTCCTTACACACCCATCCTTGGATGGCTGAACCATTTCTCTAATCTACCTCTTGTATAATACAACTCTTCTACTTGATATATTGTATAGTGTCTTTTTTGTTGGTTTGGACACCCCCACCATCCTATCCCCCGAGCTTGTTAGTCTACCCATTGTGTGCATTCACAGAAACCATGAAGAAGAAGAACGGGTTACATACTGTAACTATAGTTCTTCGAGTGATCTTCTGTGAATTCACACAAACCTGCCCTCCTCCCCTCTGGTGTCCCACCTTCTCACCTACTTATTTAACATGAACTGTGAACCTGGTGAGAGAGGTGGGTTTACATGCACCAGGGGGAGGGGGCGGTCCTACCACCCAAAAGTTTATAATGAGGTGCTAGAAGTTTCTGAAGTGTGCTCTGTGCAGGCGCAGGATTAACCCATTGTGTGAATTCACAGAAGACCACTCGAAGAACTATAGTTATGGTAAGTAACCCATTCTTCTCTTCCCTTCTCTAACAACACCAGCAACATTCTCCCAACTGAAGGGCTGGACAAATATAAAGTTGTTAGCCTGGCAGTTAAAGTCAATTGATCAGATGAGGAAATCACGTGAGAAACCCTGAGGAGATAATTCTACAACCAAGGTACCACCACTAAAAAGGCTAGTTCCCAGAGCACAAAAATCCAGTTGCTGAGAAGGATCTTCAGTAGAGATCTTAATTTACAGGAAGGTTTTTGTGTTCTTCAGGTGCCAAGCTATGTAAGCTCTCAGCCCTGAAACCGCTTTGGTATACCCCTCTCAAAAAATTAAGTTCTGTAGCATGTTACATCTTTCAAACCTGAAAAATACATATGGCAACTCTCCTTCTACCTTCTAATGTTCATTCCCTCACTTTTGACCAGTGATAGGTCAAGATTATTAATTAAGATAGTAGTTTTCTAACAAAACAGGGCAACCTGATGACAATTATTTTTTTAAAATTACAGTAATTTATTTAAGCTGCAATTTCAGCATAAACCTAACTCCAGAATAATGAAAGACAGTGCTAAATAGCCAATGAATTTTACATTCCTAGATGGTTCTTTACCAATGCCTAATTCTTTTTTATTCAATTACTTTTTGCTTCTTGTTAATCCCTTAGGGTTGAAGACTCTTAGGTCATAAGAGTCATACCACTTATTCAAGAGTACATCCAATAGGAATAAGTGTGCTAAGAGCCTATGAAGTTATTGATCACAATAACTAATCCCGCCTGCCCAGTTCTCAAAATAATCAAGGATCCATTTTATTGAAACTAGACATTTCCTTATACCTACAAAATCTGCAGTACCACAGAAAGTTGTAGAAACACTTGAAGTCCATTATGGACCATAAGTAAATACCAGGAAAAAGAAAAGGAATACCATAAGAACATAATTTCAGACAAATTTCCCCTATAATTTACAAAACACTTTTTGATTTCAGCCCAATTACTACTCACAACTAAAGAAAACTCATTGAATCAGCTGCGGAATTGTAAGCCAGCACTGATGGAAGTGCAACTGATTCAATAAAGGGATGGGGGAAATGCAGCCACAGCCCACATTGGGGTCCAAAGTTATTTTTGTGCTCTTCAGCCCCCAACATGTTCCCCTTGCCCCCTAGGTGATGTGGGGGCAATTTGCCACATTTCTGTGGAGGAAGCAAGGGGTGAAACCCACCAGGTTATCTGTGGGGGAGGCAATGCAACCCCCTGAACCCTGACAGTTACTCCTAATTTAATGCATCTATTGTAGCTGAGACTAGCAACTGGATTTAGGCCACAGTCTCAAAGAAACATCTGTCCAAACACCCTGAGCCACTAAAATTCAGTTCCACAAACATATTAAGGGTTTATAATAAAAGTGAAATAGAAGACTGCAGTCACACAGCGTTAGGGCCTCTTGTTCTGAGAATGGAGTTCTATGAATATACTGACTGTCACACTGACAAGATTTTTTTCTTCCAAAGAACACATACAAGTTCCTATTATGGTAATGCAGAAACCCAAGCAGCTGTCAGGTGGATGGAAAACTCACACAATGTTGTGAAGTCGAAGGCTTTCAAAGCCGGCCGGCATCCATAGGTTTTTCATGGGGTTTTTTTCCAAGCTGTGAGGCCGTGTTCTGGAAGTTTTTTCCTGACGTTTCACCTGCATCTGTGGCTGGCATCTTCAGAGAATCTTTGAAGATGCCAGCCACAGATGCAGGCAAAATGTCAGGAAAAAACTCTTCCAGAACACGGCCTCACAGCCCAGGGAAAAAAACATCACGTAATGTTTCTTCTGCTCGCAAGCTTAAAACAGGAGTTTCAGCTTTGTGGTGGGGAACAATAAAATCATGGATGGCATTTTTCAGCTTAATTCTGACAAGGCTTTTACTGCAGGCATTGGCATTTAATCTGAATTTAGATGGCAATTAACATTAACTTCATAGTTAACATTTCCCCTTTCCAATGCCAATATAATTGAATTAGGGTTGGTTTTTTTTTAGCTCTTTAATGAATAACTAAATGCATTAACCTTTTTTCTATAACTTTTCTCTCTGTGTTCTTGATGTACCTACCTGCATACAGTAATTATTAAAACTGTTCTTTCAGGGAAATCTTCTCTTCAGTCACATCTGTAGCATCCATCATAAAACGCCATGGCTTTTAAAAATATCCAGCCACTATCTGCAAATGAAAGAGAGACAAAAACAAAAGAACACAATTTCATAAGAACTACATGCTCTGCTGTGGATTGCCCTAAGCTCTTTAAACTATGACACCTCTTTCTATTTTGGGACATAATCTTCGGTTTTTCAATCCAGATTTTCACATCCCAATCTGTCTGGGGTTTGCTTGCCTCTAAACATCACAAAAAAGATTTGTTTAAAAATTATTATGCATGGTGGTGGTAGAACCATTTCCCACGGTTAAAAATCCCTTTTCGTCAGTGATGCTTTATACAGGTCAACTAGATTTATAAGAAAACATTTGCCTTTGTCACAGAAGTGTCTGCAAAGAGTTGGGCGAGAAGGGAGAGATGCACATTGACTTTGGGGGGGGGGTTGTTTTGTTTTTGCTAAGATGAATATTTTATCCTTATTTTAAAAAACTGAACTCACAACACACTTCAAAATTCAAGAACTATATTTGCAACAAAGCAGCAGAGAGGCAAGATGAACGGCAGCAGAATACAGTGACATCAAGGGCAATGATAATGGCTTTTTCTTTAAAAGGAGCTGCTGTGCCAAAAGATATAAAATTCATATTATTAACTTTTTCAGTAATGTGGATGAAAATATTATTGTGACAGAATAAAAAGAACTGGTTCAGTCACAGAATATACCTTGGCAACAATAGTGCCAGTGTACTTGCCATCTACCTGCTGTTTAACCCGCGCCAAGGTTTTGCCTTTTCAATTCCTTTTAAGAACACATTTGCAAAGCGACTAAAGCAATAATTACAACTATATAGAAATTAGCAAACAAATGGGTGGGTTTTATGTGGTTGCCTGAATTAGTCTTCAAAGAGGGCAAGGAGACAGGTGCAATCTATAAACAGCTATTCAAGAAGGCTTAACAGCTGCTGCAGAGGCAGATGTTGTAACACCGACTGGAAACAGGAGGAGCCAAAATATAGGTACATTTACCCTGGTGGGGGTATTTTTACCTAAACAGCTACTGAAGATGGAGCAAAGATAGGGTGCAGCCTCCATAATCTATCACGCTCTGTCCTATTGCTGGGGTGTTGTTTTGCACTCATGAGAACTAGCATACAGTACAGTATTATTAAACAGGAATGGTCTTTCCAGCAGTAGCTCTGGATAAATCCCATTGCTTCGGGCATTCTCTTTTAGTATCAAAACCTTTTTCTCTTATACTGATTTTACATTACCCTCTATCTTAGGACTGTACGACAGCAAATTTGCTACCAGTGATTATACATTCATCTAATACTAGATCCATAAGAAGGACATGTGGATGATTTATATGTTTACAAATGGAAACATAAGTGCACATGCAAGCATGAATAAAAACAAATGGATTGGGAGGAAAAGGAATGTAGTATCACTGGTGTAGCTAGCATTGGGCTAGGAAGGGCATTGCCCTTGGGCTGCCAGCCAATGGGGGGCACAGGGAAGAGATGGAACTCCTCCTCCATACCTGCCAACATTTTGCAGATGAAAACAGACACGTGTGGCTAAGCAGCATCAGAGTGTGGTCAAAAAGTTGATCGTGCTTAAAAACCAATGAAATATGACGCTCAAATCTCCCCGCGGTACCGCAACAGTACCGGCAGGGGAGAGCACCATCCGAAACCAACGCCCTGCAGCGCAGCAGCCTCGCAACGCGACGAGGCTGCTTGCGTTATATTTCACGCATCTGAAAAAGTTCTATATCTGCAGTCTTATGGCATTTAACCTTCACTGCATCAAACAATCTTCTTTGTTCAGATCCTTTTGCTCTTCCAAGCAACTTAGACACAAATGAGAGTGCCTCTTGTTCGGTTTCAAAACTACAGGTGTTATTGTGGCTGTAAAAAAAATCTAGTTTCCTTCAAGTGAATATTTGATTGTACTGGATGACTTGATGCACATCAGGACCTAATGAAATCCAAATTGACAGCCAGATTTTCTGTGAGAATCTAGTGCTCAAGATAAGGGTAATGGAACTGCAAAAAGATGCCTTCCATCAACTTTTGCCCATATCTACCCAGGATAACCTTAATTTTGGTCATGTAAGTAAACTGCATTAAACCCTATCAGCTCACACTTCCCTAGCAGACGTGCTATTGTTAAGATGTGGTATAAGATCAAGGAGCAGATCCTTTCTGTGTCCTTGACATAGTCTTTAGAAACCATTGTTTTTCTCCTTGGGTGTGACCAGAAGACATCCCATACATAGAATGTCTACCTATGTCTGATTTTGTGAGCCTCATGATTGAGACCAAAAATCCTAGGAATGTATCTCCTAAAAAAAAAAAAAATTCCATTTTTTCTCTTTTTAATTATTGTATGTTTTTAATCTTTTTAATTTAATATTGTTTTTAAGGGATGGGTGGCTTAGGGTACTATCATCATCATCATCATCTACACTATAGTTAGAGTCGCTGAATACTACGGTACTTTAACTTTCATGACTGTGTCCTACAGAATCCTAGGATTTGTAGTTGGTTAATTTAATTGGATGCTGTACTGCTATCTACTGGAATTCTCTGATAAAGAGCTCTAATGCCATAGCTCAAGGGGGAAATGCCCTATCAGAAAATTCTAAGTACGTTGTTGAATTAAAAATCCCAGGATTCTACAGAATGCATTCACAACAGTTAAAGTGCTGTAACTGTAGTGTAGATGCACTCCAGGATCCAGAAAAGGTCCCTAATGCTCACTCCATATTCCAAGAGAGTTTATGTCTGCTTCCCCTTCCAAAATAGTATCCAGAATATTTGGTGATGTTTTTCCCCTTTAAATAATCTTTTCTGTAAAGGACTGCTTTGGCCCAGTACTTAATTTCTAAAAAGAGCAATTGCAGAATCAAATCCACAAAGAAGCCAAGTCAGCTGTTCAAAATCTCTGAAGCCAGACTGATTACACAGTTGGGCAAGAAAGATGTTCTGCAAATGGTCAGAGGTACTTTTTATTAAAATTCCATATATGGAAAGTAGGATGTGTGTGCATATGCACACACAATTGCCCCAAGTCTTCTGGGGCCAGATCCACACTACACAAATAATCCAGTTTGAAACTGGATTATTTGCCATGGCTCCTTCCTATTGAATCCTAGGATTTGTAGTTTTACAAGTTCTTTATCCTTCTCTGTCCAAGAGCGCTGACTTGGGGCAATTGTATGGAATTGTATGGAATTTTAATAAAAAGTACCTCTGATCAGTTCGAAACTGGATTATTTGTATAATGTGGATTTGGACAAAATGTCTCTCTCTCTCTGGCTTTTCTTCGCAAACGAAGATTCAGGAAGGACTCACCCCGCGCTTTCTGCAAGCGCACTGATGACTAAAAAGGCCAATCTGAGATAAACAAGTCCGGTTACAGAAAGCACAGCAGAAGGTCTCCTTGGGTGATGTTTCTGGGTTATGATTCTTTCTGCGTTGTTGTTTTTCTTCAAGACTTGTTTGGTGTGAGTTCTCAAATAAGGCTGCAGCATTGTGGATAACGTGTCTCCATGCCTCCCGATGTGAGGCCAGGGAGGACCATTGTCGGTGATCAATTTGGCTGAGCCTGAGATGTTGTTTCAGGGAGTCCTTGTATCGCTTTTTTGGAGCACCCCTCTTATGCTGATCCGTGGCGAGTTTACCGTAGAGTACTATTTTGGGGAGGCGATGGTCCTCCATCCTAGAAACGTGCCCTGACCAGCGCAGCTGTGTTCTCAATATCATGGCCGCAATGATGGTGATCCCTGCTTGCTCAAGGACAGCAACATTTGTCACATAGTCAGTCCAGTGTATATTTAGGATTGTGCGTAGACAGCGCTGATGAAAGCCTTCGAAGAGTCGTAAGTGGTGGCAATAGGTGACCCATGTTTCAGATCCATAAAGGAGAATAGACAGTAGAATGGCTCTATACACAACCTCAGGCGTTTATTACTTCAGACTCTTTTATGAAGTCTTCCAAATGTGCTATATGCCTTTGCTAATCTGTGATTGATCTCTTTGTCAATCTTGGCATCTGAGGAGATGATGCTTCCCTGGTAGGTGAACTGCTGAATGGACTTGAGCACAGATTTGCTGATGGCAATGTGGGGATGGTGGTGTTCGTCCTGTGGTGCAGGCTGGTAAAGAACTTCCGTTTTCTTCAGGTTGACTTCCAGCCCAAACAGCTCTGCAGCTGTTGCGAACCAGGATGTTAGGCGCTGCAGAGCTGCTTCTGTGTGGGCAACAAGGGCAGCATCATCAGCGAAGAGCAGCTCACGGACTAGATAGTTTAGAGTCTTAGTGTGAGCCCTCAGACGGCTTAAGTTAAACAAGTTAAACAATAATCAGTATGGTAATGTATATAGATGCCATCATCTTCTTCAAGCTGTGCCGTAGCCCTTTGGAGCATCATGCTGAAGAAGACTGTAAGTAAAGTTGGAGCAAGAACACAACCTTGCTTCACTCCATTAGTTATTAGAAAGGGCTCTGAAAGAGCATTGCCATATCTGACTTGACCACGCTGGCCCCTGTGTAGCAAGATAATCATTTTAAGGAATTTGGGGGTACATCCTAGTCTATCCAGGATCTGCCACAGACCTAACAAGTAGGAAATATTACTAATAACTCAAGACTCTCTCTTCATATTAAAAAATCTGTAACTCTTTGAAGAAATTTAAGCTAGAGACCGCTAATATTTGGCCACAAGATTCTTAATCCACATCTGTGCTGTTTACAATCCAGATATTTTTGCTGCAAATGCCATGGGTCAGACATGCATTTACATGGACTCGCATCATCACAACTCTGTACCATTGGAGCATAAGCAGAGACTTTTGCAAACAGAATGAGTCTCACTGCCTCTTAAAGACTAACAGAATTATTACAGCATCAGGTTTTGAGGATTCCACTCTGAGCTTACACTGCAGTTATTCTGTCAGTCATTAATTGTTATGAGATTCTTTCTTGCTTTGAGGGGGCAACAGACTTAAATAACTACTCTTCTGGAGACTAGCAGAATTAAAACAACTGTGTCTTGTGTCACCTTGCTGTACTCCATTTCACCTGTGTTTTAAAGTGCTGAGGACATTATCTGCTAGGCCCCACTACAAAAGCAGGTGAACTCCAGCAGAAAGCAGTACTCTATAAAGGCCTCAATAAATGACAGGTGCTGCCCGAAGGAATTCCAATCTAATCTATTCTGTTTCATCACAGGAAGTTAATACTTACAGAGTTTCAGCGTAATGCATAGGTTTTGTTTTTTTAATTTAAGCAGCACTGCAGCTCAGTTATAATCTTAAGAGATTTCATAGCCAACACATTTGATAAAGCAATGTTAACATATTCTCCACATTTCTTCAAGGCACTTCTGTTCCATTGCACATAAAATGCTGAACAGAGCTCTAATCCTCAGACTTTGGACTACTGTACCCTCCCCACCCCTCCTATTTTTTTAACTGAGTTTATTATCTCATCCCTCTCAGAACTTACCCGTTCCCAAGTCCTGTAGTCCAAATGACTCAGGGCATTTACCCCAATCTGCCCCTGGGCAGTCCAAATGACCCCCTGGGCAATATGGGGCTGGAATGGGGGCAAACTGGGATAACCCATTACAGGAAAATACCCGGTTTAACTTGGTTTACCTGGGAAAAACCAGATTGGGCCCCATGTGTTCACAGGAGCCCATCTGGCACGCCACTCCTCCCTGCCACTGCCAGCCCTAGCTCTTCCAGAAGCCAGGCATGGGTCTTCCTTCTACATGTCAGTGAGGCTGGTCACATGCAGGGGGCCTGCAGTCACAGGTTGCAGGACTCCTGCCTGGCTTCCACATTAGCAGAGAAAACGGTGGTGACTTCAACAATGGGCCAACATCCTGTTTGGATTCTGGCACATTTTCTCCAGGTAATGGGGTGGGGGGTGAGGAACCAGCCGCCTCTGCATTCAAGATACACTGGCAGGGAGCTGTCGTATCCTGGCTAGTGTAGATGAGCCCTAAGTCCAAGACTGAAAAACAACCTTTCCTTGAGGATCTTACATTTTCCTTTTGATGTTTTCTCTCTCATTATCAAAAGATTCTCAGGGAAGGCCTGTCTTCTAGCCCACCACCATAGCAGGTGCATTGGGTGGGGAAGTGGGACAGCCTGTTTGGTGGCTGTTCCCATGCTGTGGAATTCCCTCCCTTATGAGGCTAATTGGCCATTGCAGAAGGTCTTTAAACTGGGTGTGTTGTACTTTTCTACATCATTATTATGATTCAGCTGCTTTTTATTTGTTGTAAAAAAATGTTTTTAATATACCAGGTCACCTCCCTGGTATGCATGGGGGATACATTCCAAGACTTAACAACAAATACTTAAAACCGCAGGTAATAATAAACCCCATAGAATCATGCTGAAGGACCTAGGATATGTCTAAAGAAGCTGCCTCTCTAGGCATCTTCAGCACGACTCTGTGGTAACGTCCAGCAGAAGTTACCATAGAATCATGCTGGAGGAACTAAGAAATGTCTAGAGAGACCATATTTTTTGGACAACTGATAATTGACACCCTGGGTACTGGTTCCATGCATACAGGGTGTGTGTGATCTGTAACTGTTTATTTAATTGGTTTCAACTAGTAGTACATCTTGTTTTAACTGTAGTCTGTTTTAACTGATATCGTAAGCCACCTTGGGTCCCATATTGATAGAAAGGTAGGATAAAATAAAATAAAAGCTTACATAATCTAAGCATAGACACACATAAGAACAGACCAAAGGTCTGTCTAGTCCAGGATTCTGTTCCCAGCATGACCAAGCAATTCATTATGGGAAACCAAGAAGCAGGACATGAATGCAGCTGTACCCTAAGTCCTGCTCATGTCCACAGTAAGTGATCTATACAGGCATACTGCCTCTGGCTGTTTAGGACATGTGTGCGTGTGTGTGTGCTTGTGCGTGCACAGGGACTTTCAAATCATCTGTGGCAACCCCATGAATTTCATTGGGTTTTGTTAGGCAAGGAATACTCAGAGTTGGTTTTGACATGTATGTGTACCTGACACAAAAAGAAAATGGGAGAGAAGCAAAATTTGGGCAGGGTGACTAATGAAATCCATACAATAATGAGCTAACGGAGCAACTGGCAGCTGTTCTGACCATCAGAACCTTTAGCTACAAAGGTCCAAATATTGACTGCTGAAGCTGAAGCAGCTTGTTTTATGTCTTACTTGATCAATTTTTTTTTACATCTTCCTTATCTGCAGGCTAACTAATTTGCTCTTGTTATTAAAAGGCTTGGTACTTCATCCAGTGGTGAAATATAAGGCTGTTTGGAAACCTTGAACTGAGAGAGTCATCAAACAACAATTAAGTGGGTTGATTTTATGAACAAGAACTAGCATCACAGATTTATGGTGTCTAGAAAGGATATCTATAGCTCCAGAAGATGCATTAGTATAAGAAGCAGAGTGCTGGTTGAGATTTCTCCCTAAAGTATTCATTGTGATACTTGTGGCCTCTCCTTTCAACCCAGACTTGGCCTTTTCAGGTATCAAAGGAAATGTAATCTGATAATCCAAGTTATTTAGGGGAATATGGCAAACCTGTGGTTTTACAAGGATTAACAGTTGCAGAATTTGCTGTTTCAGCCATTATTCAAATAATTGTGAAGGTACTACTAATGAGTACCCTCTCTGGCTTTTCTTCGCAAACGAAGATTCAGGAAGGACTCATCCCGCGCTTTCTGCAAGCGTGCTGATGACTAAAAAGGCCAATCCGAGATAAACAAGTCCGGTTGCAAAAAGCACAGCAGAAGGTCTCCTTGGGTGATGTTTTTGGGTTGTGATTCTTTCTGCGTTGTCGTTTCTCTTCAAGACTTGTTCGTCGTGAGTTCTCAAATAAGGCTGCAGCATTGTGGATAGTCTGGAGCAATAAACACCTGAGGCAAAGCACAAAAATCAGTGTGTATAGAGCCATCGTACTGTCTATCCTCCTTTATGGATCTGAAACATGGGTCACCTATCGCCACCACCTACGATTCCTCGAGCGCTTTCATCAGCGCTGTCTACGCACAATCCTAAATATACACTGGACTGACTATGTGACAAATGTTGCTGTCCTTGAGCAAGCAGGGATCACCAGCATTGAGGCCATGATATTGAGAACTAATGAGTACAATCACAGAATAAATGACCGAAGAATATTAAGCGTTATATAGTGAATGTATGCTGAGTAGCAGCTTAACCAAGGACATCAAAATCATAATGTGACCTCTGGCTGATAAAGGCACACTGTTTTCTGTTTGTTGCAAAAGAGGTGTAGTCAGGAAAAATAAAGACCCATTCTTTGAAATGTGCTAAATGGCATATTGAAGGGGATGAGCAACATTTACAAGGGGGGTGGGATCACACTGCCTCTGAACCCACTGGGGGCCATACAGCCCCTGCCTCTGCATCAGTGAAACAAAGAAAAAATGAACAGCAAAAGCCTTTTAAACAAAGCATGTAACTGAGCATGCATCTTGTTTTCAAACTCAATAATACTCCTAGAAGCCTCCTTGAAAAGCTTGAAATGGTAAACTCTTTGAAAAGGGGAACTGACATTTGCTCCCACTGCCAGGCTGCCAAATTTTAATGGTACAGCATCAAATTTGGCAGTAGCAGAAGGAAGAAAGGGCTGCAAAAAATGGGTGAAGGGCTTGCAAATGTATCATATGCACCCCTGGGGGCTTGAATGGAATCTGGAGACCTACCTGCAGAAAGGGTGGTCAGAAGCATACTGTGCTACCTCCTCTTCTCCCTACCAACTGGAGACCCTGAAAATATCCCCATCTGGAGAGACTGTTGAATGGGGCATACTTTGGCATGATAGACAAAGAGTATCACCATTGGGAAATGAACAGAACCATTTTCTGTGAGTGGGAAATAAGATGCCCCAGCATTGTATTATATTATTTATTTGTGTATTTTTATTCTGCCTTTCAGGGCCAAAGATCCTCTCAAGATAGTTCGCAGTTAAAGGCATAACAATAATTTTTTTAAAAAATATAATAGGAGCATAACATGACACTCAAGCAAATATATATAAAATTAGCCATCCTTATTCAATTAGAAGCATGTTAGAATAACCAAGTACTACTGTTTGAAAATGAGAGAGGAGTTGAAAGAACAAAGATATGATATGCAGTGGTTTACCTATTATCAACTAAATGATAGATTTAAAGAAGATAAACTCAAATATAGTTTTAATAAAGAACAAAACGAATTAGGATAGAATCATTTTGGATCCAAGTAGGAAAAAAATTACAAAAAATTATAAGCTTCTGTTGGAAAGAGAGTTAGAAATGGGACTGATTAAAGATTCAATGGTTAGATGGGCAAGGGATATAGGTGAAATTATAAATTTAGAAGAATGGGAGAACGTTTGGCGTAAGACGAACCACTTTACAACAAATCAGGATTTGAAAGAGAATTATTTAAAGATTGCTAATAGGTAGTATCTCACACCAGCAAGATTAAGTAAGATTCATAAATTAGAAAATAAGAAATGTTGGGTCACTGCATCATATGTAGTGGGGATGCCCAGGTTTTTTTGTTTTGTTTTGTTTTGTTTTGTTTTTTAAATGGAAAACTGTACACAAAATAATACAAAAGATGTTGGGTATAAATTTTCCTTTAGATCTTTAAATATAACATCTGTGCTAGAAAAACAAATTGAAAAGACACATTGGAGGGTGATACTATATATAATTACGGTAGCAAGACTTAAGATAGCAGCCAAATGGAAAGAGAAAGATGCACCGGAAATTGAAGAGTGGTTAAATAAGTTGATAGAGATGAAAAATAATGACAAATTGATATGCATAATAAATAAAGGAAACATAGAAAAAATTAATAAAGAGTGGAGGTTAATAACAGATTATTTGAACAAACGTTGGAATATTCCAAGGAGGATTGTATGAAAAATTATCATAGTCCGGTTCCAAGAGTCTACAGGAAACTCAAGAAAATATAACATTTTAAAGGGGCAAAATACATATTTCTAAACAAAAAGTGGTTTTTAAAGATTAAGAAGGTAAAGAGTGGGGGGACACAAGGTTGATGAGCAAAAGACGGTAAATAAAATATAATTATAGAAACTACTTTGGGCAGGTAAATCTGAGGAGGTCAAGGAGAATGAAAAGAAAGAGCAACATAGTTTTGTAGATGTATGTATATGAGAACTTTATTATGGCAGAGATTGATAATTTATGTTAAATTGTATTGCAGCAGTGATTAATCTTGATATTGTATTAAACTGTTAAAATAGAATAACCAAGTACTTAATGCTTGCTTTAAAATAGCTATAGATGGAACCAAATACACTTCCCATGGGAAAGGGCTTTTTTAAGATGAAAACCAACTCTCAGCTTCCTTGTGCCACAATGTCTCCCACTTAGAGGGGGCTGATGGGAGAGAGGAAGCAGCAGGATTGCTAGCTTTCAACCACTCTCTTCTGGATCCAACCCATTGTTTCTACCTTTGTGGAATAAACTAAAGCTAAGATTAATCTTTACAACCACTTCAAAATGACAAGGCACCAGCTTTGTCTGCGCCTTGGACCAGTGAAATTAAAATGCACTTACGGTACATAACTTATCCCCAAGCAGATTGAGAAAGGAGGCAAGCTATAATGAGTGAAATGGTGGGAGGGGGACTCCTTGGAGTATATATTTTTCTTTCCTATATCAATTGGCAACATGAATGAATTTCAGGAGAGAAATTTAAAAATTATTTTCTTGATCTAAACATAGCCTATCATGCTCTATCTACAGAATGTCCCTTTAAACCACGGTTTCTCAACCAGGGTTCCCTGGAACTCTAGGGTTCCACAAGAGGTTGCTAGGGGTTCCATGAGATATTGAGACTGGGAAAAAAAAGGAACATTTTTTTTTGAGCTGTAGATATAATAATTTTTAGGCAGGGGTTCCCTGTTCGAAGGGTTCCACCAGGGGAAAAAAATTGAGAAAGGCTGCTTTAAACTATAACCCTAACATGGTTTAAATGATTAGAAGGAAATATGATCTGTCTGGTCTTGAAAACAGAGCTGGCATCTCTCCTATAAGATGGGTAGAGAAATTTGTGAAGAATGTTAATTCTGTTAGGCTTCAAATGCAGCAAAGATAAACTTTCAGTACTGGCGCCAAGCAACATCCGCTGCCTCTTGAGGCTTTTGCATTCCTTCTGGTATTGTGAAACATGATATGTACTTGTCCAAACCATGAGAACATAAGAGGAGCTGGGGTGGGTCAGACCAAAGTCCTAGTCCAGCATTTTGTTTTCACAATTACCAACTAGGTATCCATGGAAAGCTGACATAAATACAACAGCATCCTCCTATATGTTCCCTGGCAACTGTCATTTCCAGGCATAGCATCCCTGATGCTAGAAGTAACATTTAGCCATCATGACAAGTAGCCAATGGAAGTCTTACACTTACAAATTTGTCTAATCCTATTTTAAAGCCATTCAAGTTGGCAGCCAGCATCTAGGTTTAATAATGCATGAAGTATGGCTTATTTTTACTACTTATGGATCTCCCATTGTTCAGATGATCTGTATGATGGTTGTAGCTAACCATACAGTACGTACATTCAAAGAATAGAAATCTCCACAGCAGTTACTCACGAGGTAAAGAATGCTACTGGTTACAGTACCATGAAAAGTTCTAAGAGGGTAACTTGCTCTACCCAAGGAACAAGGTGAATTCCTTCCTTCCATACAGTCTGTCTCATCTGAGCTCTCTGCCCCCCAGATGAAGAATGTGACTCCTTAAAAGAGCCAACTGCAGGCCTGAAAGTGAGTACTTCTCCTCCTTTCAGTGGACTTCCACCAGGTATGCTCCCTGCACCACTGGGTGGGAGTGGGGGATACATGACTCCTCAGGTGAATCAAGCTTAGGGGAATACATCTACAAAGGTCCTGACTTCGCTTCAAGAGACATCTGACTAGCAGTTTCAGTGTCAGGAACCCAATCTAGGTCCTCAGGTGATGGTACAACAGCTGTGAACTTAGCTGGCTCATCCTCTTTCCCTTTAAATTCAAAACTCAGAAATAGGTTTCCAGATGAGGAAGATTCAACAAAAAGAATAAGTCCATGGATGATGGTACAGCAGCTGTGGAATTAGCTGGTTCATCCTCTTCCAACTCTGAGTGTAATACTGGGGCCATAAGAAGATCCATGGGCCTAAGCAATCACCCACAAACTTCATTCAACTTGAATTCTGCATGATTGCTGTATAAGTATTGCTGTAAGTAGTTTACATAAGCTAAAGCTTATTTACTAAGAGAAGGAGCGGATGACACCATTTTGCTATTTCATTTATACACAGACATTTCAGTTTTTCACCAGCAGGGGAAGCCATGTTTATAGGAAACTCAGTAGTCACTCTTAACATGAAATCTCCAATGTCTGCCCCATTCAACTCCAAAACACAGGAATATGTTTCTAGATAAGGAAGATTCAGGAGAAAGATAACCTGACTGAAGCAGTCAGGAATGGAAATGAATTACCCCGTGAGAAATAAAGGGAACAGAGTGTATGCAAAGTGGCAGGAGAGCAGGGACAAAGTGAAATAATGCTACATTGGTAAACGTGTAGGTGGGAGGCCTAGGCACCTAGAAGGAGGGATACACAACTTTCAGAATCCATTCTATTTGTTGTTCTGCCATGTGCGCACATTTGTATGTGTATATGAATGAATACACATACATACATATATACACACACATACACATACAGTATATTAATAGAACAAACTTTTGAAATAATGAGGGCAATTTGCAAAGTCATTAATTGCAGAACAAGAAGTTCCATTAGGAAGAAAAACAAAGACAGAATGACAAAGGCCCATGATCACTGGTGTTTTGTTTTGTTTTGTTTTGCTCAGAAAATATATTTGAAAGCATTCCTTACTCTCAATATAAACCACAGGTTTAGAAAATAATCCCTGTTCTCAGCAAGACTCCAATACATTTAAGACTGCCAAGTCTCTTGTCTTGTGTGTATCACTACCAAATGTTTTCTATTCCTATCATTCATTTTTCACTTTTGTAAACCTGCTTCATATCTGTGCTCTGTCCAGCGCCTAGTGGAATGGGGACAGGATGAACACTCAGTAACACATCTGTGGATATGTGGGGCTTTGGGAGGAAATGAATGGCTGAGGAACACTGTTAAAACTGGAAAGGTTGAAAATGTTAAATGCACTTAGATTTTACCATCTGATACTATTGTTTAAAGAAAATGGCTGACATTCTATTATAATTGCCCTCTTATAATAGGAATTTCTGACACAGCCACTCTTGCGGGGTTACATTCATTCATAACCAAAATTTCACTTGGCTGTGACTGTCTGGCCAAACATAGATAGGATAGGATTGTATCATAAATAAATAACATCAATAAACTTATCCTAATAAAGTACTTTTGGTGAAATAACTCAAATGCCTCAGCATACCAATCATGACTAAAAGAAATCTATATAGAAAAGTGTATTCCTTAGGCTTATGGTAAGTTATATTTCTCCATTTTCATTTGCGTGCATGTGTGTGTGTTCAAAGTGTTCCCATAAAGAATCTCAATGAGGTCGGTCATTGTTGTTCATATTTTATAGCTGGTGACAAGGTTGAGAGAGCGCAACTTGCCCAGGGCCACTCCACTCAACACATCCA
Organism: Gambelia wislizenii; assembly: GCA_030847615.1. Taxonomy (NCBI): domain Eukaryota; kingdom Metazoa; phylum Chordata; class Lepidosauria; order Squamata; family Crotaphytidae; genus Gambelia; species Gambelia wislizenii. Next base: position 121,456,790 of record JAUMIR010000001.1, read on the forward strand.
TGATAAAAAAAGGATTTTGCCAGTGGTTTCAAGACAAACAGGCACAAATACATCCAAGATCAGACTTTAAAATGAAAGTATATTTTCACATTAAGAATAATGCTGCATTCTTGGATGTAATAATTCAATGAGGTTCCCCTCCCCCTCCGCCAAATAAACATACATAATTCAGGACTGCACGACTTGTGTTAAGCAAGTCATACCATGAACTATTTCCACTGGCTCTGGCATCCTGTTATGAAATGGATAATTAATCAAGTCAATTTTGTTCCTGTTTCAGGAGGAGAGATTAAGACACTGTGTATTAGCAACAATCTCTTGTCCTGTAAACCATCAGATCCAAGATTGGTCTTAAACAGTTTCAAAACCAGAGGATGCAAAAAGAAATTTTGGCAGTGTTTTTTATTTTTTATTTTTTGCAAAGTCTAGTGTTGTGCCTGACTAAGACACTAATCTGTTTCTTCCCCATTCCCAGTGCACTTTCCAAAGCCAGTATTTCCATGAACATAGATGTTATGTTTGCAATCATTATTTTGGCTAACTTCACAGTTGTGAAGAGATACTGCCAAGCACTGTTCAGAAGAAATGCTGTAGGCCAAATCAAACATTACACAGCAGATACATATGAACAATACCAATGGCCCTTTTAAAACCTCATGCACCAGGATTAAAAAACAAGTTGCACGTCATGACCTATGGGGTATTTTCTGACTCCACTGGAATTCCAGTGTATTGAGGATTAACAAGAGGTTTATGGTTAGGATATGTACAGTGGCCCTTCCCATCTGTGGGGGTTTGGTTCTGGGAGCCCCTTTTGATGGGAGAAAATGTGGATGCTTAAGCCCCATATTAACCATTAAATAATGGAGCAATAATGCTCCAATCTGTGTGTGGCTAGCCTGCCAATATGGCAGGCCCACCATAACAGCATTATGGTTAGGTGTAATGGTAGGGTTTATTTAATGTATACTTCTTGTATTTCCTGAATTCACTGAGAATTCCAGTGGGGGGGGGGGAGCAACCCAACAGTTTCTTCCTTCTGCTTCTCACTATAATGATTTTCAGAAAAACACCATGGGACAGATTTGTCCCAAGATGTTACATTGGCTGGGGCAGTACCTCCAATGGCCAAAAACAACAACAACAACAACCAAAAACAAACAAACACCACAATGGTTTTCTTAGTGGTAATATTCATCCCAGGTTTTTGCTTTTTTCACTTCCTTCCTTCCTTAGCTGTGACATCTGGGGGGGGGTATTTAAAATGCTCCCTAACCGATCTGTCATCCAGTCTTTTGGGCTTGGCTTTCATTAAACACACACATGGACATGCATGTCGTCTCTCTGGTGTGTCTTCTGAGATCAGAAGAAGTGGGCAGTGTTCCACACTATTTACTGGTTCTTCTTAGGAAGCACAACCCATTTAGGAGGTATCTAACAGCTCTTTCCTATATTTACACCCTAAACCTCTTCCCTCCTGCCTAACCCAGAGCTCCAAAGTGGGGCATGTACAAAGGTCACCTGAGTGGTTGTGTACAGAACCAGCACTCAATAATTCATGTATTAAAATTTCACTGTGCATGTACAGTATTATATATCTTTTACTTTACTGGATACTACTCACATGCCTTAACACAACGTCCAGTGCTTCTAGAATATCAATTCAGTATGAAACTCAGTAAATCAGAAACAAATGGGAATAAACAGCTATTTCAGTAAATCTGCACACCTCATAGTTCCTCCTCCTCTGCTTTCTTCATTTCCCTCACATTCTTTCAGTACCTTTGTCATGATGGGGTGCCTACAACTCCCATCATGGAGCCAGAACACATCTGCAAGAACTACATTTCCCATCAACTGGGGGAGGGAGCAGTACATAGGAGAACCCAGAAAAAGCTAGAGGAAAAAGCCATGTGTTACATCAAGGAATCTCTTTTCAATTCAAAACTCTGTTACATTCTTACTTCCATTTAACATTGTGTTAATTTGGCTCAAGCCAATTCAAAAATTACAAAGAAGTTAGAAATGTAGTAACATGAACAAACTGCATATTTTGTCTCTGCTTCTAGAGCAATGTCTGAAATAGCCTACAAAAATCTCATCCATCATGAAAAGCCTTAAATCAGCGGTCATTTGAGGATCCACAGTAAGGAAGATCTGAAAGCCTTGCCTAAACTAAGTCAAATCAAAGCGTTCTGAATGCAAGCAAGCATTTTGACTAAAGTTACTGTGTGATGGTGATAAAGTGAATAGTGATCATCAGAAATATTATAAATACACCTTGAAGTACTCAGTGAAGTTTGTATTGCTTATTATAATTGAGGAGATACTGGCCTCGATGCAGTCTTAACAAGTGACCACTTTGGGGGACTCTTGTGAAGGATTTGGGTTCGTTTGCTTGGGTCATCTGGACCTATTGCTTCTATAAGCTCTGTACACAGTGCACATTCTCTATGCTTTTTGACATATTATGCCTCTAGTCTGTAAAGTGACAAACTGCATACATTTCCACATGTGTGACAAACCCCTACAGAACTCTGAAAAGGGCGAGTAGTCTACATCACAAGAAAAACCTTCTTAAAACTGTCATAGAGCACTCAGCTTATACCATCTTTCATTACATCAGGAAAACAGAGTCTAGTTTTATGCCACACTCTTAGGACTTTTTCAGATGCCCTAAAACCCATCAGGGGAGGGCGGGAGAGGTACGTGGCTATCTCGCAGCAGGGGGCCAGTTTCAGATGATGCCTTTCCCCTCCCATAGTCTTTATATATATATATATATATATATATATATATATATATATATTATAATCATACATTATATTATCCAATCAATACTTAGTATAACACATACAATTACTATAAACATAGCAATTTTCTATTAACTAATTTCAAAGATTAATATAGATTCTTTACAATAATTCTATTCAAAAATATTAATTCCCCTAAACCCCCCCCACCTCAGTGCTCCCCTTTACCAGAGCCATTATCCCCTACCTAATCTTTCTAGAATCTCATTTCTTCTCGTGGAGGTAACCTCCCATCTTTTGTCTGTAATACTTTTTTAACAAATACTTTCCAGATTTTATCAAAATCACTTTCTTTCCAACTTCCTCTTCTTAGTTTAATTCTACATGTTAACTTATCATTTATTGCCATCTTCCAAACTTCTTTATACCACTCCTCCACTTGTACATTTACTTGCATCTTCCAATGTCTTCCCCTCCTGTAGTCTTCCATGTTACTTCCATGTTCTATCTATTGCAAAGGCACCATTTTTTACTCATGGAAGTTTTTCATGAGTAAAAAATGGCATGTTTGCAATAGATCAATCATGGAAGTAACATGGACAATGATGGGAGGGGAACAGCATCATTCAAAACTTAATCCCATGCCACGGGATAGCCATGTACCTCTCCTACGCTCCCCTGGTGGGTTTTAGGGCATCTGAAAAAGTCCTTAAAGTCAACAAGTTGAAAAACATAACAGAAATGTTTAAAAGTCATTGCAACTGCAGACCTTTACTCAACGGCTATGGAACATATTATGCTTCTGAACTGTCAGATGATTGATATATATTCCAAGGGACTAACACAGCATAATAATTTACCCACCCCCAAAACTAAAATTTATTTATTCTTATCAAAGTGATAACATTCAAGGATGAATTCAAATTGAGCACATCTGCAAACCATTTGGCATGAAGTCTCCTACCTCATTACAGGCCATATCTATTCTGTCTGAACATCTGCTCTAAATAGAGAAAGAATAGCAAACCAAAGAAGGAACCAAACGCTTGCTTATAAAGTACTTGCCATAATAAAGATTTTAAACACAGATAAGACTTTAGTAATATGTGCAGCTGCACAGCTTCTTTTTTTGTTCGAGGAGAGGTTTTTGTTTGTTTTTTTGTTTTTTTGCAACAATTGTCAAAGAACAATTGGCATCATGTTTTCAGGGAATGGTAACACTAGTTTGCACCAAGGATCAATTATATATTTCCTCTACATAACAAGAGAGAGAAAGAGAGAAAGGATGCACTGCAACTGCTCTACGGAATCAGAAGCTTTGCTTGGTTTAGTTCCAATTCCACATCAACTTTTAACATTTCTCTTGCTATGCACTTGGGATTATAGCCCATGTCCTCCCTCCCTTGCTATGTACCATCCCAAGTGTGAGTAAACATACACTAACACACATCTATCCCCCATCCACTTCCTGGCCATCAAACCCAGCTTTATATAAAAACAACTCAAACTGCTTCTAGAAGTGTTTGTTTTCATTTGAGTCCAAAAGGATACTCATAGAATTCCAAAACTGAAGGAGACCTTAAGAATGTCTCTTTTTACACTTTTGTAACTGAATTGGGACATAACAGAAATCCCTATGATTGAGTGTGAGACTAATCTTCAAATTCATACCAAAATATAGTAGTATAAACTCTCTCGGGCAGTTTGACACCACTTTAACTGCCATGGCTCCATCCTAAAGAATCCTGGGATTTGTAGTTTTGTGAGGCCCCAGCACACTTTGGCAAACAAGGCTAAACATCTTGTGAAACTATAAATCCCAGGATTCTTTAGGGTGGCGCCATGGCAGTTAAAGTGGTGTCAAACTGCATTATTTCTACAATGTAGCTGCACCCATAGAGGTAATCTAGGGATTTACAAGTTATCAATAGTATCTTAAATTGAATTTTGATTGCTAGGTGAAGTGAATGTAAGCTGGTGTGACTATTTGGTGCTCTAAAAACCCACCCTATCAGAAGGCAGGATACAGTGTTTTGTGCCAAGAGATGTTTCCAAAGTGTTGTCCACATATAAAGTGGATTAATGTGCTGGAGCTGTGTGCAAAGTTTTGATACCATTCCCATCCACTGCATACCATACCCTGCAATATCCATTCTACATCATTGAACATGATAGGTTCCCCCACATAGTTAAATGATTTTGGTGCTACAAAATGCCACTGTGAATGTGAAAAAAATCCATTAAACTTCAGTGTGGATCTTTATGCCTTATGAACTCATCACCTGTAAAAAGCAATTGTATATCAGGTCCTTAACCTTCCTTGGAAAGTAAAGGAGATAAAAAAAAATAAGTGTACTGAAATGACAGGGGAAGTTTTGTGCTTGTGTGCAAATGTATGAAAAAGAGAAAATGATGGCTCTTACAGCATGCTGAGAATCTTGCTAATATAGTATTTTAGACTTGCCCACCATGAACAGTTTGCACAAAGTAATGAACTGTGCATATCCCTTCTTCTGGGGAAGAAAAGCATTCACATCCAGTTATCTGTCTGCTACCTCCAGTACAGCAGATTGGTGCTCTGAGCCTGTTAAATTAAGGTGTGGGTAAGGAATACTTGAACTCAATTGGAGTAATCTGTTCTGTCTTTTTAACAGGAACTGGCTCTCCTAGAGGTATCTGTTGGCTAGTTTGATATGGGTCCAAAAGATGAGGCGCACCAATAATAATAATAATTATTATTATTATTATTACCCCGCCCCTCTGTTAAAAACAATTGGGGTGGCTTACAACAGTTAAAATGCAGCAATACAGACTAAAACCTCTAAGCCCCAACAACCCCCACCCTTCCCCCTAAAAAGATATTAAACTTGCATCAAATTAAAATCCACCTAAACTTAAAAGTCACATAAAATAAACAAATACAAAAATCAACAGCCAGCAAGTCAGGGTAAAGGACTAAAAGAGGCCAGGAGACGCAGCTCCTGAAGCCAGGATCTAATTAGGAAAAGCTACTTAAACTCGTTATCTGATGGATCTCGTCTGGCAGGCCATTCCATAATTTGGGGGCGATTACCAAAAAGGCCCTCTAGGAGGTTGCAGACAGCCTAGATTTTTGTGGCTGAAGCAAATTCCTCCCAGAGGACCGGAGTGCACGGGGAGGATTGTATGCACCAATGGGTCCAGGTGCTACCTTTTCTCTACTTACCCACCCACCACCTAGCAACTAAATTGAAAGGTGATTCTGCTTTGAAGCCCTGATCATTTTATGGAAATACAAATTCAGGAGTGAACAACAGTCTTCTCTGAGACCCATCATTTTCTAGATAAAGAGTCTTTTGTCATTTCTTCTCTGGAATGTCTGTCTTATACAATCCTTCATTGAAATAGGCAGCATTTGTTTTGCTCTAGGCAGTTTTGTGGACAGGAACAGGCAATTTTTGCTCTGAAGGAGATGCAGAACAAGCCCCCATATCTAATCATTTCCCCCCACTGGATTTTCCATTCTGCACAGAACATATTCTGTCTATCATATTGCTATAGTTGTCCATGCCCATTAATTGCTTGCTCATAAACAAGCAGGTAAACAACTATGGTATGATTCCTGGTCCTCTGGAATTCAGTGAACTAGATTTTCTTCCTGTTAAGCATCTTCTAACACAGACCACATGCTATGCTGATTTTTTAAAAAATCAGTGCACACATAGAAACTAAATAAGTAATTAAGATTCCTTTCTGAAATATGGAATATAATTTGTTTGAGACCCTGGTATTTTTTTAAAAAGCAATCTAGGCACTGGTGCATATAAATGGGTTTAGCCCCTGCTTGTGCCTTATCAATGGTGCCTCAACAATATACAAGCTGTAGTTTGGATTGTAGAAGTTGGAGATGGATGGAAACTGAAAAAGCTGTCAAGATGGATCTTTTCCGGCAGGCCTTTCCTGAATAACTATCCCGGCCCAAGACTCAGCTGTCCTTTCTGAGCTGCAATCAGATTTTTTTAACTATTGTATGTTTTAATTTTTTTCTTTCTAATTTATATATTTTTAATTACTGTATGTTTTAATCTTTTATAATTTAATATTATTTTAAGGGGTGGGTGGGCTAGGGTACTGTGTCTATGGAGTTTTTATATTGTAAGCCGCCCCAATTGTGTTGCAGAGGGGCGGGATAGAAATAAAATTTTATTATTATTATATTATTATAGTGGGTGGCTGCTGATTAGAAACATTTTTAAAATGTCTCTCCATTGATCTTCTACCCCTTTGATTTGGAATCACATCTAGGAGCTGAGAGGGATAGGAGGGATTGGTGGTATGACTGAGGAAAAAATTCCATTTTTCTCTTTTTTTTATTAAGAGTCAGGGGGAGCAGAAGGGAGGAAGCAACTGTGGAATCTAGAGGGAAATTAGTATTTTGGATAAGAAAATAAAGTGATATATTGCTTTTGGGAAAGACATGATTCATGTTTGAAAGAATGACTCTGAATGGAAAATAATTGTGGGAGAAATTAATTCTTAAGAGGAAAATAATCTGAGTGTTTGTGTAGGATGCATTTGTAAAGAAGAAATACTCTCAGTGCATGCAGGCAGACAATAGTAATGACTTCACAGTAATGGCAATGGTTTAAGGACTGTGTCATAGGGATGGTGGGGATCTTTTAGACCATCTTGTGCAACACTCTGCTGAATCAAGTCGAATTCCCAACTAGTCCTTACAGCTCCTTACAGCTGGTGCCTCTGTTTGCCTTTGGCACAATGTTGTCACTTAGGAGTTACTCACTAGTTGCCCTATTACTATAGGTGAATAGAAAATACCCATAGGGTACCAGGTGAAACTGGAGCATGGGGAAGTTACTCTTTTGAACCACAATTCCCAAAATTGCCTTCTATGTGCACAGCCAGTGGTTGGAGGGTTCTGGAATTTTTTTCTCAAAAGGCAATATTTTGAAGTTCAAAGTCCCTGATTTTATGCTAATTGCTCAGAATTTGTCTAGCCTAGGCCTAAACAAAGTGGTGCTCTCCAGATGTTCTGGATGACAATCCCCACAATCCTTAATCATTGCCCATAGATTTATGGCAGTTTAACAACATGTGGACATCAGGTTGCCTATGCCTGGTCTATCCTTAAAAGAAAAATAAATACCATGCACATGGTCAGTTCAGTTGAACTCTCAGCAATTACTGGGCTGGAATTTTAACATCAGAAGTATCTACAGTATTTGTTTTGAAAGTGTTCTGCTATTTTCCCCCACAGATGAAGACCTACTAAATTAAGATAATGGCCAAGGTAAGATGCTTGTCTTCCTTCTATACATCTGATTTTTCTTTCTCAGAGGAGCAACTGTATCCTTCTGCTGACCTCTTCTTTACCCTAAGGCTGTCATGGGGAAAGTAATTAAAGTGAAGTGAAGGTTAATTAGCAGTTTGCTTTACTGCACCTGCCTTAAGAGAAAATATCCTGGAAGCTGCTTTTGTACTACATCTTCACGGGTCCATGAAAAAAGTGAATACTCTTCCTTTTTGAGTAACAAGGCACTTAAAAATACTCAAGAAGGGTTTATCACCAGGGGTGGAAGAAATGAGGGAATTGCCCCTGAATAATAATTCTGTGCCTCCTTTGAAATTTTCCTTCAGTCTCCAAATTTCTAGCATTGAAGCAACTTAAAACTTCACTTTAGCATTTAAAAATAACAATTTTAGGCATCCAAAGAAAAGGGGAGGAAAAGTTAACAAGGAAATGTGAACACAGCAAATATAAAACATCCAGGTATAAATTATTTTAATTACCTAACGGTGATGCTAGAAATTTGGAGACTGAAGGGAAATCTCTTTTTTTGGGGGGGAGAATTCTTATTTGGGGGGCAATGCCTTCACTTTGCACACACACCCAGTAGCTACAACTGCCAGAGACCAGCATTAATTCACATGCTTGTGAGTTGAACCTGAGTTCTAGCAAACTTTGGATTAAATTAAAGGGCAAGAGGTAGAGTGATCCGATCAAAAGGCGACAGGGCTTCTCTTGAACCTTTTAATAGTTTTATAAAAGAGGAGATTTCATTGAAAGTACCTATTCTTGCAAACCAGGATCTTGCAACTGTGATTTGGCACAGGTAGGCAAAGTCTGAACCTGGTGCAACATGCAGCCTTTTAATAAGGCTGTTTCTGTGGTCCTCCACCACTCCCAAGGAGATTTTCAGACAGCCCCCTTGCTAGCATCCCTGTCCTGTAACCCCCCAACCCGCCCCACTCCCATCCCTGTAACGCTTAAATAAAAAAATATTCAGACACTTACCTTATCTCGATATAGAAACTGCTCCCTCCCCCTCGGCTGCCCGGAAGTGAATGCAGCTATCGTAAAGCTGCATTCACATCCCGTAAAGCAAATCCCGCTCATTCTCGCGAGAGAACAACCACACAGGAAATTTCAAAATACAGTAAAAGGCAAAATAAAAGTTTTTGTAAAAACCCAAGCCCCAAAACAGACTTTTAAAATTACAAGTAACCCAGGGAGGGCGGCGGAAGGGTGTCACTTACCTGGCTGTCCTGATCGCACCCGGAAGTGTCCATCGTCATCCCGGGAGCAGAACATTCCATTGTTCCGTCGTCATCCTGGGAGCAGAACGGGGCTCCTGATCACTTGCCCGTCATTCCGTTATAACGGAATGGGCTTCTTATTCATGGATTTTCCTGTGAATAAGAGGAAGCAGGGGAGGAACAAGAGCAGAACAGAACCATCCCAAGACAGGGACAACATTGTCTAAAAGGTAAGCCTTTTAGCGATCTCCTATCATCCCTGTCCTGGGATATTTTCAGTGTGTGATAATCTCCCAAGTCTCTGAACCCAATTTTTTGCCATTAAAAAAAGGATTAATCACCCCTTCAGGATTTTAAAAACACTGCGGTGTCCTATTTTTTCAAAACCAGAAGTGGATTTCTAACCACTTCCATTAGTTTATTTGTTGGCATTTTGGGTGGCTTATGCAGCTCCCAGGGTTTCTTGGGGGCAGAAAACTGGCCGTTAGACCACCATAGTTTCCCATCCTTTTATTCAGCATGATATTTGAAATCAGCCACCCACATTCTCGTGCAGTCTCGAAGCATTCCAAAAGTTTGGTAAAGCAGACTTTCCTTTCCAAAATTTGTGACATTTGTTCTGTGAATTAGGATCTCTCTCTCTCTCTCTCTCATATAATTCTTGAACTGGGGATTCTCCAAATCATGCAACACATTATAAATGGAATTCATTATCATAGGATATGTTGATGGTTTTAGATGCTTGTTTTAACTGGCCAGATCCATACATGGCATAAAATACGGTAGGGCTGGAGGACCTGTGGCCTTTCCAAATGTTGTTGAACTGCAACTTATTACTGCTTACACATTCTATAAAACTGAAGTTGAAGGTCAATAGGTTAACAGCTTGTTCACATCATGTTAAACTATGGTTAGTGAATCTGGCCACCATATAAGTGTAATTAATTATCTGATTAACTGAGCAAATAAATGCACATGTTGATAAGAATAGTTCTAAAGCAAGAAGCATATTTATGTGTTTTTTGACCAGGTGTCACACATAGAAGAGTTGATCTTAGAAGAAGCATTCTTGAGTTGCTGTATCTTTAAGACTGTGTTTGCTATCTGCTGTTTTTGTAAGTACTTATATTAAAAATTGTTGTCATTTTTTAACCTTTAAGCAAACTGTTGAATCTTCCAGAGGATATCAGGTCAAGAATACATATTGTCCTGCTACATAAAATCTACAGACACTCTGCCTTAAGCATTTTAAGATAATATAACCATTGTTAACACTCTGCCAGAAAGAGAGATGTGTTCTACTCAGGGACCTTCTGCACTGTTTGAACAAGAGACAGTGAAAAAGAATGAAATCCCTGCAATTTCCCTAAAGGAAACCAGACAGCATGCACCTTGTGTATGGCATAATGAAGGTAATAGTTACCATAATGTGTCATTTTCTCCACAAGCTTAAATGCCTCCTACTGAGACTTCCTGAATATATTTTCCTGAGATATCTCCCATTTTAAATTCATTATCCTACCTCCACTTTTCTTTCTGTCTCTCTCTTTCTGGCACTTTCCCCTCCCCACATAGGAGGGCTGGATGGCTCAGATGAGATACACCTATTGCCTCTGCCTGATGGAAATCTGAGGGAGGGATGGGATTTTGAGGGCAAACTTCATTACAGAAGTTGCTTCTCTTTTTATTGGTGCAGTGTGTAGCTTGCAGTCTTCCAGAGAGGACCTTGCTACACATTCCCAATGTTACTGAAGTATCACACTTCCTCCATGCTTTGCTGAAGATGCTCACACATGTACACACATATTAAAGCGGCAGTGGTATCCTTATAGAAACAGTGACAAGCCACAACACCTTTTCTAAACCTCAGTCCTTCTGCCACAAATCCCAACAACTTCTCCTACACAGCCAGTCAGCATCATAGCAACTTTTACTGCTGCCGTTTTTCTCCATTCGTGCACATTCTAGGTTTAAATGGGTAGTGGGAGCTGTTAAATATTACCACTACACCATGTTTGGCCCTTCATAGCAGCCCTGTTTAGTCATTTCTTGGTACAGTAATAAGTGAGCAAAGCAGCTTGTGTGCCACAGTTCATTCTGTGGTTCAGGCAACTTGCTTCAGAACAACTGATCTTAAAGCGTATGTGAACAATGCACGACCAATAAAGTTCATGTGTGCTCCCTTTTTGGTGGACCCCAGAGCCCATCACCCCCCTCCAGATGTCATTAGACTGCATCTCCAGCACTTTTTGCAACCGGACTTGTTTATCTCGGATTGGCCTTTTTAGTCATCAGCGCGCTTGCAGAAGGCGCGGGATGAGTCCTTCCTGAATCTTCGTTTGCGAAGAAAAGCCAGAGAGAGAGAGAGAGCATCTCCAGCATTCCTCATCACTGACTATGCCAGCTACGACTGGTGAGAATTACACTCCAGCAAGATCTGGTGAGCTGCATTTTGCCCAAGCATGCTGTAAGTGGACATTCAGGACCATCTGGTTTCTGCAGGTTAGGGGATGCCAGCCTGTGGTGTGTCTGAGGGTGGGAAATTGTCCCCTGAACTGTCCAAAGTTGCCTACTCCCTGACTTAAGACTTTTAGTGGTGTGCAGAGAACCTGACAAATTAATGTAGTGAAAGGCTTCACACAAACAACACAAGCAACTTAGCATATGATAGCATGTGCCATATGGTGTGATTAAGGTAGCCATCAACATGGCTACTTTAACTTATGAAACTTCCATAGACAGATGAATATGTTCATTATGAATTAATGTACAGCAGGTGTTTTATAAATTTATAACAATGCACAATTAACAAAGAAATAATTTTGACCGGCCACCTATACTGAAGAGCAGAACTCCTACATATTTTTTTTCAATAGGGCTTTTGCTTGGAATAATAATACCAGTAGGAACCATTTAGGCCTAAATTAAATTTCCATGCAAGTTTTGTAGAGCAGATATGGAGCCCCACTGTATCTATCCCATCCTTCATACAGATTGTTGGGGGGGGAGGGCTTTTTCTCCACATAAATCTCCACATTTAATTAATTAATACCCTGCATTTCTCCCTATATGGTTCATCTATGTGTTCCTCTATAGGGGAAACTGTATAATTTTATATCAGAGGAGTAAAAAATAGTCAGTTGCTCACACAACCACAGCTTTCTGTATTATACTGACATGAGTTTATTTATCTGTAAGTTTATACATCTCTGGGACTAGTGTTTGAATCCCAGAGAGAATAAAACTTGTTAAATCCACTATTAAAATGAAATCAAAATTGTTTATTAAGCCATATGGAAACTACTTATAGCAAGGAAGAAGATTTTCCAGCCCTAGGGTCTAATTCAGCTAGAGGGGATTCTCCCGTTACCCTGCAGTTTCTTCTGCTCTTATCTCTGATCAGTGATTAGAGACCAGAGACAATGATCTGTTTAAAGCCTTTAGAAGCTTAAGGGTCCTGGTTTGCAGTCTTGGAAAGTTTAGCATGGGACAGATGCTCTTGTTTGCAGTCTGGAAAAGTTTGCATGCCTGAAAGCTTTTGCACTAGAATAGAGCATAATGATAAGATTTACATCTGGCTTCAACTGTTTGCTTTGATTATACCCAATGTCCTTAGCCTCATTCACTGCTGGGATGTACCTCCTTAAGACACTAACCAAACTAGAATTTAGTCAATGGCTGAAAAGCGTTTCCCCACGTGGCAGTATATTATAAGAAGAACACATAAACCAGAAGATAAAATCCTATAGTGTCCCATCTAATATGATCACTGAAGCTGTTTTTTAAAATAGTGTTTTAACCATTATTAACCCAAATTGGTTTATAAGTTGGAAGCATTTGTCTTTGTCCTGTGTTTTTATATAATATACCTAACTTCTTACTCCATATTTCATATTTTTTAGTAATTATCTGTATGGTTTTAAGATATTGTTCCAAAATCTTCCTTTTGAAAATGTTGTTCCAATATTTTAAGAAAATTGCCATTAAAAATGTAGCATCCTTCCAAAAAAGAAATGGGTAAACTATAGTCTTACACAGTTAATCAGATGCAATCCCACTGAACAAACCTCTGGGGCTTACTTCTGAGTTAAGATACATAGAATCATAGACTTGTGACCCCCTTCAAAGACTTAAACAGGGCTTTCATACTGCCCCTTAACCATCTTTTTTCCAGGCTAAACATACCCAGCTCCCTAAGTCTCTCCTCATAATGCATGGTTTCCAGACCTTTCACCATTTTAGTCGCCCTCCTCTGGACACGCTCCAATTTGTCAATATCCTTTTTGAATTGTGGTGCCCAGAACTGTACAAAGGATTCTAGGTGAGGCCTGACCAAGGCAGAATAGAGTGGCACTATGACTTCCCTTGATCTAGACACAATACTTCTATTGATGCAGCCCAAAATCGCATTGGCCTTTTTAGCTACCACATCACACTGTTGACTCATGTTCAACTTGTGGTCTACTAGGACTCCTAGATCCCTTTCGCACATAGTCTCATTCAGCCAGGTCTCCCCCATCCTGTATCTATGCATTTTGTTTGTCCCCGCTAAGTGCAGTACCTTACATTTCTCCGTATTGAATTTCATTTTATTAGCTTTGGCCCAGCACTCCAGTCTATCCAGATCATTTTTTCCTGGCCTCTAGTTTTAGCTTGTAAAGCATAGAGAGCAATTCTAATCCCTTTGATGGCCATTTGAGAATGGCAGGCTACAGCAAGGACAGAATCCATTGTGTGTGTGTGTGGAGGGGCATATTAGACCTACCAGAAACCTCCATAGCCATTATGGTAGGGGGTTGGATTAAATGCCCCTTCCAGTCCTTTCCAGCTCTAAAATTCTATGAAATGTAGCACTGAAAGTACATCCCCAGATGAGTTTTTCCATGGATAAGATGGAGGCAGATTTAGATTCACTGACTCAAATACCTCATCATGTTTCTGATGAGACGGGGGGGGGGGGAGAGACTGGGCCTAACTAACATCCTGCCCAATTATTCTCAACGGGATAGAAATTCTGCCTTGTGAAAAGTGGGTGAGCCCCTGCCCTGCTTGATGTGAGTTTGCCAGCCTTTATATATGGCAGGCCATCTGTCACTTTGTGCACATGCCAGTACATGTGCACACACATGGACAGAGCCCCAGTTAGGACTGCCTTAGTGTTTGATTATCAACTCATTAATGCATAATAATATTTACAGGATTATTTTAAGGACATTCAGTGATGTTAATAACACCGGTAAACATGTATTGCTTTATTAATGCTAAGAAGTACAAATAAGTTATTTATGACAATTTCATCAGCATGGATGCCCTCCTAAAGAGTTTTGATTAAAATTTAATTAACTATCCACTTGGGTGATTTGACCAAATAGTGTGTTCTGTCTCCTCATTGCCCTTTATTATATTCATCCTGCTGTTTGCTTGCAAATCCCCTTATAGGCAATAATGGTGTTGATGCACATTATTGATATAATGTCAGACCAGATCATCAGCTTTGCAAACACACCCACACTTTCCCCAATCATCTGAAATTAAAAAAGAAATGTACATTTACTGTTCATACAGATATGTGTTCTACTGCTGGTTTAAGTGCCAAGCAAAGAACAGGCACTGGAGCACAAAAGATTTCTTTATCTTTATGCTATGTAGTCTTTCTGGACTAATGTAACTATTTTGCATTATTAAACACGCACACAAGAAGGGAGATAGTTTAGGAAGGTTCCCAGAATGCTGAGTAAATCTGTATCATCCAAAAAGACTGGACTATAAAAAGACAAGATGAAGAAAAAAATCACTGAGTTATGACAAGTGAAATGAGTTTTTGTACCAGAAATAAGCAGTCAGGAAGGTACCCTAGGCCCAATCCAGCCAAAGTTAAGCTCAGTGAATTCTACTGATTTCAGTGAGAAAAATTTACAAAAGGTGAACTGGACAACTGTTTAAATCTCTGAATAAAATAAATTGTTACTTGCTTAAATAAATATAGGTGCCTCTTGCTCCCTTATGCTACTGCAACTGTATTTTCTTCAATCGCCTTTGATTTCTCTTAGTTCACTTGCAAACCTTGATCCTTGATTTGCTGTTGTCTAATGAAGGACGTAAACTTAATTGCCATCATCTCTGGTCCAGGTGCCTTTTACCTCTAAGTGTGATGTACCACCCAGCACCCTGAGCTACTAACAATGGTAAATGGAAAGCAATGCATCACAGAAGCATGGATTGCTGTCTTCTTGGGATCAGCTCCCAAAGAGTCAGCCATGTTAGTCTGTTGCAGCAGAAACAACAATCATGTGGCCCTCTAAAATGGGGTTTGTAAGTCTGTGGTCCACCCTCCAAGGTGTTGTGACTCCAGTTCCCATCAGGTATATAACCATCTTGTTTAAAGCAAGGTTCTTCAACATCCAGAGGGCTTAACACTCCCCTTCCCTGTCTTAAAGACTAACAGATTATTTATACCTATGATATAATACATTACAATAGTTAAGAATTTTATAAATGTTCAAATGTTACTGAGTTGGAGGTGGACCTATATACATGGAGACATAAGAAATTTAATTTTGACAGAGGAAAAAATGCAAACCGTATATATACAGTTCCTGCAACAATTATAAAGTGTGCAGGAGAGTTAAGTAAAATAACAGCTGATCTACAACTTAGTATGGTCTGTAATAACCAAGGATGGTTCTCCTGGGCCTTAGATGAGAATTTTTCTTCTGTACTACATTTTTCAAGATTTCTTAAATGGATAGGACAACTAAACCTGAAAGCAGCTATATCCAAAGCATGTAATCTATCGATTCTACAATTTTTGCTTTTATTAACTGCCATCACTATCACTATCCAACTTTCACAATCATACACAGAAATGGGAAATATGATGGCATGGACCAAGTACTAGTCTTCTTGTTTCTTGTTTCGGCCTTTTGGCTAAGATGAAGTGTAGCGTAGTATCTCCATTCCAATTAATGACCGAGTCAAGGTATGGAAAATCTTGAACTATTTCAATGTCATCATCATCTGCTTCAAAGTTATGTAAATCAGCTGTGTTTGTTATTTTAAGGTTTAACTATAAACTTGCTTTTGCCCTTTCTTCCTTGACTTCCTTTAGTAATCCTTCCAAGTCTTTAGAGACTTTTGCATATTATCAGCTCTCTGGTAATTAGGCTGTTTGATTGATATGAGTACAAAGAGTCATCAATAAAGGTGACCGCCATGTAATGTTCACTTTTAAAAGTTCGGGCTTGATTAAGTTTGCCCAAGGGCTTTGCCAGATCTCATTGTAGAAATTAAGAATTTAGCTTCATGTTGAGTTACAGGGGCCCAGTTTGGGGCAATCAAGGTTTTCAGAGGCAGTGCATACTTCTCTCGATGTCCCAGTATTGTACTCTTCACAGTCTCTAAACAAGGTAGAAAAATAGGCTTCCCATATGTGTGCTGGTATATTACATTGGGTGATCCCTCAAGGTTGCCTAACATACCTGTGACAATGGCCCAAAACTGTTTAGCATTTCTTTGTATGGAGGAAACTAACAGTACTGACCATTGCCTATATGTTATTTCCTTTTTTTTCTTTGCTATCAAACTTTTGTAATGTTTTCTTGGTAATAAAATAGATTTTAGGCAGGTTTCAGCAATTGTCCTTCCTATATTTAAGGTATAATTTCCTCAAGTGATCTTTTGCCTCCAAACATTCTTTATTCAAATCTGTTGCTGTCCTCTTGTGCCTATAAATCCCAGAGATCTTTTCCATGCTCCTCATTGTCTTAGTTAACACTATGAGAAGCAATGAATAATTTTCCAAGGCAACATAGTATCTGTGTCTCTACTTTTAAGCACCCCAGACATCAATGAGTTTAATAGTGTTGAGCCCTTACTACTCATATTATCTGGCCATCTCAACTTTTTCTGACTTATAACCACTGCTGAGTTGCCAAACTGTTGTTGAGGTCTTAGGTGAATATCAATGGGAATTCCCAGACTAAGGACTTTTTCAGACGATACTTACCATGCAAGGAGGTCTCGGGAGAGGCACAGTGCTCTCGTGCAGCAGGGTGTCCTTTTTGGACACTGCTGTCCCTTTCCAAAATCATCGGTGTCACTTCCGTGAAGGATTGGAAGTGGCTACACCATATTTTAATCATGGAAGTTGCCCGTGAGTAAAAAAATGGCCAAATATGAAAAAGTCCTAAGGGAGATGGGTAAATGATCACTCTCAGTTTTATCTGCTACAGGAAATTTTTATACATTTATAGATGAAATTAGAAACTAAAGCATAATCTATTGTACTGCTCCCTTTTTCTGATATATATGTATATTCTCCATGTTGTTCAAACTTTGGGTCCCCATTAATTATTCTTAGTGTTGCGTTTTGATTTTGGTGTTTTTCAGGACTGGTAGCCAAACTTTGTTTACTTTAAGGGTTTCTTTTTTCCTGTTGAAGTTGTCCAGGTGTTTGTGGATTTCAATAGCTTCTCTATGCATTCTGACATGATAGTTGTTGGCCTGGTCCAGAATGTTGGTGTTTTTAAATAACATTTTCTGTTCATCAAAATCAAAACTCAACAGATGCAAATGAACTTCACCCAGGGACAGGGTGCTTCCCAGAAGACAATGGACCATGAGCTAATTAGACACTAATCCTCCTCACATATCCTCCCACCCTAAGAACTGAACATCTAACAACTGAATACATAAATTTACCGTACATGCTAATCCTCTTTAACAGGGACTCACAGTATATAAATCCCACACACCCACATGTCACCATTCTCTGAAGATACCAGCTGCAGATGAAGGCAAAATGTCAGGAATAAACTCTTCCAAAACACGGCCTCACAGCCTGGAAAAAAAACCATGGAAAACCTATGGATGCCAGCCACGAAAGCCTTCTACTTCACATATGACTCCATTATTCCTAAGGCACCCCTTTTTTAGTACATGATAATCATTCCTGGTAGTATAACCCATGTCTACCGCCTTATTAAGTTCACCCACTACATGACATACCTCTGGTTCTATGCTACAGTTTGTTATAATCAAATCATCAATGCCATGTGTTGCTTTCTGCCCCTGAGATAACCTTTTAGATATTTGTTCATTATCTGATTTATCTGTTACCGAAGTCATCTGCATGTCAGTAAGTTTTGTCTTTCCTAGTTCACCCTTTCCCTGTATATTAAGTAAATAATATAGGACTTAACTTTCCTAATAATAATAACTTAAGATAGACTTAAGTTAATAATAATAATAACTTAAGATAAGTTAATAATAATAATAATAATAACTTAAGATAGACTTAACTTTCCTAATAATAATAACTTAGGAAAGTTAAGTCTATCCATGATTTCAATTTCTAGTAATGGTGGCAGAGTCTGGAAAGATTATAACAAGGGGAGTTAATTAATGGGATGGGAGGGACACTGTTATATAAAAAACAGGAAATTAACATGCCCTTATTTAAAAGTCTGCTCCTAAGAGATTACACTTTTTTTTTTTTGCAATATACTTATCTGTAAAAGTATAATTATAAAACAAGTACTCCATCTGAAGAATTTCTGAGGGGGTGAGAATCCCATCAGCCACAGAACCCAGGGTACATACAATGTGATTTCTTTGTGTGGCTTAAGATAACACACCCCCAGATTTAGGGTAGTTGGTAATGGCCAGTTTATTTTTAACTTAACTTAAATTCCAGGTCTTACTTTTCCAATTATCCTGGGGGATTGGATGTTGAAGAGCCACACCTTGAGAAGATATCTTCTCCTAATTAAGTAGGCCATTTTTAAGTGCTTTTCCCCAGGGATCTTGGGTGTCAGGTTCTCCACTGCCCACGCAAGAGCAATTGCTTAAGGAGTGATTAGGATGAACATCATGATTCCTGGATATAGACTTCAAGTTCTTCTATCCAGGACTAGGTATTGTTTTATTTACCTTCCCTGGTTTGGCTGTTATCTTTGAGTTCTCTGATGTCTTTGGCTTCTTGTCCAACAGACTGAACAGTTTTTGAAAGTTCATCACTTCCCGTTTCAATGGTAAACTAAAACATTTCCCTGTCCTCTTGATGTTCTTATTTTCCTTTGATACATTAAGGCAATTTTGTTTTCTATGGGAGTTCCTCTTTTTAGCTTCCTTCCTTCCCATGTTGTGTCACGTTGTAACAGTCTCACAAGCCAGCAACTTGAATTCAGATTGAGATTCCTTCCTTTCCAAGGATAAAGTAATAACTGTTAGTAGACCATTGCATTCAGAGAGATAGCACTTAATAGACTGTAAATCCTTGGTCATATCAATATATGTCCAATTAGTTCTGTTAATTGTTCCAAGTTCTTCATGATATTATACCTTGATGTCAGGAAGGGGCAGATTAGTAGTAGAATTGTCTTTGGGGGGATTCAAAATGGTTCCATTTCTCCTGTTGCATAAAGGGATGGGATTTTCATTACTTTCAGCAAAAACAATTTTCTCATCAGGTTAACCCCATCCTTGTTATGTGGATCAAATAGGATCTGTCTATGATCAAAGATTAGTCAAAATGACAGGTCCAGCCTAACACTGTATCAGAGGGCAGTTCAGGCCCTGGATAATTTATTTGACCATTGGAGAGAAATAAGCAGAAATGTCCATTCGTTTTGTTTGCTTTATTTGTGTCTTATTATTATTTATGGGAGATTCCATACGAATGGGTGAAGCACCTAGATTTTTATATCCTTATCTTGTGAGGACCACCATCATTCATAGTAAGGCCACCACACTTATTCTTCAATTTCCAACTGTGTTAATCTGATTGCTTGATTTATTTTATTTGTTTTGTTTACTGTCCTTACATTTTCCTCTATAATTTTGTTTGTTGTCTTCAAATGTCTTCAGTTGTTGGCTTTCTCATTTGCTTTTACTACAACCATTGACTACTTTCTTGTACAAAGAATACGTAATATATAAGGAATATACTACAAATGAGTAAGGCTGGTTTTCAGCTCCCTTTGTAGTTAAACTATAGTAGGAGATTCTTATCATGATTACAGCCAATTGGGAGTAAAGGTTAGTGCAATGAGACAATTGTCTCTTTAATTACTCACAGCTCCTCCCCATTTCTTGCAAGTTGGTGGTAAATATTTATTTTTTAGGTTGCTTATTTTAATCTTCTACTTAGTTTCTGCCCCCTCCTCCTTCTTCTGTCTCCCAGATCTGCCTGAAGATCTGATCTGGTCTGAATAGATGGATACAGCTTTCAGCTCAGTTGTCGCCTCCTCACTGAAAAGCAGCAGCCCATATAAGTTGAGAGATAAACCAGATTCTCTTTATGCTTTCATCATATCCAGAGAATGGGAAAAAACAAAACAAAACTTACCGAACAAGGCCAGCAGTTACAGGGGTTCAGCCAACAGCAGCTAGTTGGAGCAATTAAAACTGATGGGGGTGGGGATTAAGATAAGCCAGGGAGCTCAAACAAAACAATCATATCATCTTCTTGGCCTCTATAAAAACTACTTACATGGTATTCTTGTATCCATAAGAAACCTGATAATGCTATCACCAGTAGTGCCATTTTGACTAACTGCTGTATCAAGCCAGCCATAGGGTGGGCAGAATGAAAGTGTCAAGACCAAATTTATGCACATGCAGCATATATTTCTCTGTTAAAGATACAGAATTTGACTGGTAATAATCTTTGAGAAATCCTGGAGAACAGCAGAGGTCCCAGCAAACTGGAGGAGGGCAAATGTTGTCCCCATCTTTAAAAGGGTGGGGGGGGAGAGGGAGAAGACACAAGTAATTATCACCCAGTAAGCCTAACATCAATACTAGAAAAAATTCTAGAGCAGATCATTAAACAGTCTGTAAGCACTTAGAAAGGAATGCTGTGATCACTAAAATTCAACATGAGTTTTTGAAAAACAAGTTATTCCACACTAATCTTATCTCTTTTTCTGATAGAGTTACGTACTTGGTAGATGAAGGGAATGCTGTGGATGTAGTGGAGCTTGATTTCAGTAAGGCCTTTAACAAAGTCCCCCATTATATTCTTGCAAAAAAAGTTAGTAACCTGTGGGCTAGGCAATGCAACTGTTAGGTGGATTTGTAATTGGTTGACTGACCAAACCCAAAAGGTAGTCACCGATGACCCTTCTTCATCCTGGAGAGATGTGACCAGCAGGGTGCCACAGGGTTTTGTCCTGCCAGAAAGACTGGGAGTATCCCTACACATTCTTCAGGTCTGCCAAGAAATTAGGGAGGACAATGTCTAAATTTGTGTCCTTCTATTTCTTGCCAAGAAATATGAATAGTAGACACTTTTTCTTATCTACACATTTTTAGGTAAATGATCAAAGGGTGACTCTGGGTAGCCATAGTAACCATGACGAAACAATGTTTTTGCAAGTTAGCAAATATATGTGCATAAAAGGACTGGTTCTACAATAGTTTGTGTTCCCTTCACTTGAAGGCACTATATCTGACAGATATATCTTTATATGATAGCTTGAGCATTTTAATATTTTTGACTCATCGTCTTTTGAATTATACCTTGTGATTGTTGTCTATTTTGCAAATTGACTCTTTTTCTATTTTGTAATAAAATCCTGAACCAAGAAACACTGGTTGTCTATTTTACCTGCCTATAGTGAGCTGAGCTGTCAGCTTTTAGGAGTGTGAGCTGACTAGAGGTTCTTTGATGTTGCCCCTCATGAGGTTGTATAATTTTTAACTGGAGCTTCATCAGCATCAAATTCTCAGGTTTCTTTCATTTCAGAATGCATCTTTTCTGTAACATCCACCATTTATATCTACACAAGCCCCATGACAGAGACATAATGTGAACCAATGAGCTTCACAGTATGAACAGTCCACAAGAAGAACACAACTTGGGGCTTTATCACAGCAAATGTAACCTACCAGCCACTTACAGTTGCCTACTGTAGGCTTGACACAGCAATGTACTATTTTTGAGATCTGAGATCGCAAAAAGACAGGAGCTATATCAAATGTTAGGCAGGCTAAAATATATGGCTGGCAGGCAATACCGGGTTTGGTGTTTCAGAAGCTGCATGGGTAATAATTATGGGAAACAATCTAAGACAGCTATTTTATTCTTTATGGGGTGCTGCATCTAACAGCTAACTACAGATGAGTTTAAAAAGCTCCTGCAAGGAGACTTAGCCTTACTGTTGACTCTGCCACTCAGATGTTAGATTTTTTTGTAATGCCAAAGTAATCCCTGAGACCTATGAAAAGCTAGCCATGTAGTAAAAAACCTGCCCAGTAAAGGAAGTTAGAGTATAAATAGTGAACTGAACTGGTGAAGTTCTCTAGACTGGGGCAAACATATTGCTAAATATGTAACTGGACATCACATTATTAGACTGTTGCCTAAAACAAGACAGGCACATTAATCCTTTACAATAATGCCATTATTTATAGAAAAACCATGTCCCTGGGAACAACTATTAAGCTGAATTCAAAATCCACACTGTACAGTCTAGAAATAACAAATTATTTCCCTGTTTCATTGATGGTTCCTGTCTTATAGTTAATACAGTGAATTTTATCATTACAAAAAAAAAAAGTCAGAGAACATCTCTTCTTTATTCTCTAGGGTATTCAAGTTGACATGCACAAAGGTAAAACTTGAATAAGATTAACTGTTGAAAGTACTAGCTTTTAAATACATATAATATAAAACCAGCAAACTAGAATGATTCTTTATGTAGCTGCAGCCCAACTGACTCCCTTTTAAAAAAAATTGTAGCTTCATTGTTTGAAATGAATTGCTCTGTAGTCAAACGTTTTTATGCTTGTAAATATAAGTTTTTGTTCATGCATTATGAGGTCAAGAACAACAGACAAAAAGAAAACAGAAAGAATATAACAAACTATCTCGAATAACAAGAGAGAACTGAAGAACTAATAAATTGGTTCCATCTTTTCTAGACTTCAAGACAGTAGTTACAATGAAAAACACAGATTCCCCTATCACAGTATAAAACATTGCCTAATGCATCCAAACCAGCGTAAAACTAATTCAGTAAATAAGACATATACAGTATTCTACTTGACTTAGCTTTGTAACATTCCCTGGGCTTGAAGTTGATGTTTCAGGACTGTTATCCTGATTCAACAGTACCTCTCTAAATTTTAGTATCTAATTAACATTTCTTTTATCTCAGGTTACTGTGAATTACAGTCCTTCCTAAACTGTGATTAGATGCATTCTGGTTGTTATTTAAAGTATTTTTTTAAGTGTAACCAAGAACGGGGGAACAAAAAAGAAAGAAAGAAAGTACAGAAAGTACACGTATCCACAGAAAGGCTACTGATTCACTTATTTGGTATACTTATATTACAACTTTCTTCCATTCATGGAACCTGCCAGATTCCAGGGTAATCTCCCATCCATTCACTGACCAGAACCAAATTCGATTAATTTCAAGAAGGGGTTGTCAGCCTATAACACAGAGGGAGGGAGCATGGAGGTCCAGGCACCCCAAAAATTCTTGCCCTCTCTTCACTGAACAAGGATGGACTTGCCACTCACCTCACTGGGTTGCACTTGCCTCTATGGATATTTATTTTCTAGAAAAAGGTACATGGGCATGCTTTACCTAATCACCTAGTTTAACTGTGCTGGACACTCTCATCATACTCTGACCAGCTGGACTCAAAATTGCTGGCTGTGCATTCAGGTAGTAGCATCATATGCTGTTACATGATGCTATGGGACCTATAGATGTGTTCACTCATTGTTGCTGTAGTTTAAAAATATTCCATGTCCAGTATAATATATTCCACCCTAATGCCTTGAACATGCCAAGTGTTATCTGATTCAGGAAGCTAAGTAGGCTCAGTGGGGCCTGATTAATATTTGAATGGGAAATTACCAGCAGGCAATACCAAGGATCCCCTGACATAGCTAGGGAAGAATCCAGCCTGAAATCCTGAAGAGCCATTGCTGCCAATCAGAGCCAACGAGACTGGACTAGAGGCACTAGTGAACTGACTCCATATAAGCAGCTTCCTATGGCCCTGTTGTGGATCGGCTAGGTTAACTATGGAAGACTTTGCTTCAAATCTCGACTGAGAGACTTTGGAAAAGACATCCAGCCTACCTTTCTTTATAGGTAATTTCGTGTGTTCCCAAGGCCCTTGTCAAAAACTTGAGCTGCCCAATCAGAGAAGCTCTGGAAAAGATCAAAATTTGGGATGTGAGGGATGATTGCTGTTGTGTGCCTTCAAATAATTTCTGACTTATGGTGACCCTAAGGTGAACCTATCATGGGGTTTTCTTGGCAAGATTTGTTCAGAGGAGGTTTGCCTTCCTCTGAGGCAGAAAGAGTGTGACTTGCCCATGGTTGCCCAGTGGGTTTCTATAGTTAAGCAAGGACTTGAACCCTGGTCTCCCAGAATCCTAGTCTAACACACAAACCACTACATTACACTGGCTTTCAAATTTGGTTAGATGACACAAAGTACGTGTGCTATACAGGCTACTAGGACCCCTTCCATTCTTATCAAGGGGAGTTCTCACCTTCTCTCCTTTCAGACAAGACGTTACTGTACTAATATTTTTTTCAAATTATGCTATTCTATAGCTTTGTTTTGTATTGGGTTAGGTATGTGTGTGGTTGTTCACTTGGTCATCACCGTGTAAAAGTCCACCTTGGCTATGCTATTTGTTCTGGGACTTAAAAGATTCACCTCTCTAAAGAAAACCCCAAGGAATCCCTCACAGGATTCTGGTTCCAGAAAACTTAACAATTCCATCCCTTCTGCTCATTACTCAACACAATGAACACATTCTAAGTGCTTCCTTCATTTCTTTCGAATAAGATAAAACGCAGGAAAAGTTCAACTGCTCCCCAAAGAGTGACAGTCATTGCATTCACAGAGCTGCCAAGTAATAATTGCTGCTTTTATAAAGTGAAGTGCTGAGTGGGTGAGAAAGGGAAACCCTTCTTCAGCATAAGACCCAATAAGCACAGCTGCAGCATTTCTTGCATGATAGTAAATAGGAAAAGAAAACATTTTCCCCAGTCTTTCAGGACCCTCTCCCCTCACTTTTGTTTTAAGAACCTACAGAGAAAAGTCAGCTATTCTTTGGCAAGTCAGTGCATGTGCCTGTACGTACCTATGTATGTATGCACATATGTGTGTGCATGCACGTGTGCACACACATCCACCCACCCATACAGAACAATCCTTGTAGATCAGGGATGAGAATTATGTAGCCTTCCAGATGTGGTTCAACTGGAATTCTCATTGCTCCTCCTCATTGGTTCCTCATGCCTGTTGCAGATAAAGCAATACCACTGAGTGATTTAAGCTACATGGTCTTAATCCTATTTACCTGAAAGTAAGAATCAGTAAAATTCTATAGGACTTACCCCTGAATCTATATGGTAAGGTTTCTATGTGGAAGATACACCCAGGACCATACCAAGACATTTTTCTGCCTGAGACAAAGAAAATGTGGCATCTTTAATTCATGTACAGAATCAGACTGGACACAGGAACATCAACACTAGCAGAGTGGTAATTTACTTTGAAGATAGCAGGTTATTTTAGGAGTGCAAGGTATACAAAGAGCTATATTCCAACACCTTGCCATCCTCCCTGCCCATGTCAATGGCTCATTCTACCTTATGGTACGACTAGCCTGATGGAGCATATATGCAGCAGATTTAAGCTCCAGCTATAGTGCAGCTGTATTAAAAGCTGAAGTGATTTCTAAACCAGATAAGTATCCCATAAATGAGGAGGTGAGCCCTGACCCATTACAGTTGTCCCTTCACATATGCGTATTTCATATTCACGGTTTTATGTATTCATAGTTTGTAGCTACAGCTCAACTAGCTCAAACTCCAATATCCTACCCTCCTCCTCCTCTTCCTGCCAACAGGTATTGGCAGTCCTGTTGGTGGGAGGAGTCTACAATACTGTAGTGTAGTACATACGTTGGGGGCAGGGCTTGATTTATTCACAGTTTTTTCATTTTCATAGTGGTGCTCCACCCCTAACCCCAGCAAATGTGAAGGGACAACTGTATATGCCCTTTCTGAATGAACACAACATAGGAAAAGGGTTCTTATTACTACTTCCTCTGGGTCCAGTTAGCTACCACCTCCCCCCCCCCACTAGCTTTCTTTGGCTAATAAAATGTTGCTGTATGGAAAGCTCCAGTTTACTGTTCTAGGCAGCCAGTGAGTCATACCTTTCTCTAGAATATTCCATCCCATGCTCTCCCATGTAATTTGCCACCCCATCTACCACAACAGGCACCATTCTATGGCCACTGAGCATGCTCTGTCCTCATTGAGCAGCTTTTGAGGGTGTTGTCAACTAAGGATTTCTTTTTCACCTAAAGTGTTTTTTCTATTTCTGCAAATGTTGGCATCCCCCCCCCGCCCCATAATTTCTTCATAGCCGTGGGTTTACTTTACAAAGGAGAGTCCTCTATTTGAAAGGCTGTCCAATCAAGTCCAGTTTCAATATTAAAGAAGGTCCCAGTCCAACAGCCACTGTGAAGTCTTTCCCATCATACTCAGAAATTCCTAGGACCTTTAACATGCAAATAATATGTTCCATAGCTATAGTCATCCCTGAGTAGAGCTTGGAAAAGTTTCTTTTGGTGTGAACGAAAACTCTCAGAATCCCCCTTGAGACCTATATATACCAGATCTCTGTGCTCCTCTTCCCAGAAAAGGAAATATATTTCTTTGGACCTGTACTATCTTCACAGTCCAGAGCAATTTTACAAAATTTTAAAGAACATCTGTGAAATTATACCTTACAGAAAAAAGAAAAAGAAAAAACAATTTGTAGCAGTGGCATGACGGGGGGTACAGACCACACTGGGTGACACCATCAGAGGGGGTGACACCTAAATGACTGTCTATAAATATCTGTGCAGTGTTTCAGCAGAAATTTATCATTTTTTAATAAAAATATCCCTGGCACCAGGTCCAGCAAGGCGGTCCTTCCTTTTTGTTTCTCTCTTGCATGTAGGTTTTTGGTGACCCTCAAAGTCACACACAGATTGCATAGACTAATGGGATTATGAAGGATTCTGTATGGTCTGGTACAGGAAGAGATCCATGGGGGTGACACCAATCCTAGTGATGCTACAGATTTGCAGACACTTATTCAGTGAAAGTACTGGGCCTTAAGCCTTAGTAGTCTACATAGGACAGAATGTAGACACGGATGTAGTTGTTAGAAAAACATATATCATGCTCATCAAAATGGATAGATCACAAAATGAACTCTGGAAGAAGTGAGGCACATATTTTGGATGGCTATTTTTACATCTTTTGTGGCTTGTGTCATAGTATATCTTCTTAGTATTTATTTATTTATTTATTTACTGGATTTATATCCCACCTTTCTCCCAAGATGGGATTCAAGGCATCTTACAATAATTAAAAAATACAATTAAAACATTACAAGATATAAAAGTTACAAAAGAATTAAATTAATAACCATTGTTCAATTATAATAATTAAAAACATTATATTAATAAAAATATAACATTAAAAGCAGCATACCAATTAAAATTCACATTTCAAAAGCATGCATAAATAAAAACATTTTTAACTGCTGAAGAAAAGAGAGCAGGGAGGGGGGCCAACCGGACTTCCTGTGGAAGGAAGTTCCACAGTCTGGGAACAGGCATGGAGAAGGCTGCCTCCTGAGTTCTCACCAACCATGCCTGTGAAGGTGGTGGAACTGAGAGAAAGCCCTCCCCTGCAGATCTTAACACTCGGGCAGGCATGTATAGGGAGATACAGTCTTTCAGATAGTCTGGACCCAAGCCATTTAGGGCATTAAAGGTCAGAATCAGGACTTTGAATTCTGTCCAGAAACAGACAGGTAGCCAATGCAGCTGTTTCAACTGGGGGTGTGTGTACATGTAGCCAGCCCCAGTCAACAGCCTGACCACAGCATTTTGGATCCACTGAAGTTTCCGAACAGTTTCCAAAGTCAGTCCTACATAGAACGTATTACAGTAGTCCAAACAGGCTGTAATCAATGCATGTGTCACCATAGCCAGATCTGACTTTTCAAGGAACAGGCACAGCTGGTGCACTAGTTTTAACTGTGCGAATGCATTCCTGGTCATGGCTGAAACCTGAGCAGCCAGGCTCAGATCCGAGTCCAGGAGCACACCCAAGCTGCGAGCCTGAGATTTCGGGGGGAGTGTGACACCATCCAGCACAGGCTGAATAGTAGTGTGACCTTCTCATGTGCACAAGGTAGGATTTATCCTCTGGTTCACACTTCAGTATACTTAGCTAAGGGCTCATCTACACAAGCCAGGATATGCCAGCTTCCTATCAGTGTATCCTGGCCTCAGATCAGGCCTGTTCCTCCCTTGTTACCACCTGCAAATGGGAGGAAGTCCAGATGGGCACGCTGGACTGTTGCTGCAGCTGCCAGCGGTGGTGCCTCCCTCACTCTCTCTGAAGGCAGGAAGCCAGCCTTCAACATGTGACCAAATCCCACTGCATGGCAGCCTTGGTCGCATGCTGCGGGACTCCTTCCTGCTTCAGAGAAAGTGAGGGAGACTGCTAGCTACAGTCATGGGCTGGCCTGCCAGATGGGTTCCCGTGGTCTCGTGGGGCCCAAATCCGTTCCTTCCTGGTGGTAATGGATTAAAGCAGGTATTTTAATGTAATCGTTTATCAGGCCCTACTCCATCTTCCCCCCATTTTAGCCTCGTATTTGCCCTGAGGATCATTAGGACTGCCCGGGGAAAAAATGGAGCAAAAGCCCTGTATCATCAGGACTGCAGGGCTCTAAGATTGGGGAAAGACAGGTTATATTGCCCATGAGACAAGCCGTAAGTCAAAATAATTTTAAGCCAGTATCAGAAAACAAACTAAAGGAAATATTGTTAAGTCTATATACATATAGCACTCTTGTAGGAATATGATCTCCTACATATACAAGCAGCAATGAAATTTTAAGATCAGGAGCAGCAAGGATCAAGCCTGCCTACAAATCCCATTCTCTTAAATATTCCTTCCCAGTTCCAGTAAAATAGTAGGAGAAAGGCACTTTCCACATGCTGTAAGATAGTATTTTCTTTACAGCTTGAAAACACAGCCAGTCCCAAGCCCTCACACTGAATCAGGTTCTAGGACTCAGCCTTGGCTTACAGCAACTCTGCTCAAAATTAAAACAAACAAACAAAAAAGGATATTATGATTATTGCTTTCCTGAAAAGAAAGCAAGCTGTGTGGGGTAGTTTTTTGTAACTGATTTCTGCTACTGTGCCTTTAAACAGCAGCCTGATGTGCTGAAATACAGGATCATGAGTTCGTCATTATTAATGTGTTTATTACAATAGTATCATACTTGGTCTTCAAAAGTTACTTTTTAAAAGTAACTACTTACAGTTCTGGTTCCAAGGACCAAAAAATACTTTGTTAGACTTCTAATTTTTTTAGAAAAGTAACTCACTGGTTTCTAGTTTGTCAAAACTAGCTGAACATTTACTTTTTAAAAACATATGAATGTTGCAAGCCACTAGCCTATGGAAGAAAGCATACTTTTCTCCCATCTACTTTGATGTCACCTCAACATATACAGCACAGCCTGAGGCAGCAGCATACACCTGCCTTTGAACCATGTGATGTTCTTTATCCACTATGGTTGTATCTGCACTGCAGAAATAATCCAGTTTGATACTGATTTAAGTGCCATGGCTCAATGCTATGGAATCCTGGGATTTGTAGTTTCTTGTGGCACCTGAGCTCTCTCTGACAGATAAGGCTAAATATCTCACAAAACTACAAATCCAAGAATTCCATAGCATTGAGCCATGGCAGTTAAAGTGGTATTAAACTGTTGATTTCTGCAGTGCAGAAGCAGCCTACATATCTGTAATTATAAATGTAACTAAAACAGTTAGACCACAAAAGGAACAAAGTTGTCCCTCACCAAGTTGCAATTTTAATGTACTGTACTGTAAATTAGTTGTACCTTTGTTACTGGAAAATAAATTAATTGAAAGTAAATATCTGTTTATAAATATTTCTTTCCAAGTTCTGGCTCCTATCTATCCTCTAAGGAGTTAAGAGCTACATGATTCTATCGTTCCTCTTCCTGCACTCCATTTTATTTAGCCTCATAACAATTCTGTGAGGAAGTCTGAGCTAAGAGAAAGTGATCATGTGGTCCAAGATCATGTGGGAAGTTGCATAACTGAGTGGGGATAAGGGCTCATGCTTTTCAGTTCAATACTCTAACCACCATACACTAGGAAAGCATAATTTGCTAAATTTCTATATGCTTAGTTTCAAAGGACACTGGAGAGGATTCATAAACAAAGAAAAAACTCTAGAGTTATATAACTGCTCATCTGAATTATCTCTCACTTCTGTTATGTCAAAGATTAATTAATGTATAATCAAGAAAATGCTGTTGCCCTTCAGAATCCCGTTATATTTTCAAATGAATACCTATGGTCAGCTCATTGCAGAGGTGCAACACAGAAGCTAGCAACTAGGAATATGTACGAGTGAGAATGAAACACTAAAGAGTAAGCAAGGGGATCTTGTAGCACCTTTGAGACTGAGAGAAAGAAATTGTACCGTAAGCTTTCATAGGCTTGGTCTACTTCCTCAGAAAGTATATGCATGATTCCAAAACTACAAAATTGGGCTGAAACTAATAAAATGAGATAAATGCAAAACTCCATGGTTAGGCCACAAAAACCAAATGCACAGGTGCAGAGCAAGGAATGTTTAGTTTAGCAGTAGTACATGCTAAAAGCATTTTGGGATTATAGTTGACCCTAAATTGAACATGACCCAGCAGTGTGGTGCTGCATCAAAGAAGGCAAACAACATTTTAGCCTGCATTAATAGAAGCATAGTTTCCAAGTCAAGGGAAGTAATAGTTCCACTGTATTCTGTGCTAGTCAGGCTTCATGTGTAGTACAGCTTTCAGTTCTGGTTGCCTCATTTTAAAAAGGATATAGACAAATTGGAACAGGTTTAGAGAAGGGCAACAGGAGTGAGAAGAGGGATGGAGAACAAACACATGAGGAAAGTTTGAGGCAGGTGGGAATGCACAGCTTTGTGAAGACTGAGGGAGGGGTGACATGATTGGACTCTTTAAATAATCTAAAGGGCTGTCACTGAGAGGAGGGTTCAGATTTGTTCTCTGCTGCCCTAGAGGGTAGGACCAGATCAAATGGTTTTATTACAGAAGGGCAGATTTTGATTGGACATCAGAAGAAGCGTCTTGAGAATAAGAGCAGTTCGACAGTGGAACTAATCACCTAGAGATGTGGTGGGGTCTTCTTCTCTGGATGCCTTAAAAAGAGGCTGGACAGTTACCTGCTGGGAATGCTCTAGCTGGAGTTCCTGCTTTGAGCAGGGATGTCCTAACTCACTCTCTGGAATCTGAAGAATCAGACACAGAGGAGTCAGATTGCAAGGAGTTTATGGCTCTAGGTAACAGAGGCCTCTCCCAGTCAGCTTTGCTGGGAGCTGAGGCATTTGGGTGGGGGGGAGGACTCTCCAGAAGAACATGGCAGATGCCAAGGATACACCTCCTTACACTGAAGATCACAAAAGAGATAAGGAGAGGCTTTGTAGGTCCCAGCATCTGTTACATAGGAAACACTGAGTCATTAAGCACCCAGTGTCCAGTCCTTGCATTTGACCTTGGACTGGCTACAATTGATGACTCTGTGGCTTGATGTAATGACTTCTGGGCTGGCTGAAAAACCCTGCTCTTGTTCTTCTCTTCATCTTGCCAGATAATCTGCAACTGACTTGGACTGGATTGACTTTAACCTACAGCTCTTTGCTTTACAACCACCTAAACTCTCGAGTCACTTGCTAACAGTAGCACAGGACATGAGGGTTGAACTTGATGGCCTATGGAGGCCCTTCCAACTCTACGATTATGTGATTAAAGGCACAATGTTAAAACAGTTTGAAATGCATTTAAAATATAATTAAAAAGATGAAAACTCAACACATTACATGAAAAGATCATTCTGTCATATGTGTTAAGAGCCAAAGTCTTGCCTAAATAAAAAGGTCTTTGCTGTCCTACATAAAGAGTGGAAGAGTGATGGCAGACTAGCCACTGCAGCGACAGGACAGTGTGCCCGGTCCATTTCTTCCTGGCAGAAATGAATTAAAGCAGGTATTTTAATATAACAGTTTATCGGGTCCTACCCCATCTTTTCCTTGTCTTAGCCCTATATTTGCCCTGGGGGTCATGAGGACTGCCTGGGGGAATAATAGGGCAAAAGCCCTGCATCATCAGGACTGCAGGGCTCTAAGACGGAACAAAACAGGGTATACAGTATTTCCCATGTAGCTACGTCCTAAGACACAGGGCTCACACTTAACACCTAAATTCCACTTTAGAATTCCATTCTGCTGATTTTAATGGAATTTGTCACAAAGTAACAGTGGTTTCACATTTTATGACATATTATCTTGGTCACAGGTACAATGCTATACCTGCAGATAGATACCTCTAAGCACCTAAACAAGCACAAGCAGCAATTTTGCTTATACATATGGGTGTTTAAGGAAAAAAACTTCCTTCAAACTTAAATCATTAGCTACAAGATCTAAGTGTGCTGTGGGACCAAGCAGATGTACTATGCTTGCATCATTGTTGCTTTAAACTTTAAAAGCAATTTTCATTTCTTACTCACCAAGTGTTTATTTTCAACTTATATGAAGTACAAGTTACTGGCAGTATGGCTATGAAAGTGTGAAATATAGTTGACTCATAATTTCTAGTTGCTGGTTTCAAATGTATCCACTTAGCTTAAAAAGAAACAAAAAAATCAGTTCTAATGGCTTAGCACTAGACTTGTTGTCAGATTATTTAAAAGCTCAGGATGGAGCAAAGTCACAAAACATTTATTTTGCCATTTATATCCCGCCTACTAGCTGCCCTCACAGGCATACATTTCAGCAGGGCTTCTATTCTTTTTTCATCCTACTTTGTGCTTTAAAAAGCCATATGAAATTCAGAAATTAAACAGGCGAAACTTTTCTCACTGGTATTGACATGTTAAGAGTTGACAAAAGCAAAGAAGCAGAGCCAAGGGAAAAAAGCTGGAAGTCATACCTTATACTAATTTTTTATTTTAAAAAAGGATTTTAATTATAATAAATTCAACAAGAGCCAGTGTGGTGTAGTGGTTTGAGCACTGTTGGACTAGGACTCTGGAGACCACGATTCAAATCCCCCACTTAGCCATGGAAAACACTGAGTGACCTTAGGCAAGTCACACTCTCTCAGCCTCAGAGGAAAGCAAAGGCAACAACTCTTGCCAAGAAAACCCCATGATAGTTTTGCCTTAGGGTCACCATAATTCAGAAATAACTGAAAGGCACACAACAAGAACAAAACAGTTCAATGAATATATATATATATATATATATGTATGTATTAATATGTAACAATCACATCTGCAGCATAAGATCATTGCTGGAAGAAAAATTCAATGTTATTATGCCAACATGGTAGACAGAACTATCATTTACAATAGGGTTCTATATAAGTCTCTAGTGACACACATATGTGGCTGAGATTACTCCACTGATCATTAGAATCATAGAAACACAGGGCTGGAAGGGACCACAAGAGTCAAAACTAAATATACAATATACACAACTAAAACACTCCTGAAAGATGGCCATCCAACCTCTGCTTAAAGACCTCCAAAGAAGGAGAGTCCACCACCCTCAAAGACAGCCTACTTCACAGTTTAACTGCTTTTGCCATTACAAAGTTCTTTATCATGTTTAGGTAGAATATCTTTTATTGTAATTTGAATCCATTAGTTCATGTTCTAGTCTCTGGAGCAGTGAAATAGCTTGCTTCATCTTCTACAGAACATTGCTTCACATATTTACATACAGGTCTCTTCCCCCCCCCCCCCGCCATGTCCATGGGGAATATGTTCCCAGACTGTAGTATGTGGGGAAATAATCATTGTAATGTAAAAGCAATCTTGTGTACCTCATTCACAATCTAAGATAAGTCTAGGGTTTTTCCCTGCATGCATTTGTTCTCCCAAAATTCCCTTTCTCTTATTTCACTGGGCACTTCCAGCCAACTGGAAGTGCTGGGTCATTCAACACATGACCTAATTTGAATTTTATTGCTTTTGTGTAACTTCTTCTTCTAAGTCTGACTCTCCATGAGGATGGAGCTATATTAGCCATCTTAAGCTTTTTGAAACAATGCCATGATGTTTCACCATGCAGCCTTCTATCGTTGTGGGCTGGTGAGTCTTTCCTACCCTATTCTTAGTCAGTTTAGGAACCTCTTTTTAAGTTTGTTTTAGTATGTAGATTGAGATTGATATAACTTCAGTAAACTTTGAATTGCATTTTAAACTGACTCGGAGTGTGGTGGCGTCTCCTTCCTTGGAGGTCTTTAAACAGAGGCTGGATGGCCATCTGTCGGGGATGCTTTGATCATGATTTCCTGCATGGCAGGGGGTTGGACTGGATGGCCCTCGTGGTCTCTTCCAACTCTGCAATTCTATGATTCTATGATTCTTTGTTTTTGTAATGAGTCTAATTTAACTGGGGATCCCAGACCTCTGAACACACTTTTAAATGATAATAGAGCTTAAGTCTGCTTCCTAAGCGCATTCTGCATGAACATGAAGTTAAAGTGAATGATTTTTAACTCCTTTTTTGTAAAGGAGATATTTCTTGTTGTTTTTTTAAAAAGGACTAGATCCTGGAATTTTTAATACAATTTTATTTTTAGACTCATTACCTTCCTACACAGACTTGCAAAACAGCATATAACAAACCACCACCAAAACCATAGAATCATGCTGGAGGACCTAGAAAATGCCTAGAGAGGATGCCTTTCTAGGCATCTGGCGTGACTCTATAGCCAACGTCTGGCAGAGAACCTCATGATGCCTACAGCAACCACCTCCAGTACAACTCTATGGCCCTCCAGATGCCTAGAGAGACCCTTTTCCTCTGATCATGGGTAAGTGAAATTTGGGTACCAATCCCGCACAAATGGGGCCCCCGACTTGTATGGCTATTATATCACCATTGATCTTCTCTTCTCCAAGATAAATACCCCTAGCTTCCTAGGCTATTTTTCGTATGGCTTAGTTTCCAGACCATTTACTGTATTCGTTACTCTCCTTCACTATGCTTCTTGTTGTGTGCCTTTTAGTCATTTCTGACATATAGTGACCCTAAGGTGAACCTGTCACAGGGTTTTCTTGGCAGCATTTGTTCATAGGGCATTGCCTTTGCCTTCCTCTTAGGCCGAGAGGGTGTGATTTGCCCAAGGTCACTCAATCGGGGTCCAAGTTCAAGAGGGGATTCAAACCCTGTTCCCCTGAGTCCACCATTCAAGCCACTACACCACGCTGGCTCTCCTTGCCTACAATACTTCCATGAAACTGTTTAAGATCTCAGATTTAGTGATTCAACTATATATTCAATAGCAGAGCTGTGGCTTTAAATTATAAATGTTCCAAATGAAAGTAATCTTCTTCCATGAAGGTTCTTCACCAATTGCAAACAGATTCTTTCTGGAAACTCATTAACTTGTGCCGAATTTAATTAGTTTATAGGGTGGTTGTTATTTTACCACTCCGATCATATTTAATTAATCTCTTTAAGGGAGCCACAAAGTTTAATTGAAAAGTTCTGGGCCACGTGAAACATATTGAAAAATTATCACACTTTCTTATCATGTAATATTATCACTGCTAAAATTAATTAAGCTACAAATTACTGCAGAACTAAGGGACAATATTAAAGTTACAGTTTTCCAACTGCTCTGTGAACATCTGAACCATTTGAGAAAAGCATTTGTGTTTCCAAAATTTTAACCATCAGAAAAATACAGGTCACCTCAGAATAATCACAGAGCTCTACTAACACTCAAAATACTCTGTAATATTTTATGTTGTGTTTTATGAGAGGCTGAAAAATGTGCAGTAAATTTATGCTGGCATGTCTTTTGTGCAGTGTTTGCAATCTGTGAATCCTTTCTGCATAAAAAATTTCACAATGAGTGATGAAAGGACCAGACAAGGCTGGATTTATGAAAAGATGTCCAAGAAGGGTCATTTGCTTACAGCAACCACAGTTAAAGTTCATCAGCAGGTTGTTGTTGTGTGTTTTTTAGGAGCCAGCTGCCCCACAACTGTGACATGCCCTGTTGTTAAAGATGAAACACTCCTCCTCTCCTGGAAATATTTTCTGCCAGTGCCTATTATATGTCAGCATTAAAGGGATGCTGCTTTGGAAATGTACCAGTGACCATGCTTAAGGACAAAGCTACAAGTCTCAGGAGATTTTCAGACAAGCATTTAAATCTATGGGAGACACAGAACAGGGTGGGGAAAAAGTCTTCTTTTCAGAAGACGCTGACCCTTTTCCATGTCTCCCCCATCCCTATTCCAGATTCCCCCGTGATATTTTCATCACAGGGAAACATAGTTTTTGGACCACCCATTCTGTTTCTGTGAAAGAATCACGGGTGGTCCGAAAGATGTCCCGTTCCTCTCCTGTGATGACAGCCACGGAAGGGGGGTCCATTCTGGATCCAGGAACCCAGGAACAGGCTACCCAGGTAAGTTGGACCCTTCCCCCCCTCCCCAGGTTACTTGCATTATTTTATTTTATTTGCTTCCTTTTCTTTTTTGACAGCTGGGGGGGGGGTATTTTTAAATTTCCCTCCTGCTCATTCTCTTGTGAGAACGAGCGGGATTTGGCAGTGAAACCGAGGGGACAGGGAGGACGTTCCTGCCATGGGATTAAGGTAAGTGTTTGAACATCTTACCTTTATTCCATGACAGGAACAGGAGATGGGCTTGCGGAGCAGGAATGGGGCATTTGGCCTTGTTTGAAAATCTCCTCAGGGTCACTTTTCTTCTGAGCACTGAATTCTTCATCACTTCAAAATGATATGATCTTCACCTTTTCCTTCCCTGCATTTGCTGCTGGGATTAGTGTCAACCTGGAATATTTCATGCCAAGTTAGAGTGGTGAAATCCATTCACAATAAGTCCTTGGGGATGAAAAAATGTTTTAAAATGTTTTAAATGGACATCTGTCCCTTTCCCCCTAGCCAGTCTGGTATTTTTTGAATGCTGAAAGAGCACCCTTTGCTCAGTGCAAACACTTTAGACTGTAGACTAAGGCTTAGAATAACAACTTTAGAGTGTTTCCTGAAGGATATTTTTTTGGTTGGGTATTAGGTATGCCAACATCTTTAAGATCCAAAGGGATTATGGCAATCTTTTTGGTGATCTGTTCCAATCTAAATGACAAGAGAGGGAAATTAGCAGGGTCACCATTGGGCAATACAATATATAAGACGATGGCCTTCTACCCAGTACTACAGCCTTGAATATGCTAAAG
The DNA here is from genome assembly GCA_030847615.1 of Gambelia wislizenii. Taxonomy (NCBI): domain Eukaryota; kingdom Metazoa; phylum Chordata; class Lepidosauria; order Squamata; family Crotaphytidae; genus Gambelia; species Gambelia wislizenii. The sequence continues at coordinate 121,494,471 of JAUMIR010000001.1, forward strand.
GCACCAGGCCCTGTCTGATCCTGGAAGCTAAGCAGGGTCAGCCCTAGTTAGTACTTGGATGGGAGATTGCCAACAAATACCAGGTGCTGTAGGCTATATTTCAGAGGAAGGAACTGGTAAATCCACGTTTGAGCATTCCTTGCCTAAGAAAATCCTATGAAATCCATGGGGTTGCCATAAATTGACATGAGAGTTGAAAGTACATAAACATACCACAGTCACCACTAAGTCACACAGTCAGTGGTGTGATAGACTTCCACTTACAAAAAGACAGATTTTTAAGATTAATTTTATACTGCTTCCCACACTAAGCATATGTGCCTGCATTCCAAGAATATTAGATAAGAAACGTAAGAGATGTCAGAATGTATGGGGTACTCAGCCATCAGGAAAAACTGATCAGCAGATAATACTACTTTATACCCTAACTTCCAGAGTGGGGATAGCTTAGTAACAGAGCACCTACTTTGTACGCAGAAAGTCCCTGGCATCTCCAGGGAAGACGTGAAAGATATTTTTCCTCTGAAGTCCTAGAAAGACAGTATAGACAGTAATTAGCTGAATGGACCAGAGACCCGACTTGGTATAAGGCAGATTCCTATGAGTTTCTGATATGGAGATTAATCTCCTGGGAGGGGGGGCTGTCCTTAAACAGGAATGCAAATACTTGCTTATTTTCATCTCATATGCCAGATCAAATAATTTGAAGAGTTTCTTTCTCACTGTGTGCAATTACAATCAGCCCTCAACTTTTGTGGGGTTAGGGTCACAGGATCCCCACAAAAGTGGGAAAACCACAAATATAGGATGCCTTTTTAAAACCTGAAATAACATTTATCTAGGCATATCTAGGTCCCTCAACACAATTTTATGGCACTGGAGGACCTAGAACTGCCTAGAGAGAACATATTTTTTGGTTGCATATAGGACAGCAGTGGAGGTAGCAACAAATACAGTAATTCGCAAATGTGGAGGGATAGCGGTACAAGATTTCTTATACATTTTTCCATGCTTTTCACATTTGAGGACTCTTTTGTTGAAAGCTTTATTTGTGAAAAAAAACAGTTTTACACTGTTTTCTGCATAGTTTTCTGGGCACAAACACTTTTTTTAAAAAAAAAGATATGAAATTGAAAGAAAATCCATGGCAATCTTCCTGATAGGGCGTCTCAGTCTGTCAAGATACCCTTTCTCAATGTTAAATGAGAAATTTGCAATGGTAGTTTATGCCCTGTGTCATTAATAGTGGTATAATCTCCTTCTCTAATGTATAAGTGGGATTCTTCTTCATACACAGGCATATGCCCCACTGTGGAGGCATTATTCACATTTTAATTGCTCTGTAGAGCTATTTTTTGACTATATCACCCAGAAACCTCCAGCCACCATGGCACCTTGCCAAGCTGGCTGGAGCTTTCTGGGAGACACAATTCTACAAGAATCCTCATAAAAGTGCTTTTTCCAAACACTGCATATTATATAGTACAAGGATTTTCCAACAGAGAGTCACATCCACATCAGAAAAATTTGTGAAGTGTCCTGTACTCCTGGTGAAGTATTTAGTTCAGGACTTTCTTCTTCATTAGCTTGGATAAAGGAGTAAGAAAGAATGACCAAAAACAAACATAAAAGTGTATTTGAATAGCAATAACTCAGGCAACATACAAGTGTCCCATAATTCAAAATCTCCATCGTTCCTATGCTGGTGCCCACCAAATGTGTTGGACTCCATTGTCCCTAGCCAGTATGTCCAATGTATCATCCAATACATCTGGGAGGCCACCGTACTGAGGAAAACTGAGACAGGGAGGTAAGTACATGAAAGTATAGGATTACACAAGAGAACTATTGGTAGCAATAGGTTTACTAATTGAAGAGCTCTCCACATTCATGCACCCTTGAGACCTGAAACTGCACTCTTGTTTAGACATTCTTCCTAACCCCAAGGTGTGGATGAGTGTATTCCTTATTTGGGCTAGATTCTCCAACAAGTGAGAGGAGTGAGTTCTCATAGCAATATTCTTTTCCCTTCACTCCTTGTAATGCACTTCCTTCTAAATCACAGTGATGCCAACAAAGGAGCAAAAAGTAAAATATGTTTCTATGCCAACACAGTACAAAATATATAAGATTTCTTCCCCAAATTACTAGATTTTGGTACTTGAGCCTCCCTCCATATGAACACAGCTTTCTATTAAGGACAAAAGATTAATTGTTATCAAAGCACTAAATTACCCAAATTGCCTCTTAATTGCACCCTAACAAGTATTTTGCTGAAAAAAGAAATGTTACTGGCAATATAGTGTGGATGTTAAAAGTGCTCCATTTTAGGAATAAGATGAGGTACTGCTGCAAAATGATTCAACTATTCATACCTCTATTTAATAAGAATATACTCCCCTCTGAGTGTAGTTGAGTAGCAATGAATGAAGCAAAGTTTTAAATACCCCCCCCCAAAAGGTAAATTCCTTTCATTTAGCCTTTATACACATTTGGAGACTCTAAGTGTGTTTTATGTACATCATATCACACAACACTGTCTTACTGAAGTACGTCACAAAATATGGCATTTCTCATGATAAACAATTTTATTGAGCATGATAAAGTCCATCTTTCAGTCGCAGGGTACAATCTGCAAATGGATTGTGGCCATTAACTGTGAAGTCAGAAGGAATTTAAAGCAGCTTCCCTGTGTGCAATGTTGCAGTGTATATGACTAGAACACACAAGTTCGCCGCTATATTTGGTTGTGAGATCTCAAAGAAAGGCAGATAGTACAGAAAGAGACACAGTGAAGAATATGGATCAAATCCTGTCTCCCCTCTGAGCAGTTGCAGAACTTCCAATAACTTCATTTTCACTAGAATTTTCTCATTTGGGGGCTTTCATTTTTAGTGCCACTTGGGGTTCCATTTTACAACAGGTAGTTTATGTATAGAGAGCTAGTGTGGTGTAATGGTTTGGGTGTTGAACTAGGACCCTAGAGACTAGGGTTCAAATCCCCACCAGACCATGGAAACCCACTGGGTGATCTTGTCCAAATCACACTCTGTAAGCCTCAGAGGAAGGCAATGGGAAACCACTCTGAACAAATCTTGCCAAGAACCTGATAGGTTCACTCTGTGTGTGCGTATATTCATCTTCAAGTCACCTGTTGACTTATGGCGACCCCGTGAATTTCACTGGAATTTTCTAGAGCAAGGTTTTGCCAGTTCCTTCCTCTGAAATATAGCTTACAGCACCTGGTATTCATTGGTGGTCTCCCATCCAAGTATTAATCAGGGCTGACCCTGCTTAGCTTCCGAGATCACCTTAGGTCACCATACATCAGAAACGACTTGATGTATAACCTCCATAAATACAAACTAATAATTCTTCCATATGAACACAGTAAGAGTGCAAATCAGTAAATGACACCCCCACCCCATGCTCCACTAGGAAAGCCTCCACACTTTTGACTCACTTCTACAGAGCAACATATGGACTGAATTTTGTACAAAGTGGCCAGACATTGTAAATGTTAACTGCGGACCACTGAACTCTTCATTAACAGGTCATCTGAGCATGACACCCTTCTTACAGCCATCTGGCTGATTAATTAACAAGTCAGGCTGCAATTCTAATGCGATTTAAGACCAGAGTGACGGATGTTCCTCACGAAACCTAGGATGGGAAAGAAAAGTATCCTCTACCCCCCACCCTTTGATAGTTTCCATCTGTCTCTCTCTTCCAGGCAAACAGGCAGCAAAGCAACTGCTGTGTGTGTGTGTGCAAGCTGTGTGAAACCTAAATATAAATAATGAAGGTCCTTTAAAAATAGACTGAAAACACCCATAAGACACAACGTGTGTGTGTCCCCGTCACCTCCCCAGCCATTCCCATTTCTTAAGCAGCGAGGCGTGAAAGGAATTGTTGCTAAAGAATGTCAGAATTCCCAGCGCCGAACAAAAGAGGGTGTAGCAGCAGCTGCCCCGAGACTGGCGCGCGCTCTTCACGTGCCAAGGGGTCTCGCTCGGAAGGCGGGCGGGGGGTGCCTTGTTTGAGGCAAGGCAGTTAGGCAGCCTTCCCCGATTCCTCCTCGCTCGCCTCCCTCCCTGCTCCAACGGAGGGCGCTCTATTACAACCACCCCTTTGCCTCTTTCCCTGGCAAGTGCATGCCCCCCACACACATATACAGAGACACGCATATATGATTCAACTATGACCTATGTATTTGCCTGTGCGCGTGTGTGTGTTACACACATACTGGAAGAGATAAGAAGAACAAAGAGTTGGGTTTTCCAGCCGCTGGGAACGATTGCTGCGCATCCTATTAAGAAAGACAATATGCATTTCCTTCAGGAAACGGAGACTAAGGAAATCAGACCTGGGAAAAGGGTGGTAGTAAGGAAGGAAGGAAGGGCGGCAGTGGGGAGCCGCTTCTTTTTCCCTCCCTCCTTCTCCGTCTCCGCGGTGAAATTACCTGTGGCGAGCGAGCGAGGTGAGGTCGCCGGTGCTCCAGCGGCTCTATTGTGTTCTCCTCCCTCCTCCTCCTCCTCCTCGGCCGCCGCCTCTTCGGACTTCGCCCTCCTTCCTCTCAGGCGCGCCTCTCTCCCGTCTTCTTCCTCTTCAGAGGGAAACCCCCGGGAAGGGGACGCGGAGAGAGGAGCAGAAAGCCACACGCGCGGCGGGCTCGGCAGAGCCCTAAAAGCGGGGTGGGGTGGGCGGGCGAGCGCCTTTCCTCAGCCAAAGTCTGCCCGCGCCGCCCCTCCGCCTCCCTCTTGAAGCTCCAGATGTGGGCGCCCCCGGCTCGCCCCTGCGACAGGCAGCGGTGCCATTGGGGAGGAGAGCCTCCCTCTCGCGCTCTGGCTTTCTGCCCCCCCCCTATTTTTCGGGCAAGGGGGCGGGGCCCTCCTCGGCGGTTGCTAATGGGAGGCGTTTCTGGCGGGGTCAGGCGCCCTCGGAGAAAGTTTTCGCAGCTCCTCCCGGTGAGCCCTTGAGGAGACTCCCATCGCCGCCGCCCCGGCACCACCACCCCCCTTCGCATGTTAGAAATGCATCCTCCCGGCTCCACGCCTAGCCTGTTCATAAGCCTCTTTGCCCAGGGCACAACCATTAGCGCCCTGCTGCGGGGGTGGCGGGTGAGGTGGGCGTGAAAAACAAAACAAAACACAAGCTCGCCCTTTTCCCGCCTCCCCGCTCCATGCCCGGCGTCGCCAGGTAAAAGGCGGCCCCGAAAACCAGTTTCCCTCCTGCCTTGGCTAACTTGCCCAGAGTGGCTTCGTTACCTGAGACGGAGAAATTTTCTCACAAAGGTTCAAGCGACTGAACGGTCTGGACCTCCTCAAACAAACTAGTCGGTATATATCCACCCCCACACACGTCTCCCCACTAGCAAACCAGCCGTGGGAAAGTCTTCAAGACCCCCTCCCCAGTTTCTCTTCTCAGACTTCGGGTTCGTCAATCCGGAGTGGCTCTAGTGACCACCGCTAATCCTGGACAGAGGCCTCAAGGAGCCTTGAAACGTTTTTATGGTCCGCCTGGAGGCGGTGAGGAGCGCAGCCGGCTGGCCGACTTAAGCGACTAGTCAATCACAATAGGAACTTTTCTGAGCTCCATCTGAAACCACTTCGAGGTCCATTAAAACTCGCCCGCAGGTAAATGGGTTGAGGTGGGAATCACAGCTAAAGGCGGCCGGGGGGGGGGTAGAAAACCCTGGAGGAATCCACACGACACAATTAATCCAGTTTGAAACTGGATTATTTGCCGTGGCTCCTTCCTATGGAATCCTGGAATTTGTAGTTTTACAAGGTCTTTAACCTTCTCTGCCAAAGAGTGCTGGTGCCTCACCAAACTACAAATCCCAAGATTCCATGGGAAGGAGCCACGCAAATAATCCATTTTCGACCGGGATTATTTTGGATGCACCCTCTGGCTCTTCGTGTAGCCTTTTAAAAGGAGACGAGCACGCCTCAAGAGACCACGGCGGGAAGGGGGACAGGCCAAGCGGGCAGAGAGGCAGGCAACCGCCTCCCCAAGGCAAAGGTTGTTCGTGGCAGAGAGACCCCCCCCCCAGCCCAGCCCAGCCCAGCCCAGTTCTTTTTCTCCCGGTTCACATGATATCTCCGGAGTTCTGACGGAACTGCGCCGAGTTCTCCTTATTTGTCTCCACCAAACTGCCTGAGAAGAGCTCCCAGGCGCCAAACCAGACCGAGCTTAGTTGGGGCCGAGGGGTGGCGATAAAAGGAGAGGAGCTCCTAGGAGGGGTGTGCGGAGGAAACAAACACCTTGTGATTTGGACGATGACGTCCTCCCAATTCGGAAACAAACCTTTCCGAATTATGGGAGACTGGAAGCTCAGTCTTGGCAACTGGTTTCATTGGTAACCCTCTCTAGACTTTAACCCCTCAGAGCCACAAAAAAAACGACGGGGGGGGGGCTTTGTAGTATGTGGGGAAATAATTATTTGTAATGTAAAAGCAATCTTGTGTACCCCATTCACATCCTAAGATAAGTCTAGGAATTTTTCCCTGCATGCTTCTGTTCTCCCAAACTCCCTTTCTCTTATTTCACTGGGCACTTCCAGCCAACTGGAGTGATGGGTCATTCAACACATGACCTAATTTAAATTTTATTGCTCTTTGCAAGTTCTCTTTTAAGTTAGAGTCTCCATGCAGCTTTAGCCATCTTTTCTTTGCCATCTTTGTCTTTGCCATGCTATGAAACCGTGCCATGATGTTCACCATGTAGCCTTCTACCGCTAAAGGCTGGGTGAGTCTTTCTACTCTAAATCCTCCTAGTTAGTTAGGAACTCTTTTTAAAGTTTGTTTTAGTATGTAGATTGAGATTGATATACCTTCAGTAAACTTTTGGTTTGCATTTTTAAACTGACTCCTTTGTTTTTGTAATGAGTCTAATTTAACTGGGTGATCACAGACCTCTGAAAACACTTTTAAATGTTAATTGAGCATGTCTGTCTCAGCATTCCTAAGGGTCACTCTGCATCACTTTGAAAGTAAATGATTTTAACTCCTTTTTAAAGAAAATATTTTTATTGCTTTTTAAAAAGGCTAGATCCCTGGAAATTTTAATACATTTTTATTTTTTAGACTCATTCCTCCTACAGGCTTATATCCCACTTCTGCCTGCACCAGATGTGAGGGTTTCCAGCCTTTATGTGATGTTTCTACCCTTTATCCCACCACTATATACCATAAGTGTGGGGCTTGCCACTCAGTCACTCACACCAGTGCCTCTGACTGTGAGGATTCCTCTCAGGCAATCCTACCACTGGGGCCAATGTGGAGGCCTTTACGCTTAACCCACCAAAGGTGAAGCCTTCCAGTATTCACTGCAAACACCCAATGTGAGAGCTTTACCAGGTCCCCACCAATGTTTCATGTAAGGACTTCCTCCTGTCCCCCTTGTGTGACACCAAGTGTTGGGTCAGTCAAAATGCCCTCAAAGTTCCTACAAGGATTTATACTACTTTTATCCCCAACAGGATACCACTCTTCCACCTTCAATGTTGTCACCACAGATACCTTGTCTGAAACCCAGGTCTCAGAATGATAGCAATTCTGGAGGGCAAAAGTGTATAAAAACAAAAACAAAACTTTATTCACAGAAGTTTAAACCGAAAACAAAAGATTATTTATATAAAACATTTGAAACAACACACTCTCTCCTCCCAGGCTAAATCAGATCTTTACCAATGGGCCAACACCAGGGCGTACCACATAAAGGAAGGGAAGTGGAAGGGAAGCCCGAGAGTAGTGTGTCCCACCTTGCCTTATCTCATGACATTGGTGTGTTTCAGCTGTTCTGTTCCAGTCCCATGGGAGACAGTGGTAAAGATGAGTCTAATGGATTTTTCCAGGGGCTTACCACACTCTGAAGTAAAGTGGCAGCACAGCAGGAAGGTTCTGTCTTCCATGCCACCTTACCACATGGCGTCATCATTCTTCTAGTGTTCTTTCATTCCGGTCTCATGGGAGACCAGGGTAAAACCAGGTCTTTTTGCTAACGGGTATTTTTTTGGTTAGCAGAAAGACATGGTTTTACCTCAGTCTCCCATGGGACCAGAACAAAAGAATAATAATGTCGTGCAGTAAGGCAGCACGGAAGATGGAACCTTTCTGCTGCACTGCCACTTTAATTCGGAGTGTGGTAAGCCTCCCAGTTAGCAAAAAGACTCATGTTTTAGCACTATCTCCCTTGCGACTGGAATAGGAGAACAGCTGAAACATGCCAACATCATGTGATAAGGCAAGCTGGGCAGCACCATTATCGGGGTGCCCTGCTGCTTCCTTCCCTCGTGTGATAAGCCCCTCAAACTCCATTCTCACTCCAAGCTTAGTCTATATCAAACCCGAAGCCCTCTCAGACACTTTTCCAGCATGCACTTTTCTCAAATCCCAGATGAAAACTCTCTTCCCCTCAAACTCTTAACTGCCATTCAGCAACTGCCCCATGCAATTCTCCTCAAACATTCCACCAATCAGCAACCACTTCCACATTCTCCCCACTCCCAACAGCTACTTACCTCACACTTAATAAATCAAGCAACAATTTATATACAAACCCATGACATCACAGGACTCACTTAGCCCACCCCTGCTCTAGAGTGTCCAAACCCTTCTTAACAAAATAAAAAAAAGAGGAATTTGTCTAAGGCTGTGCCAGCCCCTCCATCTATTGCACCAGAAAGGTGGGATAATTTGGAATCAAAAGACTTAATTTCTAGATGCAATTAAGATCTTACTGCTCAGAATTGTTCGTCCAATTACAGTAGAAGAGTTTTGGGCTCTGTTGGAACTAATTCTATGAAGCAGCATGGGGAGAAAGTACCAAGCCATCCAGATGAAAAAGTGACACATCCTTTAAAATTCATTAATATTTGCAAGATGTACCTGAGATGCTGGTAAGTTTTGAGACATAATCCGAGTCCAAGGAGCAGACTCATCTATGTAGTGATGAGAGGAGAAATTGCCAGAAATTTTAATATCCCAAAAAGAACACTTATCTCCTCCACCCCACCACTTCATTTCTCACATACAACACATTCTTGACCAAAGTGAACATTAAAACTTTGTTTCTAAGGCCATATCTATAGGAAGGGGGAAAAACAGACTGCTCCACAGTAATAGCAAGTCACAGTAGCTGTGACCTGTCTTAATGGTTGTACGCCCCCTGTAAACCCTGCATGCCTGTAGCTGAGATGTTGCCCTGAGTGGATTACTTGCATTTTTTAATCTGCTGCTGTGGAACTTTTTTTTTAACCTATTTGTATAATGCACACACACAAGTGATATTTCACTTTTCCCCAAAAAGAAACAAAAAAAAAAATAGCACAAATCCCTGTTTTATCGCCTTAGCAATCACTCACTAAGGCAAAAATCCAATATGGCAGCAACGGGAGCTTGCCCTGTAACCCAGCCCCACCCCTTGCACTTGTCCAGCCAATCAGGTTTGCACTGTGTCCTGCATGAATTGTCTCTCTTAACAAGCGAAAATGTGCATATCTCTGGAGTGGTGGTATAACTGTGTAAGTTTATCTGCCCCCAAACCTCAGAAAATACTTTTTCAAATAAGAGGAAAGCAACTGAGTATGTTTAAGGCAGCTGACAAAACCTTTTGAAGAGACACATGCTCCTGTGTTTGATATGATTCTAAAGGCTAATTCTCTTCAGAAACCTCTCTGTGTATATGTGTGTTGTCTTTATGAGGCAAAAAAAAATGTGGATTGTTCCACAGTAATGGCAATTTGCAGCAGTTGCTATTTGTCTTAACAGGGTTTTGGGCAGATCGCAGTCATGCAAAGCTATCCACATTTGCTGTTCAAATAGGGATGCCTATGAATCAAGATGGAGGCCATGAGTAAATTACTGTAGGTAGCCTGTTTGCCCTGGAAGAGCGGGAATGCCCCCACCATAGGGGCGACACACATCCTGAAAACTCCCTTACCCCCTGTTGATAAACTATCCTCAAGGAAAGTCGCCTTGTGTACATCTAGGCTCAAGAGATGCACATTTAGAAATACACATCTCTGATCTTCATCCTGCTAGATATATTGTAAACAGCCAAGGTGGCTCACACTCTCAGATATGTGTTGATTCAGGTAATGAATATGTCTGTATGTATCTTGCACCCCTTCTTGTATATTCAGGTGATTAGTATATCTGTATGTACTCCTGTGTACCAACATAATCCTTACCTAATGGTTAACAGTGTATATGTGAGCACTACACTATATAAACCAGTCTACTGTACCAATAAAGTATGCTCTACCATGACAATCCCAGAGGGCATTTGAGCATCATTACTACAAATTACTTGCATTTTTACTTACCTCAATTTGCCACCACAAGACAGTATTTTTTTTTAAAAAAAAAATCATATCCAAGGTGTGAAAGAATGATCTTTCACTTTAATAAAAAAGGAAACAAAAATGCCATTTTATTGCCTTAGTGCTCACTCGCTAAGGCAAAAATCCAACATGGTGGTTCTGGGCACTTGTTAGTAAGCTCTACCCCTCACGCATATCTGACTAATCAGCTTTCAACTTCCACTCATAAAGGGAAAGTGAATTAAATTGAATTGCTTGTCCCGAAAAGCAGGGATGCACATTTCCAACGCTGTTTTTTTTAAAAAAACAGTACATGGTGGACTTGGTCCCCCTCCTTTCCAATACATCGAAATGATGAAGGATGTTATTTAGACTGATCATATTCTCCTCACATTCTGTGAGCAGCATTTTCGCCATTTAGACAACCCCTTGGTCTGTGTGAGAGAAAAAGAGAATGATAACACTTGAACTTTTTGTAGCAAATACTAGTTTTTGTGTGTGTGTGGCTGTGTAACACACAATGCACACAGTAAGCACTTGCAAACAATTCACAGTGATCATATTGCTCTCCCAACAGCTGCTCCGGGTATGTTTCACTGCTGTGGTAATAAAAGCCCAGTGCATAGCTCTGTTGATTCTTGAAGCAAATAACTCAGTTGACGCAGGAAGTCAACAATGATGCTCAAATCTCAAAAGCAGATAGAACTCCTATAGCTAGAGATATTGTGGACTCTCCTTTTTTCAGTCACATATGCCAGTAACAGAAGAGATATTTGTACAGATGTCCATCCTGGCAATATAAATTAAAGTGTCAACAAATTATTGGTAATGTTATAGTAACCTGTCTAAAACTTACTGTGTGACAGCCGTAACTGCATAGAGAGGCAGGCTGCCATCTGTAGTTTCCAGCAATTTAGTGGGTTTATTATTACCACTCTTCTGCAAATACTTATCAATTCACAGAACTTGGGTGATATTTATTTTAGGTGACTCGTGTGACTAGAAGCTACAGATTTAAGAGCTGGAGAGGGTAAAGAAAAGGCCAGCCCAAATAACGCGGGACTAGGAGCAACTGATCTGTGAGGAAAGACTGAAATGTTCAAGGGTTTTTAGCTCAGGGAAAAATGGCAACGTGTGTCATGATAAAAGACTTACAATGTTATGCATAGTGTGGAGCAAGTGGAAAGGGAGACATTTTACTGCCCTTCTTATAATACTAACCCCATGGTCATTCAAAAAAGTTGACTGGTAAGAGATTCAGGAGTGACAGACAGAAGTCCTTCTTCACACACTGCATAGGCAAACTAGAATTTGCTACCACAGGCGCAGCAACAACTACCAATTGCTTTAAAAGGATAAATTCATGAAGGATAACGCTGTCCATATATATTGGTTATGACAACTCTATAGTATCAGAGGCGCTATGCCTCTCAATACCAATTACTGAAGAATATGGTGGTGGGAAAGAGGTGCTATTTCTCTTATGTCCTGCTTGTGGACTTCCCAATGTCTCCAGTTGGATATAATGAGAACAGACTGCTGGACTGGTGTCATCCAGAAGGACTGACCTTAAATAGAGGTGACTACCATTGTGTTATGTTACAGCCTCATGTTCTTAAAGCACCTGTTCTGTAGTGAACCACCTTTTCAGTCCTGTTCCACTGTTCATTAATTTCTATTGCATGCTCTTTTGAATCAGAACCCTTTCTAATCACTAATGGAGTGAAGCAAGGTTGTGTTCTTGCTCCAACTTTATTTACAGTCTTCTTCAGCATGATACTCCAAAGGGCTACAGCAGAGCTTGAAGAAGACGACAGCATCTATATACGTTACTGTACTGATGATAGCTTGTTTAACTTAAGCCGTCTGAGGGCTCACACTAAGATTCTAAACTATCTAGTCCATGAGCTGCTCTTCGCTGCTGCTGCTGCCCTTGTTGCCCACACAGAAGCAGCTCTGCAACGCCTAACATCCTGCTTCGCAACAGCTGCAGAGCTGTTTGGACTGGAAGTCAACCTGAAGAAAATAGAAGTTCTTTACCAGTCTGCATCACAGGACGAACACTACCATCCCCACATTGCCGTACGCAAATCTGTGCTCAAGTCCGTTCAGCAGTTCACCTACCCGGGAAGCATCATCTCCTCAGATGCCAAGATTGACAAAGAGATCAATCACAGATTAACAAAGGCATATAGTGCATTTGGAAGGCTTCACAAGAGTCTGGAGTAATAAACACCTGAGGCGAAGCACAAAAATCATTGTGTATAGAACCATTGTATTGTCTATTCTCCTTTACGGGTCTGAAACGTGGGTCACTATCGCCACCACCTACGACTCCTCGAAGGCTTTCATCAGTGCTGTATATGCACAATCCTAAATATACACTGGACTGACTATGTGATGAATGTTGCTGTCCTTGAGCAAGCAGGGATCAGCATTAAGGCCATGATATTGAGAACACAGCTGTGCTGGGCAGGGCACGTTTCTAGGATGGAGGACCATCGCCTCCCCAAAATAGTACTCTATGGTGAACTCGCCACGAGTCAGCGTAAGAGGGGCACTCCAAAAAAACGATACAAGGACTCCCTGAATCAACATCTCAGGCTCGGCCAAATTGATCACCAACAATGGTCCACCCTGGCCTCACATTGGGAGGCATGGAGACGCACTATCCACAATGCTGCAGCCTTATTTGAAAACTCACGCTGAACAAGTTTGAAGAGAAATGACAACACAGAAAGAATCACAACCCAGAAACATCACCCAAGGAGACCTTCTGCTGTGCTTTCTGCAACTGGACTTGTTTATCTCGGATTGGCCTTTTCAGTCATCAACACGCTTGCAGAAAGCGCGGGATGAGTCCTTCCTGAATCTTTGTTTGCGAAGAAAAGCCAGAGAGAGAGAGGCTCTTTTGCAATGGTCAGCTAATAACTTTGGATTCTGAAAAGAATAGTGAAGAGATTGGAAGGACAGATGGTAAATTTTACCAGGTATCAGATGTAGACAAGATAATTTCAGCAAGTTTGAGAACTGACAGGTGATATTAGTATAGTATTTCTGAGGCACCAATTCTCTCTCTGAGAGAAGCATAATATCTGTGTTATTTTCCCTTCAATTTGTCTTTTAAAAATAACAACATTGATAATCTAAGTACAGATGGATCCCGCCTATCTTTCAAAATACTTGAGCCACATAAGAGTAGCCTTTTGCTGTTTTTGAAGTATTCTAGTTCCACTGTTTTGATCAGTGACTTACAGGGCAGGACATATTTAACATTTTTATAGAATTATCTGAGCTAAAGAACATGCTGATGTCTCAAGGAGAGAAAATACATGTGGATAGGAGCATACAAAGAGGACTGAATGACAGTCAGGGGACAAACCAAATCCAACTAGAATATGAATAGATGCACCCCCCCCAAAAAAAAGGCCATAATGCAAACATAGCTTTATGGCTTGTTACAGAGACCAGCTTTCATTGGTAGGTAATCTAATTTCTACATAGCTAGGGCAGAGGTATATATTAAAACAGAAGGCAACAGGCTGGAAAATATTGGAACAAAACAACCATGGAAAAAGAAAGGGGGGAATCACTGGACTCATGCATTTAATAAATCTCCCCCTATTCCAAAATAGCAGCTGAGGGTTCTGAACATCATACAATACAGAGTGATTAGCCCTTCTCTTCATGATGCAATCTCTATAAAAATCTCTCTCCCTCCTCTTCCTCTTGAAGGTTCTCTCTCTCTCTGGCTTTTCTTCGCAAACGAAGATTCAGGAAGGACACATCCCGTGCTTTCTGCAAGCGCGCTGATGACTAAAAAGGCCAATCCGAGATAAACGAGTCCGGTTGCAAAAAGCACAGCAGAAGGTCTCCTTGGGTGATGTTTTTGGGTTGTGGTTCTTTCTGCAGTGTCGTTTCTCTTCAAGACTTGTTCGGCATGAGTTCTCAAATAAGGCTGCAGCATTGTGGATAGTGCGTCTCCATGCCTCCCGGTTCTATTTGTCTGACAATTGTGGTTTCTGTAAAAGCAGAAAACATAGCGTAGCAGAGTTGTGATGAGTTATGGACTTAGAAACTCGTGTTTTACAATGCCTTTGCCCATAGCAACCCTGCACAAGTACCTGCATTCTGCTGTAACAATAGTTGTACTGAATCCTGAGGTAATTTTGGCCCAGAAAAAAGTGCAGTTTTTAATTTTCTTACAAAATATTGTGCTGGATCTTTGGCTTTAAATTAATCAGTGACTGACGACACAGCATGTGACAAAACTGGAAGATAAGTGGATACCTAGGACTTTATTAGACAGGGCAAAAATCGCATGATTACAGCGTTACCGTGGCATGAATGGTTTCTGCTATCACGTGATGTTATGTTCTGAGACGCGGCAAAAAACGCATTAGAAGAGCACTACAAGAATAGGAAGGGGCAACCTTACCAGATGTCATCGTCCTCCAATGTTCCAGGGACTTAGCATAGCCATCAGTAAGGCATTCCTTTTGATTAGCAGCTTCTCCCCGTCAATGGAAAAGGGAAGCCTCAACCGTGGCAGCACTACACACCCAGAACGGCAGAAGGGCACAGCATCTGGTAAGGTCTCCCTTTCTGTTCTTTTAGCAATCTTCTGACACGGTTGGGAATGCGATTTTTTTGCACATTCCCCCACGTCTGATAATCTAGGTGTGGTCAATCTGTGCTCAAGCTGTGAATAAGGCATTGCTTTTCATTGATAGGACAAGCTGTCAATAGCCCTTGATATCGCTCTGAGGTATTGAAGAGCATGTGAAAAAACGTCCCTCTGTAATCATGAGATTATAGTGTGGATGGGCAATCCTCTTTCCCCTTTCCCCAATACCGGTGAGAAAATGTCCGGGTGAGAACGCGAAAACTATCCACAGAACAATCTTTTTATGAACTGTCCTGGTTTGTTTGCATGCTTTTAGGTTTGTTGAGGTGTTTGTGTGTTCACTTACTTTGCAAATTAAGGGGGTTTGGGTGTTTTTAAGTGATCTAGGAGTCCTAGTAGATCACAAGTTGAACATGAGTCAACAGTGTGATGCGGCAGCTAAAAAGGCCAATGCGATTTTGGGCTGCATCAATAGAAGTATAGTGTCTAGATCAAGGGAAGTCATAGTGCCGCTCTATTCTGCCTTGGTCAGACCTCACCTAGAACACTGTGTCCAGTTCTGGGCCCCACAATTCAAAAAGGATATTGACAAATTGGAGCGTGTCCAGAGGAGGGCGACTAAAATGGTGAAAGGTCTGGAAGCCATGCATTATGAGGAGAGACTTAGGAAGCTGGGTATGTTTAGCCTGGAAAAAAATGGTTAAGAGGTGATATGATAGCCCTGTTTAAGTATTTGAAGGGGTGTCACGTTGAGGATGGAGCAGGCTTGTTTTCTGCTGCTCCAGAGACTGGAACACGGAGCAATGGATGCAAGCTGCAGGAACAGAGATTCCACCTCAACCTTAGGAGGAACTTTTTGACAGTAAGAGCTGTTCGGCAGTGGAACACACTCCCTCGGAGCATGGTGGGGTCTCCTTCCTTGGAGGTCTTTAAACAGAGGCTGGATGGTCATCTGTTGGGGATGCTTTGATCATGATTTCCTGTGTGGCAGGGGGTTGGATTGGATGGCCCTCGTGGTCTCTTCCAACTCTACAATTCTATGATTCTGTGATTCTAAGTGCATTCATGTTTTCTTATGAGAACTGCCAAAATATCGCCCATGCTAAATCGCAGAAGTAAAGTCCCATTCTTAAAGTGTTAGTAGTGGTCATGCGATAATTCCATGGTGGTTCTTTCATGTGATTACAGCGACATGTGATGATAAGTGTAATAATGCCACTATGTTTCTGCTTTCCTTATTCACTAAATTACAGCGTTTTTAGACACTAGTCTGATAAAGTCCCTAGTCCCATTTTTTTCATGCATATTCTTGGAAAAGCCATCACATGATGTCTTTTCCTGGACAATTGTGGTGGTATTGTTCTCGTGAATAGTACAATAGTGATATCATCATAGCTCAACAGTAGAGTTTTTATTTTGGCAGAACGTCCATTTCATTATAGCTACTGGCTAGTATTAATTTTAGAGATTACATTAGCACTATTGAGGGAAGAATAAAACATCAATAGTGGACATTATCTGAAGAGCCAACTAATAGCAGCAAATGGTATTTTATTCTTTAGTCTTGGGACTGGTGTCCCACATGTGCAATTACTCAGCTACTTTCATCTGTTAATTATAAAAGTGGTTGCTTCAGGTAATATTTCAATAGTCATTCAGTAATTAATTTACTTCTCAGGTTACTGTAATGTGATGACTCCATTTTAAAGGAGTGTTGTGCTGAGTGCTGCTTATTTTTATTTTCATTGCCAGATCATCAAGATATCTATGAGATCTCTGCTTGGCTCCATGGTTACTCTCCTGGAACACAGTGTGTCTCAACACTGTTTTAGAGACTGAATTTTAACAGTGGTTCGCTGAAACTGCTGTTTCAAATTTGCAGTTGATTGTTGTTGCTTTTGAAACTTTTTGTTGTTGTTTGTACTGTAATTATAAAAGTTACAATTTGTTCAATATTAAATATTTTGTTGAAATTCTTGGAGATTATGTGCACTAAATCCTTTCCCTTCCCTCTATAAGTCACCTACCCCACAATGATTTCTCACCTGCAGGAGACAGGCACAGTGAAACAGTGTCTTTTCTTCATGACGAAAAAACTAGCTCTGGAGGCGAACTTGTAGGGGGAAATAACAGAAAAAGAGGGGTTAAGTTGATTTTCTCTATCACACTCTCAATCATAGCTTCTAGAGCCATCTTTTCATTACAAGAAGAAACTACTGTATTTAGAGAAAGATGTTTAATTTGTCCCATCATGTTATTCAGGAAAAGCTTTAATAAAATGTGATAGGATAGTAAAACCACTGAATGAAATGGATTAGAGTAGGGATAAGGGCATGTCTGCCAACATTTCACTGATGAAAAGGTAGGCAAGCAAAGGGTGAGAGGTGTGGACATGCAACAAGAGGGCAAAAGTTATTAATGAGCAAGATCATACACAACAATTAAGCAGAGAAACTCTGGTATTAATGTACTGACTTTAGGAAATCCTAAAAAAGAAAAGAAAAGAAAAGTGAAAAATAAATACAATAAATACAAAATACAATCTCTCTCTGTGTGTGTGTGTGTGTGTGTGTGTGTAAAAATAAATATAATATTACAGTAAACTTTATTTAAAAACAAAATGCCTTTATCAGATTGGCTCAAAATTACAGTTTTCTCCCACAATATGATCCCGTGTGCATATTCAGCCCCTCTGCCCAATGCACATTATAGATCGGGTCAGACCCCACCTTCTCTATAACATAACATGAATGCTTGAGCTAATAATAGCTTTTCAGCCTAATACGAGACTGTGTTTCTGCCGTTCAGACAAATCAGGGAGAACAGATTGTGAATGCTTGAGTGGTGACCTTGAACAGGTCTGAACCTGCATGACAGACATTAACACTCTTGGCCATTCAGTTAGTTGTCAGTCATTTAAAGCAGCTGTGTTGTCTTGCTGTGTGCTGGAAAAATGCTAAGTTTAAAAGTTGAGCAATGTGACATTCTGCAGCAACTTGAAGAGGACCCATCCCTTTTTCAAACAATCATCACTTGTGATGAAACCTGGATCTTCCAGTATGATCCTGAGACAAAACAACAGTCAATGCACTGGAAAACACCATCATCACCAAGAAATAAAAAAGCACGTCAAAGCAAGTCCACATTCAAAGCCATGCTCATTGGGTTTTTTGACATCAAGGGTGTAATTTTGACACAATGGGTTCCAGAAGAAAGAACAGTGAACCAGCATTATTATAAGGAAGTTTTGACAAAGCTGAGAGATAGAGTCAGGGGAAAAGAAGGCCAGAACTGTGGAACAGTGGTTTCATTCTTCATCAAAACAATAACCCTGCTCACATAGCACTTTGTGTGAAGCAGTTTTTGGGCTGATAAACACATGGGCTGAAAACACACTTGAATATCATCCATATTTGCCAGGTTTGGCACCATACAACTTTTTTCTTATCCCTAAAATGAAATTGGTGCTTAAAGGAAAACGTTTTGAGTCAATTGATGCATTGCAAAGAAAAGGGCAGATGCAGAAACAGCTGACAGAAACTGATCTACTCCATGCCTTCAACCAGTGCAAAACAAGTCTGCATTAGTGTGTGAGTGCAAATGGGGAGTATATTGAAGGGGACAAGGATTAGAATTGTAATACATACAAATAAATATGGGTTATTGTATCAGTCTCATTATTTAATACACAGACCTCTTAATTTAAGAAAGACAATATTTTGTGGGAAAATATGATTGTTATAAAGGAATCCATACATTCTAATCTACTTCTGAGTAGATTGTATAAAACTGTTTTGTTAATGTAAATGGCACATTGCCCTACAGGAGGAAGAAACCTCTCAAGATATGTAGGCAGTAAAATCTCTTCCAATGTTTGACCTCTAGAAGTTACCGTTTATTTCTGTGATATTGTGCAGCCCTGGCACACACAGAGGATTAGTAAATCAAAAGGAAGAGTGTGGAATAAAGAAAACTGATAAAACTAAGCCTTAATATGTCTCTCTCTGGCTTTTCTTCACAAACAAAGATTCAGGAAGGACTCATCCCGCGCTTTCTGCAAGCGCGCTGATGACTAAAAAGGCCAATCTGAGGTAAACAGGTCTGGTTGCAGAAAGCACAGCAGAAGGTCTCCTTGGGTGATATTTCCAGGCTGTGATTCTTTCTGCATTGTTGTTTCTCTTCAAGACTTGTTCAGCGTGAGTTCTCAAATAAGGCTGCAGCATTGTGGATAGTGCGTCTCCATGCCTCCCAATGTGAGGCCAGGGCGGACCATTGTTGGTGATAGTTTGGCCAAGCCTGAGATGTTGTTTCAGGGAGTCCTTGTATTGCTTTTTTGGAGTGCCCCTCTTACACTGACCCGTGGCGATTTCACCGTAGAGTAGTATTTTTGGGAGGCGATGGTCCTCCATCCTAGAAACGTGCCCTGCCGAGCGCAGCTGTGTTCTCAATATCATGGCCTCAATGCTGGTGATCCCTGCTTGCTCAAGGACAGCAACATTCGTCACATAGTCAGTCCAGTGTATATTTAGGATTGTGCATATACAGCGCTGATGAAAGCCTTCAAGGAGTCGTAAGTGGTGGCGATAGGTGACCCATGTTTCAGACCCGTGAAGGAGAATAGACAGTACAATGGCTCTATACACACTGATTTTGTGCTTCGCCTCAGGTGTTTATTACTCCAGACTCTTTTATGAAGTCTTCCAAATGCGCTATATGCCTTTGCTAATCTGTGATTGATCTCTTTGTCAATCTTGGCATCTGAGGAGATGATGCTTCCCAGGTAGGTGAACTGCTGAACAGACTTAAGCACAGATTTGCCTATAGCAATGTGGGGATGGTGGTGTTTGTCATGTGGTGCAGGCTGGTAGAGAACTTCCATTTTCTTCAGGTTGACTTCCAGTCCAAACAGCTCTGTAGCTGTTGCAAAGCAGGATGATAGGCGCTGCAGAGCTGCTTCTGTGTGGGCAACAAGGGCAGCAGCATCAGCGAAGAGCAGCTCACGGACTAGATAGTTTAGAGTCTTCGTGCGAGCCCTAAGTTAAACAAGCTACCATCAGTACAGTATCGTATATAGATGCCGTCTTCTTCTTCAAGTTCTGCCGTAGCCCTTTGGAGCATCATGCTGAAGAAGATTGTAAATAAAGTTGGAGCAAGAACACAACCTTGCTTCACTCCATTAGTTATTAGAAAGGGCTCTGAAAGAGCATCGCCATATCTGACTTGACTGACTTGACGTTTATATAAATCTCAAAACCAAACAAAAATCAGTACTGAAAGAAGGAAGGAAAAATTCAAATCAATAATGCTTCTTTGCAATATTGATCCCATTTTAGGGAAATAGGGGGACAGACTGAGAGAAAACCTAATGCACTGTTCCAGGTGTAATTCAAAAGGGATAGCCTCAAGGAAATCCTTTCTTAACAGTCAGGGATCTCACCTTGACTAGGGGCCAGTTTACACAGCAGATTTATTGCGGCAACTTGCGGTTTAATTATTTTCCGCAGCTGTGCCAATCAAGTTTTTTTTCTAATTATGTCACTTTGAAGTTCAGACTTGAATAAGTGTGGGGGGTGTGGCTCTGTGTGGCTCTGTAAATCTGCCTGTAAATGAACTCACTCCATAAAGCAGAGGGAGAGTAACCTCTCTGCTAAAAGACCTTGCTGCCATGCCGTGGATCGCAAGTTTTTCCAGCTGCTCTCTCTCTCTCTCTGTCTCTCTATCTCCCCCTCCCTCCCTCCCCCAAGCAGAGAGAGAGAGAGAGAGAGAGGGAACATAGCAGTTCAGCTTGCTACAGCCCTTTGTGAAATGGTTTCTCTCCCTCCCCCATGCACAGGATAAAAGTGAGGAACGAGCTTTTACATACTTTCAAAACAGCAGAGAAGGAATGCTCCCTGAATGAAAGTTGTTGGGAATCCTTTTTTTTTTTTTTTTTGCAAACTAGCTTGCAAAATAGCAGACAGGATTTTTGCAAGTTTCTTCTCTAATGACTACTGTCTTTGCCTCCTCCCTGCCCCTCTTTTAAGCCCACCCCTGCATCATCAACCAATCACAATGCAGCTGTGCTTTAACCCTTAGCGGAATGCTAGTTTACACTGCCAATAAAGCACTACATTGCAAATATTCCTGCAAAAATAGCGACATGACCTGCCACGCTATATTTGGGTGTTTTACCTTCCCCCCTTCTGAATGAGGCGATGCTGTGCTGCGATCCGTGGGAACTATGAGCTATCTTAGCGGTATATTTAGGGGAATAGTTGCCCGTGTAAACGACCCCAAGGTGTATTTATTTCTTCTGCTCATCCCACAAAGCAATCTGGAGTCACACAGTACAGCATGTTATGTTTGAAAGCTAGGAGGATCTGTAGTTTTATTTTGCCTAAGGGAGCCCTTGTGGTGTGGTGGTTAAACGCCAGTACTGCAAGCCACAAGGTTATGAGTTCAATCCCAGGGGGCTCCAAGGTAGACTCAGGCTTCCATCCTTCTGTAGGTCATTAAAATGAGAACCTATCTCTTTGGGAGCAATTAGCTAAAAAAAATTGTAAACTGCTTAGGGAGTGCTTCAGCACTGATAAGCGGTATATAAATATAAATGCTATTGCTATTGCTAAGTTTACGAAGAAGGGCAAGATTCTTCCCTCTCCTTCCTGATGAATTAATTGAATGCATACTACTTTTGCACTTTGAATGGTCTTTGGAACAATCAAAGTGAGCTGAGGATGAAGGGGGAAGTGGGAGAGAGAAACCAGGACATTTTTAAAGCAGCTGTGAAAGTGGGATGGTAGATGATTAATTGGGTCAATCTCTGCCAAACTGGGACAGTTGGAATGTATGTGAGGGACCTTTAGCCCTCTAGATGTTTTGAACTACACATTCCATAATTCTATATCATTGGCTTATTGGCTGGGGATTTGGGGAGATAAAGTACAAAACATAAGAAAGTCCAAAACCTCCTCACCATTCTAGCACAGACAATATAGGTTATCAGTGTGATACACACAAGAAATCAAGTGAATGGCAGTGTTGAGTGCAAACAAGGCTAACTCTCATCCATTATTTGAAACCATACAACCATTATTATGCACTACTCTACAAAAGCAACATTATTTGAAAGTGTTGCCTGTTAAACAAGTGGAAAACTCATTTTAAAAAACATTTTAAAATAAGTCTAAATATGTTTCTTAGTCATTATATTTTATTCCTGGCTTGTGACTTCTGGGCTAGCCCATAAATCTGGAATTAAGTGTTAATTGTGGTCTCTATGACTGGGGATGAAAATTAAAGCCATGATATAGAAACAAAAACACTAGCTGGGAGAGATTGGTCTCTAGTCCATGGTCTTGTCAAAATAGCTGCACAATCCTTTTCTCTTATTGTTTCAGGCAGGGTATAAGTATTTTAAATAAATAAATGCATTTTTAGATTCCTGTATATCCAGCGTATAAGACAACTGGGCGCATAAGACGCCCCCCCCCCAATTTTTAAGTTAAGATATAGAGTTTGCCTCCTCCCAGTCAGCCACCTGGCTTGAAAGCCTGTCCCCCACCAGCCAGCCAGCTCAGTTGCTGTAGATGATGGAATAGTCTGTGAAATTAAAGGACTGAGAACAGCTAAAAAAGCATGGGATACTTTGAAAAAACTCTGTGGTATTCAGTCTTTGGAAAGTAAGGTTGCATTAATAAGTTGGTTAATACGAAGCTATCAAATCCCAAATTTTTGAATGACAACATTAATGAATGAGCACGTTAATGATTTTAGAGCCATATTGGCAGACAAGAGAATTTCACCATAGACAAAACTTGATGCAAAATGATAAGTTTGAATCCAGAAATTCTAATTTTAGGCTAACTTGTCCTGAAAAGAAACACCATTTTGACTCTCCTGAGCTAAATGGAGGGCCATTTAACACTTCAAAGGCAAAGCAGTCATTCTCACAGCAGGAGGAAGGATCTGCTGGGAAAACTGACCAGGCCATTTAACACTTCAATCATTCTCACAGCAGGGGAAAAGCTCTACTGGGGTATAAGACCACCCCCACCCCCACTTTTTTTAATTATTATTTTTATTTACACCACCCCCACTTTTGAAGAGATTTTCAAGTGTTAAAACGCAGTCTTATATGCAGGAATATATGGTATTTCTTTGTATATTATAATTCCCTGGTTTTGACTGGGTTTCTCAAAATAATATGAAGCCTTTACTTTGTTGCACAATTTTTACTTCAGAACATTTTACTATGGCCATTTAATTTACAAAAATGAACCCCACAAAAACATGTTATTATGTTTATAACCAATTATAGGATTAAGTGCTAAGCAATTTTTTACTGTCAAAATGTGTACAGAATTGAAGCCAATGTTACTGAATACTATAATCAAGGATGTTTTAATAATTCATATTAAAAGGAGCTTACCATCAGAAACTCTATTCTGTTACCAAAAATTGCAATTTTAACTGACTGAAAAATAGAAAAGCAGTTTCACCATCATACATGTATGTACCTCTATCTGTTCAGTTCAGTTTTGAACAATGTTAGGTAGACCCAGTTCTGTTTCAACATGCATGTTTTGCAGAAATATACATCCTAGAATTTGCTTTCCAGAATTTATTTTCAAGTATCAATCTAGGAACATAGAAAGATGAGTTATACTGGGTTACCCAAATTGGTCCATCTAGCTTAGGTGTGAAAATCATGTGGTCTATGGACTATATGTGTCCATTTGGGGAGACCAGTTTGATCCTTGGGACCCCCTGTTGCCTCCCCAACCCCCAGCACCCCCTGCTGTTTATTTTTTTATTTATTTGCCAAATGTCCCTTTTCAGTTGAAACACTCCCTTGTGAATCACAACTGCTTTAAATAAGCTTAAAATGCTGTTTCATGAGCTATATCCTTAAACAGCCTGAAAAACCATTGAAAAGGCCTAAAGGCAACCTGAAGTGATGCAATGTCACTTCTGCTCACCCAAAATGGCAGGCATGATTTCATGGTGAGGCCTTCTAGAGGCAATGGAAAAGAGATAGTGTAACCCTCTGGCTCTGGAACAGACTCATAGAATCATAGAATTGCAGAGTTGGAAGAGACCACGAGGGCCATCCAGTCCAACCCCCCTGCCACGCAGGAAATCTTGATTAAAGCATCCCCGACAGATGGCCATCCAGCCTCTGTTTAAAGACCTCCAAGGAAGGAGACCCCACCACGCTCCAAGGGAGTGTGTTCCACTGCCGAACGGCTCTGACTGTCAAAAAGTTCCTCCTCATGTTGAGGTGGAATCTCTGTTCCTGGAGCTTGCACCCATTGCTCCGTGTTCCAGTCTCTGGAGCAGCAGAAAACAAGCCTGCTCCATCCTCAGTGTGACATCCCTTCAAATACTTAAACAGGGCTATCATATCGCCTCTTAACCGTCTTTTTTCCAGGCTAAACATACCCAGCCCCCTAAGTCTCTCCTCATAAGGCATCGTTTCCAGACCTTTCACCATTTTAGTTGCCCTTCTCTGGACACGCTCCAATTTGTCAATATCCTTTCTGAATTGTGGTGCCCAGAACTGGACACAGTATTCTAAGTGAGGTCTGACCAAGGCAGAATAGAGTGGCACTATTACTTCCCTTGATCTAGACACTATACTTCTATTGATACAGCCCAAAATCGCATTGGCCTTTTTAGCTGCCGCATCACACTGTTGGCTCATGTTCAACTTGTGGTCTACTAGGACTCCTAGATCCCTTTCGCACGTAGTCTCATTCAGCCAGGTCTCTCCCATCCTATATTTATGCATTTCATTTTTCCGCCCTAAGTGCAGTACTTTACATTTCTCCGTATTGAATTTCATTTTGTTCGCTTTGGCCCAGCTCTCCAGTCTATCCAGGTCATTCTGAATTTTGATCCTGTCCTCTAGGGTATTAGCTACTCCTCCCAATTTGGTGTCATCTGCAAATTTGATAAGTATGCCCTTTTAATTCCCTCATCCAAGTCATTGATAAAGATGTTGAATAGTACTGGGCCCAGGACAGAACCCTGTGGCACCCCACTGGTCACATCTTTCCAAGACGAAGAGGAGCCACTGCTGAGCACCCTTTGGGTTCGGCTGGTCAACCAATTACAAATCCATTGAACAGTTAACTTGTCTAGCCCACATTTTACAAGCTTATTTGCAAGAATGTCATGGGGAACCTTGTCAAAGGCCTTACTGAAATCAAGGTATGCGATGTCCACAGCATTCCCTTCATCTACCAAGCTGGTAACTTTATCAAAAAAAGAGATCAGATTAGTCTGGCATGACTTGTTTCTCTGAAACCCATGTTGACTTTTTGTGATTATGGCATTGCCTTCTAAATGTTCACAAACTCTTTGTTTAATGATCTGCTCTAGAATCTTCCCTGGTATTGATGTCAGACTAACTGGACGATAATTGTTGGGATCCTCTTTTTTCCCCTTTTTGAAGATGGGAACAATGTTTGCCTTCCTCCAGTCTGCTGGGACTTCTCCTGTTCTCCAGGAGTTCTCAAAGATTATTGCCATTGGCTCTGATATTACATTTGCCAGCTCTTTTAATACTCTTGGATGTAGTTCATCTGGTCCTGGAGATTTAAATTCATTTAGATTAAGAAGGTATTCCTGTACTACCTCTTTACTTATTTTGAGCTGGATTTCCCCTATTGTGTCCTCTGTTCCATTATCCTCAGGTTGGTCCTCCTTTTCCTTTTCTGAAAACACTGAGGCAAAGAAGGTGTTGAGTAATTCTGCCTTTTCTCTGTCCCCTGTTAGCATTTTGCCATCTTCTCCTCGTAGTGGCCCTATCATTTCCTTCTTCCTCCTTTTGCTGCGGACATACCCAAAAAAACCCTTTTTATTGTTCTTAACCTCCCTAGCAAGCCTGAGCTCATTCTGCGCTTTAGCTTTTCTGACTTTACTCCTACACGTGTTCGCTATCTGTTTGAATTTTTCTTTGGTGATGTCCCCCCTTTTCCATTTCCTATACATGTTCCGTTTAAAACTTAGCTCCATTGAAAGTTCTTTAGTCATCCATCCTGGTTTCTTGAGACACCTCCCATTTTTCTTCCTCAATGGTACTGTTTGAAATTGTGCCTTCAGTATCTCCCTTTTGAGAAAGTCCCATCCGTCTTGAGGTCTCTTCTCTTTTAGTATTCCTGACCATGGGATCATCCCCAGTATTTCCCTGAGTTTATTGAAATCAGCTCTCCTAAAGTCAATAATACGTGTCTGACTATGCCTGGCTTCTCCTTTCCATTGTATAACAAACTCCAGGAGAACATGATCACTCTCACCTAAGGATCCCACCACTTGCACCCCATTAACCAGGTCATCTCTGTTGGTTAGGATCAGATCTAAAATAGCTGACCCCCTTGTTGCCTCTTCCACCTTTTGGACCATGAAATTGTCTTCCAGGCATGTAAGGAATTTGCTAGACCTTGTAGTTTTGGCTGAGTTAGATTGCCAGCATATATCAGGATAGTTGAAATCACCCATCACTACTACATCTCTCCTTTCTGCATGTGTGTTCATCTGTTCTAGAAAGGCAACATCCAATTCCTCCGTCTGATTTGGGGGTCTGTAGTAGAGTCCCACAATAACATCCCTGTTGTTTCCCTCCCCTTTAATTTTTATCCAGATGCTCTCCACCTGGCTTCCAGTATTGATGTTGTGGATCACTTCACTGGTGTAAATATCCCTGACATATAATGCTATTCCTCCTCCTTTCCTGTTTGGCCTGTTTCTCCTATAAAGGTTATACCCCTCTATTCCTACATTCCAATCATGAGACTCTTCCCACCAGGTTTCAGTAATGCCTATTATATCATATTTGTTTTGTAGTGCAAGGAGTTCAAGTTCATCTTGCTTATTTCCCATGCTCTGTGCATTAGTGTAGAGACATCTGAGACCATGTGTTCCCTTTACTTGCTGCCTGTGCAAGTTTTTTTGCCTCCCACTGTTGGGTCCTTGCGCTGTTTGCCTTGTTCCCTCTATGACAGTTTGACTATTTTCTCCAGCCCTTTTGCCTTCCAGAATACTGTCTCCCTCCCCCATTTGACTCAGTTTAAAGCCCTCCTGATCAAATTCTTGAGACTGTTGGCAAAAATGTTTCTTCCAACTGTTGTAAGATGCACCCCATCTCTTGCCAGAAGTCCCCCCGCATGGAAGCGCAGTCCATGATCCAAGAATCCAATTTGTTCTCAGCGACACCATCTACGGAGCCAGTTGTTTACGTCGGCTATTTTCCTCTCCCTTCTTGGACCATGCCCTTCAACTGGCAGAAGAGACGAGATGACCACCTGTGCGTCCATTTCTTTCAGCTTCCTCCCCAGGGCCTCATAATCTCTTCTGATCTTGGGAAAGCTGTGCCTTGCAGTATCATTGGTTCCCACATGGACTAAAAGGAAGGGGTAATGATCCGTAGGCTTGACGAGTCTTGTTAGCCGCTCCGTCACATCACGGATCTTTGCCCCAGGGAGACAACACACCTCCCGAGTCATCTTGTCAGGCCCACATACCACTGCTTCTGTACCCCGCAGCAAGGAGTCCCCCACCACCACCACACGCCTCCGCCGAGGCTTCGCAGCTGCTGTTCCTTGCGGTGGTCCTCTCAAGTTCCCCTGCTCTACCCCTGAAGTCTGTCCATGCTGTTCTTCCTCGTTGTCCTTGATAAGGGAAAGGGCTTCAAATCGATTCTGTATCTGCAAGCTGCTGGAAGAATCCCTGGATTTTCTTGTTCTGTGTGTGACATTCCTCCAGCTGTCTACTTCCTGTGTCTGTGAAGTGACCCTCTCCTCCACAGCCACTTCCTCTGTGCGGTCCCCATCCAAGAGTGTTCGTTCTGTTCTGTCCAGGAAAACCTCTTGCTCGCGAATCTGTTGAAGTGTAGCTACCCGTGTCTCCAGTTGCTGTACTTTCTCCTCCAAGAGGGCTACCAGCTTGCACTTGGTGCATGTGAAGTTCTCCACGTCTGTAGACAAGAAGACAAACATCGCACAAGTGTTGCAAGTGACTGCTGCAGTCCCCTCAGTGTCCATGGTGAGAGCTTTTAGGTAATCTAGGAACTCTTAGGTAATGCTGAGAATGCTAAGCTGTACTTTTAGGTCTGCTGTATTTTTGTTTGGTTACTGAAATTCTCAGCTACAAGCAGCCTCTCCCAACAGTTTTAAAAAAAATTCAATCTCCCCAGTCAGAATGGCTGTCCGGAAAGTGTTCTCCTTATTCCTAATCTAGCTCTTTTGTTGTTGTGGTGGTGGTGGTGGTGGTGGTTTCACAGTCTACTAGGTGTTATTGACTGGAGTTTGGGAACATCATTTATTTAGATTCTGTACAAGAATCTAGAAATCAGTAAGGTACCATCCGTTAATGCGGGACTTTCCAAGCAGCATCATTTATTGTAATTGTGCTGTTGTGATCCTATCGATGGCAATTTTCTTCGGATGATTTGTCAGTCAATTTGAATTGTAATTGAAACTATCACGATCACCACTATCATTTTATCTTTTTCCTAGCCTTGCAACTTGAGGAGGCTTACAAAACAAATTCAGATAAACGTTCACATCATACTACAGTTAAATTATAATTGAACTATAAGTAGGATTAAAAGTAATTTAAAAGTTTAACTATTAAAAAAACCCCACAAATACAGACAATACAGCACATTATTAAAGGCCTTTTCCCCAGGACAAATCAGTTCCCAAAGGTCTTTTCAAAGCAAAACATCTACACCTGCCTATTGAAGTATAGCATGGAGGGTGCCAGCATAGTGTTTTCTAGGAAGGGAATTCCAAAGCTTGGAAGCAGCCACTGAAAAGGCCCTCTCCTGCATTCCCACCAGATGTACCTATGAGGGTGCTGGGACAGAGAGAAGCCCCCCCCCAGTGATTTCAGAACACAGACAAGCTCACATGTCCTTCTGATAACCGGGATCCAAGCCATATGGGGTCATGATCAACACTCTGCATTGTGCTCAGAAATGGACTGGTAGCAAGGGAGTCACATGGTCCCTGTATCAGGCCCTGGTTAACAGTCTGGCTACTGGGCTTTGGCCAGCTGTAGTTTTCAAACATTGTTTTTTTAAAAAAAAGTTTATACCATGCAAGAGTACAAAACATACTAGATATTCAAAGTAAAGAGAGAAAAGGGGGTGAGAAAATGAGAGGAAAAATAAAAGAAGAGAAAATATACGAACGCACGTATGACCATCATTTGCTTTCAACACATTTAAAAGCATCCTAACAGGGCCGGTTTAACCTGTCTGCCAAATCAGCATTGGCAGGGGGGCCCGAGGTCAAGAGGGGCCCCCGAGGTCAAGAGAGGGCCCCGTGTTGGCCTCCTTAATCTGACGAAGGAACAGCCAGGAGACAACCGGGAGGAGCCCCCCTCTTACCCTCCTCCTCCAAAAACCTCCTACTGGCTTTTTTTAAAAAAACAAACAAAACAGCCTCTCCAAAACTAAAGAGAAAGAGAAAGAAACAGCAGCCCTCCGTGGCAGAAGCTGGAGGGAGTGTGTGTGTGTGAGAGAGAGAGACAGGGAATTTGATAATAATAATAATAATAAAATTTTATTTCTATCCCGCCCCTCTGCAACGCAATCGGGGCGGCTTACAATATAAAAACTCCATAGTCCCAGTACCCTAGCCCGCCCACCCCTTAAAATAATATTAAATTATAAAAGATTAAAAACATACAGTAATTAAAAATATATAAATTAGAAAAAAAGATTAAAACATACAATAGTTAAAAAAAAATAAAACAAATCTGATTACAGCTCAGGGAGGACAGCCGAGTCTTGGGCCGGGATAGTTATTCAGGAAAGGCCTGCCAGAAAAGATCTGTCTTGACAGCTTTTTTAAAGCTGTCTAAGGTGTTAATAAGACGGATCTCGTCCGGCAGGCCATTCCATAATCTGGGAGCGGCAGCAGAGAAGGCCCTCTGGGACATCACCGACAGCCTTGTTTTCAATTTGAGGGTTGTCTCCCTCAGAAAGGGCTTCTTTCTTTCTTTCTTTCTTTCTTTCTTTCTTGCCCATGTGCCTTCAAGTCATATGGGGGCCCCAAAGTAAAGCATTGCAGGGGGCCCCAAAATTCCTTAAACCGGCCCTGCATCCTAACCTAACATTAAAGATAACACACTCTAATTAAACACTAAATGACTAATTGACACAGCCCAGGCTCTGACCCCCCAATCTAGACTGTAATGAATGATTAAGAGAAAATTTCTGCAAGAAAAAAAGACTAATAAATTCTACCATTGCAGATCTGACTAAATAATCCCACTAGGATTATTAAATCTTGTATCCATAGCTTATTGCATCATTACTATTCTTCTTGCTCAAGAAGTCCATAAAAGTCCAATGTTTCAGAGAGTCTTCAATTGGTTTCTCCTTTAAAATTCACATTAGCTTGGCAACTTGAGCTAACTCGGTCCAAACATTCTTCAAAGGAAACCCCAAACAGAGCACATTACAGTACTCCAAATAGGATGTAACTAAGACGTGTATTGCTGTGGTCAGATCCAATGTCTCAAGGAATGGGTGCAGTTGGTCACAAGTCTTAACTGTGTAAATGCAATCCTGATTATTGCTGAAACTTGGGCTTTTAGAGTCAGTGATGAGTCCAGGGGCTTGTCTATACGAGCCCCGCAGTAATGGCAATTTGCAGCAGCTGTGACTTATCTTAACAATGTTTTCCCCCATGCAAGATGGCAGCTGTGATTTATTCGTGTTTGTACTTACCTTGATTTGCCACCACCAAACTTTTTTTAAAAACTGATGTCCAAGGTGCGATGGAACGATTTTTCAATTTAACAGGAAAGCAAAAAAGCCCAAACGCCCCATTTTATCGCCTTAGTGATCACTTGCTATGGTGAAAATCCAACATGGCAGCAGCAGGCACTTGCCTTTTTAACAAGCCCTGCCTCCCATGCTCACCTGGCCAATCAGCTTTGCACTTCCTCTCCTATGGGACAGTGATTCATATCAAATTGCTTGTCCCAACAAGCAGG
This sequence comes from Gambelia wislizenii, assembly GCA_030847615.1. NCBI lineage: Eukaryota > Metazoa > Chordata > Lepidosauria > Squamata > Crotaphytidae > Gambelia > Gambelia wislizenii. Next base: position 121,525,418 of record JAUMIR010000001.1, read on the forward strand.
AATGTGCTTTCCCTAGCTGCTTTTTTAAAAACTCTGGGAAAAGCCACGAAGGCTTTTCTTGCAGAGTTTTTGACATTTTGGGCCCCCCTCCTTCCCAATACAGCAAAACAATACGGAATGCTATTAAGACAGGTATGATTCTCCTTGCATTCCATGAGGAGTCTTTTCACCATTTAGACAACCCCCAGGTGTCCACCCAAGTGGCGAACCTGTATCCCAAGGCATCCCACAGGCCAAGGTGTGAAACAGGATTCCCCAAGCACCACCTCCTGGATTCACCTCCCTAGGAAGGACGGAAGCCACTGTAAAACATTGCCTTCAAGTCCCATCCCAGTAAGGCAGGCCATAAGGATATCATGATCAATGGTATAATAAGCTGTGATAATGGGCTCTCCCCATTATCTGGGCAACACAGGTAAGGGATAGAGCCATCTCTCCAGGTAAAGAAAAGGTTAATGAAATGTTGGGTTAAATTACATTTATTGGGGTCAATATCACAGAAAGAGTAATAGGATCACCAGAGACAGTTGCCCAATGGGATGACCAGTTCAAATGCTTTAAGATGCTTCCAAATTGAGGTTATAAAAATCTCAGAATGCCACGAGGCACAGAATTGAACAAAGAGAGGCAAAGGGGCAAAGGTGTCTGCTTCATGCTTGGAAGCTGGTTGCAGGCTGGACCACGCAATCCAGATTCCCAGCTTGCCCATGGACATCCAAGATCCAAGGGTATCTGTATCATACGTAGAATAGGAAAATGTGTAGCTAGACACCCTAGGCTTATTTTTCTTTTAACCACTGCTGAATATGACCTAGGCTGTCATTTGTAACTGCTTCTAAGAATGCCTGAAGGAAGGTGCCTTCATGTATGAGATATCCCTTTTTGCTAATGCAGACTGCTACTTAGAATAAAAGCTTTTCTTTGAAAGCTCTCCTCCTTCCCATGCTCTTTCACATGCCTTTGCTCAGTTTGTGTGCATGCGCACATGCACAATCCTCATCTTCCACACAAGAATGGGGAGAAAGTGCACGTGGAACCATCAGTAGCTTCCCACTGAGTTACTGGGTCTCGTGTGTTAAAAGTCAGTGGGTAGTGGCAGCTATAGATGATCTCAAGGAGTACCATCTCCTGCTGAGTAGCAGGAGAAGCTTTGATACAAACTGAGAGGTCCAGCAGAACCATCAGGGACACACTTCCCCTGTCCTTTCCCTGGAATAGCCTGTCTACACCAAGAAGACACGGCTCTACAGGGTTTTGGACAGGAGCTTTTGCTAGGCCTACTCGGGAAAGACAGAGGCTGAATCTGGAATCTTTTGGTATACCTCTGAGTCTTGGACTCTCTCAAACTTCCCTCATTGATTTTTAATTTCTTAAAGTTCTAACAGCTAGAGAATGTACTGTATAACCATAAAATTAGATCTCTCCTCTAGCTGAAACTTCAGTTTCTCTTTCATATGTATAAGCATGAAAATCCTTAGTTATACTGGGCCTCATCTAGACGAGGTGATAAAATGTGAATTGCTGTGCATTAACGCAAAAGTACAGCAGCGTTCATTTTTCTCCATGTTTTTTTGGCAAAATCACTGGTATGCGAAGTTATACATGTTTGAAGCTCACACACAGCCATGGCCAAGGAATCAAGATGGTGGCTCGGAGTGAATTACTCACATTAATATTCTCCACAATTTGCCACCATTGCACAGCAATTTTTAAACTTTAAATCTAAAGTTTGCAAGTGTGGCCTTCTGCTTAAAAAAGCTGTTTGGTCACCTCAGTGTTGTAAAAAAGTGCATGATCGCTACGGCAAAAATCCAAAATGGCACTTCCAGCAACTTTGTGGCCAACAAACCCACTCCCTGCACATATCTGACCAATCAGCTTTCCACTTCCTGAATGTGTTGCACTGCAAATTGGTTGTCCAAACGTGCAGTAATGCACATTTCTACGTATATTTAAAAAAAAAAACATCAGGGAAAGCTGCGAAGGCTTTTCTGATACAGTTTTTAGTTTTTTGTCCCCCTCCTTCTGAAAACATCAAATCACTGTGGAATCTTGTTGAGAAAAAAGGTATTCTCCTTGAATTCTATGAGGCATTTTTTAACCATCTAGACCCCCCCCCTATGTTTTTGTTTTGGCTGTTATTGTTGCTGCAGCCATTTATGGCTGAGAGATGCTAATTTGGGGAGCAAAAAGAATTCTCTTACTCTAAAGCTGCTTGTTCCAAAATATGTATGTGCATTTAATTATCTGATTGTTTGGATCTAGATTCTTTGCATATAGGGTTGAAGCCACAAAACTGCATTAGTAAATGCTTGGGTTCCTTAATTGGTGCCCAGCTTAAGTTTTTCTGTATAATGCTGAAATGGTTATATTCATGAAATTCTTTCTGTCTCTATATTCTATGAATATATTCTATGAATAGCCTCTTAGAATTGTGTAGTGTATCAAGGGAATTCACTGAAACTGATGCTGATCAAATGGCATTTTCCTCTTTGGCTGGTAGGGGAATGCTAGAATGGGGCTGAAAACCTCTCACTTCACACAATTTGTGTTCTGTAGAAGTGTGTGTGTGTGTGTGAGTGAGTGAGAGAGAGAGTCAATATGGACTGGCACAAAATTTAGTAGTGTAGTGGCCATGTAGACTCTAATGTCTATTTGCTGAATGCTGGTACTTACAATTACTATTTGGGGTCAGACTAGATAGCCCATGAGACTCTGGAAGTCTGCAAAGTCTTTTTCCTTTAACTCTCAGGCCTAGTCAATGTTCTTACTAATCAACCCTATGTTCCATAAACATATGAGGTAAACAAATTTTTTCTCTAATAACAGTCGAACTGTACCTAACTGTTCCTAAGCTATCTTGCTTTGAACTATCAACAAACTGTCTCAAGGGAAACTCAAGGGAAACTGTTGGCACCAAAGAGAAGGAGGGGGGAATTGCTTTTTGCATACAGTATAAAAATATTCTGTAACAACAACTCGGGGTTCTGACTCTTTGGAAGATATTCCAGTCAGGCCCACCAGTGTAATAAAACTTACTTTCCAATCCATGGGTCTGCTGTTCCATGATTTCTGCATCAGTAGGTTTTTCTTCCTTTTAGACAAGCAAGTTAACAGCTTGTTAACTACTTCAGGCCTATAGAATGCCTGAAAGGGAACTATGCTAGTGTAACACCCAATCATGACTCCAAGGAATCTCAGCCAAAGAATTTTGTTTGAGGAAGAAAAGTAGGATGTCCATGGAGATCTCTGGTGTAACTGAGAACCCTGAAGAAATAGCTGTCAGAGTAGATCATCTTGAGTTACTTTGCCCCAAGGACATTTCATCTGGCTCTTCTGATTACCTCAGGCATGTGCCCTGGTCCCAGACTGATCTTCCCTTAATGCCCTCCCTGCCAATGAACTGAGGTGATTTGGGGCCCAGCAAGAAATCCAGAGCCAGAAGAGCAGAAGTCACCAGTGGCTTCTACTAAAAGCCATCTACTTTTTAGGGAGAAGCCAGGAAGGACTACGCATGCATTGGGACCCAGCTGATGACCAGGAAGAGGATTTGATTGAAAGGATATAACCCTCCAGTCTCCCCTGAGCCATAGCTGGAAGAAGAAATTGGGTCTAGGTGGGAACTGATAGTAAATAGTCACAAGTCCACATAGGTACATTAGTTCCATAGTTGTTTGCTACTGGCATGAGAAGTGCTCATGAGATATACTCCCTGCCTGTGTGATGGGCATCAGACAGGCATAATTGTTCACATCCCTTAAAATGCTTTCATCCTCTTTGTGTGGACATGTCTTCAACATGTGTTTTACTGTTCATTTTCTTGGGGAACTTCAGCAAGTGTGTGCAGTAGGTGTGTAACATCAAAATATTTAAAGCAGTTGACTGTCTGTGAAAGCAATGGCACAAAGACTGATCACCCTTTGTTTGCTGGGGGCGGGGAGTATGATTTTACTACCCAGTTCCATAACAACAGGCTTCCCACACATGAATGTTGTCATGAGTATTACTAATGCTGTCTCTGTACAAAGTTTCATCAGGGACCTCCAGTTGAACTGACAAAACATGGAAGAAATGAAGCATAATTCTCCCTGGGAATAGGTAGTACGTCCTGAATTCAAGCAACAAATACATTGCTATTTTTTTTAAATGCCCAAAGCACATCATATTTTGAATTATTTCATCTTTCATTTCATTTTTTTTTTTTTTGGAAAAAAGCATTTGGAAAAAGCATCTTTCATTTCATAACTCACTCCATATGCTGTATGTATCAAGTTACCTGCATAATTTACATAACTTTTTAAAAATTCATGTTGTTGGTTTGAAAAAAGGAATGAAAAAAGATGCCTCTTTCTTAGGGGCTTATCATATGAGGGAGGGGTTGCAGAAGTAAAGCCCAAGAGTAACACATCCCAACTTGCCTTGTCACATGACATCAGTGTTCTTTAGCTGTTCTCCCATTCTGGTCCCATAGGAGACAGTGGTAAAGATGAGTCTTTTTGCTAACAGATTTTTCCAGTTAGCAAAAAGATTCGTGCTTAACACTGTCTTCCACAGGACTGGAATGGAAAAACAGCTAAAGCACGCAGATGTCATATGATACGTCAAGGCAGGACTTTTCTTGGGCTTTAAAGCCACTTCCCTTCCCTCATGCGATAAGGTGCTTAGTGTGCACAATGATGGAAAGTGTGGATTTGCTGGGAGCCTTGTGAATATCTCCTTGTCTACTGCAATCTCTACAGTCAACTGCTACTGTTCAGTGAAAACACTAAATGCCAGTTTAAAACAAACAAAGAAAAGGGATAAGGAACCATTATCATGTGGAAAAGTGCTATAGTTTGTAAGAGTGGTCACACCAAAACTGCTGTTTAGAACCCATTCTGCTTAGTCCAATCCTTTCAATTTCAACAAATGTATTCAGAAAACTTTTTATAGGGACAGTTGTGCACCACTGGTTTGGGAACTTAGCTGACTTCCCAAAGCAATGGAGGATAAAAGGTCAAATAAATCTTTCTTTCTAAACTAATTCAGAAATCTGAGCAATTTGTCTCATTGAAGAACAACACCCCCTCATCTCACCTCATCTTGTATGCCTATTTAGACCTTTTGTTGCTTGCTGTGTGCCTTTGTTTCCAACTTAGGACGACCCTAAGGTGAACCTATCATGGGTTTTCTGAGGCTGAGAGTGTGTGACTTGCCCAAGGTCACCCAGTGGGTTTTCATGGCCATGAAATCTTGAATCTTGGTCTCCAGAGATGTAGTCCAGCACTCAAACCACTATGCCACACTGGCTCCTCTCCAGACCTCTAGCCACTCCAAAACAACAACTTTTGTCTTGGTCTTGCTTAATCTGGCACCTGATTTCTGGTCAGTTTCAAATCACACTGCCTTTCCCTGTCCCACATGCCATCACCTTGTCCATGTCATACCTGGACCCCATTACAACCTGTTTCTAGCTAGACCCCATGTAGATCACTTCTGACTGCAAAATTAGGTAAGATATGCAGGCATTCAGCTTGCTTCTGTAAAGATTAAACCAGTAATGGGGGTAATGCATAAACCCTGCCTACAGCATTCCTGTCTGTTCTGTCCCCAATCTCCCCATGCTGATGGAGAAAATGTGAAGGTCCTTTGTATTGTGTGCTTGCTTGTAAAGGTCTCTGCATAAGAAGGAACCCTGAGCACTTGTGTAGGATATATCTGTAACTGAACTGACTTAGTGCTAGTGTAGTTCTTCAGTTCTTTTAGATTATATGGAAATCTTCAATGTTTGTTGTTATTGTTAACTGTCTTCAAGTCAACTTCAACTCATGGAGACTCTGTGAATGAGACATCTCCAAGACTCCCTGTCCTCAACCACTCTGTTTGGGTCTGTTCACTCTGCTCAGGGCCATGGCCTCCTTGATTGAGTCTACCCATCTGGTATGCAGTTTTCCCTTCTTCCTTCTGCCTTTCCTCGCATTATTGCCTTTTCTAGTGAGCCATGCCTTCTCATGCTGCGGCCGAAATACAACAGCCTCAAATTAGTCATCTTGGTTTCTAGGAAGAGTTCAGGCTTGATCTGTTCTAGGATGCATTTGTTTGTCTTTTTGTTTGTCCACAGTATCCTCAGCACTCTTCTCCAGCACCACATCTCACACATGCACAGGCACACACACACACACACACACATATTGTGCATCAATATATAGACATATATATTGCGCATTTCCAGTGTCTTTCAATTACTTTTGCAATAAGCCTTACAGAGCAAACATTGATACAGTAAGTAGAGAGAAAGAGAAACTTTGTATTTTTCAACAATGTACTTAAAAACATACACGAACTCCTGTGGATTGCTGGGAAAAAGGGGAACTGCCATCAGATCTCCGAGATGCAGTCATCATCACCCTGTACAAGAAAAAAGGAGCAAAATCCGATTGCTCAAACTATTGAGGTATAACACTGCTCTCTATTGCTGGAAAAATCCTTGCAAGGATACTCCTGAACACGTTAGTTCCTGCTATTGAAGAAGAATTTCTTCCTGAAAGCCAATGTGGCTTCAGTGCCAATAGGAGTACTACAGATATGGTATTTGCCCTTAGACAACTGCAAGAGAAATTTAGAGAGCAGAACATTTGTCGACCTCACCAAAAGCTTTTGACACTATGAATAGAAAAGGTTTGTGGCAGATCCTGGAAAGACTAGGATGTCCCCCCAAATTCCTTAAAATGATTATCTTGCTACACAAGGGCCAGCATGGTCAAGTCAGATATGGTGATGCTCTTTCAGAGCCTATTCTAATAAATAAAGGAGTGAAGCAAGGTTGTGTTCTTGCTCCAAATTTATTTACAGTCTTCTTCAGCATGATGCTCCAAAGGGCTACAGCAGAGCTTGAAGAAGACGACAGCATCTATATACGTTACCATACTGATGGTAGCTTGTTTAACCTAAGCCGTCTGAGGGCTCCCACGAAGACTAAACTATATGGTCCGTAAGCTGCTCTTCGCTGATGATGCGCCCTTGTTGCCCACACAGAAGCAGCTCTGCAGCCCCTAACATCCTGCTTCGCAACAGCTGCAGAGCTGTTTGGGCTGGAAGTCAACCTGAAGAAAATGGAAGTTCTTTACCAGCCTGCACCACAGGATGAACATCACCATCCCCACATTGCCGTTGGCAAATCTGTGCTTAAATCCGTTCAGCAGTTCACCTACCTGGGAAGCATCATCTCCTCAGATGCCAAGATTGACAAAGAGCTCGATCACAGATTAGCAAAGGCATGTAGCGCATTTGGAAGACTTTACAAAAGAGTCTGGAGTAACAAACACCTGAGGTGAAGCACAAAAATCAGTGTGTATAGAGCCATTGTACTGTCTATTCTCCTTTATGGGTCTGAAACATGGGTCACTATTGCCAACAGAACTCCTCGAAGGCTTTCATCAGCACTGTATACGCACAATCCTAAATATACGTTGGACTGACTATGTGACGAATGTTGCTGTCCTTGAGCAAGCAGGGATCACCAGCATTGAGGCCATGATATTGAGAAGACAGCTGCACTGGGCAGGGCACGTTTCTAGGATGGAGGACCATCGCCTCCCAAAAATAGTCCTCTATGGTGAACTCACCACGGGTCAGCGTAAGAGGGGCACTCCAAAAAAGCGATACAAGGACTCCCTGAAACAACATCTCAGGCTTGGCCAAATTGGTCACCAACAATGGTCCACCCTGGCCTCACATCGGGAGGCATGGAGACGCACTATCCACAATGCTGCAGCCTTATTTGAGAACTCATGCCGAACAAGTCTTGAAGAGAAACAACAACACAGAAAGAACCACAACCCAGAAACATCACCCAAGGAGACCTTCTGCTGTGCTTTCTACAACCGGACTTGTTTACCTCAAATTGGCCTTTTTAGTCATCAGCGCACTTGCAGAAAGCGCGGGATGAGTCTTTCCTGAACCTTCGTTTGCAAAGAAAAGCCAGAGAGAGAGACTTAAAAACAATGTCCTTGAAATTCATGGCTGATTATCTTTGCTAATGATTTGTCATCCTATCCCAAACTGAAATTGTGATGTCTTAATTCTTTAAAGGTTTTTTAAATTATTAACAGTCTTAAATATAAGAAAGCTGAAGATAGCTTTACTTCAGAAAGGTGCCAAAGAAAGTACTGCATACTGAAACCCTTTCAGAAAGGATAGTCTTTAGAGATGCCACATTTCACTCATGTGGGAGGTGATTCAATGCAAAAGCTTACTTAAGTCAAATAATTATTAAGGTCTCTCTTGTGAGATCCCTATTCAGTTCTCTAGCTAAATATCACTGAGCAATGTGCAATTAGTTTAATTAACTGAACACAGTCTGAAATGCAGAACTCTTATGTATGAACTTTCTGAAAGTTCAGCCATAGTCTTGAGATTTATTAACGTATTAACACCTTGTCATTCCATTGCCTGCCTGTCAGACATGGTCATTAAAATGAGTGTGTAATTTGTCAAGAAAGCTGTACAAGTGTGATAGTACAGAAGACCTAGCTAGCATTTGGTACAAGAAATATTAGACTGAGTTAAGATACATTCCTGGATGCGGCACTGAGGACTTTATCAGATGGGGCTGTAATAGTGGAATTACAGTGTGACAGTACCACAAATGGGTTCCTCTTACCGCACATCATCACCATTCTCCCATGGCCAATGTCGTCACTTTTCATTGGTGGAAAAGTCTGTGAATAGCTTTCAATATTATTATTATCTTTTATTTCTATAGTGCCATCTGTGTACATGGTGCTTTACAAGAAAAAGAACAACAGTTCCCTGCCCTCAAGCTTACAATATCACTCTTTTTGTGTTATTGACAAGTGTGCAACCCTCTCCTTTCCCAACAAGAACACAGGACACTCTTTTAATGAATTGTCACCTTTTCTTCGTACATGTTTCTTTAATGTTTGCTTTTCTTATGTTTGCTTAAGTGTGTATCTGTTAATTTCTTTCATTATATATGTGTTTTTGATGTATTTAAACAAAGTTGTGTCTTCTTATGAGAATAGCTGAAATCTCGCCCATACGATATCACAGAAGTAAAATCCCACAATTACAGCAATGTGCCGTAATTACAGTAGTCATGCCACTATGTTTCTGCTTTCCTCAATAGTGAAATTACAGCATTTTTAGATGCTAGTCTGATAAATTTCTAAGGCTCCAGCCAGATCTAAATCTTGATTTGTACTTTACAGAACTTGGAAAAGTTTTTGGGGGTTTTTTTGGATCAAGTTCCCAGAATCTCCCAGCCAGCATGTAAAAAATAATGTTGGCAAGCTATGGTATTTCAAGGTCCACTTAATGTTACTTAATTGCAAGTTTTCTCTCTGTTTGGGATAAGAGGAGCAGGCATTTCTCATATCCGCCATTCAGTGATGTAACATACAAGTGTGCTTCTTATTGTGTCATGATGTATTTATCAGCAGCAATATCAGTGTTTCCTGGTGCAGGGTTCCTGAGACTGGCAAAGAGTACATATTGTGTAGGTATTTGGCCTTTATTTCATTAACACAATTTTCCTGGTAAGAAAAAAAGGCAGAATAATAGATGGAAGAACAAAGGAGGATTACTGATGAAGCACAATGTATGGTTAAGTCCCCATAAATTCAGTGAATGAGGCAGGGCAACATAGTAATAAAACTGCAGTCTGAAACTGCTCTATATCACTCTATATCACGCATCCTTAGGGCAAAACAAGCAAGCAGGAGGACTTTATATTCAGAAGGTACAGTCACATTTATTTTTAATGCCAACTGCACAGGGTTAAAGTGTGTTACCTGCCATTTTTCCAAGACCTTTCTTTGTATATACAGGTAGCAACAGTCTTGTTCTGGGGAGGCAGGTGAGTGACCTTCCTCTCCACCACACATGGAGATGTATGAGTTGATTCTGAAAAAGCAAACAAACAATTCCTGACTTTAGATGGGGTGAAATGTTCACATGAGTGGACTATACAAGATCACTCCTTCTCTTTGATGAATTAACAAAAATCAAAATGGACAGTTTTCCATTTCCAGAACAGAAACCTCATCACACTCTAGGCACCCTCTCTCTGATTAGAGGGTTAGACAGCCTTCATTCCAGTTCCAATAAAGAGATCTCTCATTCTGCTTAAATACCTGTGGCGTTAACTTTGTGGTCCATCAATTATCTGAAGAAGTGGAGTGAAATCTACAAAAGCTCACACTAAAATAAAGCAATTAGTCTCAAAAGTGCTGCTAGATTCCCCCCTTCCATTTTAATTCTTTTAAGTTGAAACAGGCTAAGAGAGCTATCTCCTTGAAATGTTATTTTGGTGGTGGCATTCCCCTCTCAACCACCTTCTCCTGACCATCTAACACTGGAGAACTGCCTACAAGAGGGTCCTAACTAGCATACTTGAACTGAAAGAGAAAAGCCCAAATTGGCTTTGGAGGATAAACTGGTGATTTGTGAAACCAGAGGAAAAAGGAAGTCCTGCATGCCCTGTGGCAGTGTCAGGACAGGAAGCAGGACCGGTTTAAGGAATTTTTTTTTGGGGGGGGGGCTGCAGCGCTTTATTTTTGGGGTCCCATATGTTCATCTCAGGTCAATGTAACCTAACCTATTTACAGTACAGCATATTCAGATTATTACTAATAATGTTTTTGAAGGAGGAGGGTTACAACGGGGGCCCCTACAATGATGGCACCCCCTGTGGCTGCAGGTGCTGCAGGTCCCTTAAACTGGCCCTGCAGGAAGAGTTCTATGGTGGTGTCATCAACAGGGGGGTCCAGGCACAAAAATTATTCGTGGTAGCAGAGGCTATGAGCTGGGGAGTCCGCCAAAGGGATAAAAGCCAGAGGACTGCATTTCAATTACTGATTGGCTAAAAAAATCTTGGCTACAGGCCAGTAGTGTTAAGTAATCTCACAAAACCATGTTACATGATACTGTGGAAGCGTATTTGTAAAAATTCTTTCTCACACACAGCTCAGTCAAATAGGATTAAGCTTACCATGGGTTGCAGTACAATGCAATTTACATGTAAGCTTCCTAGTGGTGTTTTAGCTCAGCCTTCCTATGTACCTTTTCTAGGATACAAAGTACAATTCAGATCTAACAATTACATCCCCATTTTTTTCAACCCTGCAAAGCCACAGAGGAGCCAAGTCCCACATTAAGTTTGTGCTGACTATAAGGCTACATGCCAAAGGTAGGGAAATGTCTTTCAGCCCAATTTCAGAGAAGGTCACAGGGGCTGAATTCAATTTCCAATAGGTTCTCAGGGCCATCTTCCCATTAGGCAAAGGCAGCTGCTAGAGCCAACAGAGGGCTGAGGGGTGTGGAATGGATAGAGCTGATCCCATATCCTTTCTGCTTTGTAAGCTAGCCAGCTACCCTCATGTGCTCTAGAGCAGCCTGTCATGTCAGTAGTGTTGACATGAGATTCATCTCTTAGAACTTTATCAGATGAGCCCCTTTAAATGTTCTTTTGCTGGCATTAAAAAAAATCCATTTTTATGCCAGCAAAAGATCGCCCCTCACAGCACTTATCTTCTCTCCTGGCAGAAGGCTTCACCGGCAATGAAGAAGTGAATGAAGCCCCATTCACTTCATCATTTGAAGTCCCGCAAGACTTCATCACATGGGAAATTCAAACATAAACAAAAAATAAAACATTAAAAGTGACACAAAGCACAAAAACGCACTTTAAAACTTACAAGTAACCCAGGGAGGGTCATAAAAAATGCATCACCTACCTGGATGTCACAATCTCACGAGAAGCGTTCACATGGGACATGCCATTCACATTGCATTCACGTGAGTTAAATGGTGCAAGGTTTCACACACCGGAAATGCCAGCACTAAAGCGCCACAGGGGATCAACTGACAGCTTTAACCATCAATAAAAAGGTATGGGTTTTGACCAGGACATAAATGCAAAAAGGCAATGTTGTCTGATATGCACACCTTTTCGCATTTATGTGGCATCTTTATGATGCCATATTTAGTGCATCTGATAAAGTCCCCAGTCTAGGCAGCAAAATGTTTTTGGCTTATCCTGCTACAAGAGGTTTGGTGTGAAAATGCAAGGCTACCAACTTCTTTAAAAAACCCAAAACACTAACCTAAGAAATCAAATGTAAGAGCCTGGCATTTCTGAAGTTCAAGTCATGTTAAAAATGTGTTCTGCTCTTTTTCATTCAGTAAGTAATAATCTCTGCAAGAAAACATCAGAGATAGCTTGAGGCTTCATGAAAACAACCTGAAGTGAGTTGCTGAGCATTGGTTATGAAAAGCAAATTATTTTGGCAAAATTGGTGGTAAGAGGCCAGGGGGTTGTCTAAACAGTAAAAAGAAAATCTCATGGAATTTGCTGGGAATCGTACCATTCTAAATGAGTTCCTGCACCAATCGACACTATTCAGAAGGAGGGGGGGCTAAAATGGCAAAAACAAAGCAGGAAAGCTTTTGTGGTTTTTCCCATACTTTTTTAAAAAACCGTGAGGGTGTGAGCATTCCTGCTTATTAGGACAATCGAATGACAAGCAATTTGAAAGGAAGCACAAAGCTGATTGGCCAAGCAAGAGCAGGACAAGCACCTGCTGCTGCCATGCTGCTGCCATGTTGGATTTTCATCTTAACGATCACTTACTAAAGCAATAAAAAATTATGGTTATTTTTTTGTTTTGCTTTCCTGTAAAATTGGAAAATCACTATATAGCTCCAGCTCACTCTGGATGACTTTAAAAAAAAAAAAATCGACAGTGGTGAAGAACTAATGGGAGTAAATCACTCGCAGCTGCCATCTGGAATGCAAGGCTTATGGGGGCTTACGAAGCCAAAAAATCCATTAAGACGTGTCACTGCTGCTGCGAGATGCCATTACTACAAGGTACTCCTCTTTTTTTTTTCCTTGTGTAGATGGGCCCCAGATCTTTGCCCCTACAGATTTGATATTTTAATTAGCATATTCTTCTGCTAAGTTTGGAGCTGAGTAAACCTTGAATAAAAATCAACAATCTCCTTTTCTTTGGACTGTCCTAATCTGAATCTCTACAGATCGCTGATTGACTACATTTCCTCCCACCAAGCTTCATCACTAGAGCTCTCAAGCAGGCCAGTCTAAGTTTCTCTCAGACTATATATCCTAGGATTCCATGGGATGGAGATGTGGCAGTTAAAATGGTATCAATCTGCTACAAATGTGTAGCATAGATGCACTCTGCAAATCACATCAGTCCCATCTTTGTAAAGCAAACAAGGGGCTTTTTAAGTCCTACATTTGTCTCATAATGCTGGAGTGGGGAGGGAGAATGCTTTAAAATGAGAAGAAAAGGGATAAGGGGGTGCTTAACCTTTCCCATCTTCTTTGATTCTCCCCAATGAACTCTTCCCCACTGGCCCCTTGTTGCCTCCCCCTTTATAGCTCTAAAACCTATAATAAATTTGGCTGCAGAAGTTGGCAGAGGAGGGGTTGCATGAACACAGCAGCAGGTAAGATTATTAAGAATCCCCCTCCCAATTGCTTGGGATTTGCAATCTAGGCAGGGGTATTTAGAATGCTCAGTCAGAGTCCTCAAGTACTTCACCAAACTACAAAGCCCAGGATTACACAGGACAGAACAATGACAGTTAAAATGGAATAACTGCTATAATTCTGTAGTGTGAAGGGGCCCTCACAATCCCCTGAAGCATGTTGTTTCACCTTGCTGCATACCAGGACTAGCTATGCTTGACCTCTTCTTCTACTTACTGTATGGTATAGCTGCACTGGAATTTTTTAGGGGTTAGGAATTTTTTATTGGAATAAGACCATTCTACTGAAAAATACACCCGACCGCAAAAGGCCATAACAATAACACAAAAATAATAGGTAACTGCAACAGGTAGATTTTTCTCTCTCTCATGTGAGTGCTCAAACCAGATCAAACTGGCAAGAGTTTACTAAATAAAATAATTTAAAAAAAACTAGCAAGAGTTTGGTAGTAACTTGTTAAGGTAACAATGTTATCTCTAACACTTTTAGGGTAGCAGTGTCTGATCACTCACATTTTAATGCTAATACATTACTTTTGCATGTGTGACAAGTAATGTTTTCTTATTACTTTAAAGCAGGGATTGGAAATGTGTGGCCCTTCAGATACCGTTGAACTACAGCTCCCAGCAGCTTCAGCCAGCATAGCCAATGGTGAGCGTTACAGCAACTCTAATTTAGAATATTGCTTCTTTAAAAGATGGTTTTGCGTTAGTGGTGGACATTTTTCAATTTTTGAGGCTTTTTAAAAAGCTGTTAATTTAAAATGACATGTTAGCGATGTGTTAAACTTTACCCTTCGAATGCTAATATATTATTAATTTTGAAAAATAACAACTGATGTTTAACAAATTACTGTAAGGTTTTAGAAAATAACATTCCAGTAAAGAGTTAAGTAACTGTTCACTTAAGAGTGACATATCTGTAGTGATGATGAAAAGGTTCCAGATCCATTTCTGTCATAGGAAAAGGGCTCTGAGCATGTTATGAAGGTTTCTAATGAGGACATATCTCATCTGCTTGCAGACAGGATTTCTGCTTCCCCCCCCACACACACAGTTAAACTTGCTTAAATTGATACCCCAATCAATTAGTTCATCAGCCAGAGCTGCTCTTCCAGTTGACATTTGGATCAATTTAGCACAAAAAAGATGGCAAGCTTAGGCTCCAAAAAGCCCTTTATTTTTCAATAACTGTCACAAGAAAAAGATCTCCCTGCAAATTAAAAGTTTAGTGATATTTTCTGTCTCACGTTTCATCTTCCCCTTCTCCTTACCACCCCACCCTGCCATATTCTGGCAGTGTTGTTGACCCTGGATTACTGCTTCAGTTCTTTAGATAATTATATTTCACTTACCAAAAAGTCCATTAGCCTTTTCAGTTTTGTTGGCACCATTGCTTTCACTTAGTAACCTCCACCATTGTATCAGGAAACTCAGTGTTTCTCATTAGATACCATGTTCCATTTTGTAAGTTATGTAAGAAGCCTAGATAAATTTATTGTTCCTTTTATTATGTTAAAACGAGTGTCTTACATAGGGATATCACTGCACACTCTTCCTTAAAATAGCTCAGTCACTGGCCCATTATCTCCAACATTGCCTAGATAACATACTGTAGTCTAAATCAGGGGTGAGGATCATGTGGTCCCCTAGATGTTGCTGAGCTGTAACTCCTAGCATTCTTCACAATCAGCCATGCTGGCTAAGGCTGCTGGGAATTGCATTCCAACAACCTCTAAAGGGCTGCACAGTTCCCACCCATGGTTTAAATCCAATTATTAGTCCCAACTAGACTAGAGCCATTGAATCAATGGGAAATTATTTAACACCTATGTAAATTCCATTGATTCAATGCATTTGCTGTAGATGAGGGACCAATAATAAGATCTCTATCCATAAACCTTAGACTTGTTAGATTACATCTATGTGCCTGCCCTACAGATATTCAACAGTTTAAAAAGGGAAATCAATTATGTTGACCTTATTTGAAATTCAGAATCCCTGCCACAACAATAACAACAGTGTGACCACACCAGTGTTGTTCAGTGTTTTCATGTGCCAATATTTTCACTGAGAAAGGGCTTTTTGATACGATAGATCACAGCATTCTTCTGGATCGCCTGAGGGAGTTAGGCATCGGAGGCACTGCTTTGCAGTGGTTCCGGTCCTTCCTCTCGGGCAGGTCCCAGAGAGTGCTGCTTGGGGACAGTAGCTCCAGTAAAAGGGAGCTCACCTGTGGAGTACCACAGGGTGCTATTCTGTCCCTGATGTTATTTAACATCTATATGAAGCTGCCAGGTGAGATCATTCGGAGTTACGGAGCTGGGTGTTATCAGTACGCTGATGACACTCAGATCTATTTCTCTGTATCTCGTTCATCGGACTCGAATTCTGACGGCATCTCTCCTCTCAATGAATGTCTTCGGGCAGTAATGGGCTGGATGAGGCAAAACAGATTGAGACTGAATCCAGACAAGACGGAGGTGCTCACGGTAGTGGCCCCGAAACCAAGAATTGAGTTGCAACCTCCAGTCCTGGATGGGATCACACTCTCCTCCAGTGACTGTGTTCGCAGTTTGGGGGTGCTCCTTGACTCGTCACTCCTGATGACAAATCAGGTAAATGCAACAGTCAGGAGTGCTTGTTATCAGCTTCGGCTGATACGCCAGCTGCGCCCTTTTCTGGAAGTAAGGGATCTTGAGACCGTTGTGCATGCACTGGTAACCTCACGTCTTGATTTCTGTAATGCACTTTACATGGGGCTTTACCCTTGTGCTTGGTTCAGAAATTACAGCTGATACAAAATATGGCAGCCAGGCTTGTCTCTGGAACATCTAGGAGGGACCACATTACTCCGGTTTTGAAGTCCCTCCACTGGCTGCCTATCAGCTTCCGAGCCCAGTACAAGCTGTTGGTTATCACCTTTAAAGCCCTAAATGGCTTGGGTCCAAGCTATCTCAGGGACCGTCTTCTCCCTTATAATCCTCCCCGTGCTCTCCGGTCCTCTGGGAGGAATTTGTTGCAGCCACAAAGATCTAGGCTGGCGACCACCTCTCAGAAGGCTTTCTCGGCTGTCGCCCCCAAATTGTGGAATGGCCTGCTGGATGAGATCCACCTATTGACATCGTTAGACAGCTTTAAAAAGGCTGTCAAGACAGATCTCTTCAGGCAGGCTTTTCCAGAATAGCTAATCCCGGCCTCAGGAACCCCCTTTGGAAGTTGATTCTGGATCTCCTAACTGTTGCTGCTTGCTAGGAAGGGTTTTTAATAACAATTGTATTATATGTTGATTTTAATTTGTATTGATTTAATAATGTTTTAAGGAGGGGAAGGGATTTTGAGTTGTTTTATATTATGTATTATTTTATTGTTGCAAGCCACCCCGATTGTTTGCAGAGGGGCGGGATAAAAATAAATTATTTTATTATTATTATTATTATTATTATTATTTTTAAGTGAGTGAAGAAATCAAGATTATTTACATGTACAGTTGGACCCCCATATCCACGGGGTTCAGTTCCTGGACTTACAGCAGATACCAGAAACGGTCGATAACTGAAAACACCATTGAAAATAATGGGACTTCTAATTTAAAATACCATAAAGTTGCCTTGGAGGACCTAGAAAATGTCTAGAGAGGACACCTCTCTAGGCATTTTCTAGGAAGACTCTATGGTATGTTTTCTGTTTTGTGTCTTGCAGATAACTGAAACTGGATATTGGTTCTGCAGATATGGGGGTCCACCTGTACTAAGATGGAAGGATACCCTGATGTATAGCCATTCCTATAAATAGATTGCTTGTGACCTCAGAATGGAGGTTGTTATTCTCACCATTATGTTTTTATAAAACAATAGAATACGGCCATCCTAAGGCTGCTACACAAAAGTGGCACATTTGGAAATATAGCCTTTCAAAGCAAAAATGTAGATGTGTAAGTACTGTGGCAACCAATTGTTTATTGGTTGGCAAGTGGATTCTGACATAGAATCACCGCACCCTCAGAACTTGATATGTAGTGTACCTTCCCAGATACAGAATTAAATTAACATGTTATATAAACAAATAGGGAGCCTATCCCTACAGATTACGATCAAACCTATTTACAAAGCCACCATTACAGGGACTTTTCTGTTATCCACTTCTGTTTGCCAGCAGTATAAAGGAATACATCATCCTTCATGGAGCAATGCTATAATTTAATCAAGAGATGCAGCTGAAGTCATACATGGGAAGAGCAGAGCTCAAGCAATCTGTGACTGGCAGCAAATCCCTGTGATTAAATATCAGGACTACTATTCACCTGGGTAATGTGTTCAATGCTGCCCCACCCCCACCGCCCTTCCCTATTTCAAATGTTTCTTTAATAATGAAAGCAAATCAGGAGCAAGGCAATAAATGCTGGCACAATATTCTGGGCAGGCATGCATACAATGGTTAGAAGCTAATGGCAAGAAACACCACAGGATAATGATTGCCTTGGTCTGTGTGTTGAAGTGTGAAAGTGCTTCTTATGGGTGTGAAAACCAAAGGGCTGCCCCATAGCAAACATAACAATTAGCCCATGAAACATATGGCAGAATATGTAGAAAGAGCAAGATGTGTTTATGGCTGAGCATTAAAACAAAACATTGCACAGCAGTGTTTATGAGAAACTAGGTAAAGTGTTCAGCTTTGTCTGGGTTAAAAATCCATTTATCCCAGCCTCAACCCAATGCTCTCTCTTTTTTTCCCTCACCCCTCTTTTTTCTCACATATTGAACTCTCTCTCCTTCTCCTCCACCTCCTGCGCTCTTTTTTCTCTCTCACACACACAGTCTCTCCTTTTCTCCCTCTCTTGATGTTTGCTCCAGAGGGTAGGATGCAAAGCAATGGATACAAATTAGAAGAATGGAGATTCTGGCTAAACCTCAGGAAGAATGCTCTGATGGTAAGCTCAGTTTGGCAGTGAAGTTGACTGACTCAGAAGGTGGTGGACTTTCCTTCATTGGAGATTTTTAAATAGAGGTTGAATGGCTAACCTCTCAGAGATGCTTCCATAGTGGATACCTGCATTGGCAGGGAGTTGGACTAGAAGGCCTTGGGATACCTGCCAACTTTTACTGTTCTATGATTTAGCCTTTAGCACTATCCCCTTTGGGTTTGTCTATATGAGCCCCCCCCCCCAAAACAGAGTGCCTTGCAGTAATGGCATTTCACAGCAGCTGCAACTTGTCTTAACAATACTTTTGGCCCCATAAGCCTAGCATGCAAGAAGGCGGGCATGAGTAATTTACTTGCATTTGTACTTACCTTAATTTGCTGCCACCAAGGTGATGTCCAAGGTGCAATAGAGCAATTTTTCAATTTAACAGAAAAGCAAAAAAACCCCACCAACACCCCATTTTATTGCCTTAGCGATTGCTCGCTAAGGTGAAAATCCAATATGGCAGCAGCAGGCACTTGCCTTGTTAGCAAGCCCCCCCACTCAACCAACCAATCAGCTTTGTGTGTCCTCTCCTATGGGAAAGTGATTCATATCGAATCGCTTGTCCCAATGAGCAGGAATGAGCACCCCGTCACTGTTTTTTTTTAAAAAAAATCTCTGGGAAAAACCACAAAGCCTTCTCCTGTGGAGTTTATGACATTTTGGTCCTCCCTTCCTTTCCAATACGGCAAAACAATGCAGGATCCCATTAAGACAGATAGGATTCTCCTCGCATTCCATGAGGAGTATTCTCACCGTTTAGACAACCCCTTTATCTTCCTCACTTTTTTCTTCTCTCCCGCTTTCTTTCTGTTAGTTTGCTCTACTTTTCTATCTCCCAGCTCTCTTCTCCACTCATATGCAATATGCACTACTGATTTCCCACTCACAGCAGTCTTTTTAGTTATTTTATAGATATGAGGTTTGGGTGTTTTGTACTGTAGGGGTGCACGTTCCACCATGCAAGCAGAGGGTGTTTTGTTTTCATGTGACACCTTTTCTTTACTACCTTTTCTCCTCACAGAGGTCCCATGACTAACAGCTGCAGGAGATGCAGATATTAAATAACTGCATAGATCACAAAAAACTATGGACCAATCTTTAGAAAATGGATATACCATTACATTTTATTGTCCTGTAACTTGTACTCAGGACAGGAGGATACCATTAAAACAGAATACAGAAAAACAGAATTGTTACCAATTGGACAAGGCTGCATTCTATCACCCTATTTGTTCAACTTGTATGCAGAAAATATCATATGTAGAGCAGGTTTAGACTCAGAGGAAGGAGGAGTAAAGATTGGACAAAGAAATATCAACAATCTAAGATATGTAGATGACACCATACTACTAGCAGAAAACATCAAAGACATGGAACAATGATTAATGATAGTCAAAGGACATTATCAGATGTAGCAAAAATCGCAGGATTACTTAAGGGTAGTGTAAATGGGCCCTGCTGTCGCACAATGTCTTCTTCATGTTATTACTCTGTGCTCCAGCAGCAAAAAAGGCATCAGTTCTAATTGATGGGAGAAACCGTCAATAGATCATCAATAGAGCTTTTTTTTTTTTTTTTGCACTATTGATTGTGTGTGAAAAAATCTATTGTAATTGCAAGATTACAGCTTGAATGGGCGGTTCTCAGCGAAAAAACTTCCGGATGAGAATGCAAAAACAAAGGACAGGATGCTCTTTTTATGAACTGTCCTGTTTTGTTTGCATGTTTTTATGCTTGTTTCAGTGCTTGTGTGTTTACTTACTTTGTTATTAAGGGATTTTTGGAGTTTTAGCACACTGGCATCTTCTTGCAAAAACTGCTGAAATCTCGCCCATGCCAGATCGCAGACATAAACTCCCATTCTTAAAGTGCTAGTGGTGGCCGTGTGATAATTCTGTGGCATTTCTTTCACATGATTACAGCAACGTGCGATGATAAGTGTCATAATGCCACAATATTTCCACTATCTTCATTCATGGAATTACAGAGTTTTTAGATGCTAGTCTGATAATGTTCAAAGAAAGAAGTGCTAAGACAGACTGTTGAACATTACGAAAAGAAAAATAATGACTACAGAGGATTTAAATAAATTCAGTCTAGACAACGAGGAAGTTGAAATAATTGAAGATTTCCCATACCTTGGATCAACCATTGATCAGAACGGAAATTGCTGTCAAGAAGTATAGGCAAAAACACAGTTATAAAATATTTCCATAAAACCAAAGAAGGGAAACCAAGAAGCAAGAATTCTTATTTATATATAACACCTTGCTATATGAAGAATGTTTGTTTAAGAAAAGCTTAAATGGCAATGGGAACAACTTCTCCTTTGAGAGTGGGGTATGGCTTCCTTAGCATTCAGAAGTGGTTAGGAGAAGTCGATCTGCTTTATACAATGAATCTTAGAAGATTATCAGACATGGCAAAAACTGCATCAGAAAATCTTGAGGAGAACAGGAATGGATGAGATTATCAGACGATGATGTCCTTCAGTGTCCTGGCAGCTTAGCATGGGAGTAAGACATCCCTTTTAATGGTGGCTGTTCCCAGTCATAAAAAAGGGAAGCCTCATCCACAGCAGTGCTATGCCCCGGGAACAACTGAGGACGTGGGCATCTGATGTCGCATTTTCTGTTCTTCTCCCATTCTTCTGACACAGTTTAGAACATTTTTTTTTTGCCATGTTCCACCGCATCTGATAATCTCCTTAGCTGTTATGTTCCTGTTGGCTGTTTGCTTTGTTTACAGTGACTGCTTTGACCACTGTATAGTTATGGTTTTTCTCTCTGCTTTCCTACATTTTTTTTTAAAAAAGGGAAAATTCCCAAATAGGAAAAAAGAATCAATTCCTTTGTTTAAAGCAAAAAAGATTACATTTTGAGTTGTGCTCCTCCATCACCCTCCCCATACTAACTCGAAACACATTGGGCACATTGATGGATGCTTCCTGAGAACAACAGCAAAACCCTAGGAGAAGGGATGTCAAACTCAGTAGGGAACAGGCCCCATTGAACTTGATGGCTCACTTCTCAGTAAATCTGCAAAAGATTGCACTATTTGTTCTTTAGAAATTGGATTCTTTCACTGCTAGAGTGCCCAGGAATCCTAATACATACACAGAGAGTGAAAGATAATAGGACCTCTTCTGCAGCAAACCTATATTATCAGCAACAGGGCTTTCTCAGTAATTTCGTTACTAAGATTGGGGAATTGTTCAAATATAGCACTAAAAATTGTGGGCCAGAGCCCAATGTGGGGACCAGCATTTTAACATCCATTGGAAAAAACTGTAGGTAAAGCACCCTTTAATTATATTTGGAACACAATTGCTATCTGTGCTACCACCTAGTGGAAATGTGCTGCTGGAGAGATTGGGAGGGACCTATTGCTGCTTTACCATCCTTTTTAAGAGAATTGAGAGAGCTCATTTTCAGGTGTTGCCAACTCTCAGTTGACATCTTAGGTATTGCCAGCTCTCATGGAATATATTAATGCTGAAAGCCTTAGTATTTTGTTACCAAAAATCCTCTTGTTGCACTCTAGGATTTCTGTTTCTGTTTTAAGAACTTGAACCCATCACAGGGCTTTGACTGCAAGCCAGTAATAAACCCAGTGATGCATAGGATCTATTACTGTTTGAATGCATCTGTGTAAAGATGAGCCAGTTGTTGTTTTTTTAAAAAAAACATGTCTTAGGTTAGCAGCTTAGCAATATGATCATGCACTAGTCTGAACCAATTCTCTGAGCTATTCTTCCAGCCTGATCCTTCTGATTGGTAAATACATTTAATTCTAACACTCAATTCCCCAAGAACTGAAGTGATTTTCCAGACATTTTCACAAATGTGTCTTTGCAGATTTTTCTGTCTTCATTGTGATGAATTACTAGATCTTCATATTCTGTAATGGCATATATTTGTTTTTTATATCCTTTGTGTGGCTTTCTCAAGAGTACATATATGTTTGTTGATTTCCAGCTCATCATAAGTCTAGAAAAGGGGATGGCTGGAAGTAAATTTACATGTTTATTTGAGAAATTGGTAACCCACTCCCTTGAGTGAAGGGCACGTTTGTCCCATCTCACAGTGCTCCAAACAATAAACATGCAGTTTGTTTAATTATTTTTATTTTTTATTTATTTTTATTTTTTATTTATTAGTTATTTATACCCCGCTCTTCAGCCACAAGGCTATCAGAGCAGCCTACAAATTGTTTTAAGCAATAGCAATTTACACATCTACACTGCATTAAGCAGTTTCCAGTGTGTGTTAGCTAATTGCCCACACAAGCCGGGTACTCATTTTACTTTACTATGAAAGGATGGAAGGCCTCTCGGATCGAACTTGCAATGTGGTGACTTGCAGTACTGACATTTAACCATTTCCAAACCACCTCAAATAATAACTCAAACAGTGTTGCCAGTTTTTCAAAACAGCAACAAGGCACAGTCAAAATTCATGACCTGCAAAGTTGACAACCAGGAAATACCCACTAACAAGTCTGTGCTCTACATAAACGCCAAATGAAAGTATTGAGTTCACTTAAACTAGGCATGTGTTTCTCTGTAAAATTAACATGTTGTCCACATCCATAAATTACATGATGTATACATTTTCATCTTTATAAAGGGCCCACACTCCAAAATACAGGATTTTTGGGCTTTCCAGCCCTCAAACAGGTTGTGATGGTGGCAGTGTGTCTTAGGAGATCATCAGACATGGTCAAAAAACCCAAGAAGAGTATGTGAGGACAACGTTACTGTACCAAAAACTGGTCCCAGTTTCAGATGTCATCATCCTCACGTGCTCAGTTTGTGCTGCAGCCATGAATAAGGCATCACTAAAACCATGAAACCACTGGGAGAGGTGATATGGAATTTTGGGGTTCAGTGTCACCAGTATGCTGATAACACACAAATCTGTCTCTCCTTTCCATCTGATTGCAAAGAACCTGTTTCTGTACAAAACCAGTGCCTGCAGTCAGTGATGGACTTGATGAGGGTGAACAAATTGAAACAATCCAGACAAGACAGAGGTGACCCTGGTCAGTTGGATGGTCACTCAGGGAATAGGAATTCAACATGTGCTGGATGGGGTTGCACTCCCCCTGAAATCTCAAGATCACAGTTTCAGTGTGCTCCTGGACTCTGAGCCTGGATGCTCAGGGTTTGGCTGTGGCAGGAAGTACATTTGTACAGTTAACACTAGCGCACCAGCTGCACCTGTTCCTTAAGAAGTCAGATCTGGCTATGGTGACACATGCTTTGATTGCATCCCATTTGGACTATTGTAACATGTTCTGTATGGGGCTTCCTTTGGAAACTGTTCAGAAACTTCAGTGGGTCCAAAATGCTGTGGCTACACTATTGACTGGGGGTGGTATAGGAATAATATGACCCCCTGTTGAAAAGCTGCATTGGCTACAGGTCTGTTTCTTAGCAGAAGTCAAATATTTCTCTGGTTTGGATTGAACAGAAAAAAATAAATCCCAAATGTGCCCCACCTCTGTTTTAAAGATTTTCCAAGCAAAACAACACATGGGAGTTGTAGTTCAACTAAAGAATATTTTTCAAGTAAACATATTTTTTTCCAAACATTGTCCCTCACTAATATTTCTTCTTATTATTTTTAAAGTCAGATTGCTCAATCCTCCCTCATTCCTAAAGAATCATAATCATGCTACTAATAATCACAACGTATTTTGGGATGAGGAGGAAGTGGTGGTAGAAATGATGTGATGTTAGGATTTATTTCTGGCCTGTTTGGATAGAACTACATAGATATTTCCAGACGGTGCTAAATCACTATCTCAAATGTTCCAACATGTCACCAAGCTGGTGTTTCCAGCAACTCATAACAATGCCAGAAAGTCTTCAGGCATGTGATGTGTGAGCCTTTTGATGTTTCAAGAAGTAAAGCCTCCACTATATTGAAGAAGTTTTCGCTTAGAAATGTTCTCACAGTGCCTTAACCTTTTATATATACACACACATCTCGGATTGGCCTTTTTAGTCATCAGCACGCTTGCAGAAAGCGCAGGATGAGTCCTTCCTGAATCTTCATTTGCGAAGAGAAGCCAGACACACACACACATACATATACATATTTACACACACACACACACAGCATGTTGTAGTCATCACATGAGAATGTGTTTGTGATACACACTGAACACACTGAAAAGAGATCAGATCAATACTGATTTATTAGTGGCATTTGTCTTCATTAGCTCTGACAGATCTAAAAAAACCAATTCCCTACAAACAACTCAGCTCACAATCTTGTGGAGACATATCTTGGCTGCTAATGAGAATCCAGAAATATGTTGGTGTAACTTAAGTATGTGTATGTGTAAGACTCCCTTTTAGACAATCCATCTGAGGGTTGCTTGTAGATCCTCTCCTCCTACACAATATATATATATATATATATATATATATATATGGTATATATATATGTGTGTGTGTGTGTGTATGATTTTATATAGGAGCACTACAGACATGGTATTTGCCCTTAGGCAACTGCAAGAAAAATGTAGGGAGCAGAACAAGGGTCTCTATGTAACATTTGTCGACCTCACCAAAGCCTTTGACACTGTAAGTAGAAAAGGTCTGTGGCAGATCCTGGAAAAACTAGGATGTCCCCCCAAATTCCTTAAAATGATTATCTTGCTACACGAGGGCCAGCGTGGTCAAGTCAGATATGGCGATGCTCTTTCAGAGCCCTTTCTAATAACGAATGGAGTGAAGCAAGGTTGTGTTCTTGCACCAACTTTATTTACAATCTTCTTTAGCATGATGCTCCAAAGGGCTATGGCAGAGCTTGAAGAAGACGACGGCATCTATATACGCTACCGTACTGATGGTAGCTTGTTTAACTTAAGCCGTCTGAGGGCTCACACTAAGACTCTAAACTATCTAGTCCGTGAGCTGCTCTTCGCCGATGATGCTGCCCTTGTTGCCCACACAGAAGGAGCTCTGCAGCGCCTAACATCCTGCTTTGCAACAGCTGCAGAGCTGTTTGGGCTAGAAGTCAACCTGAAGAAAACAGAAGTTCTTTACCAGCCTGCACCACAGGACGAACACCACCATCCCCACATTGCCGTCGGCAAATCAGTGCTCAAGTCCGTTCAGCAGTTCACCTACCTGGGAAGCATCATCTCCTCAGATGCCAAGATTGACAAAGAGATCGATCACAGATTAGCAAAGGCATATAGTGCATTTGGAAGACTTCACAAAAGAGTCTGGAGCAATAAACACCTGAGGCAAAGCACAAAAATCAGTGTGTATAGAGCCATCGTACTGTCTATCCTCCTTTATGGATCTGAAACATGGGTCACCTATCGCCACCACCTACGACTCCTCGAGCGCTTTCATCAGCGCTGTCTACGCACAATCCTAAATATACACTGGACTGACTATGTGACGAATGTTGCTGTCCTTGAGCAAGCAGGGATCACCAGCATTGAGGCCATGATATTGAGAACACAGCTGCGCTGGGCAGGGCACATTTCTAGGATGGAGGACCATCGCCTCCCAAAAATACTACTCTACGGTGAACTCGCCACGGGTCAGCGTAAGAGGGGCGCTCCAAAAAAGCGATACAAAGACTCCCTGAAACAACATCTCAGGCTTGGCCAAATTGATCACCAACAGTGGTCCGCCCTGGCCTCACATCGGGAGGCATGGAGACGCACTATCCACAATGCTGCAGCCTTATTTGAGAACTCACGACGAACAAGTCTTGAAGAGAAACGACAACGCAGAAAGAATCACAACCCAAAAACATCACCCAAGGAGACCTTCTGCTGTGCTTTTTGCAACCGGACTTGTTTATCTCGGATTGGCCTTTTTAGTCATCAGCGCGCTTGCAGAAAGCGCGGGATGAGTCCTTCCTGAATCTTCGTTTGCGAAGAAAAGCCAGAGGAGGAGTGTGTATGATTTTTTATATATATATATATATATATATATATATATATATTAACAGAGTTTTAAAAGTATATTTGGTCAGATAGTTAAAAAGATCCATGAACAGTAATTGGTACAAAGCAACATTCTTCCTTATACCTGCTCATATAGATCACGGTATTTAGATCCAGTTTCAATATTATTTCTTAGAATCACACAGCAAATGTTACTTTTTAAAACAGTCTATTTGGATCTTTAGAACAACTGTTTGAATCAACAAGATTAGTGACTAGTGACTTCTCCTCTGCTTGATTGGGATGTATGGGTCAAAGCCTCCCTAGCCCCCTGCCCATGCCAGGTTCCTAATCAGGACCAAGTTTCCACAATTTCTTTTTAAAAGTGGAACTTGTACCAATCACTTCTAGAATGACTTGTGAAACATGATCACCTTTGAAAAGAGCACAGCTTTCCAGCTGCTCTGTGTCCAAGCCACCAAGAAGTGGATTAGAAGTTGCCTTAATTCCTACTGACATTTCTAAGTCATCTTGGTGAAGAGGCATGTCATTTGCGAAACACAAATGAAGTGTCAGTCCAGAAGTGTGGAGTCTATCATCCAGTACTACAATGGTGGGGATGGTATGGTGATGACAACAATGAGAATGACAATTACGATAAGGATGATGGCAGCCTTTAAGATTTTTAAAACACCAGCAGCACATCCCTGGATCTGTCTACTTAGAATTAAGTGAGACATGAGTTCAGTGATGCTTATTACAATGTAAGTGGGTACAACATCACAGCCTGACCCTTTACCATATATATGGGTGGAGAAAGACAGTTGAAATTTAAATGGCTAGCCTGCTGTAGAAATGCACCATGTTTTATTCAAAGATATCACCAGGCTCAATTTCCCAGAGCAACTCTTTCAATTATTTTTAAATGGACTGTGTTTGTATGATCTTTTTAAGCAGATAACTATACAGTCAATTTTTATAAACATCTATTAAAAATATAAAGTAAAAAATGATAGATTATCTTGCAATCTGGCTCATACTGGACAGGAGAGGTAAAACAATTTACTGAGGTGATATTTGATTCACCAAGTAACCCAGATGTCATTTTTGTATTGCAAAAGCAGAGCTAATCCTGCTGGAGGAGTGATTCCTTTCTTTCAGCAGCTCTGCTTTTTAGTTTCATTGATTGTAGATGCTGATGTGCAAATGTTCAGTAAGATGACATGCTGGACTAAAGTGGCAGTCCTTTTCAACAAAATAGCATATTGTTATGAGCTGGGGAGGGGGTTAGACAAAGGTTGGTCAAACTAGTTGGCCAGTATTGGTCAGATATATCCTTTTCCTCTATATGGTTACTCTGGCAGTGCACTGTGATGTGCATTTAGCAATTTGATGAAGGAACTCTGTATACACATCAGTCTGGGGTAAGAATGTAACTTGTGCTTGTGCCATTTGGGAGAGTTGTTGTGGCTGCTGCATCATTGTTGGGCAGGGCTACCCAGTATGATCCTGCAACATTCCCATGTATGCTTCCAGTGTATGAAAGAGACCAAGGGCCCGTTTACACAGGCAAATATTCCCCTAAATATACCACAAAGATAGCTCATTGTTCCCATGGATCGCACCACAGCATCGCCTCATTCAGAAGGGGGGAAGGTAAAACACCCAAATATAGTGTGACAAGGGATGTCGCTACTTTTGCCGAGTTATTTGCAAAGTAGCGCATTATTGCTAGTGTAAACAACCATTCCACTAAGGGCTGCAGCAGAGCTGCACTGTGATTGGTTGTTATGATGAAGGAGTGGGCTTAAAAGAGGTGGAGCGAGCAAGGGAGATTCAGTAGTGATTAGAAAATTTTGAAAAATCCTCTCTGCTATTTTGCATGTCTGTGTGAATCCAGTTTGCCAAGAAAAAGGATTCCCAAGTTCTTACAGTCAGGGAAGATCTGTTGTCCCCATAAAACTCTGTCTGGTCAGCTGTGATCCTCTACTTGGGGGAGGGAGAGAGAGAGAGAGAGAGAGAGAGAGAAACCATTTCACTAAGGGCTGCAGTAGAGCTGTACTATGATTGGGGGAGGGAGGGAGGGGAGAGAGAGAGAGAGAGAGAGGGAGGGAGAAACTTTTCTCTTTCTCCCTGCTATTTTGGCAGTCTGTTTATTTGGCTAGAAAATGCTGTTAAGCAAGGAGAAAAAAACCTTCCGTTTGGAGTTTGATTTGTGGGCAGGGAGCTGGGGAGGGGGAAGAGGCAAAGGGTGACATTCTTCGTCCTTCAGCTGTTAAGCACACGGAGTTGGGGCCAGGGCAGACATTCCTATGGCATTCCTTTGTCTCCTCTCCAATGCTTGGCCATGCTCCCACCACATTTGGCTGTGTGAATCTCAAAGTGGAAAAAATCAAAGAGCCACAAAATATAGCTGTGTAAACATACACCATGTAAACTACCCACCACTGATGTGGGAAAGTGCTAAAGCACAATTTATCGTAATAAAACCTGCCGTGTAAATGCAGCCCAAGTAAACCCTAACAAAATTGTTTTCCATTGGTACCCCAAATTAAAAGAAATTGACCAGCATGCAATTCTGTGCCTCTCAGAGTCAAATTACATGTGACTTTTCATATATGCCCTGTTCCGTTGTTATGTTTGTACAGGTTAAAAGTTGTCTATGCAAGGGGCCAGGAGATGCATGCTCTGACTGTGCACTAACATTCACACATAGGGTTGCCAGGTGAAATAAAGGGACAAGCTCTGCTGAAATCTAGACACCCATTGAAGGGATAGAAACCCTGTCCCATATTTGACTGGCAAGCTTATTCACATATGTACCAGTCCTTCCCACAGTGGGTATGGAGGTCTGAAGGTCAAGTCTACTCACCTTTACTTGAATGTGAGTAGACATGCCTCTGTCTACTCTCACAGAGTAAGGTTTCCAATCACATGGAAGCTTTTACTCACAGCAGAAGCTTTCCTTCTCAATGCGAAAAATAGAGAATTTAAGAATTTGAGGCCAGTATATAAAGCCCTGAGAGCCAGCATAGTAGACTGGTTTGAGCATTGGACTACAACTCTTGAGATCAGGGTTTGAATTCCCACTCAGTCATGAAAACTCACTGGGTGACCTTGGGCAAGTCACACTCTCTCAGCCTCAGAGGATGGCAAAGGCAACTTCCTCTGAACAAATCTTGCCAAGAAAACCCTGGGATAAGGTTGTTGATGAGTCTATAGTCAAGAATATATTATTTTGGTGAAGTAACAAAATATCTAATTAATTTGGAAAGTGTCTAATAAAGTAATAACAAAGTTCAACACAGTTGGAGAAGGAAGTTGTTTGTTATTTCTTTATTCTTTTTTTTCTGTTTTTCTTTGTGACTCTGTGCTGTCTGTTGTATATTTTAGTGTATATGTGCTTTCTTTGATTAAAATAACATAATTTTTTAAAACATTCAATTAAAAATCGAGTAAAAACTCAAAAACCCAGAAAAAAACTAGAACTGTAAAAGCAACCAGCATTTCAGTGGTAAATACCACATAGCTACAAATACTTTTCACAGAAGCTGAGGGTTTAGTATTTGTGGAAATTAATAAAAGCTACAGTCTACAGAGAGAAAAACACACACAACTAGAGTGTGTAATTTTAGATGAAACTAGGAAATCACAAAGTTTACACTACTAACTATGGTTTTGTTTTAATAAATTTTAATCAGACTGACAGTTGGTTTAAGTGCCAGCACTGTTTTCTCTTACCAGTCCCCTGTCTGCTCCTCAAGATTTAATTCAAACAGGAAATCTTATCCTCTGTAACCTCTGTGCCACACAACACTAAAAGCATGGTTGTCTCACATGCATTCACATAGATTAGAACAAAAGTCAAGCAGCACATTATGATGGATTACTTCTTGCTCTATCTTTTGATTTGAAATACAGTAAAATGTGTCTTTAAAGAAGGGATGGGCAACTTGCTGGATCACAGCTTTCAGTAATTGTATCTATTGGCCAGGGCAGAGGGGAAGTGCAGTCCAACAACACCTGAAGGGCCACTCTGGCTTTAAAGCAACTGTGGGAGGCTAGAGGGGCACATTTGCCCCTCTACAATGAAAACAAAACAAAACCAAAAAACCCAATGCCTGTGGACTGGGGGAGGCGGTTGCAATGGTTTTAGACCTCCCTGGGCCATTTTAGTTCCAGGAGAGGCTCCCCCCCCCCAAAATAAAAACCCCAAGAAGTGACCAGAAATCCCTTCTGGTTTTTAAAATGCCCCTTTCTGGGCATAAAATGACATGGAGGGGGGGATGTGGCAAAAAAACCCTTCTTGCCCTCTAGAGAGCTTTTGGAGGCAAAATAATTAAAAATAAAACAGCCCTATGGGTCATACTTTGCTCACCCCTTCTTTCACCCCTTCTTAATGCAGTGTAGATGTGTAAATTGCTATTGCTTAAACAATTTGTAAGCTGCTCTGGGAGCCTTTGTGGCTGAAGAGTGGGGTATAAATACCATAAATAAATAAATAAATAAATAAATAAATAAATAAATAAAGCTATTTCTGTACATGTTCAGGAGTACTCGACATCTGAGTTGATGCAGGTGGGTGCCCATCACTGGCTGATCATCACTCTCAATGTTTCCCCTGAGCCTCATCCAGAAGGCCCTATGAAAGTCTTGCCATGCTTCCCTGGGAGATAGAAGCAGTGCAAGAGTGTTTGGGGAGGAGCTCCACACATTTGTCGCTTAGGTGGCCTCAGCTGTTATCACTGGACACAGCCTGCTTATTAGATAAGGCAGAAAGAAACACAGCTTCTGGATGCAACATCTATCTTCTGCTGTGTGGAAAAGACACTCCAACCATATTCTGCCCCAAACCCGTACCTTAAGCCATCAATAGATCCCCTGTGGCACTTTTCTACCAGCATTGCCAGCATATGGGACATCACAGGCTTTTTTCCTCGTACTTATCCCGACAATGGCCAGACCGGCCAGAACACTTCTGGGTGAGATCATGACATCCAGGAAAGTGACAAACTTTTTAAAACTTTCCCTGGTTTACTTGTAAGTTTTAAAGTGTGTTTAAGTGCTTGGTGTAACTTTTTAATATTTGTTTGTTTGTTTGTTTTACTTTTGAATTTTATCGCACGGGATTTCAAAGGAGGAAGTGAACGGGGCTTCGTTCACTTCCTCCTTCAGTGCCAGGGAAGCCTTTGCCGGGAGAGGAAGGTAAGTGTGGTGGAGATGTTCTTTTGCTGGCATAATAATTAATTTAGGGCGTGGTCTGATAAAATCTACAGACTCATAGAGTTAGAAGAGACCACAAGGACTATCCAGTCCAACTCCCTGTCATGCAGGAACACACAATCAAAGCACTCTGGACAGATGGCCATCCAGACTCTGTTTAAAAACGTCCAAAGAAGGAGACTCCACCACATTCAGAGGCAGTGTATTCCACTTTCGGATAGCTCTTACCATCAGGAAGTTCTTCCTAATGTTTAGGTGGAATCTCTTTTCCTGTAGTTTGAATCCATTGCTCTTGTTCCTACTCTCTGCAACAGCAGAAAACAAACTTGCTGCATCCTCAATATGACATTCCTTCAAATATTTAAACATCGCTACCTGGTGAATTGCGACAGCCATATGCTAATAATATTGATTATATGCTAACAATATGCTAATAATATTGGTTCCTATCCAAAGGGGGTTTCAAAAATAACCTGGGAAATGTTAGGAATTTTGAATGGAAAGCTTTCCCATGTCTTTGAATACCCAAAGCCACTTGCAGATTCTCACAGCAGCATTTCTCTATTGTGAAAAATCAATTAAAAACTAACCATGTATCACATTTACGTGACACCGCCTGTTATGGGGTGGCCATGCTGTTACTGCATGAAATAAGTACTGTGCATGCAGCCTGAGAAGAAAGAGGAAAGAAGTAAAAAGAAGTTGCAGTTGCTATTAGCACGCATTGACAGCTGAAATGATGCAGGGGTTTCAAGAATGATGGAGCCTGCAGGAGAATGTGGAGGTCAAGGTTTTAAAGCAAAGCATTTTGGAAAAATTGGATTTGAGGAGATGAAGTTTTATATAATCCCCAGTTTACCTGCTAGCTTTGTATCATTTACAGATTTGGCAAAAAACAACACTTGCCCCCCCCCTCTAAATCATGCCAGCAAAAGAAACAAAAGGAGGGTGGTCTGATAAAGTCCTTTGACTGTTGATCACCATTCATTATGATTTTTGGACTGTGGTCCTGTGGTCCATATCACACCACCTTACTATTATTTTTTACTGAAGTGATTGCTCTAGGAAAGTGTGTATTTAAGGCCTTTGTAAGGGGGGGGGGTTTAAACAGAAGAGAAGGCAACTCCAGCACTAAGGTTGAGACCTCAAGGTTTTGATTTGTTTTTGCTGGGAGGAAGTAGAATATAAGGCAAGGATTATGGTCTGCTTGACTAGAAAACAGTCTGGGTAGTTTTGTGCTGGATGGTTCACCAATTGAATATTGAGAAAATGAACTTGAACAGATCCATGGGAAGAAAATCTTTACTTCTTCTGCCTGGTGTTTTTATGCTTTTTATTATTTATTTATTTATTTATTTATACCCCGCTCTTCAGCCACAAGGCTATCAGAGCGGCTTACAAATTGTTTTAAGCAACAGCTATTTACACATCTACACTGCGGTCTTTTTCGGACAATGTAAAAATAACGCTAGCAGCGTCGCCAGGTTGCGACGCTGCAGTGCTAGAGGGTGTCAGTTTCGTACAACGCTCCTTCCCAGCGGTACTGTTGCAGTACCACTGGGACATTTGACCGTGATATTTTTGCTTTCTACCGTCATATTTTACTCGCGATCAACCCTTAAAAACCCTTAAAAACCCTTAAAAACAACAGTTGTTACTCTCATTACCTTAATGTCTATTATCAAGCTTTCCACTCCAGAGAAAATGGAAGGGATGGCAGTCCCATTTCAAATAAAAGGTATGAGAAAGTGCTTTTAAACCTCCTGTGTTTTAATGAGAAACTGGAGGCAATAAGACAGTTGGAGAGGCAGAGCAGCAAATGGTGAAGGAAGACTTGCAGTGACTCAAACCAAAGAAGAAACAGAAGATATTTTAAGTGATGGTGACAAATAAATGTTATGTTTTCACCAGTGGATAGGAACAATGTCCAGCACCATTGTCCCCAGTGCCAAAGTGTCTTTTGGACTTGAGATGGGAATAGGTGGTGTAAGGGGGAGCCCTATTGATGTCTCTGGTATAATTTTGGAGATAACAGGAGGATTTCCTGCGATACTCTCATTCCAGATAGGAGAACATGAGCAGGGTAGAAAAAAGTTCCATGCCTCTGTCTGCATGGATAGTGTCTCCATCCCAGTCTGCTTGCATTCCCAATAGATTATGCAAGTGGGGCAGGGGAAATTTTGCTGTTATCTCCAGTCTGAGGGCTAATCTATATGAGGGGGGGAAATACAAATACATCTGAAAAAGCAGCCATACACAACAATGCGACCTGTCTTCATGGTCAAAAGAGCCTCCCTAAACTCTGCATGATCCCTAGCCAAGATGGAGGCTGCAAGTGATTTACTTGCGATTTTAAATCTGCCTCGCCAATTAAAAAAAGTTTACCATGGTGCGCACATGCAATATTTTGTATTTTTTAAAAAAGGGGGAAAAAAAGAGTATAAGATCACCATTTTATCGACTTACCAGACCCTTGCTTAGCCAAAAATCCAACATGGTGGCAGTAGGCACTTTCCTTTTTTGCTAGCCCCACCCCCATGCTTGTCCAGCCAAGTAGATTATGCTGCCTGTTTGTATCTATACGAGTGCGAGTGTTCAAATGATCACACATTTGTATGTCATACAGACCTTTTTAAAAAATCTGGACGAAGCCCCAGATGTGATGCACACAGACTTTGCAGTGGATTTGGCTGCCCCCCTTCCAAATGACACGTATTTATGTGAATGTCCATATGAATGGATCGCCTTCTGTTTGCATCCCGTTAGGATTATTTTCACCGTATAGACAAGCCCTGAGATCGGTGTTCCAAAAGAGTTCCATTCCTTCACCCCACTCACATCCCAATGATAAACATCAGGAGGACAGGAGAAAAGCCCACTATTATTTCTAATTTCCAATTGAAATTCCCTGCTTGCATTTCCCTTTGGGAATGTGAGCAGGGTCGGCATTGGGTGGAGAATCATTGTCCATACAAAGAGCCGCATACAAAGAGCTTGTCAGGAGTCCAGTTATAATAAAAAACTATCATAACTGAAGTTTTTAGAAACACAACAGTAGAGGAAGTATGGAATAGATAAGTGAGAAGATGAATGATCAGCTTGGCAACTAGGGTTGCTAGACTTCAGGGCCTGGCCCCGAGTCTCCAGTTTTATTGAGTCACATCCAGGTGGTAGACAAGGATGCAAATTCTCCAATTGTGGGAGGCTCAGCTCCAGGCAAAATGAAATGGTTGTATGCAGCTCTCCCACTCAGCTAATAGAGCAGCAGCTTCCTACAAGGCTTAACTGATTTGTTTGCTCTACCCTCTCAGTCATTGTGGTGTCAGGGCTCATCCTCCACTTTACTCTGCCTCCACCTTCTGGCTAGAAGCAAGTAGGCTCCCTAGGCTTCAGGCTTTGGTCTGGAAACCTCGAATGGGATGATCCTCAGTGGCAACCCTATTGATGACGTTAATGTAGATTAAACTGGTGTCTTGAGTCATACTAGGTTTTGAATCATACATGACTGATGTGTGTCCAGAGTGCCTATCCTAGGGTGCCTCAGAGTAATGGCATTTCACAGCAGCTGCAACTTGTTTTAATGAAGTTTTTGCCCCCTTAAGCTTCGCATGCAAGATGGCTGCTGCAAGTGATTTACTCACATTTGTACTCACATTAATTTGCTGCTGCCGAACCTTTTTTTAAACGATGTCTAAAGTGCAATAGAGCAATTTTTTTTTATTTAACAGAGAAGCAAGCTCCCATCACCCCATTTTCTCACATTAGCACTCACTCGCTAAGGCAAAAATTCAGCATGGCAGCAGCAGACATTTACCTTGTTAGCAAGCCCTGCCCCCTATGCTTGCCCAACAATCAGCTTTGTGCTTCCTCTCCTATGGGAATGCAATTCATATTGAATCACTTGTCCCAACAAGCCGGAATATGCATTCCCCTCTCTGGGAAAAGCTGTGAAGGTGTTTCCTTAGGAATTTTTGATGTTTTTGGCCCCCCTCCTTCCAAATATGGCATAAGATGTGGGATCCCTTTAAGACAGGTAGGATTCTCCTTGCATTCTCACATTTCACCATTTAGACAGCCCCTTAGAAACTTGGAGACCCTTTATAATTTTTTTTTTTTTTTTTGAAAAACCAATGTGGGGATGTTAGCATTTTTGGATTTGAGAATTAGATGATGAAGTAAGTGTTGTGTATTATTTTATAGAAAGTAGTGTGGAATTAAACATAATAACAAAAGGAAAGAACAGACTAAAGATTTATAGTTTATGTTCTGAAATTAGGTGGGCTAGAGAGCATTGTATAAATAAGGTACATTCTAAGGGAAGTGTGAAGTCAATTTTATTGTGGGGAGGGACTTACGACTTTATCAGAATGCTCCCCCCCCCCCGCACTTAACCTTCCACTTCCAGCAAAGGCAACCCTAGCAATAAAGAGGAAGTGAACGGAGCCCCATTCACTTCCTCATTTGAAATCCCACGAGACTTCGTCGCACGGGAAATTCAAAAATAAAAACTAAACACATTAAAAGTTTTTTAAAAACACTTAAAGACACTTTAGAAGTCCCAAGTAACCCAAGGAGGGTCATAAAAAGAGCAAAACTTACCTGGATGTCCTGATCTCACCTGGACGTGTTTGCGCTGGACCAGCCATTCTTGCTGCAGTGACAGGATTTAAATGTCCTGAGCTTTCACACGCCAGCAATGCTAGCACTAAAGCACCACGGGGGATCAATTGATGGCTTCAGCCATCAATAAAAAGGTATGTAATTTTGACAGGACATAAACGCGAAAGGGCGATGTAGTCTGTGCACCCTTTTGTGTTTATGTAGCATGGTTATGACACCGTATTTAGTGCATCTGATAACATCCTTAGTAATGTATTTGTAAGTGTGTGTGTATATGTATGTATGTTTATTGATTTACTGATACGTTTGTAAATTTTCTTTCTATTTCTTTTACTTTTCTATTGTTTCATTTTTCTTGTTGAATGCTGCGTTATGTGTTACAGAAATTCAGTAAATAAATATTAATCATTAGAAAAAGTATGTCCACATATTAACTAAAAAGCGCATTTTGACACTTCTTAACAGTACATTGCTTACAAATGTTACTTAACCTATTAAAATCTACATGTTCATAGACTGATTAAAGGATCAGAAGGATCTAAGTATCACTAAGCTATCACTTTTAATTTATGTTAGGATTTGTAACTGATACTACCCATTACTTTTAAGTTATTACTTTTGTGTGCTACTGCTCCTCCAAGGAGCTCAGGCAGGCGTCAATGAACTTGTGTCTAGCAAAAGCTGGATTCATTGACTCAGGCCTCCCTGATCCAAGTTCATATCATCCTCCACTGTGCCACAGTAACCCTCTTCTTAAAAAATACAGTTGTCCCTTCATATTCACTGGGGTTTGGTTCCAGGACCCCATGTGGATACCAAAATCCATGAATACTCAAGTCCCATTATATGCAATGGCATAGCAAAATTGTGTCCCTTATATAAGATGGCAAAATCAAGGTTTGCTTTTTGGAGTATTATTTTTTAAAGAATATTTTCAAGCCGTGAATAGTTAAATCCATGGATACCAAATCTGTGGATACAGAGGGACAAATGTAGTCATAACCTATGTCAATCTATAGCTCTTATAAGGAATTATGCCTTTATAAAAGCAATTTGGAAATTTCACAGGAATGTATTTCTGATTGATGCAGTTTGAGAGTAATCTACTGGGAAGAAGAGGAGTAATTTATTGTTCAGTTTTCTGATCATAGTTTTGTGACTAGATTTTCATTGGAACTATAGCAGACCAGTATGATATAGTGGTTTGAGCATTGGACTTAGACCAGGGTTCAAATCCCTGCTCAGCCATGGAAACCCAGCTGACTGACCTTGGGCAAGTCACATTCTCTCAGCCTCAGAGGAAGGCAAAGGCACCCCCCTGTGAACAAATCTTGCAAGAAAACCCTGTGATAGGTTTGCATTGGGGCCACCATAAGTCAAAAATGACTTGAAGGCACACAATAGCAACAAATGGCAGAAAGGAAAGAGTTAACCAACCCTCACTCTTGGGAGATTTAGCAATAAGTTAGTGAATAGAATCATAGAATTGTAGTTGGAAGAGACCACGAGGGCCATCCAGTCTAACCCCCTGCCATGCAGGAAATCACGATCTAAGCATCCCTGACAGATGGCCATCCAGCCTCTGTTTAAACACCTCCAAGGAAGGAGACCCCACCACGCTCCAAGGGAGTGTGTTCCACTGCCAAACAGCTCTTACTGTCAAAAAGTTCCTCCTAATGTTGAGGTGGAATCTCTGTTCCTGGAGCTTGCATCCATTGCTCCATGTTCCAATCTCTGGAGCAGCAGAAAACAAGTTTGCTCCATCCTCATTGTGACACCCCTTCAAATATTTAAACAGGGCTATCATATCGCCCCTTAACCATCTTTTTTCCAGGCTAAACATACCCAGCTCCATAAGTCCTTTCCTCATAAGGCATGGTTTCCAGACCTTTCACCATTTTAGTCGTCCTCCTCTGGACACACTCCAATTTGCCAGTATCCTTTTTGAATTGTGGTGCCCAGAACTGGACACAGTATTCTAGCTGAGGTCTGACCAAAGCAGAATAGAGTGCTCTGTGAATATATCAGCATGCACAATTAAAGTTGTTTGATATAGCTTAACTTCCATAACTACTGTACATTCTTTATACTCCTGGGATTTCTAGTTTGCTGTGATACTTAGAATTCTCTGCTTAAGAGCACTAGTACTGTAATTCAAGAGAGGGCACTGGTGCTTTCAAACAGAAATGTCTAAACTGTAAATCCAAGGATGAAGCCACAACAGTTAAAGTGATATTGAACTGCTGTAACTATGTAAGGCACACACTCTTTGTCATATATTGTGAGGGAAAGAGGGGCAATAAACCTCTGGAAAAGAAGGTATGCCTAATCTGTTCTGCTGGGGAGAAATAGCTACCTAGGCAGCTCTTTTTAAAGGCAACATCCTTCCTACCTCTCATTAATTCTAAGTATTATGGCCATTATTCTTCTAAAGAAGTGAGCAAAGCAAAGAGAAACAACACAGCAATTTAATTCCCTCTTGTCTGGTGATGCAGACAAACACTGTAGAAATTGAGTACTTTGAAGCTAAAGATAATGTGGAAGTAAATGACTGCAATTTGAATTTAAAAAAATTTGTTTACAGAAAAAAAGGATCTCAGTTACATACAATAATGTTCAAGTATAACAAAAGCAGGAAAATAAAAATGTGACAAGAGGAAAAACAACTACATTAATCATAAGTTTCTATAAAAACTAACCAAGCATCGAAATATAAGTCCATTTATAAATCTGATCTATATGTTATTCTTTCAAATGTTGCAAGCATTGTTAGGTCTTCTTCCCAGCAAAGAAATATTAATCTTTTAACAGTCAAAAGAGCACACAAAATTCACTTTCATTGACTACTTGTTAACATGCACATTGCTGAATATCAAGGAACTTTCCAAAACCAGATTTACTTGTGTGATTACTTCCTCCCAAAATGTAGCTGCTATGGGACAACTCCAAAATGTATGCATTAAGGAAGCATTAGCAGTGTTATATCTCTAACAGTTTCCTGATTTAGAAAGCCCTTTCTTGAATAGAAGCTGTGACGATCAATATGCCTGAGAGAACAATTTCTGCTGTAGAAAACAGTTGGATATCTACTAGTTATAGATGTTAAAACTAATGGCCATTGATTGGTCAGAGCTGGATATTCCAATTCTCTGTTCCATTTTTTCTGTAAACCTTGCATATCATATTTATTTATAGATAACAGAGGGCTGGTTTACATGGAAGGTTTTATTGCGTTAAGTTGCGCTGTAGTGCTTTCACGCATCAGTGGTGGGTAGTTTATACGGTAATTGTTTACACAGCTATATTTTGTGGCGTTCCCACAGCCAAATGTGGTGGGGGCATGGCCAAGCATTGGAGAGGGAAAGGAATGCCATAGGAATGCCTGCCCTGGCCCCAACTCGGTGCTGAACAGCTTAGAAAGTTTTCTTCCTTGCTTGAAACAGCATTTTCTTCCAAATACAGGAAAGCCAGAGAGAGAGTGGGGGGGGGGGAAGAGCAGTTCAGCTCTGCTACAGCTCTTCGTGAAATCGTTTCTCTCCCTCCCCCATGCACAGGAAAAAAGTTGACAACTGAGGTTTTACATACTTTTGAAACAGCAGAGAAGGTGGGAAGGAATGCTCCCTGAATGAAAATTGTTGGGAATCCTTTTTGTTTGAAAACTGGCTTGCAAAATAGCAGACAGGATTTTTGCAAGTTTCCTCTAAACGCTACAGTCTTTCCTCCCTCCCTCCCCCTCTTTTAAGCCCACCCCTGCATCATCAACCAATCACAATGCAGCTCTGCTTTAACCCTTAGCGGAATGCTAGTTTACACTGCAAATAAAGCACTACATTGCAAATATACCGGCAAAAATAGCGACATGCCCTGCCACGCTATATTTGGGTGTTTTACCTTCCCCCCTTCTGAATGAGGCGATGCTGTGCTGCAATCCGTGGGAACTATGAGCTATCTTAGCGGTATATTTAGAGGAATATTTGCCCGTGTAAACCACCCCAGAAACTTGTATATATAAATTGTTGCTTTAGGTACCTGGTTGGCCTCAGTTAATGTCTCTAATATTAAGGGAAACTTGGATGCAGTTAAAGCTACAGGGCCAGATCTGTATTATAACCAATGTTTCTGATGTAAATGATGGGTTTTGGGGGTTGGATCAGGAGACAGGATTGCAGCCACGACATCGTGGCTATATGTCTCAGGCAGGATCTTGGCCAATAGTTTCTAAATTAGGACCACAGGACCTCCTGTTCTTTGGTTCTGACAGCACTTTCCTAGCTCTTCTCTTACATGGGCAAGAAGCATCCACCCAGTAGCAAGTAATAGGTCTTTCAAGTTAAGAGTATAAATTCTTGCTAATGAGTAAGATCCCATCATGTATGGGGTTTGTTAAATATGTGATGATCAAATTCACAACTTCAGATTTTCTTTCTTTCTTTCTTTCTTTCTTTCTTTCTTTCTTTCGTTCTTTCTTTCCTGTGCTTTTGATAGTGAGATACATCAGTTCTGGTTTTTATGCCAGAGCCTGCATTTTAAGAAGCCAAACATATATGAATATTTGTTTATCAATGGTGTTACCCAAAATGCTCCTTGGAAAATTCCAAGAAAATTAACTTTGCAACTGGTCAATGAGTTCTGAAAGTTAGAACAATTCTAACTAAAAAGTCTAAACAATTTGACTTATAGAGAGAGCAAGAGAGAGAAAGAGGGAAAAATATATAGCAATGTGGGCATTTAATAATAATAATGGCAATAGAGTGGTAATAAACAAGAGTTGCAATGAACAACCAATAAACACAAAATAGACACAAAATATATCACAAAATGCAGTGGGTGGGGTAAAAAAGAAACAAACAATTCACTCCCCCCCCCTTGCCACTGAAAATAGCACAAAACACAAGTTTTTGTTGTTGTTGTTGTTTAAAGGGGTACATAATCTTCTGGAACATGGTGGAGTTCAGGGTTGGAAAAGAATATGGGCAGTTTAAAAGCAGACATATCAGTTCGTATTTGTTGGCATGATGATTTTTGTTGGCAAACAGCAGGAACAGAAATGTTTGCAAAGATGAAGGTTTTCTTCTCTTGTCCCCCCCTTGGTATCTTATCAGGTTTTTCAGGAATAGCAATTAAAACATTTAAGAAAGGCAGAAGATTGAAAGAGACAAAAAGGCATTAAAAAAAGGAAAACATGTATCTAGAACAGGCCTTGTGAGAGTCTTTGTGCCTCCGCCCCCCTTGTTTCCAGAGATGTGGACATCAATTTTATTTTGTAGTCACCCCCCCTCGCAACAGTGAAGCTTCAGCTTGCCATGGTACATACAAAAACTCTGACATCAGCTCTGCTCTTCCTTTCCATCTTTAGAGGTGGTTCTTCTTAGCAAAAACCAAAACTAGTAGAGAAGAACAAAAAGACAGAAATAAAAGAGAGAGGAAGCATGCAGCTTGAACTGGTAGTGGAGAATTTTAAGGCCTTTGCATGTGGACAGTAAAAGAGAGAGAGCGAAGAAAAAAAAAACCAGACAAGGACAAACAGCAATGGGGTGGCTTTTGCAGGAGGCTGGAACTGGCAGCCACAGCTGGTCTTCTTAGGGTTCCCCCCGCCCCTTGCTGCAGAGAGAGAACATCAGGAGAGACTTCCAGAAGTTTCAGGCTCAGTCTCTTGTCTGGTGCTTATGGGTTGCCTGAGAACAACTTAAGAGAAATGATTAAAAACAACAATAGAACCATAAGCAAAGAGAATGTATTGGGGTTCCCAAAAAGTAGACAAAAGGAGTCATTGACAATCTGGTCAAACAAGTTTTCAAATGGAAAAATAGAGCAACTCCCTGAAAACAGTGGGATTCTCTTTCCCCAACAGAAATTGCTTACAAAGTGGGAAGCGTTCCTAAAAAAAAAAAAAAAAAAGTATGTGAAATGCAAAAAAAAAAGTCTAAAAAAGCAAATATATCTACCCAAATTGAACAGATTAAACAAAAAAATAAAATAAACCCAAGCATGTTACTATGAGTTATTGTTATTGAGATGCCTTGAGGTATCTCCATCCCAAACAATTTGACCAAAGGGAAAAAAAAATCCCAATTCAAAAACATACTGGCATGCCTTATAGACAATGTGGTTAAAACTGAATCACCTCAGCTCCTTGAGAGCCCAGGGTGTTCACATACCCAATTTGCCTTATAAGAAAGAAAAGACACAAAAGAAAAGCACAAGAAACTATTTACATATGAGAGGATTCAGTTACCTGCTACAAAAGGGAAAAAAAATACATTCATGAGAGAAACTTAGGAGATTTTCGGACGCCTCTTTCAGCCTCTTGCCACGCAAGCAGCCTCCGGTGCAGTAACGAGGCTGCCACGTGGCAAGGGGCCCATTTCGGACGACGCCGTTTCTTTCTTGGCATCGTCCGTGACTGTTGCGGCTAGCATTGGGGGCGGCCGTGCTGTTTTTCACTCACGGAAGTTGTCCATGAGTAAAAAACAGCGCGACCGCCTCCAATGCTAGCCACAGCAGTCACAGATGATGCCGAGAGAGAAACGGCGGCGTCCGAAATGGGCCCCTTGCCGCGCGGCAGCCTCGTTACTGCACCAAAGGCTGCTTGCGCTGCAAGAGGCTGAAAGAGGCATCCGAAAATCTCAGTTTCAGGGGGGATACCATCTCTCAAAATTTTTTGCATCTCTCCAGCCAAGTGAGATCAGCCAAGTCATCACAGATAGGGGTAGCAACACTCTCTCAGCCTCAAATTGTCTCTGAAAGACTAGGGGAGTCTGATTTGGTGGTCTGCCTTTGCATTCCAATCT
This sequence comes from Gambelia wislizenii, assembly GCA_030847615.1. Classification (NCBI taxonomy): domain Eukaryota; kingdom Metazoa; phylum Chordata; class Lepidosauria; order Squamata; family Crotaphytidae; genus Gambelia; species Gambelia wislizenii. Next base: position 121,568,456 of record JAUMIR010000001.1, read on the forward strand.
CTTCCAGAGAATGGCAGGGAGGAAATTACATCTCTCTGTCTTTGTCTGCACAGGGTTCTCTGGAAACTCTGGGGTTTCAGCCACACTTTCAAGAAGGGAGAAGCTCATGGGAGCAAGAGGTCTGGAGACACCTTTGGCTGGGATTTGCAGCACTTCACCCAAGTGGTGTTTGGCCCTTGAAGCCATTACCCTCAGGAAAGTAGTTAAAACTGAACTGCATGTGGCTGCTGCTATCAGAGAGACTAGAGAAGCTAGAGCTTCAGTGGCATTGTAGTCCAAAAAGTTTCCATTGGGGAGTTCTGGCACATTTTGAGCAAGGGTTTGGGTTCCCTTGTCCAAAGTCAGGTGGGACACCATCTCAGCCTCAACTGCCTTAGGTAAAGGTACCACTGTCTCAACCTCATCTAAAGGTGCCACTGTCTCAACCTTATGCAAATTACTGAAGGCTGTGACTTGGCTTGTTTTTTCACTGCATTTCCTAACATGCTCAGAAGATTCATCTAATCCTTCCTGAGTTGCAGGTTGGACTAGATGATCTTGTGATTCCAAAGGCAACATTGGTTGCTTGGGCTCCTCCTGTTTCTCAGGGCCAACAATTGAACGCACAAGGTTGAGTGCTTCTTGCCTCTCCCTCTCCTGAATCTCAGGTTCTGGGGGTCTCACTAGCCATTTTAAGGGCCTTTTTCTGAGTGGGGGTAGTTTTGGCGGGAATTTCTGCCCTTTTAGTCCCTATGTTCGCCTCTGCCATAGGCTTCGTCACTGAGGCACACTCAAGTGGGGTTGCAATGGACTGTGGGCACCCCTAACACTCTCCAACACTCAGGATGTTCACAGGCTCGGGTCCCAGGGTGTCACTAGCTTGGCACTGTAATTTAAACAATGCTGCAATTAACTCAGAAGTGGGACGCATATGGAACTGGCCCATGTCTACACCAATTCTCCTTAACATTTCCCAAACTTGACGATGATCCTCGCTGGCCTGATTTCTATAAAATCCTGCAGGGGGCACAAACTGTGGATTGCCAGTGCTTGCACTCTGCCTATGTGCAGGAGCTATCTGGTTTTCTGAGGTCTGGTTGGGAACACCCTTGGGAAGCACATTTCCCCTCTGGTTACGCCAACCTTGCCCATTTCCAGTTCCTAAATTATTGTTCCCATTCACCCTTTGTTGACCATTTTGGTCACCAAATTTGCGATATTGGGTGTGGGGTCCATGGTTACTATAAGTGACATGCTGAATTGGTTCATAGGATTTGCCTCCTTTCTGGGGGATTCTGGGTTTTTTAAGGGCTCCTGCTTCTCTGAGTAGATCTGAAACTGCCTTTAAATTGTTCCACAATCTATCCCATGAGGTGCGACCTAGATCTAGGGGTCCTAAAGCCATTTTAGTTTGGGCATTCAGACCTCCATAAAGGAGCTCCTTGAATTCTCCATCATTAAAATCATAGTCATTGGTGCCATCCACAAAATCTACCTTTTGAGCTAAAATGGCTAGCAGCTTTTTCCTAGCCACAAAAGCTTCAGGATTTTCCCCGGTAACTGCCTCTCTACAATATAAAGAACACTAGCTGTCTGACCTGGCCAGAGAATTCTAACAGTTTCTCTCATCCAATCAAACCTGTTGAGAGTACCCAAATTTCTAGCAGCTACTGCAGATTCTAAGGTTGGCAAATCTGTTGCAGATATGCACAGCCTAGCCAACTGGGTGAGATCTTGTCCATTTGCAGTGGGATGTGTGTGGGCAACTGCATTCATCCACACAATGGGCTCTTTCCAATCTGGGTTAAAGGGGGTGGTTTGCACTGCTTCCACTGGCAGAGGCTCTTCTAAAGCATGCCTGGGAAGAGGGGGAAGAGTCTCAGGGCATACTGTTGAGATTATGGCTTCCTTTATATTGAGCTTCTCATTCAGCTCAGCAATTTTCCTAGCACACATCTCATGGCTCACTGTTTCATAATTTGCTTTGGTCTGACTGGCTAGGTATTGCGCAGCATGTTTTGCTTTGGCACACGCTTCTGCTAAGCTAACTATCTCACACTGGGCATTCTCCAGTTTAAAAGTCACATCATCTAGCCTGGTTCTGGCTTCCTGGGCAGAGGTTGAAAAAGCTACCTTGTTAGCTAACAGAGTACTATTTGGGGCCCTGAGCTGATACAACTCCTTATCCTTTCTTTCAACTTCTTGTCTGAATTCTAAGAGGGAATTTGTAGCCTCTCCTCATGCCATCCATAGTCCCCACAGTGCTAATGCGTCTTTAGACGGACCAAAAAGTGTTTTTGCTCTGCACTGCGTGCGAAATGTCTCACGCAGAGTGCTAAGTGGGTTGGGGTATTAAAGGATCCTTGTTTCCAGAGATTCTTTCCCTGACCTGCAACCCATTTCTCCAGCTTATTCAATTTGGAACTGCCTTCTAACTGCCAAATCACTAAACTTTTCAGGTCAATTTTCCAATTTGGGGTCAGTTTGGATGCCCTCAAGGTGATCCAACTATGATGAATTTCTCCAAAGTACAGGAGTGAGTCAGTGTTTTAACACATGCACTCCCACTAAATTTCTAACACACTACAGTAGTTTCAAGGTTGCAAGCATGAGAAATGGCTTGCTTACTAGATCTCACTATTTTCAGAGTTTCACTCACGTTTCTCAAGGCAAAAGTGCTTTTCACTTACAAGCACTTCTGCACAGGGCACAACTAACTTTTAGGTTGCAAAGGTGTCTTTTTAGACACACCCTCGCTGGGTTACATTTATGCTAAACACAAAAAGGCTAAAGTTCTGGTCTCTGGCACACCAGAATGGAACTCTAGCAAGTAAGCGCGAAAGTGTTCCTTTAAAACACTCCCACAAATGGACAAGCTAAGCGCAGAGACACCCCTTGTCTCTTTAAACAAAGCGTCCCCACAATGGGCAAAGTGTGGACACATTTCCTCTGGCTTTAGAGCCCAAAACGTTTCCACAAAACTAGTTGGGTGAGGAGCAGTTTCCCTTGGCTAAGCTGAAACTTTTGCACCCACAACAAAACAAAATTCCTGGCGAAGGCAAGCCTTCCCGTGCCAGGTGACCCATTGGACCTAGAGACAGGGAGACTAACTAAGTCCTTTTGGGGAAACCTCTGCTTCTGACCCACTGACAGAGCGGCAAAGGGGGAACACGAACTCAAAGGAACTTGCTTTTCGTCTGGCCAAACGAAAAGGGAAAGAGGGCTAAAGGTTCATACTAGGTCCGGTCAGAAATACTTTTGGGGGGCCAGGGGTACCTTCCTGAGACCTGGGAAAAGTTCTAAACCCTTAACTAAGCAAACAAACTCTTGTCCTCAGGGAGCTACCCTACAAGGACCTAAAATGTGGTGAATCACAGGTCACCTTTCCTAACAACTTTCCATGTGCCTAACTAATGTTGGATGTGTGTAGATTGTGTCCTAGCATCTATCACCTTGCATCCCACACCACGATAGTCCCAAAGTACGGGAGAGATTCCCAGGTACAGTCAATGCTCAGCCCTTGCTATCTAGCTTGTAGCTTAGGTGCGGCTGCCAGGCACTGACCAAGGTAGAAAAGGGGAAACAGTTCCCACCCTTCAATAGCCCTATGGCTCAAACATTCTATTTTCACTCACTCAAAACTTTTTATGCACAACTCAAAGTGTGTTCCATCCAGAGGTTTCCCTACGTCCTGCACCCCAAAACTTTGTGTGTCAACTTCAAGAGTCAAGGGGAGAGGGGTTTGCCCACGTTGCTCCACCATTAACCTGTTACCCAAAATGCTCCTTGGAAAATTCCAAGAAAATATCGAGTTTCTAATATGCTGGGGAAATTAGCAGCAACTCGACTTTAGCTCTGTATGCAAGAGGGGGTAACCAGGGAATCTGAAAACCAATTATACCAGTACTAGTCTGGATGGAATACGTACACATTTAAAATTAAGTATGGTTTTTTATTAAGGAGTTCAAAAATAACACCAAACGCACACACATTCACCAAGAAGAAGCATTCATTCAAGGCTATAGAAAGAAACAGTAGGAAAACTTGGGATAGAGGGTTGCAAGAGGGTTTTGCTGGGGTACATAATACAACCTGTCCTGTAGTCAGTCTGGCAGAGCGGATGGAGGAAACTGGATGTGGCTAACACAGAGTAACAGAGTTTCCCCCTATTACTAACTGTGCACCATGAGGCATATTTTGGGAGGTCTTTTATACCTGCAAATACACCTGAGGGGATTGGTTGCTTCGTGGGATGAAACAATGAATTCCATGAGCCTTCATGGATTGCACAATGAGTTTCCTGGTCTGAGGAAGATGCTAAATGTGTTTCTTAATGTCCAATGATTGGATTTTAACAGCTTTTAGCAGCTTCTTTTAGGTTGGGAGCTGAGGAGAGGAAATTTCACAATCAGCAAATACAAAAGGGTTTCTCCATCCATTACCTTCCCATTTATGTGGAATGTGACTTCTTTTGGCCCTTCACAGCCCCAGGCCTTCCTTTCCAGGGAAAAACAAAAATGACCTTTTGAGACCATCCTGTCTTTTTCCCTTGTAAAAGGCCACAATAATGAACCAAGCCTGGCCAGACTCTGAGGCCTGTGAAAATGGGGTGTAGGGCAATGCTAAATTCCAGGAGTGGGGTGCCTTGGAAGTGAATTGCAAGTTATGCTTACAATGGAGATTATCAGATGGGGACAAAAATAGCATCCCCGTCTCACTATCTCCTTTCCTGCCCCCCTCCCATCCTGGCACAGTAACAAAAACACTCACACTTAACTTATAGCTCATCCACCACCTCCCCTCGGCAGCCCAGGGGTGAATGGAACTCTCACGGAGCTGCATTCACTTCCTGGAATGCAAATCCTGGCCATTCTCGCAAGAGGACGATCGTGCAGGAAATTCAAAAAGAAAAAGACATCTTCATTTACGAAAAAGAAAAAGAAAAAGAATGGTTTAAAAGTAAAACAAGGCGCAAAAACACACTTTAAAAAATACAAGTAACCTGGGGAGCGTACAAAAAAGTGTGACTCTTACCTCGTTGTCCCCAATCGCACTTGGAAGTGTTCGGCACAGACCTCCCACTAACACTGGAATCGCGCCAGCATAATGGGCCACCTTTTCACTCGCCTGTCGTTCCGTGACAGGAACATAACAGGTGATCTATTCACGGCTTAGGCCATGAATAAAAAAGAATGATGGCAGAATGGAAGGGGCACAGGGGCACGACTGCAGAATGACATCATTGGAAATATGTCCTTGTCATGCCATATTTAGGTCATCTGATAATCTCCAAAGGTGGTAATTACAACTGAAAAAGTCCACAATCACTTATCTTCCAGTAGGTTTACTATCTTTGATGTTTTAATCTGTTTTTGTCTACTTCTGGTCATACATTCAGATGTTAAGGGCTTCCTTTACAATGATAAAGAATATTTCTTTTTTATTAAAAATGCATGGAATTTTAAAAGTTTAATATGAGTTATCTTTCCAATGAAATGTATTCTGCCTTTTTATTTTGGAAGATTTTTTTTTAACTTCTAAAAGAAGCGAGAAGTATGACAGGAAAGTGTGATTTTTAATTTACACCAGAGTTCTCTCCAAATAATGATTTTTCATACCCTGTTATTACTCCTTAGTCTATGAGAGGATCTGTGTAACTACTGTTGTCTTTACTAAATCAAACGCTCTGCTACAGTCCTCAAAGACATTGCATGCTTCTAGAGTTTTGAAATCAAATCAAAGAATTTCTGACAAAACGCATGACATAGACAAGCAAATAGCAAGAATTTCAGTGGAAAAAGGCATCAGTCCACCTATGATTTCCACCTAGGAATATGAAATATGTTTCCAACTTTGCACAACATCTCTTTCCCCCAAAGGCCCTCTGATCTGGTGAGTTTCTCAAGTTCTGTACATTGAAGGCCTACATGCAATTATTTTGACATACCAGTCTCCTGTCCTCCAACTGTCCTGATTTGACCTGGATAGTCCAAATTAATCATCCCACTTTTTCTGCTACTTTTAAAATGTCCTAGTTTCTCTTTCCTGCTCCAAGTACTCACTATATCCAGATATTACTTCAGTTGCTGCAACTTGAGTTCAAAATGCAAGAGTCTTTTTCATTCAATTGACTCAGCAGGGGAGGGAGAGGGAAGGATGGGCAGAATCTTGTCCTTCCCAATAGGCTCAGGCAAAATCAAACTGCTACATCCTCTCCTAGCTTATATGTTCTCCCTCATTACTAACTCACCATCTTGCTCATACTATGATGTTGCTTGGCCACATGTGTCCTAGTTTTCATCTGTGAAATGTTGCCAAGTATGAAATCTCTTATACCTATAGTGACCCTGTTCAGATGTAAAGCTAAACCATAGTTCAGTTGTGCAAATGAGCAATGGCTGCTGGTGGAGCAAGTAAGAGCCGGCTTTGAAACTCCCCTCTACCAATGGAGAGAGATATCCCACTGCTCTGTCCAGAGGCCAGCTGTAACATCTGGGTGAGCCCTAGTCTCCTCTGCACATCCCTGCTGTGGTTGCAAGGTGAAGACTGAAGGAACCTGCTCCATGGTTTAAACTAACTAGAGTTCGTTATTGCATCTGAAAATGGAACAGTGGTTGGTTGAATTATGGTTTCTTGACAAGCCAAAATCAAAACTGTGGCCTATTCATACTGTTTGGGCTGGGAGTCAACCTGAAGAAAACGGAAGTTCTTTACCAGCCTGCACCACAGGAAGAACACCATCATCCCCACATTGCCGTCAGCAAACCTTTGCTTAAGTCCATTCAGCATTTCACCTACCTGGGAAGCATCATCTCCTCAGATGCCAAGATTGACAAAGAGATTGATCACAGATTAGCAAAGGCATATAGTGCATTTGGAAGACTTTACAAAAGAGTCTGGCCTAATAAACACCTGAGGTGAAGCACAAAAATCAGTGTGTATAGAGCCATTGTACTGTCTATTATCTTTTATGGGTCTGAAACATGGGTCACTATTGCCAACAGAACTCCTCGAAGGCTTTCATCAGCGCTGTATACGCACAATCCTAAATATACGTTGGACTGACTATGTGACGAATGTTGCTGTCCTAGAGCAAGCAGGGATCACCAGCATTGAGGCCATGATATTGAGAACACAGCTGCGCTGGGCAGGGCACGTTTCTAGGTTGGAGGACCATCGCCTCCCAAAAATAGTCCTCTATGGTGAACTCACCACGGGTCAGCGTAAGAGGGGCGCTCCAAAAAAGCGATACAAGGACTCCCTGAAACAACATCTCAGGCTTGGCCAAATTGATCACCAACAATGGTCCGCCCTGGCCTCACATCGGGAGGCAGGGAGACGCACTATCCACAATGCTGCAGCCTTATTTGAGAACTCATGAACAAGTCTTGAAGAGAAAAGACAACACAGAAAGAATCACAACCTGGAAACATCACCCAAGGAGACCTTCTGCTATGCTTTCTGCAACTGGACTTGTTTATCTCGGACTGGCCTTTTTAGTCATCAGCGCACTTGCAGAAAGCACGGGATGAGTCCTTCCTGAATCTTCGTTTGCGAAAAAAGCCAGAGAGAAATTATGGTTTAATATTATGTCTGTACCAGGCCCATTATTTTTGCCCTTTTTATCCACTGCCTCTATTCTGCAATGTCCCATACTTCTGAAAGAAGTAGTTCCCAACTCTAGTTCTCCACATGCTCTTGGATTCCAAAAAGCCCCGGCCAACATGAACACTGCTCAAAGACTCTAGAAGTTGTTGGGTATCTGGGAACCCAATTTTAGGAACTACTAATCTAAACAATGCTGCTCATGTTATATGGGTCTAGTTTTCTACTTTCTCATAAACAAAACTTTCTCATGATTTTCAAATAGCATTCCAGAAAATCCTATCTGATGGAAATGGCCATTGTTGTTATGAAAGCTAGAGGGCATTTTCATTAGGACGAGACCTCAGAAAACTGATTGGTAAGAAGGATAAAAATTCCTTAGTACTAGCCCTCAAATTAAAACTTGGTGCAGTAGTCAAACCACAAGTAACCTAAAGGTCATGAGAAAGATAGATCAGTGATGGGGATTCTAGCAGAGCTGGTTGGGGTGATGCCTCTCCTTTCCCCTTGAGGATTCAGGTGTGCAATTTTGGTGGACTCCTGGATTTGTCTTTGAACCTGGATGCACAGGTTTCTGCAATGCCCAGACATGAATTCACAAGTTACAGCTATTGTTCCAACTGCATCTATTCCTAGAGATCCTGGACCTAACCACAGGGATGCATGCCTTGCCTAGTCCCACCTGGATTATTCTAGTATGCCCTACACGGGACAGCCTTTGAAGAGGGTCTGGAAAGTTCATCTTTCCCAGAATGCTGTGGTCAGACTGTTGACTAGCATTAGTTACGGAGACCAGGATCTCCCTTGTTACAATAGTCTTCGGGTTAAAGATCTGTTTCTGGGAACAATTCAAATTGCTGTTTATGACCTATACTTCACTCATGTGATGCAGCTCACTTATCTGGAAATTTGTATTATCTCACACAGGAGCCAGAGTGGTGTAGTGGTTTGAGTATTGGACTACAACTCTGGAGAACAGGGTCCCCTCTCAGCCATGAAAACCCACTGGGTGACCTCTAGTCACATTCTCTCAACCTCAGAGGAAGGCAAAGGCAAACTCCCTCTGAACAAATCTTGCCAAGAAAACCCTGTGATAGGTTGTTTTAGGGTTGTCATAAATCAGAAACAACTTAAAGGCACACAACAACAAAATGATCTTACATATATCTGTCCCGGTTTAACAAGAGATTAAGAGATTGTTCTCTCAATTCTGCCACCATGAAAGGTCACATGTGTTGAAGAGACAAGAGAGAAATTTCTCAGTTGCCACTCACAAGCCATGGAACTCCCTGCCAGGTAGGATGGCAATGTGTGAGAGCTATTTTAAAGGTCATTAGAGGACAGTCCTCCTTTTGAAGGTATCCTTGATTTCAAGGGCTCACCAGTCCAAGTCTGGTGTAAAGATTAAAAACCATAAGGAAGAAGATCAGAGACCCTGGAAGTCACAGTTAGCACCGCGTCAAAAGATTCTGCAGGTACTCAGACCACCTCTTGTGTCAAATACATTGCATGCCTGTTGAAACTAAGGTCCCGTCTACACGGTAAAAAAAATACGTACACCGTTTGGAAGATCGCTCTTCCGTACACACAGCCGTTCAGATACATACGTGCCATTCAGAAGGGGGGCTAGCGAGTCCCCCATAAACTACATGGATTCAGCGTTCAGAAGGAGTAGAAGTTCTCGGCATAAAATATGTACAGCTGTTTGAATGGCTGATAGTCTGTACGCCCCGTTCGCACACATACAAACAGGCAGTGTAATCTGATTGGCTGGCCAAGTAGAGGGGGCAGGGCTAGCAAGGAGGGGAATTGGGAACCACCGCCATTTTGGATTCCCGGCTACGCGAGCGTCCGGTAAGTCCATGAATTATATATTTATTTTTATTTTACATTGTAAATAGGGAAAACCAAATGTCCGCAAAGCAGGCACCTTTTAAAATAAATTAAAAAAAGTGGCAGGAAATTTAAAACCGCCGCTTGGCTTGCTCATTCCAGCCAGCTGGGGAAGGGGGCTCATACGGAGTTTGGGGGGATAAAAAATCATGTAGGCGGATTGTATGTATACAAACGGCTGCCTATTCGTATTTTTTAACCCCCAAACGGATTTTTTTAAAATCATATAGACGCACCCTGAGACAGATCTTCCACATTTCAAGTGGGTTGCTATAGAAGTCATTAATGGATTGGATACTGTTATTAATCTTCTTGATGTGCTTTACTTGTAATTTAAATCTGTTTCTGTGCTTTAATCATAATTTAGTTTCTAATTCAATTAGTATTTTCAGCTGGCTTGAGCATCTCTTCTGGCACAAAGGAGGGAAATAACTGCAGGAGCAGCTGGTGATTTCTCTGTTAGCAGTGGGGATTTTGCTCTGGGTTTTACTCTGAACTTTAAAAGATCTAGCCAAGTTGCTGATCCTTTTTGCAATGACAGCTCACTTAAAGTTCAGAGTAAAACCTGGACCAGATTTGCCCTCCACTGATATGTCAGCCACCTCTCCAAGTATAATAGAGTAATAAAATGCAAAGGCCTCGGTTTCTTACATTATCTAGAAATGATTTGCATTAGAAACGATGATTTCACAAAAACTGTACATGCCTTCCTGCCTTTTGTCCTTTTGTTCCCATTAGATCAAAGTATTGTTGGCTTCTTCATGGAGCATAGAGTTAATGCTATATATGTATATGTGAGAAAAGTCTATTTTCTTTTTTAAATCTCCCATACTTTACGTTCTGTAAAATGTCAGCCATTTCCCGATGAGCAGCATGGTGGTGAATTTCACACCTTTCCTGTGTCTATGTGGAAACCTGGGTGTTAATGGTGTAGGATCTGTGAGTGTTCTGTGCTATAAAGACTGAAGCTGCCTGTTCAGAGCAGAAGAATCAAAAGATTCAAGAGTGGAATAGGACAAGCAGGCGAAAAAGGCATCATGAAACTGGCTGCTTAGAGTGGGCATGAACTGTACAAATGATGTGTAAAATAGTTTTATGATTAGGGAGGTGGAGTTGGGAACTTTTTTACAAAGAGTATTTCTTATGCCCATGTTTGGGAGGCAAGAAAAGACTGGCTAATTTTTTTTTTTTAATTTAAAAAAGTTTTTTAATTTCCCCCTCAAACTCTGTAGTGGAATTTACTAATCACAGCCCATCAAGATGGAAAGTTGCAACTGGTTGCTGCAGAAAAATTTAGGGGACTTGATTCCTAAATTTTGTGGTAAGACTGTTTAGTGGGTATCTCTCTTATCTGTAAAATGTGTCAGTATATCTGTGGGTATTGTGGAGGAGATTGGTTTAGATTTGTTAAACAAAGTGAGTTTGCCACTGCAGTTTATAATAATCTTTTGTGGGGAGGGGTTTGAACTCCTGAATCCCCATTGTATGCTAAAACCTTAACAGATGTTATCTATGTTGTATTGCTTGACCTATAAGTTTCTATTTGAAATTATTACTTTTGATAGTAAATGTTTGCTTCCTGATTATGCAGCAATAACACCAATAATCCAATGGAGAGTTTGTCAATTTTTCTGGGAAGGTTTTCACTTTATTTCCAGGAACAGGGTTATAAGTTAGATAGCTTGGGGCTTGACTTGTGTCAGAATTCTGCTCTAACCTCTTTTATAAAATTCTTTACTTATGTGTGTGTGTAAGTGCCTTCAAGTCGACTTATGGCTTATGGCTTATGGCTTATGGCTTATGGCAACCCCATGAATTTCCTAAGGTTTTCTTAGGCAAGGAATATGGTACTCAATGGTAGTTTGCCATTTCCTTCCTCTGAAATATATAGGCCACAGCACCTGGTATTCATTGGTGGTTCCCCCATCCAAGTACTAATTAGGGCTGACCCTATTTAGCTTCTAAGATTGGATGGGATCTGGTACAATTATTTATTTTTAATTATAAAATCATTACTCATTTGCCAGTTCCATTGTGCACAAAGCCTGCATATTTTTGCTAATGAACTTCTCCACTGCCACATTCAGTGATTTGGACGTTTATAGTAAAGTATTTTCTCCCAGCGAGTCAGACTGACTGGAAAAGTTTTTTTGGTACTGTGATAGTAGATAATACAGCAGGTATGTAATTTTACACCAAAGTATCTAATGTTCATGGATCAGCATGTGAATTGTGCTTAAGTTTTAGGACAGCATTGTAAGGAACTGTGTGCAGACACAAATTTTCAAGTTAACTATAATGAAAACTAGATGGTAATTATATTTTGGACTGAATTACAGTTGCCCCTCCACATTCGCGAACTCAGCATTCGCGGTTTTGATTATTCACGGTTTGGGGAGGGCCCCCCGGGCCCCCCAAAACCGTGACAAGGGGCCTCCAGAGGCCACGTGAAAGCCCTAGGAGGGAGAGGGGAGGGCTGGGAAGGCCTCCGTGGGGCCCCGCAAAGGCCTTGGGGGGAGTGGGGAGGGCCGGGAAGGCCTCCGCGAGGCCTTCGGAGACCCTCCGGAGGCCCCGTGAAGGCTCTGGGGGGGAGTGGGGAGGGCTGGGAAGGCCTCCGCGGAGCCTTCGGAGACCCTCCAGAAGCCCCGCAAAGGCCTTGGGGGGGAGTGGGGAGGGCCGTGAAGGCCCCGTGAAGGCCTCCGGAGGCCCCGCGAAGGCCTTGGGGGGGAGTGGGAAGGGCCGGGAAGGCCTCTGTGGGGCCTTCAGAGACCCTCCAGAGGCCCCACGAGGGCCTTGGGGGGGAGGGCCAGGAAGGCCTCCGCGGGGCCTCCGGAGACTCTCCAGAGGCCCCGTTGAGGGCTTGGGCAGGAGGGGGGAGGGCTGGGGAGGCATCCACGGGGCCTCGGGAGGGTCTCCGGAGGTCCCGGGAAGGCCTAGGAAGGGAGTGGGGAGGCAGGGGAAAGCGACTATGGGGCCTCCGGAGGCCCCATGGTCGCTATGGCGGGGGAGGGGGGAAACAATATTCGCAGATTTTTCACATTCGCGGGGGTCCATGGAACATAACCCCTGTGAATGTGAAGGGACGACTGTATTCTTTCTCCAAATAATAATAAAAGCATGAGCTGTTTAAAAAGCTGTTCCCTTCACACTAGTAATTGGGCCAAGTGGTGAAAATTATTTGCATAGGCATTCATTATCAATTCTATCATTTAGATTTTTCACATAAAGGGTTATACCCTGATATCTGCTTAGCCACAGGATGTATGAAGACATCTGTAAAGAAGTATGCCTCTGGGCATGCACAGGGTTTTGTTTTTTTTTTAAATCAATATCGGGCAGCCACAACCTATTGTTTGGAAACAGAGGTGAAATTTCCTTTGGACTTCTGTCTTGGCACCACTCTCTTTTGCAATTAAGTAGTGGGTGTGTACTGTGGATATCAAGCCAACAGCTTGTACAAAAGCATCAATATCCCAACACAGTTGAAAGAGGAGAGTGTGTGGTCCAAATTGACTGCTTGTTGCATTTTGTGCTGAGAATTTTTCCTGTTTAGGTGCAAAATTGTGCTTTTATGCCTTAGGTATTATGACTCATCTTTCAAGCATCCATCTGCCTGTGGGAAAGAGCAATCAAAATGTAATGATCCCTTAGTTCTTTTCATAGAGGAGGAAGTAAGTGGAGCTGCTCTCTTGGCTCTTAGTGATAGAATGGTCCAACAGCTAGTAAAGAAGATTGGGCACCAGGCTGTGTTAATGGGTCTAATTAAAACATGCAAGTGACAGACTGAAGGACCAGCTTTTATTTATGACACACCCTTCTCTGAGTTACCAGCAGCAAGCAGTGGGTAAGTGTACTCAAATGATAAGCAGAGGTAACAGTAGACTGTGTATATTCCAATCAGCATGTCCTCATCATAGGTTTTACATTAATTGGAAGCCCGGTGGAAGGTATGTTGCATAACGAAGGGAAATGAAAATGTCTCTTGTTTACCAAGCCCTTTTGCAAGGTTTAGTCTGATATGCTTTTGTGAATGTACTTAATTTCCAGAATGAATGCTGCTTGACTTGTCTATCCAGAAGAGACAATCTTGTCACCTGAAATGTGTTATCTCTTACCGGTAATTACAAGTATAGAGCCAGCATGCTGTAGTGATTTGAATGTTGAACTTGGGAGATCAGTACTCAAATCTCCGCTCTGCGGAATCCCTCTGGGTGACCTTGGGCAAGTCACACTCTCAGCTTCAGAGGAAGGCAAAGACAACCCCCTTCTGACCAAAACTTGCAAAAAAAACCCCAAAAACAAACAAACAAAAAACCTATGATAGGTTTGCCTTATGGTCACCCTAAGTTGGAAATTATTTGAAGGCACACAACAATGTGAAGTCTAGTTATCATGCTTTGTGGGTAGAGAAAAGCACTCAGCCTATGCCAGTGGCATTGCATAGAAACATAAAGTTGGAACAGACCACAAGGGCCATCTAGTCCAACCCCCTGCCATGCAGGAGTACACAGTCAAAGCACTCCCGGCAGATGGCCATCCAGCCTCTGTTTAAAAACCTCCTAAGAAGGAGACTTCATCACATTCCAAGGTAGCACATTCCACTGTCAAACAACTCTCACCATCTAAAAGTTCTTTCTAATACTTAGGTGGAATCTCATTTCCCATAGTTTTAGTCCATTGCTCCATGTTCTAGTCTCTGGAGCCACAGAAAACAAATTTGCTCCATCCTCAGTATGACATCCCTTCAAATATTTAAACATGGCTATTTGTTTCCTTTTTACCACTGCACATGTACCAGCAGATTCTGAGTCTCACCTGTGGCTCAGATTAACTTCAGCTTCAAATGGACACAAATGAATTCTCTCCATAGGTTTTCTGTGTGTTTTTTTCCGGGCTGTGAGGCTGTGTTCTGGAAGCACCAAACTGGGCTGTACGGGCCAATGGTTACTCCAGATCAGACATCACAAGAGCAGCCAGACCCAGAAAAAAACACAGGAATGAAGAAGAAAAACAGCCACCCAAAGGGAAGGTATTTTTACCATACATCAAAGGAGTCACAGACAGAATAGGGAAACTGATGAGGAAGCACAACCTCCAAACAATCTACAGACCAACCAAAAAAATCCAAGAAATGCTACGCTCAACAAAGGACAAGAGACCCTCCCACAGCCACAGGGTTTTACCGCATACCATGCAGTTGTGGACAAGTTTACAGAGGAACCACTAAATGCAGTGTGCAAACACGAATCAAGGACCATGAGAGACACTGCAGACTGGGCCAGCCAGAAAAATCAGCATTAGCAGAACATGTTATAAACCAACCTGGACACGAAATGTTATTTAAAAACACCGAAATTCTGGACCAGCCAACAACATCATATCAGAAGGCACAGAGAAGCTATTGAAATCCACAAACACCTGGACAACTTCAACAGGAAAGAAGAAATCCTAAAAGTAAATGAAATCTGGCTACCAGTCTTGAAAAACACAAAATAAACTCAGCATATGCAAATGAACTTCACCCAGGGACAGGGGGATTTCCAGTAGACAATGGACCATTAGGCAAACAGACACAAATCCTCCTTGCGTAACTCCACCCAGAAACTAGCCATTCAAATACACAAATTTACAGATCCTCTCCAACAGGGGCTCACAGGATATAACACCCCCCCCCAACACTCCTACCCAACCATTCTCTGAAGATGCTAGCCACAGATGCAGGCGAAACGTCAGGAATAAACTCTTCCAGAACATGGCCTCACAGTCTGAAAAAAAAAAAACAACCCACGGAAAACCTATGGATGCCAGCCATAAAAGCCTTCGGCTTCACAATACCCTGCATATTCTTGATAGATTATGTTCATTCCTATTGCAATTTTTTTTGCCTGCCTTTAAGAAGTACCGTATATTCCGGCGTATAAGACGACACGGCGTATAAGACGACCCCCCATTTTTAAGGTAAAATGCAGAGTTTGTGATATATTTGCCCTATAAGACGACCCCCCTCTTCCAACGCATAGCCCCTGCATGCCCCTCCTGCGCTCCCTTCCAGGAGGGAGCGCAGGAGGAGGATGTGGAGGCTGTGCGCCAAAAAGGGGCACGTTCGCCCCTTCTCCCCACCTTCCAGGAAGGTGGGGAGAAGGGGCGAATCGCGGTTTGGCCGCGCAGCCTCTGCATGCCCCTCCTGCGCTCCCTTCCAGGAGGGAGCGCAGGAGGGGGATCCGCAGGCTGTGCGGCCAAACGGGGCTTTGGGGAAGGGGGGAGGCTGGGCGGAGGGTGGCTGGGGGGAGGGGGCTTCGCAGCCACCCCCCCTCTCCAAAGCGAGCCTTTGGGGAAGGGGGGTGGCTGGGCGGAGGGTGGGCGGGTGGCAGGGAGTAGGGGTCTTCCCAGCCCCCCTCCCTTTCGGGAGGGGGGGTGGATGCGTGGGGGGTGGGTGGGGGGAAGGGAGGAGGGGGCTTCTCCGCCACCCCCTCCCTGAAAGCGCGTTTCCGCGGGTTTCAGGGAGGGGGGGTGGATGCATGGGGAGTGGGCAGGGGGAAGGGAGGAGGGGGCTTCTCCGCCACCCCCCTCCCTGAAAGCGCGTTTCTGTGGCTTTCAGGGAGGGGGGTGGATGCATGGGGAGTGGGCAGGGGGAAGGGAGGAGGGGGCTTCTCCGCCACCCCCCCTCCCTGAAAGCGCGTTTCTGAGGCTTTCAGGGAGGGGGGTGGATGCATGGGGAGTGGGAAGGGGGAAGGGAGGAGGGCGCTTCTCCGACACCCCTCCTCCCTGAAAGCGCGTTTCCGCGGCTTTCAGGGAGGGGGGGTGAATGCGCGGGCGGTGGGCGGGGGGAAGGGAGGAGGGGGCTTCTCCGCCCCCCCTCCCTGAAAGCAGCGGTTCCGCTGCTTTCAGGGAGGGGGGTGGATGCGTGGGGGGTGGGCGGGGGGAAGGGAGGAGGGGGCTTCTCTGCCCCCCTCCCTGAAAGCAGCGGTTCCGCTGCTTTCAGGGAGGGGGGTGGATGCGCGGGCGGTGGGTTGGGGGAAGGGAGGAGGGGGCTTCTCCGCCACCCCCCTACCTGAAAGCCGCGGTTCCGCGGCTTTCAGGGAGGGGGGGTAGATGCATGGGGAGTAGGCGGGGGGAAGGGAGGGGGGCTTCTCCGCCACCCCCCCTCCCTGAAAGCGCGTTTCTGCAGCTTTCAGGGAGGGGGGTGGATGCATGGGGAGTGGGCAGGGGGAAGGGAGGAGGGGGCTTCTCCGCCACCCCCCTCCCTGAAAGCGCGTTTCTGCGGCTTTCAGGGAGGGGGGTGGATGCATGGGGAGTGCGCAGGGGGAAGGGAGGAGGGGGCTTCTCCGCCACCCCCCCTCCCTGAAAGCACGTTTCCGCGGCTTTCAGGGAGGGGGGGTGGATGCATGGGGAGTGGGCGGGGGGAAGGGAGGAGGGGGCTTCTGCGCCACCCCCCCTCCCTGAAAGCGCGTTTCTGTGGCTTTCAGGGAGGGGGGTGGATGCATGGGGAGTGGGCAGGGGGAAGGGAGGAGGGGGCTTCTCCGACACCCCTCCTCCCTGAAAGCGTGTTTCCGCGGCTTTCAGGGAGGGGGGTGGATGCACGGGCTGTGGGCGGGGGGAAGGGAGGATGGGGCTTCTCCACCCCCCCTCCCTGAAAGCAGCGGTTCCGCTGCTTTCAGGGAGGGGGGTGGGCGGGGGGAAGGGAGGAGGGGGCTTCTCTGCCCCCCTCCCTGAAAGCAGCGGTTCCGCTGCTTTCAGGGAGGGGGGTGGATGCGCGGGCGGTGGGCAGGGGGAAGGGAGGAGGGGGCTTCTCCGCCACCCCCCTCCCTGAAAGCACGTTTCTGCGGCTTTCAGGGAGGGGGGTGGATGCATGGGGAGTGGGAAGGGGGAAGGGAGGAGGGGGCTTCTCCGCCACCCCCCCTCCCTGAAAGCGCGTTTCCGCGGCTTTCAGGGAGGGGGGGTGGATGCATGGGGAGTGGGCGGGGGGAAGGGAGGAGGGGGCTTCTCCGCCACCCCCCTCCCTGAAAGCGCGTTTCTGCGGCTTTCAGGGAGGGGGGTGGATGCATGGGGAGTGGGCAGGGGGAAGGGAGGAGGGGGCTTCTCCGCCACCCCCCCTCCCTGAAAGCACGTTTCCGCGGCTTTCAGGGAGGGGGGGTGGATGCATGGGGAGTGGGCGGGGGGAAGGGAGGAGGGGGCTTCTCCGCCACCCCCCTCCCTGAAAGCGCGTTTCTGCGGCTTTCAGGGAGGGGGGTGGATGCATGGGGAGTGGGCAGGGGGAAGGGAGGAGGGGGCTTCTCCGCCACCCCCCCTCCCTGAAAGCAGCGGTTCCGCTGCTTTCAGGGAGGGGGGTGGATGCGCGGGCGGTGGGCGGGGGGAAGGGAGGAGGGGGCTTCTCCGCCCCCCTCCCTGAAAGCAGCGGTTCCACTGCTTTCAGGGAGGGGGATGGATGCGCGGGCGGTGGGCGGGGGGAAGGGAGGAGGGGGCTTCTGCGCCACCCCCCCTCCCTGAAAGCGCGGTTCCGCTGCTTTCAGGGAGGGGGGTGGATGCAGGGGGAGTGGGTGGGGGGAAGGGAGGAGGGGGCTTCCTAGCCACCCCCCCAAAGCCGCGGTTCCGTGACTTTCGGGAGGGGGGGTGGAAGCACGGGGGTGGGCGGGTGGCAGGGAGGAGTACTTTGCTTCATCCCCTGCCCGATCTCCTGCCTCTTCGCTCCGTTTGCGAAGAGGCAGGAGATAGGCAGGCAGGTGAAGCAAAGTGTATCCGGCATATAAGACGACTGTCAATTTTGGAGGGCACTTCTGAGTGCTCAAAAGTCGTCTTATACGCCGGAATATACGGTAACTTAAATTCTTTACTTTTGGCTTGTTTCTGCTTGTTAGTATACAATTGTTGTTGTTGTTGTGTGCCTGAAAGTCATTTCTGACTTATGACAACCCTAAGGTGAATCATGGGGTTTTCTTAGCAAGATTTGTTCAGAGGGGGTTGCCTTTGCCTTCCTCTGAGGCTGAGAGTGTGTGACTTGCCCAAGGTCACCCAGTGGTTTTCTAAAGCCTAGTGGGGATTAAAACTCTGGTTTCCAGAGTCATAGTCCATGCTCAAACCACTACACTGCACTGGTTCTCTTGGTACACAGTTACTGAATGCATATATAATACAAATAAACACTAGTAGAGTCTTTTCATATGTAAGGACACAGCATTAATCTGCAGATCAAAGATAATATTATTACCCTCATGGCTGAACTTATTTCTCTAAGAACTGAAAAACTGCTGAGGCATAATGTTTACCTGGGCTTCATTTCCTTTATTTTTGGAAAGTTATTGGCATTTTATAATATTTGTGTTCATTTACAAATAGAGTTGTCCCTCCACATTCGCAGGAGTTAGGGTCTTGAGACCCCCGCGAATGTGGAAAAAAATGTGAATAAAAATGCTGCTGTTGCGACCCCCCCCCCAGCAGGAGGGAGGAGGCAGGAGGGTGTCTGGCCAGCCTGGCTGGCCTCTCCGCAGCCTTCCTGAGGGGACTCCGGGCCTTGGAAGCCCCAGAGCCTGCTTAGGAATGCCGGGGAAGGCGGTGGGCAGGCGGGTGGGAGGCTGCCCTGCTTCTCCCCATCCTTCCTGAGTGGACTCTGGGGCTTTGAAGCCCCAGAGCCCCCTTAGGAAGGCCGGGGAAGGCAGCGGGCAGGCGGGCGGGAAGCTGCCCTGAATATCCGCGGCCTTCCTGAGGGGACTCCGGGGCTTAGAATTCTCGGAGCCCCCTTAGGAAGGCCAGAGAAGGCAGTGGGCGAGCGGGCGGGAGGCTGCCCTGCCTCTCCCCGGTCTTCCTGAGCAGATTCCAGGGCTTTGAAGCCCCAGAGCCCGCTTAGGAAGGCCGGGGAAGGCAGCGGGTGCCCTGCCTCCCCACGGCCTTGCTGAGCAGACTCTGGGGCTTTGAAGCCCCGGAGCCCCCTTAGAAAGGCCAGGGAAGGCAGCGGGCGGGCAGCTGCCCTGCCTCCTCCCACAGCGTTACTGAGCAGACTCCAGGGCTTTGAAGCGTGAGAGCCCCCTTAGGAAGGCCAAGAAAGGCAGTGGGTGGGTGGCTGCCCTGCCTCCCTGCGGCCTTTCTGAGAAGACTCCAGGGCTTTGAAGCCCCAGAGCCCCCTTAGGAAAGCCAGGGAAGGCAGCGGGTGAGTGGGAGGGAGGCTGTCCTGCCTCTCTTCGGCCTTCCTGAGCAGACTCCAGGGCTTTGAAGCCCCAGAGCCCGCTTAGGAAGGCCGGGGAAGGCAGCGGGTGTGAGGGAGAGAAGCTGCCCTGCCTCTCTGCAGCCTTCCTGAGCAGACTCTGGGGCTTTGAAGCCTCAGAGCCCCCTTAGGAAGTGGGGAAAGCAGCAGGCGGGAGCGAGGGAAGCTGCCCGGCCTCTCCGTGGCCTTCCTGAGGGGACTCCAGGGCTTAGAAGCCCTGGAGCCCCCTCAGGATGGCCAGGGAAGGCAGCAGGAGGGAGGGAGGCTACCCCCCCGGCATTCCTTCCCGGCATTCAAAGCTTAGGAAAATGAAGTGGGTTGGACAACGACTAGAGTGCAACTGGCAGAAAACTCAACTTGAAGCCCCACAGCCGCCTCTGGAAGGCCTGGGAAGGCTCAGGCAGGAGGTTGCCACGCCTCTCGCCAGCCTTCCTGAAGGGGCTCGGGGCTAAACCGTGAATAATCAAAACCACAAGTGTGAAAGCCGCGAGTGTGGAGGAGCAACTGTATACCAGTTGAATATAGTTGGAGGCACAGAGCTTGAATATTTTAATAGAAAGTAATGTCCATCGTCTCACATTGTCTCCAGGGATCATGACCTGAATAGACTAGAAATCTGGGCCAAAGCTAACAAAATGAAATTAAATATGGAGAAATAGAAGTTACTGCACTTCGGGTGGAAAAGCGAAAATCATAGATATAGGATGGAGGAGACCTGGCTGAACGAGACTACATACGAAAAGGATCTAGGAGTTCTAGTAGACCACAAGTTGAACATAAGTCAACAGTGTGATGTGACAGCTAAAAAGACCAATGCGATTTTGGGTTGCATCAATAGAAGTATAGTGTCTAGATCATCATCTCCTGGTCAAGATTGAACTAAGAGTCTCTTCCTGCCCCACTGGGGATGGTGCACCCATTAGAATGGTCCTCCCCCTGAAGGCTAATGGAACCAATAGGATTCCAGAAAGCCTTGGAGGGTTTAATGGTTGGTAACACCGGTGATCCTGTCGAAGCTTTGGTTAATACTTGGAACACCGATCTTACCAAGGCTATTGACACGATCGCACCCAAGTGTCCTTTTCACCCGCTCCTAACTCTAAGCCATGGTATACATCAAAGCTTAGGAAAATGAAATGGGTTGGACAATGACTAGAGCGCAACTGGCAGAAAACTCGACTCTTATCCGACAGGACTCGTCATAGGAAATTTCTTCAGTCCTATCGAGAGGCAATACATGCAGCACAGAGATCCTTCTCCTCTGCATGTATTGCGTCTGCAGAGTCCCATCCAGCAGAGCTGTTTAGGGTGGTAAGGGAGATGACGCAGATTATACCTGTGTAGAACCCATTGCTTAACCCAACAATGGCCTGTTGTGACTCATTTAACAACTACTTTGCAGATAAAATCTCTCGGATATGAGCTGACTTAGATGCCAGTATTTTGACAGAAACAGAAACAATTGACGAGGTGTCCAGCAACTCCGTTGATGTAAGTTTACTGGATCAATTTCAATCCATGAGTACCGAGGACGTGGACAAACTACTTGGTAGCATGAGGAAGATGACCTGCCCTCTTGATCCTTGCCCTTCATGGCTGGCCATCCGGTGGGGGGGTGCTTTGATGGTGTTCCTTAAGGACATCAATGCATCCCTCAGGGAAGTGTGTGTTCCATCCTGTTTAAAGGAAGCGGCGGTTAGGCCACTCCTGAAAAAGCCTTCACTGGACCTCTTGGCATGAACAACTATAGGCCGGTTTCTATGTTACCATTCTTGAGCAAAGTGATCGAGAGGGCAGTTGCTCTTCAACTCCAAGTGGTCTTGGACAAAATTGATTATCTAGACCCATTTCCAACTGGCTTCAGGATGGGATGCCTTGATTGATGACCTGCGTCTAAGCATTGACAGGGGTAATGTGTCCCTGTTGGTGCTTCTAGACCTCTCAGCAGCTTTTGATATGATAGATCATAGCATCCTCCTGGATCGCCTAACTGTGTTAGGAATCGGAGGCACAGCACTCCACTGGTTCTGGTCCTTCCTCTCGGGCAGGTCCCCGAGAGTGCTGCTTGGGGACAGCTGCTCCAGGAGAAAGGAGCTTACTTGTGGCATTCCACAGGGCACCATCCTGTCCCCGATGCTGTTTAACATCTATATGAAGCCGCTGGGTGAGATTATTCAGTTATGGGGCTTGGTGTTATCAGTACGCTGATGACACCCAGATCTATTTCTCCTTGTCCCGATCATCGGCCTCGAATTCCAATGACATCTCTCCTCTTAATGACTGTCTTAAAGCAGTAATGGGCTGGATGAGCAAAAACATATTGAGATTAAATCCGGACAAAATGGAGGTGCTCACGGTAGTGGCCCCAAAACCAGGAGTTGGGCTGCAACCTCCAGTCCTGGATGGTGTCATGCTCTCTGTGAAGGACTGTGTTCACAGTCTGGGGGTGCTCCTTGATTCATCGCTTCAGATGACGAGTCAGGTGAATGCGACAGTCAGGAGCGCTTGTTATCAGCTTTGGCTGATACGCCAGCTGTGCCCTTTCCTGAAAGTAAGGGACCTTGAGACTGTGGTGCACACACTGGTAACCTCTCATCTAGATTTCTGCAATGCACTCTACATGGGGCTACCCTCGTGCTTGGTCCGGAAACTTCAGTTGGTACAAAATATGGCAGCCAGAGTGGTCTCAGGAACATCTCGGAGAGACCATATAACTCCAGTATTGAAATCTCTCCACTCGCTGCCTATCAGTTTCTGGGCCCAGTATAAGGTGTTGGTTATTACCTTTAAAGCCCTAAATGGCTTGGGTCCAACTTATCTCCGGAACCGCCTCCTCCCATACAATCCTCCCCGTGCACTCCGGTCCTCTGGGAGGAATTTACTTCAGCCACAAAAATCTAGGCTGTCTGCAACCTCCCAGAGGGCTTTTTCGGTAATTGCCCCCAATTTATGGAACGACCTGCTGAGCGAGATCTGTCAGATGACGAGCTTAAGTAGCTTTTAAAAAGCACTAAAGACAGATCGCTTTCGGCAGAGCTTTCCTGATTAGATCCCGGCCTCAGAAGCTGCATCTCCTGGCCTTTTTAAAATCTTGTTTATATTTGTTTTTTAATGTGAGTTTAGCTAGATGGTTTTAATTTTATATTGTTTAATGTCTTTTTATGGGGGTGGGTGGGTGGGGGTGGGTGGTGCTTTTAGTCATTATTGCAATGTTTTAATTGTTGGAAGCCGCCCCGATTATCA
Organism: Gambelia wislizenii; assembly: GCA_030847615.1. NCBI lineage: Eukaryota > Metazoa > Chordata > Lepidosauria > Squamata > Crotaphytidae > Gambelia > Gambelia wislizenii. The sequence continues at coordinate 121,591,371 of JAUMIR010000001.1, forward strand.
TCATCATCATCATCATCAAGGGAAGTAATAGTGCCACTCTTTTCAGCCTTGGTCAGGCCTCACCTAGAATACTGTATCCAGTTCTGGGCACCACAATTCAAAACGGATATTGACAAATTGGAGCTTGTCCAGAGGAGGGCGACTAAAATGGTGAAAGGTCTGGAAACTATACCCTATGAGGAAAGACTTAAGGAGCTGGGTATGTGTTGTTTGGAAAAAAGATGGTTAAGGGGCGATATGATAGCCCTGTTTTAAGTATTTGAAGGGGTGTCACATTGAGGATGGAGCAGGCTTGTTTTCTGCTGCTCCAGAGACGGGAGATTTTCACATGGGGACAAAATGCCCCGTTCCTGCCCTGCTACCTCCTCTCCGTTCCTGCCACGGAATAAAGTAAATCTTTTACACACTTACCTTAATTCTGCGGCAGGAACAGGCTCCCCTTCCCCTTGCTGGCCGGCTGTAAATGCAGCCCTTGTAGGGCTGCTTTTACGACTGGACATCTGAAACGTTATCACATTATCACATGATAATGGCCAGTCAGTAAATTTAAAAAATAAAACTCACCCAAACATAAAATTAGTTCACCAAGCACAAAACCACACTGTAAATCACACAATCAAAACAGGGAGGGTAAAATAAAGGGTGCCACTTTCCTGGATGTCCAGATCATACCAGAAAGTGCTCGGAATGGACCTCCCCTTTGCGGCTGTCATTTCGGAACAGGGCTCCTGTTCGCACACCCATGATTGCGTGATAGTGACGGAACGGAAGGTCTATTCACGATGAAAAATTGTGATTACATTGTTCTGAAACAGTCACAAGAGCAGGATGGATGCAAATCAGAATGGGGTCAACGTCGTCTGAAAGGGAAAACCTTTCCCAACCCTGTTCTGTTCCTGCCACGGGATATATAGCCCATGTGAAAATCTCCTCTAACACGGAACAATGGATGCAAGCTCCAGGAACAGAGATTCCACCTCAACATTAGGAGGAACTTCCTGACAGTAAGAGCTGTTCAGCAGTGGAACACACTCTCTCAGAGCGTGGTGGGGTCTCCTTCCTTGGAGGTCTTTAAACAGAGGCTGGATGGCCATCTGTCGGGGATGCTTTGATCGTGATTTCCTGTGTGGCAGGGGGTTGGACTGGATGGCTCTCGTGGTCTCTTCCAACTCTACAATTCTATGATTCTATGGTTCTGTGACCCACAGCAAACTGTTAACTTACAAAGATCAAAACCTAGATGCCTGTGTTTCTGAGTCTTTTTCTGGGTCAAATGAAATGGTATGCTTGGCATGTATTTAGAAGAGGTGCTCCCTCATGTGGTGAAAGATGTTTGTTTTTCATATCATGTGCTTTTTGGTACCTGCATTTAATGTACTTTGCTTTCTGATTGGTCAGTGGAATGCTTAATTTGTACTTCAGATGAGGGAATTGCTAAGGCACTACCTCTAGTTTGAACTTAGTTTCTAGTCTGATCTCAGTTCCTAGTTCAAACTAAAGTTTTATGGTTATTTTCACATACAATTTATTCCCACTTCCTGGCTAAAGATCCAGTGATGAGGCTGGTGAGGATGTCACACTGATATCACTCCCAGATGGCGATCGATGCCTCCGCCTGCCGCCCTTGCTGATTGAGAGGGGGCTGTCCTGACAGGCCCGGTTGCCTGCTGGCCTCAAAGAGGCCGCCGCCTTATTTCAGCTCTTTTTTCCTTGTATCAGACCCTTCGCAGCCCGCCGTCCTGGGCTAGCCCATCGCGTCGCTGCCTTGCTCCTTCCCTGCCAATCCTCGCCGATCCTCGCCGCTGGTCCGCACTGCCTGCCGTCGCCGCTGCCGTCGCGCCCTCTCTGCTCTGCCATGCCACTCTTTCTTGGGGGCTTCTAGGAGCTCTTCAGACAGCTCCTGCATCTTCAGCTCCTCAGAGCCAACTGCCTGGGTCCGGCTGGGAGCTGGGGATATATCCCCAGTTGCCAGACCAGATGGAAGACTGCGGGTGCAATATCCGCCCCCTCCAGCCAATCAGAGGGCTGGGAAGCCTTGCCCTCTGATTGGCTGAGGTGGTTACTCAACAGCCAATCGGGGGAGAAGCCTCTTCCCGATTGGCTGCGAAGCCTCTTCCCGATTGGCTGCTCTGTGATCCTCCTTCCAGCCAGCACGAGCCGGCTAGAAGGAGACCCCAGGGAAGATGGCGGCCCCCATGCCACCATGAGGTGGGTGATGCAGCGGGGGGGGGGATAGGGGCTCCCCCTGCCGTAACTCGAGCCGTGGGGTAAGTCCCGCAGCCCCAATTATTCTTCCATGAAGAGTCCTAAAAGCATACAGAAGATGCAGGGCACTTTGGAATGTCTCTTAAATACATGTATTCCCTCCTCCCCACTCTTTTATGTACAAGTAAAACAGTAGGCAGTGTGTGTAGTACATACTAAAATTTGTCTAGGAAACCTTCCATTCAGCCTATGGGTTTATAATTGGCCGTCCCTTTTTTAGTTTTCACAGAAAGCTTCTTTAAACAGGAGCATAAAGCGCTACAAAAAGAACAGAAGGTCTCTGGGATTGTGCAAGTCCACATGTCGTGGAAACCTGGGGCCATTCACACTACACAATTATAGCACTATTCCACTTTAACTGCCGTGGTTCCATCTTATGGAATCTTGGGCGTTTCAGTTTCAGGAGGGGCATTTCAAATTCTCAGCCAGAGTGCTGCAGGGCCTCACCAAACTACAGATCCCAGGATTCCATAGGATGGAATGACGGCCATTAAAGGGGAACGATAGCACTGTAATTGTGTAGTGTGAATTGGCTGCTGAACCTGAAAAGAGACAAGGAACCTAATTAGCTATGCAAGTATTCACCCCTGATCAAAATCATAGACCTACTGGAAGTATTTGGAAAGACCAGCTGTATGCTGGCTTATTTGCAGAGCTTGAAGAAGTTACATTTTGGGTCATGACTCCCAGAATCCCCTAGCCAGCATAGTGACAGGCCATAATCCAAAAGTTATAACTTTTCCAAGTTTAGGTTATGTGGATAAAATAACTGGAGGCTGTTGGAAGCCTTGGGAAGTTTACAGGGGACTAGACTGCCCTCTCTGTGCTATCCTTTGGCTGGCAGCTGAAGACATTTTACAATTTATTTAAACAGGCATTTGATGGTTAACAGGTTGTGCAAAAGCACTTTTAACAGGGAGAGGTTTGCATCATTTTCATCTTTTTTGCTATGTAATAAATATGCTACGTTACCAGCTTATGATATGAACATGTTATGGTTATTCTCTTTCAAGAAAGAAAGATCTAGCACAATCTCAAAAGTACTTTGTTATTAGGTCTACAGCAACTTTTTTTTCTGATTCAGTTCTTGCATTTCTGTAGAGAGTGCCAGGTTTTGCTGTGCTAGTCCCTAATGGGAAATTTGGTGTCCTGAATAAATGGAATCTCATTTGTAGGCTCTGGGGAAATCATTGTTCTTGGTGCATGTGGTTTCTTGACATTTAGTTTCTTGAACTTGCCACAAGGTGATCACATATATCAAAAGTCATTTAAATCAATCCTTCACCTATTTGCTTATACATTTTCTCTGGACAGTAGGAGTCATGCATCATCTGTATAGTTAAGTTTTCTGGACAACAGGAGCCAAGGGTCATCTGGATAGTTAAGCAGTATCATGGAAGTTTCTACTGATGGCAATTAGGCTTTACCTATTTTAAACCAATCTCTTGGCTTGACAAGGCATTTTCTTCTATCTTTTTGGCATTGTGAGTCATAACTAATCAGTAGACATATCTTATTTCTTACAGGACCACTGGCTTTCAGTTAACTGTGGAACAGATAAGATTGTTTCTCTCCTAATGAAAGTCATGAAGATGGATCCATTGACCAAAGAGTTCTCAATCAAAAGTGAGTTTATGGGAGTCCTGCTAATTCCAGAGATTTTCCTGTCTTCAGACAGAATCACATGGGTACTTCCATAGTGGTGAGAAGACCTATTAACAATATTATTATTTAAAAAAAAACTGTTACAGGATCATACCTGTCTATCTACATTTACCTTAAACCAAGGGGACATCATCTCCAGAAGAAGAAGAAAAATTACATACCAAAACATAGTGAAAATAAGAATAAAGATAGAGACAGAAATGTCTGAGGATATATAACTATGAATAGCAGCACTGCCTGTTAAAAGGAAAATAGGAGGTTCTTATGCCCAAGAATGATTTGAACAAAGGAAAATAAAACTCACTGCTTGTCCTCACAGCTTACTCTCATGACAGTACTTGTGGCTTTGTTAGACTGGACAATGTCTTCAACCTTAAAAACTCCTTATTTCTACTCTTTGGCAGTATACTGAATTCAAAGGAAAATGTCATTTGCAGTACATCCATCTTGAGGCATAAAGCGTAGTAGTATAAGCACCTTCCTCTCACAAGATACTGTTGTATCCTCAATTAGATTTAAGTAATTGGTTGAACTAGCAAAGGCCAGTCTGTTAGAACTGATTTTTTTCCTACTTTCTTTCACAGAAAAAATATGAAGCATGTTAAAGCAAGGTACAAAGCACTGCAGTGGATACATTCATATATTCTGCCTGAATTTCCTTATGATGTGCAATGCATGTTAGCAGAGAGGAAATGCCCTGACCACAGTATGAGAATCAGGATAATTGAATTCTTGCAAGCTAACATGACAAAGTACCTTGAAGGATCACTGTAAGTAAGGCAGTTTTTAACAATCTGCCTCATGGGAGAAATAAGGCTTGGCAAGAATTTCCATAAAGATAATACATTGATTTCTGTATGGTGTGAACTTTGGTTTGAAGAATGCTTAATTAATTAAGAAGACATGGCTAATATATTTGTGGTTGCACATAACTTTTAAGAGATAGGATGATCAGAAAACTAAGTCTAGCCATAGGTGAGATTTTATCTCACAACAAACCCTGTGGACAGGGCTCCACAAATATTGGCTTATCTTTGTAGCAACCTCTCTTTGTGCACACCATCACAAAGACCCATCAGATCATAGAGAGTGTGAGGTAGAAACAGGAATGTCTCTTATTCATGCTGAAATTAAGCTTGGGTGAATCACTATTTCTAGTCTGTGTCCACTTCATGTACAGTCAGTCATAAATTCATTCTGTCCCATTTCTAAATCAGTAAGTTTTTAAAAGAAAACCTGAACAAAATATTCACACTTATTTCCATATTTGCTTTTTCAAATAGTTTGTAGTTATGCTGTGCCAATGTTACTTGTATGTGCATTTTGTATGCAGATTTTGAGATGAGAAATGAATGACAGTGTTCAGAGTGTGCATTTCAAAGGAGAACTTTGTTCCAATCTGTGCAGCCCACTTGACCAGGGTCCTGCCATAGTGTTATTTCCTCAATTTCCTTGTTAGCTCCTATACAATCACTGTCTTGCTCTTTCATGCATTTCTCGCAGCTTGTACATAGAATTTATTATGTCCCTTCCAATGATGGCTGCTGGCTTCCATGTCAGTGGGATGGTGAATGAACTCTGAGATTTCGCCTGAACTTTACAGAGCTTCTTGATATACTGAACCCAGAATACATTATTTAAAGTTTGGACTGGAACCTGTTGCCCATCTATTACTCCAGTGGCATGGGAGGTACCATAGTGTGACCTTTAAAGGAGATTTCCGTAGTGCTGAACCATTTTGGAGAGAGGCTTTAGCACCTTGAATGGGCTCCTTTAAAGTTCAGACTGAAATCCAGAATGGCTTCCATGGCCCACTGACATTGGAGGTGCCAGTCATCACTGGTTTCCATATCCTGGCATCTAGAGTGCATTGCTGGGGGAATCCAGCTCTGCCTCTTGACGCTATGGTGAAAGCAGCCTATAGCCTTCTCACACCTGTCAGCAAGGTTGAGAATGACGGCAGAAAAATCCAAAGCATCCTTCCTGTTGAGATGATGTTTGTGGGTGATACAACCAATGCTCACAAACCCTCTATCATTGCATTCCCATCTTCATGTCAAAAGTGTGCTCAGGGGAATATCCGAAGCTTTCCCCACCAACTTTGCTACATTTCCCAAAAGCAAACCTGTATGCAGACTATAAATAAGTAAACCTTCCAAGTATTATGTCCTTGCCTGACTACTGTGTCTAAGAAAACCATTCTAAAACGTATTACTCCCCCCACCACACACACAAATATTGTTCTTGCAGTGGATATATTGAGCAGCATGACAAAGAAGTCAGATGTGTTGGGTCGAAAATGGGACTGTGAGGTGAACATGTTCCCAGTACCAACATAGCTCACTATTTTAAAAGCCTTAGACTGATTTTCAGTCATAATAACTCCCTGTCCCCTGTGCCTATTCTTCTGAAATTTTGCATGCTTCTCACTCCAGGTACACCCTGAGTGTATCTTATTTTAGACAAATTGCCCCCCCCAAAAAAAAACTACAAAAGGAGGGAAAGGGGAGTATATCACTTTCCCCAGCCCCTCCCAAGAAAAATGAAGATTCAATATCCCCATAAACCACTTTTCCCCCCTTCTGAAACTTCCCAGTTTCTTACTGAAGTCTGCCTCTGTTTTCTGAACAGTGGTCTTTAAAAGAACCCAGGGAGACAGTTGTTCCTTTTGGGGGATATCCTCCAAACAGAACAGTTGTTTTTGTACAAAAACCCTTAACCTACCCATTTCCTGCTTTACAACCTTGATTTTCTCCACTGAGACTATTGTGCTTGCAAATTTCTTCCTGTTCTGCCAATATTTTTTTAAAAAAATACATTTTTGCCACCTGTACTTAAAAGAAATAACCAGGTTTTAAAGATGGGACATAGAGTTTCTTGCACCTTTTTGTCTGAACTTTGACAGGAATTATCCACTCATGTGCAGTTCATATGCCTGCAAATTTCAATTCTGACAAAGACTGGAGGGAAGTTATATTAATTTTTGAAATTTCTAATGGTAGTCAATGGGAGAGATGAGCTGGATATCCAAATCTCAGCCTGGATTTGAGATCAAGTTGAACTGTATGGCCTCCAAATTGGATGGAGTGAAATTAGGGAATTTGTCAAGAGTACAAAAGTGAGATCCAAATGGAGCCTTGCAGTTGGTACGTACTCCTAATACTGGTGTGACTTTCATTTTACACTTAGTTTCTTGTTTGGAACTTGTGCAGTCTCCATCCCAGGCACCCAGCTGTGAGACATTTTATTGAGCAGGTGGGCAGGTGGCAGCAGCAGTGAAGACTGGGCTGGCAAGCATGTGGGCAGCAGCACAAATCGTACAACAGTGTTCAGTTTGTTGCTATGCTAGAGACGGACACCAGTATAAAAGAGGGGTGGTAATCATGTGGTCATCCATATGTTCTTGGACTGAAATGTCTAAAATTCCTTACCATTGTCTATGCTGGTTAGAGACTCAAGATTTTCCCCAATATAAGAGAAATGAAAAATCCATTCCTGGTACTGTTGAGCCAATGATGGTGATGATGATGATGATGATGATGACGACAACAACAACAACAACAATGGTGGTGGTGATGATGATTACCACCATTGTCATCATTGTCATTGTCATCATCATCATCACTTTATTTATATCCCATATTCTGTCTCAGAACCAGAACCACTTTGGGCTTAAACGTTTAAAGCAAATACAGAAGTGGGAATAACATGGCTCTCCAGATGTTGTGGGAGTGCAAGTTCCAACAGCCTAGCCAATCTTGAGGAATTCTGGGAGTTGCAGTCCAACACCACACCATCTTGATTGCTGTATTATTTCTGCTCATAGTATATAGAATAACACCTCTCCATTGACGCCCCCTTGTCGTGGGAGAGAGGCTTGCGTACCCTAATGATGTTTTGAGCTATGCTGGTGATGGCATAATAGCCACCGGTAGGGTCTCCCATGGCAGACAGGTCAAAACCGAAGGGTCTGACAAAGAGCGTCAAAGGGCGGGATGGGCTCTCTAGCCTTGTGGCAACCGTCCTAGGAGAAGGAAAACTCTAATCCCAAACCCGGGCAGATGGTGCTCGTCCAACCCTGTAAGGTCAACCGTCTAAGAGAAGGAAACTCTAATCAAACCTACGGCCCAAGGACCTCACTGCTACCGTCCATGCTTGCAAGGCCATGGCAGATGAACCTCTGGTTTAAAGGGTGAGGCCAGTTCTGTGCATGCTGCGCTCCACCAGAAAAATCCATTGCACAGGCTCGAAGGACAAATCCATTTCCAAAAAAGCCCTGTAGCGACTGGCGAGGGATGAAACCGGCAGGTGTAAAGATGCACTGGAAGCCGCAGCCCCAACCCTGCATGCAGGCGGTTCAGGACTTTGGTCGCTCGAGGCTGACCCAGGAGATGACAGTCTTGTTCGGCAGCATCCTGAACGACCAAGCAGCCTTTTTTAAGGAAAGCACTGCTTGCTCCATATGGAGAGGGACGTAGAAAAGGTGGCCTAATGAAAGCTCATCCCCATCTACCTGGTTGGCTAGCCGCGGCCAACAGGCATCTTCTGATGCGGTCAAACCAAGGCAAAGAAACAAAGGCACACACCGGCCTCCAAAGATGTAAATAAACTGACGCATGCATGCTGGAACATCAGAACCATGCGAGACTCTGAAAATAGTAGACGGCCTGAGTGTCGTTCTGCTCTAATAGTCCATGAACTATCACGGCTTAATATTGACATCACTGCTCTTAGTGAAGTTCGTCTCCATGAGGAAGGCAGTCTTAAAGAAAACGGCGCCGGCTATACACTTTACTGGTCTGTCAAACCCAAAACCGAAAAACATCTTTCAGGGGTAGGCTTCATGATTAAAAACTCCATTGCCTCCAAACTAGAAACCTTGCCAACAGGACACTCTGATCGCATTATTTCCTTATGCCTCCCACATGTTGTTCTCTTTAGTATATATGCCCCAACTATGCAAGCTGACCCTGTAGAGAAAGACAAATTCTACACAGACCTACGCCACCTCATACAAAAAGTCCTTGTAGAAGATAAAATTATTATCCTTGGTGACTTCAATGCCAGAGTAGGAATGATAACGGACACCTCTTGCTAAGAAAGGCACATAGCGCATTTGGAAGACTTTACAAAAGAGTCTGGAGTAATAAACACCTGAGGTGAAACACAAAAATCAGTGTGTATAGAGCCATTGTACTGTCTATTCTCCTTTATGGGTCTGAAACATGGGTCACCTATCGCCACCACCTACGACTCCTCGAACGCTTCCACCAGTGCTGTTTATGCACAATCCTAAATATACACTGGACTGAGTCTGTGACGAATGTTGCTGTCCTTGAGCAAGCAGGGATCACCAGCATTGAGGCCATGATATTGAGAACACAGCTGCGCTCGGCAGGGCACGTTTCTAGGATGGAGGACCATCGCCTCCCAAAAATACTACTCTATGGTGAACTCGCCACGGGTCAGCATAAGAGGGGCGCTCCAAAAAAGTGATACAAGGACTCCCTGAAACAACATCTCAGGCTTGGCCAAATTGATCACCAACAGTGGTCCGCCCTGGCCTCACATCGGGAGGCATGGAGACACACTATCCACAATGCTGCAGCCTTATTTGAGAACTCATGCTGAACAAGTCTTGAAGAGAAATGGCAACGCAGAAAGAATCACAACCCGGTAACATCACCCGAGGAGACCGTCTGCTGTGCTTTCTGCAAATGGACTTGTCTATCTCGGATTGGCTTTTTTAGACATCAGCGCGCTTGCAGAAAATGCGGGATGAGTCCTTCCTGAATCTTCGTTTGCGAAGAAAAGCCAGAGAGAGAGAATAACAACATTTGTTGTGTGCCTCCAAGTCATTTCCAGCTGATGGCGACCCTAAGGGGAACCCCTATCATGGGGTTTTCATAGGAAGATTTTGGTCATAGTGGGGTTGCCTTTGCCTTCCTCTGAGGCTGAGAGAGTGTGACTTGCCCAAGGTTACCCAAAGGGTTTCTGTGGTTGAGTGGGGACTTGAACCCTAGTCTCCAGAGTCCTAGTCCAATGCTCAAACCACTATACCATGCTAGTGTAGGCATCACTGCATACCTCTGTAACTATGTTAGTTATATATTCATGACTGCACAATTGGATTCTGGCTGCTGCTGCTGATGATAATGGCTGGTATTCACTATTGCAGTTACAGATTTGTAAATTAGAATTATGGATCCATAACTGGTCTGTATTCAGTAAGATTGTGTATCTTACTGGAAACCTTGTAAATGCCACCTAGTCCACCTTAAGAGCCAGCAACCACATTGGCTGAAGGAGGTCTGTTCAGATTCTGATCGTGGTACAAGGAAGATGATGTTTCCAATCCCTCCTATCAGCCAGTGAGGCTCTGACAATCTGAAGTAGGAATCCTGTTGGAAGTTCTTGTTGCAGTCTTGTTGGCTTGTGGGAGAGAGGTGGAATTATGATCCTCCTTGTGTGAGGATTGCCAGCTGAACGAAGATCCAGCAGCTGGCTCTTAAAGCAGGCTGGGAAGGAGGTTGGGCAAGGAGATGTTACTTAGTTCCATCTCTGTAAGTAGCCAATCTAGGACACTGGCATATACAGTAATGCCACACAACACTGCAACCCAGCAGCTGCACAAGAGCACTTTACTGGTCTGTGTTTATCTCATGTGAACAGATATCCTGCTACACAGCAGTATAATGATGTTGTCAGTGCATTGCTGCAGGCATACCCTTTTCTTGATGAGGATGGCAGTGGATTTGTAAGTACTGTTTTAAAGCATATGTTTGTTTTCCATAGAATTAAATGGAAAGCTTGGTAGATGAAGGAAACCCTGTGGATATCGCATACCTTGATTTGTAAAATGTGGGCTAGACAAGTTAACTGTTAAATGTTTTTTTAATTGGTTGAATGGCCGAACCCAAAGGGTGCTCAGCAGTGGCTCCTCTTTGTCTTGGAAAGATGTGACCAGTGGGGTGCCACAGGGTTCTGTCTTGGGCCCAGTGCTATTCAACATCTTTATCAATGACTTGGATGAGGGAATTAGGGGCATACTTACCAAATTTGCAGATGACACCAAATTAGGAGGAGTAGCTAATACCCTAGAGGACAGGATCAAAATTCAGAATGACCTGGATAGACTGGAGAGCTGGGCCAAAGCTAACAAAATGAAATTCAATATGGAGAAATGTAAGGAGGTTGGCCTAGATGGCCCTTGTGGTCTACTCCAACTCTACAATTCTATGATTCTATGGAAAAAAAAAAGCTGCCCTTGAAATGTGTTCTAACTATATTTTTAAATTTTATTTTCTCTCCGTCTAGCAACATGGGGGTAAGAATGAAATATCTTCTTAATGGCTGTGAAATACTGCTTTTGGCATCAGTGATGATCTGTTATAACATTTTTCCTATTGCTACTGTTTCCTAATAGTTTACCTTCTTTTTCATCTCAGTTTTTGGGCTCCTGAGTATCTTTTACTAACCTGGAATTAAATATTTTAGAACATCTGAAAATTTAATAATAATAATTATTATTATAATAATAATTATTATTATTACCCTGCCCCTCTGTTAAAAACAACTGGGGTGGCTTACAAAAATTAAAATACCAATACAAATTAAAATCCCCAAACACTACCCCTCCCTGCCCTCCCCCATAAAAAGACATTAAACCAAATACATTAAAACAACTGATATAAAGTCACATTAAAATAATAAATAATAAACAGCCAGCAGACTAAAAAGGGCCAGGGAACTAATTAGGAAAGGGCTGCCGAAAGAGATCCATCTTTAGTGCTTTTTTAAAGCTACTCAGTCTCGTCATCTGACGGATCTCGTTCCGCAGGCCATTCCACAATTTGAGGGTGATTACCGAAAAGGCCCTCTGGGAGGTTGCAGACAGCCTAGATGTTTGTGGCTGAAGCAAATTTGGCTTCTATACTTCATACATTGTTTCCCCAAAAGTTAGGGTTTCCATTCTAACGAATACTCACCCGGGACTTGGGGAATGGAGTTCACTACAAAGTTAAACAGAATTCTAATGCACAATAAATACATACCTGCCTCTATTTCTCAGTGACTTAAACCTCAAGTGATTACTTGGAAGTGCAGTGTTTATTTTGACTTATCAGTCATACTGAAGAATAAGCATATGCCTTGCATTTGTAATCTGATTATTTGTAAAAAAAAAAAAATCTATCTTGATACCAAGGCATTGCCTGCCTTCTTTCCAAGCCACTAATTCCCTGTTTCCCCAACAGATGTGGAACACAGAGAACCTCTGCAAAGTATAGTTACTTTTTTTAAAAAAAATCAGTGTTGCAAATAGTCTGGCTTCCACCCAACTGAGGAGTAGGAGATAGCATGCTTGGAGAGAATAGATGAGGCTCCTAGAAGACACTAATGCTTCTCCCCATACAGTTTCTATGGAAACGAGCCCTTAAAGACCATTTCAAGTATTTGCGAAGACCAATAGAAGACGACGAGCAGGTTGTGAGAAATAAGTGCAAGTTTGGACACAGACATAGATAGACCAGAAAATCTCCTGGAAATGGGGGTGAGGAAATCCAAGCCATTCACACAGAAGTAAGCATTCAGATGATTACAGGAACAGAGAACATTAATGCATATAATATCTTTTCTTATCTGGTTTGTTTAAAAAGAGAAAGAAGGGCAACAATGAGATTTCTTCACTCAGGCTCTCTCTCTCTGACAGGATGGATCCTTTTGACCTCTGTAGAATAATGCAAGTCTCTGTTCCTTGTTTCCAATGGGAGCTCTTACGAGAGTACTATTGATTTCACCAGGACCTGTTTTCCATTAATGGTTTGGCTCCTGAGTTAATGTAACTTCAGGAAGTTCATGGAAGAAAAGGAAAGGAACTGAAGGAAGTTTGTGGAAGAAATAGCCGTTCCTCCAAACGTTCCAACAACAGTTCTCTAAAACCTTCTCAAGAAGGTCCAAGGAGAGGATATCTTCTTGAGCAATGTAGGGTGGGGCGTGGGAGGGGGCTTCATGTGGGAAGGAAGAGGCTTCCTTCTCTCCACTTCCTTAACTTTAATCAATTGTAATGTCTGAAATTTGATTTGGAATGATTGCCCTTTCCTGAGGAAGCCCCATCCAAAATTAACGAGGAGATTTCCTGGTCCTCCCAGTGGTCTTTGGGAGAGTGTTGGTAGATTGGAAAAGTTTGGGAGAAGTGTTGGACAAAGGAAGGGACAGGAAGTGTTCCTTCTGTGGCTTTCCAAGCTGTTGAGGATATTGAAGATTAGACTATTGAAGATTGGACTACAACACTGTCAGCAGTGTATGAACCCTTGTGAGACACCTGGCTGAACTGGGACCTGAATGAGTCAGGACCCCAGAACTGTTAGAGCCTGCATAGAGGAAAAAGTGAATAAAATTAAGTAAACAAATAAATGTTGGGTGGCTTTTTTTCTGGTACTTTTCCCAACCATCCATTGATCACCTACCATTCAAAGGCCTCATCATTTTCATGTGCAAGCATACAAATTAGGTCCTGTCTGTGTATAATGGCTGAAATCCTACATTGCATTCTTTACTGCACAAAGATAGTTACAAATGACCAAAGGAGTCTGTTAGAAGTCCAACAACGCTTAGCACTGAAGAGTCAGGGATGCCTCAGAGTAGGCAGCAGTAATAGGATTAGATAATTTGAGTGACCCAGGTGGGCCTTATCACACTACCCTGTTATAGCACTATTATTCCACTTTAACTGCTCTGGCTGCCTCCTGTGGAATCCTGGGATTTGCAGTTTAGGGAGGATCATTTAGAACTCTCAACCAGAGAGCTCTTAAGCCTGATTAAACTACAAACCCCAGAATTCCACAGGAGGCAGCCATAGCAGTTAAAGTGGAATAGTAGTACTATAACAGTGTAGTGTGATAGCCTTACCAAAGCATCCTCCCTTCTTGTCTACCTATTCTGATTCCTCTGTGATATAAACTGATACTCTTAGAAATGTTTTTCCATCTCTTCCCTTCCAGTCAGTTGTCTCTCAGCTTTCCCCTAAAATTAAGCTGATTAAATCAGCACCCTGAGTAACTTCCCTGAATGAACTTCCCCTCATAAAGTCTTTAGTTTGTTTCTCTAAGCCATTGGGCATTTCTACTTAATCAAGATCATGCACTCTCTATCAGAATCAACCCCCCCCCAAACCCACCTTAAACTTGAGCAGTTCAGAATGAAGCTAACCCCCTCCCATCACCAAATTGCGGTGCAATGAGCGGAAGCTCAGGTTTAAGGTGGGTTCTGGGAAAGGGGTATTAACCATTGTAACAATAGGACCACAATAGGGAATGCATAGCATATGTGAGTATGGAGCAGTTACAGATCTGCAACTATAGGTTATGAATCTAACTGCAATGCGGGATACCAGCCATTAAAAACAGAGTGAGGATACTTTTTTAAAAAATCCCTTGACCCTAGATGGTTGGCTATAATGGTGCTTTATTTCTTAAGTTGTAGACTGCCAAGGTCTTCCTGTTGTATACACACATGTGCATTTACCTATCCAGGGCTAATTTGTATAGTTATGACTACAGGTTGACCCCATATCTATAGATTCGGTATCCACAGTTTCACTTATCCTCATTCAAAAAAATATGTTCTCTCTAGGCATTTTTAGGTCATCTAATGTGATTCTATGGTCAACTTCTGGTGTTCGTATCATTGAAAATAATAGGGTTTCCTATTATCCATGGTTTCAGGTATCCATGGGGGGTCTTGGAACATATCCCTCACATATACTGGGGTTGATCTATATAATGAAATTGGTTAGTGCCAAGTTACTATGGGGTGACAATGATATTCTTAATAAGTATGAGTGGTTGTATTGCAATCCATTGTGCCCTACAATAATAGCTTTGCTAATGCCTTTGCTTATTTACTTTTATTTTATGTACAGAACTCCACCCCATTTCCCACCATATATGCTAAGTCTGATTATCTGTTACACCTGATAATTACTAGTTTTATTATCCTACAGTCACTGCTAAGAGTTTATTTGGTAACACTATAATAATCCTTTAACCATCTTAGAATTACCAGCTCTTCTTGAAGATCAATGATTAAATGACTTAATTGGGCTGGCTGTAAGAGAATTTAGGGGAAGGTTTTCCCCATATTCCTACTTTAAAGGTGCAATAAACACTTGGAAATTGGCAGTAATGAATATGTTTGCAATCAGGAAAATTGCACTAAATAAGAAGTATAGTTTCTACTTGACTGGAATGTACTTATTTTTCCAGTTTTGCAGGAAAAACCATCATGATATTTGTGAATAAAAATTCTGCTTACAAATCGAAGGCTTCCTTTATTATGTGAAAGAAATGAAAATGACATTGCCACCAAATACAGTAACTTCTATAAGAAAAGTGTGGCTGTATACAGTATTTAATTGGGCAGCAGCACAAGCTGTTCAAATATTAAGGATCTGGGCTGGCGTTCTCTATTGCAGTTATGAATTCATAACCTAGAGCAGCCTTTCGCAACCTTTTCACCCTGGAGGAACCCTTGAAATATTTTTCAGGTCTCAAGGAACCCCTGCATAAAAATTATACCTACAGCTCCCTTTAAAAAAAAAAAAATACAGAAACAGTGAAAAAAAATAGATGGTTATTATATTCCACATTGCTAGCAATACACATTTGATACTTGCAGGGTCAGAAATTTCTATAATACAGATATAATGTAAAATATAATATATTTATTTATACCCCACTCTTCAGCCACAAGGCTATCAGAGTGGCTTACAAATTGTTTTAAGCAATAGCAATTTATACATCTGCACTGCATTAAGCAGTTTCCAATGTGTGTTAGCTAATTGCCCCCCACATAAAAAATAAAAAAAAATATAATTATAAATATATCTCTCCAAAGTAAGACAGTCTCAGTTTAATCATCTTGGCTTCTAGGGAGAGTTCAGGTTTCCATGATCTGCTGCATGAGGCAGCAACATAGAATCATAGTATCGGAACAGACCACAAGGGCCATCTAGTCCAACCCCCTGCCATACAGGAATACACAATCAAATCATTCCCGACAGATGGCCATCCAGCCTCTGTTTAAAAACCTCCAAAGAAAGAGACTCCACCACAATCCCAGGGAGTGCATTCCACTGCCAAACAGCTCTTACCATCTGGAAGTTCTTCCTAATGTTAAGGTGGAATCTCTTTTCCTACAGTTTGAACTCATTGCTCTGTGTCCTTGTCTCTGGAGCAGTAGAAAACAAGCTTGCTCCATCCTCAGTATGACATCCCTTCAAATATTTAAATATGGCTACATCACAGGCTGAGAAGGAAGCTGTAGCTTCCTGCCATGGTAAATGAAAGGATTTTTTCAATAGTATGGGAGTTGGTCAGTCTATTTGTGACCCCCACATTCAGTTGCCCAGACCCACAGTTTAAGAACTTTTTTCTATCTATAATGACTCATTTACTGTAATGGCTCTGCCCTTTCCAAATCTGGTTTTAAAAGAATAAGCCCTAAGTCACTTTTATCAGAGTTCTCCCATCCACAACTGGCACCTGAGTAGCTGACTGACCAGGGGGTTACTTGGATTACTTGGGTCAGTTTCCCCCAATTGGCTAAGAGCTGTACAGTATTACAATTCTCTTTCCATTGTTCTGAATTTTAGAAAACCCTCATTTTATATTTGTACCTTTTGCCTCAGTTCTGGGTCCATGGCTGCTTGCAGGAAGCAAATCACACACACACTCATTCTTTGCTTCCTCCCTTTCCCAGACCATGAATTGCTTCATTAGCATATCTAAAGCAGATCAAAAGCTGGGAGGGAGAGCAAGGTATTTGGGATGTGAACATCCCCCCACCCATAAGAGGAACCTTTGGGGCTCCATTGGTGTGAAAACAATCATTCCTCGCCTGGCTTTCTCTGTTGTGGAGGGGAGAGATAAGCTGTTTCAGCTCACCACTTCTCTGTGATTTATTAATTTATTACTACTTTCTCACAGAACCCCTGGCCATCTCTGGAGAGTTACAGATCTGTAACTTCTCCGTATTCACTAAGGACATTATCACACGAGTCCCGTTGTTGCTGCAATCACGTTTGCAAAAGTGAATGGATAGAAACCGGTTTGGCAGCCCTCAATATTGCACATCCTTTTAACAGCCTGGGGCTGTTTCCACTGACAGTCCCTTGGCTCTCTTCCAGACTCTCCCTTATCGTGCCCTCCCTGCCCTATTGCCTTATCCAGCATGCCTTTTGTGGTTTTTTATTTTTAGTTGTAATGCAATTTGGCAATAATGGCAATGCAATTTAATGAAACAAAGAAAAAGGAAAAGGAAAGAAAGTGGGGGTGAAAAGAAAACCAGTCTGTTGGGGGTAGCAGGAGGGAGAAGGAGAGGGAGGAGACTGAGGTTACGTGACTGCCCAATCTCAGGACTGCAACTAGGGAAATTTATTGCACCTGAGGTCACATCGTGCAGCAGCACAATTGAGAGCTTATTGATGGGTGTTCCCCATCAATGGCAAGAAGTACACTAACCATACTTTGGAGGCTCAGCAGCAACGATTTGAAAGTGGCATCATGTGGTAAGTATTGCCAAAGGCATTATTATTCAGCTTTCATTCTTCTTTAAAAGGGTTGTGTCATAAAGTCCTAACACTTCATAGTTATGATTGTGGAACTATTGCCATGATTGTAAATGCCCTCCCAAACTTTCTTTACCAGGTAGAAGCTGCATCAGGAGATATTGGTCCTTTCAGCTGGTGATCATGGCACAGGAAGATGATGTTTCCACCCCCTCCTGTCAGCAAGCATGGCTCCAACAATCAGAAGCAGGACAGTTATTACACTTCCTCACTGTGGCCTTGCTGGCTGACAGAAGAGGGGTTGAAACATTATCTTCCTTGTACCTTGAACGCCAGCTGAACAGACCTCCATCTTTCAGGGCAGCTGTTACCTGGTAAAGTAGGTTTGAGGGAGTCAGGCCAGGAGATATTATTTCGTTACACATACACATACTGTATGTAACTTAGTAGGCAGTGTAGAATTCAGGCCCTTGTTTGCTAGAAAGGTGTGTGTATTCTACATGCACATACATATTTTATACTTCACTGGCATGAGAATCCCTGAGAAAGATGTATAAATCTTTTACCAAAATATGATAGGATTAAAACTGAAATCCTGTCGCCTTTGTGAGGATGCCTTGGGGCGGGGGGGACAGAGTATATATGACTCAGAACTTAGGGAGAAGAATCCTTTCTGGACTTCAGCTCAGCCTGGCCATTCTAGTGGAGGATTTTGAAGGGGCGGGTGGAGGAGGGGGCGAACAGATCAAAAGCTGTTCCTTCCATTTTCTGCCCTACAGGCATGAGCTTAACAGGACTTATCTGTAAGGATTTATCTGACCCACCAGTACAAATTTGTGCCTGTCTATTGGGAAATAAATGACACTGAGTTCAATGAAACTTACTGCCATGTAAATGTATATAGGACTAGTTTTTGTTCATAATGTTATTGCTCAAGATTTGTTTCTTTGCAAAAATGCAACCTATGATACAGTTAAATGGTGACTGTTTGACAGGTTGGGAATATTTACTCCAAAGAGCTTGATAACAATAAATGATCATGTTAACTGGTTTATGGAAAAAATGTAAAACAGAGAGGAATTGGGTAGAAGTCGATAACAGAATGACCAAGACTATAGATATAAGACGAAATATGATAAATAATAGGATGCCTTTGAAAGAGGTTCTTAGACTATTCCCATTTTTAAGGTGTCCATATCAGGTAATGGATGTTATTTTAAAGTAATTATCTTGCATTGCATGAAGCAAAGCAGGCCTTTGTGTAACTTCTCCGGGGGGTTTAGCTCTAAATCATACATTAATGTAATGATCCCATGCTAATATGACCAGGGCTGTTATTGGCTAGAATGGTGATTGCCATTGTGTAAGTCAGACTTAACATCATCACAACTCACTTTGTGGGTCATGACGGGGGTTGGAATTGTTTGCTGACTGCATAATCAACCCCCCCTGCCCCCAGACCCCACCTTTTAAGAGTTGCAACTCCTGCAACACAGCTGTTTCCATGTTGTGGGAAAGTGAAGGGATGATTTATTCCTGTACCTGGATACAGTGCAAGGACCTCATTTACAAGGATCTCCCACAGACCCCTGTGGATGCCTGCTGGAGCACGTCTAGCTGCAGGAAATAACATAGACATGTCTTTGCTGACCCCCACCCCCACTTTCCAATAACATGAGCATGGCTGTGTTGTGGGGACTAGGGAGATTTTCACACTACACTATTATAGTGTTACTGTTCCACTTTAACTGCTCTGGCTTCCTCCTGTGGAACTCTGAGGTTTGAAGTTTAGTGAGGCCTAAGATCTCTCTGGCTGAAAGTTGTAAATGCCCCTCCCTAAACTGCAAATCCCAGGATTCCACAGGAAGCAGCCATAGCAAATAAAGTGGAATAGTAACTCTATAACAGTGTAGTGTGAAAATCTCCTAAGTCACTTGAAGTTGGGTCTAGAAGGGGTTGTATTGGGGAATGTAGCCACAGAGACATATGTAGCTACTTGCCACATGTTCATCTCATGACACAGAATTCCAGCCATTATCTCCTTATGGAGATGTTTTACTGTGGTGCTAAACATAGTGATTCCAACAAGAATATTAGTAGTCTAAGTCGCATAAAATCAGCAAGGCATGATAGTTTTATCTTAGCAGAGCAATCTTGTGGCAATTGTGTGGTGGTGGTAGTAATACTTCTGCTGGTACACAACCCCTGCCTTGTTATTTTGCTATGGATAGCACAGGAGGTTTATGTAGGAGACAATTTCTTCTTCCTTCCACTTGACTGCAACTATCAACACCAGCCAAGGTTGGATTATTAGTGGTGAAACTGAAGCAAATTCTCCTGGGCTTTCAGTGGCTAGGGGTTCCATGCTGCTGCTGCTGCTGCTGCTGCCACCGCTCCTAGGCAGATCAGAGGTGCTATGGATATCACTGCCCATAATCTCCAACAGGATGAACAGCATTCCCACCCACCCAGGACCCATTCTCCAGCTGTAACGTGAACAAAGAGGTGATTGGTACATTGGTTCATTCTTCGAGATTCCAGGCTCAGTCATGCCAGCTGCCACACTGGCAAAGGGAATGGAATGGCCTTTGATGATGATGATTTTGCTTACCACCACCACCAAGCCTGATCCACAGCACAAAGCCAGCTCTTCAACAAAAGAGCTCACAAATGTGTACAGGGGAAGGAGGGGGTATTTTGGCTACTGCAAGGCTCAAGACACTTTTATCTGCCCTTGACACCCGCACAGGGCTGATATAGTGTTGTACATTTCTGTGGGTGTTTTGGGAAACCAAAGGAACATCCAAGCCTATGCACAGCTTGTCCTGTTTTCACCACTTGAACCATCTACACTGGCAGAATGTCTGGTGGTATGCTGCCATGCCAGCAGTGACTTTTACATCACTTCCTGTGGCCCATGTGCAGAAAGCTCCATTGTACAGCTTAATCTCCTTCATTGCAATTTAGTCTTAGGGCCCATTGTTTTCTGGAGTTGCAAAAGTTTCTTCGAAAGTCCTGTTCTGAATTGAACTTAATTCTGCTTATGTGTTCTTTAAACTGTAGATTTAAAAGCACTATCTCAGTAAACCCTCTGAATTATATTTCATTTCTCCCTCTAGCTTTTTAGAGTTTTTAACCCAAAAATACATTTATAAGAAGATGGCTGAGATTTTGGAGGCATATTCAGAGAACATACTGACTTCGAACTTGGTGAAGAATAGTTCAATTAATCTTATTCTACAAAAAGTCTGAAACAGCACATGGATGACGACATTCAGAAATGTGGGTATAAGCAATTCTGCCTGGTTTTTAAAAGTGATAAATGGACAGATACTTAGCTTAATTGGGATCTTTTTGGAAGACTGTTGAAAAATGCAACTCACTCTAAGCGGAATCTAAGATCTAAGTGGTTTATTGACCGAAAAGGGAAGGTCAATTGTTCATTCTTTAAATACAGTACGGTTTCTTGTAAAAGTTGCTTGGTTTTTTTTGAATAGGGGTGCATGGGATTCCTAATAAGTTATTGTCAAGGGTAGGCAAAACATCCAGATCACAGAGTCACCACATCTCCCTTTCAATGTTTATCTGGTTGGAATCCGGCTTTGTAATTTTTTCTTCCCTTTCAACAGATACGAAGATGACCGCAACATGTTTACTTTTGCCAGATATCTTTGGAGAAGATTCTGTTTGCTGTTGTGAATGAGAAGGTATGTAGATAACTAACCATATGTTGGCTGTACTCTGTCCTATGCTTTACAGTATCTTTAAAGCAAGATACAATTGGTGATGGTTGTCAATTGTAAACATAAGGAAGCCTTTTCTTTTATGTGTTGATTAAGGCTTAAATGAGACATGTCTAGAAGGAGAATACTGTAATCCCATTGAAAGAACTGAACTGGGCTTAGTAGCTCAGAAATTTCAGTTTTCCAATAACAAGCCTCTTCTCTCAGCTTGCACAAGTTATGTTCTCATTACTTGGTTAGATGACAAGCACTGGTGAATGGGCTGTTATTTCTGAGTTCAGTGCAGCCTCTACTCCTGACCTTTCCAATGGTTGTTATTGCCACTTGTTCTCTAGCAGGCTAAAACTCCTTAAAGACAATCATCATTCTGTAAGTAATTTTATTATATACAGAATCACCGAAATTATGGAAGACACTGTAAATAAATAACATACACCAGCATAGTTCTCTGAATACATCTCTTGCACACTGAAGATATCCTGGCTTCACAAGTTTTCTGATCTAATGTAATGGAAGTAGAGATCTTTATAGACTGCTTTTCCAGAGTGCTTCATCTTCCAAAGGGTCGAAGGGCCATCTTGAAATTAGGAGAGTTGGTGCTGGAGGATGTATTAAGGAAGACCAGCTCACTCTCCCTTCTGCTAACAGGACTATTCTAAGCAGAACTCCATTCAGGGAATAATCCTGCTTGTAGAAAAGATGAATCCACAGGCTCTTGCTGGCATGCTCAGTGTCAAGATGAAAACACGAGACATAGGCTGCATCAATAGGAGTATAGTGTCTAGATCAAGGGAGTTATAGTGCCATTCTATTCTACTTTAGTCAGACCTCACTTTGAATACTGTGTCCAGTTCTGGGCACCACAATTCTAGAAGGATATGGGCAAGCTGGAATGCATCAAGAAGAGGGCATTCAGAGGTCTGGAAGCAATGCCCTATGAGCAGCAGCTTTGGGAGCTGGGTATGTTTATCCTGGGGAAGACAAGGTTAAGAGGGGACATGATAGCCATGTTAAAATATTTGAAGGGATGTCATACTGAGGATTTTATTTATTTATTTTTACCCCACTTTTCAGCCACAAGGCTATCAGAGCGGCTTACAAATTGTTTTAAGCAATAGCAGTTTACACATCTACACTGCATTAAGCAGTTTCCAATGTGCAAGCTTGTTTTCTGCTGTTCCTGAGGCAAGGACATGGAGCAATGGACTCAAACAACAGGAAAAGGGATTCCACCTAAACACTAGGAAGAACTTCCTGACAGTGAGAGCTGTTCAGCAGTGGAATGCACTGCCTCCGGGTATGGTGGAGTCTCCTTCTTTGGAGGTTTTAAGCAGAGGCTGGATGGCCATCTGTCAGAAATGCTTTGATTGTTTATTCCTGTGTGGCAGGGGTTTGGACTGGATGGCTCTTGTGGTCTCTTCCAACTCTATGATTCTATGATAAAGTGGGTGGAGTGCAGGAGGGATCTTGTCTTGATAGACAAGAGGCTGCTTGCTGCAGAGGAGTGAGGCTCCTCTGAGTTTGAATTTTTTAAAACTCTTTGGAGAGGCTGCTTGTTGCAGAGGGGTGGGGCTTCTCTGAGTTTGAATTTTTTAAAATTCTTTGGAGAGGCTGCTTGTTGCAGAGGGGTGGGGCTTCTCTGAGTTTGAATTTTTTAAAACTCTTTGGAGAGGCTGCTTGTTGCAGAGGGGTGGGGCTTCTCTGAGTTTGAATTTTTTAAAACTCTTTGGAGAGGATGCTTGTTGCAGAAGTGCGCGCCGTTTGACTGGCCAAGCCAATAAAAAAAAATATACAGCATACTTAAAAAGTACAGCATACAGTTTTCAGAATTAACCAAGAGTTCTTAGATTACCTAAAAGCTCTCACCATGGACAATGAGGGGACTGCTGTAGTCACCTGCAATGCTTGTGGGATGTTTGTCTTCTTGGCTACAGATGTGGGGAACTTCACATGCACCAAGTGCAAGTTGGTAGCCCTTTTGGAGGAGAAAGTCCAGCAGCTGGAGACTAGGATAGCTACACTTTAACAGATTTGGGAGCAAGAAGTTTTCCTGGACAGAACAGAACAAACAGTCTTGGGCAGGGACCACACAGAGGAACTGGCTGGGGAGGAGAATGTCACTCCACAGACACAGGAGGTAAACAGCTGGAAGAATGTCACACACAGAACAAGGAAATCCAGGGATACGTCGAGCAGCTTGCAGCTACAGAATCGATTCGAAGCCCTTTCCCTTATCAAGGACAATGAGGAAGAACAGCATGGACAGACTTCAGGGGCAGAGCAGGGGACCTTGAGAGTACCACCGCAAGGAACAGTAGCTGCGAAGCCTCGGCGGAGGCGTGTGGTGGTGGTGGGAGACTCCTTGCTGCGGGGTACAGCAGCAGTGGTTTGTGGGCCTGACAAGATGTCTCGGGAGGTGTGTTGTCTCCCTGGGGCAAAGATCCGTGATGTGACGGAGAGGCTAACAAGACTCGTCAAGCCTATGGATCATTACCCCCTTCCTTTTGGTCCATGTGGGAACCAATGATACTGCAAGGCACAGCTTTCCAAAGATCAAAAGAGATTATGAGGCTCTGGGGAGGAAGCTGAAAGAAATGGACGCACAGGTTGTCATCTCATCTCTTTTGCCAGTTGAAGGGCATGGTCCAAGAAGGGAGAGGAAAATAGCCGACGTAAACAACTGGCTCCGTAGATGGTGTCACCGAGAACAATTTGGATTCTTGGATCATGGGCTGCGCTTCCATGAGGGGGGACTTCTGGCAAGAGATGGGGTGCATCTCACACCAGTTGGCAGAAACGTTTTTGCTTACAGTCTCAAGAATTTGATCAGGAGGGCTTTAAACTGAGTCATATGGGGGAGGGAGACAGTATTCTGGAAGGCAAAAGAGCTGGAGAAAATAGTCAAATTGTCATAGAGGGAACAAACCAAACAACGCAAGGATCCAACAGTGGGAGGCAAAAAAACTTGCACAGGCAGCAAGTAAAGGGAACACATGGTCTTAGATGTCTCTACACTAATGCACAGAGCATGGGAAATAAGCAAGATGAACTGGAACTCCTAGCACTACAAAGCAAGTATGATATAATAGGCATTACTGAAACCTGGTGGGATGAGTCTCATGATTGGAATGTAGGAATAGAGGGGTACAACCTTTATAAGAGAAACAGGCCAAACAAGAGAGGAGGAGGAATAGCATTATATGTCAGGGATATTTACACCAGTGAAGAGATCCATGACATCAATACTGGAAGCCAGATGGAGAGCATCTGGATAAAAATTAAAGGGGAGGGAAACAACAGGGATGTTATTGTGGGACTCTACTACAGACCCCCAAGTCAGACGGAGGAATTGGATGATGCCTTTCTAGAACAGATGAACACACACGCAGAAAGGAGAGATGTAGTAGTGATGGGTGACTTCAACTATCCTGATATTTGCTGGAAATCTAACTCAACCAAAACTTCAAGGTCTAGCAAATTCCTTACTTGCCTGGAAGACAATTTCATGGTCCAAAAGGTGGAAGAGGCAACAAGGGGGTCAGCTATTTTAGACCTGATCCTTACCAACAGGGATGACCTGGTTAATGGGGTGCAAGTGGTGGGATCCTTAGGTGAGAGTGATCATGTTCTCCTGGAATTTGTTATAGAATGGAAAGGAGAAGCCAGGCATAGTCAGACACTCATTCTTGACTTTAGGAGAGCTGATTTCAATAAACTCAGGGAAATAGTGGGGGTGATCCCATGGTCAGGAATACTAAAAGAGAAGAGACTTCAAGATGGATGGGACTTTCTCAAAAGGGAGTTACTGAAGGCACAATTTCAAACAGTACCATTGAAGAAGAAAAATGGGAGGTGTCTCAAGAAACCAGGATGGATGACTAAAGAAATTTCAACAGAGCTAAGTTTTAAACGGAACATGTATAGGAAATGGAAAAAGGGGGAAATCACCAAAGAAGAATTCAAACAGATAGGGAACACATGTAGGAGTATAGTCAGGAAAGCTAAAGTGCAGAATGAGCTCAGGCTTGCTAGAGAGGTTAAGAACAATAAAAAGGGTTTTTTTTGGCATGTCTGCAGCAAAAGGAGGAAGAAGGAAATGGTAGGGCCACTACATGGAGAAGATGGCAAAATGCTAACAGGGGACAGAGAAAAGGCAGAATTACTCAACACCTTCTTTGCCTCAGTGTTTTCAGAAAAGGAAAAGGGGAACCAACCTGAGGATAAAGGAACAGAGGACACAATAGGGGAAATCCAGCACAGAATAAGCAAAGAGGTAGTACAGGAATACCTTCTTAATCTAAATGAATTTAAATCTCCAGGACCAGATGAACTACATCCAAGAGTATTAAAAGAGCTGGCAAATATAATCTCAGAGCCATTGGCAATAATATTTGAGAACTCCTGGAGAACAGGAGAAGTCCCAGCAGACTGGAGGAGGGCAAACATTGTTCCCATCTTCAAAAAGGGGAAAAAAGAAGATCCCAACAATTATCGTCCGGTTAGTCTGACATCAATACCAGGGAAGATTCTAGAGCAGATCATTAAACAGAGTCTGTGAACATTTAGAAGGCAATGCCATAATCACAAAAAGTCAACATGGGTTTCAGAGAAACAACTCATGCTAGACTAATCTGATCTTTTTTTTTGATAAAATGACCAGCTTGGTAGATGAAGGGAACACTGTGGATATCGCATACCTTGATTTCAGTAAGGCCTTTGACAAGGTTCCCCATGACATTCTTGCAAACAAGCTTGTAAAATGTGGGCTAGACAAGTTAACTGTTCAATGGATTTGTAATTGGTTGACCGGCCGAACCCAAAGGGTGCTCAGCAATGGCTCTTCTTCATCTTGGAAAGATGTGACCAGTGGGGTGCCACAGGGTTCTGGCCTGGGCCCAGTGCTATTCAACATCTTTATCAATGACTTGGATGAGGGAATTAGGGGCATACTTATCAAATTCGCAGATGACACCAAATTAGGAGGAGTAGCTAATACCCTAGAGGACAGGATCAAAATTCAGAATGACCTGGATAGACTGGAGAGCTGGGCCAAAGCTAACAAAATGAAATTCAATACGGAGAAATGTAAAGTACTGCATTTAGGGCGGAAAAATGAAATGCATAAATATAGGATGGGAGAGACCTGGCTGAATGAGACTACGTGCGAAAGGGATCTAGGAGTCCTAGTAGACCACAAGTTGAACATGAGCCAACAGTGCGATGCGGCAGCTAAAAAGGCCAATGCGATTTTGGGCTGTATCAATAGAAGTATAGTGTCTAGATCAAGGGAAGTAATAGTGCCACTCTATTCTGCCTTGGTCAGACCTCACTTAGAATACTGTGTCCAGTTCTGGGCACCACAATTCAGAAAGGATATTGACAAATTGGAGCGTGTCCAGAGAAGGGCAACTAAAATGGTGAAAGGTCTGGAAACGATGCCTTATGAGGAGAGACTTAGGGAGCTGGGTATGTTTAGCCTGGAAAAAAGACGGTTAAGAGGCGATATGATAGCCCTGTTTAAGTATTTGAAGGGATGTCACGCTGAGGATGGAGCAGGCTTGTTTTCTGCTGCTCCAGAGACTGGAACACGGAGCAATGGGTGCAAGCTCCAGGAACAGAGATTCCACCTCAACATTAGGAGGAACTTTTTGACAGTAAGAGCTGTTCGGCAGTGGAACGCACTCCCTCGGAGTGTGGTGGGGTCTCCTTCCTTGGAGGTCTTTAAACAGAGGCTGGATGGCCATCTGTCGGGGATGCTTTGATCGTGATTTCCTGCATGGCAGGGGGTTGGACTGGATGGCCCTCGTGGTCTCTTCCAACTCTGCAATTCTATGATTCTATGATATTCAATACGGAGAAATGTAAGGTACTGCACTTAGGGCGAAAAAATGAAATGCATAGATATAGGATGGGGGAGACCTGGCTGAATGAGACTACATGCGAAAGGGATCTAGGAGTCCTAGCAGACCACAAGTTGAACATGAGTCAACAGTGTGATGCGGCAACTAAAAAGAGCAATACGATTTTGGGCTGCATCAATAGAAGTATAGTGTCTAGATGAAGGGAAGTGATAGTGCCACTCTATTCTGCCTTGGTCAGGCTTCACCTAGAATATTGTGTCCAGTTCTGGGCACCACAATTCAAAAAGGATATTGACAAATTGGAGCGTGTCCAGAAGAGGGTGACTAAAATGGTGAAAGGTCTGGAAACCATGCCTTATGAGGAGAGACTTAGGGAGCTGGGTATGTTTAGCCTGGAAAAAAGATGGTTAAGGGGCAATATGATAGCCCTGTTTAAGTATTTGAAGGGGTGTCATGTTGAGGATGGAGCAAGCTTGTTTTCTGCTGCTTCAGAGACTGGATCACGGAGCAATGGATGCAAGCTCCAGGAACAGAGATTCCACCTCAACATGAGGAGGAACTTCTTGACAGTCAGAGCTGTTCGGCAGTGGAACACACTCCCTCGGAGCGTGGTGGGGTCTCCTTCCTTGGAGGTCTTTAAACAGAGGCTGGATGGCCATCTGTCGGGGATGCTTTGATTGTGATTTCCTGCATGGCAGGGGGTTGGACTGGATGGCCCTTCTGGTCTCTTCCAACTCTGCAATTCTATGATTCTATGATACTGACAATCCTAGCTGAAAACCCCTCTGCAAAGTTTTTAGAGAATGATCATATTTGCAATTTTTCCTTTTGGATAATGCAAGAAATGCATTATCCAAATGTATGTGTAAACACTTGTTTTTATTTTCCTAAAACAGGTAAAAGTATCAACACCAGTATTAGAAATAAAGTATCCATTTAATGTCAATGTGTGCCAGTGTCCTCTGTATGTGGAGAAGGAGAAACTGGCTCAGCTAGATGTGGCTGCTCTCCTGGCCTCCTATCATGTCTTTGGGATTGCATTCCCCTTGAGGCTGTTCAATACACTTCACTTTTTGGAATCCCTCATCTTTGAAGTGAAATGTCCACCACTGCTTCCAGTGAAGACTAAAAGAAACGGAAAAACATTAATGTACCAATATTGAAAAATGTTCATGTGACTGTTGAGGAGAATCCCCTTGGGAGCAATTCCTTCCTGGTTTAGTCAGACATCATGCAGATTGGTTTTGGTGCACCTTTTCAATTGAATATTTCTATCTCTACATGGTTTTATGAAAAAAATAAATTTACTGAGTTTCTATACTAAGCTTTGTTAAGATTTCTAACTCTTTCTCTCTATATACACACATACATGTAGGTAAGAGTATCCCCAATCCAGAAATTTGAATTCTGCAAACCTCCAAAGCCCAAAATTTTGCCACCAGTCACCCACTTCCGCCTTCGAGGCAACAGCTATGGTGCTCCTGCTTGTTTGTCTTTCAGATCCTCTGTCTCTTTCCAGCCTCGTGACTCCTAGTAGTGCACAAACAAGATGCAAGTATCTGTGAAATGGCAGGAGGCGTATACTGTATGTATATGCAAAAACAGGTATTACAGATTTTTAAAAAATCCAAAGTATGAAACACTTCTGGTCCCAAGCAACGTGTGTGTGTGATTGCTACTAGTCTCCATGAAATACTGTTACCACGCTCTGACTAAGCTGAAGTAAGCTATATGATGTAAATTGTTTTAATATGCCCCCCCCAAAAAGAATGTCCTATTCCTTAGTGGTACATATAAGCATTCCTTAACAACCTGGTGCAATTTAATTTTAAATAAATCTTACCAATGCTCCTGTATGAAATATATTTTAATTGGGTTTTTTTTTGTTGCTCCAACCCTAACATAACAATGGTAAAATTGTTGTGTGGTCCCAACTTGAAGAGACTAACAAGTTTACATTCCACAACTACTGTTGCAAGTGACATTTCAAAAATAATTCTTAAGAGTTACCCAAAGTCTTCCAGTTGATTTTTCTAAATATATAAACATAATAAAGTGAGTTTCTCCTAACATAATATGTGCAGCATGGGCTGATTCCTCATTTCCCCATTAGTTCATAAATAAGTGCCACATGGGCTGAATGTTATGCTTATAGCCCACACTAGTCATGGGCAGTGCCACAACCCTACACCAATAATCCATTGGATTAGATCACCTGCTTGATCTAATCCATCAGGCAGCTCTAAAGTCTCAGGGCTTCTGTCAACAACGTGGGGGGGTGGGCAGGAGATGGAAGTGACTAGGCGGCAACCAGCTGAAGTTTTGCAGCCAGAGGGAGAGAAGTTGCTCTGTCAGATCTCCAGTATATCAAAATCCAATGCTTAAATGGAAGACTAAGACTAAGCTAAAGACAGTGGCCAAGAACCTGCATTAATCTGGTGGCACAGTGGTTAAATGCCAGTACTGCAGCCACAACATTGTATTGCGATCTTACAGGACTCTAAGGTTGATTCAGCCTTCCATCCTTCCATAGGTCAGTAAAATGAGCACCCAGCTTGTTGGGGGCATTTAGCTACCACACATTGGAAACCATTTAGGGAGTGCTTTAGCACTGATAAGCAGTATAGAAATAGAAGTGCTATTGCTATATTATCAGATGTAGCAATGATGATAGAGCTGCATTGCCTTGGCCATGTCCCCCAATGCCACTGACTCCAAACCTACCTCAAGCCAGACAGCACCCCAACGGAAGGGTTGCTGATGCACTGCAGATTGAGGCGCTGGGAAATGACACCTGCAGTCCTTGCTTAGTCATGGAACATGTTGAGATGGGCAGCTAGAGACTCCTTGGGGTCCTGCCATAGCTGTTTGCCTCAATGCACTCACTCCACAGCCAGAAAGCATTGCAGTCATAATTTCCCAGCACTCCTAGGTGCTATAACTCAGTAGCCTTTTGGTTGGAGCACTGCCTGGCTTAAGAAGTAGGTTTTTGAGGTCGCATTTGGTCACTGACAACCATAAATACGAATCCCAAAAAGTTAGGTAAGTCCAACTTACCAAATTCACGAATATTGAACAAGATGTGAGCCTAAGTCATTAGTCACAAGCTGACTTCTCCAAATGCAGAGGAGCACCTCTGTAACTTTAGCATAACTACTTTACTTGGCACTTCCTTATGTTTAACCTTTTACTGGCTGGAATCCTCTATGCCCATTACAAATGTGTAACTTAGAGTTACCCACTCATGACTGTTAATGTATTCATGATCCCTAAGAGAGCCAGCATAGTATAGTGGTTTGGACTGCAACTCTGGAGACCAAGGTTTGAATTCCTGCTCGGTCATAGAAATCCACTGGGTGACATTGGGCAAGTGACACGCTCTCAGCCTCAGAGAAAGGCAAAGGCAAACCCCTCTGAACCAATCTTGCCAAGTAAACCCCATGAAAGGTTCGCCTTAGGTTTGCCATAAGTCAGAAACAACTTGAAAGCACACAGCAATAATATAGCCCCTAGTTTAGGGACTGTGAAAGTCCCCCAATTCCTACTTACTAGGTAGGCAGCTGCTGCAATCAAAGGGGAGAGGGTCTGTTC
The DNA here is from genome assembly GCA_030847615.1 of Gambelia wislizenii. Taxonomy (NCBI): domain Eukaryota; kingdom Metazoa; phylum Chordata; class Lepidosauria; order Squamata; family Crotaphytidae; genus Gambelia; species Gambelia wislizenii. Next base: position 121,622,063 of record JAUMIR010000001.1, read on the forward strand.
CTTTGTTGATCAGAAAGCAGCTGGATGACATTCTCGTCCCTCTCGCACAGGCAATCTCTAGAGTGAGGGGGGATTGCAACCAGGATCCTGCTTCTGCTGTCACACCGGAGATTGCTCACAGGAGCAGTTGGAAACAGTAGTCAGTTGCTTCCTGAGCAACAGGGGAACAGGTCCCAATTGATCTCAGTGGCTGTAAGAGAGAAAGGATCAGGCCAGGATTCACTGCATAGGACTGTAACTGTGGCGCTTATATATATCTTTCTTCCATATACGAATCTGGCCACTGTCTTTAAATAACTGGGTGTGTGCTTTCTACTCAACAGACCTGCAAATTTCCCAATAAACTCATTCTTTTAAAACTGAAAGGTTAAGATATTCCTTTTTTCATACATTCACCTTTAATTTTCTTCTGTTTTAACAGATGGGGGTGTATGGGTGTCTAAAGCACTATAATGCAAGATAAAATAGTTATTACCTATGACATTAAATTTCATTTTGGTAGCTTGTTTAATAACTCCATACTTAAATATGCTGGTGGAGGTATTCATTCAGCTTTTTTAATCATGCAAAAATAAAAAATAAAAAAAAGTCTGCATTAATTTCCAGAAATGTTTTCGTACAACAGGTTAATCAGACTCATAGTCCATAACAAAGTTTTCAGTTTGAGCTGCTGTGCAAAATTAAACAGTTAACAGTTTCCATTAACGAACTATAGCCCACTTATTTTTAAAATTGTGAACAAAGTATTATGAAAATGGCAAAATGATACAAAGGGATTCACTAAACTGAATTAAGTAAATTAATCAAGTACGTATTTTGTGACTCCTTAGAGAAAGCTAGTATTTCCATAATTTTAGCCTGTTAACCTACTGGTTGTTCCAATCAAATTAAGGATGGCTGGTTATAGGAAAATTAGAGCCATCAGTTTGGTAAACATTAAGTACCCTCTGTTTCAAGAGTCTTGCTAAAAGCTTAAGCACTTCTCAGAAGTGTTCAGAATACCAGGCTTTTGGAGAATATAAACATTTCATCCATTCTAAATCTTCTCCTCCCTGGACAGTTCTTCTGTAATGATCCCTTTTGTATCTTTGTGCTTTGAAGAAAACATGAACTGCAGCGTAGAAGCCTATCCTGTAGTCACTTCTCCATCAGAGTTCATTATGGGAGTTCTTGTCCGCTGCTTTGAACATGAGAATTGAGTTGAAGATTTTTAATGCTGGTCCCAGTTTAATGCTCATTATTTTGACTATATCTGCTTGGGTCATTAGCAGGAAAGCTTCTCCATCAATTTGCTTAAGAAAAAGAGAAAACTTTTGTTAATATTTTAGGGCATTTAAGAATATACGAACTCCATCTTAATAAATGACCAGGAGCCAAAACTGCTAGCTCCAACTCAGGACTATTTAAATTACAAAACATTTTGGATCCAAATCTCTCTAGCAAACAGGGGACTAACAAGTATAAATACCAAACCATGCAGATGCTTATGAGTAACAACCATACAGGTGAATGTAGGGCCCTATCACACTACATTGTTATAGCGCAACATGCCATTAACTGCCAGGGCGATATTCTATGGAATTCTGGGTTTTGTAGTTTAGTGAGGCCCAAGAGCTTAGTAGCCCCGAGTTCTAATTGGCTCCGCCTAAACTGCAAATCCCAGAATTCCATACAAAATTGCCACGGCAGCTAAAGTGGAATATAGTTCTATAACAGTGTAGTGTCTATCCTCCTTTATGGATCTGAAACATGGGTCACCTATCGCCACCACCTACGATTCCTCGAGCGCTTTCATCAGCGCTGTCTACGCACAATCCTAAATATACACTGGACTGACTATGTGACGAATGTTGCTGTCCTTGACCAAGCAGGGATCACCAGCATTGAGGCCATGATAGTGAGAACACAGCTGCGCTGGGCAGGGCACGTTTCTAGGATGGAGGACCATCGCCTCCCAAAAATACTACTCTACGGTGAACTCGCCACGGGTCAGCGTAAAAGGGGCGCTCCAAAAAAGCGATACAAAGACTCCCTGAAACAACATCTCAGGCTCGGCCAAATTGACCATATGACCATAGTGCCAGGCAATTTGCAAAATAACCCTATTAAAGAGATGGAAGGGATGGAGAGAAAGGATAACTATTTACCACCAGAATACACTTTGGGAAATACAGTAGGAACCCCCCCTCCATATCTGCTGGTTCATTATCCACTGATTCAATTCTCCACGAGAACTATCCAGTATATTCCAGAAAAGGCACTGGATCATTCAGAATCTGGCTGGGTTATTCTCTATGGTATTTTAAACCGGAAATACCATTATTTTCAATGGTGTTCACTATTATCCATGGTTTTCGGTATCCCCAGGGGCCCCCAGAACCAATCCTCAGCAGATATGGGGGTCCTACTGTATAATACAACAGGCGAAAATAACAAAGATATAGCTAGATTAGTTGGTTGGCATCAGGAAACAAGATCCAGGAGCCTAGGAACAGAGCATACAAAGAATACAATGCTCCACCTCGGAGTGTGGTGGAGTCTCCTTCTTTGGAGGTTTTTAAACTGATGCTGGATGGCCATCTGTCTGGAGTGCTTTGATTGTGTATTCCTTCATGGCATGGGGTTGGACTGGATGGCCCTTGTGGTCTCTTCCAACTCTATGATTCTGTGACTCTGTGATCACCAACAGTGGTCCACCCTGGCCTCACATCGGGAGGCATGGAGACGCACTATCCACAATGCTGCAGCCTTATTTGAGAACTCATGACGAACAAGTCTTGAAGAGAAACGACAACGCCGAAAGAATCACAACCCAAAAACATCACCCAAGGAGACCTTCTGCTGTGCTTTTTGCAACCGGACTTGTTTATCTCGGATTGGCCTTTTTAGTCATCAGCGCGCTTGCAGAAAGCGCGGGATGAGTCCTTCCTGAATCTTCGTTTGCGAAGAAAAGCCAGAGAGAGAGTGTGTGATAAGACCCAGAATCTACCTTTCCCCATCCATACAATATGCATCTACAGCAAATGACACGGATTCTCCTCTACCCTGATGATGTCCTTTACGTGTGGTATATTGAGTGTAAGTGACAGAGCTGTTGCTTCTTTCCGTGTCATGGGAAAAGCCATATTTGTTCTGCTCAAACCAATGAAGCTATTTAATGCTTCTTTTCACTTCTGCAAAAGATGTGTGAAATGGTGATGTCAGCAGGATATACTGCTCTGCTAAAAATACACCTGTTGCCACACTCAAGCAAAAAATGTACTTGGGAATAAAGGAAGCTGCCTTACACTAAGTCAGGCTATTCTTCCTGCTAATTCAGTACTGTCAACTCTTATCAGTGACTCCTCAGGATTTCAGGAAGGAATCTTTCCTATCCACATCTGCTATTCTGGGTGGTTTCCCATCCAGTATGAACCAGGCTTCACACTGCTTTGCTTCTCAAAATAAGGTAAGAGTAGGTGTGCTCAGAGTGGTATGGTGGTGCACCTCCATAATTATCTGAGATATTTTGACTTGATGGCAGTTAACAACAATTAAATGTATACAGGTTCCCCCCGCCATTTAGGTGGGATCAATATTAATATTTTCACTTACCCATGATTGGGGGGAAAGGTCTCTCTAGAGGCATCTGGAGGACCATAGAGGCATCTGGAGGACCATAGAGGCATCTGGAGGACCATAGAGTCATGCTGGAGATGGTCTCTCTAGACATTGGGAGATCCTCCAGCACGACTCTATGGTCAACGTCCACTGGACATTGACCACAGAGTTGCACCAGATGCCTAGAGAGGCATCCTCTCTAGGCACTTTCTGGGTTCTCTGGTGTGATTCTATAGTATTTATGGAGGTTCACTATTATACACAATTTCGCATATCTGTGGTAAGTGCAGGAACATATCCGCCATGGATATGTATCTCCAGAGCGATTAAGGTTGTTTATTTTTGGGGTGGTGGTGCGTGCGGAAACAAGAAATCAAAACACGGGAGGAAACAGTTTTGCAAAGTGAGAGAGAGAGTACAGCCCAGCAGGGTCTTGTCCATGCTGCTCCAGATTGCAAATGATGGGTGGGAAAAAAACCCAACCCAGAATCATAAAGTGGTTAAATTGGAAGTAGGGGGTGCAGGGTCATCTAGTCTGACTCCCCCCCATTCCCCCTTGGCTTGAGTGCAGGAAATAGAAGGATAACCTCTGCTGATAAAACCTCTGACAGTGAACCAGCTTTTTAAAAATGTTTAGCCCACCCAGCCTGATTTTCCTTCTCTTCCTCTGTCTAGCTGGAGGTTTTCTAGCAACATCAGTATAGGGAGATGGCGAAAGAAGACTGGGGAAACACAGTGGCAGGTTGTAGACAGCAATAGAACAGAATGAAAATAGAACTAGCTGTACTCAGCATGACATATGCCATTACAAAACTCCCCCCAAAACTCCTGGTAGACCTCACGACAACCCTGTACGGTTGGCCAGTGGGTTTTTAAATTCCTCCTCCCTCTTCTCAGCATTCCACACTTTTCCTGGAATTGCTGAGGGTGACTCACTCTGTTGCCCTGCTGCAGTTGACTGCCTGGTTCCTGTCACAGGCGGCCCATTGCCACTGCTGCCAGTTGACTGCCTGGGTCCCAATCTGTGTGTGTATGTGTGTGACCTGTATATATTTAATTGTTGTTAACTGCCGTCAAGTCGACTTCCACTTATGGAGACCCTATGAATCAACAGGTGACATCATAAACTGCAACAATAGAAACCAGTGGAAATCATCTCATTCTCACACAATGCTATCTCTGACCTCAGTGTGGGCATTCCTGGACAAAATAACTTTGAAGACAGATTCCAAAAGCAAACAGCTGGACAAGAATTCATCAAAAAATTCATCTCTGTCTCCTGTAGCCTGAACAGGGATGAAGGCTTTTTACACTGTATGCATTAATCAGCTTGTCCATGCAAGGATGTTTATCACTCACCTTCTGTTTGGTAATGACCACTTTTATGATAATGATCACTATCTGTACTTATTTTCATTCCAGTTCTGTCTGATCCCATGGATTACAATCTTCCCAGCAATTTACGCATTCAAACATAGGCACCATTAATCTGCCAACTGAAGTAAAACTTCATGTAGCTGATTAAGTGGACTGTTCCTCATCAAAGCTTATTCCATAATATTTTTTTTTACCCTTTAAGGTGCCCAATGACCCTTCATAGTATTTTCCGCAACAGACTAACATGGCTGCCCCCAGAAATGGTCCTCTAACATGCTCTCAGTATTATTATTTTTTACTGCATGACAGAATAATTTTCAGTAGCATCAGTAGTAACATAAAACCAAACACAGTTCAGCTCCCATTTTTCACATCTCTTGCCAAGCAGTAAAGAATGTCTTCTCTTTACTAAGAGTGGAAAAATTATATTAATAAAATGACCTAAGAAGCTCATATGACTGTGCCTCTTGTCTCAGCCAAGAGTTCCTTGCTTCTAGGATTACAATCTGTTAAGAGCAACTGATGCTCATAATCTAAACCTGTAAAACATTTTTGATATCAATAATAGTCAATCTCACAGTTGTCAATTTATAATGAAAGACTTTAGACATTCCTAATCAGACCACAATCTAGTTGGGGGAATACTAGGCTTTTCTTTGTCATAATCTGAAAGCATCACTTGGTCTCTTGCATCAAGATAAATAGTGCCAAATCAAGTAGATTCCTAATCTTTTCTATGCACCACTGGTTCCCCTTGGAATGTGATCCCCCTTTTCTAGGATTCATAGAGAGCGGCACTTGCCCATCACTGTCAAAAAGACTTCAAAACATCTGATAATTGAATCACTTTTTTATTTCCAGGGTGGAGGAAAGGGGAGTTCAGTTCCAGTCCAATTTCAACACAGCAAAAACAAAACAAAAAACCTGACTGCATGTTCTGTTCTGTCTTACTGATAATAAGTCTAATTGAGTTTACTGGAAATCAGGCTAGGAAAAGATATTCAGAAATAAGACTAAAAAAAGACTGATTTTAATGGGCCCAGAACAAAAGCCCTACTGAGGATGGCAGTATCTTCTCCATGTCAAATAAAACCAAGAGACCACTATTGTCCATGAAAATACTGAGCCCTGACCATTAAAGAAATAATTAAGTATACTCACTTCATCTTTGAACACCCTGCCATGTTCTTCGCAACCAGGCAAACTTCGTATGAACTCTGAAACCTGTCAATCAATTTTGAGAGTTTGAAAGAAAAACACCACAATTGACATAATCCCACAATCTTGCTCAATATTTTCCTCAGAATGGGAAGGAATGAATAAATCAACAACTAAAGCTCAACTCACATTAACTCTTAACTCTGACTCTTTATTCCAGATCAAATTGAAGAAGTGCCATTCCCATTCCCCTTCATGGGGTGGCTTTCCACCCATATAATTTTATTTAAGAAAATCAGATTGCTTATCTGTAACTGTGGTTCTTCAAGTAGTCATCTGTAAAGTCACACATATGGGAATCTCTGCGCCTATGCAGACCATCTTCAGAAACTTCTAGAGCCAGATCTCTTCAGTTGAGGGCCCACCCCACTACACCACACATGCTCAATACGATTCCTGCTCAAACCTCTTCAATGCCATGTGCGCCAGAGTAGCCAGCAACCAACCAAGTTGAGCATAGCAGTAGAGGAGAGGCTCACACATATGGGAGATTAGAAAGCTATACACACCTGGATGGATGGAGACTATGCTTGCAATAACTGAAGCACAAACAAGCTAAAAGTAGTAGAATCTGTGCCCCAAACATCAAGTCAATAATGCTTAATAAAAATAAGTAGCTCAGTTCAAGTAGCTGCTTGACAGACAGTCTGTATGGGCACACCAGTCAGGAACACAGATAAAGTGGAGACAGTCCTCATGCAGTGAAAACAGACACTGGGAGCTCCAGCTTTCTGGCAGTCTGGTAGGCTAATGAGACAGTGGTAGCCACTCACTTGGGAATGTACTGCAAGGAAGCTTGACAAACTTGTCTATGAGTTCTACAGCAGACCAAAAGTCTAGAGGGTTTTTTGAAATGTTTCATCTGATCAGCATACAAGGAGAGAGCACATCTGGCATCTAGCATGCACCAAATGCATTTTCATCATCCATGGATGGGTTAAGGAAGAAGGTTGGAAGTGAGAGGTGCTGCATGGAGAGAAACCCGGCCTAGAGACAAATGAAAGGAGGAAGCCACTTTCAGAAGCAAAGTGACACTTTGAAACAGGACAACCTTGTCCTTGTGGAATTGGAGGGACACTGGTTCCACCCTCAAAGCAGCCAACTCACTTGCCCTCCTGGAAGAGGTGATGGCCACAAGGCACACAGTCTTCCATGTGAGGAGTTGCAAGTCACATGAGGCAAGGGGTTTGAAAGGATGTCTCACTAGACAATAGAGAAACAGCTTAAGTCACAAGCAGGGGTGATGGGTTCGAGAAGGAAAGGTGTTAATGAAATCTTTGAAGAAAAGCTTAACCAAAAGGTGCACAAACCAAAAGGTCAAAAGAAGGCTGAGAGAGCAGCCACATAAACTCTTATCAAAGAGATGGAGAAGTACTGTGATGCCAAGAAAGACAGGAACCAAAGAATATGGTTAATGGACACTTGGTGCCAATCCACATGAATGTCACTGAGAAAAGTGTGGAAGTTCCTCCACTTATAGCTATAAAACTTCCTGGTCAATTGTCTACATGCAGAGCAAAGGATGGCTAATGCCTCCAGGGGAATATCCTCTAAGTTGTGAAATGAAAGGTGAGAAGGTCTGGGTTTCAAACCTGACCACTAGCTTGGATGAGGAGATTGTGACAGAATGGTTGTCTGCAAAAATGAAGACAAGACAGGAGCATGGTAAAACCACAGCTGCCAAGGCCACCAAAGTGTCACTAGAATGCAGTCCGTGTCATTGTCTCTGATTTTTGCCTGGACCTCGTGATGAGTGAAAAAGCAACAAAGATGTAGAAGAGAGAATCATTCTAACTGGGAAAAAAAAGTCTCCTAGTATGCCCAACCAAGGAGGTCCCCTGGTACTGTAGCAAGGGCAATGTTGGTTGTCCATGCTGGCAAATATGTCCACCTCTGGATGGCCCCAATGGCTGAATACCTTGTAGAGGACTCAAAGAAGCAGCTTCCACTCATGAGACTAGGTCTGTGATCTGCTAAGAATGTAAGCCAGAACGTTTTCCTTCCCTGGAAGGTCAGCTGCAATAGGAATGATGTCCCTCACAATGCACCAATCCTAGAACTTGATGGTGAGACCAAGAAGAGTGTAGGAGTGGGTGCCTCCTTGCTTGTTCAAGTAAAAAATCACTGTTGTGTTGTCTGTCATGACCTGAACATGATGTGTAGCGAGGGATTTGAAGGCTCTGAAAGTCTTGACCACAGCAAGTAGCTTGAGAAAACTGATGTGGTTTCTCTTCTCTTGAGGATACCAAGTACCTCTAATAGCTAGAGTTCCCATGTGAACTCCCCAACAGTGGATAGACACATCTGCTGTCACTATTCTTGTGGGTTTCAGTATGGAAAACAGAATGCCCACAAGCAGGTTTGACAGCGATGCCTACCAAAATAGAGCTCCATGAACCAAAGCCAGGAAGACTCATCAGAGGATCATCCAACTCCAGGACAAACAAAGAGAAAACCAGGCCTAGAGAGGCTGCATTTGAAACCAAGAAAAGGGGGTTGTTGCCATGGTTGAGGCCATCAGCCCTAGAAGGACCTACATGCCCTTTGTTCACACGGCTAGAGTGCAATGCATGCAGAGCGGCCTCCACAATCCAGTGTGCTCTGTTGAGAGGCAGGTAGACTTTGCCCGACTGAGAGTCCAGCATAGCAGTGATGTATTCAATGTGTTGGGTTAGATGCAACTATGACTTCCTGGGGTTCATAAGGAGGCCAAGATCATGGAGCAGAGACATGGTAATGTGGAGTTTGAGGTAGAGCTTGGTTTGGAAACTGGAGAACAGAAGCCAATTGTGTATGCAGGGGAAGATGGAGACTCCCTGAAAATGGAGGAAGGCTGCAACTACCACCATGCACTTGGTAAAAACATGTGGCATTGTTGAAAAGGAGGACAGAAAAATGGAAACAAAAGCCTCAGAGTGCAAAACATAGAAAGTGACAATGAGCAAAGAGGATTGAAATATGAAAATATGCATCCTGGAGATCAATATCGCAAACCAATCTCCATGGTGCGATAGAGGGAGAACTGCAATAATAATAATAAAAAATGCCATTCTGAACTTCTTGGTTGTGATACAAGGGTTGGCGTCCATGATATCCAGGAGTCCTCCATCCCTTTTCAGTACTGTAAAGTACCTCAAGTGGAAACATTGATACAGGTAAGATAGATGGACACTCTCAATGGCACCCTTGCGAAGAAGGGTTTTGATCTCGTCAGACAAAGCTTGGTAAGGTTGTATTAGATTATACACTGCAGAAGGTGGGAAAGTGTGGAGTTTAATAGCATAGCCTGCCACGATGCTGAAGACCCCCAAATCTGAAGTTATTGAATCCCAAGGTCAAAAATCCCCAAGACAGATGGGAACCAAAAAGAGGAATTATCGCTGAGAGGATGAGGAAGACAGTCAAAGACAGCGCTTTAACTCTGCTTTTTTTTTAATGGAAAAAGTGGTACTTGCCAAAGGATTGGGAATGTCTGGAAGAACCCTGTGAAGACAGTGGGCAAATAACTCTGGGCTGAAGCAGAGGTAGAACAATGGGACCAAGTAGACTTTTGCTTGTGTTGATGTGAGGACTGTTGGAGATCATATTTCTTGGCAGTGGTCCTCATTTTTTGGGTATGCTCCAGTTTCTTATCCATGGTGGCATGAAAAAGGTCCTCTTCATCCAAAATAAGATTTTCAATGATGCCCCTAGCTTTGGCCTAGAGACCTGAAGAATGAAGCCAAGGGTGATGCCTCAAAGCAATGGCCCCAGCAAGAGACTTTGCCACATAATCAGCTGAATACTGAGTTGTAGTGATTTGTTGGGCAGACATGGTATGAACCTCATGGTAGAAAGCAGAGGGAGCCTTCTTATACTCCTCAGGCAGCTTTTCAGGAAGTGGAGCAACCTTTTCCCACAGGTATTGTTGGTATGCCCCAATACAAGCTTGATAGAGATGAGAAGCACAAGCCCTGCAGTAGAATAGGATTTGCAAGCCATGGAATCAACCCTGTGTCCTTTGTCTCAAGGGTTTGAGTGTGGCTTACCAGGTGGTTTAGAGGCAGCCACATCCCCAATGACTGACTTTGGCAACAGATGTTTGATAAGCATCACACAGTTGGAATCTTGGACCTGATACAGGCTGTTGATGAGGTAAGATGTTGGCTGAAACACTACAGGTGATTTCCTAGAGTGCTTAGGAATGTCCACCAAAATGGGCAGGAATGGAATAGCCACTAAAGAGTGAGCTTTGGCGTCGATACAACAAAAAACTGGATTAGGAGTTGTGGTAGGAGGCTACTAGTCATAGCAGTTATTACCCCACTGGTGGATATGGGGGAGGACGACAATGAGGAAGAGGAAGCTCCTGAGGGTTTTTGCAGGTGAGCTCTGACAAACTGGCAACCTGGACCTCTGAGAGGTGATGGAAATACTGCTAGGAGCAGTAGATTGAACTCTCACTGAGGTGCAGACAGAAGACTAATCGAGCACCTCACCCTCCAAATGTGACCCCAGACATTGGACATCCATTGGGTGTCAACTTCAAGAGAATAAGATCTTCTTCCAAGCATTCTAGAACAAGGAACAGGAGAACTGGGCACAAACAAGGCTGAGCCCACATCATCAGGGCTAACAGCAACTGAAGAACTGGAACAGAAAGAACAGGAACAGACGGTACTGTCAGACTGATGGTACATTCAGCCCTCTGTATCCATGGATTTTGCATCCATGGATTCCACCATCCACAGCTTGAAAAGATTGCAAATAAAAATAAATTCCAAGAAGCGAACCTTGATTTTGCCATTGTATATAATGGGACCCGGAACCAAACCCCAGCGGATACCAAGGGCCCACTGTATTAGGCACCATTCATGCATCTGACTCCTTTGGACAAGCCAAAAATAAATGGACAGGCTTGGATCTTTTCTGATGAGATGACAAGTCATCCAAAAAACACCAGCAGACTTGGATTTCTTCTATGCACCGAAGAATCATCAGATGGTTTTGTTTGTTTCTTCAGAGCAGCAGAGACTTCAGATGGAGCCTGCAAGGATTTGTGCGGTGCCAATGACTTTGAGTGGGGCCAGGCTGAAACTGAAGTTGATGGTAGCGAGGTTCCTTGATGAGTGAGGGAAGTTTTGTCAGTAGTAGTGTGATCCATCGGTACATACTGTAGATGGTGAAGCCGACGGTACTGAAGAACACAAAACAATGCCCACAGAAGCCATGAAACGAGGCCTGTTTTAGGTGGCAAAATCAGCCATGTTAACAGCTAATTCAGGAGGTCTTTTAAAACAGAACTGGTTCCGACGGGCCTGGTACGAAAAGGTGGTACAGTGGAAGCACTTACTCACAAGTTGGCCTGTCCGGCGGGGGGAATCTTCTTTCCAGAGGAGACACATCTCTTAAGTAAGCTGTAGATGCTATAAACTGGAGAAGAATCAAGAAAAAAGCAAGCCAAAGAAGAGTAGCTAATACACGAAGTTCTCTACAATGCAGCTGCAATGATGGGAGGAAAGAAAAGGAGGTTTGAGCAGGAACCATACTGAGCATGTGCGATGTGGGGAATGGTGGGCCTTCAGCCAAAGAGATCTAGCTTTAGAAGTCTGAAGATGCTCTGCACAGGTGCAAAGATTCCCATATGTGTGAGTAACAAAGACTATGAAGAAGAACATATATAACAAAGGTTTTCTCAAGGTGACTTATAGTTAATATCATAACACATTTAACCATCGATGCAAAGCATATTGCCATTAAAAGCAGTGAGAAATCACATTAAAATTACAGCTCAGTTCAACAGAAAATTGATTAAAATAAAAAATATGTAAACCTTGTTTAAATGCAAATAAAAAGGTACCCAAATCTATCTGCTTCAGAAGGAAATTCCACAAATGTGAGAAAACCACTGAAAAGGCCTTTTCACTTATGGCCACAAACCCAACTGATTTTAAGGGTGGGTTTACAAGCAGGGCCTCCATGACTGATCTTCAGTCCTAGGCAGGTTCATACTGGCACACGTAGACTTATCTGCAATTTAGTGCCTTATGAGTCAACGGCCACAACATAATGATGTCAGCATAGAAGGTGTTAAAGGTGTAGGGGCTGCAGCAGGGGCAAAATGGGCCATGGGCACTGCACCAAAGGGAAGAGGGATGGTACAGTATCTGTCAGGAGAGAAAGCTGCCCTGCTGCCTCACAAGCTGCTTCAGAGCCACCAGGGCAGCTTTCTCTAGCAAAAGAGAGCTTTCTCTCCTTCTTCAGCACTTCCACTATGCACTACTCCAAAAAGTGCCTTTTACTGTCAAAATAGATGGCTTCACTGGTGAAAGGCACCAACAGGATTCCAGTAAGAAGTCTCCTGCTACAAAATTTCTAGAATATGCTTCAAATGATGGAGCTCCATACCCATCCAGGCTACTGCATTCACAACCCAAACTTGAAGCTTCCAAACTGTTATTAAAGGGCCTCCACCTATAGTGGGCTTTAAAGAGCTTCTCAATGTTTCTGAGTCTGGCTTAGGAGAAATCTCCTAGCATCTCTACTTGTAATATATAATTTCATAAAACAGACATCACTTCGATTTTTTGATAGCACTGAACATATTTTTTTTAATTTAACTTGTATGTCTGCCTAGTTGGAACTAAATTATACTTTTTACCAATTTATTTCTCCTGGCAGTGAAGTCAGATTTGTTTATTTGCAGGTTCCAGAATCTGGACTGGATTGTAACTTTTCTTTTGATGGAACAGAAGCCATGAGCTCACAAGGGTTTGCAGATCCCAAACAGGTCCATGAGCACAGATTGGATTTGTGTGGTTATTTCAAGTCAGTCGATCACTGGGCGTCTCATATATTCAAGTATTCCTTCTACACTTAGGCTAAATGCATGCAGTGGGCAATCAGACTGCACATTTTATTCACCAAACTGCCACTGTCCATGAGCAAGACTTATAAAACAAAGCATCTACCACCAAGAATGCTGATTATGAAGGGTCCATTCACATGAAGCATCTATGTACATAGACAGATGTGTGTAGATATCTAACACCCCTTTGAGATGTTCTGCTGAACATCTGGAGTGAGGGAACAACGGGCAAGGTGCCATTCAATCCTCCCATGCATATACTCTTGAGTGTGGAAGGAATGCCTGAATGGAGTGTCAGTGGTCTTTTATCACAAATTTTCATCTTTTTATCACTAATGCCATAGTATGCTTTAAATCGAAAGAAGGAACCAACACCTGAATTACCCAAAGGTAGAAGATGCTTTTGTCCCTACTTGCTGCTCTTCATCTATACTAATACTGCCTAAAAGGAGGACCCTTTTAAAAAATGAAAGGCCTGACAATAAGTTAGAACTCAACATAGTCTTAAGAACAAAAACTAGAGAGAAGTACAGAGCCTGAGTGATCTGGCCTATTAGTCTCTCTGATTTGGATCAAAGTCACAAGAGCAAGGCTTAAAAAACTGGCTCTTATCCAAGGTAGAAAAGGCTGATGTCAACATCAAGGGGTGTTATTTCTAAGAGAAGAGTGCAAACTATCCAACTCCTTATAAAGATAGAGGATGTCCCCTTATGCAAGAAGTAAGAATATAAAGAGAACACCTTAAAGACATCATTAACACCACCATTACCCCTTCTAAACAGACTATGAAAGTTAAAAGCAATGGCTGCTAACCTGTTCAGTAATTACAATGTTGTAAGCCTGACTTATGCCATCATAATTATTCCAGTACATGTTTACAGTTGTTGCACATTCACAACCACCAAAAATTCTCCCTAATTCCTGGTTTTGAAGCCTGCAACAATTTCCGAGATGCTGGAGAATGGGGTGGTAAGTAATGGTGCGTCCAACCTTCTCCCAGCTGTGGGACACACAGAGGCAGCCAGCTACAACAGTTTCTGCAGCTGTCTTTCTCAGCATGCCCCATGAACCGGAGTGGGATAGTTACATCATAACTTGCTCTCTGGTGCCCCACTCACTGGTGCCCCAGAAATGACTGTGCTGAGGGATGGGGGGATGTGAGGCTTCAAAAGTAGGATTTTGGAGGGTAGCATTGGGAGATGTCATAGCTACATCTCCATAGCTATGTCTCCCAATGCAGGACCTTGGCCAACATCAAATGTAGATAATACTAATAGCAATTAAAACACACAAGAACAATTCGTCACGCTCTGAATTAATAAAAAGGATTCAATTCTAGCCTTCTGTTTGTTGAAAAGTAAGGTCCAGCAGGTGGGAAGGGGTAATTTCCACTTCCCACTGCACACCTCTCTGTATCCCTGAAACCTGTTCTGAAGGGCTGGGAAACTCTTCAAAGCCAGTTTTCAGGGATCTACAAGGAGTTGCAGGGATAAGAGAAGAGGGGCAGTATAACATTCTGTAGCTGCAAGGTCAGCGCAACATTGGATTTAGGCCATTAAATGTGCTCCATACCAATGGCAGTGTGTCCAAAAAGGCTAATTATCATGTGTGGACTAGTTCCGTTCACAAAACATACCTCATCTGTGCTCCACTTGGACACTTTACTGGCAGGGATTCCAGCCACAGTCGGAAGGAGCTTGCTCTGCTGTTCCCACCGCAAAGGAAAGGATGAATTTGTCAACTTGGAAGACAAAATGACTGGTTGACAATGGGAATCTCTGTTACTGAAATCCTTGGCATCTACATACAAAAACAAACCCCAAACAAATTTTAAAAGCCATACTGAAATACTGGTGACTACACCTGCAAAACAAGTTTGTGTTTTCAGTTTAACATGATTAGCTGGTGTAATTTTTAAAAGTGCCCATTTAAAACACACACACACACTTAGCCAAACTGCACAGACTCCAAACCCCTAATGTAATTTATTCACTATTTTGTTTTCTCTAAATTGGTTTTGGCTATTCTATGTACCAGAGAAAAATAAGGAAACCAACAATATTCTGGGAACTTATACAATTCTGATGTTTCTTTAGCGCTCATGTTTTTGTCTGAACATTGCAAACTAAGATGCACTTACAGCTATGGTTCTCAAATTTTACCCACAAGCCATGAACCTGAATTCTTCACTATCTAATGCACCATTTTCCCACATGTTGATTGCAAAATCCCTCCAACAGGACCGCTGTTCCTCCAGGTTGCTAGATCTCTGTCACCCTCCATTGGACTTGAACAAATCCTGGTGAAGTTTCTAATTTTTCATCATGAAAGCCATTTTCCCAGTCACTATTTCATCTTGAACATGCTCTTACATAAAAAAGTTGCCCCTGCCTCCATTATTCTGCACTTGGAATTTTCTCTCTTCTATATAGTCTTTATTTTTGGTTGATTGTAGTCCATTTATATCCCACCTTTACTCTGCTATGGAACTCAAGATGGAAAACATTTAATGTCTGTAGACTGTATTAATGCCTGAAAATCCAGTCCGATTTGTGTATTTTATTATTACACTGTGATTTCTATGTTACTAATATTATGTATTGCTCCATCCAAAAAGAGACCTATATGCATATATTGACTAACAGGATTCTGGCCTATTAGGATTATGATACTTTTTATATTTTAATAAATGGGGGAAAGGCACCAAACACGAGACCAACTGCTAGTTTCAACTAGAGTATACCTACTGAATCAACAGAACTCAAGTTATTTAACAGATCTACTCTATTTTGGACTAGTAACTGGATTTAGGCTTCGGTTTCCATGTATAGCTCTATGTTCATCACACCCCCTGATTATTGCTTTAGCTTCAATATTTTGTGCCCTCAGACCATTAACATCTAACAGTTAATTAGCAGTTAAATACAAAACAATTACATTACTGCAATATGTGTGTTTCATTCAAGCAGCTTTTGGGTGACTATGGCTGCTGGTGAGGCATTCCCTAAACTAAGTTCAAATCATGATTTCTAAGGTTTTAAAAATAAAAAAAGTACACTGCCAAACAAAGCACAGCATAAATGTAACACAACACAGTTACCTTTGGTTCCATTTAGAGATGGCTCTTCACTTTCCATCTTCATTCTTTCAAACCCATCCTTCCTAGCAGGTTCCTTGGTTGTGTGGCTTCCCCTAAAGAATGCAAGAGCTCCATATTTAATTAATCAAATAACAATGATTCTTCATGACAGTAATGTGTACACCAAACGTTCTCATTATTTCCAAAATGAATATTCTATCTCAGAAATGTTTTTGAAGGTTTGCCTCCATCCCCCAGTGAAACATATAGAACCCCTATCATACAAGTACTGTACTGTACTGAACTATTTTCAGGGCTAGAAAATGAGGCTCTGCTTCTGCTACAGCTGCTGCATGTCACAGCTCCATTCCCTTCAAATTAGCCATGCAATTAAAAAAGGAGAGTGCACAGTGCGTATCTGTCCTGCCCCAACATTTACAGCATCTGCCTACACACCACACTACCCACCTATCTATCTAATGGGGGGGGGTTAGAAACACTGGTAATATTGGTCTGTAATCATTCAAACACTACTCCAAAGAAGGAAAAGGAGTACCCAGAATCTACAATTGCTATCACTGCTTTCTGCTATCAGTCATGCTCCTCTCTACTCTTATTGCTTCCTTAAGATTCTGATGTATGTCCCTACAGCAAGACAAAGACAAACAAGCAGAGAAACAAATTTACTGGTGCACAATCTAAAAGGAAAGTGACCCACTGGGAGCTCTGTGTCCTTCATGTATACTACATAAAAGCATTAAGTAAATGTGCAGAGAGAGATGGAAATTGCCTGATCCATCTCAATGGCAGGGCAGGCAGCCTTACTGCTACTGGTGTCAGACTAATGGTATCAGGGCTGTTCATCAATCTTACTTATGTGAGATTCGCAGTGAATAGGGAAAGGGATGAACTCAACAAAATGGTGCAGCACTGGGAGTATTTCCAGTACTGAATGCTATTCATTTCAGCCACACTTTCATCAGGTCTCTTTCTGACATGCAAAGATTTATTTCCTTGGGACAAATATCGTGTTCCATCCTCTTATTGAAAAGGTATCAGAAAGGATTTGTCATAATGAGGAACTGAAGTGATATCCACAATACATCTGGCCAAGGTCTGGCACTCCTCTAAATATACAACAGAAACCTAAATGGGATACCTCTAAGTAATAGAGGAAAGAAAGAGGACAAGATACTGAACAGATGTAAAGTTTTGTCAGACAGAATGCTGCCTCATCCCTCTTTTCTCACACAGAGAACTCATTTTCCTCTTACAGCCCTCCTGCACCATGGCCATTTATTGGCCGGGTGGTGGTGGTGGCCAACATGTATCCAGCTATGTTCCTACACATGGATACGTGATAATGAAGGCATCTTCCAGGATCCCACCCCCTCCCTAGCTACAGAAACGCAGCCAGATGCTTGTTGGCTGCCCCCACCCTCCCTGGGTGAATAAATGGCCATGTTGCAGGGAGCTCACAGGACAAAGATGAGTTCTCTGTGTGGGCTGTTCATTGCACAGAGGAGGTAGAGACTACGTCGTCCTACCATGACCACAAATGAATATGTACAGGTGTAAATTGTACTTACACCTGCATATGTTACCAAAGGCAAGAATCCTATTAGTCAATATATGCATATAGGTCTTTTTTTGGATGGAGCCCAAAGTGCTATTTTGTAGCCCTTTGCACAGCATCCAAAACTCTGCCCCCCTGCAGCTGTTAAGTCCTGGGAAGTGCTGCTGCTTACTGGTGGAGAGGGGCGACAGCTTGGAGGCAATTCAACCAATGTTGCTGCAAAGAAGGAATAGGAGGATGCACTTCATCTGTGAGCAGTCTCCCATTTCCTTCCCCTTCTGAGCTGAGACAAGATGGTTCTTCATCATCTGACATCCCTCTCTACTCCCTTACCTCCATGGGGCTTGACAGCTGTGGGGTGAGTAGATGAGGCAGAAAGGACTAGACAGCCCCTTGCAAAAATCAAAAGTGGGTATTAAACACTCTTTAGGGAAGCTGGAGTGCCTCCCCCTCTTGCTGTCCTTCTGTCAGCAGGCAGAGGCAGCTACTACTACTACTATTCTGACAGGCTTTTAGAACAAAAAGGACAGGTTGCTTACCTGTAACTTTAGTTTTTCGAGTGGTCATCTGTGAATTCACGCATTAAGGGTTAAACCTGTGTCAGCGCAGAGCACTCTGGATAGTCGTTAGGCTTTAAACTGAGTTTTGGCGGTAGCTCCGCCCACCCTCCTATGGCCTATATAAGGCCCCTCCCTGCCTGCCTCTTTAGTTCCGAATAGCCACTAGAAGCAGAATGTGTATTAAAGAATTGAGGTCAGGCAGTAGTGGGGAGGATGGGCGGGATTGTGTGAATTCACAGATGACCACTCGAAGAACTACAGTTACAGGTAAGCAACCTGTCCTTCTTCTTCGTGGTCTCTGTGAATCCACACATTAAGGGTAGACTAGCAAGCTCACTATAAGAGGAGGGTGCCCTGACCAAAAGAGTGCATTTTGGTGTCCTGACCAAGAAATATATTTAACATTCTTAAAGATAATAAAAACCAATCTTTATTTAACATATTACTACGGTCCTCCGGTCATGGAGGATAAAAGAACTGCTCTGCCCAACGCCACATCCCTTCGGGACATAACATCCAACTTGTAAGCTTTCACAAAAGTGAGAGGAGTAGCCCATGTAGCTGCTCTGCAAATATCCTGTATTGGGACTCCACTCAGAAAAGCAGTTGAAGTAGAGGTCACCTTTGTTGAATGACTATGGATCATCGCAGGAGTCTGCTTCCCTGAGAGTTGGTAGGCTACCCTAATTGCAGAGGCTACCCATTTTGAAAATCTTTGAGATGATACCGCTTCGCCTTTACGGTGTCCTCCATAACAAACAAACAGTCTTGTAGATTTGCAGAATGACGCAGATCTGTCAATGTAGAAGGCCAGAGAGCGCCTGACATCCAAGGTATGCAAGTGATGCTCCAGGGCCGAAGAAGGTTCTCTAAATAGTGCTGGGAGAACTATATCTTGGTTAAGGTGGAATGAAGACACTACCTTAGGGAGGAAAGTCACATCTGGTCTCAACACAATTTTATCCTGGTGAAAACGGATGTATGGTGGGTCCACCCTGAGGGCACATAGCTCACTCGCTCAGCGGACTGATGTTATCGCAACAAGGAACGCTGTTTTAATAGCGAGCAGGTGAAGATCACAGGTCGCCATCGGGTCAAAGGGGGAGCTTGCAAGGCAACTGAGAACTATTTCCAAATTCCACGCGGGCACTGGGCCCTTGACAGGAGGGTTCAAATTCTTGTATCCTTTGAGGAAATCTTGGACCAGAAGATCTTTAAAGCAGGATGGTTTGCCTTCCCTTTGGAAATGCCAGGAGATAGCCACTACATAGCCTCAGATTGATGAGGAGGAGAACCCCCTCAGAGGTGAGGATGTCAGGAAATTCAGCAGTTCTGGGACCCCTGGTGTGTTACCCCTCGGAGGGTGTTCCTTTAGGAAGGACAGGAACTTCACCTATCTATATTTGTAGGCCTTGATAGTATTAGGCCTTGTAGGCCTTGATAGACGTTGGGCTGCCTCGATTATTGTTTTTACTGCCTGGGGCAATCTTCTTATGGCGTTATCAGCCAAGCTGTTAGTTGTATAGAGGGCAGGTCTGGGTGATTCACCAGCCCGTTATGTAGCGTCAAGAGGTCCCCTTGCGGTGGGAGTCTGATGAACCGTCGTTTCGACATCAGAAGAAGTGGTGCAAACCACACTTGTCTTGGCCACCAGGGGGTGATGAGGATGCATCGACTTCTGTCTGTCTGCAGTTTGGAGATCACTTGCTATGAGTGGGAATGGTGGGAACGCATACAGAAGTAGACCGTCCCAGTGGAAGAGGAAGGCGTCCCCCTGGCTTCCTTGTGCAGGTCGTCCCCTTGAGCAGTACATTGGGCACTTGGTGTTCTTCTTCATCGCGAAGAGACCTATAACAGGGGGGGGCCACCTCTCGAAGAGGTTGTGGACAACTGACTGGTTCAGAGCCCACTTGTGAACAGATGTTTGGGTTCTGCTCAGAGCATTCGCAACCAAGTTCTGTTCTCCTGGCAGGTGTATGGCTGTTAAGTGAATATTCCTTTCTACGCACCAGTCCCAAACCTGTAAGGTCAGGTTCAGAAGCGTTGGAGATCTGGTTCCACCTTGTATGTTGATATAGAACACTACCGATGTGTTGTCTGACATAATCTGTACCAGGTGGCTTCTTATGACTGGTTCGAAGGCTTTCAGTGCTTTGAATACTGCTATGAGCTCTAGTTCGTTTATGTGCTTCTTCTTTTCTGCAGTTGACCATTGACCCTTGATTTGCAGGTCTTGGAGATGCACGCCCCAGCCTGACAATGAAGCATCTGTGGTTATTGATCTCGTTGGTCTTCCTTGGTGGAAAGGCATACCTGCTTGGACTACTTGTGGTGATAGCCACCACTTTAGGGTTTTGAGGATCGGTCGTGGGATTGTCAGCATCCTTCCAGGTCCGTCCCTGAACGGATCGTAATGAGCGATGAACCACGACTGCAGAGGGCGCATCCTCAGTCTTGCAATCGAAGTCACGGATGTGGTTGAGGCCATGTGCCCTAGTGTGTGTTGAATCATGTGAATAGATGCACGGTGATAATTCATGCAGTGAGTGACCATGGCACGCAGAGTTCAGAATCTGTCATCGGGGAGGTAGGCTGCACCTTTGAGTGAGCCTATAGTTGCTCTAATGAAGCGTACCACATGTGAGGGTTCGAGGTGATATTTTTCTTTGTTTATGGTGAACCCAAGGGAGTTCAGTAGTGAAAGGGTAAGCCAGAGGTCTTTTACTAACTTTCTGGCTGTGGTGGCTGAGAAAAGCCAGTCGTCCAGATATGGGAACACCGTAACCCCTCTTTGGCAGAGCCATGCAATGACCACAGCGACGCATTTGGTAAAAACTCTCAGGGCTGTAGAGACCGAAAGGTAGAACCTTGAACTGGAAGGCGCAGTGGTCGACAGCAAATGCTAAGAAGTGTCTGTGAGCTGGTGTGATGGGAATATGGAAATACACATCCTTCAGGTCTAGAGTAGCAAACCAGTCTCCTTTCCTGAGGAAGGGGAGAATAGCGGAGAGTGATACCATCCTGAACTTTCTTGGCTGGATGTATGTGTTTACATCTCTGAGGTCTAGTATGGGGCGTTGCCCTCCATCCTTTTTGTCCACCAAAAAATATCGGGAGAAGAAAGCTCTCTGAAGCAGATGAGGATGTATGGGTTCTATGGCTCCTTTTATTAGAAGTGTATTTACCTCTTCCATTAGAGGTGGAGATGGTGGTGTATTTTGATATATGCCTCGAGGTAGGGGTTCGTTGAACTCTATAAAATAACCTTTTCGAACAACGCTGAGGACCCAGCGGTCTGAAGTGATCTTGTACCAACGGGCAAGTGAGGTGGTTAGACGGTCGGCTGGTGAGATAGGGGTTATGACTAAAGGGTCGTAGTCAAACCCGCTGTTTCATATGGTCCATCTTCTTCTTCCCGTACTGGGTCTTGGGGTGGAAACCTGTTGGAAGCTTCTTTTGTTGTTGGTAGTTGAACGTGGATGCATGGGATCGTGAAGTAGGTGGGCTAAATTGTTTTCTATATGAAAACGGGAAGTGTCTCGCATTGAATCTTGGACGATGTGATTGATAAACTGTGGGGAGGCCGAACTTCCTGGCAGCAGTGTGCATTTTCTGAGCATGCTCCAATTTGGAGTCAGTATCCACGTGGAACAAGCTGAGTTCGTCAAATGGGTAAGTCCTCAATCAAGGTTCGGGCTGTATGTGAAAGGCCGGAGGAGCGTACCAGGCATGGTGGCAGACGGCAATGGAGCTTGCTACAATCTTGCCTGTGCAATCTGCTAGGTGTTTGGCTGCTTGACATTGGTACCCCACTAAGGATAAGCCTTCTTCTCTGAAAGAGTGGCCGATTCACTGATCTTGTTCCGAAAGTTTGGCCAGGTGTGAGGCTAAATCCTCCCAAAGGAACCTCTGGTATGCGCCTATACATGATGTGTAGGCCGCAATCTTGGTGAGTAGACAGGCCAAAGAATAAAATTTTCGGCCGATGGCGTCAAGCTTTTTGCCCTCTTTATCCAAGGGCGTAGATAGTAACCTCTGGGAGTTTCTCGTTTGTGCCGTGTCCACCACTATGAAATTCGGTTTCAGGTGGTAAGTGAGCCACGGGGCTGATTGAGTGGATACTCAATAGAGGTGGTCTAATTTTCTAGAGGTCGGTGGTACCGAAGATGGAGTGGACCATGAAGCTTTAAGTGTTTGCAGTAAATATGGAGATATTGCCATCGAGGGTATAGCAGGTGACCTTCGTTGGAGATCCTCGAAGATGGGATCATCTACATGGTTGTCATCTTGGTTCACCTGAATGCCTAAGGCTCCAGCCATCCTCAGCATCATGTCTGCGAATGCCTTCATGTCATCTGTTGGCGATGGGGGATTAGGGTTAGCTCCTCTCGGTGTCGGTGAAACCTTTGGCGAGGGAGATTTTGTATGTGCAGAGGTTCCTGTGGCTGATGAAGAGGTCGAATATGATCGTCTTACTCTAATACTGTCCCACGGTACCAGACAATGTGGTACCTCCTTCCTGGGATCCTTCGTCTTTTTAGGGCATTTCATAGTTGGGGAAGCTCCCTGTGATTGTGACTGTCTCGAATGTTGAGAGTTGGTTGGTGACTGTTGTCTCTTTTGTGGGGATCGGGTGTCTTCCTGGGTCCTCGGTGTCGGTACTGGTGAGGTATGGTGGACTGAAACCAGGGATCTGGATTCTGACGGGGACCGTACCATCACATCTTTTCCCATGTGTTCTGATCCTCCATGTGGGGATGATCTGGCTGTGTCTTGTGAGCATTCTCATCTGTGCGTATCCAGTAGTTTCCCGCGGTGGTACCGTTCCTGACCACATCTGTTCTTCTGTCTTCTTGGTACCAACGTTGTTTATATGTGGAAGAGTACAGTCCCATATGGTATTGGTACCGTGGGTCTATATCCCAGCGGTCCCGTAGATCGATATCCCAGCGGTCCTGTCGGTACCGTGGGTTTCTTCAGTAGCCGTGACGCAGAAAGTAGGGTATGTCGTGGCCCTAGTACCAGTTGTAGTCATCCGAGATGGACTCCTCTGAAGAGTAGAAGCTATAGTCAGAGGCCGGGGACCTGGAGTATCGTGTCGACTGTGAGGAGTGGGAATGTCGCCTCGACAGAGACCTCTGGCGGGATCTTGATCTTTCTAGAGATCTGTTACGGGATCAGGGACTGTCGTGGTCGCAATGTTGTGAGGTGGAACGTGACCGTCTGTCTGAAGGTCGTGGCGGTGTCCTGGAGCGGGATCGAGATCCCAAAGTCGCAGGTTGTCTGTGTGGTGTCGGGGACGGAGATCGAGATCAGCTCTCTCTCGGTAGATCCGTCGGTACTGGAGACGAGACCGAATGTGATTGGTGTGAAGACTTATCAGGTGAGATTCAAACAATTTCGATGTCCAGTGAGGGTTCTCTAACCTCACCTTCGGATAGAGATGAGGTACCATACAGAGTAGATCAAATCAACAATGGTTCATTTCCGGAGTCACTTGATTTTCTCGTCGGTATCTTGAGCCACAGAGGGGATACCATTTGTTTGTTGGTGTTCACTCTCTGTCCACTGCCGGGTGATAAAGGTGTTTAATGTCCCTCCTCTCAATCATCGGTACCAGTCTGGGGTAAAGAATGGTCCCGTGGCGTCACGTCTTTCTTTTTGCGCTGAGCATCCTTTGGGGCTGAGGCTGTTCTCCACACGGAGTCTGACGGAGAGGTCAGCCGTACCGTTCTTTGCTTGTCCTTGGATGGTCCCTTGGTGGTCCCTGGTGAAGCGGTCGATGATGTAGCCGGGTCATGGTGCTTGTCTTTATGAGTTGAGTCCTTCCAAGACTCGGTACCAGGCGTAGACTTGGAGGTAGTCTCCTTAGGTTTCTTCGCCTTAATACCAGATATGGTATGCTCCCGAGTGTTCACTGATCCCGATGGTCTCGGTACTGTGTCCGACGGTTTCGATCCTTTCGATACCGAGGACGATGCCATCAGGGCGTGCTCATATAGGAGGGCTTTACGGCGTTTGTCTTGGTTTCTTCAAGTTTGATGAATGAACGCCTTACAATGTCTACACGTATGAGTGTCATGAGCCTCTCCTAGGCACAATAAGCATTTTGAGTGCCTGTCAGACTCTGGCATTTTAGCCGAGCAGATAACACATAGTTTAAAGAAACCCGTAGAAGAGGATGAAGCCATCTTCTAGAGCACGTGGGTACGGTACCGTGTGTCATCAACGAGGGGAAATCCAAATCCAGTCCAAGTCGAAGTCAAATTGTTCTCCAGAAAGTAGTTGGCGAAGTCAAAGTTGTAATCCGTTCCAAAGTCAGTCCAAGTCAGTCCAAAATCAGCCCAAATATCACCTAATGAAGTTCCTCAATGCTGCTCTCGCGGCGGAAAAAAAGGAACTGAAGAGGCAGGCAGGGAGGGGCCTGATATAGGCGATAGGAGGGTGGGCGGAGCTACCGCCCAAACTCAGTTTAAAGCCTAACGACTATCCGAAGTGCTCTGCGCAGGCACAGGTTTAACCCTTAATGTGTGGATTCACAGAGACCATGAAGAAGAACACTTACTTCCTCTCCCAATGCCCTTATCTCCTCACTTTTTCCCAGCCTGGGATTCAAGGGGGCTTTGAAAGTTTAAAAAATGCACGTAAAATTCCTTAAGACACCTTGAAGACATACAAGTTAAAAATATAACTAAACTATAAATAGAATTAAAAGTAATTTTAAAACACACCAACAAAAACAACAGCAACAATAAATACAGACAATATAGCACCTCCTTAAAAGCCCTTTCCCCATCAGCAGTTAGTTCTCACAGGCCAGTCAATATATATATATATATATATATATATATATATATATATATATTTTTGCTTGCTTTCGGAAGGACACCATGGAGAATGCCACTCTAGCCTCTCTAGGAAGGGAGTTCTAGAGCCTGGAAGCAGCCACCAAGAAGGCTTGGATATCGCTTTGTGCCTGAAGTTCTTATCTAGAATAACACTGGGTATTTCACAACTGCAGCAAGGTTTAATACAAATATGTCACAGATGTGTTGATTAAATATCTGTTTCAGTTCCATGTGGAGTGTAAGGAGCTATAGGGGTGTGTGTGTGTGTGTGTGCAGAGATGCAAAGCATTTAGCTCATGGGACATACTAAATAAAGCCTACAATAAAGCTTACCAAAGGAAAGAACGAAAGTGATGAAGAACATTTAACTTTATAATGAGGTCTAAAATAAGCACAAGGTTCACTCAGCCTTCCATGCCCCTTTGTAGGTCGGTAAAATGAGTACCCAGCTTGTGGAGGCAATTAGCTAATACACATTGGAAGCTGCTTCTTGCAGTGTAGATGTATAAATTGCTATTGCTTAAAACAATTTGTAAGCTGCTCTGATAGCCTTGTGGCTGAAGAGCGGGGTATAAATAACTAAATAAAAATATAAAAGCACAGTTTTCTGTAACAACTCTTGCAGTCGCTACTCACAGCTCAAGGAAAACTTCAAACTTCTTTCTGGTTATTTTGTTGTCTTTTAAAGGAATACATTAATATTGATAAATAAGACTTTAGACATCCTAATTATAGAGTAATAATTTGATCTTGATTTAATCTAACTGCTTCGTAATTAAATAGGAAGCTGAAGTAATGCAAATACTACTGTGAGATACCAAATGCATGAAATTAACTTTCTCAAACTGTGTTCTTTATCCCTAGTTACATGTTGTTATCACTATCTTAATACTATGGACATTATCAACATGTGAAGTTAGTGTTAAGTATTAGGCCAGACAACAGCAAGTAGTCAAGGGCCTTGGACAAAGACACTCTGCCCTCCAGATTTAGTATAAACGAGAACATTATTTCTTTTTTTTTCTTGCTTTAATTAAGAACACCTTTTTTAAAAAAATTAGTGCCATAAATTTTTGCATCTGCTGGAAAGAAGTGTTTCTATTCATAATATATACTTGCAGGACATTTCTTTTTAAAAGGAAATTAAAAAGTCAAGTATCTAAATAGCAAGAATGCGATCTTCATGAAAAGAGGACTTCTTATCTACTTTATATAAGCCTGAAGCTTTGGGCATTGCTGAATGCCACCAATTACTGTGATAGATGGCTCATCGCTTTAATAAGACAGTTGATGGTGACAGTGCTTCTGGAAATTGACATTATGGACATTCCAATGGTTGTGCTAGTTTCACAAAACGTAAACATTCTAGGAACAGATTAAAAGACCATAAGATAATGTTCATGTTCTTGTTCTTGGTTTGTAAATGTTTCACTATGGTACTTTCTTTTAACTGTGGTACAAGTAAGTCTAGCACTTCATGTTCACATTTTTTTCCCCACAGCTGCATGACAAGACAATTATTGTACACAACTGGTATATTATATTAGAAACAGGCCATCACTTGCTAAACACATCTTCAGAATTTAATGGTAGACAAAATCATGTTAAAATTCTATTAAGTACAGGTACACAGTAAAATGGGCAGAAAGAAAGGCATAATGCATGGCAAAGACATGGTACTATTTCTAGAAATTATTCATGTTGTCAAAATCTGTCTCTTCTATAAAAGCTTTGGCTCCCTTCATCAGATGCAGGAAGGGGTACCTCAGAGTGGGAGCTTTATATATACATTTCTATTTCCAGTGACAGATTTGTACCCAGAAGTAGCAATACATTACTTGAAAAGCAAAGGGGAAACACCTCAACCAACCAAGAGAGAGTATAAATGACCTTAAGGCAGCCAAAGACAGATAAATAATGCAAAATCACTCAACAACATTTCATCAAGATATTTGTTTGGTTTTTTTTTTTAAAAAAAAAAACACACTACATATATTAGTCAGCTCAATACTGCAATAATGCCTGAGTTAAAATGCAACAATATTAAGGTTTTGACACACTTAAAATAATGATTACAGACTGTACTTTTTGCATTTTAATTGTAATTCTTTTCCACCTCACTGTTTACAATCCCCAGCCAACCAAGCATCTGTATATAAATCTACCAACCTGAGATGACTTTTCATTTGTACAGTGAAATAACCATGTAAGAAAAAACTTGCCGAATCATGCTAAAGGCCTACTTTAACCCAGCATGCTTTTCAAATAACTACTCTTTGAACATCTTTGATTAGAAACACTGCAATACACTGAGCAAATATATCCCTATTTCTGAGGACTACAACATATTATTTACATGAGTCTTCCAGTAATTTAGCTAATGGATTAGAAGAGTGCATCGTTTATATGACATTAAGTATGTAACATTTAAAGGGCCTGAACAAAATACTTAATTTAGAGAAGCAATGACTGGATCTAGAGTACTCTATGTTTTAAACATATCTGAAAGGTACCTGTAGTTCTTTTCTTTGGTATCACACAGAGGCTTTTTGCAAAAAAGGTTCGCATCTGTGTCTTCTTTTTTAGATGAATGGAGGTGAGCTGAAGATTTTAGGCCAATGGGACTGGGACATTTTCTATTGCTGTTCAAAAATAACATTGCAAGTATTTAAAATCCTACATGGACATCAAAACCAACCACAGAACTGAAGATTTGATACAAAGATGAACTCCATGGAACAAGAAAATACTGTGGATTTTTTTTTTTTAAAAAACCCTGCTATTAACATCCTTTTACAACTAGGGCTTTTAACTTCTTAGAAAACACTATTCTATTCAATTAGCGCAAATCTGGACATCTCTTTCTAGAAATTATTTACTCCTCAAATTTAGACAATTTAGTGGGTTGGGAAGCAAGTTATGATTGAGGCAATAGTGTTAAAATCATGACTAAGCAGAGATCGTGAATATGAAACAGTTTCCTACTCATAACTATTTTGTATTCACAATCACTACAAAGTCATGATTTTGACACTATTGCCACAATTTAAACTTGCCCAACAACCAAATTTACCAGGCATCAGCAGCATAGGGAAGAAGGAGATCCATTCTGCCAATGATCTGAGCACAGTTGAATGATGTTTACACCAGGTTTGGAGGGGTTGGGCCAGAAGTTACTGAGTTAAATACTTAGTTAAATATAAGCTGATACAGAATTCTGGCCCTAATTGCTGGAGAGGTCTTTGGCATTAATGGAGAGTGAAACTAGCAGAGAGACACATCTGCAAAGGGTTGTTGTTGTTATGTACCCTCATGTAAACTCTGATATATGCCAACTCTATCACAATGTTTCCCTGACAAGATTTATTAATAGGAAGTTTGCCATTGCTTTCCTCTTAGGGTAAGAGAATGTGACTTGCCCAAGGGCAGCCAGTGGTTCTCCATGGTTGAGTGGGGATTCAAGCTTGAGTCCTAGTTCTCCTAATCCAACAGTCAAACCATTATACAACACAGGTTCTCATTCCTAATAAGAGTAGTTGTAATGTAGACATAACTGTCTTGGGCAGTTTGTAGGGGCTAGTTAGTGATGTAACTCTTCCCTAACCACTTTATAAATCAGAAGGAAGATGTTTGATGAGGAGAGACAGGACTTCGGAAAAAACTTTCCCATTCTTTGATGCAGATCAAGGTCCTTAGGTTGGTAGTGTCAACAGGGCAAGGTCTTAATGGCCTTGCAAAGAAGCAGCCTAAATTCCTTAGCCTTAAAGAGCCTGATGGAAGACAACACCTCAAAGGAAGGATAATCCTCCTCAGACAAATCCACCCCCCCTCCAATGTAAAACAGGAGAAGAAAAAAAGTAAATGGAACATTCCTCTCAGGAAGAACATGAGGACATAGTCATAATATATGAACATTTCCATTTTGTAGGGGGAGCCCTGGAGGGAGTTGGGGCTCAATGTCAAGGCTATTAAGATGGGCCTATGGAAACCAGGTCTAAAATGACCACTGCATCTTCTTTTGGCACTTTCACAACTTTAAAAAGAATGGTAGGGGAGATAGTGTTTGTGCAGCCAAACAGCTCACGCTCAGACTGGGGAACGGATGACTCCTCGTGAGAAGCGCGATGGGACTCCCTCCATTCTGTAATCCAAAACTGACTTGCTGGAGGATTTTACAGTCTCAGCAAAGAGGTGTGAAGTGAGCAAGCATTTTCTGGAATGGGAATGAGTATGAGGAGTTTGCAAGGTGGTTACCTCCAGAACAATGAGTAAACATACTTAATTGCAAATCTTAGGGTGCAGAAATTGCCCCATAATAACTGAGTGAGGAGGATAGGGCCATCACTCACCCCTTGCAAGTTGATCCACTGGTAACTTCTCAAGGTCAGTTCTAAATTGGTATAGGCAGAGAAAGTACTAAAATCTACAACACATTCTCTCCCACTGGCTTGGCCTCTCCTCTGTTGTGGCCACAGCAATGCTGTAGCCTGATTCCATAGGGAGGAGGCAAAATCCTGGACAGACTGGGACTGTCTTCATCATCACAGGGAAAAGTAGCTATGATGTTCCCACTAAACAAGATCTTGTCCCACAAGAAGGGAAAAGAAAAAGGTTGCTGTCGTGTGCTTTCAACTCATTTCTGACTTATGCCAACCCTAAGGTGAACCTATCATGGGGGGGGGGTGTTAGGAATTTTTCTGTGGGATTAGGAATTTTTTATTGGAATAAGACCATTCTACTGAAAAATACACCCGGCCGGTGTATATCACAGGGCGGGGGGTGTCTTGACAGAATTTCTCTGACACTGAGAGTGTGTTTTGCCCAAGGTGACCCACTGGGTTTCCACAGCCAAGCAGGGGTTTTACACTGGTCTCCCTATATGCTAGTCCATCACTCAAACCACTACATCATACTGGCTGTTTCTTTCAGCACACTGCTGGAAGAAAGAGTTAGATAGAAAAAAGAGGTTTTTCTTTAAAAAGTGGAAGAAGTTTTTCTTAAACAGTGGAAAAGAATAGAGGTCCTAAGAAACAACAAACCACAGCCTAACAGAATAAGACTGACTAACCATGGATTATTCACCTTATGGGGCACTCCTGTGAACTTTGTCCTGCCTATTACAACAAATAGGAGAAGCAACGCACAACAGGATGTTTCCCCTCCACTTCTGGAAAACTAGTGAAAGTAACTTCTTCCCAAGATCTAGTTCCATCAGAAGATACTCCAGTCGCAAAACTTCAGTGACTGCTAACTGATGCATCTCCTATCCAAGGAACCTTTGTAATTATAGTTCTATAAAAAGGAGCTACTTTAAGTTAATTAGGTTGTTTTAAACTGTAGTGTAGATGTGTCTTACAC
Organism: Gambelia wislizenii; assembly: GCA_030847615.1. Lineage (NCBI taxonomy): Eukaryota > Metazoa > Chordata > Lepidosauria > Squamata > Crotaphytidae > Gambelia > Gambelia wislizenii. The sequence continues at coordinate 121,652,526 of JAUMIR010000001.1, forward strand.
AGATTGAAATTATATATTTCCAGAATGCACATGATTGCTATTGCTTTCCATAGGAAGCCAAGCTTTAGAAATTGGTCATAAAAGTTAGATGTTTTACAACTATTACAAAAATCAAGTAAAAAAGAACCCTCTGTGCATATAACCAACACATTAAGGTATCTGTTTTTGCAGCTACATATGGAATTTATTGGCTGGCTTTTCATACAAAACTCATTTCAGTCACTTGATCTCCCTTTCCTTTCTACCAAGAATAATGACCGTTTAATCCTGTTCCTAAAGCTGTATCAGCTTTTGTTGAGAGAAGTTTCTTCAGCAGTACAAAAGAGGGTGATATGGTTTTGAGAAGTGACACATTCATTCAAAATAATGGATTGTTTCTAAAAAGCAACTGAATAATTGGTACTACTTCTGTTAGCAAAGGGCATCAACATAGCTCATGATTCTGGGCAAGATGTCTGATCACCTAGGGAGCTGGATAAATGGCAACTGCCAATTCTGCATATGTGAAACTGTAGGGATAGGGAAGTATTCCCATGTAGGTAAGTAGGTGGCATGGTTTTAAGCTGCTGAAAAGATCCCATTCATTTGTCAATGGTTCAAAAGAGCTTGAAAGTAAAGTCTTAAATTCTAAAGAATGAAGTACATTTTAAAAACAAGAACACATGAATAAAAACACAATCATGTTCCCCTTAAATGCACAATAGAATAGGCATGCCTAACTGGACCCTTCAGGCACAGCAAGCTGTATAATGAAGCACAACTCTAATTCTGTTAGGGTCATAATTACTTGATTAGAGGAGAGGCTGATGTTTCATTTCCTTCTGGCTTTCTGTTCCAATGTGTTGGTGGATTATTCAAGGGCATTTCTCCACTTAAACGGTCTGAAAGGATATATTCTTTGTTCAGATTTATCTCAGAATATGGGCAGCTGACAGCACTGAAAAAATGAAGTGAAGGAGACGGGTGAGAGAGAGATTGAGAGAGATTAGACACTGAAAGGACCTCCTAGCCTGATAAAACACCATCTAGTTCAGTGCTTCTGATGTGGGAGACCGGCAATTATTTTCCCCTCATGGATCAGGGACTGGCAGGCACTATATGGTACAACTGTTTCTTTCTTTCCTGGAAGCTCACCAAGGCTTTCCTGGCAGCCAATGGCGCAGGGACTGGTGCCATTCCTGGAACCACCAGTTTTGAGTAGCACTGATCTAGATTACAACTGCTTGAAATTTGGCACTATTTGACACACACAAGTAAAACTTCTTGGTAACATTGAATTCTTAGAACAGTGCCAACAAAATCCAAGTGCACAAGTTCCTCACTAATCAAAGACACTGAGGTTCATAATATATAGACAAATAGTTTACTTTGTTCCAATGTGGAAAAACTACAATTATTGTAGAAATGCTTAATACACAGTTTCTTTAGTTCCAGTGCTAAGAGAAACTACAATCTTTACTCAGTGACAGAAGCCAAACTCCCTACTGTCAGCTATACAATAAGAACACTCTAAAAGTGCCCTACAAACTTTGAGCGACAGTTACCTTTTTGATGTTGTGTCGAATGTAATGAGATCATATAGCAGCACACTATAGGTATAATTCAGTGAATGAAGTACTAGATGTTCCGGCATATAAGATGACTTTTTAACCCTGTAAAATCTCCTGAAAAGTCAGGGGTCGTCTTATATGCTGGGTATACGGGGGGGGGAAGCCTCGCTGGGTGGGAGGGGGTCTTCTCCGTGACTCTGAGTCACAGAGAAGATCCCCCCTGCCCAGCGAGGCTGCATGGAGGGGGGGGAAGCCTTGCTGGGTGGGAGGGGCTGAGCCTCTCCCCAGCCAGCCAGCCAGCCAGCCAGCCAGCCAGCCATCCCTCCCCTGCGATTCCCCAACTTGCGAGGAGGCTGGCCAGCCTCCTCGTGGGTTGGGGAATCCCAGGAGGTGGCTGAGCCTCTCCCTAGGCAGGCAGCCATCTCCCGCGATTCCCCAACTCACGGTTGGGGAATCATAGGAGGTGGCTGGCTGACTGGGGAGATTCCCCAGTCCCGCGATTCCCCAGTCAGCCAGCTTTGGGGAGGCTTTGGGGAGGGTAGAATGGTGGCTGGCTGGAGCGGGGGGAGGCTTTCCAGCCACCACCCGCCCTCCCCGAAGCCGCAATCGCTTCAGGGAGGGCAGGTGGTGGTGGGTCGTCTTATACAGTGAGTATATCCCAAACTCTATATTTTAACTTAAAAATTGGGGGGTCGTCTTATACGTCTAGTCATCTTATACGCCGGATATACGGTAGATGTGTTCCTGAGCATTATTTCTTTAACAGAGGAAGAAATAACAGAGAGAATATTCCTACACCACACAAAAAAACGGAGTTCAATGGGTTTCTTTCTATTCAGAACTAAAAATATGTCTGAGTGAAATGAAAAAACAAACAAAAAAACCCACCACCATGTCAGATAAGCCTTGAATAAGTAAAAATATTTGAACTTTCTATAGAGCACTTAAAGGCTTCTTTCCAAAATGCATTCAGAGAGATCTGCCATGCTTCCCTCTCCCCCACTTTTATCATGCAGCACCTCAGTGCAGCACTCTAAAGCAATGAACACAGTTCTCCTCACCATACAGCTTTGATCAAAGTCAGGATCATTTTGGCCTTGAACCTCTAAGGTATGGGAAATCTCACTTAAAACTGATTGTGTCACTTGACTTTCTCTTTCACCAGCCTCCATTCTTCTTATGATTTTCCTTTTGGTGGCCAAACTTACAGATCTATACTTTTTGACACGCTGGGAGTGTCTGCTGAAACAGGCTTACCTGCTCTCCGTTTTGACATCCTTTGCATGCCATCAGTAAACACACACACTGCTACAGTAGACTCCTGCCCTTTCACAGCTCATGTAGGTATGTGTGCAGTAAGCTCAGCTTTTCGGGTGTCAGAAGCCTTGTTTACTGCAGACACCACTTTACAACCAGACAGTGAAAGTCATTTCCTTGTGGGGAGACTGGGGCTGTCAAACACATGCCTACTGGGTTGTTGGTGCAGCTGCTGCTTAGGAAGGAGAAGCAGGAACTGTTTTTTGCTTATGGTGCAGACTTCTCCTTCCACAGTTGCAGCAAGTGATCACTATCCTTCGCTAGCATGCGTGCAGATGTTGCTCTCTAACATTCTTCCTGATGCTGATGTTACTGAACTACATGCAAGATGGCAGACAAGGAGGAAAAGGTATGTGCAGAACACAAAGGATGGCTGAGAGGTGCGGGAGGCTTCAAACCTGGTGGCCAGGATCCCTTCGGCAAGTGCCACTGGAAGACTTCTCTTCCACCGAGTAAGAGCTCTGCAAATGGGAAAGAGCATTATTCTAGCCACGTGTGCACAAACCCCTTTGTAAAAAGGAGTTTCACTAGCAAGGGATTGTTAACTGACGTATGTCTGTACTTATTTTAATTCAATATTCCTTCTTTTCTTTACACCCTTACAAGAGAAGCACATGAGGAAAACTCTGGCATAAGGTGTCAGTGTAAATCTGTTGTTCCCTGCCTCGATCCATGGGGAGAGGTGGGTAAGAAATAAATAGTAGTAGTAATAGTAAAATTGTTGTTACTATTACTGCTTCCCTATGTTCACTGTAGGAAGGAATGTAACCATTGGTAAAATAGTGGGTTCTACCCCATTATGAGCACCTGTTTCTGGTCACAGAGGATGCAGTTTGAAAAGAGTTTGCTCCTCAGTTTAGTTTGTTTGAGAAAAAGCAGCCAACTCTGTTTTCCACTCTGTGAAAGGAATCTTTAAACTTCTTCTGCCATCTCAGACACTATGCCTTTTCAGTAGCATTTTCAAGCGTTAAGGTGTGATTGGTACCCAAGGATTCTGCTCCTCTCTACCAGTTTCACCTTTCATCCTCTCAGTCATGCTGTTAAGATATAAAGTTAAGTAGTGGGTTGAAAAGAAGAGGGCAGATTAAAGCCATTGGCACAGTTATACTGAAGGAAGAGAAGGCAGATTTGAACGGTCTAAAGAAGGACTAGGGAACATTTTTTCACCAAAAGTAAGCTATTTTATCTTTTCCAGTATAACAGTAGCTTTCATAGGATACTTTATTGGTATGGGTGGCTTGGGTGGCTTCAGAGCTTCCTTAGAGGAACAGAAAACTGTAAGTACTTGACAGAATACATTAAAGAATTTGTGTGGGAGGGGAACGGGATTAAAGAAGTCATATTTTTGAAGTACAAAAAATTGTAAATGGAAGTAACTTAATTAGGAACTCAAATTGGTATCCTACTTCACATACTTCCCAGGTGCCACACAATTTATCTAAGATTACTTACTCAAATTTTGACAGTAACACAGATATATTAGTATCAATGGACTGCAGAAAATGAAGCTCATAACCACCCTGCCTGACATAACAGAAAGTATATTAAAAAGAGTCTCTTTTTCTTGTCAATAAGCTGAAACACCTACTGTGAAATAGAATTACTCTTTCCTTTTCATTTTATCTACCGTATTTTTTGTCCATTGCCTGTCTTGGTATAGTAAAATGCAAGGTAAAACAAACTCCACAAATTTCACCTTCTGTTCCCCCCCCCAATACTATAGCTATCTTTCCATATACCATTTAACATTTATTAGTCAAAATGGCATGATGCTGTTTTAATAACATAAACTACTCTTTGAGAAGACTAAGGATCCTAAAATGGCTGATTCAAGGAAGGTACCCTTCTTCCTATTCCCACTATACCAGTCTACTTTACATAATCTTTACCTTGTTCTCTTGACCAGTCCAAAATATCAATCCTTCTCATATTCAGCCCAAAGAAAAAGTATTTTCATATCAGTCTATCTTAATCTACATAATTTCCCTTTAATAATTTTGTTCTGAGTAATATTTCATCCTTATGCTTTCCAAAATAAAGTATTTGATTATTTCAGTGAGCTTCACTGGTAGCAAAGAGCTCAAAAAACTTGGAATACTGAAATTCTTATCATATTTACACTACTGCCAATCCTCAGAGGAGGCATGTGGTGGTGGAAGGGGATTCCCTGCTGAGGGGTACAGAATCAGTAGTTTGTGGGCCTGACAAGATGTCTAGAGAGGTGTGCTGTCTCCCTGGGGCAAAAATCTGCAATGTAATGGAGAGGCTGACAAAACTCGTCAAGCCTACTGACTGTTATCCCTTGCCTTTAGTCCATGTGGGAACCAAAAATACTGCAAGGCATAGACTTCAGAATATCATAAGGGAGTATAAGGCTCTGGGTAGGAAGCAGAAGGACACACAGAGTGGCCATTTCATCTGTCCTTCCAGTGGAAGAGCACGGCCCAGGAAGGAGAGAAAAACAGTGGAGGTAAACAACTGGCTCCACAGATGGTGCCGGCAGGAATGGTTTGGCTTCCTGGACCATGGGGTTTGGTTTCATGGAGGTGGACTTCTGGCAAGGGATGGCCCTCACAGCAGTTGGCAGGAGTGTGTTTGCTATGAGACTGAAAGATCAGGACTTTAAACTGAGTTATATGGGAGAGGGAAACAGTATTCTTGATGGCAGGAGTTCATCAAGTGCTGGAGATAATAGCACAGATGTTATACAGAGAACTAGGCAAATAGTCCAAGAACCCAACAATGGGAGGAAAAAATACCTTTAAAAGGTAGATGGGGGAATGGCTCATGGTCTATACTAATGTATAGTATAGAGTATCTATACTAATATAGAGGTATCTATACTAATGTACAGAGCATGGGAAATAAACAGAATGCACTCAAACTCTCAGCACAACAAAACAAATACTATATAATAGGCATCACTGAAACCTGGTGGGGTGTGTCTCATGGTTGGAATGTAATAATAGAGAGGTATAACCTATTTTAGAGAAATATACCAAACAGGAAGGGAAGTGGAGTAGCATTATACATTAAGTACAGTCATTCCTTCACATTCGCGGGGGTTAGGGGCAGACAACCCCCGTGAATGTGAAAAAAAACACGAATAAGAAATGAGCCTGCCAGCGAGCGGTTTTCCACCCCAGTCCCTTCCCAAGGCAGCAAGGAGCTTCCTGAGAAGCCCATGGCTGCCTTGGGAAGGGAGTGGGGTGTAGCACAAGTGCGCCAGCTGGTTCCCATCCCCCTTTCCCAAGACAGCGAGGAGCTTCCTGAGAAGCCCCTGGCTGCCTTGGGAAGGGAGTGGGGTGTAGCGCGAGCATGCCAGCTGGGTCTTACCCCCCCTTCCCAAGGCAGCGAGGAGCTTCCTAAGAAGCCCCTCGCTGCCTTGGGAAGGGAGTGGGGTGTTGAGCAGGGGGGGGGGTGGCGCAGGCAGCTTTCCGTGAATGATCAAAACCGTGAATGTGGAGGGACAACTGTATACGTATACAAGTGAGGAGATCTATGACTTAAATCCTGGGAGCCAGGTTGAGAGCACCTGAGTAATAAACAAGGGGGAGAGAAACAACAGGGATCTTGTTATGGGGGGGGGGGTCTACTACAACGTTCCACGCCAAACTGAGGACTCAGATGATGCCTTCCTGGAACAAATGACCACACATTCAGAAAGAAGAGATGTAGTAGTAACGGGGGGTTTTCAACTATCCTGCTATTTATTGGAAGTCCAATTCTGCCAAAAATGTAAGGCCCAACAAATTCCACAATTGCTTTGCAGACAATTTCATCATCCAGAAGGTGGAAGAGGCAAAAAGGGGATCGGCTATTTTAGATGTGGTCCTAACCAACAGTAATGACCTGGTTAATTGGGTAGAAGTGGCGGGAACCTTGAGGGGAGTGACCTTGTTCTCCTGGAGTTTGTTATACAGAGGAAAGGGGAAGCCAAGCATAGTCAGACATGCATTCTAGACTTTAAGAAAGCTGATTTCAGAAAACTTAGGGAATTACTGGAGGTGATCCCATGGAAATACTAAAAGATAAAGGAGTTCATGAAGGATGGGAGTTTCTAAAAAGTGATATTGAAGGTGCAATTTCAAACAGCTCCAATGAGGAGGGAAAATAGAAGGTGTCTAATGAAACCAGAATGGATGTCTCATAAACTTTCAACTAAGCTAAGACTTAAAAGGGACATGTACAAGAAATGAAAACAAGGAAGAAACCACCAAAGAAGAATTCAAACAAATAGCCTAAAAAACTAAGGTACAGATAGAGCTCAGGCTTGCTAGAGAGGTTAAAAACAATAAAAATACCTTTTTTGGTTATGTCCATAGCAAAAGGAAGAACAAGGAAATGATAGGGCTGCTGTGTGGAGAAGATGGTGAAAGGCTAACAGGGGACAGAGAAAAGGCAGAGCTACTCAATACCTTCTTTGCCTCAGTCTACATCCGAAAGGACAACAGTGCGCAACCTGGGGAAAATGGAGCAGTTGATGCAGTAAGGGAAATTCAGCACAGAATAGGTAAAGAGGTAGTTCAGGAATACCTGGCCAGTATAAATGAATTAAAGTCTCCACGGCCAGATGAACTACATCAAATGGAATTAAAAGAACTAGCAGAAACACTGCCAATAATCTTTGAGAATTCCTGGAGAACAGGAGAGGTCCCAGAAGACTGGAGGAGGGCAAATGTTGTCCCCATCTTCAAAAAGGAAAAAAAAAGGACCCAAATAGTTACCACTCAGTCAGCCTGACATCAATTCCAGGAAAGATTCTGGAGCATAATATTAAACAGACAGTCTGTAAGCACTCAGAAAGGAATGCCAGGATCACTTAAAGTCAACATAGATTTCTCAAAAACAAGTCATGTTAGACTAATCTTATCTCTTTTTTTTTACAGTTACTAACTCGACAGATGAAGGGAATGCTGTGGATGTAATGTATCTTATTTCAGTAAGGCTTTTGACAAAGTCCCCCATGATACTCTTGCAAAAAAGTTAATAACATGCAGGCCACACAATGCAACTGTTAGGTGGAATTGTAACTGGTCGATAGGCCGAATCCAAAGGGTAGTCACCAATAGCTCCTCTTCATCCTGGAGAAAAGTGACTGGCTGAGAGCCACAGGGTTCTGTCCTGGGTCCAGTGCTGTTCAACATCTTTATCAATGACTCGGATGAGGGAATAGAGGGCATTCTTATCAAGTTTGCAGATGACATCAAATTAGGAGGAGTAGCTAATACCCCAGAGGACAAGATCAGAATTCAAAATGACCTTAACAGATTAGAAAGCTGGGACAATATTAACAAAATGAATTTCAACAGGGAGAAACGTAGGATACTACACTTGGGCAGTAAAAATGAAAGGCACAGATATAGGACAGGTGACACCTGGTGTGATGGCAGTATATGTGAAAGGGATTTAGAATCTTAGTGGACCACAAGGTGAACATGAGTCAGCAGTGTGATGCAGCAGCTAAAAAAGCCAATGCAATTCTAGGCTGCATCAACAGGAGTATAGAATCTAGATCGAGGGAAGTAGTAGTGTCACTCTATTCTGCTTTAGTCAGACCTCACCTGGAATACTGTGTCCAGTTCTGGGCACCACAATACAGGAAAGATATGGACAAGCTGGAACGTGTCCAGACCAAAATGGTGGGAAGTCTGGAAGCCATGCCCTATAAGTAGCGGCTTAGGGAGCTAGGTATATTTAGCCTGGGAAGAGAAGGTTGAGAGGTGACATGATAGCCACGTTTAAATATTTGAAGGGATGTCATACTGAGGATGGGGCAAGCTTGTTTTCTGCTGCTTCAGAGACAAGGGCATGGATCAATGGGTTCAAACTACAGGAAAAGAGATTCTACCTAAACATTAGGAAGAACTTCCTGACAGTAAGAACTGTTTGGCAGTGGAATACACTTCCTCATAGTGTGGTGGAGTCTCTTTCTTGGAAGTTTTTAAACACAGGCTGGACAGCCATCAGTCAGTAGTGCTCTGATTGTGTACTCCTCCCAATAAGGCGAAGGAAGGGAAGCAAAGCTGAGAGCAAGTCTCCTTCAATTGGGCCTGGTGAGGCTGTGAATGTGCCGCTGCAGATTGGGGAGCTGTCACGGGGCTGCTCAACCAGTGCCAGAAGCACTCCCCACCAACAAATCTAATAAATAAATAAGCATTCAGTTGCTCAACCAGCTGAGTACCACAAGTCATCCTCTTCACATGCTGGCCACTCAAGTGGAAGCTTGGGAAGGCGACACTGCCCTGGCTCAGCTAGCACACACTCACAGACCGAGCAAAGGAAGAGGCAATCAGCTTGGAGTTCTGAGATAGTTCAGGCAAGGGCAGTGTATCAACAGGGCTCAGAAAGTGTCCTTGCCCATGGGAGTCCAGTTGGCAAAAATGTAGTCAAGGCCAGTTCGGGGAATCAAGCATCATCATCAGGCAATTCAGGGTCTAAGAATCAAGCAAACGTGGTCAGGTGGTCTAGGGGTCAGTGTCACAAATATAAGAACATAAATAAGAACACCACCAAAGAGCAGACCAACCAGAGAGCAACAAGCCCTAGTCAAAGTTGGCTCTTAAATGGGCTGGCACCAGCTGGCTCTATGATACAACAAGAAATACAGCAACCCTTGCAGTTACTAACGGAAAAAGCTAGGACTAGGTCCTGCAAACATTATTGGATGCTCAATGTGAAACTGTTGAGCAGGAGTATTCTAAATTCACATATGATGATATATCATATACTTTAATCAATTGAATTGCATCAGACAACCCATATATACAACAAGTCATACATATAACCTGATACAAATAATATAATGACATGCCAAGTACTCCACTATACCACTGCAGTTACTTAATGGAAATTTTCAAAACCTGCAGTAGTATATAACAAACACTTCAATGTACAATGTACAAAAACTTATTTCATGAACACTGTTGCTGGCTCTAATCAGAAACCCCTCCCTTGCTGCTTCGCAAGGAACTTCCTTGAGCATTGCTGCTCTGCTCTCTGCTCTACACGCCAGGTCCATGCACTTGGCGGCCATACTGTTTCTCCAGCTGTGTCCTCTGCCAAGTCAGCAGAAAACTAACACTCGCTTCTCGAGCTGGAGAGCCCAAACTGAAAGAGAAGAGGAAGGGAGAGTGGGAAGGAGAGGGAGCAGCCGGGAGACAACAGCAGTTGTTCTTTGGCACTTCCCCTCATGGAGTGCTGTAAGGTGAGGGGAGCAGTGGGGACTCAGTGGTGGCATTGGCACCCTCGACTTATCCATGGGTCATATCAAAATCCATAATTTTGGCCATAAAACTTGCCCTCAACTTGTACATGAGGTTGCCTTATACATGATTATATAAGGTAAGTGTTATAGACTATACCCAAATTATAGCATATGATATTCAAAAAAGGGTTCAACAATTAAAATAGAAACAACTGCATTCATATGCAACTTGCGTTCATTTGAATCAGTTATGCACATAAAAGAAATCCCTGGTGGATTGTGCAATTTTATCCACAGTCTTAATTTTTCAACACTTGTAAGTTTGCCCCAACTTTCTGTGTGAAAGACCACACAAAAGCACAGTATAAAAGAGTACTGTGGATGGATTTTCGAGTGCAAAAGGGTTACAGTTTCATAATAGGAATTTATGACTTACAAAAGTTATAAAGTCAACTTTTTATGACATTTAGTATATAATTTCTCCCAGAAAACCACAAAGACACTGAGAAATTCATTTGTATGTGAGTCTGAACATCTTTCCACCACTGCAGAACCCTGAAACCTTTATTAAGATTTACATTTTAAAAGATGCTCATTTTAACCTTGTCATAATTAATCACTGCAGGTTTCATCCAGCTCAAACAATGTACTATCAGAAAATGACCTATATACCTGCTCTCAGACATTTTCTCTGACAACATAAATGCACCTTGTCAAGAAAATTTTCAAAAGCATATTTAAGTACATTTTCAGCTAACTGAGATGAAAGAACCAATGGACTAAAGCCTGATGTAGATAATTATACCCATTTTACATTGTCCCTGTTAATTCAAATGGAATCTAGGAGCACAATATAGGAGCACAATTATACCCATTTTACATTGTCGCTGTTAATTCAAATGGAATATAGGAGCACAATTTGAGAGCTAGGAACTAGAAGCACAGTTTGAGAGTTAAGAGCTAGGATGATCTGGATTCACAAGCTTTTAGTCTGCCAACACGTTTTTGTGTGGGGTGGAAGGGAATTATATCTTTTTGCTCTGAGTGCTGTTTGAATTAAATATTCCAATTACAGATAAATTTGTAGTAATGAATACAAATATATTGTCTACTACCTTTCTTTTTTTATTTAACAATGCAATCCCAAAAATGTCTGCTCAGAAGTAAATCCCAAATAAGTTCAGGTAACTGTGTAAAGAGCCTGTGCTTAAGTACATTTACATTGTTTTAATTAACTAAGATTTACACTGGATCAGACCAAAGGTCTATCTAGTATGCTATTCTGGTTCTCCAGTGGTAAACCAGATATCTAAGAGAAAGTTAAGAAGGACATGAGCAGACTAGCAGCCCCCTTCACATGATTACTAACAAGTGGTATTCACAAAATTTGGCATGTATGCTCAGACTCAAAATATATATTGATATTTTTCACCTTCAACTGTCCCTTTGGTAAAATGTTTATTGTCATACTTTATCAAGAGATAAGAATTAAGACTAAATAAGCCTAGCAAACCTCTATGAAAATCAATAACTTACAGTAAAGGTTAGTCAGAGGCAATTCACTAACCAAATTATTTACCAACACAAAATCAAACAAAATGGAGGTGTGCATGTTTTCAGTATGATCTAGCTCTCACTTTGCATACACATCCATAGGAAGTGTGAAATCCAAAATCTAGGGTGACTATATTACGTCAATTGGAGTAAAGAGGGTAAAGCAGAAAAAATGCAGAGAGAAGCCATTGAAATCCATAAACACCTGGACAACTTCAACAGGAAAGAAGAAACCCTTAAAGTAAACAAAGTTTGGCTACCAGTCTTGAAAAACACCAAAATCGAAACTGAACACATGCAAATGAACTCAACCCAAGGACAAAGGGATTTCCGGAAGATAATGGGCCATTAGCCAAACAGATACTAATTCTCCTTGCATATCTCCCCCAAGGAACAACCCATTCAAATACACAAATTTACATATCCTCTCCAACAGGAGCTCACAGTATATAACCCCCCCACTCCTACCCAACCATTCTCTGAAGATGCTAGCCACAGATGCAGGCGAAACATCAGGAATAAACTCTTCCAGAACACGGCCTCACAGCCCAGAAAAAAACCACAGAAAACCAATAGGAGTGAGAATTTTAGACAGAGATATTTATACAAAAAGCTGAAACCCTACTGCCATGCTTACTAAATACAGTTGTCCCTCTGTATCCACAGATTTGGTATCCACGGATTTAAGTATTCACATCTTGAAATTATTCTTAAAAAAATAATAATTCAAAAAGCAAACCTGGATTTTGCCATCTTATATAAGGGACAATTCTGCTATGCCATTGCATATAATGGGACTTGAGTATTCATGGATTTTGGTGTCCACAGGGGGTCCTGGAACCAAACCCCAGCAAATATGAAGGGACAACTGTACACAAAAGTACAGTTCTACACTGTAAACAAAGGGTCCCTCAATGAAGGCTATGACGAATGGGAGCCTCTACCTCCATTTATGTGAGGTATGATAAGCGTTATTAAACTGCCAACACTCATATGGTTAATAATAACTTCAAGCCTGCCCACATGTGTGCAGGCTCATGCTTTGCATTTATGGAGGATAAACTAGATAATTCCCACGTGTACCTTGTGAAGAAATTAGCCATGAGGGTTGAAGGGAGACATAAAGCTGCAGACATTGTAGAATAATACAGGTTGTGCTTTTTGATAACTTTCAAGATCTGGGTTTTTCTTGTTGTTCAGAAGCATTTTTAGAAAGAGGGTAGGGTGAGCTTGCTCCAAAAGCCTTAGAAACAATATATACACTGTCTAAAATTATGTTATACAAGTAAGCTTTAAAGTTAAACACACCAGTGAAATTACAAATAGTTTGTTTCAAAATGCTCACCACCTAAATATCTGGGTATCCAATTGTATTTTTCCTAGCCCTTTTTCTTACAAATATCAATTAAATCAAGTTAATGTGGCAATCTAACTGGACAACCCATACCTGTGGTGACCCATATGCCTGGCTCTTTTTATATGTCCAATTCCTTTGCAGCCTGCTGTAGGGCATCCTCCTTGTTCTAAAGCTTCTACTAATTCCAAGGGACCTGAACAAATAAAGTGAGAGACAAAACATACAGCTATTTTTATATTATTAAGAACAGAAGATATGTGTCACATTTAGACAAACAAAAATAAAATGAGATGTTGCACTTAAAGAGAATAATCATTCTTGGATGGCAGGAGGAACGATCCAAGAGGACTAGGTTAATCCTACGTGCCAACCCGACTATGCACAAGTCCAAAGTTCTTTGTTGGTTAAGTTCGTTAGGACCCCTTCTCCTCCTCCAACAGTTTTGTTATGTAGCCCTGGCCTGTCCTATACATTCCGTCATTTCTTTCCTTTTATTTTCCGTCTCCCCTGCTTCAAACCTGGCCAGAATGATTATTCTCGGTAAGAACAACATCTAATTCGCGGAATGGCACAGAGGATCAATCCACGAGGACTGGGACATGCCCAAGCTTTTCCATATCGGGTGGGTTCCCCTATACGTCCAATGTCACCACTGACTGAAGCACGTTCCTCCAGAATGATGCCCAAACGTGTCCAGTTTGTAATGCTTTATGAAAGTGGATGGTTCAGACCAACCTACGGCATCACATATTTCTTAGAATTACGAAGAAACCAAGTAGGCCATTGATGTAGACATTGACCATGTGGAGTGGGGCTAAATGGACAAAGGTCGTGGCTTGTTCTCAAATGCATAACACACGAAAATGCACAATTTTATCCAACGAGTAATAATCATTTTAGAAGCTTTTTACTGTTAAGGTTCTTCGGTTAAATGAAACAAACATGTCTTTTATATATCTCAATCATTTCATTCTCAGATTATATATCTCAACTGCCCGTTTGATATCCAGTGTATGCCACTGCTTCTCCAGTTGATGTACTGGATGTGGGCAAAAATCAGGTAAATAAATAAGATCTGGTTCGCCTTGTCTAGGAAGACATTTAGGCAAAAATGAAGGATCTAAAAACAACACTAATCTGTTCTCTTCCAATTTGCACAGGTTATCATTGATTTAACAAGGCTGACAACTCCAAGACTCACCTTTTTAATGTAATGACCAAAAGGAATGCCACTTTACAAGACAACAAACGAAGACAGGCCTCCTTAAGTGGTTTAAAAGGAGTTTTGGTGAATTTTTTCAGGACCAAGTTAAGATTCCTGGTTGGAAACTGGTGAAATGTGGGATAAGTTCATAAAGTTACCCCTCTTAGGAAACACTTCACATGCAGGTTGCTGACAATGGTTTTCTGTCTACTAGCAATAGTACTGACAACACTGACACCTGTCTTTTTAGAGTATTTGGACACAGACCTCTATCCATGCCCTCCTGCAGAAACAGTAAAACATCCTTAACCTGTGCGGTATTTACTTGCATCTCATTTGAGCCGCACCATTTGGCAAACACCGTCCATGTTCACTTATAAATTTCTTATGGAGATGCTCTACGTCATGCCAAAATAGTATTGATCACTTTTTCTGAGTAACCACTCCTCTCTAATGATCACCTTTCAACTTCCATGCAGTTAAAGCCAGCCAGCCTGGATCCAGATGGTTCACCAGACACTGAGTAGCTCCTTGTGGTAGCTTCCACGGTTTGTCCAATGACAGCTGCATTAGCAACAGGAACCATGGCCTTCTGGGCCAATACAGTGCTATTAGGACTACTGTTGCCTTTTCATTCTGAATTTTTAATAACACTCTTTGTAAGTGTGGAGAAATGGTTCAGTGCTAACCTCACTGCCTTCATTTCTACATAGTTTATATTGTGAGACTTGTCTGTTATATTCCATACCCCCTGTACCATTCTTACCCCACAATGTGTTCCCCACCCCATGAGGCTGTCATCTGTGGTTATCTGCACTATGTCTCTCTTTACTAGAGCGATTCCATGGGTTAAACTTGATGTCCTTCAACCACGAACGCAATTCCTGTTTTAATGCTGCTGGTAATGGCAGTAAGTAATGTTTGCTGCAACCAATTGCTCTTTGATGTGGGACTAGCACTCGCTGAAGGATTCTAGTGTGCAACCTGCCCCATGACACTAACTGAATTGTTGAGATTAATATTCCCGTTTATTTTTGCTAAATGCATTATATCCGCATGTCTCCGACCTCTCAGCTGTTTTATTTCGGATTTCAACTTCATCTTCCTTTTGTCTGAAATCATCAGATACCCTGCCTGTGTGTTTATTTTTGTGCCCAAGTGAGTCAACACTTGAGTGGGCACTAATTGGCTTTTTGTGTAATTCACAATGAAACTGCATCCCTCTAAAGTTTTTATTGTTTGGCTTGTGTCCTTTGTCAGCTTTTCCTTTGTATGAGCTTTTAATATAAATAAGGGTACAGATGCACATCTTGCAATCTTAACCATGCAATCAGGAGGATTAGCACCTTTGTGAATAGTGCCGATGCTAAACTGAATGGCAGGGCCTTGAATTGGTAATGTCTGTGAAGGTAGTGAAACCTCAGATATTTTCGATCTTTTTCTGCCATTGGTATGTGGAGATAGGCTTTCTTCAAGTCTATCGAGACCATCCAGTGCCCCAACTGTAAGCTCTCTTTGCTGGTATTCAATGTTTCCATTTTGAATTTATGGTACTACACAAACTTGTTGAGGTACCTCAGATTCCATTGTTTTTTGGGACTGCGAAAAAAACTGAATACATTCCCTTGTACCATTGTTCCACTGGTACCTCCTCTATAGCTTGTATGTGGAGCAAGTGTTGTATCTCCACTAGCACAATCTTCTGTTTCAACATATCTCTTCATACTGGAGAAGGAACAAACTTGCTTCTTGGCATCCTGTGGAAATCTATCTTGTAATCTGTGACTATTTGATTCACCTAGCAATCTGATGTTATTTGCTTTCATAAGATGCTGAAAAGCAGCAGTATTCCTCCCACTGGGATCTGATGTTTGTCAGTATTGAGGTTTCCTCCTTCTTGGGGATGCACCTCCACTCTTTCTTGGTCCTTGTCCTGGCCTATTGAACACTCCTGATCTAATTGTTTTATTTCTGTTCCTGAACCAATTTTATTTTTGTGGTCAGTATTCTACCTGTCTTGTATTTCAAAAGGAATAGTTATTATTTCTATAGAACCTTCTGTCAATTTTCTTGCATTGTAAAGTAGGCATCCCCTGCTTTTTCTCTTTCCCTTCAATCAGAACCTTCTGTAACGCTTGTTCTCCACAGACTGTCCCTTGAAGGGAACTAGTGCCAGATTATTCCTTGATTTAGCACTGGCTTCCCACTGCCTGAGCCACAGGGATCACCGTGATATTGTGACGGCATTAATATTGCGGGCCGCAAATGTTGCTGAATCATGTCCTGCATCTACTACATATTGGAAAACTTTCCGGGTTCTCCCTAGTGCTTTAATTAATGCTTGCCAACGGCGCTCCTGTGCATCCCAAATCTCCTGAAGCCACATCAGTCCTGCCTGGGAAAAAACTGAAGCTGCTACAGAAGACATGATTACTAAAGCCGATGCCTCGTGTGCCTTCTTCAACGATGAGTCAGCCTTCTTTTTATTGATTTCCTGAAGGACCATGTCGCCTTCCCAAGGCAAGAAAGCTCTGGAAATGAGCACTGCCACTGGACCATCCACCAGGTCTTAAAGAAACTCCACCTCCTTATTTATGAAGGATTATAACTTTTGAGTGTACCCTATGAATGTCTTTGAATTTAAGGAAGCATTCCACTCAAGTTTTGATGGAGTCTTTAAACATCCCCGGAAAAGGAATGTCCATAATCTGAGGTCCTTGTCTCCTTAAAATTGATGCTATCTTACTCTTATGTATATCCTCTTCACTGTGAACATCACTTCAGAGGATGTTAACCCTAAAGTATTTAAAACCACTTTTAATAATTTTTTGAATGCATCAGTTGGAAACAATCTATTCGTGTACTCTTCCTTATTATCTTCCTCATCAAAAGAACTTCACTGCTCTAATTCCATTTCCTCCTCTTTGTCCTGCTTTCCCTGTGTGTAATCTAATTTCACATCTTGCTCAGTAATTTCCTCCAGATGCTTAACCTTTCTAGTACACTTTTTTGGTTTTGCCATTTCAGATACCTCCTTAGACTCTTGGACCTCTATTCTTCTTTTCTTTCTGATGTCTATGTGGATCACCCCCATATTTCCTTTTAACTGGTTCAGTTTTTTGTTCTTGCCAAACAACACCTGTTGTGTATGCCCTACCATTTTTCTGTGTTTTTAACACTGTCTCCTGCATGCTATTGTAAGTGGTAATCTGCATTGGTGTATCTGAGTATATGGAATGTATATTGCTACCCTGTATCCTTGCCTGTAGCTGTTCATCATATAGTTTATGAACTGTACCTGTATCCTGAGGAGGAAGGGCATTGTAACTCTGTTTGAAATTGTGTAATTCATTTGCTACAGTGTATTTCACTATGTCTGATATGTTCTGTAGTAATGAAGTCAATCCCTGTTTCTCTCTTGGTGTGTGCTGTGGATCTGCACCTTCCCTGAAAAAAGTTGGGGAGTTCTCGTTAATGCTTTGGTGAGTTTCTGTTTCTTTCACATCTGGGACATCCACAAACATTTGCTTTAAATAACTAATACATTCGTTAGAGCGATACAAGGCTGGATTATATCGGATAAAGCTGTCTCCTATTGCCTCCTCTATATGAATATCTCTATCTGCTGCCGCTTTAGGCTTCTCCTTTAAAATTTTGCTCTATTTGTGTCACGTGACGCTACATCTCTGCCCCTTTGTTTTGTATCACCTGAGGCCAAATGGCGGCTGCGACTCACAGAGCTCAATTTTGCTGCTTCTGCAGCGTTTTTCCTCTTTCCGCCTCCAAGATGGCATCCAAAGCTCCCCTCAGAAGTTTCATTTGCTTCCGCACTGTTCTTCCTCGAGCTGGACGCAGTATTAAATGTTGATTTCAGCGGCTTGTTCTGTTTTGGAGGCTTGGCAACTACCACAGCCTACTCCTTTGATTTTTACAGCTGTTTTTCCTTTGGAGGCTTAGCCACTACCACAGCCAGTTTGTCCAAGGTTTGTGGTCCTTCCTTGTCCTGTTTGGATGTGTTGTGCTGGCATTCCACTATGCTGTTTATTTTCCTTTCTTGAGTCATGGCTTTCCTCAACCTCTCCCAAACACCATACTTCTTCTGTTTCGCTCTCACTTGAACTCTGAAATATTCTCCTTAACTTTGCCTTCCTCATTTCTTCTGAATTATGCCTGCTAGTTTTCTGATGGCTCCCCTCACCTCGTTGCAAGGAAGACACCATGCCTTTCTTCAAAGAATTGTAAATAGCTGAAAGTAAATTGTCTGACTATCTGTATTTATCTGTCAACTACTATTAAAACTCTTTCCAGCTACTCTAAATACATTTCTAATCATCTAAAAACTAATCTAAACCGGAGGAGGGTAAAGTAACATCAAGTTGACACGGCAAGAAAATAAAAACTGCTGGAGGAAAAGAGGGGTCCTAACGAACCTAACTAACAAAGAACTCTGGAGTCCAGCATAGCTGGGTTGGCATGCAGGATTAACCCAGTCCTCGTGGATTGCACCTCACTGCCATCCTGACAATAGGAGTATTAGTCTTGTTATCATCTATTTCTGAACAACGGAGACCAAATATACTTACACATTTAGGTAGAACTGCTTTGTTCTTCAGCTAATGCATATTCATTAAACTATAATGAGTACTGTTATTTTACACAGTAGTCTTCTGGTATTCTAGATGCAACTCTTTATCAGTTATTAAACATTTATCATTTCTTCTATTTTCTGTTTTTTTTTCTGTTTTGCAAAAGACTGCATAAATACACACACTCACACTCACACAAATAGAGCTAGATGACTACTACTTGAGACTTAGATTTTCCCTGGTTTTTTTCTGGGCTATGAGGCCATGTTCTGGAAGAGTTTACTTCTGATGTTTTGTCTGCATCTGTGACTGGCATCCTCAGAGAATGGTTGGGTAGGTAGGTGTGTGTGTGGAGTTTATATGCTGTAAACCCCTGTTGGGGAGTATATGTGAAGTTGTGTAATTGAATAGTTAGTTTCTGGGTACAGAAATGCAAGGCTCGTTAGTGTCTGGCTAATGGTTGGTTGATGGGCCATCATCTGCTGGGAATCCCACTGTCCCTGGGTGGAAATCCTTTGTAAGTGTTGAGTTTTTATTCTATTGTTTTTCAAAACTGGAAGCCAGATTTTGTTTACTTTTAGGGTTTCTTCTTTCCTGTTAAAGTTGTCCTGTTAAAGTTTTTGGATTTCAATAGCTTCTCTGTGCATTCTGACATGATTGTTGTTGGCCTGGTCCAGAATTTCTGTGTTTTTAAATAACATTTTGTGTTATTTACCTAAACAAGAACTCCAATCATCACCCAGATACCTACACAAGAACTCCAGTCATCACCCAGGACAAAAAAAGAAGCACAATAAAAACATTGGTAGACCGCGCAAAAAGGATCTGTGAACCCCATTATCTGGAGGACAAACTGAAGCACCTAAACGTGGCCCTACACGCTAATGGTTACTCCAGATCAGACATCACAAGAGCAACCAGACCCAGAAAAAAACCACAGGAATGAAGAAAAACAGCCACACAAAGGGAAGGTATTTTTTACCGTACGTCAAAGAAGTCACAGAGAGAATAAGGAAATTGATGAGGAAACACAACCTCTAAACAATCTACAGACCAACCAAGAAAATCCAAGAAATGCTATGCTCAGCAAAGGACAAGAGACCCTCTCACAACTGTAGGAGTTTACCGCATACCATGCAGCTGTGGACAAGTTTACATAGGGATCACTAAATGAACATGTTATAAACCAGTCTGGACACAAAATGCTATTTGAAAACACAGAAATTCTAGACCAGGCCTACAACTATCATGTCAGAATGCACAGAGAAGCTATTGAAATCCACAAACACCTGGAAAACTTTAACAGGAAAGAAGAAATTCTAAAACTAAACAAAATCTGGCTTCCAGTTTTGAAAAACAATAGAATAAAAACTCAACACTTACAAAGGATTTCCACCCAGGGACAGGGGGGTTCCCAGCAGATGATGGCCCATCAACCAACCATTAGCCAGACACTAACGAGCCTTGCATTTCTATACCCAGAAACTAACTATTCAATTACACAACTTTACATATACTCCCCAACAGGGGTTTACAGCATATAAACTCCACACACACACCTACCCAACCATTCTCTGAGATGCCAGCCACAGATGCAGGCAAAACGTCAGAAGTAAACTCTTCCAGAACATAGCCTCACAGCCCAGAAAAAAAAAAAACGAAGGAAAATCTATGAATGCCGGCTGTCAAAGCCTTCGACTTCACTACTTGAGACTATTTATGATTGCCAACATTTCCCAACAAGAATAAATGCTGCCAAGATTCATTCTATGAACTGGTAACCAACGCGGATCTACTGTGCCACATCATCTTGCCAATACAGAGAAAGCATCTAATAAAAGGCAGATTATCATATTCTTCCATTTTTTACTCTGTAATGGTGCTTCTTACTAAGAGGGGGCTGAAGCGGATGTCCAGTTTTTCCACACCAGCCTGCAGGATGGATATCAGGACTATCTGCATCAACCCAGTAGTCATAAATACTATCCCAGCCATCAAAGTGAACCTAGAGCAAAAAGGAATAACATGTTTAGACTGCAGCTAAGTCTTATTTCCCTGTTACCTCCAAGAGTCCCTGCTTTTTATTACAGAATGTAATCGCAGCGGTTAAATGCCAGTACTGCAAGCCACCACATTGCAAGTTCGATTCCAGAGGGCTCCAAGGTTCACTCACCCTTCCATCCTTTCATAGGTCGGTAAAATGAGTACACCGCTTGTGGGGGCAATTAGCTAATACACATTGGAAACTGCTTAATGTAGTGTAGATGTGTAAATTGCTATTGCTTAAAACAATTTGTAAGCCGCTCTGATAGTCTTGTGACTGAAGAGCAAGGTATAAATAAATAAATAAATAAATACATAACAAGCATTATGTGAGGGAAAGCATAAACAGCAAATGATACAAACCATGCTAGAAGCTTCCATTTGTGCTAATTACAGCTGCTCTTATATTACCTTTATTGAAGTAAGGATTGAAGATTTATGCTGATGGAAACTACTTCATTAAAATCTTGATTCATGAACTTAAGGACTTACTGAACACAGAAACGGCTTTGAACAACAGCCAATACTAGACCTTCAGAGCTTGTTAAACAATGTTTGTCCCAGCATGTAGGAAAGACTGAATGTTGACCAACGCCCTTAATGGCCACCATGTGTGGGTTGCATATGGCTAAAGTTTAGACTACTTTAAAGACTGTAACTCCCTATACAGACCTGTCAGTCTTAAGATCCTCAAGGGAAGGCTTTGGTGTCTAATTCAGTTTGGTATCACTTTAACTGCCATGGCTCCAACCTAAAAAATCCTGGGATTAGTAGTTTTGTAAGGCACCAGTACTTTTTGGTAGAAGGCTGAAGACATTGTAAAACAGGATTCCATAGGATGGCGTTAAAGTGGTATCAAACTGCATTATTTCCACAGTATAGATGCACCCTTTATCTCATTCCTGCCACCACAACAGACCTATTTTGTGAGGACACAAGACACAGCTGTCTCACTAGTTGCTCCCACCTTATGGAATTCAGTTCCATAGGAGGCTAGCCTAGCCCCCTCCCTGCTCTCCTTTTGCTGGCAGGCAAATACCTTTTCGTTTAAGCAGGCTTTTAATGGCTAATTGTTTGCAGGGAGTCTTCGTATGGGGGTGAGAGTGGGTTCTCTAGTTTTAACTTTTGTATGATTTTTTAAATGATTTCATATTGTTTAATGTATGATTTTTAAAATGGTGCTATTTTAATTGTGCTTTAGTTTTAATACTATGTTTTTAGCTAATTTTGTTTTATTGTTTGTGAGCTGCCTTGGGTCACATAACAGGAAAAGGCAGTATATAAATGCAATCAGTCAATAAATCAATCAATTTGCATTTAACTTCTTGTGTCATAAGGTGTGCTGGCCTGTTCTATGAGTATACTATCACAGCCTTCATTTGAATAATTTCTGAACAACCAAAATGTATCTGCGGAGAAAAAAAAATACTGAGTATTATTATATGAGTGAACATATACTGAGGTATAATCTTGAAAGCTATAATAACATCTCTGAAATAGGTGGTCTGAGGACTGCAGGAAAAAAATCTCAAAATAAATCATCAAATAGTTTGATCCTGAAAACTCTGCAGTGTATTTTAAGCAATGACTGGACAGTATACAGCTATTAACCACCTTGTAAATAGTTTACAGAATCAAGAGCTTGGTAACCAATAGGAGGAAGAATATGAATACAGTAGTTAATTTTTGTTACTTGTTTGAGACATCTAGATCTGATTTCCAAAACCCCTTCTATAATCTGATGGCTTCACATCACACGAGGGAACTAAAAGGCTAGAGGCTGCTGACTTTAATGTGACCTCCACCACATTCCCATTTACAGTAGTATATTCCTCAGCTGTTTCCACTGCCAATCATTTTGACAGTGGAAGGGGGAGAAATCTCATAATAGAATCAGAGTTTTTAAACCTCTCTGTTCATGGACACTGATATGGGAGAAGAAAGGTGAATCAGGTGAAAACGTATGTTTGCAGGAAAAGGGGGGAAAGTATGTGTTTGTGCCCAAACATGAGAGAGGTAAAAGAGAGAAATGGAAAAGTGTCAGCAGATGTAGCTTACAGATCTTATATGTAGCCATGCACTGCAGAAGAAATTTCAGCAACTTAAGTGCTGATTTTGACTGAAAGTTCCTCTTAAGGACAAACAACTGCTGCAGTTCTAGTTTCTGTTTATTAAATAAGAAAATGCTAATTCTCAGCATCTTGAATCAAAGCACAGCTGGAGATTACAAAAGAGAGAAAGATAGACAGAATCCGAGCTGACAGTTGCCTTATCAGCTGAAAGGTTGTAATGGACACAGCAAGGACAACAACTTGTGTTTGGATTAACTAGCAGACAAAAAGTAAAGAAAGCCTTGCAAGAAAGACTGGAGCCCCAGTTGTGCACCCCACAATTTGTCCTGCTTTACATGTAGCAAGTACATAGTCTTTTCTTTTCAATTATTAGCATCTTATTATTATAATAAACAAAAAAGCTGTATACAGTAGAATTCCCTGGTAGAACTATTTTTACCCATGCCAAGTGAAGCTTTATTTATTTAAACACTGACTTTTATCTATGATTTCAAGGCACTTTATAAAAAATAAAACACAGAACTCAATATATAAAACAAAAAACAGGTAAGGAGTACTGTACTAATAAAAGCTTGAGAGTTCGAAAGACTTAAGATAGTAAAAACACTTTAAAACGCCTTATTTCCCTGCTAGCTTCAGTTTTAGTATTTGTCATTATTTTAGAGGAAGTGAATGTGGGTCCACCTCACATGATTAACATTAGTATTTCTGTTAATAGCATGGGACTGAATTTAGAAGTGACTATAGCACTATATAAGCACAATCCATAAAGTACTACAGTCTAAGCGGATTTTGTCTTCCCAAAGGAGCTCATACTTGAAAACCCCATGTTATCATCATGGACTCTGTGTTTGCAAGTATATTCATTCACTTTAATTGAAGGGCAGCAGTTCTGCATAGTGGAATTTCGTTTTGCTTTCCACTAGACTAAATGGGAAAGCCATATAGGACACTATGGGTAAGAAGCCATTATCATGCAAAAGTAATTGTTCCATCACTGTAGCAGTGTATATAGGTCCTTGTTCAAAAAGACAGACAAAGATGAAGAAAGCAAATCTCAATTACTTTAATTCTGTGGTCATCAGTATCTACTACCGTGGCTACCCTGATTAGTACAGGATTCCTCTTGTCAACTACTTCAAGTTTCATATTCTTTTGAAATCCATGACATGGTTTCTACAACAGAAAAAGATAATGTTAGTTTCTGTTGAATGACTTTTCTATTAAAACAACCAAGAAAATATGGTAAGAATTAATAACAATAATAATCATTTAACCCCCCCGAAAATATTGATAATTCGTTGTTATAATAATTCTTTGTTATAATATTTCCCATACTTTATGAATGACTGAGAAAGGGTCAGTTCTTCTTTTACAGTAGGCTCTCCCCAGATAGACTCTTCACCACTCAACCACCTATTCTTGGTTGCCCGCAGCCAGCCTGCTTGTCTCCTCCTCCTGCTCTCCACCTTCTCTGAGGAGACAACTGGGCTGGCTGTAGACAACCAAGGGTGGGTGATGAACCTCCACAATCTTTCTTGTCATCACTGCTATTTCTTCACTTCCCACTTTTGCCTGCTTTCTCCAGCTCCTCTCTGCCACCCAACTGACCACTCTTTGTGAAGTCGAAGGCATCCATAGATTTTCCTTGTTTTTTTCCGGGCTGTGAGGCCATGTTCTGGAAGAGTTTACTTCTGACATTTCGCCTGCATCTGTGGCTGGCATCTTCAGAGAATGGTTGGGTAGGAGTGTGTGTGGAGTTTATATATTGTGAACCCCTGTTGGGGAGTATATGTAAATTGGTGTAATTGAATGGTTAGTTTCTGGGTATAGAAATTCAAGGTTCGTTAGTGTCTGTTTGGCTAATGGTTGGTTGATGGACCATTACCTGTTGGAGATCCACCTGTCCCTGGATGGAATTCCTTTGTAAGTGTTGAGTTTTTATTCTATTGTGTTTCAAAACTGGGGGCCAGATTTTGTTTACTTTTAGGGTTTCTTCTTTCCTGTTAAAGTTATCCAGGTGTTTGTGGATTTCAATAGCTTCTCTGTGCATTCTGACATGATAGTTGTTGGCCTGGTCCAGAATTTCTATGTTTTTAAATAACATTTTGTGTCCAGACTGGTTTATAACATGTTCTGCTACTGCTGATTTTTCTAGCTGGCCCAGTCTGCAGTGTCTCATATTCCTTGATTCGTGTTTGCACACTGCGTTTAGTGGTCCCTATGTAAACTTGTCCAAAGCTGCATGGTATGCGGTAAACTCCTACAGTTGTGAGAGGGTCTCTTTTGTCCTTTGCTAAGCGTAGCATTTCTTGAATTGTCTTGGTTGGTCTGTAGATTGTTTGGAGGTTGTGTTTCCTCATCAGTTTCCCTATTCTCTCTGTGACTCCTTTGACGTACGGTAAAAATACCTTCCCTCTGGGTAGCTGTTTTTCTTCATTCCTGTGTTTTTTTCTGGGTCTGGTTGCTCTTGTGATGTCTGATCTGGAGTAACCATTAGCGTGTAGGTGCTTCAGTTTGTCCTCCAGATAATGGGGTTCGCAGATCCTTTTTGCGCGGTCTACCAATGTTTTTATTGTGCTTCTTTTTTTGTCCTGGGTGATGATAGGAGTTCTTGTGTAGGTATCTGGGTGATGATTGGAGTTTTTGTGTAGGTAAACAACACAAAATGTTATTTAAAAACACAGAAATTCTGGACCAGGCCAACAACTATCATGTCAGAATTCACAGAGAAGCTCTTGAAATCCAAAAACACCTGGACAACTTTAACAGGAAACATCAGAAGTAAACTCTTGCAGAACATGGCCCCACAGCCTAGAAAAAAACCAAGGAAAATCTATTGCCACTGCCACCCTTTGTTGTCCGCAGCAGAGAGGAGCCAGAAAAGGCAAGCAAAAGACAAGAAACCAACTGTGGCACAGCGATCTAGTGGAAGCTGTCAGAGAAGATACAACAGCAGTGACGAAGATTTGGGGGGCTCCTCACCTGTTCTCAGTTGTCTGCAACTGGCCCACTTGAATGATGAGGAGACAAGTGGTCCAGCTGCAGACAACTGGGTGCGGGCAAGGAACCTCCCCCATCTCCCTTGTCACTTCCTTTGTTTCTTTGCTCACTGCTTCTGTGAGGGTGGACATTGCCTGGTGATACAGGAGCTAGTACTGACTTGTCTCCTCCTCTCTACCTTCTCTTTGCTGTGCACAACCGAGTGCAGGTGGTTGGGCAGAGAGGAGGAGCAAGATACAGCAGGCAAAGGACAAGAAACCAGCAGCCCCTCCAGCTGTGGCAGAGGGATCCAGAGGGGGTGGAGTCGACTTTTAGGCCATTCAGCTGGTGAGGCAGGAAGGCCAGTTGAGGGCAAAAGGGAGAGAGTGGTCAGTGCCGGCTCCTGCATTGCCAGGCGATGTTCACCCCTTGCAGAAATAGTGAGTGAAGAAACAGTGGTGGTAACAAGGAAGATTTAGGTGGTTCCTTGCCACCCTCCAATTGTCTGCAGCTGGCCCATGTGTCTCCTCATAGACGGTAGAGAGGAGGAGAAGCAAGAGACAAGCAGCCCAGCTCTGGACAATCAAGGTTAGTCAGCTGGGTGGCAAAGAGTCTGTCCAAAGAGAGCCTACTGTAAAAGAAGCACACACACACCCCATCCTCTGCTCTCCCCGCCATGGCAGGGAACTGCCAAAGAACCACTGCCCCCACCATTTTTTCCAGCAGGCATTACAAAAGGCCAGAAGCAGTGCTGGGACAGACAGAGGTACCCCACTGACATGTGAATTAGCTGACTCATGTTTTTAGTCGATTTTTTGGCATACTTTTTTTTTTTACTTAATACACAAGTATATATGGTAAGTCAGGTAAGCTTTGCATAAGTAAACATAAATATTTTGAATCTTCTGAGAACCACTTCAAGGCTTCTTCCAAAATGCATCCATAGATGATTGTTTTTTTCATTCACCAGCTTCCAGTTATCTTATGATTCCATGATGATCCACAGAACTACATTTTTAAACATGCTGAGGGATAGGTAGGCTAATCTGCTTTCCCCTTTTCTCTTTGTTTCAGCTTTTTACATAGCTTTTTACATACTCAATAAGAGATTCTGGAGGCAGCTGTTGTTTACCTTGTCTACTGTAGGCAGATATATACAGTTGCTGTAGGACTGGTTGGAATAGAATCCATTATTTCCTAGCTCAAGCTTTTATTGCACTGTTTACAGCAGACATGCTGCTGCCATTTGTCACTGAAAGTTGGGTTATTCTGAACCTCCTTCACCTGTTACAGGCTTGGCATTGATTAGGGTATATTTTGCAAACTGTAAGCCTCTAAAGCCTGAATACAGGTATCCTCTACTTTTCAAAGACACATTTTTTGACATTCTGCTGTTTCGGCAGATCTAAATTATAGCCATGTACCACACTTTCGATCCCTGGTCTACTCTTTTGACTATGTGCTGCCATTTCCCCCTCTCAGTTGACCTGGCTCACTTTTTCTCTCAGTCTACTCAGCACCATCTAGTGTTTGGTCTTGCATTTGCAAGCTAAACAAAGACTGAGTTCCATTTTTCAACTATTCCCACTTTTTGACACTGCCCTGGTCCCTAACCCATTGAATAAGCAGGGGGTGCCAGCAGCGTGTTTGTAAAGTACAAAGGTAGTAAAGGGTAAGCAGAAATATCTGTGTAATGCCAAGGATATAGGCACTGGCCAGTTTCAGGCCTATAGCCAGCCCAATGCCAACTATAAATAGAGATAAGCCTGAGAGGAAATGTAAACGTATGACTGGCTTATAACAAACCTGACCATAAAGGGTTACTAGTATCAGATGAATGATGCAATCAGATGCAAGGCAATCAAGAACCAATGGTCTCAAAGTTACATCACAGAGTAAAGACCAGTAAAGATCCTTAATCTGATTGGACAATGGAAGGCTGGGAGGGATATAAAACAAGGTTTGAAGAGACAGAAGCCATACTGATCGGAGTGTAAGTCTCTCACATGCAGGATAGCTGTTTCTGAATAACTCTTGATGCCAATAATGCTGTTCCTAGCTGATAAATACCAAGATCATGCTGGTAAGAGAGAACCTGTACTCTTAATAGGTTAGATGTTATTCTTACCTAACTAAACTAATGTCCATTATGAATATAATACATGTCCATTATGAGTATTTATATCTATCTCTAATGGATGTCTATACATATATATATATATATATATATAGAGAGAGAGAGAGAGAGAGAGGGCGCAATGTCTAGTGATACTATTTCCTATGGATAGCTTGTGTTTCATTCACAGATGGCATATGGGTTAGGGAACCCTAATACTGTGTTAGATGTATGACATCTTACCTGCAATGTAATTTAGTGAAGTAATGTGTCAGATTAAGCAAAGTCTATGTTTCTCCCTGAGGGGAATGTACATATGTATGTGTGTGTGTGTGTGTATAATAGCCTAAAAGAGTAACAGAGAGCTGCTCATTCTCCCACCTTAAATATCCTGGGATTCCAAGATTCAAGAGTACTTGTGGAATGGTGATGTTAACTCTGTTTGGACTTCACCACTGATCACCAGTTGGGAGCCCAGGTGATCAGGATACCGATTCAGCTGACAAATGGCAAAGAACTCTCAATTGCTCCGATTAAACAATCATGGCTATTTCACACCATCCTCCCAATGCCAATGCTGCTAAAAAAAACCTCCCAGTTAGAGGACAAGGAGGAAAAAAGGGACTGGGCAAGTGTAATTTTTTTTTTTGTAAAAAAAGAGCTTCTTTGTAAACTGAAGTATACCTGTACTTGGGAGAAAGACAACCTTGATTTGGTGTTGTTGTTTTGGGTGCTCATGTTGATTGTAAGATGTAAGATGATACGGAATTGCATCATGCATAGTACATTTTTTAAAAATAAGTTTTAATTTATAAAAATAATCATATTTTAAAATGCAAGCAAAAATTTAAAATGCAAACACAATATTTGATAATCTGTATGTAAGTATGCTAGCACTACAATAAATTTCGCAACTGAATCAAACTAGATGTATGGGTGGGGTACAGGGAGAAACAAAGCATAAGCTGCTGGGCTATGTGCACTTGAAACATGTTCAGCCAGAACCAATGGCTTCCCATGAAGTGTGAAACGTGGCCTATATGGGATTATTTAAATATCTTTGTAAAGATTTAAAAAAGTATGCAAAATCTATAGTGTGAGAAAGAGATGAAATGGCTAAATATAAAAATAAAGCTACAGTGCTTCATTGTTAATTATATTACTATGTATTTAATTGTAAATAAGCATGGTTTAGTGGTCAGATTTTCATCTTTGTTTAGGAAATATATATATGGATGTTACAATGGGAAATTTTATTTTAATCAGTGATTTAAGCCATCCCTTTTCTTGCTGATTTAGATAAACCCAGCCTGACAGGGTATTTCCCTTTCTTCTGTTTTGCTAATAGCTCTAATTTTAAACATATTTGCCATCTGCTGTTATTATGACTGCTTGTTTTTATTTAACAGCCAAGATAAACATCAACTGAACTGAAGCTTGCATGTGAAAAAAGCTGAATATGTCTGAGGCTATTTGGTTAATTTTAGAAATTAACTTTACATAATTTTAGATATTATAGTTTAACTATAGCAGGGTGGTGTGGGGAGACATCTTAGAGGTTTATAAAACAATGAATGATGGTATGACAGCCCTTCAGCCACCTAGAATCATAGAATTGTAGAGTTGGAAGAGACCACGAGGGCCATCCAGTCCACCCCCTGCCATGCAGGAATACACAATCAAAGCATCCCTGACAGATGGCCATCCAGCCTCTGTTTAAAGACCTCCAAGGAAGGAGGCCCTACCACACTCCAAGGGAGTGCGTTCCACTGCCGAACAGCTCTTACTGTCAAAAAGTTCCTCCTAATGTTGAGGTGGAATCTCTGTTCCTGGAGCTTGCATCCATTGTTCCATTTCCTAGTCTCTGGAGAGGATGTGATAGCCTGATGAAGGCTATCACATCCTCTTGGCTAAACATATCCAGGTCCTTCAAGGTTTCCTTGTAGGCTCTTGTTCTTCCCTAACAATCTTTGTTGTTCTCCTCTAAAACCTCCCCAATGCATCTGTATCTTTCTATGCTTTTGAAAAGTCAGACTACTGATGATAATAGCTAGATGGAATATGATTTAAAGAGTGTAGTATCTGCAGCTGATGGTAGAAAAAAACAGCAGAGGAAGGTAGTCACCTTCGTGTAAGTACCAGGAACCTTTTAGGTATGAGGCCAGGGGACATGTCCCTGATGTAATTTTGGCCCTGGCCAAGCACCAGCTTGAAACATCTCCAAATAACACATTTTGGAGACATGACTCCTTTGCCATCCCTGTTTGGGGAAGATGAAGGAAAGCAAGGCACACCATGTTATGGAGTTAGGAGCTGGCTGAGCCCTGAACTCAGGACTTGGCTGATCCCTCAAAAAGCTGGCAGAGTATACAGATGGCATCATCCTTCCTTTCCTTAGGCCAAGAAGGAGCAAAACAATTGAGATACAGCTTCAAATCCATGACTGTTATTCTCCCAACATTCTCTTTTGAGGGGGTGTGGCTTCAGAGAGGCAAAAGACCACACACTGAGGCCCTGGGGACCAGATCTAGCTTCTGGCCTTATAAGTTTCTCAGAGGCAGCTGACTGGCCAGTGGTGAAAAGAGAATGCTGGACTAGAATGACCTTTGATCTGATTTAGTAAGGGTTTTCTTTGTATTCTAGTAATTTATTATTTTCTGTATTCACAGTTCACTTATTTCTCCTCTTTCCCCCTTGTATGGCACAGAAAGGGACCAAGATAAGTGAAAGAGAAGGAAAAGGAAATCCAGTCGTTTATATACTGTATTCTACCCGCCCTTTCAAGAAATGGCAATCAAAGAAAGAAGGGGAAAGGAAATGAGGCATGTGTAAAAGTATATTTTCTATTTCTTGTTCAATTGCCCATGTTTTATGATTGCAACTGAAGAAACAGATGTCTTTCATCAGGGGGGGATTTGGCTGGAAGGCCCACAGCTGCTGACCCCCAAAATAAATGCCATGAAAAATATACAGTATCTGAAGTGATGGCATACAAATGCAGCAGCAGGGAAATGATCAACCACCAGCCCACAGAGCAGATGGGCAAGGGAAGATACTGATCACAGGGGCAGCAGCAATGGTAGCCGATAAGCAGGATAATTATTAAAAACATGGATATATTTCTTACCACTTTAAAAGCCCTGGCAGGTGCAGGTAAAGAACTTGTTTCTTCCAAATATTTCTCCCAAGAAAAATGCTTGGCATGTGGATAGTCTAGATGATAAATAATGATACAAGAATTATATAATACTGAAGATATATCATGCAACAGATATTTCCCAGAGCTGTTTTCGAAGAAGTAGCTGTGTTAGTCTCTTGCAGCATAAGGAGGAGGGAGGAGGAGAAGGGAAAAAGGAATGTAGCAGTAGGTTTTCCACAGTTTTTTTTCCGGGTTGTGAGGCTGTGTTCTGGAAGTTTATTTCTGATGTTTCGCCTGCATCTGTGGCTGGCATCTTCAGAAGATGGTTGGATAGGAAGTGTGTGTGTGGGGGGGTTTATATACTGTGAGCCCCTGTTGGGGAGGATATGTAAATTTGTGTGTTTGAACGGTTAGTTTCTGGATATAGAAATGCAAGGAGGATTAGTGTCTATTTGGCTAAAGGTCCATTGTCTGCTGGAAATCCCCCTGTCCCTGGGTGGGGTTCATTCGCATGTGTTGAGTTTTGATTTTAGTGTTTTTCAGGACTGGTAGCCAGATTTTGTTTACTTTTAGGGTTTCTTCTTTCCTGTTGAAGTTGTCCAGGTATCTGTGGATTTCAATAGCTTCTCTGTGCATTCTGACATGATAGTTGTTAGCCTGGTCCAGAATTTCGGTGTTTTTAAATAACATTTTGTGTCCAGGTTGGGGGATTTCCAGCAGACAATGGATCATTAGCCAAACAGACACTAATCCTCTTTGCATATCTCCACCCAGAAACTAGCCATTCAAATACAAAAATTTACATATCCTCTCCAACAGGGGCTCACAGGATATAACGCCCCCACTCCTACCCAACAATTCTCTGAAGATGCCAGCCACAGATGCAGGTAAAACATCAGAAATAAACTCTTCCAGAAAACGGCCTCACAGCCCAGAAAAAAATGCAGAAAACCTATGGATGCCAGCTATGAAAGCCTTCGGCTTCACATTGAATGTAGCAGTATCTTTAAGACTAACTGGTTTTTATTTTTGCATCAGCTTTTGTGGATATAAACCCAAGCTCATGCAAAAATAAAAGCCAGTTATTCTTAAAGTTACTGCTACATTTTCCCCCACTCATCCTTTCCAGAGCTGGTTATTAATTTCAAAATAGCAATACGTATTATTTATATTCCTCTCACCTCAGCTTGCCATATAACGTAATTGGATATGTGAGTCTCCCTGTTGTAAGAGCCACAGGTTCCAGAAGCCATTCTTGGGACTTTGACACCTCATCTGAGGGTGATGTACATTTCCAATTTTTCACATTCTTTTACTTTCTTTTTTGAGCAGTAAATGTCTAATGAGGAAAGCCTACTTGTAAGCAACTGTTTCTTTCTCTCTTGTAAGCGACTGTCTTGTCAAACAGTTGCCCAGGGGCATCCTGTAGCCTGAGCAGGAGAGGCACCAGCATCTGAAAAGGTGAGGTGAGACAACTCCTCCCAGATCAAACCACACTGTTTGGGTGCATCTGCATCCAATGCATGCACACTGAGGGTGGGCCTCGGGGGCACACATGTTCTCAATGTGGTGGCCAGCACCAAGATTTTGCTTCCTCTTCTGTATTTGATTGCCCTTTGTGTGAACAGGCAACAGGAGATAACAAAAGCAGATGGCTTTATTACAAATATAGATAGAACAAAATATAGTTCGTTCCAGACTGGAGGTAAAATCTCAGCTATAAAGAGACTGAACCCATTATTACAAGACTTATGAAGCCAAAGTATCACAGAAATCTCCTGGTGACTTTGGGCAGATAAACAACAGACACCTAAAGGCATGTGCATTTCAGATCTCAACATTTTAAAGAGCTACATACTAATTTGAAACTATTAAGAGTTGTGTATCAGTTTTAAATATAGACAGCCACCTACCCAGCCAGCAATCTTAGTGAAGTCGCTCCGAACAAAATTTTCTATACCATACATAGAGACCATGGGGAAAAATACTGTCACCGTGGGAAAGCCAATTTGAAATTTCCCTGTTTATAAATGCCTACTGTTAAAAGGTAACAGCTTTCAAATCACTATATTTTCAGCTGACTCATACTATGGCAGTGAATTAAACCATTGCTCTGTGTGAGCTATTTTACAGAGCTTGCTACTAAGAAGCTACAATTATTTCACTGACAGGTTAAATATTTATAGTACATTAAAAAGTTATTCTATAAGTATATTTGCATACTCCAGCTTCATCCTACAAGGTATTACTTATGATTTCCAGATTATCAATTTCAATTTCCTTGTTATTACAGCTTGCTATAATGACTTTTCCCCATGATAATCTTTACACTTTATTCATATATCCTTCTTCATATGATCTTCTCATTCAACTACATTCAGCACACAGCAAAAATTAAGTACTTCCTATTGAGCACTCATAATAATTTCTAGGACAATTGGGAACCTAGCTAGCCTAAGATCTTATTTGCTCCCTTCATCCAACACCATACCTCATTATGGTGCCAATAAGAAATCTCATTATGATTTCTTGTTTTTTACTCTTATTTATTAAAACATTTGCAGTATATGCCACCTTTTCTCAAGTGATCTCAGGGTGATGTACAAGTAAATTATAAACAATTTAAAACATTTCTAGTTTAAAAACAAAACAGTAATTTAAACAGGATAAAAACATATTAAAACATCTTAAAAGGCTACATCAATTTTCAAGTGTATACAGTATGTACATTTGAAAAGTAAATTGAAGCCCCAAAGGCCATGTTTTAACTTGGCACCAAAAGGATACCAAGGTTGGCACTGATTGGACCTCAAATGTGAAGGCATTCAACAAATCGAGTGCCACAGCAGAAAAGACTCCCTTCCATGTCCTCCCACAATGCATTGCTCCCATTGCTGGGACACAGGGGAGGGCCCATCCAGCAAATCTAGGAGTTGTCTAGATGATGAAAAAACTCCTCTTAGAATTCGAGGAGAATACATTTTGTCCCAATGAGAGCCCATGGTGATTCACCCCATTTGGAAGGAGGGGATCCCAAAACTCCAAAAACTATGTGGGAGAAGCCTTTACAGCTTCTCCCAAGGTTTTTAAAATGCAGGGGAAATGTGCATTCCTGTTCGTTAGGACAACCGAATTGCATCACAGTACATTCCCAAATAACAGCGGTGGGCTTGCCGGCAACGATGTCGTTGGAAGCACTATTTTGGAGTTTCGCAGTCACAATTGTGTGCTTTTTCGCTGAGCTGAGGTGACCAAACAGCTTTTTAAATGGAAGATTGCACTTGCACACCTTAGATCTACAGTAAAAAAAGGAAAATACTGTGCAGTGGCAGCAACTTGTTGAAAATAATAACACAAGTGATTCACTCCTGGCCATCATCTTGATTCGCAGACATGGCTCCATGTGAACATCAAATATGGTTACCTTCACATATCAGCGATTTTGCCAAAAAACAGTGGTGAAAATGAATGCTGTTGCAAATTTGTGTCAATGCGCACCAATCAGCATTACATGTTCTCGTCTAGATAAGCCCTCAGACCAGCATATATTGGGAGAGGCACTCCTTTAAGTATCAAGGTCCCAAGCCACTTAGGACTCTGAATGTCATCACTAGCAGTTAGAATTCAGACTGAAGATGAACTGTTAGCCAGTGTTAAGTGCTGGCTCAATAGTACTCCAGTCTGCACTCTTGTGGCTGCATTTTGCACTAGCTGTGGATTTCAAGTTATCTTCAAGGGCACAAAACAGTAATTATGCAGTAAACCACAATACAGCAATCTAATCAGGAAGTTACCAACAAGGGGGTTCTGTGACTAAGTTATCCTTGTCTGGGAAAAGCCAAAGCTGGTGGACCAGTTGAAATTTTTGCCAAGGACCCTGAGCCACACTCCACTTGGATGCCAAAGATCAATGTAAGAATACTCCCAAGCTGAGGGAGGGGGAGGGCAACCCTACCCACACCGTTCACCCAGGTCTCAGACCTAAGAACCACCAAGCCACAGAGCATCTGTCTTATTGGAATTCAGCTTCAGTTTATTGGCCCACATCCAGTTTATTAAAGCATCCAGGCACTGGTCCAGCACATGCATAGCCACAACTAACTCCAAGAAGATGAGGTAGAGCTGAGTGTCATTAGCATACTAATGGCACTCCACCTCAAAATTTCTAGTAACTTCTCATTATAATTGTTTCCTATGAAATGTGTACAGAGGAGTTGTTTCGTACAGACCTGGAGGGGTTACAAGTGTCTTCCTATGTTCTTTGCACCATCCAACTGGATGAATATGTGGACTAGCTGCTTCACACCTGCAGATAAAATATTTTTTTAAAAATGTTATTGGATTTTTAAAGTCTAAATAGAAAGGAAGGAAGGAAGGAAGGAATATAAAATATGGATATGGACTAGGCATGCTAGGCTGTCCACAGGCTTGTCTACACAGGACAAATAAAACGTTCTCACCTCGTTTTCACAGTGAGCCATCCAGACAATGTACGACTTGAATTTAGGTCTTTTCAGCACCTTGGCTTTAATCAGACCAAACATGAGTTGGGATTTATTCCAGATTTGAGTTGGTGGAAGAGGCTGGGAAAAGGCTCCCTGGGCCAAGCAATCAGCTGACACTTTTTAGTGGTTATTTTTCATCACAGTTTTTTTTTTCTTTTTGCATATGCGGCAGCTCTTCAGACAAGCACATACCAGTATACCAATATCATTATTAGTTGCATGTACCTCTGCTTAATAGAATGTCTGAAGCCCCTTCGCTGCTGACATTTGCATGCATGTGGGGGAGGGGGTGGGAAGAGTGGCCACTGCTGTGTGGTCACACATACTGCAATTTATTGGACCGGGGTGAGTCTGAAAAGGAGAACTGTGTAGACAGTACCCCTGAGCTCATTTCATTGTGTGTGCCAATCATGTGGACAAGCCCAAGGTCACTACAGACCAGGATAATTCAAAAGTAAGCTGGATTTTCCTGTCAGTGGAGACAAGCCCCATATCTCAAAAAATGTATTTTCTTGAAGTTGGGGTGTATACAATACACATCCATGTGCAGTTAAAAAAAAAGTTCTTCTGACCATTGAAGGATAGATGGTGAATGTTTTATCTTTCCAACGTTGGAGTATTAGCAACAAGAAAAGCATGCAGAGCCAATCATGTTGACCATCAATCAGATTCCAAATCTCAGTGAAATATAATTTAAAATTAAATTTAAAAATACAGATTTTTCTAATAAAAAATTAATATATTGCAATATATCCAATTAGAAATGTGAAACCATTGAGCAGACCAACCAGGAGGCATGATCTGTATTATACCACCAACATTTAGCTGAAGTAGACAATGTCTTTCTAAAAAGATGTTGTGGTGTCTAATAGACCAGAAACAACAATTTCTGCTGAACTAAACACAATTTTAGATCTAAAGAGGTTTTATGATGTAATGCATCTGCAAGTAAAATATTCCTGTAACTACCTTAATTGTAACTTGGGTTTCAGCTAAAGCATCTTATGGTCAACAGAGCACACATGAACTGCTGGATTGCCAGCTAAAGGGAACAAGCTATGCAATGGCTTCTCAGAGTGAATTCATTTCACCATATTTATCCTGGCCTTTTAGAAAAGGCTGAAAATAATAATTCACAATCAAACACTAGCAAACAACATACAATAATTTCAGTCTGTACAACGTCCCAGTTACCCAGGTCACCCTGATTTATTTCTCTTTAGTAAAACCAGTTAGTAATTTAATAATACACGAATCATCTTATAGCCCCATCTAGTGTTCAGATGTAAAACTCACAACTAACATATGTCTTGTGCTAATTATAGTAAAATACCCCTTAAAAGTTAACAGCTTACAACATATTTATGTGCCTTATATCATTAGACATGCATCTCTTATGAGTAAAAATCATGCACATAAAAAGCATTTTCAGTCTAAACATGCAGTAAACTAGTGATGGAGAAAATGAGAGGTCTGTTTTCTCTTGGCCAGTCCTCTGATGGCTTCAGAGGAAGAAGGTTCACTGCCTCAATAGTCAGGCTGAAAGCCAAGTAAGATACCCAGGAGAAGACCCTGTGCACTCACATGTATGGAATTCCTGTTTACATGGTGATCAGGTGAGTGATTAAATGACTAAATACTTAAACCACTCGTTGTATGCTTTCAAGTCATTTCTGACATATGGCGACCTTAAGGAGAACTTATAACTGAGTATCCTTCTTGGCAAGATTTGTTCAGAGGGCAAGATTTGTTTGCCTTCCTCTAAGGATGAGAGGGTGTGACTTGTCCGAGGTCACCCAGTGGGTTTCCATGGGCAAGCAGGGATTTGAACCCTGGTGTCCAAAGACATAGACCAGCACTAAAACCACTACACTACTCTGGCTCCCATACTGTATTTATTCCCAATACTGTATTAACTACGCATTTATGAAGTTAAATAAACTACATAAAATAAATCTGCAATTCTTTCCCACAATGGCAATTTGTCCATCCAAAATTGTTTACAAGATAAAAGATTCTGTGGTCTCTTCCAACTCCATGATTCTATGAGAACTCTTACCCTTTACGTTTCAGGAAGAGCAAAATAATGGCAACTGGGCAGGGGGTGAAGGTGGTATTTTGAATAGGATGAAACAAGCTAGTCAGAACTTTCACTATGACTTAGGTTACTAACATGTAATCTGTTGTTCCCTAAGAAGGCTCCTATGTGGGTTGGGCAATTCTTCTGAATGGAAAGGCGGGGGGGGGGGGGGCTAGCATGTTGAAGGGCTGAGAAGGAAAGGATTGTTCCCTTCCCCAACACC
Organism: Gambelia wislizenii; assembly: GCA_030847615.1. NCBI lineage: Eukaryota > Metazoa > Chordata > Lepidosauria > Squamata > Crotaphytidae > Gambelia > Gambelia wislizenii. The sequence continues at coordinate 121,690,461 of JAUMIR010000001.1, forward strand.
CTCATATCAGGTAGAGGCAATATTTGTGAACACAACTTCTGCTTCCACATGTTGACTCTGTCCAATTTTCAAGGACCTCCTTCTCGTTCAGCATCCAACCACCCCACCCCCTGTTATGCTATAGACAACTCATCAGCAAGATCTCCCAGTCTTCTAGGAATTCTTTTCAGAAGTGGAAGAGGCTGTTGGATCCCCTCCAACACTATCCAACCCGGTGCGTCAGGACTTTTGATGCTGAGGACTCTAAAGCAGCTTTAAACAAATTTCTTGTGCCTTCCAAAAATATTATTTCTCCCCCTGTGCCCTAGCATATACTCTTTTTAACATTTTCTTCGGCTGTTTTCCCCTTTGATTTGCTTTAGTTTTATTCTGCATTTACTCCCAGCTCTCCTAGCAACCACCTACATCTCCTTAAAGAAATCTTGCCTCATGCTTAAACACCAATGTCTAGGCTCAAAATGACAGCCTAGTTCTGCTGCCCAATTTGAAGACAGCATACAGGCATAACAAAAAATAAATAAATGAATTAAAAATTACAAATTAAAAAAAATTGCCATGTCTTGTCCATCTCATTACAGTGAACAAATAATATTACTAAATTGTTTTTATTTATTCTCATAATTTTAAGTTAAAACAGGTGCTATCTTATTTAAAAACAGAGATGTTGATACATGCTCCTTTTGTAACAGAAAAAATAAAAGAAATGTTAAGAACAAATATTTCCTGACTTGTAACATCCACCCTACTCTAGTTCTTGAGAACCCAGCTTTCTCATTACTTACACAATTAAACTATACAGCAAGTTACCACATTAAAAAAATAGGAGGCCATGTCCCCCGTGATATATTGCTGCACTGAACTAGCATCAAAGTGGTCTACAGTTTTCAAAATCTAGAGCCTTCATGAAGAAATACAGGTACTATGGGTTCATAGCAAACATGTGGGAAAGGTGGGGGGAAATCAAATAAGTTATTTCCAAAATCTACCAATTATAATCCAAACAAACTCTTTAAAAAGCCATACCAATAGTCATAGCTCTCATCCCAATTGTCAAAATGAACGAGGAACCGACTGTCCACAATGTCAGTTACCGTAGCAACACATATGAATGCAGGATTTTTTTTGTCTACTGCTTCCAGCTTCATCCCCACTCGAAATCCTGATGGAATCACTGTCTAATCAAAGACAAGGTTTAAAAAATAATAATTTAACTGCATGAAGCAACATGACATAAAACAGAAATTTTAAAATATAGATTAATAATGAATTATGCATCAAAAAGCCTGCTGACTATTTATAAGAACAGGTTGCTTACCAGTATTCTTGCCATTAAAAATACAGAAAGGAGTTAAAATATTCTGAAGATGTTACAATTGTGTTCATCTTTTAAAAAAAAATTGGAAAATTTGTCCTGCTTAGTTTAGTATGCCATAAAAAAGATGTCCTGCCTAGTTTAGTATGGCATAAAAAAATGAGAGATACTGCTTATCAGTGCCAAAGCACTCCCTAAGTGGTTTACAATTTGTTAGCTAATTGCCCCCAACAAGGGAGGTACTCATTTTACTGACCTATGGAAGGATGGAAGGCTGAGTCAGTCTTGGAGCCCTCTGGCATCAAACTTATAACGTTGTGGCTGCAGTACTGGCATTTAACCACTGCACCACCAGGGCTCCTTAAGCACTATGACTTGGCCTGTATCACAGAGAACTGGCTAGATGAGGCTAGAGGGGTTAATCTCTCTCAGCTTTGCCTACCAGGTTTTTCTGCACAGCAGCAGGCAAGACCTGCAGGGCGGAGAAGTGAGGTTGCAGTGATCTATCATGATTCCATCCCCCTGACCAGGTACCCTCTCCCAAACTGCAGGTTTTGACTGTGTATACCTAAAGATGGGTAGCTGGGCCAGAATAAGGATTCTGTTGGTGTACTGCCCACCCCACTGCTCAACAGACTCCTTTCTTGAACTTGCCAGGATGTTCTCAGAGCTGCTGCTGCGGATGATATAACAACGACAGCAGCAGCAGCAACAGATGAGGGTACAGGCAATAATTTTTGTACCTGGGCAATGCAGCTTTCCCTTAAGGACTAATAACATTGCAATAAGCCTTGGGAAAACTACACTTCCCAGGAGCTGCTGGGGAAGGGAAGGGAGACATAATGCTGCAACACCATCACCAGCTACAACAACAATTCAAGGGAAGGGAGAGAAAAGTTGGAGGATCATAGAATGGCTGAGATGAGAGAGGATTAGAGGAGAATTCACCTAAGAGTAGATTAAACCTGGAGCCCCAGAAGAATATGGAGGTCCTAATCACTTCTTCTTTGACGTAAGTCTTAAATCATTGTTATCTCTGTTGGAAATCACATGATTGGAAGTGCTTTTCTGAGGCTTGTCCCTCTTAGGGCTGAGAAGTTATACTACAGGCATTACAGGCAACATATGGTAGATGTACCACCATTCTTTATTTAGGGAATTGTTTCCTTTGTTTTGAGATGCATTGTACTGATGAAAAGAACACCATATTTTAAGAAAGATCAAGGACTCCAACAAATTATAGGAAAGCTACTGATAGTAAAGAAGCAAGTATAATTCAGGAAAACTTACTGTGTTTTGATTTTCAAATAAGGATTTAGGAGCAGCTTGAGCCTTGCATTTCTTCAGGTACGCAGGCCAATTAAATTCATCTTCTTTATATCCTGAAGAAATCCATGAAAAAATAAGAAAGAAGATAAAATATTCATTAAATCTGAGATGAAGTTATGTCAACTACAGCCACCTCTGTTAAAATTTCTTTTCACTATCTACCAAAACAACCATCACCAGTATAAGCTGGAAAAAACCTCTGACTTTTTAAAAACCTTTCTGTTTTTGGAATCTTAATTGTAGGCACCATTCTAATCTGGTATGCAAGAACAGCAATTACTAACAGCTTCTCCTGAAAGCAGTGCTGAGGTACATATACTAAAACTAAACCTGCTTGTCTTCAAGAGCTACAAATATCCATTTTGTAGTAAAAAAAAAAAAAAAAAGGCTAATATACACTCATAAATTCTTTTTCAGTCTTGAAACAAACAAGATAAAATGTTTGGAAAGGCAAAATAAGTTGGATCCCTCAGACAACTTATCAAGTTTGGTCTGTAGTCCTTATACTAAAGAGATTATTTATTATTTCATTGTAATCACCATAAAAAGGGAAATTGGGGAGGGGGGAATCAACTAGCACCATTATGAACTTTTTGTGGATACCAATTCACTTCTTCAGATGTGCTGAAGGAGTACACTATAAAGTACACAGATATCTGTAGTGCAAATAACAACAATATAAAATTTATACTGTCTCCTGTAAAAAAAAGTTGCAGAACAGATTTTAAAAAACAGCAAAACATTAAAATCTGCAATATGCACTAAAGCATTATTAAAACATGAAAAACAATAATTAAAAATACTAAAAAGGATTTTAAAGGATAACATGAAAAGATGTGTCTTAACACCTTTCCTAAAAGTAGAGAGAAAGAGTGGTACTTGTAACTCCAAGGGTAGTGCATTCCACTATTTGGGACTTACACAAGCAAAAAGTCCTCTCACAGTTTGCTGTGAGCCTCAAAAGAATTTTCCACCTGATATTAACAGCTTGAGAGGTTCATAGTCCCTTAGATGGCTAGGCCCAAACTCATTTAGGGCTTTAAGAGATAAAACCAATAACTTGACATCAGCATGGAAGCTCCCAAAGGTGGAATATAAATCCAATAGATAAAATAAAATAATAAATAAACTGTAAACCAGTGCAGATCTTGCAATACTGGAATAATAGCATCCCGATATTTTGTACTACTCAGCAGCCTATCTGCTATGTTTTCACCAACTGTTGTTTTATTTTAAAAAACACACTCTTCAGGAATAGTCTAATGTGATCAAGGGGTGGATATCTGTTTCTCACTGTAATTTCCAACACCTCTTACCACCACAGTTTTTTAACAGAACACATTACCTTTTGGGGGATGAAGCTTGTGCCCTGTTTTTTCACACCAACCCACAGGGTGAATATCAGAAGAGTCAGCATTCAGCCAAAAATCATAACAATCTGGGTATTCATCAAAGTGAAGTCTAATTCTGTAGCCACATATCTAAAAACAAAGCAGGCAACAAAGCACAACAAGCAAAGGGTACAAGTAAGTAGACGTAGACTAGGAAGCAGACTTGTGAGTAAGCCCAACATTTTGATGTGTGTCATAGATATAGTCAAAATTAAGAACTCCCAGGTACAATACTACAGTTTCTCACACAGTGACAACTTCTTTCATTATTGAGAAAAGGGAATCAATGAAAGGCTGAAGAGGAATATGAGATAAAATGTGGAGTGGGAGAAGAACAGCAAGGGCATGGTGCAGTAGTGGATACATAGCTGTTTACAGGTGCATTTGTGTCTAGAACAGGGATGTGCAGCCTGCAGAGCTTCACCAATCCTCCAAAGGCCTCTTAAACATTTTTCAGCTAAATAAATTTATTTGGGAGTCAAATAAATGCACGTACAATTTAAAATCACTCTTTACTGAGCTATTAAACACTATTTGGGGGGGGGAGGCTCCCCACTCTGAAACAGGTAAGCCTTTCACAGACAGGCCATGAAGTAACCAAACATAACAATGCCAAAAATCTGAAGATGTGGCCAATCCTTGGTCTAAAGTTTACAAGTGAGGGCTTGGGTATTTCTTTCAAATACAATTTTCTAGAGATGAGTCTTTCTCTTTCATTAACAGGTGAATCATCAAATGATGCTGAATGATGGGCAGACAGAAGGTAAACATTAATCACACAGGGCATAGTTAAAACTATGGAATTCGCTACCATAAATGTGGTAATGGCCTCAGGTGTCCTTAAAAGGGAATAAGTCTAATTAACAGAGAACTAGGCTACTCAACATAGGGCTACATGCTTATATAGGATCAGAGGGAGATAGTCTCTGAATATCATTCAAAAACATTTGGTTGGCCACTGTCAGAAACAGCATATTGGTCTCTGGTCTTATCCTGTGAGTCTCTTCTTTGTTTTTACCTGTAAGTCCTTCCTCTTCTCACTAACACACTCTCAACTGCTTGATGGGGATGCTTTTTTACACTACAAATTTGAATTCACCTCTGTTAAAAGTTAACTTCTTTTATTATAGTTCTGTACTCACCTCAGCTACTGTTAGGACACAATACATTGACTGGTGCTCCGGGTCCACTCCTTCTAACTTCATTCCCACTTTGAATCCATTTTTGTTGTATGGGAAGGACTGATACTAGGAGGAAAATATCAATTGTGTCATTTTGCCATTTGCTATTTTAGTATGAACCTAGAAAGATCACCAGATATTTCAAGGGAATATGGATCTCACAGCTCTTCTGCTGAATATATCCTGTATTTATGTATTTAAAATCAGCCACCAGTATATACATCTGGAGAACTGAAAGCTGGGGAACATGTACTGGAACGACATAAAATGAACAACTGAAAATATGGTGGAATGACGTATCTTTTTCAGGAATAATTTTCAAACAAGTCTCTAGATTTTTGCTAGATCTTGCTTGTCCCTGGACAATTTACAAGAATTAATGAATTCTGATATAGCTTCTCCCTTTCCAAACATTCTAACTCTTCTTTGTTACAATAAAAAATAGGCTGAAATCCTCTTATCTAATTCCAAAGTACTCTTAGCCTTGATTAATAAGTTGGGAGGAGGTGCAGCATTGCATAGCTTTGCCTCCATCCTTACCCTTTATAGGAGCAAAGCCCTACCATCCTTCTTTGTCAGTTTTAATGGCTCTTAACTGTTATATTGATTCCAGCATTCACAGTTAGCATCCTGTTGGCTAGGTGTTAGTCACACTATCCCATTTGGAAACTGCTTCACTTGTATTCACAAAAATACATGAATGTTGACACTGTTTATGGCACCCGTTTGTCCTTTAACTGGTAACTTCCACTGTTTTCCTCTCTACACTATAAGTTCCTCAATACTAACAGTGTCATTAGCATTGCCCTGATTGCCCCCTCCCATGTCATGATTGGTTTCCCTTTAATTTTTTTTTAAAAATTGAGGTGTAGAAATGCACTGGCATCACACTGCTATTACACTACTGCCTTAAAAATAATTAATAATTACTAATTAATTAATAATTATTATTCCTAACAAATAATAATTTAAACAGTTTTTTAAAAAGTAATACTGTGATGGTACCACTATGGTATGTGCCACCACAAAAAAGCAGATAAGAGATCTTTGGAAAACACCCCCATGCAGTAAAGGCATCTGAATAGTGACTTCCAATAGTTAGTGAGTCAGATGACAATATTACTGCACCATAACAACAAACAGCATAACATAGAAAACAAGCTCAGGAACACAGCTATTATCTTAGGAAGTCTTGTTCTCCACACCCAACCACTGGAAATAGTCTGAGGTTTCCCTGCTGGTGATTTCCTTGGGAATCCAGACTACATCCACACTGTGCTCACTACTCATTCTCGCAATGAAGCAGAATAATACATCTGAACTTAAACTGGCTACTGAACCACAGGAGAAAAGGGGGTCATTGATGGATTATTTCCAGCACACAAAAACACACAAAATCAATTTCCAAATAAGTATACAATACCTGGAGAGCCACTATATTGTGATACAGCTGAGGCAAATGTGGGATTAATCCACCTCTATAATGGTATAACATGCCATGGGATAAGCACCTTAGTCCCAACTAGAGTAGACCAATTCAATCACTTGTTGAATAGTGGATTAACATGAAGATAAATACAATGGATTTAATGAGTCTACTGTAGTCAGTACTAAAACAGGATTTAGGCCACTGTGGTTAAAGGTGATCAATTAAACAGGATCTGAAATCACTGACATTGGGGAGCACAAGGCCAGTAAAGTGCCAGGATAACAGCCCATTCAATTCCCACCTCCCGCATGACGTTGCTGCTATTCTGTCATTATAGCAAGGAAGACATTTGTAAAAGTGGTTCTTTTTACTTACAGAAAGAATTCAAGAGTGACTTCCTTTAATGAGTCTGTCACACTGTGTATGCCCAGGCAAAAGTTCAATTGCATTTTCTGCTTATTTTGGTTGGTCAGGGGCTGGTCAGTGGGCATAGTTTGCATAGGGAAATGTACGTAGTGATCAGGGGAGAACAAGCTCCTATGGTGTTTTAATGCCTTATTCCCACCCACCCATCTCTCTTGCTCTCACTCACACATCACAATGTAGTGGACGGGCCAATTTGAAGGCATCTCTAGTGCTGGTTTGGTATAGGTTTTTAAGCTCAGAAACATCAACTGCTATGAAGGGTAAAGAAGAAGAAAACACTTTTTACTAGCAGGAAAGAGCTGGGGAGCTGTTTCTGGAGCTGGGTGTGTATGAGAGAGAGAGAAAGACAGAGAAAATGGAGCTGAGCTGAGCCAGAGACCAGCACAGTGTGGGGAGGAAGAACGGGAGGTGGAGGGCACCCAGCTTGTTTTTTATTGGTACTGTACTGCACTCAGGCGGGAGGCTGCTTGCTCATACTCTCTCCCCAATCCCTCCCTCCCTGGAGCAAAAGAAACAATGCAAATGGAATGGATAATGTCTTAGAGGACTGTCAGTGGGAATGCTATGTGCAAACGCTGCTTGGCATTAACAAGCACTGTAATCCTGGGATGGTTCCAAAGGTGTGCAAGATAAGAAAGCAATCCCATTTTAATAGCGTTTTTACAGAGAACGCAATTATAGTGGAATAGGGTGCCTGTGTGATAAGTCTCTAAGACAAATGGGAATGCAATTAAAGCTTCCCTTCCAATGTTGCAAATGATCATGGTTATGCTAACTGGTTTTGTCAATATATGTGGGATTCCTATGCAGTCAATTACGTACATAACTGCAGCCCAGGATAACATTTTCTATTCTTCATTGTTCTCCAGGTCCTAAACCTCAACAGATCTGTTGCATAAGATTCAATTACATTGGCAACAGCTTAATTATACTGTATGACACTCTCATCTATACCACCTGTACACAAATTAGAATAGCACCAGAAATAGATGTGTATAAAGGAAAAAGAAAATGGCTGCATATAAAGAGTATCATTTTGAAACTAAATTGTGTACAGAAATTACTATAATGAGTAACACAGAAATTCCATGCTGCTTGAATATCTTGCAAAATGATGTGTTTTTAATAGGTTATAGTTCCCAAGATAAAAAGCCTACTTCCTTGATTTAAATAAAAATATGCCAGAAAATATGCCATTTTAAAGCCAGCCAAGACAGACATTTCAACTATTACTATAAAGCTATTATGGCTACATGCTACCCAGGAGAGGAAAATCTTCTGTTCTGAACTATTTAAACAGAATGCTCCAGTATCTGCTCTGTTACGGGCCAAAGGGCTACTTCCACAAATCATAGATTTAGTGGCCATATGACTTGTGCTAGTGGCACGGGCAACAACTTCACACAATATACATATATATATGATGGAGAAGATGCATGTTTTGATAATGGAGAGGAGGGATGCAGCCTCTGCATGGAAGATCTAGCAACACATAAAAGCCAGACGCACATATAAGAGACACGCAAAACAATTTCACATATGTTTTTTTCCAGATTACATGCAAGAGTCCTTGAGCAAGCAGAGATCACCAGCATTGAAGCCATGATATTGAGAATACAGCTGCACTGGGCAGGGCATGTTTCTAGGATGGAGGACCATCACCTCCCCAAAATAGTACTCTATGGTGAACTTGCCACGGGTCAGCGTAAGAGGGGCGCTCCAAAAAAGTGATACAAGGACTCTCTGAAACAACACCTCAGGCTCAGCCAAATTGATCACCAACAATGGTCCACCCTGGCCTTACATTGGGAGGCATGGAGACGCACTATCCACAATGCTGCAGCCTTATTTGAGAACTCACGCCGAACAAGTCTTGAAGAGAAACGACAATGCAGAAAGAATCACAACCTAGAAACATCACCCAAGGAAACCTACTGCTGTGCTTTCTGCAACCAGACTTGTTTATCTCGGATTGGCCTTTTCAGTCATCAGCGCGCTTGCAGAAAGTGCGGGATGAGTCCTTCCTGAATCTTTGTTTGCGAAGAAAAGCCAGAGAGAGAGGTGTAAGAACAATACAGTAATCTATTTATGTTCTACTCTTTTACAGCACACAAAAACAAACATGAGTAAAATAAGATGAATAAAAATTAACCAATTAAAGTTCAAAACAGCAATTCCAACACCATATATAATAAAACAAAAGTTCAGGCAGCAAGATGATGTGTAAACCATCTTAAAAAACTTGTTGAAATAAATCTGTTTTCTGTTGCTGTCTTAAGAACAGCTATCCAGATGGGGCCAAAAACAATTCAGTGTCAAGGCCATTCCATACTCATGCTGCCACCATTTAAAAAGCCTTGCCTCTTGCCTAGTTATTGAGGAGACTAATGACATCTGGCAAGATGTGCTCAGAGCAAGTCATAAGAAAAGATCAACACACACTTCCCTGGCAGCTTTTTCACAGTCCCTGCATGGGCCCCCCGTTTGTTCCTTCGGCACAGCATGGTTGCCACCATGTCTCCGTCTTCTTCCCAGCAGGCAGTACACCTGGCTTGGGGATGATGACCTGGCAGCCAATCAGGGCTTTGGTGTCCAGTACTTGTGATATTGAGAATTTCATTCCCTTTCCCTCCTCCTCCACCCCTCCATGGTTCCAAATAATGGCTCAAAGGGCCTCCCAACCCTCTGGAGCAGGTTTCTAGTGTGCAGGGATGTGGGCTGGAAACAGGAGGACAACCTGCCAGCTCTGCTTAAATCAGTGCAGTCCAGTGGATTCTACCTCATATGGGAACTGTCATCAAGTGTTGTAAGGAAGGTAAATAACAAGATGGCCATATCATTAATATCAATTTTTTTCAACACACCTATTTAAATGGGAGTAGGAATCATGTGACTGTCCAGATGCTGCTACTCTGCAACTCTGCTATGCTTGATACGACTGATGGGATTTGCAGTAAAACTCTGCTATCCTTGGTACAAATGATGGGATTTACAGATTTCCAGTATATATAGGGCCACATGATTTCCACCTCTGATTTAGATGATTAACTGCCACCTTACAGGCTACCTGTAAGAAGCAATCCATTAGGATTTCAGAAGACATCATACCTCTTTAAAAATCTTCGGAGGTGCTGCTATAGCCTTCTCTTCTTCCAAATATGAAGACCAACTCCATGCTTTCTTTGCCTTTGACATTAAAGCTGGAAATACAAATTAAATGCTTTAAATAAATTAGAAAGCATCACAACTTTGCAAATCATTTAGACAAGTTATTTTATTAGATAAGGTATGGTAGCAGCTGACAATTACTTATAATATAATTGCTCTGATTTATCATTGACGTTAGTGCTGCTGCATGAAAGAGAACTATCTCTTGCTTACCTATCATACCAGAGAGCTATTCAGTTAACCAATTTTCCCTATTTATGTTTTCTCCCCTGCAAATATCTACTCTGCTGTTAATACAATGTATCTACTCTGCTACTTCATCTATTTCCCTTTTTCTATTTAATTACTGGGTCTATACATTTTTCTTAACTTTTGGCATGTGGTTTAGATTTGAAGTTACTCCACCCCCAGAGGACACAACACAAGGTCTTCTTGTTGCTTTTGGAATGCATGCTTTCAAAAACTATCTGTATGACCTTTACATATTCTAACAGAAATCCTTGCTTGCATTCAAAAGAGTTAATTATTTTTATCTCATTTATATGAAACTTGAAAACCCTCCCGTGGAATGGTGTAACAAAGCCAGAGCATAATGGAAATTATTCAATCAAATAATAAAATGGAAATACTTGGAGAAAAATACTTTGCAGACTTTTACTTTACAAAATACAAAAACTTTGCTGTATATAGCACTGTCATTTGCTTTCATGACATAAGTAATGGGCCTCTGAGGGCTTGTCCACACTGGCCAAATATTTTGGGTTCAGACCAAAGTATTTTGCCCAAGAGCTGTGATAGATCCAATGCATTAGGGCCACATGTATGTGATCTGATATTGCATGGATGTCTACACAGCTACACAGTTCCCCAACCCGAATGAGAATTGGCATTGCTTTGTCTTCCCTACTTCCTTGGGTCATCTGCTGATGCCACCATCCTGACCAAGCACCCTCTCCTGCAGAAGAGCCCTGCTGACAATGACGTCACTTGCTGTGATGTCTCCAGGAGGCATCCTGCCATGCAATCAAGCAAGGGAGGGGAGATATTATTGGCTGTGAAATTTCCAGGAGGTGTCTAGCCATGCAATCAAGGAAGGGAGGGGCATCACATGGCTGGACACCTCCAGGGGACATCTCAGCCAGCGACACTGTTGTCAGTGGGGCTCTGCTGGGGGAGGGGGTACTTGGTTGGGATGGTGACGCAGTTGAGCACCAGGGAGGAAGACGTTTCTCTTTCCCCAGCAGTGGCTGGGCTCAGCTAGGGATCAGGTAGCAGGAAGCACTGGTCCTTAAGGATGGTGATGCTTTCAACCCACATGAATCTGGCCTGAGCCAGCTGTCCACACACAGCAACAGCCAGCAAAACACCACATTTTCCAGGCAACGCCAGAGTAAAAGATAATTATTTTAATTCTGATCACCAGCCAAAATAAACATATTCACCACGAAACTGGCCTTGCATCAAATAAACAGATTGTAGCAAACTGCAGCAGACACAGAGTGCGTTTGGGGGGTTTGGCAAGTGTAGACAAGCCTTGAGAAAGTGATGAAAACTTCATACTGGGAGGGGGTAAAATACTAACTTACTTTCTTTTAAAACTGCTATCTCTCTTTTCCTCTTCCGTGTGGCTCTCTGAGAGACTCTTAGTATCCTTCCCTCAGGGTTCTCCTCCTAAATCACAAAATTAAAGTAAAAAAAAATAATTTAAATAACTTTACAAAGAAACATTTTTTAAACTTTTAAAAAACTGTTCAATACTAATGGTTTGTCTCACTTAATCGCTAAAATCTCCAGGGTACTGTATGCATGTTTATTGTTAAGTCCCACTGAGTTCACACATCTACTAGATCTGTTTTTAAGCTCCCAGTCTTAAAGAACTATGCATTTACAGAATAGCTGTATGGAGTAAATATAACAATAAAGCTGTGGTTCCAGAAATGAGCACTTTCTACAAAAAACACTTATGGTATATAATCTTCATTCACTATTTCCAAAAGAGAAAGATTTCTAGTGCTCAACAATAACTAATTTTGGTCCATTTTTTAAAATGATCTGTTGATATTTAAAGGAGAATACAATATGACTCCCATATTTGAGAGATTTACGTTCCTGGATTTACCATGAAAGTGCAAAACTACAGATAACGGCAAACCCTATTGAAATGAATGACTTCCAGCCCAAGCATACCATAGAGTTGCACTGGGGAACCTACAGATTCCTAGGGAGAACACTAGTCATTTTCTAGGTCTTCCAGCATGACTCTATGGTCAACTTCCAGTGGAAGCACACCACAGAATGAGGGCCGGCTTAACCATACCGCCAAATCAGCATCTGCGGGGCGCCTCACACGGCAAGGGCCCCTCGCCCTCTTCCTTTTTTTAAAAAAACACTGTCTCCCAAACTAGAAAGAGAAAGAGAAAGAAGGAGATGCCCTCCCTGTTACTGAAGCTGGAGGAAGTTTGCTGCTCCCTCACCCCCTCCTCCCAAGCCAGCCAGGCCTGTGTCGGAGAGGGGTGAATGTGTGTGTGTGTGAGAGAGAGAGGTGTGTGTGTGTTTGTGTGTGACAGTCATCTCTTTCCCTCAGAAAGGGCTTCTTTCTTTCTTTCCTTCCTTCCTTTCCTTCCTTCCACATAGATCCCCTCCACCCCATCTTTCCAGCTGCTCTTAACATGGTTTCCTGGGGTCTCTCCCCTTCCTCCCTCCCCCCTTTGTCTTCAGCTTCCTCCCCTTGCTGCCAACTGAGTTCACCTGCAAAAGGAATTTGTGTGTGTTTGCCTATGTGCCTTCAAGTCGTTTCTGACTAAGGCAAACCTACCATGGGGTTTTCTAGGGAAGGTCTATTCAAAGGGGGTGTGCCTTTGCCTTCCTTTGAGGCTGAGAGAGTGTGACTTGCCCAAGGTCACCCAGTAGGTATTCATGGCTGAGTAAGGATTCAAACCCTGGTCTCCACAGTCATAGTGCAATGCTGAAACTTCTAAAACACCCTGGCTCTTTTAACAGAAGAATATAAAGAATATAAATAAAAATTTGGAGTAATATTACTGGGAACAATGGTTTTATTGTTGTCACTAAAACACACCAGTATCCCATTAGTGTTATGTGAGAGCCTTTGGGTAGAGCAGTGATTCTTAACATTTTCTTTACCAGGGACCCCCTTTAAATATGTTTTGTTGCCCCAAGACTTTACTCAAGATTTAAAACCCTAATAATAACAGCTAACAACAACAATACAATCACACCATCCATTAAACTTTCCCTCATTGGCACTCTTGCTTCTTCCTGTAAGTTTGTGGCTGGAGTGGATTGAATGGCAATGTGCAGGCCAAGCCAGCCAGCCAGCCTTTGCCTTGGTTCCAGTCACGTGGCTGCTCCACTACAGGGAGGAGGTGGGCCAAGCAGCCTTCAAGCCTTTGTGGACCCCCTGTGAGGACATCACAGACCCCAGGTTAAGAACCACTGGGCTAGAGAATGCTGGAAAAGGAACAATGCAACCAGACCTTGAGAAGGGTGCTGGCAGGGGGATTCTGGGAGGTGTAATCCAAAAGTAACTTTCCCAGGCTCTGAATGCAGCCTAGAATCATAGTGCTGGAAGGGACCCCATAGCCATCCCATCCAATCAGCTTCTGCCCTGTCAAAGTCCTCACGACAGATGACCATCCAGCCTCTGCTTAAAAACTTCCAAAGAAGGAGACTCCATCACACTCTGAGGCAGTGCATTCCACTTCCGAACAGCTCAGGAAGTTCTTCCTAATGTTTAGGTGGAATCTCTTTTCTTGTAGTTTGAACCCACTGCCCCGTGTCCTAGTCTCTGGAGCCGCAAAAAACAAGCTTGCTCCATCCTCAGTATGACATCCCTTCAAACATTTAAATATGGCTATCATGTCACCTCTCAACCTTCTCTTCTCCAGGCTAAACATACCCCGCTCCCTAAGCCGCTATTGATAGGTCATGGCTTCCAGACCTCCCACCATCCTGGTCGCCCTCTTCTGGACACATTCCAGCTTGTCCATGTTCTTCTTGAATTGTGCCCAGAACTGGAAACAGTATTCCAGGTGAGGTCTGACCAAAGCAGAATGGAGTGGTACTATTACTTCCCTTGATCTAGACACTATATTCCTATTAATACAGCCTAGAATCGCATCGGCTTCTTTTGCTGCTGCATCACACTGATAACTCATGTTCAGCTTGTAGTCCACTCTTTCTTTTCTTTGAGGTAATCTACACCATGACATTAATTGCTAAACTAAAGTATTGGTGGTAAATTATGTAATACAGTAGGCCCCCCCTTATCCACTGGGGATTGGTTCGGTGTGTGTGTGTGGATATTGAAAACCGTAGATAATAGTGAACACCATTGAAAATAATAGGACTCCTGGTTTAAAATACCATAGTGTTGCCTTGGAGGATGTGTCTAGAAAATGGCTAGAGAGGACACGTTTTCTAGGAAAACTCTATGGTAGGTGTGCTGTTTTGTGTCCCATGAATAGTGAATCCGTGGATACGGGGGTCCTACTGTAATCTGAACATCTTGTACTGTGAACAGGTTAGGTTACACTGACCTGAGATAAACATATGGGCCCCCCAAAATAAAGCATTGCAGGGGGGCCCAAAATTCCTTAAACCGGCCCTGCACAGAATCGCACTGGACAACCTAGAAAATGCCTAGAGAGAACTTCCTTTTTTCAGATGAGGGTAAGTGAAACAGTGGGTACCGGTCCTGTGGATACAGGGGTTGTACTGTAGCACTGAATGAGGCCTTTATGTTTTTTAACACACTCTGTACTCCCCAGGTTTTTAGGCACTTTAGAGTTTATAAATGCAAGCATATGACTATAAGAAAATGCTGCAATCTACTCCTTGCATATATAATACCTGAGTCTACTGTTGATGGGGTTGAAAAACCCCCCACTGAGTTAGGATCAAAGA
This sequence comes from Gambelia wislizenii, assembly GCA_030847615.1. Taxonomy (NCBI): domain Eukaryota; kingdom Metazoa; phylum Chordata; class Lepidosauria; order Squamata; family Crotaphytidae; genus Gambelia; species Gambelia wislizenii. The sequence continues at coordinate 121,705,623 of JAUMIR010000001.1, forward strand.
CTAACTCTGCAATCTAATGTAAGCCTTACTTCAGATATGTTTTTAAAATTTTGGACTTTTAAACCAGTTTGCAATGCAAATCAATGGAGTATGAAATTTCTCTTGAGTGTTTCTCTCTCTAGCCACTCTTTACCACTCTTAAGCACAGGAGGTAAGGTTGGATCAAGTCTGAACATTGGAAAACTGATTGTGAATATTTAAATATAAATTAGATGATGAGATTTTGTTTGTTCTAAAATTAGGTATTGCGTGATATTCTGCAAAAAGCACAGAAGCATTTAAAATGTAAGAACTATCCCAACTGCAGAACTTTTTAAAAAACTAGTTGCAAATGCAGATAGTTTAAATCTATAATCAGATCAACTGGATCATACTAACTGTTTCCTTGTCCTTTTTGTTTCTGTCTTCTATACAATCTTCTTTTGGAGGCAATTTGGTTTTCCTCTTTTGAACACCTTTAGAAGAGTCTTCATCATTGAATTCCAATATGTCTTTGTCTTCCGTTTGCTCTCTAGAAAGAGAATTATAAGGACATTAATTTCTTCCACTGTCATAAAATATAAAAAGCAATGACTTTCAAGAAGAAATTGAAACAAAAGCCAAGATACCATTACAAGTGCCAAAAATGCTAATGCAAGTTGAGTATCTCTTATCCAAAATGCTTGGGACCAGAAGTGTTTTGGCTTTTTTCAGATTCTGGAATATTTGCATATATATATATATAATGAGTTATCTTGGAGGTGGGACCCAAGTTAAAACATGAAATTCATTTGTGTTTCATATACACCTTATATATTCAGTTTAATATGCTGAATCCCATCTTGGGAGAAAGGCGGGATATAAATCCAATAAATAAATAAATAATGAATAAAATTATACACATAGCCTGAATTAAAAATTTTGTGCATGAAACAAAGTCTATGTACTACACTAAACTAATATAAAGCAAAAGTGTCACTATCTCAGCCATCCATGTGGACAATTTTGAATTTTGGAGCATTTTGGAATTCCGGATAAGGGATATTCAACCTGTATGAGATATCCTATAGAACAGTATGGCCAGAATGTCAATTGGGATATACTGGTAGATCCCTGAGTAACCCACAACCAAAAGCCTGGTCATTCCTGTGAAGGAACACGGAAAAAAAAAAAACATTGGCAGAAATCTAACTGTGCCTGATTAAAACTTTGTCTTTGCTTTTTGTCCTGAAACACTTTTGCACTATTTTAAAACTTTGGTGACCTTGAAGGAAAAAGAACGTAACTAGTAAATGTTTATTATCTTAAATGCAACAGTAATAAACTGACACACTGAAAAACTACAGAAACACTGACGAAAAAATTCTGAGGATAGGAAAAATTCCTGTAAAATAAATTGCTCAGATTTACACAAAAGAGGTGTGCAAACATGCAAGAAGTATTGACTAGTGATGAGTTCAGCTGTATTTGTTGCCTAACCATCCTGTACTGATGTGAATCACCAATCACAGTTTCTGTTTTAAAATTAACATATGTCCTGAACTAATATGTATATAATTAGTTGCTGTAATAATTAAAATATGTTACATTAGGTGCAACCATGGAAAATATTCTGAAATCCTTTGAGAGGAGGCTCACATACACAGCATAAATCTATCTGCTTTGAAAGAGAAATATTTGGCTCTATAGCAGCACCACCATATCCACAGGGATTGGTTCCGGGGCCCCGCCATGGATACTGAAATTCACAGATAACAGCGAATGTTGGACCACACTCACCACCACCACCCCGCCACCAGAAACTCCCGGGGGAAGGGAGGCAAGATCTCTCTGCCCCACCTTCCCCCTTCGCCCATGGAGCCCTTCCGGTGGAAGGGAAGAGGGAGGCGAGATGTCTCCTCCCCCTCCCTTCCCTCCGCAGTCACCAATCGCAGATAACTTAATTAGTGGATGGCGAATCAGCAGATATGGGGTCCTACTGTACCTACAGACAAACAAAGACAGTAATCAAAATCAATACTACTGTACACACTTCTTTATCACGCTATACTGTTATAGTGCCTGGCCTCACATCGGGAGGCATGGAGACACACTATCCACAATTTTATTTATTTATTTATTTATTTATACCCCGCTCTTCAGCCACAGGGCTATCAGAGTGGCTTACAAACTGTTTTAAGCAATAGCTATTTACACATCTAACTGCATTAAACCGCTTCCAATGTGTGTTAGCCTTATTTGAGAACTCACGCCGAACAAGTCTTGAAGAGAAACGACAACGCAGAAAGAATCACAACCCGGAAACATCACCCAAGGAGACCTTCTGCTGTGCCTTCTGCAACCGGACTTGTCTATCTCGGATTGGCCTTTTTAGTCATCAGCACGCTTGCAGAAAACGCGGGATGAGTCCTTCCTGAATCTTTGTTTGCGAAGAAAAGCCAGAGAGAGAGAGAGAGAGAGAGAGAGAGAGATTCCACTTCAACTGCTATGGCTGCCTCCTGTGGAATTTTGTAGTTTAGTGCGGCCTAAGAGCTCTCTGGCTGAGAGTTCAAAATGCCCCTCCCTAAACTGCAAATCCCAGGATTCCACAGGAGGCAGCCATAGCAATTAAAGTGGAATAATAGCACTATAACAGTGTAGTGTGATAATTTCCTTAATCTGTCTATAATTTTATTTAATTATTTATTCAATCAATCATTTAATTTATACCCTGCCTTTAAGATGGCTTACAACTTTAAAAATAAAGTTTAGCTAAAAATGTACTATAGTAGCACGCCCATATCTGCTGATTCGCCAGACACGGTTTCAATTATCCACGGTTGGCGATGGTGGGGGAGAAGGGAGGGGAGGAGGGATCTCACCCCCCCATCCCTTCCCTTGGGAGTGCTCCTGTCACCGCAGCAGTGATCATGGCGGCGAAGGGGGTGGAGAAGCAATCTCGCCTCCTTTCTCCCTTTGCCCCTGCCAGAGCGGCGATCACAGGTGTGAGGAGGTGAGATCACTTGTCCGTCCCCTTTGTCCCCACCATGGCCCCACCGCAGCGGCACTCGCAGGGGCAAAGGGGGATGAGATCACTTCTCCACCCCTTCCCCTTTCATTCCCACGATTGCCGCTGTGGTGACAGGAACCCTCCCAGGGAAAGGGACGAAGCAAACTTGCCCCCTCCCCCCCATGTGATCGCCACCACGGTGGGGCCATGGCGGGGGCAAAGGGGAAGGGAGGAGGAGGAGGAGCAAACACCCCCTTTTCTCCGGGATGCTTCACGGGATGGCATCCATTATTATCCACAGAATTCACCATCCATGGGAAGCCCAGGAACCAATCCCCTGCAGACATGAGGAAGCCAGCCAGAAAAATCAGCTGTAGCAGAACACGTTATAAGCCAACCTGGACACAAAATGTTAAAACAATGAAATTCTGGACCAGGCCAACAACTATCATGTCAGAATGCACAGAGAAGCTATTGTAATCCACAAACACCTGGAAAATTTCAACAGGAAAGAGGAAACCCTAAAAGTAAACGAAGATTGGCTACCAGTCTTGAAAAACACCAAAATCAAAACTCAACACATACAAATGAACTCCACCCAGGGACAGGGGGATTTCTAGCAGATAATGGGCCATTAATCAAACTGACAATAATCCTCCTTGAATATCTCCCCCCAGGGACTACCCATTCACATACACAAATGTACATATCCTCCCCAACAGGGGTTCACAGCATATAAACTCCACACACACTCCTACCCAACCATTCTCTGAAGATGCCAGCCACAGATGCAGGGAAACATCAGAAATAAACTCTTCCAGAACAGCCTCACAGCCCTGAAAAAACCCACAGAAAACCTATGTCCAATGATTTCAATCATTATATTTCTCTCTTCTCCAGAAAAAGGCTAAAACAGTGGTAAATGGACTAAAAATACAATTGTATTTTTAAGCTCAGCTGATTTCACCAAGAAAGGAGCTCTTGTTTTTCCATGCTACCTCAATGTTCTCTTATATTGCAGCATTATTGACACTTGCTGTCGTATTATTTTGCACATTATACAGCAATGCTTACCTGTTTTTAATCTGATGCGTACACTTGGGGTTGCAAGCTCTGTCCCCAGCGATGAACTCTGGAGTGGTTCCAGAATGCAAACAATTTTCACAAAAACGAAGCCCATCTACTTCCTTCAGTTTTAATGGCACATCTGTCTTCTCTGAGAAGGCTACATAGTGGAAAGAGCAGTGGGTCTTTGGGACTGTGTATAAGTGAAAAATATCAGACATACATCATGTGTAACAAGAAAATATGCCAGTACAGGAAATATATTTTCCAAGCCTTTCTAAGACTCACTTATGCCCATTTGTACTGCTACGAAAAACTGCTCAAGGCTTTACAGCAGCTATCTGTGCATTACAGAAATGTTATTGGCTTTAGCTGAGATAATTCACTCAACAGCACTACAGCCAATCTACATATATTTATTAGTTTTATAAAATAGTTTGCAAATTTCAGAACTATAATAATTAAAAGATTAAACAACTTTCCATCTTCTAGAGCAGAATTAATTTGAAAGATACAGGACTGGATTTAGAATGGTGATGAGTAAAAGCTCAACACGAGAGCTTCTACTGGAAAAAAAAAAGGAGAGGTATTCTCATAGAATCACAGAAGAGACCACAAGGGCCATCCAGTCCAACCCCCTGCCATGCAGGAATAACCAGTCAAAGCATTCCCGACAGATGGCCACCCAGCCTCTGCTTAAAAACCTCCACCGCACTCTGAGGCAGTGTGTTCCACTGCCGAACAGCTCTTACTGTCAGGAAGTTCTTCCTAATGTTTAGATGGAATCTCTTTTCCGAGTCCATTGCTCTGTGTCCTAATCTCTGGATCCGCAGAAAACAAGCTTCCTCCATCCTCAGTATGACATCCCTTCAAATATTTAAACATGGCTATCGTGTCACCTCTTAACCTTCTCTTCTCCAGACTAAACATGCCCAGCTCCCTAAGCCGCTCCTCATATGACAGGACTTCCAGACCACCCACCATCCTGGTCCCCCTCCTCTGGACACATTCCAGCTTATCAATATCCTTCCTGAATTGTGGTGCCCAGAACTGGACATAGTATTCCAGGTGAGGTCTGACCAAAGCAGAACAGAGTGGCACTGCTACTTCCCTTGATCTAGACACTATACTCCTATTTATGCACCCTGGAATAGCATTGGCTTTTTCAGATGCCGCATCACGCTGTTGACTCATGTTCAGTTTGTGGTCCACTAAGACTCCTAGATCCCTTTCTCATGCACTGCCATCAAGCCAGGTGTCACCCATCCTATATCTGTGTTTTTCATTTTTACTGCCCAAATGTAGTATCCTACATTTCTCCCTGTTGAAATTTATTTTGTTAGTTTTGGCCCAGCTTTCTAATCTGTTGAGGTCATTTTGGATTCTGATCCTACCCTCTGGGGTATTAGCTACCCTTCCTAATTTGGTGTCATCTGCAAACTTGATAAGAATATTCTCTATTCCCTCATCCAAGTCATTGTTAAAGATGTTGAATAGCACTGGGCCCAGCACAGAACCCTGTGGCACCCCACTAGTCACTTCTCTCCAGGATGAAGAGGAGCCATTGGTGACTACCCTTTGGATTCGGCCTATCAACCAGTTACAAATCCACCTAACAGTTGCATTATTTAGCCTGCGTGTTACTAACTTTTTTGCAAAGATATTATGGGGGACTTTGTCAAAGGCCTTACTGAAATCAATATACACTAGATCCACAGCATTCTCTACATCTGTCAGGATTCTGGGATAGACAATCCAGTAAATTTATGCTGTAAAGAGCAAAAGAGCATGAAGTTCAACATGTTGGCCTGTAGGGGGCTAACAGTGAAAGCAATCTGCAGCTGGCCTGTGTTATGGTTTAGAGGCCTGAGAAAGTGTAGTAGCCATTCCGACTCTAATGTCTATTTGCTAAATGCTGTAATCTTACAATCCCTATTTGGGGTCAGACTAGATAGCCCATGAGACTCTGGGTCTCTGCAAAGTCTTTTTCCTTTAACTCTCAGGCCTAGTCAATGTTCTTTACTAATCAACCCTATGTTCCATAAACATATGATATGCTGATGTAAACAAATTCTTTCTCTAATAACGGTCGAACTGTACCTAAATGTTCCTAAATTATCTTGCCTTGAACTATCAACAAATTGTTTCAAGGAAGTTGCTGACACCAAAGAGAAGGAGGAGGGAATTGGTTTTTGCATACTGTATAAAAGTATTCTGTAATCATAGCTCTGGGTTCTGACTCTTTGGAAGATATTCCAGTCAGGCCCACCGGTGTAATAAAACTCACTTTCCAATCTGAGGGTCTGCTGTTCCATGATTTCTGCAACAAAAGTAGCCTTGAGACAGAGACACACTCTGTCCCGAGGAATGTAATCTGCATGTGAATTGTATGTCTCTGTAAGCAGAATGTTATTGTGAATGCAATGTAACTTTGTATTCAGTCATGTACTGTTCTGGGTCTATGCAGTACCAGAACTGTGTTTTTCCTGATGACTAAGAAATGTAGTCTACAGAGGGGATTCTCTGTGACTCTGTATATATTATAAATATGTTCCAGTAAAGATAAGTAGATTTAGACACTACATTTGTGTATGTTTGCTTTATTTTCTTCACCTGAATGATGGGCACTCTGCTAAAACTTTTTGCTGCCTGGAACTCTTAACATGCACAGAATTTCCAGTGGGCTAATGTGTCAACATCTATCAAGTATGTATCAAACATGTATCAAGTATCTCTATTGAAAAAAGAGATGAGATTAGTTTGGCATAACTTGTTTATCAAAAATCCATGTTGACTTTTCTAAGTGCTTACAGACTGTGTAATGATACACCCTAAAATCTTTCCTAGTATTGATGTCAGGCTGACTGGGCGGTAATTATTTGGGTCTTCTCCCTCCACTTTTAAAGATGGGGACATTTTCCCTCCTCCAGTCTGCTGAGACCTCTCCTGTTCTCCAGGATTTCTCAAAGATTACTGCCAGTGTTTCTGAGATTACTTCAACCAGTTCTTTTAGAACCCTTGGATGTAGTACATCTGGCCCTGGAGACTTGAATTCATTTAGACTGGCCAGGTATTCTTGAACAACCTCTTTACCTAGTCTTTGCTGCATTTCCCCTACTGCATCATCTGCTCCATTTTCTCCAGGTTGAGCACTGTTCTCCTTTTGGGGGAAGACCAAGGCAAAAAAGGTGTTGAGTAGCTCTGCCTTTTTTCCGTCCCGTTAGCCTTTCGCCATCTTCTCCCTGCAGCAGTCCTACCACTTCTTTGTTCTTTCTTTTGCTACAGACATATCCACAAAAGCCCCTTTTATTGCTTTTAACCTCTCCAGCAAGCCTGAGTTCCATATGAGCTTTTGCTTTTCTGTTTCTCCCCCAACACAAACTAGCTATTTGTTAGAATTCTTCTTTGGTGATTTCTCCTTTTTTTTTTCATTTCTTGTACACGTTCCTTTTAAGTTTTAGCTCAGTTGAAAGTTCTTTAGGCATCCATACTGCTTTCTTTAGACACCTGCCATTTTTCCTCCTGATTGGAGCTGTCTGAAGTTGTGCCTTCAATATCTCACTTTTTAGAAACTCCCATCCATTATGTACTCCCTTCTCTTTTAGTACGCCTGACCATGGGATCACCCCCAGTAATTCCCTAATTTTTCTGAAACCAGCTTTGTTAATGTCTAGAAGGTATGTCTGACTATGCTTGGCCTCCCCTTTCCTCTGTATAACAAACTCCAGGAGAACATGGTCACTCCCCCCTAGGGATCCTGCCACTTCCGCCCCATTAACCAGATCATCTTTGTTGGTTAGGATCAGATCTAAAATAGCTGATTCCCTTGTTGCCTCTTCCACCTTCTGGACAATGAAATTGTCTGCAAGGCAAGTGAGGAATTTGTTGGACCTTAAATTTTTGGCAGAGCTGGACCTCCAACAAATATTAGGATAGTTAAAATCCCCCATTACTAACACATCTCTCCTTTCTGAATGTGCAGTCATCTTTTCTAGGAAGGCATCATCCAAGTACTCAGTTTGGCATGGAAGTCTGTAGTAGACCCCCAAAACAACATCCCTGCTGTTTTTCTCCCCCTTGATTTTTACCCCGACACTCTCAACCTGGCTCCCAGGATTTAAGTCATGGATCTGTTCACAGGTGTTCACATCCTTAATGTATAAATCTACTCCGCCACCCTTCCTGTTTGGTCTATTTCTCTGAAATAGGCTTTACCCCTCTATTTCTACATTCCAATCATGAGACTCATCCCACCAGGTTTCAGTGATGCCTATGATATCATATTTGCTTTGCTATGCTAAGAGTTTAAGTTCATCCTGTTTATCTCCCATGCTCTGTGCATTAGTATAGAGACATCTAAGACCATGGACCATTCTCCCATCTGTCTTTTAAAGGTTTTTATTCCTCCCACTGTTGGGTTCTTGTACTATTTGCCTTGTTCTCTGTTCAACATTCAGGCTATTATCTCCAACACTTGATGAACTCCTGCCCTAATTAATACTGTCTCCCTCCCCCACACAACTCAGTTTAAAGCCCTCCTGATGAGATCTTTCAGCGTAGCAAAAACATTCCTCCCAACTGCTGTGAGGTGCAATGCATCCCTTGCCAGCAGTCCGCCTCCCTGAAACTGTATCTCATGGTCCAGGAAGCCAAATTGTTCCTGGTGGCACCATCTGTGCAGCCAGTTGTTTACCTCCTCTATCTTTCTCTCCTTTCCTGGGCCATGCCCTTCTACTGGAAGAACAGATGAAATGACTACCTGTGCATCCAAGTCCTTCAGCCTCCTACCCAGAGCCTCATAATCCCTTTTGATATTCTGAAGGCTATGCCTTGCAGCATCATTGGTTCCCACATGGACCAAAAGGAAGGGATAACCATCAGCAGGCTTCACAAGTCTCATCAGCCTCTCTGTTACATCACAGATTTTTGCAACTCAATGGTTCCCTTCATATATTCTACCCACAGAATCCATGTTCCCTGTCTTACATATTGTTTCTATTTTCTATTTTTATTTCATTTGTTTGTTTTAGTTTTTTGTATAGTCACAGTGCTAAAGTGCTAAATGAATCCTGTTGATCCATTGCTATTACATTTAATGTGACTTATGCCTTGTCTACATTGGCTAGAATACACTGGCTTCCCAGATCAAGCCTGTTGCTCCCAGTTACCTGCACGTAATGGGATGGAGTCTGGATGGACATGCTGGTCCATCTCTGTAACCACCTTCATGTTGCTCTCTCTGACACCAGGCAGTAGGCCTTCAGCACATGATCAAGGCTCCCTGCCTTGTTCACGTGCTGCGGGCCTACATCCTGGCTGCAGAGAGTGACACAGACAACAGTAGCAGCGATGAACCAGCGTGCCAATATGGGGTCCTGCAGTAACGCAAGGCTCAATCCATTTTTTTCTGGCTGAAGAGGTTTTTTTGCAGGTGTTATCATACAACAGTGTAATGGGCTTTACCCTGTCTTTGCCTCAGGTGTCATGAGGACTGCCCAGAGGCAAAAGGGGGCAAAAGTGGAGACTGCAGGGCTTCACAACAGGGCCATGATGGGGTAAATAGCCCATGCAGACAAGGCCTTAAAGGGCAAACAGCAATTAACAGGCATCCTGGTCAGGTCTGGAACCAATTTCCAGGGAAGGAGATTCAAACTTCCCCACCCCACTGCTGTCCTGATGAAAATCTGACACACACACCAGCTACTTTTTGCATTGGGTGGAAAGCTGACTGGTGGTGAGTTTTTCTTGAACTTTAAAGAGCATATGGGCGGGGGGGGGGGAGAAAATTTTGATCATAATAGCAGATCTCCCTTGCCTCTTATCACAGACCTGAAGTTTACTGAACACCCCCAACACTACCATATGCTACATGCAGTTTGTACCCTCAGACCTGTGGAAATTGCATTTATTTACAAATGATCCACTGTTATTGTTATGTGCCTCCAAGTCAACTGCAAATTACAATGACTCTATCCTAGAGTTTTGTTGTGAAATTTATTCAGAGGTTGCCACTGCCTTCGTCTAAGACTGAAAGAGTGCAAACTTGCTGAAGGTTACGCAGTCAGTTTCCATGGCTCAGCAACAGACTCAAACACTGGTCTCCTGGAGTCCTAGTCTAACATTCAAAGCACTATACCATGCTGGCTCTCTGAATTGACCCATGCATGACTAGAAATTAACGGACTGCACTGTAAAGTTTGAGTTTAAATCAATGTTATTCTCATCACACAAGTAACTTGACTTTTTTATGACTATGTGATAATTGTACAAAAAGAAATTAAATCAACATTCTGACCTTCTTGAGCAGTTGGCACCATCCAGGTTGTGGTAGCTGTGGCCTTCTTAACATTTTCCATCTCTGAGTCATCAGTGATAACTTCCAGGGCACCAAATTCATTCACACGAAACTTATTTAAAAATAAAAAATAAAAAATTATATATATATTAGAAAAGCCAAGTTTTTAATTTAGTGAAATTGAGCTTTTCATGTGTTATAGTGATATATAGTAGCATCTGATTTCCTAATTACTTCAGCACTTATCACATGATTTTTACAAGAAATCCTAAAAATTTCCATTAATCTCTATTACTGTGTTTTGCATTATAGACATACTCAGTATATGTTCTGAACTGAGAAATAGCTGGCCAGTCACCATATTTAGCTCATCCTATAAGTCACTTTCCCACATGATATTAGATGCTGCTTCCTCCTTTCTGTTGGCACTCCTGTCTGTTCACACATGGGAGAGTGCAGCTGGTGCATCACACAGTGCAAATACACTGGGAATCAAGAGAAGCTTTTAGGAAGCTGAACTGAGTGCCTAGTCTCTGATTCAAATCCCTACTTAATACTGATGTATAAGGAGTTATAAGAATACAGAAAAAGAATATTGTGTACAATTAAACGGCAGTAATTTAAGTAACACATGTTCAAGACAAAAAATGTAGCACACCACTACCATCTAGTGGTCATTATAAAAATATACCATGTAATTCCCGTGAAAATATATTTGAAGATGGACATTGAGATTGGATCCTAACTTGGGATGCCAGCAAAATTTACATGAAATCCATTTGTTATCAGAAGTCCAATGTACGTACACAATGGATACCATATAAGATTGGATAAAAAAGCACCCACAGAACTCTTGGGCAGATGGAAATAATCACCAGTCAGCAAAATAATACACACAAACACAAGTAAATTCGTCTGCAAAAAGTGACAGTGATTTTGAAATTTTCCACACCTTGATGTGGTCACTCAACCATCATTGCTTTGCCACTGAGTTAACTGCTTATATTATCAGCTTTCCTCTCTCCTTCTCACTGAAACCCAAGTTCTAAGCTAACCCATTTGCAGTAACCCCCTCCCTCCAATAAGGTGCGGTATCTCTCCATAAGGTATAATGATATGATGAAAGCCAAATCCTAATGCTCTTTGGAAATTAGCATTTACTGTCTTTTTGATTATTGTACTTTTGTGTACACTTTTCAGAGAGTCAGCCCCAGATTTTTTAACTTCTGAGTAGGCATGTCCATGCACATACACACACAGGGGAGGGAGGAAAAGAGAGAAACTCCCATTCAGAAACCTGTGTGCGCCTGTGAATTATTTCCACACACACAGAAAAACACAACTAAAAAGTAATAGAAAACAATGATGTATTATATTTCTCAAGTACAGTACGATCTCTGCATATGTGGGACTGCTACCTGGGTTTCATTTACCCGCATCCAAAAAATATGTTATCTCTAGGAATTTTCTAGATCCTCTAGTGTGATTCTATTGTATGCTTCCACTGGAGGTTGACCACAGAGTTGCGCTGGCGGACCTAGAAAATGCCTAGAGAGGTGTTCTCTCTAGAGGCTGGTCTACACGAGGATTATACTCCCAATCCAAGTGCACTATTGCAAATGCAAAGCCGAGCTCAAGCATCTCAACAGCATTTCGGACCACTCATGGAAAATTGAGGTCTAAATGGGTTGGGATGCAAATCAAGATGGAGTCAAAGGGTAAATTACTGAGCTATGTTTACTGGCTCGACAGAGTATGCACTTTGCACTAAAGATCCGTCTTTAGTGCTTTTTAAAGCTACTCAGGCTCGTCATCTGACGGATCTCGTTCAGCAGGCCTTTCCTAATTAGATCCTGGCCTCAGGTGCTCCTGGCCTCTTTTTTAGTCTGCTGGCTATTTATTATTTTTTAAATGTGATTTTAGATTAGTTGTTTCTAATTTATATTGGTTTAATATCTTTTTATGGGGGAGGGTGGGGGTGGGTGATGTTTAGGGATTTTAATTTGTATTTGTATTTTAATTTTTGTAAGCCGCCCTGATAGTTTTTAACAGAGGGGTGGGGATATAAATACATTATTATTATTATTATTATTATTAAAAAACTGTCAATCAACTTTGTGCATGTGTGATCGACCGCCTCTGTCGTCACATACTTCCTGTGGTGCTTCCTGTCCCCAACTTCCGCTCTTATCCAGGGATGCGATTTGATGCATTTGGTTGTTCCAACGGGTGGGGGTGCACATTTCTGTTGGTTTTTTTTTTTTTTTAATCAAGTTAAACTGCAAAGGCTTTTCCCACATGGTTTTTCTGAATTTTTGTTCCTCTCTCTCCAAAAACAAGGCATCGCTGTGGGATCCCATTTGGACACATGGGGTTCCCCCTGAATTCTAAGAGGGTTTAGTTCACTGTCTGGACTGACCCCAGGTCCTCCAGCACTACTCTGGTATGCTTGGAAATCATTCATTTCAATAGGGATCACTATTATCTGCCATTTTCCTTTTCCACAGTAAGTCCAGGAAGTATCCCCTGTGGATATGGGGGGGGGAATCGTACTGTATTATATAAATCCGAATTCCCTCATCTCACTGTCCCTACTTTCTCTCTTTGTTTTAAAGGGAACACTGTGATATGGGTTCAAAATGCAGTAAGAGAGAAGAGGGGGAAGAATGTGAGGGCCCAAAATTAATTTTAAAATAGGCATTGCTCTCCAAGCTCCCCATTTCCTGAAAGGAAACCAGGGGAAATTGCTTGCAAGTTCATACAAAAATAATAATAATCAGGAATTAAGATTTATTTAAAAGAAAGTGGCAGGGCAAAGTGGAGGGATGAAGAGACACAGGTCAGACAGATATATACTTTATGTCTCTAAACAGGGAATAGGCTCCAATAATTGATTGAGATAGGAGAACAAGTAGTTTCTTAGGCATTTCTCTGTCTAGACAGAGAAGTTTACAACTGTAAGTCTTCAATCTCAGTCATGCTCCCTTAGCTGCAGCAATGCTACTGAAATTGGCTATGTGTAGATGTTGCAGTTTGTCAGAGCAGAAAGCTGCTACTACGGTATATTCTCTTTCACTGCCTTTTCTACATGACTGGTTTTTACTTCCTCTTCTTCTGTAGCCTCTTCACAGTGCAATCTTGTACTTGTCTACACAGGAGTATGTTCTATAGTGTTTAATGGAAGTTAGTCCAAAGTAACTTGATAATGAATGGATTGCACAATGTCTGTGTCTCTCCTCTGAATCTCTTCAAGCAACTCTTCTCAAAATCTCCTCAGATCAAAGCCCCTAATAAAAGGATGGTGCCAAAGGTGACACTACATAAATAACATTTCTTTCCCCAATTCATTCATTTCACCCACTCTTCTCATGCTAATCCCAGAAATGAATCAGTGGATTTATGTTCTCAAATCTACCTTAGGGGCACTCATTAGGCCAGGGGTGAATCTCCTGGCAGAACTCAGGGTGATTTGCAGTAGGTCAACCAAGATTTTTGATAGAAACTGTTGTTTGATGGAAATTACAGCAAATGCTCTGCCCAACTGGGGATTTCTATTATATGTCTGATTGCTCTGGATGTCATTATAATGGTGCTGCTCTTTGTGTATCACTCTGTTAGCAACTACGTAAGCCAGACATCCTGTGACATATTTGATTGGCTGTCCCTAGCAGATCTCTTTCTGGTTTGGTTCCCCTCAGTTCCTTCTTTCTGCTTTTCTCCTGATCTTCTCGTCCCTCATTTTATGTTTTCTCACCACTTGTCTCACCATTCCTTTATATCCCTTTTTAGTTGATGCTGTTTATTTTTCTAATATACAGTTGAAGTTTAATTTACCTCACAGTGGCTGGATGTGAGTTAATTGTTTGGACAAACATAGAGCAGAAGGTAGCATATGTTGAGCCAGAAAAACATCATCTGATGACACCAACCTACTTCGTAGCTCACAGCCAATTATATTGCTAAAATTAATGAAAGTATTGTAAATGTGTGTATAAGGATTGTAACCTTAAATCAGCAGTGACACGTGAAACAATTCTTTCACCGTTCTTTTGCAAAGTGAATTGTAGCACCTTTGAGACGGAGGGAAAGAAGTTTGTAGCATAAGCTTTCGCAGCCTGAGTCTACTTTATCAGATGCATAGAGTGAAGGACTTAACGGACAAACACACCCATGAACGAGCAAGAGTGTGTGAATAGTAACAGAAATGCAAAACTAGTGGGTATGGTGATGAGGTTGGGGGACAAAGTTGGGAGGAAAGAACACTACACGTACTTACTTATTAATCTCCAATTTCTACCCTGAATACACTACCAAATCTACAGTTTACACTCAAGCCCTCTGATACAATCATACCTGCTTAAAACCACAAGACAGGGATGACAGACATCCTTCCTCACAAATCATAGAATTACAGCAGGCATTCCTCAAGCTACAGAACACAACATAAAGCAAGACTTGTACCCAGGACTAATCTACTACAGAACAGACCAAAGGCAAGCAATGGCAGAACCCTATTAGTGGTCACATATAGCTTCATTGAGACCACTCAGATGTATTGTCAATGAACTACAAACTACGGTATTCTAGACAGTATGCTTCCCTCTCAAGGGCTCGTCGTGGGAGGCCTACAGACAGCCTTCCAATCTTAGTTACTTATCTATAGGAGAACACACCACATGGATGGGGAGACGGGCACATGACCATGCCAAATTCAGATGCTAACTCTGCCCACACATCTACTTGGAAAATGTCATCACAGGACCTAATCATATCATCCACAACATTAGAGGTACTTTCACTTGCTCATCCTCTCTAATGTGATATATGCCATTCTCTGTCAACAATACCCTTTGGCACTTTGCATTGGGCAAACAGGCCAGTCTCTGTACTGGAGGATAAATGGCCATAAATCAGACATTAGAAATGAGAATACACAAAAACTAGTTGTAGAACACTTCAGTCTTCCTGAATGTTCCATCCCAAATCTCAGAATAGCAATCCTTCAACAAAAAACTTCAAAGGGAGGCTGGAAAGAGAAACAGCAGGCTTGGGATATAACCACAAACTCCAGTCCATTGACAGTGGGTTGAACTGGCACCCCACACATATTATAACACTACTTAACACTCCAGCTTTATGAGGGCTCTCTTACCTATTTTATCACAAATCCTTATTCCCAGCCAGCATCATACAACATTCCAATAACTCCTCCCACCAGTCATATGGTTATGTACTCACCTTCGCTTTAAGCAGTATTTCTCCAACAACCATCATTAAAACAGAACTTGTCATCTCATCACCATACCCACACGTTTTGCATGTCTATTACTACTCACACACACCTGTTCATTCCTGGGCATTAATGTTTGTCCATAGGCATTTCACTCCATGCATCTGATGAAGTAGACTCAGTCTAGAAAAGCTTATGCTACAAACCTCTTTCTCTCAGTTAGTCTCAAAGGAGCTACAATATCCCTTTGCATACTGATACAGATTAACATAGCTATGCCTCTGGATTCTACTATAATTCTAACGGTATGTCTTTTGCATTTGACTGTTTGGTGGTGCTTTGTTCTTAAAAATCAAAGTAGATCCTAGTAGCCCAAAGCCTACTTGCCCTGCATTAGACAATGTCAATAGATGATCATTTGCAAACAATATTGCATTGACAACAATAAGATTTTCAAAATATAAAAGAGGAATAATTTAAGCCACTTGTAGAAATGACACTTCTATTTCTATACCGCTTACTAATAATACTTTTACTTCTTTGTGCATTTGATTAATAATTTGAGTTTTGAAACAAACTGCAACATACTTTGTTAAAAACAAATCTAGATAATGAACAACTCTGTAAGAAAGTACTCCCTAATCGGTTTACAATATGTTAGCTAATTGTCCCCAACAAGCTGGGTACTCATTTTACTGACCTACAGAAGGATGGAAGGCTGAGTGAGCCTTGGAGCCCTCTAGGATCAAACTTACAACATTGTGGCTGCAGTACTAGCATTTAACCACTGCACCACCAGGGTCCAAACCAGTTTTGATGGTAGATTTGTCTCTGGCTACCTTGCCAAACCATTAAGTTTCCTGTGTGCTCTTTCTAAAAAAAAAAAAAAGTATTGGCTGTGTCTATTTTTACAAATTTTTTTAAAATTAATACATTGACTTGTTTTGGCTGTAACAACAATATACTAGACCGATTTGTAATTCCACTCTGAAAATATGGCGCTTGAGAAAAACACAAGGCCTAAAATATTTCATATACTGCCACTCTACCAGGAAGCAATTTTAAATTACTACTGCTTGTCCAATTTGATGGAAGCACTTGAATCTAGAGGTGATAGAGATTGTGTGCATCCGTAAGAATGATTCAAAAAAGCAGAGTACTTCACATTTATATATGCTCTTCAGCTTAGGAGATATCAACTCTTCTAGTCCTCTACACAGTGCAAAGCAATTGTAAAGCACTGAAGTGTTTCTGATTTGAACATGCTGCTTAGCTTGCCAAATGGAAAAGTTCCAAAACCTGAAATCCTTTGCTAGTCTACAGTTGTCTTATCAAAAAACTGTAAGCCAGTCTTGATTTGCTACTTTCTGTTTTACTTTTACCTCTTTGTGCATTTGATTAATAATTTGAGTTTTGAAACAAACTGCAACATACTTTGTTAAAAACAAATCTAGATAATGAACAACTCTGTAAGAACTGCAATTTTCTTGCAGACAAGCTTCAAACTGGAAAAAAAATGCTCAAGGCAAAGTATAAAATTGCTTACTAAAATTAATACAACACTCAATTTTAAAAACAAGAAATGTAATCTCCAGTCTGGTTTGAAATTTTTGGAATAAAATAATTGAAAGAATGTGGATTTCAGTGCAAGTATCTAATACAAATAAGAAGAAATCATCATTGTAGAATGGCTCTCTTCATCACTGTTTCTTTTCTCGGGGCTGGGAAGAAACTGCCTATCCAACTAGGCTAGACTGGTTAGTGATGTGGCCCCTATGGACTTCTTGTATATCCTATAATATGTGACTTAGCTCACTTACTCAAATTATCCATGTTCTAAAAAAAAAGTTGACCAAGCTGAGATTCAAATCACACAGGCTACCTTTAGCATCTTTCAGGCCTTCCCATTTCTATGATTTCATTAAACACTCCCTAGGCAGATTTCAAAGGATGGAGCAGCCAAGAATGTTAGAAGCAAAGTTACCACGAATTCTTAATATACCTGTCACAGTTCTTAAGCTTGAAGGGATCCCTGTGAGGGTGACTTGCAGAGGGCACAAAAGTCTGGGAAGCAGAAGTTGACATTTAAGAAAAAAAAACTTTACTTTAAAAACCGTACATGCTCTGTTTTTCTCAGAACAAGTTTATATTAATTGGTTGTTAATGACAAAGTATATAAAGTGCATTATAGGGAGGCTTCTCTAATTATTGCTTCTTTATGACAAAGTACATTACAGGTGGTTTTCTTCCCACCAGCACTTGTAAAAAAAAAATGTGTATTTGTAAACAGTAGTCACAGATCCTTTCATGTTTCTCTCATCATGAGGGAAACAGGAACTAAAAGTTGCACCCCACATGAAGTCGAAGGCTTTCATGGCCGGCATCCATAGGTTTTCTGCGGGGGTTTTCCCGGCTGTGAGGCTGTGTTCTGGAAGAGTTTTTTCCTGAATATGCCAGCCACAGATGCAGGCGAAACATCAGGAATAAACTCTTCCAGAACCTAGCCTCACAACCTGGGAAAAACCCCCACAGAAAACCTATTGTACCCCATCTTTATGGGGGAAGGGGTTCAGAAAAGAAAAAAGATGACAGAAGCAAAGGAGAGTTACAAATAAAAGGCAATGTTGTCTATACCCCCCTCCTTCTGTGAGACTGCATGGATGAGGCCAGGGTGAATGCATCATAATAGCTTTGTCTGTATCTTGCATCTGTCCCTGAAAGTCAAATATGGGGATGAATATAAGATACAATATGTGGCAGCTGTTTTTCCTTTCTCAGACAACTGTAATTCCCGGCTCTTGGCAAGTAGGTGTCAGACAAATTTGATCAGAAGCTGCCATGTGTAGAGGCATGTTAAACTACCTCACAGTGAGCCAATCAGACAGTTTAACATAAGGAAGGAAGCCTCAGAAACCACAATTACGGCTTTTCTGTGTAATCAGTACTAGTATATACAGAAATTCTGAAATCTGAAATACTCCAAAATCCAAAATTGTCCACATGAACAGCTGAGATAGTGACACCTTTGTTTTCTGATGATTCAATGTACACAAAATTTGTTTCATGCACAAAATTAAAAATATTGTGTATAAAATCATTTCCTGGTCAAGACGGAAATAAGAGTCTCTTCCCGCCCCACCGGGGGTGGTGGACCCATTAGAATGGTCCGCCCCCGAAGGCTAACGGAACCAATAGGATTCCAGAAAGCCTTGGAGGGTTTAATGGTTGGTAACGCCGGTGACCCTGTCGAAGCTTTGGTTAATACCTGGAACACCGATCTTACCAAGGCTATTGACACGATCGCTCCCAAGCGTCCTTTCCAACCCGCCTCTAACCGTAAGCCATGGTATACTTCAGAGCTTAGGAAAATGAAGCGGGTTGGACAACGACTAGAGCGCAACTGGCGGAAAACCCGACTCTTATCCGACAGGACTCGACATAGGAATTTTCTTCGGTCCTATCAAGAGGCAATACGTGCAGCGCAGAGATCCTTCTCCTCTGCACGTATTGCATCTGCAGAGTCCCGTCCAGCAGAGCTGTTTAGGGTGGTAAGGGAGATGACGCAGGTTATACCTGCACAGAACCCATTGCTTAACCCAACAACAGCCTGCTGTGATGCATTTAACAACTACTTTGCAGATAAAATCTCTCGGATAAGAGCCGACTTAGATGCCAGCATTTTGACAGAAACAATTGACGAGGTGTCCAGCAACTCCTTTGATGTAAGTTTACTGAATCAATTTCAATCTGTGAGTACCGAGGACGTGGACAAGCTACTTGGTAGAGTGAGGAAGACGACCTGCCCTCTTGATCCTTGCCCTTCATGGCTGGCCATCCAGGGCGGGACTGCCTTGATGGTGTTCCTTAAGGACATCATCAATGCATCCCTCAGGGAAGGGTGTGTTCCATCTTGTTTAAAGGAAGCGGCGGTTAGGCCGCTCCTGAAAAAACCTTCTCTAGACCCCCTGGACATGAATAACTATAGGCCGGTTTCTATGTTACCATTCTTGAGCAAAGTGATCGAGAGGGCAGTTGCTCTTCAACTCCAAGTGGTCTTGGATGAAACTGATTATCTAGACCCATTTCAAACTGGCTTCAGGACGGGATTTGGAGTTGAGACTGCCATGGTTGCCTTGACCGATGATCTGCATCTAAGCATCGACAGGGGTAATGTGTCCCTGTTGGTGCTTCTGGACCTCTCAGCGGCTTTCGATACGATAGATCATGGCATTCTCCTGGATCGCCTGAGAGGGTTAGGAATTGGAGGCACTGCGCTCCAGTGGTTCCGGTCCTTCCTCTCGGGCAGGTCCCAGAGGGTGCGGCTTGGGGACAGCTGCTCCAGCAGAAAGGAGCTTACTTGTGGTGTTCCACAGGGTGCCATCCTGTCCCCGATGCTGTTTAACATCTATATGAAGCCGCTGGGTGAGATTATTCGGGGTTATGGGGCTGGGTGTTATCAGTACGCTGATGACACCCAGATCTATTTCTCCTTGTCCCAATCATCGGCCTCGAATCCCAATGGCATCTCTCCTCTTAATGACTGTCTTAAAGCTGTAATGGGCTGGATGAGGAAAAACAGATTGAGATTAAATCCAGACAAAACGGAGGTGCTCAAGGTAGCAGCCCCGAAACCAGGAGTTGAGTTGCAACCTCCAGTCCTGGACGGGGTCACGCTCTCCGTTAAGGACTGTGTTCGCAGTCTGGGGGTGCTCCTTGATTCATCGCTTCAGATGACGAGTCAAGTGAATGCGACGGTCAGGAGCGCTTGTTATCAGCTTCGGCTGATACGCCAGCTGTGCCCTTTCCTGGAAGTAAGGGACCTTGAGACTGTGGTGCACGCGCTGGTAACCTCTCGTCTAGATTTCTGCAATGCGCTCTACATGGGGCTACCCTCGTGCTTGGTCCGGAAACTTCAGTTGGTACAAAATATGGCAGCTAGAGTGGTCTCAGGAACATCTCGGAGAGATCATATAACTCCAATACTAAAATCTCTCCACTGGCTGCCTATCAGTTTCCGGGCCCAGTATAAGGTGTTGGTTATTACCTTTAAAGCCCTAAATGGCTTGGGTCCAACTTATCTCCGGAACCGCCTCCTCCCATACAATCCTCCCCGCATACTCCGGTCCTCTGGGAGGAATCTGCTTCAGCCACAAAAATCTAGGCTGTCTGCAACCTCCCAGAGGGCCTTTTCAGTAATCGCCCCCAAATTGTGGAATGGCCTGCCGAATGAGATCCGTCAGCTGACGAGCTTGAGTAGCTTTAAAAAAGCACTAAAGACGGATCTCTTTCGGCAGGCCTTCCTGATTAGATCCCGGCCTCAGGAACTCAGTCTCCTGGCTTTTTTAAAAAAATTATGTATATATTTGTTTTTAATGTGTTTTTTTAGCTAGAAGGTTTTAATCTTATTGTGTTTAATGTCTTTTTATGTGGGAGGGTGGGGGTGGGTGGTGTTTTTAGTCATTATTATAATGTTTTAATTGTTGGAAGCCGCCCCGATTGTTTTTAGCAGAGGGGCGGGGTATAAATAAATTTTATTATTATTATTATTATTATTATTATTAATTATCATCAGGTTACGTGTACAATTAGCCCTTGGTATCCACGGATTCAACCATCCACGGTTTGAAAATATTTGAGGGGGGGGGAATCCAAAAAGCAAACCTTGGTTTTGCCATTTTATATAAGGGACACAATTTTACTACACGGTTGTATATAATGGGACTTGAACACCCACGGATTTTGGTATCCACTGGGGGTGGGGGGCCTGGAACCAAACCCCCAAGGATACCAAGAACCCACTCTATAAACTGTCTCTCTCTGGTTTTTCTTTGCAAATGAAGATTCAGGAAGGACTCATCCCGTGCTTTCTGCAAGCGTGATGATGACTAAAAAAGGCCAATCCGAGATAAACAAGTCCGGTTGCAGAAAGCACAGCAGAAGGTCTCTTTGGGTGATGTTTCCGGGTTGTGATTCTTTCTGCATTGTCATTTCTCTTCAAGAATTGTTCGGCGTGAGTTCTCAAATAAGGCTGCAGCATTGTGGATAGTGCGTCTCCATGCCTCCCAATGTGAGGCCAAGGCGGACCATTGTTGGTGATCAATTTGGCTGAGCCTGAGATATTGTTTCAGGGAGTCCTTGTATCGCTTTTTTGGAGTGCCCCTCTTACGCTGACCTGTGGTGAGTTCACCGTAGAGTACTATTTTTGGAAGGCAATGGTCCTCCATCCTAGGTTCTATAAAGTGTATGTGAAACAAATCAATTTTGTGTTGAGACTTGAGTTCCATCTCCAGAGTATCTCATTATGTATATGGCAGCATGTCAACATCGGAAAAAATCCAAACTATTTGGGAACACTTCTGGTCCCAAGCATTTTGGATAAGAGATACTCAACCTGTACCACCCTTTTAATGTAGGAAAGCCCTGTTAGCACACCGCCTGTAAGCAACGAAGCCAAGACTGCTTGATTCTCACAGGCCTTCTCACCACTCTATATTTTTGTTGCCATGGTGTGTTTTAAGCTGTTTTTAAACTGCTTTTTAAAACTTCTTTGTGCTATTTAAGGCTTGTCATGATTTTGATGTTTTCTTCCCCCCTCCCCTTCATGGATTGTTAAAAACACTGCAGTCACTTACTCTTGCCAGCACAATCAAACCCCTCAGAAGGTACCAACACTGGGATAACTAACAGGCAAGCACTGCCACCATTCCTCATTCAAGATGGGTGCATGAGGAAATCCTGGGCAGCACCTGGGAAGAGCTAGAATCAGCTGAAGCCCACAGCAAGTCAGCTACAGCACCTCCCACCTGCCCACCCCAGGACTATCTAGAATCAATGGAGCTGGGTGGCAACACCATTCTTGGGAGGCCTCTCCAAGATCATGGAGCGTCTCATAGAATGGGAGGGACTGGCAGCTCCAACTGATATGTCCCAGGCTCCCAAAAGGAATGCGGAACCCCTGCTCCAGGGCTTCCCCATGAGAGAGCAAGATCACCATCGAGTGAATCCAGCTCCTCTGGCAGCAGGGATCAGACACTGGGTGGACAGGTGGAACCTTCAAAGAAGTGGCTGGGGATGCATGCAGGTTAAATGGCCCTGGGCTGAATGCAAATTTGATCATAATTGGAGTAACTGCCTTGACTGTCAGGGCTATTTGCCCTTACTGTCAAAATTACCAGCTGCCCTTTTGTATCCTATCAAATATCACAATTAAAAAGGAAGGAGAATCCAGTGCTCCCCTGCCAAATAGCCTAACCTAGGCAGGACATACTGGGGTTGTGTTTGATCTAACCTGGTTCACAAGGAGGCCCTCTCCCCATTCTTCGGTTACCTTCTTATGAGTTGTTGCTCTTCTTTTGTGAAACAGTTTTAGAGGAATGCTACACGAGGGTATTTTCCAGTGACTGTACTGCTTCATAAGGAAGTGGATCTATTCCGGAATGAAAGCCCTACCTAGTGCACAGTGTCCTCCATTCCGTTTCTCAAATGGAACAGCAGCTGTTTCACTCCATGAAAACCATGCCTCCATACGTTGATCTCCTCCTCCATCCTTAAAATGCCATTTCCTCTACTTTATTTGTGAATGCTCCCTTTAAAAAAATGTATTATTGCACAACTACGTGGATCTTGTGAGTCCTTCATTCAGCTCACACAGTTAAGATATTCTCGCGAGTCTTTCTGTTTGCGCGTGCATATGTGACATGACTGATTATTTGTGTAGTGTCAGAGGAAAGAACTTGCAAACTCCCTCTGCTCTGGGGTATATACACACACCCTATGCAAATAAAACCAGAAACATTTGTGCAATGTCTTGCTCAAGTCTGCCTCCCCTGCCCATGCCCATGCCCATGCCCATAAAGACTTATGTTTGTTATTTAAGATATCCGTAATTCATGAGTTGCATCCAAGCTACTGTTAATGACTTTCCTGTTTTTTCCTTGCCGTATAAAAGATCAGAGCGATTTATCCACCCGCATTCACACCTTTGGGAGCAAAAAGGGATTATAATTGCGCTACCAAGGAAGAAGAGGAGGGAGGGGGGATGCTAGGTATGCCCCATGTGAGCCTCAAACTCACAACCTTCTGATTATGAGACTGCCATGCTGCCTATTTCACCAACAAGACTCCTGAAGGGTGAGAGAGCGTGGGCTTCCGCTTTCTCTTTTCAGTCCTACAGAAAAGGAAGTGACTTGATACAATTGCAGCATTAGCATGTAACATGCTAATTGCTGCAGAAGCTCCTTTGTTCTTTGTTACATTGTTGCAAAAGAGGTCTCTGGTTAAATAGATGCCCAGAGCCTTACAATTGGAACAGTTCAGCTGATTTGACAGGTCAGGGAATCCAGGGTGGATAGCAGACCAGGGATGGGCAAGGGTTTCAAGGCAGCAGGGGAGGAATAAATTTATTTTTAATGGCAAGGAAACAGTATATTAAATGCATTAAATGCAAGTATTAGTAAATTAAGCGGCCATGGAATTGTGTGAATTTGGAGTTAAAAAGTTACTGGATAACTCAGGAATGAAGTTATTAGCCTGTGAGTTTGACTGCTGGACAACTGGAGTGACCACCGGAAGTTGAATGCCAGAGAAGCAGGAGGAACAACAGATGGGGGAACTGTGGGCAGAGCAGACATGCCCATTCCTGCTACATGTGCTCACATCATCTTGTTGCAATTGCGGAAAGTTACTACTGCACAGTAAAATATGGTGGTTTTATGTTGGAATGGATTTCATTCACACTCAGTGCCCCTGAATGAAAAGAAATGTTACTGGGACTCACTTGGCAGGAATTTGAGAAACTAAAAAAACAATTTATACGTATGGATTTACATGCTTCTACCCTAGCCCAGTATTGCAAGGCTGAATATATTCCACGAGGACTTAGAATTCAAAAAGGTCCTGGCTTGTTCAATAATGATTTGGAGTTTAAAAACAAGTGGGTCCTTGGTATCCACTGGGGTTTGATTCCAGAACATCCTGTGGATATCAAAACTCATAGAGGCTCAAGTCCCATTATATACAATGGCATAATAAATGGCACCCCTTATGTAAAACGGCAAAACCAAGGTTTGCTTTTTGGCGTTTTTAAAAAATATTTTCAAGTCATAGATGGTTGAATCTGTGGATATGGAGAGCCAACTGTACATCAATGGGGAATCTTTTGAAAGGTGTCCACAAATGAAGTGAAGTCCTGGCACATACTTTCAGACAGAGCGGGTGGCATGGATTTGGGAACATATGTCATGAACTGCTGATATGCTCAATAGTAGCTGGAACATGGGGCTCAGTCTGACATCTCTCATTGTTTCACATCCTTAAATTCTTTCCAAATTTGGCTGAGGTTATTATTTGGAAGGAGTAGCACACACACAATTCAAAAAGGATATTGACAGATTGGAGCATGTCCAGAGAAGGGCAATTAAAATGGTGAAAGGTCTGGAAACGATGCCTTATGAGGAGAGACTTAGTGAGCTGGGTATGTTTAGCCTGGAAAAAAGACAGTTAAGAGGCGATATGATAGCCCTGTTTAAGTATTTGAAGGGGTGTCACGCTGAGGATGGAGCAGGCTTGTTTTCTGCTGCTCCAGAGACTGGAACACGGAGCAATGGATGCAAGCTCCAGGAACAAAGATTCCACCTCAATATTAGGAGGAACTTTTTGACAGTAAGAGCTGTTCAGCAGTGGAACGCACTCCCTCAGAGCGTGGTGGGGTCTCCTTCCTTGGAGGTCTTTAAACAGAGGCTGGATTTCCATCTGTCGGGGATGCTTTGATCAAGATTTCCTGCGTGGCAGGGAGTTGGACTGGATAGCCTTTGTGGTCTCTTCCAACTCTACAATTCTATGATTCTAAGATGGTGTGACAACCAGGCCTTGAATCATGTAATCAATCAACAATCCATCTGTTCTGAGTGGGCCCAGGGCACTGGAGGGGGACTTAACAGGTACTATAATTTCAACCTCCCAACAAAAGTAAAACTTCTTCTTTTGGACTATAATTACTGAGTTTTACCTATATAGCACCTAAGGCTTTTTTTTTCAGATATAGCAGTACAGAGACTTCGCGAGAAATTCAATGTTCTCTGCCTAAGAAAGGGGCCTGTGGCTTCACAAAAGACAGAGACACCCTACATCCCAAGAGGAGTTACTTTACTGTTGCTAATGAAGTTTAAATTTTACTGTCCTTTGTCTCAGTTCCCACATGGCCAACAGGGGAGTGGCCTCTACCTGCCCTGAGATCCTCCCAAACCAACCAAACTTCAAGAGAAACATCTGATACAAAATGTAGGCCTGTGACTCTAACACTGTCACTTTTCTTTTTCTGTATGATTTTTCAAAACATTTTTTGCCTGATGAAGAAGCCAGTGGAGTTTCAAAAGCTTGCATGATTTGTTTTGTGCATTTTGCTTGGCAAACAAAGGTATCACTCTTTTGTGGATTTTGTTTTACTTGCTGTATGGCCAACACAGCTACCCCTGAACATAACTGATACCGTTAACAGGTGAGATCAACTTTGGTTAGCCTGGTGGTAACAGATGGGGTCTTCACCTGTACATTCCATGCTGTCTGGGAATTCCTTGCAATCATCTCACCTTGAATTCTTCCTAACAGTTTTTTTTTTCATGCTTATGAGATTAAAATTCACAGGAATCCTAGGTGATGAACTCATAGCACCGGGTCTCCTGTATGGTCAGTATTAAGCTCACTACTTTAGGATCAGTACCACCACCTTGGCAGCAGACCTGAAGAAGATGTGCACTGTCAGCTCACTAAACTTACGTTCCCCCCCAGCCAAGGAAAAGCTGCTAATCTTTTTTTTTAGTTTCAGTTTTGAATTTAAAGCCAGTATCAATCTGTGGCCATATTATTGTCCATTAAGTAAGAATCCATGCTTCATCAACTGGATAGGGATCACATCTTGATCTCAAGGAATTTATTAGTATCACCTAGACTGGGTGACAGGGATTGCTATGGGAGAAGCTGCAGTTGGTGCTCTGTCATAGTCCCAAGATGGTATATACCAGATGCTATAATGATCCAGCTCAGGAAGAAGTACCTCACTATGCATAAAGTACTTGGTCTCACCAATGCTGCCAGGGCTGATACAGGCCTTCCGCTTTCTTGGTTGTCCAGAAAGGCAGTTTTTATAAACTTCTGCAGAGGCATTCCTAGCATGATATTTCAACTACAAAGCTCAACATAGCCAGGAGGAATGCAGGACAGTGCATTCACAGAAGCTAAAGGTTGTTTGGTGCAGCACTCAAGACATTTAATTCCATCAGCCAGTGCTCTTCTACCCCAATAGAGTTCCTCTTTTGGACTGTGGGTGTGGCATTTGTATGAAATGTATTGCAAACCCTCCATTTGGTTGCAACTGCATTAGCTTTGGTGGGATCTGATAGGTTTTTTTCTCTCTGAGTCTTGCAGCACTTGAGGTACTGAGACAGATCAGTTTTGGAAGAAACGTTTACACCCATGTGGGGTCCCATTTCCCACCATACCACACTGTATCTCTCAGCAGGCAGGCTGGGGTTCAATTACTGTGCAACAGATAGTTTGTCCAATGCCTGGCTTTAACAACTCATTCCTTATGTCATGCCAACGCTATTCAACTGTAACCAAATAAAGTTGTTGCCATTTTCTGCCAGCTGCTGTGACTCTGTTGTTTTGTCCCACCCCTTCACATTCTGTTCCCCTTTGTCAGTACAGTTGTCCCGTCACATTCGCGGGGGTTAGGGGCAGAAGGCCCCCTGAGAATGTGGAAAAAAGTGAATAAAAATAGGCCTCCCCCACCCGCCCACAACACCCCACCCACATTTCCCAAAGCAGCAGCGGGACGTTAGAAGCCCTGTTGCTGCTTTTCCCCACCACCACCCTCCCTTCCCAAAGTGGCAACAGGTCTTAAGAAGCCCCGTCGACACTTTCCCCCCCTCTTCCCAAAGCAGCAACGGGGCTTAAGAAGCCTCGTCACCACTTCCCTCTCCCTCCCCAAAGCGGCAACGGGGCTTAAGAAGCCTCGTTGCCACTCTTCCCCACCACCATCACCCACCCTGTTGCCACTTTCCCCTACACCCTCCCCAAAGCGGCAAACAGCGAATATGCGAAACCGCGAATGTGAAAGCCGCGAATGTGGAGGGACAACTGTATTAGCAATTCTAATCCCTTAGAACGTATTTCACCAGTATTAAAAGATCTTCTTTGTCTTCCAATTCGTTGCAAGGTACTGGACTCACCTATAGCCAGATTATGTGGTCACAATAAGTGCTGCAGTTTGGTATGCAGCTTGGGACAAGGGTATTTGAAAGACCACCCTCTTCCACTTGAATCTACTCCTTCCTTGAACAGAAGCACTGAACCAGAGATGCCACCACTGGCACAAATAAGGTCGATGCCAACTGAAAATGGGAGTGTTTTCAGTGATAGGACTCACGTTAGTATTTTCTCTGTGTTGGATAAAAACATTTCTCCCAGGCTTTAACTTTTTTATTTTCCACTTCTAGCTTTATCATGACATTTTACTGCTGCTTTTACATTGTCTATTGCTGCTTTTGTTGCTATTTTATTGCTGTTTACAGTTTCATTATTAATGCTCTCTTACCTTTTACTGAATTAATTTTGTAATTGTTTTACTATTATTTTTCCTTAGGCCAATACACACACACACACTTATGTTTATCCAAAATTGCCTGGGCTGTTATAATGCAATCAATCATGTTAGATGAGCTCAATACAGAATATGAAGTTCTGGCTATAGTTCTGACTATTCTTCTGAGGAGACAAGCATTGACAAAGGGGAACTGACTAAAAAATGAAATACTCCACTACAGTAATTTCCACAGAAAGCTTTGAATGTGTTTGAATATAATATTTAAACCAAATGTGGTAAAGCAAGTAAGATTATTTAGTATAGCTTGAATTTTTATAACTTTTTGTCCAGTTGTCTTCTGCAAAACCCACCTCACTGTTTTTTTCCTCCCTCTTGCTCTCTCTCTCTCTCTCCCCACTACAACTTGGCAATGTTACTTTTCTGAACTTCAAATCCAGCAATGCTGGCTGGATTCTCTAGGAGTTGCAGTCCAAAAATGCAACTTTGTCAAATTCTGGCCTCTGCTTATATGATTATATCATTCTTTTCAAAACATATTTAAAATTACGAAAATATTACCTTTAGATCACTTCCAGGCAAGGTACCAATTCCATCCTTCCAGTCCATTACACTAAATACATCAAAGTCTTGTCCAGTTCCATTAGAAGCCGGTTCGTTCATGGTGCATATACTATAAAATAAAAAGATAGGCAATAGGTAAATGTTTTTCCTAATCCAATTATACATTATGACACTTCTTCCAATGTACCATACTCTCCATGATTTCACATTACTTTGCCTGCCCCACAATATTTATGATAACTTGTGCCAGAATCCAGAGTTTGGCGATGCCTTATAAAGACCAACCAAAATAGTACTGTGATGAGCTCTCCAGAACTCATCAAACTGCATATTGAGTAGTAGTCCAACCATTAAGCAGAGTGAGATGGTTGTTTACTTTGCTTACTTTCTAATTAACTTGGAAAGTTATGTTTTAGAAGTAATTTGTTATTTAACACATTATTAGGCCCTTCCCACCCACATGTTGCCATTGGTTTTGTAAAACAATTTTTTTATTTGTTACATTGTTGCTTTTTTTTAAAAAAAATAACAACCTAGGTTCGCTAAATGAATGGTGCAGAGCCTAGAAACCTCCAGCATAAATACACTCTCCAACATTTCACACATGAAAACCAGGACATGTGTGGCTGAGCAACATCAGAGTGTGGTCAAGATGGCAAAAGCTTTTAATGATTGCTTTTGCCTAAGCCTACTGGTAAGGGCAAGATCTTGCCCACTCCTCTCTTCTCCTCCCTGCTGACTTAAAGTGAGTGCAAACTACATTTGCACTTTAAACTCAGTAGGCAGCAAATTAAGTAAGCTGAGGAAAAAGGAAGAAAGTAGAAAAAAAAGAAGAGAAAGAAACTGGGACAGTATGCTGGATTAAAAACTGGGACAGAGGATTAATCGTGACTGTCCCTACCAAATTGGGACATTTGGAGGGTATGCATAAAACTGCTCAAAAAGTCTCTAAAGCCCCCCCGCCTTGTGAACTACTTATAAAATGTTACCTGTCAGAGCAAATAGGTGCACAATTTCCTTATGGTTGCCACTCACGGTGTTACTTTTAAATGTTATGTTTTTTAGAGCCTCATTTTTTTAAAAAAGGTAACTTAAGAGCAGATAACTACATTACTGTTTAACACAATTTCACAGGTTTTGGTAGCAAAGCTTTCAATGACTTCAGAGGCTGAATGCTGTGCTTATAAACAGGAGAAAGTGGCCATGTGCAGTTTGACTGCACTATATATATAGATATAGATAGATAGATAGATAGGAATTCTCCTTGTCCCCAGCTTCAAAACAGAATCACATGAACTAATTCTTCATAGAAAAAAATACTAGACTACATATTGGCATCTTAGGAATACAGATCAACCCCTGTATCTGCAGGCAATATGTTCCAAGACCCAAGTGGACACCTGAAACCATGGGTAATAGGGAAGATGAATATTTTCAATGAGACAAACACCAGAAGCTGACCATAAAATCACATTGGAGGACCTAGAAATGCCTTAGAGAGAACATATTTTTTTGGACATGGATAAGTGAAACCATGCATACCAGATCCATGGATATGTCAGTTGACCTGTAATTCCCAATAAAAACAGTAAGACTATCTTGCTAAATAAATATGCCAAGACACAAGATTGACTTAGTTGGGCTGTTTTTTTTTAAAGAGTGAACTCAGCGCGGCTAAGTCCTACCAAAATCCAGACATGGCTAATTTATAATAACTAACTGGACCCAGCGTACCACACACCATTAAAAAACTCCCCCCAAAATGCCCAGAAGACCTCATGACAACCCTTTGAGGTAGGCCAGTGGGTTTAACTCGCCCACCTGCTGCTTGTTCTGCCCCCTTCTGCCCCCACTGCTTGTTCTGCCCCCCACCATTCATTCTCCCCCCCCACTCGTTTTGCCCCCCACCACCCGTTCTGCCCCTCCCCCACTCGTTCTACCCCACCACTCATTCTTTCTGCCCCTCCCACCACTCTTTCTGCCCCTCACACCCCACCCCCTGTACTCCAGGACACACAGGCACCACATCCACCCCCATGTTACTCATTCTCCAGCTCCAGCCGCCATGTTTGAGATCTACATGGTCCCACCCCCAGTGTGCTGATTGGCTGCCCAACAGAACTGTGATTGGTTGGTCAGTTCCCTAAGCAGCCAATCAGCACACTGGAAACGGCAACATACCCAAGAGAATTCTATATATAGATAGATAGATAATAATAATAAAATTTATTTTTACCCCACCCCACTGTTAAAAACAATCGGGGCAGCTTACAACAGTTAAAATACAGCAATACAGACTAAAATCCCTAAGCCCCACCAACCCCCACCCTCCCCCATAAAAAGATATTAAACTAGCATCAAATTAAAACCCACCTAAATTTAAAAGCCACATAAAATTAACAAATACAAAAATCAACAGCCAGCGAGTCGGGGTAAAGGACTAAAAGAGGCCAGGAGATGCAGCTCCTGAGGCCGGGATCTAATCAGGAAAAGTCTGCTGAAAAAGATCCGTCTTTAGTGCTTTTTTAAAGCTACTTAAAGTCATCATCTGACGGATTTCATCCGGCAGGCCATTCCATAATTTATCTGTTACTTTCAACTGGCTGCAGCTTTGACTAATTTAAGCTGGATCAAAACCACTGGCTTTACATTTCCTTGTCATCTGCAAAAGTATAAATGCTAAATAAAAGTATACAACTTATAGCTAGCCTTAAATTTTTATTCAGAATATTAGAAACTATTCCTGAACCTTTTTCAGAAGATCAGTTTGTAACACAAACTGGCAATAGTGGCTCACTAGGGTCTAATTTTTTTATTCCTGTCTGAATGCTGCTGCATTTTCCCAGCACTCAGACAACAGTACATTATTGCCATGATAAGTCAATTCTTCACTCTTCTAGATCCACTACAATTTGAAGTGCTATCGTATAGCTCTGTGAATGTCACCTGCACCTACTCATCAGTGCCAATAGAGCACTGCTAAGCAAAACTTCATTTGAATATAATATCATCTACCCAAAAGCATGACTGAACCTGCCAAAAGAAAACTTGTACAGGAACTAGAATTCAGTAATCTGAAGGTAAAATGGGAAGAAACCTCTCTCTCATACATACCCCCCTCTCTCTCACACACACAGAGCATTCATTTTTAGACTATGCATGGCCAAAAGGGGGGGAAAAAAAAGCAAGCAAGATGCAGACTGTCTTTTCCTCTGCTAAGTACTCACTATCTCAGGGAATGGAGCACTTATTTACTATCAACCTTTTCTTTAAAAGATGAGAGAGATAGTAGCATAGCTATCCTATTACATCAAGGCTATCACTATCACTAAATACTACAATGATATAGTTGATCACTTAGAACTGATGTCTCCATCAGGGGTGGCCAAACCACAGCTCATGAGCCTCTTTGACATACAATGTGCGGTTCACAGAAATATGTTGGCTGAGCTCCTTTTTTCATTATAATTCATGTAAAAAGTAAATAATTATTTTCTGTGGGGGTTTTTTCTGGGCTGTGAGACCGTGTTCTGGAAGAGTTTATTTCTGATGTTTTGCCTGCATCTGTGGCTGGCATCTTCAGCGAATGGTTGGGTAGGAGTGGGGGGGTTATATCCTGTGAGCCCCTGTTGGAGAGGATATGTAAAATTGTGTATTTGAATGGCTCGTTTCTAGGTGGAGATATGCAAGGGGAATTAGTGTCTGTTTGCTGGAAATCCCACACCCCCGTTCCTGGGTGGAGTTCATTTCCATCTGTTGAGTTTTGATTTTAGTGTTTTTCAAGACTGGTAGCCAGTCTAATTTTTTACCACTCTGATTTCAGAAGCTACGTAGGGTCAGCCCTGATTAGTACTTGGATGGGAGACCTCCAACAAATACCAAGTACTGTTGGCTATATTTCACAGGAAGGAACTGGCAACCACCTGAGTATTCCTTGCCTAAGAAACCCCTATGAAATTCATGGTGGCACCATAAATTGACAGGCAACTTGAAGGCCCATACACACATGTGTAAACTGAGAGTCCAACAGATTAAAACATTCAAGTTTAATGTTCACGGTGATTAAATACTAATTTTAATGCTAGATTTGAGTCAGGGATTAAAGACATTTTAGATTAGCAAGGATTATAGATAAATTGTGCTGGAGAATCAGTAATAGCACAAGCTGGTGCTGACAAAGTTAATTTTACTGGGTGTGGCTTGTGATCATGAGGTGTTTGTGGCTGGGTGGCTGGCAGTGAAATTAGCAGAGTGTTAGTGTGCTACTGGGCGCTGCAGAGTTTGGTTGCATTGCACGTGTTGAAGCATACTGTTTCTTTTTCACTTTATTTTTTTTTAGAAGTGCCTGTAATTATTTTAAGGTGGTATCTGATTAAAATATCTCTAATTTTATTATTTTTTACATATTTTTCTCCATGTTTTGACCAGATATCTATTTACTAAGACAAATAAATATCATTGAAATATCTATTGTTACCAATTTTTATTTTTGGCAATCTCATTTAATGTTAATGAAATGAAAATTTACATACAGTATTCTTCTTAGATGTTTCCATAGTTCATTACTCTATTAAATAGAATCAGTATAGTTAAAATATTAATCAACCAGGATTTTGAAAACATTTGGTATACAGTGGGCCCTCCTGATCCACAGGCTCCAGTTCTGTGAATTCAAGAGACTGCGGATCATCACATCCTACTTAAAATGGTGGTGATGTGAATATGGACACAATGAAACATCTGCATGCACATCACTGCCATTTAATAACATGGGATGTGATTATCTGCATTTTTTGTCATCCGCGGGGGTAGGGTCCCAGGACCGACACCCCATAGATCTGGAGGGCCCACTGTGTACTTTGTGATTATTGAAACTAATAGTTTAAAAACTACATACACTAATAAATATTATTAAATATATGTATTTCTTAATATTTCTTTTAAAAAATTGTAATAAACTGTGCATGTAACAACAACACATGTGTAATATCTGTCTTGCAGGTCTCAAACATCTGAAGTTTATCATATGTGCCTCTTAAATTAAGCAAGTTTGGACATTGCTGGTCTAGACTGATGTAACAAGGGTCTAGCAGCTATTTGCCTAGAACAGACAGTTGTCTTTATCTTTACTCTTGCTTTCTTGCAGCCATGTGAATCCCCAAATTCTTGCTCTCTGTCTTAAAATGGATTAAACAGAAGAATGAAACATCTTATTTTACAGTGAATGTGCACTTACAACTGTAGGAATACATTTCTGAAATTGAATACCTACATCAGATGCAAAGTTAAGCCAAGCTCTTTCAGAAGCAAACCTCTCTCTTATTCAATTGTATATACCATTTTAAATTTCACTTAACATGCACATCTCAGCCTCACACATTAAAAACAATAATTTCCATTGTAAACTTGGTATTTCCAACTTCCCAAACAAAACATCCCAATTTCATTTTAATCTATGTCACTTTACAACTCCTTTTGACAACAATGAGATCTTTTGCATGGTGAAGGAAGAGAACTTGTAGAATGAAGACATTAACTACTATTTAACAAAAATCTACATCCATCTACGTAGTCATGACCACAAAATAGTGCCTTTCTATGCAAGATATTAATCAATTATATTATCAAGATGCAAAGATAGCACATTCTAGGCTTTAAAAGTAAATACCTTTTTTACAAATTTACAAATAACC
Source organism: Gambelia wislizenii (assembly GCA_030847615.1). Classification (NCBI taxonomy): domain Eukaryota; kingdom Metazoa; phylum Chordata; class Lepidosauria; order Squamata; family Crotaphytidae; genus Gambelia; species Gambelia wislizenii. Next base: position 121,740,036 of record JAUMIR010000001.1, read on the forward strand.
TAGAAGTTAAGAATACCCATGTATAATGTGGCCTACTGCTTGGTAAAGCATACACCGGAATTCTGGATTAGAAGAACCAAGTAATTAAAAGGGGGATTGCATCCCCTTTAAAATAAATTGCTTTATTCCATTCTGTAGGTTCCATTCTGTAAGTTTAGCTCTGCAGTGCTAGATGTGTTGTAATGGTTTCTGCTGAGAAGATGATGAAAATGTGAAGAGGTTTAAAAATTATGCAGATGTATACATCTTTAGAGAGCCTGCTATCCAACAACAGGTATTACAAATCCTTCTTATAGCATCAGATAACAAGAAGGTTCTTACTCTAATGGCAATTCTATAAGTTGTTGCTGCTGCTGCTGTGTGCCTTCAAGTCATTGCAGACTTATGGCAACCCTAAGATGAACAACCTATCACAAGGTTTTCTGAGGCTGAGAGTGTGTGACTTGCCCAAGATTGCCCAGTGGGTTTCCATGGCTGAGTGAGATTTCGAATTCCAGAGTCCTAGTCTAACTCTCAAACCACTATACCATGCTGGCCTTTGTAACTCTATATACTAATCCAAAAAACAGCAGTAGGGCAATACTGCAAAATGTCAGCAAGCTTTGAAGGTCTCAGAAGTCTTTATCAGATTGGATGAGAAGCAATAATTTGATAGAGCAATTAATGAAGAAGGAATCCTGTCTAATTTCAGAACCTAATCTGGGTCAGGCTTAGTTAATACATGGATGAGAAACCACCAGGAAAGAGCAAGACTAAGAAAATATCGCACCTGAAACCCTGAGGAGCCTTGACTGCCAGTCAGAGTTGACAGCAATCGATTACCTTACTGATGCATTGCAAGGGAGCTTCCTATGTACTATCATCTATATATACCTATGTTCCTGTTCTTGTAGTTGTTTGTTTTGGTTTCACTGTGATATTTGAAATGCTACTACAGGTCATCCCCCATATCTGCGGGGGATTATGTTCCTGCACTTACCGCAGATAAGTGAAAGTGCATATAATAGCAAACTGCCATAGAACAGCATAGAATCGTGCTAGAAGCTGACCATAGAGCTGCACTGGAGGACCTCCCAATGCTGAGAGACACCATTTCCAGTGCAACGCTGCAGTTCTCCAGATGCCTAGAGAGACCTTTTCTCCCCCAACCATGGGTAAGTGAAACCATGGGTACTGATCCCACATAAATGGGTGTGGGGGGGTGACCTATATTCTTTTATGTTTATATTTTGTTAGGTACTTCAAATTTTGTGAGAAAACATGGAATATCTACCAACTGTCGTTTTCACATCATATAAAATGTTAAACCACATATATTCTTATCTGATAGCAAATGATGCATCTCTGCTTCTTCGTGTATGTGTTTTCATATTTATTTATATACTGGATCCAAGGAGGCTTGTTTCCAATATTGGGCTGTTTCATATACAGAATAATATAAAGGAGAAATGTATGATGCATGTTATAACCAAATACTGTACATGAAAGCTGATCATTAAAAAATAAAGTTAACACATTGTCAGAAAAATAATTGCCTTGACTAACCTTCACATATATCTTCTCTTGGAGCTCAATGTATTTTCACAAAGAAAACCCCTCTTTTTGTGAGCTTGAATGCAGAGAAGATGAAAGAACTTAGAGATTTACATCTAAGCATTCCTCTTACACACACAGGAAGAAAAACTAGCTAATGAAAGAAATGCCTATAAATAGCAAATACCATAAAATATTTTTTAAAGGAGTATAGAAACTATTAAGATAAAACCACATACTGTGGTAGCAATCTTATACTCAAGATGTGTGTGTGATGGTACCGTCAATGGAACACGTAAGATTTCTGCCTACACATATTGTATAAAATAATGAAATCTGTTAGTCGGTCAAAGCATTTTGTTCTTGAAATAATTCACAGCTTTCCCAGAAATGTTCTGCACTTATATATGAAGAATCATGAAAAAATTATATGCAATACTGTTAAGCTTCTTTAGAAATAGTAAAAGCCAATTATTCTCAACTTTAGGACATTTGCAACATGTCCTATCCTTGGACATGTTCCCATCCTTGCCAGTACTGCAAGCCACCACGTCGCAAGTTCGATTCCAGCCGGCTCCAAGGTTCACTCAGCCTTCCATCCTTTCGTAGGTCGGTAAACTGAGTACCCAGCTTGTGGGGGGCAATTAGCTAACACACATTGGAAACTGTTTAATGCAGTGTGGATGTGTAAATAGCTATTGCTTAAAACAATTTGTAAGCCGCTCTGATAGCCTTGTGGCTGAAGAGCGGGAAATAAATAAATAAATAAATATCCTTGGACATGTTCCCTTGGACATGATCAGGTTGGGAACCTGATCCCACCTTTACTGAAACTGCTAGTAGCAATTTAAGAAAAGGCTACATTAGTTCATAAATATATGTTCATCAGACGTTACTTGCAAGTATGAAACAGCCATCAGTTTTCAAATCACTAGAGGATACCTGTATTACTTAGCATCACCTCAAATAATATATTTCAATGGATGCAGTTTATGTGTCTGTTTGTGAGAAATCCACTGCTTTATCCTGGATAGAAAGTCCTGGATGTTCCTACAAAGATTGTCAATAACTAATATACTAACAATTAATATACACTCCAAAAACACACCTTTAACAACTATGGTGCAATTCCTAGGTTAATCTGTAAATGTCATTTTAGGTCCAGTGAAAATACTATGAAATATTATAAAATGCCCTTAAAATGGTACCCACACCTCCCAACAAGGCAGGTTTGCTATGGAAGATGAGCAAGCAAGGCTTATAAAAGCTCAATGAAGAAGAATGACCACCAGCAGAAATATGAAAGAAAACCTTTTCTTATACAAAGCTATTAAGAGATGGAATAAATACTGGGTAAATTATGGATGTGAAATGCCTAAGAACTATCTCCCTCCCCCCACAAGTGCAATATGTGAGTGGGGAGAAATGATTTAGTGGAGAGGGTACTTCTGTGATGGGAGGTAACTGCAATCTTCCACTGTGGGCCACAGCACCACACCACTTCCGGTTTAGGTTTCAGCTGAAAACCAGCCATTTGCTTTTAGTAGATTCGTTTTATGAGGGGGGGGAAGAGAGGGGGGGTTATAAGCTGCACATTTTAGTGGTGATTTGGGTGTTTTGTGCCAAGTTTGGCAGAGAAATTGACTGGAATTTTATTTCTCACACTTTCCCCACCCCTGATTTATTGTGGGGCGGGAGAGATATGGTAATGAGGAAGTGACAAGCTGTTAGCAGGAAAGTGGGTTCAAACAGCTAAGTGCTCATCCTTATTTTGGTCTTCCGCCCAGATCTCATCTATCGCAATTAATGTTAAGTCAATTTTAAGGAAAAGAACTACCAGCCAGAATTTAATTCTAGAAAAGATCAACTTGGGAAATATAACAGACCAAGCTGGCTGAATCAGAATAATCTACTGAGGTGGATGAAGTGGGAGATTCTACTTAGATTAAACTGCAACCAGCCTATGCAGAACAGGAACAATGCAGTAAAGTGGGTAAATTGGCAGTACTGTTATTGTTTTTTTTTTAAAAAAGTATTATCTTTACTAGATACCATATCCAGAATATGGTGTATACTTAAGGCCCTTTCACATTATACTATAACACTATGATTCCACTTCAACTGCCATGCCTGCATTCTATGGAATCCAGAGGCCCATTGACACTACCAAAAAAAAAAGAGCGCTATATTCCACTTCAACTGCAATATCCTGTGAATGACATCCTGGGGTTTGTAGTTAAGTGAAACACTAGAGCTCTCTGGCTGAGAATTCTAAACACCCCTCCCTAAACTTCCAATCCTAGGATTCTATGGGATGCTGTCATGGCAGTTAAAGTAGAATACTGTACCATATAAATTATATTTGCAAGGTGCAAACAGGACCCTGGTGTTTGCCACTTGGTGAAGGACTAGAGCTCTTTGGCTGAAAATTCTTAACACTCCTCCCTAAACTGCAAATCCCAGTGCTAAAACTGTGTAGTGTAAAAGGGGCCATGTATGGGAATCATGAGGCCCTCTCCAGATTTTGTTGGGTTCAAAATCCCAGCAGACCTAGCCAGGAGACCCATGGTGAGGAATTCCATGAGTTGCAGTCCAAGAAGATACGAAGGGTCACATGATTCCCACCTGTGGTCTACACCCAGTCTTCGCATGATGCTAGAATAAGGATTCTGTTCATATCTCAACTAACCCTCTGCCTAGCAGATTCTTCAACTAAGCCAGAATAATTTATTAGTTGCCAGTCCATCACCCATTGAGGCAAAATAAACCTTCAGAAAATAAAGCATACCAGTAAAAGCAAACAAACAAGATAGTTGAATGAAGGGCCAAACAGAAGAGATTAATTTTGCACTCATTCCTAAAGGCTAATACAGACAGAATTATAAATCTCAGAGGTAAATTAATTCCATAGCCCTGATCTATTGAGTTAAAGGCCTTGCTGTTCACCACACCATTTTTACTTTGCTTAGTGTAAGAACTTGAAACAAGACTTAAGACACCATAAGCTGGTATAGAAGACAATATGTGAAGAAATAAAATATTTACAGTATCTGAGGGCTTGTTTAGACGGGGTGATATAATGTGCAACACATCAATGCAAAATTGCAGCAATGTTCATTTGTCTCCACAGGTGTGTGTGTGTTTTTTTGAGGTTTTTTTTATTTTTGCAAGATCACTGGCATTGCACAGCTATCTGTTTTTGAAGTTCACATGCAGCCATGCCTATGAATCAAGATGGTGGCTGGGGGAGTGAATTACTCGCATCATTATTCTTCACAAGCTGCACAGGATATTTTTAAATTTAAACTTTAACTTGAAAAAGTAACCTTCCCCTTGAAAATGCTGTTTTGTCACCTCAGCACTGCAAAAATGCACACAATCACTATCACAAAATTCCAAAATGGTGCTTCCAGCCACTTCGTTGCCAGCAAGCCTGGCCACTGCACACATCTGACCAATCAGCTTTCCACTTCCAGAATGCGCTGTGAATTGGTTGTCCAAATGGTTAGTAATGCACATTCCCATGTATTTTTTTAAAAAACTTTGAGATCAGCTGCAAAGGCTTTTTTCATGCAGTTTTTAGCCCTCCTCCTTCTGAAAACAGTGAATCACCATGGGATCTTGTTGGGACAAAAAGTATTCTCCTTGAATTCTATGAGGCATTTTACACCATCTAGTCAAAAACACCTGAAATACATGAGATGAAGAGCCTTACAGAGATGCATCTGCACCCTGAATTGAATCTGGGAGTATACCCCAGTGCAGTCAGGTGACAGGGGAACTGACTGGATGTTTTAGAACATCTCACATCCACAAGTAATATCATTCACAAACCAACGTAACACCACAGAATGTATTACAACAGCCAAGTTCACAAAATCATGGATTAGCGCTGCATGGTTTCTTCATCTCAAGCATAGGAACTGGAATTGATAAAAGCCACTCCTAGCCACTATAGCAATCTGTTTTCTCAAAATGCAGAGCTCGATTAAAACAGCATCCAGGCATCAAACCACTTCCAACAGGGAAATTATAACATCATCAATCACAGGAACTCCTTTCTAAGAACTAAAGAAATCCTACTGGCATCACTTCTAACTTGTCTGGATTCAACATTAATCTGTGAATACTCTTTACTTCAAGACACTTATTTAGGATGGTGACAAAAATAGTAAATAGAAATAGTATGGCTATAGATCTCCAACTATGTCTTATACAGAACAAATTGCTCTTTTGGGTATATTGGTCACCACAAAGTCTATTCAAGAAAAGGGCTTTCTAAATCAGCAAACTGTTGGAGATGTAATACAGATTGAGTATCCCTTATCCAAAACACTTAGGACCACAAATGTTTGGCATTTTGGATTGTTTAAAAAAATTTTTTGGAGCATTTGTATATACATAATGAGATGAGATAGGTGGGTATGTATGTGACTTCGAGTCACTTGTCAACTTATGGCAACCCCATGAATTTCATAAGATTATTTTAGGCAAGAAATACTCATGAGGTGGTTTTGCCAATTCCTTCCTCTGAAATATAGCCTACAGTGTCTGGTATTCATTGGTGGTCTCCCATCGAAGTACTAACCAGGGCTAACCCTGCTTAGCCTCCAAGATCAGATGGGATCTGGTACTTTAAACAAAGTCTAAACACAAAATTCATTTATGTTTCATATACATCTTATACACATATAGCCTGAAGGTAATTTTATACACAATAGTTCAACTATTTTGTGTACACTGAACCTTCAAAAAGCAAAGGTACCACTATCTCAGCCACCCATGTGAACAATTTCAGATTTTGGATTTCCAGATAAGGGATACTCAACCTGTACTACTAGTGCTTCCTTAATACAAATGTTTCGGAGCTGTCCCACAGTAGCTATATTTTGGGAGGAAGTAATCATTTGATTACATTTGGTATTGTGAATCGCAGAATTGGAAGAGACCACAAGGGCCATCCAGTCCAATCCCCTGCCATGTAGGAATAAACAATCAAAGCATTCCCGACAGATGGCCATCCAGCCTCTGCTTAAGAACCTTCAAAGAAGGAGACTCCACCATACTCCAAGGCACTGCATTCCACTGCCAAACAGCTCCTCTTCTGGACATGTTCCAGCTTGTCCATATCCTTCTGAAATCATGATACACTACATCCACAGCATTCCCTTCATCTACCAAGTATGTAACTCTATCAAAAAAAGAAATAAGATTAGTCTGGCATGATTTTTCAAAAACCCACATTGTCTTTTAGTAATCACAGCATTTCTTTCTAAGTGCTTACAGACTGTCTGTTTAATGACCTGCTCTAAAATCTTTCCTACTATTGATATTAGGGTGACTGGGCGATAACTATTTGGGTCTTCTCCCCCCCCACACCTTTTTTTAAGATGGGGACATTTGCTCTCCTCCAGGTGCTGAGACCTCTTCTGTTCTCCAAGATTTCTCAAAGATTATTGCCAGTGATTCTGAGATTACTTCTGCCAGTTCTTTTAGTACCCTTGGATGTAGTTCATCTGGACCTGGACACTAATTTATTTATACTGCCCAGGTATTCCTGAATAACCTCTTTACCTATTCTAAGCTGCATTTCCCCTACTGCATCATCTGCTCCATTTTCTCCAGGTTGAGCACTGTTTTCCTTTTGGGAGAAGACTGAGGCAAATAAGGTGTTGAGTAGCTCTGCCTTTTCTCTGTTCCCTGTAGCATTTTGTCACGTTCTCCCCGCAGCGGTCCTACCGCTTCCTTGTTCTTTCTCTTGATGCAGACATATCCAAAAAAGCCCTTTTTATTGCTTTTAACCTCTCCAACAAGCCTGAGCTCCATCTGTGCTTTTGCTTTTCTGATTTTCCCCCTACACGAGCTGGCTATTTGTTTGAATTCTTCTTTGGTGATTTCACCCTTTTTCCATTTCATGTACATGTTCCTTTTAAGTTTTAGCTCAGTTGAAAGTTCTTTAGACATCCATACTGGTTTCTTTAGACACCTGCCATTTTTCCTCCTCATTGGAACTATCTGAAGTTGTGCCTTCAATATCTTGCTTTTCAAAAACTCCCATCCATCATGTACTCTCTTCTCTTTTAGTATTCCTGACCAGGGGATCACCCCCAGTAATTCCCTAAGTTCTCTGAAACCAACTTTCTTAAAGTCTAGAAGGTATGTCTGACTATGCTTGGCCTCCCCTTTCCTCTGTATAACAAACTCCAGGGGAACATGGTCACTCCCCCCTAGGGATCCTGCCATTTCCGCCCCATTAACCAGATCATCTTTGTTGGTTAGGATCAGATCTAAAATAGCTGATTCCCTTGTTGCCTCTTCCATCTTCTGGGCAATAAAAAAGCTTTCTTGATATTCAGGGATGTGCATGTTCTTTTGAATTATATACCTGTTTCTTAGAAATTAACCTCTAAAGGATTGATACATGTTTATCAGCATGCTGAGAGAGATGAACTCAGATGAGATCATTGTACCTTGGGAGTTTTAGATTTCCTTAGTAAGTCCACCTGAATAGAGTTTAACCCTAGATTTCACGACAGCCAAGATACCTTGGAGCTATCCCAGTGTGTGTTTAGTTCAGAGCATGTGTCCAGTTCCATTTTGAACAGCAAAGTTTTATCTTTTGGGGAGACCACAGTGCCTATTGTTTTGTCATAGACCTGCCTAAATGTTTCATTATTATCTATATCAATCTTAATCAAGATTTATTGTTGCTACTAGTTTCTGCAGAAGTAATAACCTATTAAGTTAGACCAACCCTAAAGATTTATGGAGCTGAATAATTTTCAGACAGTTTTGGTAGCTTCTTTTGCTGTCTTGGTCAAGTGTTCTATCAAAGCCTTAAATGACTCTTAGATCTTACTTGGTCAATTGACATTTTACTCATCTTCCAGCATTAATACCTAGGTTTGTAGACATTAGAATACCTATAATCCTCACCTTATCTCATTCCCTCCCACCGGCGTAAGTGCTCTTGGCATCACCTCACCCATTAAAGATGTAAATATTCACACATCTTCTCACCACTGACACATGGGGATACCCAATAATCTCACATTTTTATCTTTGGAACTTTTGTAGTCCTTTGCGCAAAACATTTTTTCCACAAATAAAATGTTCACCTAAGAGGCCTGAAACATGAAAAATCATCAAACTGTGCAAAAACACTCCTGATAGAAAATGTATGATGAACTTTATATTTTATTTTCACATACAGGGTTAAGACCTTTTAGTTCTAGGTAAAAAAAATTGTTCTACTTCTGTCTGGGCATTAACTATATATATAGTAAACAGAGATAAAAGTAAGATAAACAGTCAAAAGCCCAGTAAGGTATAGAATATTAAAAACAAAATATTTCAGAAAATCTTAAGGGGAGTGTTAATGTTAACTTTTCTACTGGATGATACCATCATTTACAACTTTTGGAAGCTTAGGCAATCAAGATAGTGAACTCCAGATAAATACAGATTAGTTGACAAACAGCAATGAATTTTCAAGCTCTTAAATAAAGAGATACAGTTAGGAAAATATCATCCAGCAGGAAGAGAATATTTGAAATCCTCAGTTCTCTCCTACCAGAACAAAATGAACAGAGACTTCTGTCCCTATAACTCGCTGGCCCCATTGGTCTTCTCCCCTCACTCTCTCCTTCCTCTTAGGTTGGAACACTGCGTGACTCATTTTTTAAAGGAACACTTGAGCAGGGGAGCAGCACAAAAGCAGAATTAGCGCACTGGGGGGAAGGGTGGCAGAGAATGGAGGAGTTGGGCAGTAAAGCTAGATCAAACAGAAATAGTTATTTATTATGTGTGTTTAATGGATTCAGAACATGAATGGCTTTTATTTTATTTATATCCCACCTTTCTCCCATGACAAGGCTATTAACTCTCAAAACCTGACTTCTGTGGTTTTAAGCTTTAAGGATATTTATATACTTAAGTCCTTTCCAACTTGTGGTACTCATACCACTTGAAATGTGAAGCATCAAGAGTCAAACAACAGTAGTTGCCCCAACACTGAAAATTGAATGATGACTTAACACTCAAAGGTATATTCAAAACAAAACCTTGCCACTTGTTCGGAATGTAATTTAAAACACAATCTAATAAATATCTACTTGGAACTAAGTTTTAATCAGTTCTAAGGTAAGTGGATATAGTTTTGGATCTAAACGCTGCAATTATATGTCAATTTATTTATAAGCAAGTTTCACAAACCTACATTTCTGCAAAGAATCATGTTGTACACACAATCCAATATTTTGGTTCATGCACGGCCAGTGGAGAAGTCATAACTCACAGATGTAAAATGTTTTATCTCAGGAAATATCAACATTGAAGGTTGTCCCACTTTATTCTGGTGTCATTTTGGCTCTCTGTGCTTACAAACACATTTGTCTTTGATATGATTTCCCTTCCATAAATGTCATTCATTTTATTTATTTATTTTCACTACATCCACATGCCTTAGGTTTTTGTTCGATGAGTGAATTTATTTAGCATTGCCCACTCAGACTGATGTTGATGGTTTTCCTTTTTAACTAAATTAAGCAAAGCTTTTACTGGTAGTATCTACAAATGTTAACATTTGTTTCATGCCAAATTCTGTGCAAAATGGAACACAAAAAGCAATTTCCCCCAAACAGTCAAAGTTTGCCCATCGATCCTGATGTCAGCTAAGTCCAAATCTGAAGCTTGGTCAAAATCAGTTCATAAATGTGCATTCTAGAGAAAATATACTGAAATCCAAAATGTCTGTTCACATGTACTTTAAGCAATTGATAGGTCAGGTCCAAAACCTTGCTACAGTCCTTGTTTGGGCCCATTTGATAACATGCCAGGTTTATCAGTAAGAAAGGGTATCTTGGAGCACCTTTGAGACTAACAGAGAGAGAGGGCACACATCTGAGGAAGTAGACTAGTCTACGAAAGCTTATGCTACAATTTTCTCTATTAGTCTCAAAGGTACTACAAGATCCCCTTGCTTACATTCCAGACTAACATGGCTATATCTTTGAATGTTCTGCTAGGTTTAATGACTGTTACCAAGCATGTGAATTTGTACAGCATGACAGAAAGACAAAAACTTTAAATTACAGTAGAGATAAGCAAGGTGGTCCCTCGGGAGGGACACAATGCTGAATTAAGGTTGTTGGCGCTTCAGAGCAGTTCCCAGAACAGGGCCCTATTGACATGCATGTGTGAGCTATTCTCAGAGTGACAGACAGAAATTAAATAAATGAATGAACTATAAATAAAATACAAAGCACAATAGACAGCAGCACAAAAACCCTGTTATCAGCCCTGCCACTTCAGTAAGAATAACAGCCTGATATCATATATTATTAATCTGTGAGTCCAGTAAAACACACAGTGCTGGACTATAACAAAAACTATAACAAAAACTACAACCCCCTGCAACCTATTTCAGTAAAAGACACAGCAGCATACCTGCAAAACTGAGGGGGGGGGAAGGGATATCCTCAGAGCTACAGAGAAAGGCAATCTTTGGAACAGCAGCAAGTTCTGAGAGAATGTGAAAACTAGTCCTTTGCAAGTTAACCACAAAGCATCCTCAAATCACCCATATACATTTCTATTCAAAGATAAAAGTGAGAAGCAGCATACAGTGCAAAAATACTGCTTATGCCTTTCTATTCGGAAGTAAGAAGGACTAGGAGAAAGCATTTCAGGAGAAAGCATGGGCAGCACAGCAGGGCTACAGAACATCCACAACCCACCCCTTTGCTTGTAATAAAAAGGATTAAATGATAACATTCCACAAGCCACACAAAAGCTTTCCTTCAAGGTCACATTTTTGTGTTCCACCAATGCAGTACAACCCCCGTATCTATGGGACCCATATCCACAGATTCACTTACCCTCATCTGAAAAAATATGGCCTCTTGAGGCATCTTATATGTCCTCCAGTGCAATTCTATGGTATGCTTCCACCACAAGCTGACCACAGAATTGTGCTGGAAGACCTAGAAGAAGCCTAGGTGTTCCAGCACAATTCTATGGTATGCTTTCATCAGAAGTCATTCATTTTAACAGGGTTCACTATTACCTGCGTTTCTGGTATCCATGGTAAGTCTAGGAATATATCTCATACAGCTACGGTGGGGCTCACACTGTATCTCACATTACACAGTGAAAGAAATCAAACTGAGAAATTAAAATTATGATTGCCAACCAGTTTGAGGGGGGGGGGCAAGATCCACTCATTCCAAGCAGAAATCTATTCAACTACAGTTGTCCCTTCACAGTCGCTGGGGTTTGGTTCCAGGAGCCCCCATGAATACCCAAATCCGTGAATACTTAAGTCCCATTATATGCAAAGGCATAGCAAAATGGTGTCCCTTATATAAGATGGCAAAATCAAGGTTTGCTTTTTGGATGATTATTTTTTAAATAATATTTTCAAACCGTGAATACTTAAAACCAATTTCAGCTTATAAGTGACTTCTCCTGACTACATGACTCTACTGGGGATATTCCCTGTTGCTTCTCTAGTGAGTGTGTGTTTTTAAAAAGATTTGTCTGGATTAACTATGAGTAGGCTCAGTGGCTACTCATTTTACAAAGAATGCTATGGGTGCTACGCAGCTGCAGGGGACTCCAATATATCCATTAATGGAAATCAAGACAGGTAGTTCTGCCCCAATAGCCTCTCATTCTTCCTCTGCCTTTTGAATTTTGTTGGGAAGCTGGAGTAATTTTCTGAGCAGGCCCAGTCACTCGTTGAGCCTGTAATGGTGGACTCAGGAGATGCAGAAAGTGTCCACAGAAGAGGAATCAATGTGCACATTTTCCTTTTAGCACTGGGCTCCTAAGCAGTGATGGGCCTGGTTCAACTGCACTATTGAATCACTATGATCCAGCCTTGGGTGTACAAACAGGACTATTAGCCAATCTCATGCATTGTTACCTTCCTTTATTTTACTCTTTTGATAATGACTTCTGGATAGAGAAGGAAAGTGGCCAAGCAGGCCAGATTTAGTCACAGTGCACAAGAGGACTACAATGGTTGAATCAGGATTTTAAAAAACAAACAAACATATTTATAGCACATCAACTGCAACAAGAAGTTTGCCCCAGTCTGAGGAAAAAGCTGAACATAGAACTTGTCTGAAACAATACTGATCTGATTTCAATTAATTTTTAGTGCAGGCTAGCTAACTGGCAATTAACTGAAACACAGTAAATTAGATAATTCCTTAAGCAACTGGCAGAACCCCTTATGGAGTTTTCCCCATCAGCCAGGCAGCATGTCACTGTAGCTATAGCTTTATCAAGGTTGGAATTATATATTCCAAAAAGAAAACAGGGGGAGTATCCCATCAGAGTTATCTTCCCAGATTATAAAGTATGCTATAGGATGTCCTCTAGTCACAGGATACCATCTGCCATACTGATCTGAAATTCATTTCAGCCTGATATATTCATATCCTAAGTACTAAGTATTTACTTGCAAATAGTTCCAATGGAATAGATTTATAAATAATCATTTTAAGATTAACATCATTTCCTGAATTCAAGATTAATATCATATCAATGGTCACCGATCTGCTGTTCAGATGATTACAAAATCCAAAATACACAATTGTAGTTATACCCTTATTAGGCCAACCAGAAGGCACAAAAAACATTTTACTTGCTTTAGGAGCACACTGGCTTCTTTGTCAAACAAAGATGGTAAAAAATCAGGGAGAGGAAGAAAAGTGACATTATTGGAGCCGTAGGTCTGTATCTTGCTTGTTTGAGATATTATAGAGAAAAAGTCTTAGTCCAGAAATATGAAATGACATCACATACTGTTTATCCTTTTTATGTCTTCATTAATCACTATATTTCACAGTCTGTATTCAAGCTACCTGTCTTGATAATGAACAAATGATGGTTTAATGGAAATAAATCCTTACCATCAATCAGAAAACTATTTTGTCAACATGCAGTAGAAGATGTTGTCCAATTAAACTCAACAACAGTTTAAGCACCAAGCCCTTACATACAGCATAACAAACACAAGGCACTCAATTCTTTTTCTTAAAAATGATCAAAACTTCAAATGTACAGTTCAGTATCCCAGTGATTAAATGAATCTGACTTTAAAATGACAACTCTGCTATGAACACCAAACAAATACATCTCTAAACCTCCCAACATATATGTCACAAATAAATGAAAAATAATATTTTAATGCTATTTGTTTGATTCATTTAATAGTGTTTCATAGAAAGCAACTGAAGATACAGTGCCCATCAGGGACCATCAATACTCCCAAGTACCAGCAACAACTAAGATGAACAAGGATGTGTCCACTAAAAAACACAAAGGAAAAAATTATATATCTTCTACATGGAGATTTTTCTTCTTATAACTCTAACAAATGTCCTCTCAACCAACTGCACAAGAACTGTAAGAAGGATGATAAATGGAAGAAACAGAACTTTCCAACTGCTAGAGGCATTTAAAGAAACTGTGCATGGGTTGGTGGTTGTTCCCCTTTTTCCTACAATATTCAAAACTGCAAACCAACCAAAATGACAATGTCAAACATTATCCATTTATAAAATTATTTCTGAGTCTCTTTTCAGCTCCTGGGGGCCCCTATAACAACAAACAATTTAATATTTTAAAATGGGGGGAGGGATCACTTGGCCTGTTGGACTGTAATTCCCAGCTGTTGGACTGTAACTCCCAGCATTCTTGACCACTGGCTGCTCACCAGAGGCCTTACAGGACTTGCAGTCCCACAACATCTGATGTAGTGCTTGCTGCCCACCCTGACCTTAAAACAATACTGTAACAAACAAGAAATCAGTGAAAACAGGAAGCTACCTTTAAAATGATCAGAGTGAAGGGAAAAACCTTCAAAACTATATCAAAATAAATTACATTTAAAGTGCTTTCAAATGCTGAGCTGAGGAAAACAGTTTTAGCAGCCTGGCTGAAACTAGACAAAGATATGGCCAATCACCTCCCTAAGGTAATGTAGCAGGTAGGGGAGGCAGAAAACACCATTAACATCCAGAACAGCTGTTGAAAACCTCAATAGACTCCTTGACATCGACAGAGTCCATAGTTAAGATGCTGAGAGAGAAAAAGCCTTCTTACATGACATACAATAAGGCCTCATAAACTACAGGCAGCTTTTTACAGGATGTCTTTCAGATATCCTGGCTGTGGAGCTCTTTACAGTATAGGTAAGAATCAGCACCCTAAACTGGACTTGGAGAAAGACTGGAAGGCATAGTAGTTGATATAGCACTGGTGTAATATGATCAACAAAGCACAAAACAGAAAGTAATCTGACCACTACATTTTATGCTAACTGCAGTTTCTGAACACTCTTCAAGAAGAGCCCGTAATAGAAGCTTAATCAGGTGTTTAAGGCAATATATCATTGTGGCCAGATCCACCTTCTGTCAGGGATGGGGGTGCATTTCACGCATTAGTCAAAGCTAGGAAAGGTTCTCCAGGCAACAGCAGCCAGTTGAGTCTCCAGAAGAAATACTAGGTCTAGGAATCCGTCACCACCACCCTCACAGCAAATCTGAACCTTCTGTTGAACTGCAACCCCATCCATACAGGCCACATTCACAACCACAAATTAGTTGTCTACTGAGCAACATAATTTGAACCAAGGCTCAGCTTCTCAGCTCACATCCAATTAATCAGTGTCCACACTACTGTTCAAGACTTCAACAGACTTTCTTGGTATCAGTAGAGGTAAAAAAGAGAGACAGAAATTGATATACTGTACTGGAAACAGCACAGCAGCCACATGAGATGTAAGACCCAAACTTCAGACTCACTCTCAGCAGTTTCATGTAAATGATAAAAAGTACAGGAATAGAGCCTGAGGAATCGCAAGAGACCAAATGGCAAGGATGCTAAACCACAGCTCCCCAGCACCATGTTCTAGGAGAACTTGGCCAGCTAAGACTGATGTAACATCAGATTTCCTTCACATTCAACATATGCTGCTGAGCATATTCAAGTGCACTGGAGCACTTGTTTTCTGCCCACAGCTATCATCAGTACTCTGTTCAAAAGATGGAAATAAATCAAAATTCTGTAAAAGATTATCATATTCTGTTCTATATCTTATCTAGCACCCAAACAGGTCTGGAACACAAAGAGAGAAAGACTATGATTATATTCATCAAGTGTTAAAAGTTGCAGTGCTGGCAGGAAAAGAACATGCTCAATTTCTCCCTTTGTAGTCATTGTCCTTTTCCTGCCCATACTACTATCAAAACATTTTATTTGAAAACAGCAACAAGAATTAGGAGATAACTATGGAGAGACTTCTTTCCTCTCTATCTCTGAGCCACTAAAGAACATAGATCTCTTTAGATTTGTTCAGTTGTGCCCAGCTCAATGAATTCCAACAAAAAGGGACATCTAATAACACTGGCATCAGAAAATGTTCCCCCAGTACTGGAATACGATATGGTAAAGATGTCCAGGGACCATCAGAAAATACTATCTTTAAAGAAATCTGATGGAGTAAATTAAAATGATGTTATACAGAAACCACAGAAAAACAGTCCTACCAGGTACTATACTGGCCAAATCCCAGAACAATGCTGTGGACAATAGAGGTCAAGCAGAACCAACTGCTCATGTCTTGGTGTTGGTCATCCACCAAGATAGTTTCTCTTCCAAAACTGGGCCTAAAATTTGTTTGAAAAGGATCAAAATAATTTAATTTATTCAATAAATCATGGGCTTGAGACACCACTACTCATTCTAGGGCTAGAAGCCTGTTAGTACACCGTGTAGGCACTACTTTTCCCAAGGTTGCACAGTGGCCATGGGAGAATGAAGACAAAGAAGTCAATGTTGGCAGAGGATCACTCCCAGTTCACAAGCAGCCTACTTCTACAGTGCCTGGATTGGTGGCTCCTTGGAGTTAATGTGTTTTGGTAAAAATGGCTTGGAAAGTCACCCGTCTGAGACATGGTTCTGCAAAGTCCTTAAAGCAGCCAAGACCCTCATTATTCTGATGTCTAGAATATAATAACCCCTTAGATAATAAAAGCAAAGACACTGTGCTTATGAAATAGTGGCAGCAAGGAACAACTCCACTGCCAAGCAACAGACCTTAAAGTGTACTCAATCCTATGTTCAACCAGATTCATCTTGAGTCTTCTTCCATCAAAGCTCTGGCTGTCTACCTAACTACATCACTGCCCTAAGAACTGCAGCATTCTAGCACTGCTAATGATACACTTGGAACATACAGTATTTCACATACTTTCTCCTTCTAAACACACAGAACCGCAGACCTTTTAAAAGTCCTTGCCAATTTCGAAGGGAAAAACCACGTAACTTTCTATCTGTTCTTCATATCTCATGCAAGCTTTTACAGTGGGCCCTTGGTGTCCGCTGGAGTTTGGTTCTAGGACTCCCTGTAGGTACAAGAATCCGTGGATACTCAAGTCCCATTATATACTGTACAACGGCATAGTAAAATGATGTCCCTTACATGTCAAAATCATGGTTTGTTTTTTAAAAAAAAGATTTTTAAGCTGTGGATTTAGAATCGATGGATACAGAATCTGTAGATTTAGAATCCGTGGATACAGAGGGCCAACTGTATTTGGTTTTGTCATAATAAGAGCACCTCAGATATCCGAAGACTCCTATCACAATTTCTAGAAAGCACATGAGTTCTATCTTAATAAGGTGTTGGTTATTACCTTTAAAGCCCTAAATGGCTTGGGTCCAACTTATCTCCGGAACCGCCTCCTCCCATACAATCCTCCACGCGCACTCCAGTCCCCTGGGAGGAATTTGCTTCAGCCACAAAAATCTAGGCTGTCTGCAACCTCCCAAAGGGCCTTTTCGGTAATTGCCCCCAAATTGTGGAATGACCTGCCGAACGAGATCCGTCAGATAACAAGCCTGAGTAGCTTTAAAAAAGCACTAAAGACAGATCTCTTTGGGCAGGCCTTTCCTAATTAGATCCCAGCCTCAGGGGATCCTGGCTTCTTTTAGTCCGCTGGCCATTTATTGTATTTTATTGTATTTATTGTTTTTAAATGTGATTTTAGATCAGTTGGTTTTAATTTACAATTGTTTAAAAAAAATTTATGGGGGAGGGTGGGGGTGTTTGGGGATTTTATCTGTATTGTATTTTAATTTTTGTAAGCCGCCCCGATTGTTTTAACAGAGGGGCGGGGTATAAATAAATTTTATTATTATTATTATTATTATTATTAGGGGAAACACAACCTAGGCTAAGGCTACAATGAGAGAAGAAACAAAGATGTTTGGTGAGTTAGGTATGAAGTAGTATATTTTGAGCAAATGAAGGACTATGTATACCTGGAAAAGTATTTAGCATTTTTCATTCTCTGTTCTCCAAGCTAACTGGAAGAGATGGGGCATCCCCAGTTATCTAAATGGACACCTGGCTACCTGACTCTTCTTCATTACAGACATATTTGTTCCACAGACAACATATGGAACAGAATATGATAGTCTTTTACAGAACTTTGATTTATCTCCATCTCTTGAACAGAATAATGAAAAACTGATGGTTGGAACAAATAGTGAAAATTGATGGTTTAAGGTTGCCAACTTATTCTCATATTACTTCAGGTACAATTAAAAACCTGAGATTTTTAACCCACAAGTCATAATGGAGGCTTCTAAACCTTCCACATCCACACAGATAAAAAGACCATGCCCATATGCATATTCTAACATCCTAAATGAACTTTATAACCTTTTGAATTTAGCAGACTCTCCTAGCATGTTATGAATACTCATCTTAATGCAACCTAGCAACCAACCAATTTTGTGTCAGAAGAAACTTTAATAAGGCATAACAGATGCTTGGGGAAATATTCCTTAGACTCTTCACATCTCTTCAGGTAACACAGGGAAAAAAAGTGGTCTCTACTTAATCACAACCAAACGGCATACTGTCTTCAAAAGAAAGTCTGTAGAAACAAAAGTGAAACTGACCAATCTAAGGTTAGTGCAGAACCAAAATGGAAAGAGAAAGAACAAACTCCTACTCACAACATTCATCAGCTATCATGTTATTTAGAAGTGTTCAACATATTGAATGCTAACAGGAAAAAGTTTAATCTCTTAACATTGAGAAGAAACAGTCTCCAGCTCATTTTTCTACATTTCTTATGTACAGTATAAGAAAACCACCACTTACGACTCCGTGAACGCTTTCATCAGTGCTGTATACGTACAATCCTAAATATACACTGGACTGACTATGTGATGAATGTTGCTGTCCTTGAGCAAGCAGGGATCACCAGCATTGAGGCCATGATATTGAGAACACGGCTGCGCTGGACAGGGCACATTTCTAGGATGGATGACCATCGCCTCCCAAAAATAGCACTCTACGGTGAATTCGCCACGGGTCAGCGTAAGAGGGGTGCCCCAAAAAAGCGATACAAGGACTCTCTGAAACAACATCTCAGGCTCGGCCAAATTGATCACCAACAATGGTCCGCCCTGGCCTCACATCGGGAGGCATGGAGACACACTATCCACAATGCTGCAGCCTTAGAGAAACGACAACGCAGAAAGAATCACAACCCAGAAACATCACCCAAGGAGACCTTCTGCTGTGCTTTCTGTAACCGGACTTGTTTATCTCGGATTGGCCTTTTTAGTCATCAGCGCGCTTGCAGAAAGCGCGGGATGAGTTCTTCCTGAATCTTCGTTTGTAAAGAAAAGCCAGAGAGTAAGATAAGAAAACATGGCAAAAACAGAAATGGCAGAAGGAGGGGGTGAGGGAGAAACAGGGACATGCCTTGAAATCACAGTACAGTATGTATCTTGCCAGTTCACAGATCCTAAAGTCATTGCAAATTACTGCAAAACTTAAAGAGGAGGCCACAATCTGAACTTTCCTCCCTAGGGTGGAAACCTTCGTTCCACCAGTAGGGGTCCCTCCTTGGCCAGTTTTGGGCGTACTGTACAGTTTATTTTTGCTGCACTTGAAACTTTTTCTGGAGAAATAACCGTGATCGCTCTGGATATATGTGGCCCCTTCAGTCCTTAATTTAAAAAAGAAAGGAAAGCGAGGAGGGAGAGAAGGGATCTCATATGTACCTTACATGAAACTTCGCCAAGTCTCGAGTCCCCTGTAAAAAAACAACCCAAATTCAAGCTGTGCTCCAAGGCTGCAATGCCCACCCCCAGCCCACCCCGCTTCGCCTCTTCCTTCCCGACTCAGAAGCGGAAAAAGTCCCGCGATGCAGCTCTTCCGAGGGGCGCCTGGAGTCGCCTCCGCTGTCTCTGAAGGGAAATCTTGCTCCCGGAGAGGGCGCGACACCTCCACGGGTGACCGAGAAAGGTGTATCCGTGTTTGAGCGAGAGAAAGAAAGAGACAGAAACCGAGTGTCTGGCGAAGGAAGTTGCATAATGAAAGAAAAAGCTCTTGTTTGCATCCCGTTTTTTCCCCCTCTTACCGGAGCCCGCGACGGAAACCAGGAAAGGGGAGGCTGGCCAAAATACAAACTCGGTACTTCTCCCCGCCGCCCTTCTCGTCAGTGGCCGTCAGAAAAGAGGCGGTTTTCTTTTATTAAGGAAGGAGACCGTTCTAGATTCTACCCTCATATATAAACACACACACACACACACACACACACACACACAATTTAATCGGGGCCTCTCCAGAATCCTGTCTCTTTCTCTCTCCCACGAGGAAATCACCGTCTTTCTCCCTCTTGCTAGTCCAGTCAGGGCGTCCCGCACTCCTTCCTGGAAGGGCCCCCTCTGGCTCCGTTTTTGGCACACTTTTCCTGCCGTACACCTTCGTCCTCCTGCTGTGTGCGTGTGTGACTCTATGGGAGAGGGCTTGAGGAGCCGTCTCCCCCGCCCCGCAAGGGGGCACGTCTGTTATTTTTCTACACCAGTGGCTCTTAACCTTTTATTTACCAGGGGCCCCTTTTAAATATTCTTTTGTTTAAAACCCCCAAGATTTAAAACAACAACAATAATACCTGATAATAAAAATAATAATACCATTACACCATCCATGAAACCTTCCCACAGAGGCACTGGGGGAGGGGGGAAGACTTTTCTCCAGTTTCCTCCTGCAAGTTTGGGGGTGGATTGAATGGCAATGCGCAGGCCAAGCCAGCAAGCCTTGGCTCTTGTCACGTGGCCGCTCCACTGCAGAGAGGAGGTGGGCCAAGCAACTTTTAACCCTCAGTGAAGGCATCGCGGACTCCTGGCCCCAGGTTAAGAGCCACTGCTCTACATACAGCCCACACAGCAGGCCTTGGTCTCCAGGCGCGCTCGGCTCCCATTCGCGTGGAGCTTGAGGCGAGCGCTTTCCAATCTCCCCCACGAAGCGCTTAAAATAAGTGTGTCGACACACAGCGACCGCTCGCAAGGGCTGCTGCTACTACTACTACTACAGGAAGCGCAGGCTCGATAGTAGGCAAATGCGGGCGGCAAAGTTGCAGGTTACTGGGGGCACCTCTGTGCAGTTAGCAAGCCGAATTCACACGAAGCATCTTCGTGAGAGCCGCAGACACCCTTTCGCGCACGCACGTATACATATACATAATACACACACACGGAGGGAAAGGCTCTCCCCGTCTTCCAAAGGGGAGGGCGAGTTGCTGCCAGGGTTTCAGTCGCGCTTTCCTCTCCCCGAAAAATAACCGCCACCCGCACCCACCACACATGCTTATACTTTAGTTTTTTTAAGAACAGACCAGAGAATCATGCCGGGGAATCCGGCGCTCTCCCGCTCCCCCACCCCACCCCGGTGCGCTCCCTCCCTCCCTCCCTCCCCAAAGTGCCTAGGAGCGCCTCTCTCTGCGCGTGTGGTGTGTGCGTGCGTGTGCAAAGTTTGCCCAAAATGGCGGAATTGGGGAGCTCAGTATGCTATTTCTATACAGTACATCGGCGCACACAAGACACACACACACACACGCCGCCACGCGCGCACGCCCCAAAGTCCAGAAGCTGCGAAAGGGGGAAGAAGACGGGGAAGGCTGAAGGCTGGGGGTGGGAAGAAAGGAAAGAAACCCGTCCCTCCTTACAAGCTGGCGGCGGCGGCGGCGGCGGCGGCTGCTGCGCGCTTGAGCTGAGCAGGCCTTTCTTTCTCCTTTCCCTCCCAGGAGGGAAGACACAACACAGGCTACACATTCAACCGGTACATCCCGCTGCAACCCAACCAGGGTGGGCTGTGGGGGGGAGGTCTTTTCTCCTTTCCTCCCTCCCGCCCCTGCGCGCCTCCAGCCTTCCTTTCCTGAGGAAACCCGTGTAAACAAAACCCAGGAGTGAGCGGCGGCGGAGGCTGCGCGGGATCCCCCTCCACAACCCGGCCGGCGCCCCAAATCTTTACAGCAGCCCCTTGGCTATGGATACACCCGTTTCTGCCCGCCGCCCTGCCCTGCCTTCACCCAGCTCCCCCCACCCATAAAAACGCTCCCTCGGAAGTGTCAAGGAAAAAGACAAATCCGCGGCCGGCTCCCCCGGCGCAAAACCCTCACCCCTTGGTCGCCAAGACGGGGCTGAGGGGAAAATGCCCTCCTCGCTTCCCGGCCACTTCTGCCGCCTTCTCCCCCCCCCTCCAATACCCGTCATGCGTTTTTTGTGTGGGGAGGGAATGCAACCCCCCCATCACCCTCCTCCTCCCTTCCCTTCCCTCCCCCTCTCTCTTTTGTTCCTCTGCCACTCTCACGCACTTCGGATTTTAGGAAAGCTCCCCCAGGACTGACCCACCCACTCCCTCCGGCCACTTTCCCTGGACCAAGTCCCCCCTCCTTGGCGAGGGCTTGTGGCGGAATTCGGCTCCCTTCTCCCCCCCCCTTTCCCACACTCTCCCTCCTTTTTTTGCTCCCCCTTTTTTCCTAAGGGAGGCAAAGGAGGTGCGCTCGCTTCCCTTCCTCTTCCGTCTCCCTCCAACTTTCATCCTCAGCGAAAGGGAGACCCTGCATTTCAAGCCACCCTCAGCACTGAGGCACTGCAGGGGACGGGTTGGCAAACCGGGTCGGAACCAGCCGCTTCCTTACCCCCCAAAATCCTTTCTCTCTCTTATTAGTATTCTTTTTTGCCTCCGTCTCTCGAGTAGTCCTGACAAATATGGTCCAGGGCTGCGGGCGCAAGTGAGCATGCGCCCGTAGAGCCAGGGCTGGGGAAAGGGGAAACTGCTGCTGCCGCCGCCGCCGCCGAGGCCGCTGGCAGGGCTTCGCTCCTGGAGGAAGAAAGCAGCCAGAGTCACCGCGGGGACCTTCCGCCTCTCTTTTTCGCCCACCCCTTCCTCAGGTCCCGGGCTACTCGGCGCGCCCCGGCTCCGAGCCGCAGCAAAAGCCACGGCAGCATCTTCAGGCTGCATCAGCAGCCACTCGACCCTAACTAACATAAGGGCCACGTTGGAGGAATAATAAAACAAGCACCAGCCTTGAAGTCTTTCCCTATTTTTAACCCTCCCTCCCGCTTCTACTTCTTTTGTATTATTGCTATTAGTAGTAATCATTTCCAGAGGGAGAGAATTAAAAGATAGAACCTTTTCCACCACACTAGGTAATACCAGAGTCCTATGAGCCTCAGAAGGTGGTTGGAAAAGTAAATAAACAGAGACTCCAACAGTGGATACCAGGTGGTTTAGGTGTGGAGTTTGGCGATTTATTTATATGTTTGTTTAGCTTTGGTTTTGGTGTTGTTGCTTTTTTTTTCCAGATGAAAAATGGTCCCCTAGATTTCCCTTGGGTTTTTTCCAGGCTGTGAGGCCGGGTTCTGGAAGAGTTTACTTCTGACACCTGCATCTGTGGCTGGCATCTTCAGAGAATGGTTGGGTAGGAGTGGGGGGGTTATATTCTGTGAGCCCCTGTTGGGGAGGATATGTAAATTTGTGAAGATGCCATCCACAGATGCAGGCGAAACGTCAGAAAGAAACTATTCCAGAACACGGCCTCACAGCCGGAAAAAAACCAAGGAAAATCTATGGATGCCAGCCATGAAAGCCTTCGACTTCACTATGGTCCCCTAATTTGGAAACTTCAACTGGTGCCACATGCAGTTACCCAGTGCCAAGGTGTGCCAGGTAAGCAGATCACCTTTACACCAGCTGTACAGGTTGCTGATCCTTTTTCAGACCCAATTTGGTTTTAACAATTAAAACCGTATATTGGGATGATGAAAATGTGGCCCTCCTAATGGTGTGGGACTCCAGCTCCCATCAGTCCTAGCCAGCAGAGCCAATTATGACAGATGGTAGGAGTTTCAGTATAACAACATCTGTAGGGCCTCATGTTTCCCACTTTGTGCAAAAAGTACCTTTCCTCTCTCCCTTTGCATACTCTGAAACTATCTGTTCAGACCTTTTTTTAATATATATATGCTTACCTTTGAGAATGGTGGGGATGGTGGTGCTCGTCCTGTGGTGCAGGCTGGTAAAGAACTTCTGTTTTCTTCAGGTTGACTTCTAGCCCAAACAGCTCTGCAGCTGTTGCAAAGCAGGATGACATGGAGACGCACTATCCACAATGCTGCAGCCTTATTTGAGAACTCACGCCGAACAAGTCTTGAAGAGAAACGACAACGCAGAAAGAATCACAACCCAAAAACATCACCCAAGGAGACCTTCTGCTGTGCTTTTTGCAACCGGACTTGTTTATCTCGGATTGGCCTTTTTAGTCATCAGCGCACTTGCAGAAAGCGCGGGATGAGTCCTTCCTGAATCTTCGTTTGCGAAGAAAAGCCAGAGAGAGAGAGACCTTTGAGAATAGTGAGCAGAAGGGGTAGGCCTTCCTTGGTGGTGGCACTACAGATTTGCCAGCTAGAGTGTAGCAGACCTGTCTTTAGGCGAGCCCCTAAAGATGCATTTACTCTCAGGGGCCTGAGCCCAAAGATTTTATGCGCCTGGATTGGGGGAAATCATTCTAGTGTGTGATTGATTGTAATAATTGCATTTAAATTCATTTACATGTATTCTAATTGTGTATTATTGATGTTTTACGAATTTTGTAAGTCACATTGAGAGGTTATCTCTGTCCTGTACTATAGCACCTGTAAGCAGGTTATAAGCACTCCTCCCCCCCCAAAAAAATGCATTACAGTATAACAAAACATGGCCTAAATACCCGAAAGACACCAGATTTTGTCACATCTTGGAAGCTAAGCAGTGTCACCCTTGGTTTGTACTTGGATGGGAGATTGCCAACAAATAGCAGGTGCAGTAGACTATATTTCTGAGGAAGGAACTAGCAAAACCACCTCTGGGCATTCCTTGCCTAAGAAAATCCTATGAAATTCATGGGGTCAGCAACTTCGAGGCACATATGCTGCACACACATAACAAATCAATGTATTTGATTAATGAAATGGGGTTTTAACAATATTAAAGGCATTTTTTTGCATTTCCCTTCATCTATTTATGTTAGAATAAAATTTCTTTGGTTAGAAGGTGCATTCATTTTTAAATTGCTTTCTTCTGCATTCTACCACATATTAACAAAAGTCACAAATGAACGGGCTAAACAGAATTCTTAGCATCAGCCATAAAAATATCCTACATGTAACTTGCTTTAAACCTGCCTCCAAGTCTCTTTTAATTTTGTATGATAAAATCATACTTGCTTTCCAGGGCACTGTGCAGGCACTAAACGACAGTATACACAACTATTTTTGTTGCTTTCATCTCAATCTGAAGTCACTTCAAAATGACCTCCCCTCCATGGTTTTAGTTTTTTATAATGAATATGTCTTGTGAAGGTCCACCAACTCACATCCTGATCATGAAACAAAGTACAACATACTTTGAAATAATTCATCAGACATCATATCATCATATAAACACTGAGTAATTTCCATGATAAATTAAGAAAATGAAAATATACAGAACACAGTAATGCCTTCAACTCAGAAGAAAAATGTTCCTGTAAATCAGCACTAGTATGGCAATGAAAATAACTTGTTTTACATGTACTGGTGTAATCTACTCATTATAACTTCTATAGCAGATTCGGCGAACGTTTGGTCCTGTAGACACTTCAGACTACAACTCCTACAATTCTTATAGTTGCCTACACTGGCTGGGGCTTCTGGGAAATGGAGTCTACAATATCTGGAATTAGTAAACTGCTTGAGAGCTCTAGGAGAGAACTCTGCTGCAGAAGCCTGGTTTTAGTGAATTTTTGAAAGAAATGTGGTATGCATTCACATCAGACTTAGTGAATGATGTACAGACATACTTTAAAGATGAAGAATTTGAAATAAGGAAGTATTACTTCAGTGTCTCATGAAATAAGTCTGGGGCAGGAGTTGGGCTTGTTTGGGGGGGGAATCTTCAATTCTAGACACCAGATTACATGAATTCTTGATTATGAGAGTGCATATTATGTGTGTTGTGTGCACGTGTGCCTGTGCCTTCAAGTTGCCTGTAGACTTATGGCAAACCCAGAAAATTTCATAGGGTTTTCTTAGGTGAGAAATAATCAGAGGTGGTTTTACCATCTCCTCCCTCTGAAATATAGCCCGCAGCACCTGGTCTTCAGTGGCAGGTCTCCCATTCAAGTGCTAACCATGGCTGACTCTGCTTAGCTTCCAAGATCTAACAGGATCTGGTGACATTAGAGTATTTAGGCAGGTCTTATGTGTTTTTGTTGTATGAGCCTCCCACTGCTAGTGTAGTAGTTACTGCTATTGTTAATCCTTGAGCTGGAGTTAATGACCATGTAAACACATCTAAAAGGATTTAAATGGTGTTATTATCAACAAAATTACTGGGACACAGTGTGTTTATAGGTTTATAGGCAGAAGTAGATGGGATTTCATGAGGAATCTGAAAGGGTTAAGAGCCTGAATCAGGGTTTCCAGTTTGAATTGCAGGTGTTCTATAACTTGCCTTAGGCAATTTTCAAAGTAGCCCTGTTAGTCTCTTGCAGCATAAAAAGGAGGAAGGAAGAGGAAGAAAGAAAAAAAAGAAATGTGGCAGCACCTTTAAGACTAACTGGATTTTATTTTCACATGAGTTTTTAGGGATATAAACCCACTTCTTCAGATGCAGTACTGAATGGTATCAAGACCTAACATAGAAGCATATTTATACAGTGGTGGAAGTGGGATAGAATGTGAATAGGATCAAGAAAGATACAAATCATGACCCTTGCCCTAAATTTTCAAAGGGCTAAGTGAGGTGATATAGGTCTTTCAGATCTTTACAGTGGTCAGTTAGTGTTGATGGGGGAAAGCAATAAATCTGCATACCAAAAGTTAATTTCCCAGGGTTCAAAACTCTTATCTGAGAAGATTCCTTTTGTTATATGTGCAGCAGCAGACTCTTGTATTACTATATGTAGAATTCAATTTTCTCTCACACAATGTCAAAGGTGGTACAAGATTCCTTTGCTTATTAATATATGTAGTGTACCATGTAAGCCTAAATACCCTAAAGGCACCAGATCCTGTCTGATCTTGGAAGCTAAGCAGGGTCAGCCCTGGTAAATACTTGGATGGGAGACTGCCAATGAATATCTGGTGTTGTAGGCTATATTTCAGAGGAAGGAACTGTCAAGCCACCTCTGAATATTCCTTGCCTAAAAAAAACCCTAAGAAATTCTTGGGTTTGCCATAAGTTGACAGGCTATTTGAAGGCGCGCACACACACACAGTGTGCCATTAAAGCCATTGTCTTTGTTCATATCTCTGCTAATGGATTGGAATTTGTGAATATAATTCAATCCAACAATTTCTCTTTCTAGTCTTCCTGTGTAATTTCCTTGTTTAAGGACCATGGCCTGTAAGTCACTTACTATGGGTCTAGGAAGATTAAAATGTTTCTACAACTGGTTTTGGACATTGCCATTTCTAATGTCAGATCTCTGTCCATTAATCCTCGTGCATGGAGAATGTCCTCTTTGTCCAATGTAGAGTGTGGAGGAGCATTGCTGGCATAGGATGACATATATCACATTGGAGGAAGAGCAAGTAAATGCAGCTCTGATGTCGTGAGTGATGCTATTGGCTCCTGTAATATTGCTCCCAGAATAGATGTGGGGACAGAGTTGGTGTCTGGGTTTGTAGCAAGGTCTTGTCCCTGTATTGCCATCCATGTTGTGTATCTTGTTGTAAATAAATTGTTATTTAAGATTTGGAGGCTTTCTGTAGGCCAATAATGGTCTGCCTCCTAGATCTTGTGAAAGGGTTGTGTTAGGCAAGTTATAGAATATTTTTTTTCCTTTCACATACCAACACTAACTAATCACTGTAAAGAGCCGAAAGAGTGTGTCCCTTTATGTAGCCCTTTGAAAAATTAGGGCGAGGGTCATGATTTGCTTCTTTCTGGATCCTATTATATATACTGTATCCCATTCTCACAGCTGTATAAATAGGCTTTATACCATGAGGCTTTAATATCACTCTGTACTGTACCTGAAGTGGATTTATAAGCATTCATGTCTTTTCTCAAAGCTTTTAAAAAGTTCTGTGGGGGATGCACTTTCCCACACTTTGGGACAACTAGTTCACCTTCATTCACATTCCTGATAACAGCGGAAGTAGAAAGCTGATTGGCTGGACGTGCACAGGGGATGGAGCTTGCTAACAAAGCAAGCACCTGGAACTGCCATGTTGGATTTTTGATGTAGCCATTGTGTGCTACGGGGACGAAACAGCCTTTCCCCTCTTTTTTTCTATTTATTTAGGTGGAATATCACACTTTCTTTGCTTAGACATGCTTTAAAAATACTGTTCAACGGTGGCAACTGGTGACAATAAAAGTGCAAGTAATTCACTTGCACCCACCATCTTGATTCGCAGGCATGCCCATCGGAACAGTGAAAGATGATAACTTCACATGCCTGCGATCTTGCCCCCCCCCAAAAAAAGACAAAGCTGCTTTGAATTGGTCTTAGTGCACATCAGTCCACATTCCCCCCCCCCCACTGTATAGACAAGCCCAAAGTTTTAGCTTTAGTACCATATTTTAGTACATACTCTTCTGAAAGAGCTGAGAGAGAACAATGTATGTAGTGCTGTACTAGGCACAAAGAGAACTAGGTTCAGATCCTTCTTTGGTCATGGACTTTACCATGTGCCCTTGGTCAATCACTACCCCTCAGCAAATCTAATTTACAGGGTTGTGGGGAAGACTAATCTCTCTCTCTGGCTTTTCTTTGCAAACGAAGATTCAGGAAGGACACATCCCGCACTTTCTGCAAGCACGCTGATGACTAAAAAGGCCAATCCAAAGGCTGCTTGGTCATTCAGGATGCTGCTGAACAAGACTGTCATCTCCCGGGTCAGCCTCAAGCGACCAATGTCCTGAACCGCCTGCATGCAGGGTTGGGTCTGCAGCTTCCAGTGCATCTTTACACCTGCCATTTCGTCCCTCGCCTATCGCTACAGGGCTTTTTTGGATTGGATTTGTCCTTCGAGCCTGTGCAATGGATTTGTCTGGTGGAGCGCAGCGTGCACAGAACTGGCCTAACCCTTTAAACCAATGGTTCGTCTTCTGGCCTTGCAAGCATGGACAGTAGCAGCGAGGTCCTTGGGTCATAGGTTTGATTAGAGTTTCCTTCTCTTAGATGGTTGACCTTACAGGGTTGGACGAGCACCATCTGCCCAGGTTTGGGATTAGAGTTTTCCTTCTCCTAGGGTGGTTGCCACAAGGCTAGAGAGCCCATCCTGCCCTTTGACGCTCTTTGTCAGACCCTTCGGTTTTGACCTGTCTGGCATGGGAGACCCTACCAGTGGCTATTATGCCACCGCCAGCATAGCTCAAAACATCATTAGGGTACGCAAGCCTCTCTCCCACGACAAGGGGGCGTCAATGGAGAGGTGAAGACTAATAGCAGGACAAGAACTACATGTAAAGTCTGGTAAACATCAACAACCTTTTGTCACACTCAGGCACTTCTAATGCTACCGCATTCTCATTGAATCACTATAGTATCTATTCCACCATCAGCAAAAGGTACAGATCCATGAAAATGTCATAGCAAGCCTCTGAAAGTGGCTGCTATCTGATTCACAAAGAATGTAAGGACAAACTTACAAACTGCACCCCCTCCCCTCACACTTTGCCTGACTTTTTACCTACTTCTATTGCTCTTTGCACCCTCCCACTGCACCTACCATCCTGTCTTCCCACCTTTTCTCTCTGTTGTTTCACCTCATGCCTTCACAGTGCCTCCCAGCTGTGAAGAATCTGGTGCCTTCAGGGTATTTCAGCTTTTATTAACTTTATAATGCTTAGAAACCATCCAAAAGAGAATTAAATGACTCCAGAAACCAACTTCTAAGTGGGCCATGCACACCAAACTCACAACTTACAAAAGACTAGATGGGAGTGATGCATTATGCCACAAACATCCCACAGAAACCACCTTATTGTACCTGTTCCTGGCAAACGGTTAGATTTTAGAAAGTGTCCCAGAACATGAACTTTTCAGGGAGCTATGCCACCAAATTCACCAGCTACACCAAACTAGATGAGAATGAAGCAAGAAGCCACTTTCCAGATGTGGTTCCTGAGGAAGTTGGCATTATGTGCCATTTTCCAGAATATAGATTTTTTTATTTTATTTATTTATTTATTTATTGGCTTGGAATACAGACTAAGAAGTGATTTCTGTGGAATTTTTCCGGTCTGTTGCATCACTCCTATCTAGTCTTTTTCAGTAGTTTTTACCATCTCCAAACACCTTCCCATCATCTTCCATGTTTTGGATGGAAGGTTTGAATTTGACTCAAATTGGTTCCCTGTGCTGTTCAGTTGTACAAAGTTCTAATCCAGTTTGGAACTAATTGTACAAGCTTCTAAATTATGTGGGAAACACAAAGAGAGAGCAAGCTCTCCTGCTTCATTTTTCTTCTGCGCAGGGATAGTAGGGGAAGGAGCTAGCAGTGTGTTGTTATACAATAGTGTATATGTGGGGAAAATATTTGCCCAAGGGTAAGGCAAACTATTCTCAGATTTGACTCCCTAACTGCAAAATGAAATTAAGAATACTGCCCTACTTTTCAGGGCAGTTAAGTATTTTGCCTATCAAAATGGATACTGATCTCAAAATCTAAGGAAACATGTAACATTTCTATCTGAAATCATTGGTGTTTTGTCAGTGCCAAGTAAAAAAAGCTTCACAGCTTGTCTTACTCACCTGCATATATGTACATCAAAAACTGGAGCTGCTGTCAGCGTTATAACTTGCCTAATGCTTTAGGTAAGCTTTCTGCCATTTCAAAAACTTATTCTAAACTGACATAATGGTGGCATATGTGTATTTTTAAGAATATACATTCATGATTTGTTTTACAAAGCAAGTTTCACAGATATTTTAAAAGCATTTGCAATCTGTTCTGGAAACTGGAGGAAGAGAAGGAGGAGGGATGTTGGCAATGGCATTTGTGCTAGCCAATCAACATTCTGATCCCCACCCCCCAACAAGCTAGAACTTGCAGAACATAGTCATTGAGGGTCACTATACAGGTCAACCCTTGTATCCGTGGGTGATATATTCCATGACCCTCTGTGAATACCTGAAACCAGGGATAATAGGGAACCCTATTATTTTCAATTAGACTAATGCCGGAAGGTGACCATAGAATTGCATTGGAGGACCTAGAAATGTCTAGAGAGAACCTATTTTTTTATGTGGATAAGTGAAACCATAGATACCAAATCCATGGATACGGGGGTTGACCTATAATATGTTTTCTGGGAGGTAAAGATCTTTTGTAGCCACTGATGCCACGTTTAAAATTTCACTGACTGGCTTAGCAATGCAGAGACTGTGGACTGCTGGCAAGAACCAGTGGCCAGCTGAAAAGGGCTAAGTTCAAGTTCCTCACTGCTGCCAAAGGATTTAATTTTTATTGTCTTTTGCCTCAACTCCACATGGCCAGGAAGTAGGAGTGGCCTCTGCCTGCATGAGATCCCTCACCTGAACAGCAACACAGGTAACATCTGAAACAACATGTAGGCCCGTGTCTCCAACATACTCACTTTTCTTTCTTTCTTTCTTTCTTTCTTTCTTTCTTTCTTTCTTTCTTACTTTATCATCCTTTGCCTGATGAAGAAGCCATTAGAGCTCCGAAAGCTTGCATCATGTGTTTTGCATTTGGTTGGCTAAAAAAAGGTATCACTTTTTTTGTGGATTCTGGATTTTGTTCTCCCTTATAAATGCCCTCACCTCCCCCCTCCACCTGCACCTCAGAATCTAAAAGTAAACTGGTGTTGGTCAAAATGGAGAAACATTTGAAGGCAAGAATACAAAGGCTAAGCATTCCATTGACCACTTCTGTTCTCCAAGATTTTCCTTATTGATGGCCTCCGTTATACCACCTCAAAAATGTGGGTTTGGGGGAAAGAGCTTGACCAAAGTAATTTGCTGGTCCACCTTCACAGTGAAAACAGACATTACAGGTGTTGTGAGAAAATCAGGGGGTATTGAAAGAAGTGCAATGGCAAATGTCAGTAGTGGTAGGCAAGCTATTTTTCAGATAACCCAAGCTTGGAAAAGTTAGTTTTGGAGACTAGAACTCTCATAGTTCTAATGTCTTTTTAGATCTCTAGTCAAAAAATTAAGTTTTGTAAGCTATGTAGAAGCACATTCTGATCTCATCAGCAAATTCCTGATAAGCTTTTGAACTCTTGGCTTCCTAGGTACAAAATCTGATAGCTAAGGTACTTACTTGCCTTCTGTAGTCAACGTTAATCACTGCAGCTTCAGTTTGTGACTTGTTTTGTACCTTCAAGTCGTTTCCGAATTATGGCAAACCTATCACGGGATTTTCTTGGCAAGATTTGTTCAGACTTTGCCTTCCTCGGAGGCTGAGAGAGTATATGACTTGCCCAAGGTCACGAAGTGTGTTTCCATGGCTGAGCAGGGATTTGAACCCTGGTCTCCAAAGTCATAGTCAGACATGTAAACCACTGTGCCACACTGGCTCTCTGTTTGTGAATACCAGGCTGAAAATAGGCAAAGCCTTCCCTCCCACCTATAGGAGATACAAAGTATTCATGGTTAGGCTAATGATATTAAAGAAGTGAGAGGACTGAATTCCATCCCCACCACTCCCTAGCGAGCTTCATTGTAACTTAGGGGTTGTCTAAATGGCGACAATACTCCTCATAAAATACAAGAACACGATTTGTCTAAATGGCATCCCGCATCAATCTGCAGTATTCGGAAGGAGAGGGGCCAAATCCACCACAAACTCTGAAGGAAAAGCTTTTGCAGCTTTTCCCAAAGTTTTTTTTAAAAGCTCCACAGGGAATGCACATTCCTGCTTGTTGGGACAATCTGATTCACATTCATTCACATTCTCGATAAGAGCGGAAGTGGAAATCTGGTTGGTCGAACATGCACAGGGGATGGAGCTTGTTAACAAGGCAAGCGTCTGGAATTGCCATGTTGTATTTTTGCCTCAACGATCATGCGCTGAGGCAATGAACAGCCTTTTTTCCCTTTCTTAAATTTATTTAGGCGGAATATCACACTTTCGCACCTTGTAATTCACTTGCACCCACCTTGATTCGCAGGCATGCCTGTTGGGACAGCAAAAGTGTATACCTTTGCATGCTTGCAATTTTGCCCAAAAAACATTACGAGAACTCGAAGCTGCTTCAAATTGGCATTAGTGCGCATCAATTCACATTTCCCACCCTCATATAGACAACATCTAAGTTTAAGAGCCCTTCCTCTAGAAGTGACCCACACACATTCTTGGAACACTGATTATACTTTATTTTAAGAGTTTTAAAATATCATAATTCTGATAAGTGTATTTTTTCTTAAAAGCATAGTCACATCGGTGAGATATATTCTGCTTTCAGCATAATGAATGACTAATATTTGATAGAGTGGGAGTCATGAATAGTGACAAAAAATGAAACTAGAAACAGAACAAAAAAAGATGGAAACATGTAATTAGAAGGGTATTGTGACATTAAAAAGAAACACCTATTACAATTTCTTCATGAACAGATGTTTCAGAGGGAAACTGTATCATGATTATTAAAATTTATTCTTATTCTTTGGGGGCATGTTTCATATTTGTGTTCTTCCCCAGCAAGTATTCCATAAACTGTACTATAATAAAATTGCAGGAAAACATGGGTAAATAGGTAAATCACAGAGATATGGTAAAAGAAAATTAGAAATAATTTTACTGTGTTCTTTGCATCCTTTGAACACTTTCATGAATGTTGGCTGCTTCTGATATATACTTAACATACTGATTTTATTTAATTTTTGTGCTATTAATAAATGGAAAGTATTTTGTTATTATAGCACTATAAAGGAAAAAGCTTCAGCTGCACCTACAAAACATCTCTTTCAAATTTTTAAAGAAACCCTGTAAATTGGCAAACTCTAAAGGTCTGGTGGTAGATCCTATATGACAGATGAAGAAATTGCTGCACAGCAGGCAGTGGGTGTCAGAACTATGGACCGCTACAATTTTCAACATGTCTAGCTTTTGGTTTTCAGAAATAGCCAGGCATAGGTATAGGGCCATCCAAGATAGACTCACGGACTAGATATAGGGCTGATTCTATAGAATGAGGCAGCTCCCTTGGGCAAAAGATGCTCGTGGTGAGGAAGAGTAATAGAGAGTGGAGCTCTATGTGCTGCCCATCCTGCCCTGAGCAAAGTAGACTCCTGCCTTCCGGTCCGTTGCAGTAAGATTCAGTTCTTAGTCCAGTCAGCTTCTCTGTATGGAATGAAAGATGACAATTTTGTCTTCTCCCTCAGACAGTTAAAATACCTTGTTCCAACTCTAAGGAGATAATCAGATGCATCAAAAGTGGTGTTACAGCAACACCAGAAGATTGCAAAAGGGCTCCCTTACCACACGATGTCATCATCCATCGGTATGTACTTGTTCTGCTCCTGTTATGCCAGGGCTGCTTTTTATTGACGGGAAAAGCCATCAATAGATCCCCCTGTTCTGTCACGGATTTGACAGTGTACGACAAGGTGCCCCGTTTCGCTGGCGAGATTCCAGCATCAATGGGAGGTCCCTGCCAGAACACTTCCAGGTGAGATCAGGACATCCAAGTAAGTGACACACTTTTTATGACCCTCCCCAGGTTACTTGTTAATTTTAAAATGTGTTTTTGTGTTTGCTGTCACTTTTTTTTTTACTTTTATTTTTATTTTTGAATTTCCCACGCTCATGTCTTCTTATGAGAATCTGCGGGATTTCGCTCCAGGAAGTGAACGGAGCTCTATTATTGCGCCGTTCACTCCTGGGCTGCCAACGTTAGAGAAGGTAAGTGTGGTGGGGAGGGTGATTGTGGTGGGTCAGGGACAGGACAGAGGCAGGAGTGGAGATTGTGGAACAGGAATGCTTTTTTTGTTCCTATCTGATAATCTCCTAAGAAAGGCAACTCTTTCTTTCTTTCTTTTAGTAGTTTTGCCTTTCTGTTATTGCTTTTGCCACTTCAAGAAATAAAATCACAAGTCATGCAATCTTGAGTATCAGTTCCATGTCTCTAGGACTAAAAATGTCAAAAGGTAACATCAAATGCATAATTGCTGTGCATCCTGAAACTCTTGAAACATAGATCAATCCTATTGACTGCAATGCCAGAAAATAAAGATTTGGTCTAGGAATGTTAACAACAGTTTAGTAGCTTAACAGTGTTAACACTGTAGCTTGTGATATTGCTAAAGAATCACAAATCAAAGATCATTCTTTGGCCAGATGAGGGACCTTTACTGAAGCTGAGACGCACCTCAGTTTGAAGTAGAATTAAAATGCGAGTGTCACATATGGCACATAATCTGTTGCTACTCTGTGATTTTTATTTTTTTATTTAGTTATTTATACCCCGCTCTTCAGCCACAAGGCTATCAGAGTGGCTTACAAATTGTTTTAAGCAATAGCTGTTTACACATCTACACCGCATTAAACAGTTTCCAATGTGTGTTAGCTAATTGCCCCCAGAAGCTGGGTACTCATTTTACCAACCTACGAAAGGATGGAAGGCTGAGTGAACCTTGGAGCCGGCTGGAATCGAACTTGCAACGTGGTGACTTGCAGTACTAGCATTTAACCACTGCGCCACCAGGGCTCCTGTTATCTCTCAGAGTCCTGTGCCATGGCTAAGAAACCTTCTGTAACATCTACTCAAAAGTAACTTCCATTCAGAATACAACCTTTTCTCCCAAAGCTAATTGGAAATCTTCCAATTACAGCTTTAGCCCATTTCATTTGCTCCTGTTAACTGGAATTGAGGAATTAGGGATGAAGAACTTCCAAATGCATACCCTCCAACTGTTCTGATTTGGTAGGGACGGTCCCAATTGCTAGTTGCCTCACTTTTTCATCTATTTTTAAAATGTTCCAGTTTATTTCTCCTGTTCCTGCTTTCTCCCTGTGTCTTCAGCTTACTTCAGTTGGTGCAGAGTTCTAAGTCCAAACATAATTTGGACTCAGCAATGGGGAGAGAAGAGAAAGGGCGGGAATCTTGTGCTTCCCTGTAGACTCAGGCAAAAGCAAACTGCCACAGTATATCCTAGCTTGTGTGTTTTTCCTTATTAACAACTTTTGCCATCTTGACCACACTCTTGTTTTGATTGACCATGCATGTCCTGGTTTTCATCTCAGAAATGTTGAGGGTATGCAAATGGTCCCTTGGATTTCCTCTCTAAATTGCCCCAGTACAAGTTATGTTTCTCTGTGTGGAGCACTTAATTACTAATTTCCTTTCATTTTTCTTTCCCCATTTTCTTTTCTTAATAAGTGAAAGAAATGGCATTATTTCGCCATTTAAACAGAAAGGAGAGATTAGCAATTAAGGCCACTATCACCTGCACTAGCGCTGGGCCAGTTCAAATAGACTATTCAAGGGCCAAATCAGAGGCTGTTAGTAATCCTCCAACCCAGAATCAACAAGAAGTAATAACATAGGATATGAACTTGCAAAGAGGAACTGCTCATTTTAAACTTGACAAGTCTTAATAGTGGGGCCTTACAACTATGGTCCTCCATATATTTGTGACCTACAATTCCCACCAGTCCTTGGTTACCCAACATAACCAAAGATTGAGAGGGGTGGGTGGGAATTGGGGGTCACAAACAAATAGGGCCAGGTAGCTATGGCCCTCCATGTATTCATGACCTATAGTTCCCTTCAGCTCTTGCTATCCAGCATACTAAAGGTGGGGATGATAGGAGTCCACCAACATCTGGAGGGTCACAGTTGCCCACCTCTGCTTAATAGCGTTTAAGCTGTCCAAACTACTTGGGCTGGTGCTGCAGAACAGTGTTACTCTAAAAAGAGAGTGAGAAATCAAGTACCGTATTTAAAAGGAGGAGGATTACTGAGAAACCATTGAAATGCAATGGGCTAACAATGATATCATAGGTTTTTCATACAGGTGAGTGGGAAAAGGATGGCAATTCCAAACAAAAAGAATAGTGTGGAAGCACACTAATAGAAGGCAATATGTCAGTACAGGAGTATTTGCTACCACCAAACGTATTTATGCACAGTTAAACAAAGCTGTAGCAGTGGCCTAAAATTGGACAAAGAAGGTGATGAGTCATGGCACTGGTAGGGGAGAATGGCTGCTGAAGATGATTTATTCTATGGTAAGCTACAGAGTTCTTAGTCTCATATTGGGGCATACCCATCTCTATAATTCTCAGTCATTTGGATAAATCTGTCATAATTTTATTTCAATTAAGAGAGATAGATTGAACCCACGTGCTACCATGCCATAGCTCAGTCCCTGAGCTGTGTGCCTACATGTACAGTCGGACCCCTCTATCCACAGGGGTTTGGTTCCCAGACCTACTGTAGATACTGGAAACTGCAGATAATTGTGAACTCTATTAAAACAAAAGGATTCCAGTAAAAACAGCATAGAATTGCATTAGAGGACCTAGAAGAAACCTAGAGAGGATTCTCTCTAGACATTTTCCACCACGACTCTATGGCATGTGTTCCCTATATTATGTCTGAAACTGAATAACTGAAACTCTGGATATTGGATATGGGGGTTTGCCAGTATTTATAGGACAGTCATTATAATTCCCAGAATTCCACAGGGGGAGCAATTGTTGTTCAAAACTGGTTTAAGTTTGCAACATAGGGCTTGTCTACATGGGCAATTTACCCCATCTTGCCCCTTTCTTGGAGCTCTGCAGTCCTGACAATGCAGGGCATTTGCCCCATTCTGCCCACAGTCTTCACCACTCCCAGGGCAGCTACGCTACTGAGAAGCAGGAATGTGGGGTAGGGCCCAATACAATATTTTAGAATAATACCTGTTTTAGTCCATTTGCACCAGGAGGAAACGGATCGGGCTCTTCATGTCTGCAGGAGCCTGTCCTGGCAGGTCAGCTCTTGCTCCTACTGCTGCCACCGCCGCCGCCACCACCTCACTCTCCCAGAAGGCAGGAAGGAGTCCTGCAGCATGTGAGCAAGGCTTGTCATATGCAGGGGCTGTAGTTACATGTTGTGGGCCCCCTTCCTGCCTTCCAAGACAGTGAGGGAAAATGGCGGCAGAAGCTGCAGCAACAGGCTGGTGACCCCAGCAGGACTTCCTCCTATTCTGTGGAGGGAATGGGGGAACAAGGGGCCTGATCCATGGCCAGGATACACTGGTGGGGTGCTGGTGTATCCTGGCTTGTGCAGATGAGCCCATAGATGCACCTTAAAGGCCTTTTCACCCATGTTTTGGAAACGTGTGCAGTTATTGGCTGGAATAACTTGAGCTTATAACATTCCCTTTCTTCACAAGTACATATTCCTCCTGTGTTTCTCCTTGTCCCCTTCAGCTAATAAAGGACAATATTCCTCCATGGTTGGAAACTACATGTATATAGCTCATGGTTAATAATGTTGGATGGAGGACCAGTTATCTGTTTCAGGTCAGCCACCCCAAGCAATACCAACAGCATTAAAATTTGCTTTTAATTTGCCATCCTACTTTGCCCTCGCTTACTTTAAAAATGAGATTTCTTAACATGAAAGATGTCATTAAGTTCATTATTTCCAACATAAGAAACGCTCAAAAGCTCTTTAATTACACTGGTCTGAGAAGACCTTTTGCTTGTTAACTGGTTGTTGTTGAAAGATTAGTTTTTTAATTGGAGAGATACTGGACTTTCATTTTCAGTAATGTTTTAAATATTTTAAACTGTTTTAGACTAGTGTTTTTGTACAGCTTATTTATTTTTAAAAACTTTTTAAAATTTTAATAATGGTTCTGTTGTTGTATGTTG
Organism: Gambelia wislizenii; assembly: GCA_030847615.1. Lineage (NCBI taxonomy): Eukaryota > Metazoa > Chordata > Lepidosauria > Squamata > Crotaphytidae > Gambelia > Gambelia wislizenii. Next base: position 121,778,760 of record JAUMIR010000001.1, read on the forward strand.
TTTTAATTTGTGATATGAGCTGCCTTGGGTCCCATATTCTTTCCAACATAAGAATCCATATTGTCAGCAAGGCAAAATATCAAACAAGTTTCCAGTCTGTTTTTAGGCACAGTCTGAGGTGCTGGTTTTAATCTGCTAAGGCCTAAACTGATGTTAGGGTATCTAAGGATCTCCTGCCACATGAACCTGAGCATAATGTGCAGTCGTCATCATTAAAGGCCCTGTTTCAACCCTCCAACTGTTCCCATTCATTCTGTTGTGAGCCCTCCATTACAGATTACAGGAAGGTCACGTACACAGGAGACCTAGCCCCTCCCATTTGCCTATCCACAACTGTTACCACCTCACTAGGCAAGGGGTTAAATGGTGTGATATTATGTAAATGATCCATGATTGGTGTAAAAAGTTACAAGTGGTTGTGTCCACACTGTCTGACAAGGATAAAAGGGCTTTCCCTAGCCCCATTTCTTTGTTCCAAATCTCTCGGCACCCTGCTATAGCAGTTCTTTTCTGAAATCACTATCACAATAAAATTGGCTTTAGCTTTGAACCAAGAAACGGCTGGTCACTTTTCCTGTTTCTCTGAAGCAAAGCTGGCCTTCTCAAGGGCACGAAGGTCATAGCTTTTTGGTGCTCAACTTGGGACCACACGCAAAGAGAAGCAGATAGGGTTGGAGACATTGCCCTACATTGGTCCCCCTGTCCAGGAGACCAGCACAGGAAGGCATTCCTCTGAAGACCTACTGATCTGCCGGACGTTGATCTTTCAGCATCAGGCACTAACATCCCTTTTGTGATGAGACAAGGAAACTTGAGGTGCGTTCATGATCAGCAGAAAAGATGAGGCCCTACCTTCCTGATTCAAGGCTCTGAAATTTGGTCAGGGTTGAGGTTCGGAATCAGCACGTTTGTGCTCACCTTCACCCTCTGGCAAGTCCCCAAACAGTTAGTACCCTAAGATAGGTATCCTGAGCCTGAGACTAGATTGGGAATTCCCTGTTTCAGACTTGTGGAGTGAATTTGTGTACTTGGAGTGTATTTGAGACATCCAATTGCAGACGAAGCAAGTGTGGAGCACCGCCCCGCAGTTCTGAACTATCTGCAAGGAAGATGGCCTGGAATGGGTGAAGCGACTGCCGTTATTTCTGTTTGTCATTGATTGTGTGTCTTCTTGTCTGTGAAGCTGTGTTCTTTGAGAGTCTTGTGTGTTCATCTGGCTAGAGGAAGGGATGGGCTCTAAAACTTAAAGGGAGAAAAACCCAAGGGCAGATTCCCCCATAACTCCCTTGAAGTATGTGTTGCAAAATTGGAAGGAACTGAGGAAAGGGCTATCAAATAAGCAAATGATAAAATACTGCACCGAAACTTGGCCTTAATATAGGGTTCCTGGACTGTCTCAGTGGGATACAAATGGGACATTTTATAAGTTGGTGTTGCAGGCTTGGGTCAGTTGGTTAAATTCTATGGGAAAGACGAACAAAGAAGGGTACATGAGAGTGTTTAAGGATTCAAGCATTGGGTTTCCTGATCCTCATGATCTCCCAGACTGAGTAAAGGCAGTCATGGCCCTTGCTCCAGTAAAATCCCGAGTCTCCTCAATCCCACCCAGCTAAGGAAAAAAATTGGGATCCGCTGGACCATCTCTCTCCTCCTTACCCACAGCCAGTTCCTGCTGTAGGCCCAAGGGCTGGTGAGTTGGTTGATTTCCTGCCTTCACCACTACCTGTAAATCCTGATTTCGAGAAAGAAGAAGCTGAGATCATTACTATGCCCCTTAGTGACTTGGTTCCAGATGTGGGAGCATCTGGGCCCTACAGACCTCTCCAGAAGGAACTGGCACAACTTATAAGAGACCAAGAAAATCTTCCCCTGGATGGGACCAAATCTAAACAGACAGATGTAACTTCAGCAGGCACCCCCTGCCACACTTTAGTGCCCATATAGCCATTGAAGGAAGTCCCAGATAGCAGAGGAGGAATTCGTTATGTTGACCATCCTCTGTCCAGCCTGGAAGTTAGAGAATTCAAAAAGACAATGAAGCCCTTAATTGAAGACCCCATTGAGATGGCAGAGCAATTTTGACAATTTCTGGGACCCTCTATATATACCTGGAAAGAGTTAATGGCTATCCTCAATATTCTGTTCTCAGGAGAAGAATTGGTCATGATTAGAAAGGCAGCCATGTTGGAATGGGAAAATGCCCGTCCTCCAGGTGCGGAGGGGGCCGTCCCTGCAGAACAAAAATATCCCAACCAGGACCCTTGGCGGAACAATACAGCAGAAGGAAATAGGCAGAAAATGGAAGATTTGAAAGCCCTGATCATTGCAAGCATTAAACATTCAGTTCCTCGGGCCCAAAACCCCATAAGGCCTTTGATATCCAACAGGAAAAGGATGAATCACCTCCTTTTCTCCAGAGGCTGAAGGAACAGGCAATAAAGTATTCTGGGCTAGATGTAAATAGTGGGCATGGACAAAGCTTGTTAGTTTTTCATTTTGTCACCAGAGCTTGGCCTGATAGTAGAACTAAGTTCCAGAAGTTGGAAGATTGGAATATGAAGGATAGAGGCGGATTGTTGAGAATAGCACAGAAGGTTTATGTGGGAAGGGATGAAGAAAAACAGAAACAAAAGGCCAGGGTGATGGCAGTGACAAAGCAGAAAGCTCAACAAGCCATGGTTCAGGGACCTGGAGGACACGGAAAGGGGGATGTCAAGAGGAGGAATGAAAGGAGAAAGGTTGGGAAAATCACAATGTGCATACTGCAAGCAGTTTGGACATTGGCGAGCTCAATGTCCTCAGAGAAACAAGGGAATGGGCAGAGGGAACACTTTCCCTAATCCCCCAGCCCCACCTTTCAATCCACAGTGTGAAGTAACCCATCTGGCATCGGTTGCGACCCCCAAGGTGATTCCTGGACATACTGAGGAGGTCAGGGGTCCAGCATTCTACCCCTGGAGCCCCAGGTAACTCTGAGGGTGGGCAATGAAAACCAAGAATTCTTAATAGATAAGAGAGCAGCCATCTCTGCTGTTACATGCCCACTACCTGTCTCTGTAGAGAAACAAGTGACCATTGAAGGAGCTACTGGTAGCCAATCTGTAGTCTCCTGTGCTCCAATTGAATGCCAAACTGGACACTGAAAATTAAAAGCACCTTTCTTACTGCTCCCAGAAGCCCATGTGAATTTGCTGGTGAAAGACTTGTGTTTAACCAGGGCATGCATAGAGTTTGAAGAAGATGGCACTAACACAGTGACCTTCAGGACACCTATAGACTTTTGGTGAGGCCCAGCGCCCCCAGTAGCAACCACAAAGGTCATGAATATCACTCCTATAAGTGTTACTTCTATTGTCCTTTCGTAACTCCCTACAGGAATTTGAGATACAGACCTTCCAGGACTGGCAGTTACTGTAGAGCCAGTAAAAATAAAGCTAAGAGTGGGAGCACAACCTGTATGCCTGTCCCAATATAAGATTCGTCCACATCTCAGAAAAGGACTGGTCAAGCTAATATAAAAATTAGTTGAAGGGGTGTTATTATTCAAGGGCCAGCTGATTGCAGTCCTTGGAACACTCCCATTCTGGCAGTCCAAAAGCCTTCAGGGGATCTTTGTCTTATGCATGATCTGCGGACTGTAAACTCTGCTACCCAAGATCTACCTCAGCTAGTTCCTGCCCCCTACACACAATGCTCAGCATTCTGTCACCTGCACACTCCTGGTTTACAGTTTTGGACTTAAAACACACATTCATTTGCATCCCACTTCACCCTGAAAGCCAGGAAATATTCACCTTCTCTTACCCCTTGGACGAGAGTGGAAATGTCCAAAGAGCCTTGTGGACTAGATTGCCTCAAGGGTTCAAGAACTCACCTGTCCTTTTTGGTCAACCATTAGCCCGGGATCTTCGAGACTGGCCTCAGAAACAGAACACCATTTTGCTTTAATATGTAGACGACTTGCTTCTGGTGACTGAGTCTCAATTCGCCTGCAAAGAAGAGACTGTCTCACTCCTAACCTTCCTGCTCAAGCATGGATACTGGGCCTCCAAAAAAAAAGGCCCAGTTAATCCAGCCCAAGGTTTGTTCTTGGGACATGACATCTCTGCGGGGAAGCAAGCCTTGGCTCCTGAGAGGATCGAAGCAATTATTCGGATATCAATGCCCCAGACTGTCAAAGAACTCAGGTCATTCTTGGCTCTGATGGGGTTCTGCAGGTTATGGATTTGACACTATGGAAATCTGTCTAAACCTCTGTATTCCATCATGACAGAATCTGAAAAGGCTGGCCGTAGCCTGCTCCCTGAAGACCCAATAATCAAAACTGCAACAGACCAGCTGAAAGACCGTCTAGCCTCTGCTCTGGCTTTGCACCTCCCTAATCCTGCAGAGCCCTTCATTCTCTTCGTAGACCAGGGGGGATTGGCTAAGGCAGTGCTCACCCATCCATCAGACCTGGCACCAAAGGTGATTGCTTACTTCAGCAAAAACCTAGATGACACTGCTCAGGGGTGACTTGCCTGTCTGAGAGCAGTGGCAGCGGCCACTCTTATGATAAAGGAAGCTTTGGAGGACAGCTAACTGTATACTCTTCGCATGCTCTTCACTCCATACTGGAACTACAAGGACCAACCTGGATGACATCCGATCACTTAGCAAAGTGCCAGTCCCATGCTGGAGGATGGAAGAGTCTCCATGCTTAAAATTGAAAGGACTAACCCAGCAGAGAACCTTCCTGAGATTCCCAGATGTGAATTCAGCAAGCCATTCCATGATTGCATGACCAACATAGACTTCCAAGCTAAATCACGACCAGATTTTTCCGAAACTCCCCTCCACAATTCAGATGTTAGCTGGTTCACTGATGGCTCCAGTTTTGTAGAACAAGGAATCTGACGCACTGGATGGGCCATAGTGGACCACCTTGGGATGCTCATACAATATGGATCTCTCCCTGCTTCTTGTTCAGCTCAAAGAGCAGAATTAGAGGCCATGATTGAAGTGACCCAACACGCAAAAGGTCTATGTGCCACCATCTACACTAATTCCAAATATGTTTGGGGAATTCTCCATGCTCATGCTTAGCTTTGGCAAGAAAAGGGACTGTTAGACCAATATGATAGTCCTATCAAACATAGAAATGGAATAAAAGAGCTATTGGAATCAGTTCATTTACGACTAGAATTTGCCATTGTCCATTGCAGAGGGCATCAGAAAGAGGATTCAGAAGTTGCCAAAGGAAACCGATTCGCTGATGAGCAAGCGAAACTGGCAGCATGAAGAGTTTGCTCAAGGATGCACCGTGGACACCGTAGCCATTCCAGTGCCACCTAAGAAGCCACCATACACTTCTGAAGACTACACCTTAGCTAAAAGTGCAGGGTATCATCAGGTTCAGAGCTGACTTACTCATCCTGAAATCAAGCAAATTTGGATCCCAGCTTCAGTTCAGTGACCACTGATTAAGAAAATCCATCAACAGACCCACCTGGGAGAAGAAGCACTGATACACTTATGGAGGAGATATTTTGATGGACCCTCCATATGACCAATTTTAGCATCTGTTGTTCGCACTTGCGAAATTTGCCAACAGGTTAATCCTGCTCATGGAAGTCATCCAGACAGGGCTAGAAGACATCTGTATAACCCATCTATCTATCCAGGAAAGTATTGGCAAATTGACTTTACTGAATTCCCTAGAGTCCTGGGATTTCGGTACCGGTACAGTCCTTGTCTGTGAGTTTTCAGGATGGGTTGAGGCTTTCCCATGTAGAATCTATAAAGCAAGGGAAGTTGTAAAACACCTGTTGGAATCTATCTTGCCTCGCTGGTCCCTCCCATGTGGACTTGGCTCTGATCAGGGACCTCATTTTACTTCACAAGCCTTACAAAAGTTAATGAAGGCACTTAACATCACTTAGAAATTTCATTCCCCTTACCATCCTCAAGCAAGCAGGATGGTGGAGTGGATGAATTCCACATTTAAGACGCACCTGACTAAGATTTCTTTAGAAACTGACCTGCCTTGGTTCAAGGCCTTGCCTCTGGCCCTTACAAATGCTAGAATCAGTCCAAAAGGTCCTTCAAAGCTCTCCCCTTTTAAGAGAGTATTCAGTTGTCCTTGGCCCAGCCAAATATGTCCAGGACTCCTGAGGGGGGAGGATGAGATAGGAGATGCTGTGTTACAAAAATATGTCCATTGTATGGGTACTGCTCTGGCCTCTGTTCGTTCTTTATCCTTGCAGGAAAGACCCTTCAACCTTGATGGTCCGGTGCACCATATTCAGCCTGGTGATTGGGTGATCATAAAGATCTGGGGAAGACAACCCTTATCCACTGCATGGACCAGACCTGCCCAAGTACTGTTGACAACTGATACTACAATTAAAGTTCAAGGTCACAAAACCTGGATTCACCATTCCAGGGTTAAAAAGGTGCCGGAACCCAGAAGGTGGAAGGTGATTCAAGAGGACGCTAGTGACGGACTTAAGTTACTGTTTAAATGAAACACATCTGACTCCTGATTCTTCGAAGACTTTATTTCTCAGAGTCACTCTGGATGCTGACTCTTGAGACTTCAGGATCGGATTTTGAATTGTGCCTAGTAACTACTGTGGGACTAACTGCACTCACAAAATTTTATGTTCTGACCTTTTGCCATTATGAAGTGCCTGTTCTTTGTATTGTTAATCACCTATGTGCCCGAAAGCATTTATGCTGGTTGGTATGAAAATCTCTTTCACCAAATGGTGCATAATATCTCACAGGTAGCAAATGTTACTAAATGTTGGGCTTGTTCTTATGGGCATTCTTCTCATCTGCAAGGTTGGCATGTAGTTCCAATAGATACTGTGAATCTTAAAATTTGGAACCACACTACAGTGCATGGGTCCCCTCTAGGTAGCTCCAATTTGTTGAAAGATCCTGGTCAATTTATCCTAAGTCAGCAGGGGAAGTTCCCATTAGCACTCCTATTTATGCAAAGGTGGAATACCTCCTATATGGGATATTATGTAAATATTAAAGCCAAAGGTCAGATCTTACGAATTCACCTGCCCAGAATCTCCTTGGGAGATTATCTAAATTGTAAAATGACCATTGAAATCTCTGAAGTCCAGCCAGCCTGTCCAGGAAAATATTCTAATGTTAGCTTTCCTCTTAGTTGCAGAAATGGTATTATAACACTATATGGGAATGAGAGAAAGCAGTCCCCTTTAAATAAGCTTCAGGAAGAAGCTAGTTTTCATAATGGTCAGTGGATATATGGCCTGCCCTCTGGAATGTATTGGCTTTGTGGTCATTGGGCAGGGAAAGTACTTCCCCCAGTATGGAACAGTACTTGTAATACTGGTTCTCTCTCACCAGGAGGAATTCAGTTCCATTCCCTCCAATAGCTTGTTGAAGCTGGGATAGACAATTTGGATGGTATTGAGTAAAAAGGGTATATGATGAGAAATATGGTTATGATCTTGATAATACCTATTTGTCTGAAAATGAAAGGCTGGGAGTTATTATATTTCGTAGGGTGGGAGTTGCTTTAAATGTCTGTCAAATTCGAAGACTTTCTGATCAGCTGGAAATCCTGGCCTTCTGCACATGGAATAAATGCTCTGCAGACTGAGGTTGACTCACTTGCAGGTGTTTTAGCCCAGCATAAATTGGCACTGGATTACTTGCTTAGCAAAGAAGGAGGACTGTGCTTCTGGTTAAACACCACTTGCTGCCACTATATTAATGAATATGGATATATTGAAGAAGATGTAACAGGCACCCCCCCGGATCTGCAGAAATGGATGATCCGGGGGAGGTGTTTTAATGACGTGCATGGACGAGGGTAAGCAATGGCTGGGGCGGAGCCACACCCCGGCTGGGAGGGGGCAGGGGCGGAGTTGAGCAGGATTATTTAACCTTTGCCGCCCCTTGCCTCCTCCTCTTTTCTTGGAATCAGCGTTGGATCAATATCCGGATCTGGTTTGCTTTGCTGGGCTGTAGCCCTTCCCCCAACCTCACTTCGCAGTCCTGCTTCTTCGCAGGCTTGCTTCTTTCTTTGCATTCCTTTTGTGCCTCTCTCTCTCCCTGCCTCTCTCTCTCTCTGCCTCTCTGGCTCCCTCGCTTTGCCCCGCGCCCCCCTTTCTTTGTTTCCCGGTTGCTCGTCCACACCCCCTCCTTTGCTCTCCGGTTCCCTTTGGCTCTCCGCCTCTCCGGTTCCCTTTGCTCCCCTCCTTTGCTCTCCCCCTCCTTGGCTCTCCGCCTCTCCGGTTCCCCACTTGCTCCGCGCCCCTCTGCCTTTGCTTTTCGCTCCGCGCCCCCTCCTTTGCTCTCTGCCTCGCCTCTTATACTCCCCGGTGGCTCGGCCTCGCCTCTCCTTTCCCCGCTTGCTTTGCGCCTACGCTTGCCTTGATCCTTTCAAGTGGTGGTGGCGCGAGCGGGCGAGGGTTCTGGGGGGTGATCGGGGTGGCGGGGGAGGGTTGGCTGCGGACGGGGCGGCGGTTCGGGGGGGGGGTTGAGGAGGATTCGGAGCGGCCGCGGGGGTGGGGTGGGGTAGCGACCGGAGCGCTCGGGGTGGCTGAACGGGACCCGGGGGCTTTAAGGGGGCCGCGCAGGGGTGTCTGTTGGACATTGAGTTTTTTCTTTGTTTCACCGCGTGGCTTTACATCAAGTTTTTTTCTTTTTGGTGTTTCACCACGTGGCTTCGCGCAGAGGGCTTTAAGGGGGCCGCGCAGGGGTGTCTGTTGGACATTGAGTTTTTTCTTTGTTTCACCGCGTGGCTTTACATCAAGTTTTTTCTTTTTGGTGTTTCACCACGTGGCTTCGCGCAGAGGGCCTACCTGGGGGGTGTTTTGGGGGGGGCCCGCGTGGTCTTTGTTTTCGCCACGTGGCTTCGTGGGGAGGCGCTCACGGGGTTTCTTGGGCTAGCGCTTCACCGCGTGGCCGGGTGGCTTTGTCTCTCTTTGTTTGGTGCTTTGTTATCTTTTTTACATTTGCTTGTTCCTTTGAATTTATTATTCGATTTATCAGGATCACTGGTGTTCATTTTCTTACATTTGCTTGTTCCTTTGATTTTGTCATTCGAATCATCAGGATCACTGGTGTTCATTTTCCTTTTCTTTGGGTTTTACCATTCGCTTACTGGCAGTTATTTTTCCTTTACTTTGTTCGTACTATTTAGTTTTGGATTTTGACTACCTCTTGCGTTGCATTTCTTTTTCAATTTAACAATTTGTTTTATTTCATTTCATTTACATTTTAATCAATAAATAATAATAATAATAAAATAATAAAATAATAATAATAATAATACAATTGATACATTTTAGTTTGCATTTTCTTTGATTTGTGGTAATTCTGAAAGTGGATTCGAGTTATTTACAATTCATATTGCATTTTGAATTAATTTGAATTTTACAATTCATTTTGCATTTTGATTCAATTTGGGATTTTACAATTCATTTTGTATTTTGAATTAATTTGGAATTTTGCAATTCATTTTGTATTTGGAATTAATTTGGAATTTACAATTCAATTTGCATTTTTAATTAATTTGAAATTTTCCAATTCATTTTGTATTTGAATTAATTTGGTATTTTACAATTCAATTTGCATTAATTTGGAATTTTACAATTTAATTTGCATTTTGAATTAATTTGGAATTTACGGGTTCATTGCTACCGTTGCAATTTAATTTTTCATTTATCAATTTAATCTGCAGTTATCGATTTTAGACTTCATTGTGTGAATTTACAATTTGGAGAGTTTAATTGAATTACTGGTTACTGTTTGCAATTTATTTTCCGTTTATCATTTTAATCTACAATTTATTTTCCATTTATCAATTTAATCTTCAGTTATTAATTTTACAATTTAAGGAGTTAATTGAATTTGATTTACAATTTGATTTATAGTTATCAACTGGGAATTATATAGCTAATTAATTGCTACCGATCCAATTGGTTACCATGGCCCCCAGGAAAGGGAAGGGCAGGCCAAAGGGAAAAGGGCCTGCTCCTAAGCAGCCAATACCCCCTCCCCCAGACAGTGTGCCTGTTCCTGAGGCTGTTTTGCAAAAAATACTGGAGCGGTTGCAGGCTTTGGAGGAGGCACGCCAGCCGAGGCCGAAGCGACCCGCTAGGGAGAATGAAGGGGGCTTAACTAATGATGTGGCTAATCAGCTTCTTGCTCGAATTCAGGCCTTGGAAGACCAGGATGCGAATCGTGATGATTTGGACGAGGCGGATTCACCCGGTGAAGGACCCGGAGAAGGACCTAGTGGGAACCTGACGGCTCCACTTCCTGTTCCTAGTGAGTTACACACTGATAACACCGACACACATGCTTGGCCTTGGGGCTGGCCGGAGCCGGGTAACAACACCCCAGTACCAACTGCTCCCCCTGGTAGCCCGACTACTGCCATGTTTGGCTGGTATCCGGGATTGCCATTCATGTCACCATATGCGTTCACTCACCTGGGTTCCCCCGTGACACCGGGGACACCGGTTGGGGGGCAGGCACCATCGGTTCCCCCCCATACTCCTTTGGGTTTTGATCAAGCACCGGCCTTGGGTGAGCACTTGGCTCCTGCTACCAAAGAAAAAATTTTGAAGGGAGAGTATGTTGACATATTCTCCCTGCTTTATAGGGAATTGGATAAGAAAGAGAAGGATGACCTTGATGACAGAGAGAAAGAAAAGATTAAGAAACGTTGCGTAGACAGAACCTGGTCTAATTGGCTAGCGGGTTTTCTTATCTATGCTGGGGTGGTATCTCAGAATCAACCTCATAAGGCCTACGCTCTGATTAGGTACCTTGACATCATCTACAGGGCGTATGTGGATTTTTCTGTTCCAGCTTGGCTTCAATATGACGAGTCATTTAGATTGATGGCTGCTTCTTACCCGTCCCTTAGGTGGGACGTGATTAACTCGCACCTGTGGTTGCAGGTCATGTCTCCGAGCCGGCCTATGATTGGAGAGCGGGCACAGAGTGGTCATTTGTTGCAGAATGCCAAGTCTGGTACCTTTCCACGGCAACAGGTTCAGTTGTCACAGTCACCTAATCAGCAGCGGTGGCTTTTGTGCTGGGAGTTTGGCACTAAAGGGGCTTGTTCTCGCCGCCCTTGCCTTTTTCGACACGAGTGCTCCATCTGTGGAGGGGGACATTCCTTTCGGAACTGTCCAAAAGGGAAGGGCCATTCTGGCAGGGACCAGCAAGGGGGAAGAAGGGGGGCCAACAACCCTGCCACCAGCCCTCCGGGACATCCGGGAAAAGGGCCCCAGTCCAATTAAACTTGACAGTATCGCGGCATGGCTGCGGGTTTACCCCGACCAGGCAGCAGCGCGATACTTATGGGAGGGTTTTCAAGATGGTTTTCGTATCCCTTTCACTGGTGACCGCATACCTTACATGGCGCATAATTTAAAATCAGTACGGGGCCTGGAACACGTAGTGAGGCAAAAAATTCAAAAGGAGGTTGCCGAAGGCAGGGTTGTCGGCCCATTTTCTTCCCCGCCTTCTCCTACGCTACGGGTATCCCCCTTAGGTATTGTCCCCAAAAAAGCTCCCGGGGAATTCCGCCTAATTCACCATTTATCTTATCCAAGAGGTCAGTCTGTTAATGATTTTATCCCTCCAGAATTGTGCACTGTACATTACACTTCATTTGATTCGGCCATTAGGATTATCAAACAGCATGCCCCTGGAGCTGAGTTGGCGAAATGCGATATCAAATCGGCCTTTCGCCTCCTTCCTGTTCATCCCGACGATTTTGACTTGCTGGGCTTCTCATTTGATGGGTTCTTCTACATGGACCGGGCCATGCCTATGGGGTGCTCCGTTTCGTGTTCCGCTTTTGAGAAATTCAGCACTTTTCTGGACTGGGCGCTTAGGCAGCGCACCGGGTTCAGCGGGGTGGTCCATTACTTGGATGACTTCCTTTTTGTCGGAAGGTTCGGCTCTGGGGTCTGTCGCTCCCTTTTGGAACAGTTTCATTCCCTCATGGATGAATTTGGGGTCCCCCTTGCTCATGAGAAGACAGAAGGTCCCTCTCAACAGTTGGTTTTTCTGGGGATCGAAATTGATACTGTTAATCAATGCTGTAGACTCCCTTTGGTTAAGCTAAATGATATGATTGCCAGGCTGTCTTCCTTCCGGGGTCGCAGGAAAGCCACGTTACAGGAATTTCAGGTATTGATTGGCCATCTCAATTTTGCCTGTAAGGTTGTGGCTCCCGGTAGGGCCTTCCTTCGGAGGCTTGCTGAAGCCACAGTGGGTGTGTCTCAACCACATCACCGAATTCGGATTACCCGTGAAATTAGATTGGACTTGGATACTTGGCACACCTTCCTGGAGCACTATAATGGGGTATCATTTTGGAGGGATGAACTGCTTGTACATGACGCTCTGCAGGTGGCGTCCGATGCCTCTGGGTCTTTAGGTTTTGGTGTCTACTACAATGGGCGGTGGTGTGCTGAACGATGGCCGCGGGATTGGGTTGATTCTGCTGTCACTGCTGATCTGACCTTTTTGGAGCTCTTTCCGATTTTGGTTGCGGTCAGACTGTGGGCGGCTGAGTTTGCCAACTCCGCTGTGCGTTTCTGGTGTGACAACTTAGCCACGGTGCAGGTGGTCAATTCATTGACATCCAAGTCCAGGTGGGTCATGGTGCTGGTTAGGGCGCTTACCCTTAACTGCTTAAAATATAATATCTTGTTTACTGCTAAGCACATTGCGGGGGTGGACAACGGCATTGCCGATGCTCTCTCCCGCATGCAGATGGAACGCTTCAGGCAATTAGCACCGGGAGCCGCCGAGATGCCGGAACCAATGCCACCGGAGTTGTGGGAGCTTGGACGTGCAAAATAGTAAAAGCCATCAGCCACTCCATCGCTCCCAGCACGAGGAAGGTTTATCAGAGGGCGATCCTTGAGTTTTTTAAGTTCCGGGCCAGTATGCACCTTGACAATATGTGGCCGTTACCGGTCCCCCATTTGTTACATTTTTGTGTGGTCCTGAGTGACAGAGGCCTCACCCCCCAATCCATACGGTCCAGACTGGCGGCCTTGGCTTTCTGGAGCAAGGCTCAAGGGCTGCCAGATACCACGTCTGATTTTAGAATTAGGAAGGCATTAGAGGGCTGGGCGCGCGAGCGGGGTAAACCTGTCGATACCAGACAACCCCTATCCCCGGCGATTCTGAAGGGGTTGTTCCAGATTTGGCCCACCATTTGTTCTTCACCCTATGAGGCTGCTCTCCTGCACGCTGCTTCCCTTACTGCCTTTTTTGGTGCTTTGCGCATTAGTGAGCTGGTAGCTTCATCTAAGCGCGACAAGACAGGACTGGCCCTTAATGTGGGTGACCTCACCTTGGCCCCTAATGAAGTCAATATTCGGATCCGACGCTCTAAAACTGATCAGTTGGGGCGGGGGAGCAGGATTCTGCTCCGGGCATGTCAGGATAGGACATTGTGCCCGGTGACTGCCCTAAGGGAATATCTGGCTTTGCGCCCTGCCATTCCAGGCCCCTTATTCTGTCACGTGGACGGTTCCCCCTTGACTCGTTATCAATTCTGGTCTCTGACTTCTAGTGCGTTAACACGCCTGGGGTTAGGGGGTGTGCGCTTCTGCACACACTCCTTTCGCATTGGAGCCGCCTCTACGGCAGCTGCGATGGGCATGTGGCCGGAGGGAATCATGAAATTAGGCCGGTGGAAGTCTGGGGCGTACAAAGGCTATGTGCGTCCCATCTGCCTCTGAGGTTTGATTTTCAATTTCCTAGTTTCTCACCTATTTGTTATCACCTGTTCTCTTTTCAATGTCTTTGCTGTATTCTCTTTTCTTTCAGATGTAATCAGGTACCGTGTATTGGTATGTGGCCACAGCTTTGTATATTGGGCTTCCCGCTATGCCAGAACCAGCCACCTGGGTCCTCATCTGGGTCTCGGTGAGGCCGCTGCGTTTGAATGGCTGGGCAAGAGGGGTTTGAAGTGGAATGGTTTAATCAATTTGCTGTTGCAGGAGCGTCGTGGCCCTCCTCCCCATCTCCTTGTGATACACCTTGGAGGAAATGATCTCGGCCTGCTGAAGGGCAGGGCTCTGTCTCTTCAGGCCCTTGACGACCTGCGATCTATCAAAACTGCGTGGCCACACGTGCATTTGATCTGGTCCGATATCATTCCACGACTTGTTTATCCTGGTGAAGGGGACACCAGACAGCTGGACATTGCCCGTAAGAAGGTCAACAGAGCGGTCCACATTGCCATGGATAAGGGCCTTGGCCATTACATTCAGTATCCGGGGATATCATATCGTTCCCCGGACCTTTACAGGGTTGATGGGGTCCACTTATCTGACAAGGGGATCCAGTTATTTCTTGAAGGTATGCGAGCCGGGGTGAGGGCCGTCTTGGCCTCCCTTGTGGGGGATAGGGGCTAAGTAGACACTTGCCCCTTATCTGTGGCAGGAGTGGGGAGACGAAGAATTGGCATTCACCTATGGCAACCTCAATTTGAGTGGAAGGATAGACTGTACTGAGCAGCACTGGCATCCCAACGGATGGTGTGCAGCAGAGGTAGGCTATCCTTGGGGCCGGTGTCTGTTTTCAACCCCTCTTCAGAAGCTGTAAGGCTTGAGGACTTGCAGTCAGACGCGGGCCTCCCAGCAGATGGCGCCCAGGGGGCACCCGAACACCAGGATCCCCCCCGGGGCTCAGGTGATTTGCCCAGGGAAGCTGGGGGGACAGGTCAGGAGGACCGTCTGCCCCAGCCGGTCCCGCAATGGGTCTCCCCTTGTTGGTTCGCATACCCTCAGAAATTAACAACTAAATAGGCAAAAATCAATAAAGTGGCCCATACTTCAACCCAGATCTTGTGTCTTGCCTCGTTATTCCATGCGTCGACCATTAAACAAACTACACAAGGTGGTTGGTGACATTCGCAGAACTTAGGAGATTTTCAGACCGCGTTTCAGCGTGCCTAGCGTGGGAGGAGCTTTCGGGAGAGGGACGGCAGTCTTGCACAGAAGGGGGGCGCTTTTGGACGCCGTTGTCCCTCTCCCGAAACCATCCGTGTCACTTCCGTGAAGCTTCGGAAGCCGCAGAGCCATATTTTAATCACGGAGGTTGCCCGTGATTAAAATATGGAGGTGAGGCTTCTGAAGCTTCACGGAAGTGACACGGATGGTTTCGGGAGAGGGACAACGGCGTCCGAAAACGCCCCCCTTCCGTGCAAGACTGCCGTCCCTCTCCCGAAAGTTCCTCCCGCGCTAGGCACGCTGAAACGCGGTCTGAAAATCTCCTTATTCTCCAAGGGAAGAAAGCTGGTGGTCATGGTTTACTAGCTGGCTGCCTAATTTTGGATGAGTAAAAGGTATCTTTGTCATTCTTATCTTGTTTATAGGTATAACCCTGTGTTTTTGCTTTTGATCGCATGCCCATTCTTTTTGAATTCACTATCCAATAACAAGCTCACTGACCTACCTGAAAGGGTTGATATCACTAAAGAAACTCAGCTATTGGTTCAGGGATATAGGATGGTCTAGTTCTCCTGTCTGAGGGGGGAAACTGTGAGCCCTCCATTGCAGATTACAGGAAGGTCATGTACACAGGAGACCTAGCCCCTCCCATTTGCCTATCCACAACTGTTACCATCTCACTAGGCAAGGGGTTAAATGGTGTGATATGATATAAATGATCCATGATTGGTGTAAAAAGTTACAAGTGGTTGTGTCCATACTGTCTGACAAGGATAAAAGGGCCTTCCCTAGCCCCATTTCTTTGTTCCAAACCTCTCGGCACCCTGCTATAGCAGTTCTTTTCTGAAATCACTATCACAATAAAATTGGCTTTAGCCTTGAACCAAGAAACGGCTGGTCACTTTTCCTGTTTCTCTGAAGCAAAGCTGGCCTTCTCAAGGGCGCGAAGGTCACACTGTCATCCCACTTTTTCAGTTGCTTTTAAAATGTCCTGATTTCTCTCCCTTCTTTCCACTTCCCTCTTTGTCCTCATCTGACATCAATTGCTGCAAACTGAGTTCAAAGTGCAAAAGTACCTTGCAGGGAACAGAGAAGAATGTCAGGATCTTGTCCTTTGGTTAGATTCAGGTAAAACCAAACTGCTGCAGCCTCTCCTAGTTTGTGTGTTCTTCCTCATGAACAACTTTTGCCATCTTGACCATATTCTGGTGTTGCTTTGACTGATTCTTCAGTCTTCTCACCATTTCATAGATAGTCTGTTAGTATGTGGATTATGGATTTAATGTATATACAGAAAAACCTGTTTTGGTCAATATTAATAATTTATCATGATCACAAACTTAATACATAATGATAATATAAGTGTATCAGTACATAGAATTAAGTATGTATTTTGGGGGGAGATAGAGCTTCCCAACAGAGAATTCTAAATACCAGACTAAATATCATTTCCATAGGTCATGGCAATTGAGGCTATCAAATTGCTATAACTGTGTTGTGTGAGAGATTCTCCTGGCTCAGTGTCAGTAATTTTTCCTCATGTTTTCAAAGAGAAGGGAGAACATCAGGTAGAATCCTCCTTCTCAACACAGTAGAGGCCTCCTGAAAGGAATGGGGAAACAGAATAGGAATCTTCCATTTTGCTGACTGTAAACTCACAATGTACCCCCACCCCATCCCATCATTAGCTGATAGAAGAACTCAATGCATCTGGGTGATCACTGTTGGGAAGCTGTAATGTACCAGATCAAAGTTTGACATGATGCATGAAGGGACTTCTTTATACAATTTGAAGGAATACTACCTTTCATGTACAGAGGAAAGATATAGATGCAGAGGAGAAACCCAGGGCAACTATGCTTCAAAATCCCTCTGTCTATCCAGACATTTGATATTACAGACCATCATGGATGTAGTTTTACTCAAACACATAAAGCACTTAATTTTAAAGAGATTATGTCCTAAAGACTGATGGGTTTTATTTGACAAAAGCTTTTGTAGACTAGCACACTTCATCAGATACATGGAGTGTTACCAGGAGTGGGAATCATGCAACTCTCCAGATGTTGTGGGACTACAAGTCCCAGTGGATATAGGATATAGCCAGAGGCGAAGTATTACAGGAGTTGTAATTCTCAACCCTGCTATAGACTTGTGGAGCAGAGGTGCAGGGAATGAAGGGGAAGCAAAATGCAAACACTGGTATTACTTTAACAATGGTCTTTTAATTGACAGTCACTGGGAAGTGTCTAGGACATCCTTGCATAGAAAAGCAGAATCACCCAGGTATAGCTATAACAAGTTTTCTTCTTTTCTCTGAAGATGCTAGCCACAGATGCAGGCGAAACGTCAGAAATAAACTCTTTGAGAACATGGCCTCACAGCCCGGGAAAAAGCCAAGGAAAATCTATAGTTTTCTTCCTATCAAAGTATAGGAAATGGAGTTTAACCTCTAGATTAACTCCTCTGGGTGGGTGATCAAAAGGGCCAAAAGGAATCATAATACAAATATTATAGGCAGTGAAAATAGCAGCCATTCAACAAACAAGAATTGGGTGGCAATGCAGACCTACCTGGAAATTTAATTTTAAAGACACATGTAAGCAAATTTAATAAACCAGCAATTAAACAAATCATTAAACAGTTCATGAAAATAACTGATCAATCAACTGAGGCTGCAATCACATGCCTACTTACCTAGGAGTAACACTCATTGAACTCAGGGGGATTCCTTCAGAATAGAGAGATATACTATTGTGTGGTAATGTTTCTTTAATCAAGCAAGACAAATGTTACAGTACTCTGCAGCCCTTGACCAGGATATACTTGCACATTTTAAGAGTTTATTGTCCTTCCTTGGAGATTATCAGACGTGTCACAAATGGCGTTATGACGATGCTATAAGATCGCAAAAGGACTTAATTATCAGATGACGTCATCCCCCATTGTCTCCCAAGCATTCCGCTGCCGTTCCGAAGCCGTTCTTTTTTTATTTATGGGGAGAAGCTGGCAATTGATCTCCCATTCCATTTCTGTTCCAGTTTTGCCTGTGTGTGAGAAGGTGCCCTGTTTTGTTTTTCCAGTGTCAATGGGCGGTCCTGCCAGAACACTTCCGGGTAAGATTGGGACATCCAAGTAAGTTTTGCTCTTTTTTGTACCCTCCCTGGGTTACTTGCAAATTTTAAAGTGTGTGTATGTGCTTTTTGTCGCTTTTTTGGGTGTATTTTTGTTTTTATTTTTGAATTTCTTGCACTCACGTCTTCTTGCAAGAATGGGTGAAATTTCACTCCAGGAAGTGAACGGAGCTCCATTACAGCTCCATTCACTCCTGGGCTGCCCTGTGAACATGAGAGAAGGTAAGTGTGGTGGGGATGGTTATTGCATCGGGACAGCAGGGGGAGTGGAGATTGTGTGACAGGAATGCTTTTTGCATTCCTGTCTAATAATCTCCTTTGTCACATCTGCAAAAACAGAGCTTGCCAAAAATAGAAATAAAAACCTGATAAAATTCTGTCTGTGAACAATGCATAAAGTTCTTTTGTTGCTCAACTTGGAGAAGTTTTCCTAATACATCAGTTGAATGATGTTGTTGCAAATCTTGAAGAAGTCTTTTAGATATAAAACTAATAAATTACTTGTTGATAAGCCCCAAAATGTAAATAAAATATGTTTACTTCTTAACCCTCATTTAAAAAAATCTGCCTAATGTATTCAGTGAGATCCAGTGTGGTGTAGTGGTTTGAGCGTTGGACTATGACTCTGGAGACTAGGGTTCAAATCCTCCCTCAGCCATGGAAACCTACTGGGTGGCCTTGTGCAAGTCACACTCTCTCAGCCTCAGAGGAAGGCAAAGACAAACCCTCTCTGAACAAATCTTATCAAGACAGCCCATGATAGGTTTGCCTTAGGGTCACCATATGTTGGAAATTACTTGAAGGCACACAGTAACAATGTATTCAACAAAAAAATTAATTCATTATATTTATGAAGATAGGTTCCAAAGACACTAATAAAATGAGAATTACTAGAGTGTCTTCCATTGTATATCTATTATCTAAAAAAAAATGTAGAATATTGAAGTTACTTCATAATGCCTTTCCTATGTAATCTATTTATTTCATGAGGCTCCAGAGAATTTTCTCTTTTCTTTTCACATTTAATAAAACAGTGCTTCATTTGGATAACGTTGTTGGTGCCTTAATTTTACCTTTTTGGCTTAATGTTGTGTGTGTGATAGCTTTTTGGCTAACATTATTGTACTTATTCCATCAGGGATGAACCAGGATTGTAGCTATAGGGACAGGAGCAAAATGAGGGCATTGCTCCCAATAAGAATTCTGCCCGCTCCATTAAATTTTCCTTCAGCTCTCAAATTTGTAACATTTTACAGACATCAAGACATAAAAATTGTTCACACCTAGAACTCATATTTGCTGTGTTCACATTCCATTGGGAACTTTGGCTGCTCCTTTACTTTGAATGCCTAAATTATATTTCTAGGAGCTCAGATAAAGTTTTAAATTCCTGAAATGCTATACATTTGGGAAATGAAGGATATTTTTATTTTCAGACAGAATTCTTTTAGGGAGGTCAATGCTCTAACCTCCCCACCAGCTATGCCCCTCTATGGGACTGTTTTTCTTGAAAAGAGACTGTGAAGTAATGTGATTGAATCAAGACAGAGGACGTTGCGTGTGTGTGTATGCACACATGCATGTGCTCATGCGCATCTGCGAGCCTTTAACCCTCCTGTCAACTTACGGTGACCCCATGAATTTCATATGGTTTTCTTAGTCAAGGAAAACTCAGAGGTGGTTTTGCCAGTTCCTTCCTCTGAAATATAGCCCACTGCACCTGGTATTCATTGGTGGTCTCCCATCCAAGTACTAACTAGGGTTGACGGTGCTTAACTTCTAAGATCAGATGGGATCTGATGCCTTCAGGGTATTTAGGCTTTCTGGAGGAAATAGTACTGTACTCCTGAAAGAAATCAGAGCATCCCATCAAAGTATGGTAAGATCACAGTGATAGCCGGCAGAAATGTTTTAAGTGAATATAAGAAAGAATCTGGGTGGCTGTCAGCTTTATTTTTGAAGGCTACTGACCTTCTATTTAAAATGCTGCTGAACTTAAAATATGAGTGTTCTTTTTATTGCTATTTTTTCATTGATGTCCAATTGTAATTTTATTTTCTCTGTTTATTTACTGAGGTCTCATTTTTTATTGTGTATCACATTAGGCTTGCTATAAAATTGGTTGCACAGAGATGATGTAATAATTTATATAAAAGTTATTTCAGGTTAATTTAAACTATTGTAATTGGTTGTGTTAATTTAATGTTGTTAGACTTTATTGATTTGAACAAGAATTGTACATATAGCTACTTTACGCACATTGTTGTTGTGTGCCTTCCAAGTTATTTCTGACTTATGGTGAGCCTAAGGTCAGCCTATCATGGGGTTGTCTTAGCAGAATTTGTTCAGAGGAGTTTTGCCATTGCCTTCCTCTGAGGCTGAGAGACTGTGACTTGCCCAAGGTCACCCATTAGGTTTCTATGGCGGAGCGGGGATTCAAACCCTGATCTCCCAGTGTCCTAGTCCAACACTCAAAGTACTACACCATGCTGGCTCTGCTACATTTAAAACAGAGAACTGACCTGGGTGGTGCACCTGTGTGGTTCCATAAGTATGACACCATAGTCAAGAAAACCCTAGACCATGGGAAGACAACAGTGGTCCTCCAGAAGTTTTTTGACTGTAGCTACCATAATCCCTTCTCATTGACCAAAACCATTGTCCAACCTGCCTAGAACACATAACCTACTGACTTTCTAGAGCAGGAGTGAGAGACCTTATTGTAGGGTGGATTACCACACCACCAACTGTCTGTGGGCCAAATGATGTCATAGGTCCCATGCTCGTGACACCAAGGGTATAAAGTGTATAGTGGATCAGTTTCTCATTCAGCCTAAAAAGACAATACAGGGTACTATTGGAGAGAATGCTGGTTTAGGACTGTGGTCCTTTGGGTTAGATCTTTACTTCAGCCATAACACCCTGTGGCAGACTTTGAATTAATTGCTATCTCTCAGTCTAACGTATGCTACAAGGTTGTTGTTAATAATAAAATAGAAAAGCAAAGAACAAACACCATAATGAGTTCTTTAGTGAAGAGTTGCTGTACACATGTAATAAACATTCTCATAACTGGAGAAATGACAGTTGTGACAGAATGAGTTTATGTCTGTTTGATTACTAAATTTTCTGTGCCTCTTTGGGTAGACAGAAGTCATGTTAAGATGTGATAAATATAGGAGAGTCTTAAAATCAGCTTTTGTTGCAGGCAGTCAAAACCTGATTTCCTATGATGAAAAAGTACAATTTGCTTTGGGGTAACTTTCCACATATCTGCATAACTTTCCACATATCTGCATAACACCTTCTTTCAGTTTCCACTCTTTGTTAAGAAATTATTCTAACATATATAAAAGGGGCAAATGGGAATTCTTTCCTCTGATGGGAATAAATGAGAGATTCTGAACAGTTAAAAAAAAGCAGTCCTTTACAGAGGACATCATTGAACTGTGGAATTCATGGCTACAATATGTGGCGATGGCTGCCATCTTGGGCAGCTTTAAAGGGGGATAAGTAAAGTCATGGAGAATGCAGCCATCAATGGTTACTAGACATGATGGAAATGTAGTCCCTATACTACCAGAGCCAGTGTAACAGTTGCTGGGAAACGTGAGACAGAGGGTGCTGTTGGAAATCTGTTCTTCTGGTTAGTCCCACAGACTAGTCCCACAGACAGTTGGCTGGCCACTGTGTTATCAGGTGAATTAGACAGGCCCTAAATCTAATCCAGCAAGGCTCTTCATTTGCTCTAAATGTTTGAAATTGCTTAATTCCCTGTAAAAAGTGTGACCACTGGTAGCTAGTGGCTCCCAGGCCTCTGGAGCAGTGAACTTGTTTAGTCTGTAATTTGGGCTTGTCAGCATGGGTTAAAAAAAAACACCCCGTACTCACCCTGTATTCACGGCATAGTTGATACACAACATTTTCAAAGATGCACATTTCATTGCAGTTTCTGCAGAAAACTCAGGATCTGTAAGATTCGCAGTTTGGTCTGCATTTGAGAGGAAAAACGGGATTTGAGGGGAAAACTGGGATTTGAGGGGAAAACTTATCGAGAGGCAATATGTGCAGCACAGAGATGCTTCTGCTCTGCACGTATTGCATCTGCAGAGTTCCGTCCAGCAGAGTTGTTTAAAGTGGTGAGGGAGCTGACACAGGCTCCTCTTGCACCAAATCCCCTACTTAACCTGATGACAGCCTGCTGTGATGCGTTTAACATCCAATTTGCAGATAACATATCTTGGATAAGAGCTGACTTGGTCACCAATGTTTTGACAGAATCCATAGACGAGGTATCCAACAACCCCAGTGATGGCATTTTACTGGATCAGTTTCAATCTGTGAGTACTGATGGCTTCAGAACAGGATATGGAGTTGAGACTGCCATGGTCACGCTAACCAATGACCTCCACCTGAGCATCAACAGGGGTAGTGTGACCCTGTTGGTGCTCTTGGACCTCTCAGCGGCCTTTGACACTATAGATCATTTCATCCTCTTGGATTGCCTGAGAGAGTTAGGAATTGGAGGCACTGCTCTGCAGATCCCAGAGGGTGAGTCTCGGGGACAGTTGCTCTTCCAGAATTGAGCTTAATTGTGGTGTCCCTCAGGGTGCCATCCTGTCCCCGATGCTATTTAACATGTATATGAAGCCGCTGGGAGAGATCATCCAGAGGCATGGAGCTCGGTGTCATCAGTACGCTGATGATACTCAGATATATTTCTCCATGACCAGATCATCGGCTCAGACTTCAGATGGCGTCTCTCCTCTCGGTAATGGATTGGATGAGGAAAAACAGATTGAGACTAAATCCAGACAAAACGGAGGTACTGACAGTCACAGGCCTGAAACCAGGTCTGGGAATACAACTTCCAGTCCTGGATGGAGTCACACTCTCCTCTAAGGACTGTGTTCACAGTCTGGGGGTACTCCTAGATTCATCACTTCACATGACTAGTCAGGTGGATGCGACGGTCAGGAGTGCCTGTTATCAGGTTCGGATGATATGCCAGCTGCGCCCTTACCTGGATACAAGGGATCTGGAAACTGTGGTGCAAGCTTTGGTAACTTCACGTCTGGATTACTGTAATGCACTCTACATGGGGCTACCCTTGTGCCTAACCCGGAAACTTCAACTGGTACAAAATATGGCAGCCAGGTTAATTACGGGTACATCTAGGAGAGAGCATATAACACCTGTGCTTAAATCTCTCCACTGGCTGCCGATCAGTTTCTGGACACAGTACAAGGTGTTGGTTTTAACCTTTAAAGCCCTACATGGCTTGGGTCCATCTTATCTCTGGGACCGTCTCATCCCATATGATCCCCCCCGCACACTTCGGTCCTCTGGGAGGAACCTGCTACAGCATATGAAAACTAGGCTGTCGCAGACCTCCCAGAGGGCCTTCTCTTCTAAGGCTCCCAGACTTTGGAATGGCCTGCCAGACGAGATCCATCTTATCACTACTCTTGATAGCTTCAAGAAAGCGCTAAAGACGGATCTCTTCCGGCAGGCCTTCCCAGAATAACTTCCAGGCTCAAGTGGAGTTGATTGCCTATTCCCCCCCTGCCGCTATTGCCATTCTTTATTTTTTATTTTTTGTAATTTGTATACTGTATTGTACTGTATGCTTGTTTTAAATCTCAACTAGTTTAATTTGGTTTTAAGGGGTGGGAGGGTTAAGATTGGGAAGGATTGTTTTAACTTGCTGTTGTTTTAATCTGTTGTACACCGCCCCGATTGCCGAGCAGAGGGGTGGGTTAAAAATAAAAAAAAAATATTATTATTATTATTATTATTATTGTTATTGTTATTATTTTGGCTGTGGAGGCTGAGGATTGGCTTCAGAGGAAAGCTGGATCAGGACTGCCAGTGGACAGGACTCTGTTCTGGCATTTTTTAAAAAAATATTTTTCAGTTGTGCTCATATCTGAATAAATGTATCTCCTCCTATACTTTACTCCTAATACAGTACTCTAGGAGCATGTATATTCGCTTACTCACATGCATGAACAAACAGGGTGAAAAAAACCCTGGAGCAAATCCAGCCCTAAGGGTTCTTTTCCACATGGCCATAAATCAGCTTGAGAGTTATCTGTACTTTGACGTGGGATAAACTATGGGCTATGCTCATTTGCTAATGAGCAGGCAACCAATGTGTTAGCAAGGCACTTTGGGAATAGATACAAGGGGAAATTTATCTGTATTTTTGCTGATTATGATTTTCAGCTGAAAAGTTTACTTTGCTTAAGATGCTGCAGCAACATTTAGAAACACCTCTTTATTCCTGTACTTTGTACAACTTGTTTCTAATTATTCTTAAGAGTTTGGTAATTGAGATCCAAACATTTGTGTACTTTAAAAGTCAAAGAACTAACATTTTTTTGTTGTTGTTTTATGCCTTCGAATCATTTCCAACTTATGGCAACCCTAAGGTGAACCTGTCATGGGTTTTCTGGCAAGATTTGGTCAGACAGAGTGTGACTTGCCCAAGGTCATTCAGAGAGTTTCCATGGTTGAACAGAGATTCAAACCCTGGTCTCCAGAGTCATAGTCCAATGCTCAAACTACTTCACCATGCTAGCTCTCACTAGCATTTTATAATGTATTATTTTTGCAATTTGTTCTGGTTGCAATCCTATGGATACTTTCCTTGGAATAAGCCCCATGGAATACAGTGTAGATACTTAATCTGAGTAACCATGCATAGGATTGAGCTGTTAGAAAATAAGCTACAAAGATTGGCCTTTTCTAGCTCATTTATTGGAGGCTTTTGGCAGTTAAAATTATAATCTTGTGATTCATGTCACATAAGAATAAACTGCAAAGCTCTTTGTAGCACCTTAAAGACCAATAAATATATTGTGGCACAAGCTTTCAGGGACCAGAACCCATTTTATCAGACACATATGATAAATTGAGTACTAGATCACAAAAGGCAAACTGCCCAATACAGTTGTGATGTCTTTAGTCTTTAAGATGTCGCAGGGATGTTTGTTGTTTTTCTGCAATAAACTAACAGGATTATTTCTCTGGAACTTTGTGATTTTGGAAGATAAAAATAAGCGCCCTAAAATACAAATCTAACATAAGCAGTTGTCATTGATAAAATAAAAAATACCATTTCTCTCTCCCTTTGGATGAGTGTTTAAACCTGCAACTCGATTATCACAGACCCCTAGGAGTTAGCTCCATTGAACTTTTAAAGACTTACTTTTGAATAGACATGTATAAGATTAAACTGTACAGCTGCGACCCTAAATACATTTACTGAGGAGTAAGCCACACTGAACACTGCGCAACCTCTTAATAAATATGTATAATTCCCAGAGCAAGAAACTTGTGGATACTGATAAGCTCATATTCCTGTGTATGGTTTCATCCTTCAAACTCTGTGCTCCAAGGATGCCTTGCTAAAGTCCATTTCGGCAATTACTTCAGAGTAATTGCCGAATTCTGTAAATTGCAGCCAAGAGCAATCATGATCATCAGATGATTTTGCAAGGTTAAGGCATGCTGACGTGGCACACTTGATACCCACTGGTCACTCTGAGTTTTAAGCTATGCATGGCTGTCACAGTCAAAATACCAGATTCCCTTGATATCGTTGTACAGACACTTAATGGCAGCTCACCATCTCTTCCTGGTATTGTTTGGTTGCCACAATGAAAATACAAAGCAAATATGCAAACAAAACAAGTCCTTCAATAGGAATATTTAAGCGAAAGTCTAGATTTTTATTCTATGAGCAGTTTGTAGAAAAGAGGACTAGAGAGGTTATATATTGGAAATGTGCTGATATATATCTACTGCAATAGTTAGCTATAAAATCTGCACCTTGCAACCTGAGCCAAAGAACTGAAAATTGTTAGCCTTTCTAAATTCACAGTGCTGAGTAGCCTTGTTTGAAGAAAAAGAAGACTCAAAGGTCTTTTTTTGTACAGAACAGCATATAGATACTCAAGACATAATATATATCTTAGAATAGACTTACCCAACTTGCCATGTTCCATATGTGTTGGGTTACAACTCCTATGGATGTTGTAGATATTGCATGTTGTAGTCCAACACATTTAGGAGATTATCAGATGAGCCTAATAAACCGGGACAGGGATGCCACAGTATCATGAAAGGATTACCCTTTCAGATGTTGTTGCCCCCGTCCCATGCTGCCTCCATTATGTTCCTGTTTTTTTTAATTGATGGCTTAAGCCGTTAGTAGATCTGCCATTCCATTTCTGTAATGGAATGATGCGAGTGTGAAAAGGTGCCCATTATGCTGGTGCGATGCTAGCACCTCCATCACCCCCCATCCTCGCCGGATCGCCCCCCTTCCTCACCGGATTGCTGCCTGATTGCCCCACCATCATCGCTGGATTGCACTCATCCTCACCGGATTGCCCCCCTTCCTCGCTGGATCACTGCCTGGATCACCCCCCCATCTCCACCTGATCGCCCCCTTCCCCCCTTGATCGCTGCCTCCGATCGTCCCCCCATTGCCCCTCGGATTGCCCCCAGACTAGAATACTGTACCTTTAAAAAATTCCCAGCTCTCCTCTTCTCATGAGAGCAAGCGGGATTACAAACCAGGATGTGAAAGGAGCTCTAGAACACACCCATCACACTCCTGGGCTGCACGGACGATTAAGGTAAGTCTGAAACTTTTGGTTCTTGTGCCGGAAAACGGGCGGGAAAGGAGATTGCGGGACGGGAATGCTTTTTTTGTTGCTGTCCGATAGTCTCCTTAGAGGGCATGAGGTTAGAATAGGTGGCCACTAGAGGGCACAGTGCCATTGTACCCAATGTCTCCATTGCTGTGATGCTGGACTTTGTTCTTTATCACCAACCTATTTACCCTCAGTCTTATTTATTCCAGAGAAATTATTCTAGCATGAGAGGCTCATGGAATGCTGCTCTAGTTTCTTTTCATCTGAATGTAGTAGAAGCTGTGACAAGCTCAACACCTCTGATAAATTATGCCATGACCTATGTACCTTTTTTGGTATTTAAGGTGGCATTTTACACTGTAGTTTGCAATTGTCAACATTATAGTTTGCTTTATGCAAGCACATTCCAGATAACTCCCACTGCCCTTTCATTTGCTCAGGCATATAGCTGTTATCATGCCTTACACCCCTCCCTATAATATTTCATAATTTGGCAATAGTGAGACACTTCACAAGGTCTTGTAGACTGGGGTGAACCCAGAGTGAGGTCAGATGGAGATCACCAAAACCAAAAAAGAAGATGTCATGGAAAACTACCAGCAGACACCCAAGATAGGATTAAGCAAAGCCCCTAGTAAACAACACCATCACCGAGTTATGTGCTAATCCCCTCTTGGATGCATTGGCAATGAGTCATCTATCACAAACCAGTGACCAAAACAACCATTATCCCTAGAAAGCCTTTCCTATCCCACAATATGGAGGATGTCATAAACCCATCAATTCTAATATCATAGCCATTAATGACAATCAATGGAGTTGCAGTTTCCTTTGTTTAACACTGGGAAACCCATCTAAGCTTTGTTGTAAGTTTAAAAAACCCTTCAGGACACGAAATAGGGTATGTATTGTAACTCCAAACAATAGCAAATTGTGTCACTGTGCCACCGTGATTCCACCTGGAAACTGTTGGCATGCTTCCAGATCAGAACCTCCAGT
This sequence comes from Gambelia wislizenii, assembly GCA_030847615.1. Classification (NCBI taxonomy): domain Eukaryota; kingdom Metazoa; phylum Chordata; class Lepidosauria; order Squamata; family Crotaphytidae; genus Gambelia; species Gambelia wislizenii. The sequence continues at coordinate 121,806,522 of JAUMIR010000001.1, forward strand.
GCCACCCTCAGTTTCAGTCTGAGTCCTTCGCTTCTCTCTCTCTCTCTCTCTCTCCAAGACTGGTAATTATTGCCCTTCCTCCCAAAACTATTCTCTTATCCAAACTTTCCTCCTTAACTCTTCATTAGCCTTGTGTGGTTCTTGGGATCGTGAGTGCATGTGTGAATGCTTCCATGTTATTTTCTGTGTTATTTGCTGCTTTCTATTGAATGTGTTATGTTTTCAAAGAAGTTTTAATTATCTGATGGTTTGATTACTTTTTAAACTTTTATATCTTCTGAATTTTTAGCTATGTTGTTTTAATTGTTGTACGCTGCTTGGCATCCCAAACTGGGGGAAAGGTGGGATATAAATAGATAATAGTGTCCTTGTGGACCTCCTCTGTGTCGGGTCACTTACACTTGTTATTTTATTTGGGAGAAACAGTTGAATTATATACTTGTTAGTATGTTCTTACGACTCCTCGAACGTTTTCAGCAGCGCTGTATACGCACAATCCTAAATATACACTGGACTGACTATGTGACGAATGTTGCTGTTCTTGAGCAAGCAGGGATCACCAGCATTGAGGCCATGATATTGAGAACACGGCTGCGCTGGGCAGGGCACATTTCTAGGATGGAGACCCATCGCCTCCCAAAAATAGTACTCTACAGTGAACTCGCCAGTGTAAGAGGGGCACTCCAAAAAAGCGATACAAGGACTCCCTGAAACAACATCTCAGGCTCATTCAAATTGATCACCAACAATGGTCCGCCCTGGCCTCACATCAGGAGGCATGGAGACAATGCTGCAGCCTTATTTGAGAGCTCATGCCAAACAAGTCTTGAAGAGAAACGACAACACAGAAAGAATCACAACCCAGAAACATCACCCAAGGAGACCCTCTGCTGTGCTTTCTGCAACCGGACTTGTTTATCTCAGATTGGCCTTTTTAGTCATCAGCGCACTTGCAGAAAGTACGGGATTAGTCATTCCTGAATCTTCGTTTGCAAAGAAAAGCCAGAGAGAGAGATGTTCTTAATGCACGTCTCTTATTAGGCAACAACTTTACTTCCCTTTAGGCCACATACAGGAATAATGCAGACTTCCTGATATTTTTGAATTGCAGCTCCCAGCATTTTTTAACATTGGCTACAGTGCCTAGGTCTGACGGGAGTTGTAGTTCAACTGGAAGACCAGGCAATCCCCATATTGGCTTTGGAGAAAGGGTACTAAACTGGAGATATGGATGAACACTGGTATGAAGACAAGACCTTTAGAGCCATGCCAGCAATATCCCATTCTCCCATTACTGGGCTAACAAGCTTGCTGCTGCAGACAAACAAGGATCTTGAGCCAGGAGAACTCCATACTGAGGAAGAAGCAGCCATTTATTAGATGTAGGACTGATGAGAGGGAGGGGAAGCGGGTACAAATTACTGCGGCCCAGTACTCCAGAAGGAGGGCCAGGATCTAACTATAGGGTATATAGTTTATAGTATATAGATTAAAAACAGCAGAAAGTCCCAAATGTTGTTTCTGTTCGTTCCAATTTTGTTTTGGACATCCACACACAGTTTATCCCAGAGTATTTTCTGTCAGCTCCTGATACAGTCAGAGACTTTTTATACCAGCTCCCCAGTGTCCTACTATATTTAAAAATAAACCCAGTTCCCTGGGTTTATTTTAACCCAATATAAAATTGGAAAGAACAGGAACAAAATCTGGAACTCTTCAGTCAGTCTGGATGTGCCCGCTGTTGCTTTTTCTTTCTTTCTTAGCAGTATCATTATTTGTCAATTGATTTTGCCATTCATTGTAAAATCTTTATTATTTCAAAGAAAATTAGATAGATAGATAGATGATAGATAGATAGATAGATAGATAGATAGATAGATAGATAGATATTGTGTTTGTGTATGTGCGCTCAAGTCGCCTGTCAGCTTATGGCATCCTCATGAATTTCATAGGCTTTCTTAGGCAAGGAATACTCAGTGGTGGTTCTGCCAGTAAATTCCTCTGAAATCTAGCCTACAGCTATAAGAATGGCTATTTGAATATACTGAGGATGTCATTTTCCTGCTAGGCACAAGGGGCAACACTACCATTAGGCAGAATGAGGCAACTGAGTTTGCAAGAACAGCAGATTGTCCATTGACTTAGAATCATAGAGTTGGAAGAAACCACAAGGGTCATCCAGTCAACGCCCTTGAAAACACATGCACACTTATAAATAATAATGAAATAATAAGATGGTTAATTATAACTTTAGCAGAGAGGCATTTTGTGTCAATTTAAAACCATAACTAAAACAATAATCTTGTTGAAGGTGCTCATGGACCACCTATGAGTTATTGGTTAGGCCCAGTGGGAGGGGAAACCCTAAGGAAGGGACTGTACTTGCTGGTTGAGTTTAGAGAGAGAGAGAGAGCTGAAGATGAGCTGCAGTTGCCAGGGCTTTCACCTTGAATAAGGCAGTGAGTGGGAGTTTCAGCTATGAAAACTGAAAACTCAGGGCCAGGCACTGAGAGTTATCAACCCTAGTCCTGTCCCTTGTCTCTACATGAAGTATTGTCCCTAGTGGTGGGACAAAGAGGTATGTCCCTCTGGGGCACCCCGATAATAGCGCTACCCATCTTGCCCAATCACATGATGTTGGCGGGTTTCAGCTGTTCTCCCATTCCAGTCTTGTGAGAGACAGTGATAAATGTGAGCCTTTTTGCTAACTGAAAAAAATACGTTAGCAAGAAGACCCACCTTTACCATGGTCTCCCATGGGACGGGAATGGAACAACAGGGAGATACATTTATTCAATATCAAGGTTCCAAGCTGTTAAGATATTTGAATGTCATAATGGCCACCTTGAACTTCAGACAGGACACATATTGGCAGCCAGTGCACTTTTGTGTTCCTGCCAGCACTTTAGTTGCTGCAATTTGCGCTAGCTGCATGTCATCTTCAAGGACAGCCCCATGCTGAACACACTACAGTAGTTTAGGAGGTTACCAATGCATGTTAACAGTGGTTAAATGCTGGTACTGCAACCACAACGTTGTGAGTTCGATCCTACAGGGCTCCAAGGTTTTCTCAGCCTTCCATACTTCCGTAGGTTGGTAAAATGAGTTCCCATCCCGTTGGGGGCAATTAGCTAACACATTGTAAACTGCTTAGGGAGTGCTTTGCACTGATAAATGGTATAGAAATATAAATGCGATAGCTATTGCATGTCCCTGTCCAGGAAAGGCTGTATCTGGCAGCCAAAGTTGTCCTTAGGCATAACCTTAGATGTGGAGTCAAGGGACCCACAAACACTCAGCCCCTTTCAGACCACATTTAATTAATACAAGGGTGGGCATCACACTGCCCTGGAGGCTGTTTTTGCTACTCTCAGCCCCTCCAAATTCCTCATACTGCTTTTTTTTGCAAAGGAAAGGGTGAATCATTTTTACTGGAGAGACAACTCACCTCTAAACAGGTTACAGACCCCTCACACTATGTTTAGCAACCTTTTTTTAAAAAAAAACATCAGTTTTTCAAAACCTATCCTAACTTTCTAGCACTTTTGGCAGGCTGTACAGACCCTGGAGAGTCCCTGGGGCAGAATATCTCCCTCTCCCCCAACTCACTCCAGTTGTCTACCCCTGATTTAGGAGACTGGAACTAACCATATCTAATGGCTGCAATCCAATGTCCCCTCTGCACAGCATAAACATCCACAGGCAGAGATATACTAAACCAACATTGCATAGTGCATGTAAATTACTTGGTGCCATTATGTAATGTGAAACCACAATGTGTAATTGTGAGGCGCAGTGCAGAGGTGCAGTGCACAACATTGCTATGTGGACAACTCCACTTTCACTGCTATCAGCAGAATACATCTGTTGTACTATGATGAATACGTTGCCCCACATATACAGTGTGACTTACACATGCGTATGTCACTAACAGGATGCCAACCAATATTTGTCTTTTTAATACAAATGTATGCAGGTTGGTGGCTGCAAGTTAGGACTGCCAGATCAAGGCTCTCCAAGGACCTAGAGATAGCCCCTTGTGATGTTACTGGGGGCGAGCTCTTATAAGGGAGATGGTACAAGGGGCAGCCCTTGGTGATGTCATCAAGCATGATACCTTAGGCATCAACCACAACTGGAGCCCTGGTGGCGCAGTGGTTAAATGCCAGTACTGCAAGTCACCACATTGCAAGTTCGATTCCCGAGGGCTCCAAGGTTCACTCAGCCTTCCATCCTTTCGTAGGTCGGTAAAATGAGTACCCAGCTTATGGGGGCAATTAGCTAACACATTGGAAACTGCTTAATGCAGTGTAGATGTGTAAATTGCTATTGCTTAAAACAATTTGTAAGCTGCTCTGATAGCCTTGTGGCTGAAGAGCAGGGTATAAATGAATAAATAAATAAAACTGCACAGAGTATGCTATTCATATATAAAACACCAGGTCTAACAAATGAAGAAAATAATAATAATTATAATAATATAATAAAATTTTATTTCTATCCCGCCCCTCTGCAACGCAATCGGGGTGGCTTACAATATAAAAACTCCATAGTCCCAGTACCCTAGCCCACCCCCCCTTGAAATAATATTAAACTATAAAAGATTAAAAACATACAGTAAATTAAAAAAATATATAAATTAGAAAAAGATTAAAACATACAATAGTTTTTTAAATATATATATATATATATCCATAGACTTTTCAAGGCAGTGCTGTTGCTCTGAGATTCTTCCCTCTTGCTGTGAGGAAAAGAGGAGAGAGGCCAGACTGTGAGATCTAGCAACCCTACTGCCAAGGTTATTGGGGCAAATAAAAAAAGCAATCCGGTTGCCAAAATTTGGAAGTTTAGGAATGGTTTGATATCGATATTAGAGAGTTATAACATTCTTTCTTTTATGTGGCATTTTTCTACTTTTTAAATCTAACAGGGCACTGTTCTAGCACTAATTAAAAGATTCAGATTCAAATACCCACCCAGTTATGTATTTAGGGGGGAACAAAGGGTAAATTCTTTGTAGTGAACCTTCTGTATTGAGTGTGCATCTATTTTGTATTTTTTATTTAGAGCAGTGGTTCCCAAACTTATTTGGCCTACCGCCCCCTTTCCAGAAAAAATATTACTCAGCGCCCCCTGGAAATTAATTTTTTAATTTTTTTAATAGCAATTAAACAGAAGGATATATGTATTAATGTTTCTACCTTTTTAATAAAATATAGTAAAGAAAGGTGTAAATTAGAAACATTGAAGTTTGAAATTATGAAACTATTTATTGAACTCAGAATAGAAGGGTAATACCAAAAAAGTTAAAACATTCGAAATCATCTTAATGAGAAGGATGAACCTGGGATGCTGCTACCAATTTAGTATTCCTCGGCTCTATTTTCATCAGCAGTAATCTTAAATCACCGCGATTGACTATTTACAATCGGCTTCTTTCTTTCTTTCTTTCTTTCTTTCTTTCTTTCTTTCTTTCTTTCTTTTGTTAATAAATTGGTTACCGCACTGAATCCACATTCCACTAAATATGATGAAGGAAATGCAATTAAGAACTTTTGAATTACAGCCCATATTTCAGGATAAGCCGTAGGGATCTCCTTTTGCAGCCAGAATTGTTGGTAGCCACTTTTGAATTTAAATGTCAATTCATCATTTGTAGTTACTTCCATCAGTTCTTCTTGTAACTGTGGAGATTCTTCTGTGTTTGCACTTGGAAAAGATCCAAAATCCAATCAGGTATGTTCATTTTCAAAATATCATCAAATCGTTGATTAAAATCTGAATGGAGAGCATCCAAGTGCTCACAATAAGAAAGTATGTCTTCATCTTTTTTTTTCTTTCTGCTCCTGATAAATTTGGGAACTGGCTGAATTCCCCTTGTCCAAAATTTCATTTGTACAGAAGAAGTTTTGTCCCAAATGCAGAAATAACAGATTTTGTTTTTATTAAATTCAGTTCATCACCTTGAAGCTGAAGATTGCTTTCATTAAATTTTTGAAACAAGTCGGTCAAGTAAGCGATGTCACTTTTGGATTGAATTAAATTGGATCGTAAAGCATCATTTTTATCTTTCAAGAACTCCAGCACCGAGTTAAACAGCTTATAAAACCTATCTAAGCAGGCACCCTTTGGCAACCAACGAACTTATGAAGCAGCAAACAATTATATTCTTCATCGTTTTCAATACAAAGCTGTTTAAATAATTTGTCATTCAATGATTTGCTTCTGATTGTGTTAATTACACAATCAGAGCTTTAATTACATATTGCAATGAATTATGTAGGCGTGCACTTAGATTTTTGGCAACTAGAAGTTGATGATGGATGATACAGTGTACTGTGAATGCATTTGGCACCTCCTTTTTTAAATATGCAAGAAAACCCCTGTAGTGCCCTACCATTGCTGGAGCACTATCTGTGGCTACTGATAAGATATTACTCAGAGGTATTTCTTTAAAAAAACCTCATCCAATGCATGAAATATTGATTCTCCTTTAGTATAAGTTTGCAAATATTTAGCAAATAATAATTCTTGGCAAATTTGTTCTTCCTTTCTGAACCGCACGTATGCTAAAAGTAAAGCTTCATTTCCTAAGAAAGTTGACTCATCAAGTGGAATAGAAAACCGAGATGTTTTTAAATAACCACACAATGAATCTTCAGCATCTTGAGCCATTTCACCAATTCTTCTTTGCAATGTATTGCTCAATGAATTGCTCAATTGCTCAATGAAAATTTCTTGATAATATCAGATGCTGGCTTGTGTAGCACAGTACGTATTACTTCACTCATAGCTGGTATAATTAGTTCTTCACCAATAGTATGAGGTTTTCCCAATTTGGCAATCATTAACAAAATATTGTAAGAAGCAAGCAAGCCATCGCCATCTTGTGTGGTTGCGGTTGAAAAGAGTTTTGCCAATGTCGGTTGTTTGATAAATTTTTCTTTTAGTGTTCAAAAATAAGATAAATCCTTATCTTTTTTATCACCATGAATTTTAGTCAAATGTTCTGTAGTCTGGAAGGCTTCATAGCTTCAATTGATAAAACTTTTTGGCAAATCAGGCACATTGGTAATGTATTGTTTACAGGCGACTCAATAAAGCCATATTTCAAATATTCGATATTATATTGTCTACATTTTTTCTTTGGTTGAGCCATTATTATCGGTAGAAAAAATAATTTTTTTATGGAGGTATTTTTAATTAATTTTTTTGTAATTTTTTGAAATATTTTTGTAAAAAACAAACTAAAATAAATACTAATGAAATAAATAAACATGATATTATTAATTGTTAAGCACATATAACTACTACTAAATAAATAAATAATACTCACCAATTATAGTTGCACTATTTGTTAGTTAACTTTAACTTGTCACAATATCACAACAATCTAACTTAGGACTTTTTCAGAGGGAGAAATGCGCCTCAAGAAGGGTTGTCCCTCTTTGCGATGCTGCTGCATGGCGGGGGGGCATTTCGTATGATGCCATCCACCTGCTGATTCTGTTCCAGTACAGATCGCAGCTCCAGCATCATATTTGGCCATTTCTTAATCACAGAAGTTGACCATGATTAAGAAATGGCCAAATATGACGCTGGAGCTGCGATCTGTACCGGAACAGAATCGGCAGGGGGACGGCATCATACGAAATGCCCCCCCCTGCACGCAGCAGCGTAGCAAGAGGGACGACCCTTTTTGCGGTGTATTTCTCCATCCAAAAAAGTCCTCAGAGTGATAATACACCGCAATTTTCCAATAATAATTACAGGAAATCTCCTGATTCCTAGCATGCTCCAAAATCTTCTGGTAGTACTGCCAGTAGCCAGTACTGCCGCTGCCATTCCAGGCTTTGGCCTTGTGATCGACCAATCGCACGAGTGGCAGTTGCCCGCAGCAATGCTCGTAGTGCTCACATGTTTTGGAATGGCAATTCAGTGGCGCCACATGAACAGTAGTAGTGCACGGTGCACATACCTCAATGCAAGTGAGGGAGTATGCGGGAACCGAGCCAATGTCCAGTACGTTGTTCCAAGAAAAATTAAGCGTTATGAGCGGAATACATAAATCAATTTTTCTATATCTTTCTTTTATTCTTTCACTGCCCCCTTACAATTATTCATTGCCCCCAAATGCACCTGTGGCCATCACTGCCCTCCTGGATCACTGCAGCGCCCACCAGGGGGCGGTAGCATCCACTTTGGGAATCACTGATTCAGAGCTTTAGAGTGCATCTGGATGTTGCAGTACTAGTGAGTAGCACAGGCAGAAGAGTCCTCAATCACGTTCTGCTCTTGCACCTCATTGGATACATGGAACCTGTCAGACAGTGCAGAGCTGTTAAATATGCAGTTTGTTATGTTGTAGTTAAAAATGTATACATTGCTGCTTAAATTGTGGTTATGTTTCCAGTATTCAATTACAGTTGGTCTAGAAACCAGAAAGAGTTACAAAATTGGCTCCCAATGTGGGACCTAAAATTGAAATTTCAAACATAAAATTGCTGAAATGGAGGTGTGTAGAAGACTGGGATTATACTCATGTTTAAATTGTTAACATGTTATTAGAAGACTGTAAATTTAGAAGACTGTAAACTACGGGAGGACATAACAGTAGTGAATTCTATGTTAATACAAAATCAATCTAAAATTCTGGTGTGAATGCAATAAAATCAGAATACTAGATTGTATTTAAAGAAATAAGCAAAAACATGTGAAATGAACTATTTGTGTGGGTATTTTTGTTGGTTTTTATTTGTTTGGGTTTTTTGTAAACTATGTGCTGAAAACCAAATGCCATCTTTAATGGGCCAAATTCTCTCCTGGACTGACATTTTGTGCAAATGCACTGAGGAAGTTGGTGATGTAATATGTCTACTTGCTTCACTGGGAGAATTATTGCTGACAGTCACTGGGTTGTGTTAAACCTTTTCTTGTTGAGCATGCCCTCTAGTGGCGGCTCTTTTGAACACAAGTAAAAATGAATTTACTGTACTTGAAGGCTGTTTCACTATCATTGTATAAAATAACATTGTAGAAACAAGTCTCTATTTGGATGTTTTCATGTAATCATTTCATTTCTTGATAGATTCCTTCTGAATCAAGCTGTTCTTCAACAAACATGTTTCTTCTGAATACAGTGGTCTAATGCAGCCAGAGCTAATAAGGCCAAAGTCCCAGGAATTTTTAAAGACCAGAGACTATGACATCAGCTGCCAAGCCCTTAGACTCTGCTGTTCCCACTGAGTTTAACTACAATAATAATGGTCAATAGTTGTCGATGGTTAGTACTTTTATGGGAGACCTCCAACAAATGCCAGATCTTCCTGATCTTGGAAGCTAAACAGGAGCAGCCCTGGTTAGTACTTGGATGGGAGACTGCCAACAAATACCAGGTGCTGTAGGCTATATTTCAGAGGAAGGAACTGGCAAAACCACCTCTGAGCATTCCTTGCCTAAAAAAACCCCTACACCATAAGTAGACAGGAGGCTTGAAGGCCTGTACGCACGCACACACATAGACACACAATGTCCTGTATCTTGATTCAATCTCATGAGTTCACAGTCTCTCTTCAAGAAATTACAGTTCCATACAGGAGCAGGGATATGAGAGCATTGGCCTGTGTAAAAGAATTCTGCCCCCCTCCACAAAAAAATTCCTTCCCAAATTTATAGCATTCCAAGAATTTAAAACTTCAGTTGAGCTTCTAGAAATATAATTTAGGCATTCAAAGAAAAGGAGCAGCCAAAGTTCCCGCTGGAATGTGAACACAGCAAATATGAGTTCTAGGTGTGAACAGTTTTAATGTCTTGCTGTCTGTAAAATTTGAGGACTAAAGGAAAATTTAATGGAGCAGGCAGAATTCTTATTGGAAGCAATGCCTACATTTTGCCTCCTCTCTGTAGCAACAACCCTGGTTCCATCTCTGATGGAATAAGCACCATAACGTTAGCCAAAAAGCTAACAATAACAACAAAAATAAGCAAAAAGAAGTAATTAAGGTACTGATGAAAAGTTGTCCAAAAAATAGTATTTTTTTCCAGCAAAAATGCATTGTAATCTTCTATGGTTTATTGTAACAAAATTTAATTAAAACAAATAAGCTTAAAAAAAAAACCCAATGCATTGTTATCAGCAATCACTTCTATAATCAAAAGTCTTTTGAAGTGGCTTGGTCTTGATTAGACTAGACCGTAACTTCTAACTGTCCTGATTGGCAGGGACTGTCCCAACCAGTTCCTCACTGTGCCACTTTTCCATCTGATTTTTTTAAAGTGCCAGTTTCTAACCCTCCCATACTTCCCTTGTCCTCAGCATCTTTCCATTGCTGAAAACTGAGTTCAAAGTGCAAAAGTAGTTTACTGTCAACTCAGCAAGGTTGAGAGGAAAGGGTAGGGGCATAACCTTGCCCTTCCCAGTAGGCTCAGGCAAAAGGAAACTGCTGCAACCTCTCCTAGCTTGTGTGTTCTTCCTCATCAATCACGTTTGCCATCCTGAACACACACTGATGTTATTTGGCCACATGCATCCCAGTTTTCATCTGTGAAATGTTGACAGGCATGCTAGAACCATTCACTTTACAAAAGGCCTTCTCCTGGTAAGAAGCCTCCCATATCTTTGGACTTTCCCTGGGGGTGTTGCTCTAGGGACTGTGATGATGATGGCCTGCACTTGAACATTTCTCCTTGTGTCACTGCATGAATTCCTCACATTTGACAGTCTTATATACTTTAAGGCACCATATCCTGTCTGATCTTGGAAGCTAAGCAGGATCAGCCCTGGGTTAGTACTTGGATGGGAGACTGCAAATGAATACCAGGTGCTGTAGGCTATATTACACAGGAGGGAACTGGCAAAACCACCTCTGAGTATTCCTTCTGCTAAGAAAACCCTATGAAATTCATGGAGTTGCCATAAGTTGACAGGAGAGATACATACATATGCTTTCACTGCTTCAACATCTAGCCCTAGTGTGTTCATAACATTCCCATACCCTGTCTCGGAAGCATCATAATGCAGTGTGGCTTTTCAGTGTTCTTCAATAAGTATACAAGTAAAGATAGCAGTTATACTCTCAAAGCTTAGCAGATGTAGCACAAGACAGTTTGCAGAGTAGAAAAATTTGCTCGACTCCGTGTATAAGTCAAGGTCCATATCACTCAGAGCCAATCAAATTATGTTGGCATATGACGCAAATCTTTCAGCTACCTCTCCTTGGTAGGAAAGCTCTTTACTACTCAATTCAAAAAGGATATTGACAATTCAATACAAATTCAAAAAGGATATTGACAAATTGGAGCGTGTCCAAAGGAGGGCAACTAAAATGGTGAAAGGTCTGGAAACCATGCCTTATGAGGACAGACTTAGGGAACTGGGTGTGTTTAGCCTAGAAAAAAGACGGTTAAGAGGCGATATGATAGCCCTGTTTAAGTATTTGAAGGGGTGTCACATTGAAGATGGAGCAAGCTTGTTTTCTGCTGCTCCAGAGATTAGAACACAGGGCAATGGATGCAAGCTCCAGGAACAGAGATTCCACCTCAACATTAGGAGGAACTTTCTGAACAGTAAGAGCTGTTCGGCAGTGGAACGCACTCCCTCGGAGCATGGTGGGGTCTCCTTCCTTGGAGGTCTTTAAACAGAGGCTGGATGGCCATCTGTCAGGGATGGTTTGATCGTGATTTCCTGCATGGCAGATTGTTGGACTGGATGGCCCTTGTGGTTTCTTCCAACTCTACAATTCTATGATTCTATGATTCTACTCCCTGGTAGTCTCTCTCTCTCTCTCTCTCTCTCTGGCTTTTCTTTGCAAACAAAGATTCAGGAAGGACTCATTCTGCACTTTCTGCAAGTGAGCTGATGACTAAAAAGGCCAATCCGAGATAAACAAGTCCGGTTGCAGAAAGCACAGCAGAAGGTCTCCTTGGGTGATGTTTCCTGGTTGTGATTCTTTCTGCGTTGTCGTTTCTCTTCAAGACTTGTTCGGCTTGAGTTCTCAAATAAGGCTGCAGCATTGTGGATATTGCATCTCCATGCCTCCCGATGTGAGGCTAGGGTTGACCATTGTTGGCGATCAATTTGGCTGAGCCTGAGATGTTGTTTCAGGGAGTCCTTGTATTGCTTTTTTGGAGCACCCCTCTTACACCAGCCCGTGGCGAGTTCACCGTAGAGTAGTATTTTGGGGAGGCGATGGTCCTCCATCCTAGAAATGTGCCCTGCCCAGCACAGCTGTGTTCTCAATATCATGTCCTCAATGCTGGTGATCCTTGCTTGCTCAAGGACAGTAACATTCGTCACATAGTCAGTCCAGTGTATATTTAGGATTGTGCGTAGACAGCGCTGATGAAAGCGTTCGAGGATTTGTAAGTGGTGGCGATAGGTGACCCATGTTTCAGACCCATAAAGAAGAATAGACAGTACAATGGCTCTATACACACTGATTTTTGTGCTTTGCCTCAGGTGTTTATTACTTCAGACTCTTTTGTGAAGTCTTCCAAATGCACTATATGCCTTTGCTAATCTGTGATTGATCTCTTTGTCAATCTTGGCATCTGTGGAGATGATGCTTCCCAGGTAGGTGAACTGCTGAACAGACTTGAGCACAGATGTGCTTACGGCAATGTGGGGATGGTAGTGTTCGGCCTGTGGTGCAGGCTGCTAAAGAACTTCTATTTTCTTCAGGTTGACTTCCAGCCCAAACAGCTCTGCAGTTGTTGCGAAGCAGGATATTAGGCACTGCAGAGCTGCTTCTGTGTGGGCAACAAGGGCAGCAGCATCAGCGAAGAGCAGCTCATGAACTAGATAGTTTAGAGTCTTAGTGCGAGCCCTCAGACGGCTTAAGTTAAACAAGCTACCATCAGTACGGTAACATATATAGATGCCGTCTTCTTCTTCGAGCTCTGCCGTAGCCCTTTGGAGCATCATGCTGAAGAAGATAGTAAATAAAGTTGGAGCAAGAACACAACCTTGCTTCACTCCATTAGTTATTAGAAAGGGCTCTGAAAGAGCATCGCCATATCTGACTTGACCGTGCTGGCCCCCGTGTAGCGAGATAATCATTTTAAGGAATTTGGGGGGACATCCTAGTCTTTCCAGGATCGGCCACAGACCTTTTCTACTCACAGTGTCAAAGGCTTTGGTGAGGTCGACAAATGTTACATAGAGACCCTTGTTCTGCTCTCTAAATTTCTCTTGCAGTTGTCTAAGGGCAAATACCATATCTGTAGTACTCCTATTGGCTCTGAAGCCACATTGGCTTTCAGGAAGAAGTTATTCTGCAATAGCAGGAACTAATCTGTTCAGGAGTATCCTTGCAATGATTTTTCCAGCAATAGAGAGCAGTGTTATGCCTCGATAGTTTGAGCAATTGGATTTTGCTCCTTTTTTCTTGTACAGGGTGATGATGACTGCATCTCGGAGATCTGATGGCATTTCCCCTTTCACCCAGCATTTCACAAGGAGTTCGTGGAATTTTTCATGGAGTACATGACCTCCGTGTTTCGAAACTTCAGGTGGGATTCCATCAATCCCAGCTGCCTTGACGTTTTTCTTCTGCTGTATGGCCTTAAGGGTCTCTTCCGAAGTGGGAGCTATGTCCAATTCATTTTTCATCAGTTTTTGTATCATATGTTGAATAGCTGAGCCTTGGACTACTCGGTTGGCACTAAAGAGACTTTGAAAATATTCAGCCCATCGGTTCAGGATGGAGGCTTTATCAGTAATTAATGTTTGACCATCTGTACTGTATTAGGGGCTTTGGACCTGATAAGTAGGTCCAAACACTGCTTTAAGATCACCCAGATCTGCACAGTGTTGTGTCTTTTCTGCTATATTGGTCCACCAGTTGTTCTGCATGTCTTGGAGTTTTTGTTGAGGTTTACTACATGTGAGATGGAAATCTGCTTTTCTTACATGACAAGTTGGCTGGGCGAGGTATGCCTGGTGAGCAGTTCTCTTCTTTGTCAACAGCTCCTGGATCTCTTGGTTGTTTTCATCAAACCAGTCTTGATTTTTCTTGTGGGAGAACCCGAGGGATTCTTCTGCAGACTGGAGGATACTGTTTTTAATATGTTACCAAAGCACTGTAGGAGAAGGGTCTGTAGGATGGTCTTCAAGTTTTGTTTGTAGGTTTGCCTGGAAGTTGTCTCTCATGGTAGCTTGTTGAAGATTGTTGACTTGGAGTCTCTTCTTTAAGATGCCACCCCTCTTAGGTTTGAACTTAAGAAGAAGATTTAGTTTACATCTGACGAGGTGATGATCTGTTTGGCATTCTGCACTGGGCATCACTCGAGTATGACGGACATTGCAAATGTTTCTCTGACAGACTAGAACATAGTCAATGAGGTGCCAATGTTTGGATCGGGAATGCATCCAGGTTGTCTTCAAGCTATCTTTCTGCTGAAAGATTGTGTTTGTAATAGTCAGCTGTTGTTCTGCACAGAACTCTAGCAAGCGGCATCCGTTATCATTGCAATTTCCAACACCATGCTTACCTAAGACACCTTTCCAGGCTTCGGAGTTCTTTCCTACTCTGGCATTGAAGTCACCAAGGATAATAATTTTATCTTCTACAGGGACTTTTTGTATAAGGTGGCGTAGGTCTGTGTAGAATTTGTCTTTCTCTACAGGGTCGGCTTGCATAGTTGGGGCATATATACTAAAGAGAACAACATGTGGGAGGCGTAAGGAAATAATGTGATCAGAGTGTCCTGTTGGCAAGGTTTCCAGTTTGGAGGCAATGGAGTTTTTAATCATAAAGCCTACTCCTGAAAGATGTTTTTCGGTTTTGGGTTTGCCAGACCAGTAGAGTGTGTAGCCGGCGCCGTGTTCTTTAAGGCGCCTTCCTCATGGAGACAAACTTCACTAACAGCAGCGATGTCAATATTAAGTTGTGATAGTTCATGGGCTATTAGAGCAGAATGACGCTCAGGCCATCCACTATCTGCAGAGTCTTGCATGGTTCTGATGTTCCAGCATGCAAGCGTCAGTTTATTTACATCTTTGGAGGCCGGTGTGTGCCTTTGTTTCTTTGCCTTGGTTTGACCACATCAGAAGATGCTCGTTGGCTGCAGCAAGCCAACCAGGTAGATGGGGATGAGCTTTCGTTAGGCCACCTTTTATAGGCCCCTCTCCATTTGGAGCAAGCAGTGCTCTCCTTTAAAAAAGGCTGCTTGGTCATTCAGGATGCTGCCAAACAAGACTGTCATCTCTTGGGTCAGCCTCAAGCGACCAAAGTCCTGAACCACCGGCATGCAGGGTTGGGTCTGCGGCTTCCAGTGAAACTTTACACCTGCCATTTTGTCCCCCGCCTATCGCTACAGGGCTTTTTCGGAATTGGATTTGTCCTTCGAGCCTGTGCAATGGATTTTTCTGGTGGAGCACAGCGTGCACAGAACTGGCCTAACCCTTTAAACCAAAGGTTCATCTGCTGGCCTTGCAAGCATGGCCGGTAGCAGCGAGGTCCTCGGGCCATAGGTTTGATTAGAGTTTCCTTCTCTTAGATGGTTGACCTTACAGGGTTGGACAAGCACCATCTGGCCGGGTTTGGGATTAGAGTTTTCCTTCTCCTAGGATGGTTGCCATAAGGCTAGAGAGCACATCCTGCCCTTTGACGCTCTTCAGACCCTTCGGTTTTGACCTGTCTGGCATGGGAGGCCCTATCGGTGGCTATTATGCCACCACCAGCATAGCTCAAAACATCATTAAGGGTACGCAAGCCTCTCTCCCACGACAAGGGGGCCTCAATGGAGAGGTCCCTAGTAGAACAGATACAGTAACAACAAATGACATAATGGACAATTTGCTGTTCTTTCATAATATGCAAAATCAGCTGTCTGAGGCAACTGCCTCACTTTGCCTAATGGTAGTATTACCCCTTATGCCTAGCAGGAAAATATCCTCTGCATCAGTGCCATTAACAAGTGAGCAGTGCTTCTAGGTGGGCTCAATTAGGCCAGCTGAAGCCTTGCCTTGGTAGCAAAAAAACAACAAAACACAAACACATACAAAACACTTAAAAAAACCCCCACCCTTCTGCTCTTCAGTACTGATTCAGTCTCCCCACTTAAAGGTTTCAGCATTCTGTGGATTTAAATCATTTTCTGTTCCATTCCTCGATGTTTAGATTATTAATTTTTTGTACATAAATTCCAACTTCTGGCATTGCCACCACCAGTCTCTTTCAGTTGACACTTTACTTTCCAGTCCACTTTCTTGTTCTAAGGCAGCACAAGCTGTTATACCCCACTGCCCTTGATTATATAAAGTAAGTAAATTACAGCCCCCAGATATTCCTTTATTATACAGGTCAACCCCCGTATTCACAGGGGATACATTCCAAGACTCCACGTGGTTACCTAATAATAGGGAACATTATTTTCAATGAGACAAACACCAGGAGCTAACCATAGATTCACACTGGAGGACCTAGAAATGCCTAGAGAGAACATTTTTTTTAATATGGATAAGTGAAAGTGTGATATGGGGTTGACTGGTACTGTTTTCTAGAACTTTGAAAGGGGAGTTTCTTGGACTATGGCTTCCACCATTCCCCAGTCAACATGGCCAGTCAGAATTGTAGTCCAACCCCCCCCCCCAAAAAAAACTTTTCCACTGACTTCTATTTTCATATCCTCTTTTCAGAACCAGACTTCCTCCAGTGATCCAAAACATTTGTGAAAAGTGGGAACCCTAAAGATAGCCTATCTGCAAGATAAAATTGATTCCTTATTTTCTAGCTATGCCCTCTAGTGATAAGTCAAATATGAAGGCTTTATTGTTACAGGGAACATGTTCTTATGGGAATATTCATGCCACTTACCAGCAGCTACATCTTAACCTAATTTTAGTCACAACTAGTGGGAATTTTTCATATAATTGTAACATAGCACACCAAATAGTTCTTTGTGTAGCCGACATCAGTACAAATCCCAAAGCATTTAAAGAATGGCTTAAAAGCTGTCCGAAAGCAACAGTAATAATAGTTAAGACTCTTTCATTCAAATTCAGAAACAGAAAGACTGTAATCCTCTCATTGACTCTTGAAGTCATTCCACCCAAATCAATAGTGTTGCTTTAAAATAGTCCAGTTTTGGATTGCTGCTGAAAACAGCTGTATTTGTTCTGTCTATTTAAGCTTTCCTGGGAGTTTCTTCCATAATCATTAATACTTGAAAGGCAATTGATTTCAGTCAAAATGGAAGGCATTCCAACTAGCAGGCAGTGGCTAACCTAACTAAACATCTATGCAAAAAAAAAAAAAAAAAAAAAGGATGGAAAAGATTGAGCAGCAAAGGGGGGGAAATGCTTACATGCTTGAAAAGTAAGTGGGCAGAAACATGCAGAGATATAGTTTTAGTTTAATGATAATCTCAGTTCCCAGATTTAATTAAGTTTGATGAAAAGTTTACAAACCTTAGGAGATATTGTGTCAACTGGTCATTTCCCCATTCCAGAGACCAACCAGGACTTCCACAGGATTGCCTGCTGAGGCAGCAGGAACCCCACCTCCACCCCCAAGAGCTGCTAGGAATCTATTCAGGTCCATAAGCCTCCTGGAGTGGTCCATCTTAATGGGTCCCTCACCCCTGCAGAGGCTCTGATTCCCAGCAAGTCTAAAACTGACCAAGTCATAAACCCCAAATCCCCCCTCGAGTCCAGCCCGATAATGCCACACGATGTCGGGCATTTCTCCTGAATCTGGTGTGATAATGACACATGCTGTTGGGCCCTATTCGCACCAGACTTGGGGAATACCAAGTAGTCCAAATCTCTTCTGGATTTTTTATCCCCCATGTAGTCAAGTCCCAAGAAGTGATCTGCCCGTAACAACAGAACAGTAGAAGATGTCTTCATCCCCAGATCACCATCATACCATCACATATAGAAAACAATGTCTAGTATGTGCCCAACAGCACAAGTGGGGCCTGAAACCACTTGGGACAGACCCATGATTGTCATGGCAGACATGAAACTCTTAGCCACTCCCAACAGGATAGCCGCAGCATGGATGTTAAAGTCCCCCAGCTAGCTCAGGGAGGGAGGCTGTTGAGCAGTGGGCGTGAGTGGTACACCAACAGAATCCCTAAACTGTTCCAGCCACCCACCTTCAAATAAGTACACTGAAACCTTACAGGGATAGGGTGCCTGGTCAGGGGGATATCATCCTGATAGACCACTGCAATGTGAAGTCGAAGGCTTTCACAGCCGGCACCCATAGATTTTCCTTGGGTTTTTTCCGGGCTGTGAGGCTGTGTTCTGGGATAGTTTCTTTCTGACGTTTTGCCTGCATCTGTGGCTGGCACAGATGCAGGCGAAACGTCAGAAAGAAAGTATTCCAGAACATGGCCTCACAGCCCAGAAAAAAAAAATCAAGGAAAAGACCACTGCAACTCCACCTCCATGCCTCCGCAGGTGTTGCCTGCTGCTGCACAGAGAATCCTGGCAGGCAGAGCTGAGAGAGTTTACCTCTCCCCCAGCCTTATCCATCCAGTTCTCTGATACATGCCAGGTCAGCATATTCATCCAGAATCAAGTCCTGAATGGCAGCTGTTTTAACATTCCCTGACCTGGCACTGAGCCACAGCATTTTCAGCGCAGGGGCACTGCTGCCATGGCTATTCAGATTATTTAGAATGGGATGCAGTTTGGGGGTGACTGACACCCCCAGGATAGTACAACTGACTCCCATTTCCATAGGTCACCTTCCCAGGGAGTTTTGGGCACAGCTGGTGGGCAGATTGAGCAGAGACCTCAGCCTCCCTCACACCCTCTGCTCTCCCTTCCTCACTTGAACAAGCCAAAACTACAGCACCCCTCCAGTCTGCCCCACCTCCCTCTCTCTGAGTTCAAAGGCCAGGCAAGGCAGAGACAGAGCCCTGCAGTTCCACTAACTTCCCAAACTGACGCTAAGGTTCACATCCCATCGCTGCCATCTATGTGAAGAGCTAAACCTGGGCTCACTCCTCTGGACCTCAGGTTAGCTTCCCTGTAGAGGTAATCCTGAGTAGCCTCACTCAAGGATGCTCCCTACAGACCCCCCCAAAACAATACAATGTAGTAATCACCACCCACTGAGTTAGACAGGGGGTTCCTTCACCTTGGGGACCCCCCCCCCCATTTTCATACACAGTGCAGTGGGAAGCTGTGTATAATCTCTGATAACTAGTGGAACTCCTTGGCACTATAGAATCAACTACCTCCTTCCTCTTAACCCCAAGAAAGACTCAAAGTAGCATGATCAAGATATAGGCACATGTAAGCATCAATTATAGGAAGATTAATAAGTTTACTTTATTCAAGTGAAGTCAGTCATGCAATCTCACATGAGGCAGGATTCTCCCATACCTCAGGCAGGCTTAAAGTTATAGCAATCACAGAGTATTAAAATCAAAGCATTCAATTATTCAAAGTACATTCAGTTACTAATTTAACTAATTTAACTACATTCAACCAAAGTAAAGAAATTAAAAATAATTCCCTAACGCAACTAAACGGGCCCTAATTCCTACTCAATACTTGCAGTTTGTTGCCTTCAGATGGTATCCAGGCAAGTTGGGAGCCAAAGCCAGATAGGGATGGCTTTACTCTACCAGCCATACTTAAGTCCTCAAATCCACATGGTCTGTCTTGATCTCTCTAAATGGCTTCATTCAAAAGCAGTTATAGCTTAGTCAGAGTTCCCGGGTCTAGAGTTGTGATTGGCTATTTCAGGTCAGGTGGTATGATGTCCTTGATATTGTTGTTGTTGTTGTTGTTATTGTTACGTTTATTTATACAGTGCCAGAAGCTTTACATGGCGCTTTACAAAAAAAGAAAAACAACAATCCACAATAAACACAAAAACCTGCGTACGGCGCACAATCTAAAACCACAAACAAAATTATAAAATTAATAAAATATTACTATAACAGGATTAAAACAATACTATAAAAGTGTAAGTTAATACAAATAATATGGATGTAAAATCAAAATGAAATGTCATCTCATTAGCTGCTGTGGAGGTGGCGTTTTAGATCCTCCCTTTCATTAGCCATTTTCTTACCTGTTACTATGCTGGCAGGACAATCTGTTTACATATAAAGGGAGTTGTAGTTCTCTGACAGAATGATGGGAGTTACACTCAACCTTGAGGCAGCATGATGGGGCTCCATCATGACATTCATCCACCAGTGACGAAAGCTGTCTCAGTTCCATAGCCAGGCCTGAGGTCAGAGTGAAATGGGGCTGTTTCATCCAGAAACCCCTGGAGCTGAGAGGACACCACACGTTCCAGAACCAAGCCCCCCCCCCCAAAAAAAAGGAATGTTGAAGACTGGCTGGTAAATATCTAATGCAGTTGGGTTCAGGGTGGGCTTTTTCAGTAAAGGCTTCACAACAGCCTCTTTTAGACAGGATGAAACTCTGCCTTGCTACAGTGAGGTATTCTCCACCTCCACTGTCCTTACCCATTCTGCCAGTCCCCCTCTGGTTGCTTTTATAAGACAGGAAGGGCCTGAGTCCACTATGCATGTGGTGGCTCTCACCTCTCCAAGGATCCTATCCACATCCTCAGGGCTAGGTTTAGGACAACAGTATTTCGACACTGAGAGTAGAAAAGGTCTGTGGCAGATCTTGGAAAGACTAGGATTTCCCCCCACATTCCTTAAAACGATTATCTTGCTACACGAGGGCCAGCACGGTCAAGTCAGATATGGTGATGCTCTTTCAGAGCCCTTTCTAACAACTAATGGAGTGAAGCAAGGTTGTGTTCTTGCTGCAACTTTATTTACAATCTTCTTCAGCATGATACAGTGAACTCGCCATGGGTTAGGATAAGAGGGGCACTCCAAGAAAGTGATACAAGGACTCCCTGAAACAACATCTCAGGCTCAGCCAAATTGATCACCAACAATGGTCCACCCTGGCCTTACATTGGGAGGCATGGAGACGCGCTATCCACAATGCTGCAGCCTTATTTGAGAACTCACACCGAACAAGTCTTGAAGAGAAATGACAATGCAGAAAGAATCACAACCCAGAAACATCACCCAAGGAGACCTTCTGCTGTGCTTTCTGCAACCGGACTTGTTTATCTCAGATTGGCCTTTTTAGTCATCAGCGCGCTTGCAGAAAGCGCGGGATGAGTCCTTCCTGAATCTTTGTTTGTGAAGAAAAGCCAGAGAGAGATGGAGTGATTACACTGGATTTTATGATTTGCAACAGTAATTAGTAATTGTAGGGTAGTGTAACTTCTGTGTACCAATATGAAAGAATGCAGTTCAAATACAGTTCAAAGAGAGGAGAGGAAAATGGAAAGCACAGGTTACCTGCAATGTCTTAACAGCACAGAGAGCAAGATGTGTTTTAGCTGAGTAGTTTGGACATGTAATGAGCAGCTCAGGATTGTCTGGTTGGACTTCTGCAGCTTAGAGCTGGCTCACAGATGGCTTTTGCCCCAGTTCGCTTTAATCCAATAATGCTATTCTGTTCTGTCTCTCACTGCACACTCAGAAGTGTTTTGGGAGTGAAAAAAAAAGGGGGGGGCTTCTTCCAGCTGGAATTGATGTAAGAAATGTAACTGCAACACTGCTCTTTCGCTTATCATGTGTACATGGCTCTCAAGATCAAAATTGCTGAGACTAAGGTAAAGAAAATCAAGTCGGCGTTGAACTCAAGGTCATTGTATAACGTTACTATACGCGACATACAGCAGGTATTTGGAACAAGTATTGCCTTGACTCCAGTATATGGTGTTTTGTTTCAGTTTTTTCCTCCCCTTTTGTCTCTTGAAAAAAATCAAACTTAAAATGAGTGGTGCTATTGAGAAAGCATTTAAAGTGTTGATAATAAGGGCCAGGGCAAGTGTCAACCACAAAGAGGATTTTGTAAAGTTGTAGCTAAGTCAAAAGGTGTCTTAGAAATATTTTCTAATAGCCTATTTACATGAGCTCCTGAAGCATCATTAGTTGCTGTTTTTATTCTGCCCAGAAATAGTATAAATGCATTCAGACCTCATGAACTGGAGTAGCTCTCGTTATTTAAACAGAGCAGCTCAAGAGGAAGAGGTCTGAGAATTGTGACCAACAGACCATAGCTTCCATGTGAGTGTGTGGTTCTTAGAGGAAACTATGTTTTCAACAGCTCCAGATTCTTGAAACCTAAGCATTTAGATTTGGGAGTAGAATGGAGAATGACATGGATAGACTTCCCAGTCACCCTGGGTTTAAGTACTCTTTTGGATCAGGACCAAAGCATTTGGCACCTAGCTGAAAGAGTCTTTTACAGTTCAGTTAGAAGGAGTTTGCTCTTTACATCTCTCTCTCTCTCTCTCTCTCCTATACTTTAAAAGAAAGAAGAAAAAATTGTAGCCCTCTGTATACCCTCCAACTGTTCTGATTTTGCAAGGACAGTCCTTATTAATCCTCTGTCATCCTACTTTTAACCTCTTTTTAAAATGTCCCAGTATCTCTCTCCACTTCCCCCTTTTCCCCCTTTGTCTTTAGCTTACTTCAGTTGCTGCAAACTGAGTTCAAAGTGCAAAAGTAGTTTCCATTCAGTTAACTCAGCAGAAGTGAGAGGAGAGGAAGGGCAAAATCTTGCTCTTTCCAATGGGCTCAGGCAAAAGCAAACTGCAGTGGGCTCTCCTTGTTCGTGTGTTCTTCCTTATAAATAACTTTGGTCACCCTGACCACACTCTGATATGGCTTCCCCACACATGCCCAGTTTTCATTTGTGAAATACCAAAGAATATTCCTTTGGATGCTGCTGAACTGAAACTCCCAGCATTTCTTACCATTAGCTATGCTGGCTAGGGCTGCTGGGAGTTGTAGGTCAGCAACAGTTTGAGGGCCACATACATTTCACCTCTGCTTTAAAGCCCTTGTTCTCAAATCTTTCTTCAGCAGAGGTTTGAGACTCAAGATCATTGTATAGCTAAGCACTGGTCGTTCTGGCTGGGGGATTCTGGAAGCTGAAATACTGTATAAAATATCTGTGAGACAAACAGATTCTCTCCAAGTAACTGTAATGTTCCTATGTTATACCAAGTACAGCTTTATATGGTCTTTGAGAGAATATAAGTAAAGTTAAGATGAAATGAGATGGAAAGAGAAATAGTATAATATGTTTCTGGATTTGGGGCCTTAGTTCAGTTCTGGACTCAGCCATGAGTCACCTCATGCATGCATACAGTGCATACAAACCAATGCAATGCGTGTAATTGTATACAGTATTCATTTACTTTACAAAGTATTTTATACACGTGATCTCTTAATAAGCCAGTCTGTATGTGTTAATCTTCCAGATGGTGAGAAAAATGTGTTTAGTTTTTAAAAATATAGGAAAGCAAGGGACTGGTAACCCTGTCCTCACCATCTGTAAAATCAGAACAGACAATATGCTTGCTGAGTGGCTTCAGTCTTCAACTGAAAAGCTACCTGGAGTGCCTAAATAAGAAAGTCCTTCTTGCAAGTCTATCACCTGAAGAAATGACACAGAAGGGGAAAAAAGGGGTGAGGAGGGAAGAGATGTAAACAGATGTAGCAATACTTAAAATTATTAAGTTCTTACAATGACCAGGGTGAATGGAAATGATTTGAGGACAGCAGAGAAATTGTCTCTCAGATGGAATGAGCTCTGTTGTCCAGCTCTACTACATACAGATGTCGTAATTAGCCTGAGGAGAATATAGTCTGGAGACACTGAAGAGAAATTTCCAACTATTCCCTAACACCAAATTAGGAGGGGTAGTTAATACCCCAGAGGACAGGATCAGAATCCAAAATGACCTGAACAGATAGAAAGCTGGGCCAATATTAACAAAATGAATTTCAACAGGGAGGAATGTAGGATACTACACTTGGGCACTAAAAATGAAATGCACAAATATAGGATGGGTGACACATGGCTTGAAGGCAGTACATGCGAAAAGAATCTAGGAGTCTTAGTGGACCACAAGATGAACATGAGTCAGCAGTGTGGTGCAGCAGCTAGAAAAGCCAATAAGATTCTAGGCTGCATTAATAGAAGTATAGTGTCTAGAACAATGGAAGTAATAGTGCTACTGTATTCTGCTTTGGTCAGACCTCACCTGGAATACTATGTCCAGTTGTGGGCACCACAATTCAGGAAGGATATTGAGAAGCTGGAATGTGTCCAGAGGAGGGGGACCAGGATGGTGGGTGGTCTGGAAGCCATGTCCTATGAGGAGCTTAGGGAGCTGGGCATGTTTAGTTTGCAGAAGAGAAGGTTGAGAGGGGACATGATAGCCATATTTAAATATTTGAAGGGATGTCATGCTGAGGATGGAGCAAGCTTGTTTTCTGCTGCTCCAGAGACTATGACATGGAGCAATGGGTTCAAACTACAGGAAAAGAGATTCCACCTAAACATTAGGAAGAACTTCCTGACAGAAAGAGCTGTTTGGAAGTGGAATACACTGCCAGCTGTTCGGAAGTGGAATACACTGTCTCGTAGTGTGTTGGAGTCTCCTCCTTTGGAGGTTTTTAAACAGAGGCTGGATGGCCATCTGTTGGGAATGATTTGATTGGGTATTCCTGCATGACAGGGGGTCGGACTGGATGGCCTTTGAGGTCTCTTCCAACTCTATGATTCTATGAACTCTTAGTTCCCTTTGGGGAAAATGCTGCTCAGTCCGGGACATTGACAAGCAATTTGCACAACAAAAGGTATAGCCAGCCAGCAGCCATAAATATATAACCAGATCTTGTGAACTTACTTTTAAAAAATTAATTAGTTTATCACCCCCAAGGACCAAAAAAGTAACTGATTACCATATTTTTGGTATTTTTTCTTATTATAAAATGTACATTATCTTAAAAAGTAATTGTCTACCTTCAAAAGTAATTAAAACATTTGCTTTTTGTTTCCTTAAAAATTACTTAAGAATACTACAAGCAGCTAGCCTGTGCTATTAAACACACCTGAATAGTGAGGCCACACTGTAACTCTAAAACTACAGTAATTTTAAATCACAGTTACAGTTGCATGGCAAAAGAAGCAAGGTTATCCCTCATTAAGTTAAATCATAATGTAATTTTGCTCTTTTAGATGTTTCTGGGGGTAGCAGCCTCTTCATCTGGAATCCTCAGTTTGTTTTAATATGCACAGACAGATGCATATTTTAGTTTGGAAGAAATTTACAGAAATCTCTGAGGCCATTCTTACTGAGAGCTGGGCTGTTAGACCTGGCCTCTGCTTTGTTCTGGTGAAGAGCCACCCTGGGCCCGCAGACACTTCAGATCAACGCTGCTTTTTCTGATCGAAAGATGTTGCTTTGGCACATTATACCAGATTTGTACAACTAAAAATATAATGAGAATATAAACACACTAGAATATAAGTTTGCATAAGATCTTAGTTTTGGTATGGCTTTTATAGTAATGGTCTTGTTTACAGTACTTCCAGGCTTTGCTTACTATAGGACTATGTTAGGGGTTGTCTTAACAGTCAAAATAATCCTCATAGAATTCACTTGGAATCCTACCTGTCCTAATGGCATTCTGCATCAGATCACAGTATTCAGAAGGAGTGAGACCAAATCTACCATAAACTCCACCGGGAAAGCCTTCATGGCTTTTCCCGTATTCTTAAAAAAGCTCTGTAGACAATGTACATTGTCACTTGTTTGGACAATTGGATTCACATTCATTTGCATTTGTGAAAGAGCGGAAGTGGAAGCTAATTGGTCGGACATGGACAGGGGGAAGAGCTTGCTAACAAGGTAAGCACCCGGAACCACCATCTTGGATTTTCACTTTAGCAATTGGGTGTTCAGGCAATGAAACAGACTTTTTCTTTTTTAAAATTTTATTTATTTAAGTGGAATATCACACTTTCACACTTTAGATATTATTTTTTTTAAAAAACATACTGTTTGGCAGCGACAATAAAAATGTGAATAATTCACTTGCACCTGCCATTTTGATTTGCAGGCATGCCCCTTGGGAGAGCAAAAATGGATAGCTTCACATGCCTATGATTTTGCCAGAAAACTGTTAAGACAAATAGAAGCTGCTTTGAATTTGTGTTAATGTGCATCAATCCACATTTTTGCCCTTGTATAGTCAGGCCTAGCTGTCATTCCACTATTGAGGAAAGCTGAAATATAGTGGTGTGATTACAGTAATTATCACACATCGCCATAATCACACGATACTACCGCCATGGAATCATTGCACGACCACTACTAGAAGTTTAAGAATGGGATTTTACTTCCATGATTTTGTATGGGCGTGATTTCAACTATTCTCAGGGGAAGATGTGACTTTGTTTAAACACACCAAAAACACATAAATAATAATAAAAAAACAAATAAACACTTAAACAAACATAAAAACATACCAAGAAAAGGTGACAGTTCATTAAAAAAGTGTCCTGTGCATCCTGTGTTCTCATTGGGATAGGGGAGGGGGGGAAAGGACCACCCATTCACACTGTAATAGTGCTATTACAGTGGGATGTGATTTCGCACACTTGTCAATATTGTGAAAAAAAGCCATATTGAGGGATATTCATGGATTTTCCCGTCAGTGAAAAGTGATGAGCAATTAATGGGTGGAGCATACATTGACCATAGGAGGACAACAACATCATGTGATAATGGGAACCCATTTGCGGTACTGTCACGCTGTATTTCAGATTACAGCCCCATCTGATAAAGTCAGATTCCACTTTTTACAATCTAGAAACAGCAAGAGACAGTTTGCAAAATGTTTAGCTAATTTCTATTTGAAATTATTGTAAGCTGCCTTGAGTCAATTATGGAAAGTAAAAGGAACCATTTTGACCCCTCTGGAATGCCTAATCCTGATCAAGCATAGCCATTCCCCCACCATGTGCCAAAAATACCTCCTGCACATCTCACTGTTGCTTTCTACAAAATATTCATCAGTATTTCCAAGATGAAAGAAATCATGCTAAAACATAGGAACACCTTTCCTGACATGCCTTTTGAAGTACCAGTGTTAGGACAGTGGTGGTAATGTCAGAAAATACCCAATAGATTCTTATGTATTAATAACTCTTAATTAATAACTCTTAGGGCTTGTCTAGATGGGCTATTTACCTCATCTTGTCCCTGTCTTAGACCCCTGCAGTCCATACAGGCCCCTTCTATATGGTAAAAAAAATATGTATGGCGTTTGGAAGATTGATCATCCATACACACGGCCGTTTGGATGCATACATGTCATTCAGAAGGGGGGCTAGCAAATCCCCTATAAACTCCATGGATTCGGCGTTCGGGGGGATTAGCAAATCTTGACCTAAAATCCGTACAGACATTCGTATTGTTGATGGTCTGTACAACCTGTTCGCACACATACGAACAGGCTGTGTAATCTGATTGGCTGGCTGAGCACAGGGGACAGGGCTAGCAAAGAGGGGAATTGGGAGCAGCCACCATGTTGGATTCCCAGCTAAGCGAGAGTCCAGTAAGTCCATGAATTTTACATTTATTCCTTTTTATTTTGTTTTGTAAATATGGAAAACCGACTGTCTGCATAACAGGCACTTTTTTAAATTAAAAAAAAGCAGCGGGAGATTTAAAACCGCCACTTGGATCACTCGCTCCAGCCAGCTGGGGAAGGGGGGGTCATACGGAGTTTAGGGGGGTAAAAATCATGTAGGTGGATCGTACGCATACGAACGGCTGCCTTTTCAGATTTTTTACCCCCCAAACGGATTTTTTAAAAATCATGTAGACAGGGCCACAACACAGGAGTTTTGACCCATTTTGTTCCTGGGCAGCATAGATGACACCTAGGGCAAAGACGGGGGAAGATGGGGTAAAGCCTGTTAAACCATTTCACCAAAATACCTGGGAAAAACAGATGGAGCCCCATGGGATCACAGGTATCCATACTGGCCTGCTGGCCTGTCTCTGCAGCTGCCATCCATGTTGCACTCCCTGAAGCCAGAAAGGAGGCCCACAACATGTGACTAAGACTAGTCACATGCAAGGGGCCCTGATCACATGCTGCGGGCCTCCTGCCTGGCTTTGGAGAGAGTGCCGCAGACGGCAGCGGTGGCAGCTGCAGAGATAGGCTGGTGTGTCCTTGCGGATTCCATCCTGTTTCATGTAGGTAATGGAGTGGCAACAATAGTTGGTGGGAAGCTAGTGTATTCTGGCCAATGTAGATGAGCCCTTAGTTTGCCTTTAATAATAAAACATTTCTTTGTTCATCTTGGTCCCATTTACGCTGTAAGATGTCCACATAAATTCACTCCCCATAAACTTTTGTTAGTGTTCATTATGTTTCTTATGTTCTTTATTAGTCCTGTCTTTTTTTCCTGACTGTCTGTAGGCTTCTCAATGTAATTGAATATGGTGCTAAAGATGAAAGCATGTTTACACACAGAAAGATAAAGCACAACTGTGCTATAGCAATGCACACTATGTGTTTGCATTATGTTAACATGGCACTATGCAATTTTGCCCTTCTCTAGAAAAAATTCAGAGGGTGCCCTAGTTAGTCTATCTTTTCAGTGTAAATTTAGTTCTAAGAATAGGCAATAATAAGACATAAACTCAGCTTTTAATTTACTCTAGACCCAGAACTTGGAAAAGTGACCTTTTAAAGTAAAAAATCCAGCAGCCAGGAAGGCTGGGAGCTTCTTAAAGTTTTAGTCCAAAAAGCAACTTTTATCAAACTTAATATGAGGCCTAGCCTAAAGAATGGAGTGGATTTCTATGCATTTGCTGTTCTTCACAGAATGGCATATAATACCCCATTGCAGGATCAAAGACCAGCCACTTAGAAATTACAGAACAGCACTGTGGGTGGGGTGAAGGAGACAAAGAAAAGGATGTAATGAGTTAAGCAGCCAGTGCTTAAATTCACAGCCAAAGGATGGGTCAAGTTACCATGGCTTTGTGTAATGTCTGGTCTGAGCCTTTTGATCTGTTCCAAGTTCAGGAGGCTTTGATAATATTTTTAAAAGAGTATTTCAAAGATTCTGTAGCTCTGTTCTGGCAAAAAGAGTAATATTTAGTTAGCTTGGATCAGGGTTGAATGTAAGCTGCAGGAACGTTGGCTTTCTTTTAAGTACAGTTGACCCTTCATATTCGCTGGGGTTTGGTTCCAGGATGCCCCCCCTCCCCATGGATACCAAAATCCCTGAATACTCAAGTCCCATTATATGCAATGGCATAGCAAAATGGTGTCCCTTATATAAGATGGCAAAATCAAAGTTTGCTTTTTTGGATTATTATTTTTTAAAGAATATTTTCAAGCTGTGAATACTAAAATCCATGGATACCAAATCCATCGATACAGAGGGACAACTGTAACACCGTTATCAGAAAACAACACTTAGCAGGGGTGTGATGTTCAGCCAGGACTGTTTGAATCTCCCCTGCATTTTCCTTCATTTTAGTTCAGGCCTTAGTATGTCTGAGCATAGGAATGTCTCATTGTATTAGAGTTGTGGGAGGAGCTGAAGAATTCCCCTGAATTTTTCTAGGTTCCGTTTGTCCCTTCCCAGCAAGCTCTGTTTAGCCAGAAGCTTTTTAGTTTTTTTTCCCCCTCAGTCTTTGCTGTGAGCTTGCAGGGAGCTGTTTTATTGGTGGCAAACAGGCCCAGACAGCTGGGAAGGGCATTTCTTACACCATTTAGCCAAATTAGTTGCCAACAACAAATAACTCAAAGGAATCAGGACCTGAATGACCCTTCACCAGCTCCATTGAGTGAGGAGATCAAACCAAGATCAAACCCAGTAAAATACCTTTTATTTCAAGCTTTTAGAGCAGGGGAGGAGAAAGCCCTTTACTTTTGTTCTTTAAAATAAACTTCCTCCTTTTTTGAACTTTATATTCAGCATCAGAGCCTTTTTGGGTAAAATAGTTTGATCTCACCAGGGTACTGGCGTTGCACACCCAAACCTGCCACCACCTTTAGTTGGGTGTGTCTTCACAAGGGGTGAATATCTTTATAGGTTTTTAACTTTCTGTCAGTGGAGTTAATTTGGTTCATAGGGGCATAAATTAATATCAGGACAATGTCAGCCTATACCAGTGCATAACACATATTACTACCCTTATGTGAAAGTACCACCTATTTTATTTATAAGGGTATCCAAAAATTATCTTTACAATTTCAATTCTATATACAATTGAAATTGTAAAGATAATTTTGGACACTCTGTATTTCCCCGTGTTCAACAGATATTGTTACAATTGTCCCTTTTTACTCTTTCAAGCACTTGACACATGAAAAAGTGTTTTAGAAGCATTTTTACAAATAAGCCTCTTTTCTGTTGTAAGATTGATTGCCTCATTTCACTCATATTTTGCAGAAAATTCACATATACTCATATTTCTATTTCTGTGTTTCCATTCAGTATTAACTCCAATGTTTGTCCAATGTTCTTCCTGCATTAATTATAGCTGGTTATTTTATGTTCTCATGTTTATGTTATGCTTTGTGTTGACCATGTTTTCCTCAGATTTTGTTGCTATCCCTTCCTATTTAATAGGGCTGTAGCAGGTGCTTTACAACTCACATACTTGTAAATCTTGTATGTATTTGGCAACAAACTACAGTCCCAAACATTGTACTTTTCCTTATTTCTAGTTCCACCTAGCAGTTTGTCCTAGTCCCATATCATCTACCAGCATATAATCATATAACCAGCATATAATTATTTAATATACTATTCAACTGTCTTTTGTAGTATTAGTAAATAATATATTTCATAAGAGCTATCACTACGTGTACAATTTTCCTGTATGGTTTTTAACATCTTTGCCTGATGAAGAAACCAGTGAAGCTTCAAAAGCTTGCATGATATAGTTTATGCTTTGGAATTGGTTTAATAAAGGTATTGCAGTCAGCTGTCCATATCTTCAGGTTCAGCATTCACTGATGGAACCAACCACAGCTTGAAAATATTTGGAAAAAAATCTAAAGCGGAAAACTTGCTGTTCGCAATTTTATATAAGGGACACCATTTTACTACGCCATTGTATATAATGGAACTTGAACATCCATGGATTTTGGTATCCATGGGAGGTCCTAGAACCAACCCCTAGTGGATAGTGAGGGCCCACTGTATTGCTTGTGTATTTTGGATTTTGTTGTATATCACTATTTGTAGCTGTTCATCAAACACTTACCAAAGTCCATTGTAAATTGCAGTATCTTCTTTTCTAGTGGGTTCTAGATTATGATATGTATTCAACTTCTGAACTTCCAAACGTTTTGCTTCCAGGTCCCAAGCATTCCTGCCTTCATATCATCACTAAGTCCAAAGTTAGATCTGTTTATGAACTCAGAGGAGGGCAGAACACACCTAGCAACATGCCCTACCAATGCAGAACAACATGTACTCCAAACTCTATCCTTTTGGAACAATACATGGATGTTACTAGATGCCTCAAACACAACTGTTCTGTTAGCAGGCCTCTGGGGGCTCAAACTTGGCCGCTGGCAGTTGTTATAATATATTTCTGGGATATCTCAGGCAAATTTTCATCACAGAAAGGGGGAAACTCTTCCATCTTTTCCCACCATTTTAACCAGACACTGTGTTCAGCTATTTACATCTGTAAGACAAAATAAGTAGGATATCATAGGTTGTTTCTTTTCTGGGCTGCATTCCACAGCGTTCAAGAAGGCCCCTAAACCATTTTTAGGGGATGCAAGAGGCTTCCACTAACTTCCTTAAAGTTTAAGTTATAAATTGCTCTACACCTAATAAAATTCCAGATGCTGGATAAAATTTTCAAAATGCAAATAATGAAAAAGTGGGGAAGGCTTCTTTAAATAAAAGTTCACTTAGCAGATTCCCAAACAAAGCAGTGATGGTGTATGCCTAACCCATACCCTCCAGCTGTCCTGATTTTCAGAGCAGACCCGATTAATTTTCTGCTACCCTGTTTTCACTTGCTTTTAAAATGTCCCCATTTCTCCTTCCTCTTTCCTATGTCCTCAACTTCCTTCAGTTGCTGCAAACCTGAGTTCAGAGTGTAAAAGTAGTTTGTATTCAACTCAGCAGGGGGGAGAGGAGAGGCCAGAATCCTGTCCTTCCCAGTAGGCTCAGACAAAAGCAATTGCTGCAGTCTTTCCTAGCTTGTGTGTTCTTCCTTATTAATAACTTCTTCCATATTGATTACACCCTCATGTTCCTTGGCCACTTATATCGCAGTTTTCATCGGTGAAATGTTGGAGGGTATGCTCACATGAGGTGGCAGCAAATTCCAGAGTGAGAACTTCTTCTCTCACCAAAATATTCAGTCCAAGTTCTTTTCTAGCACACTTTTTTTTTAAAAAAAAGATTCTCCTTTGTTTGTTTGTTTGCTTGCTTGCTTATTTAAAATTTCCTACCTTTCAGGTCCAGGTTCCAG
Source organism: Gambelia wislizenii (assembly GCA_030847615.1). Classification (NCBI taxonomy): domain Eukaryota; kingdom Metazoa; phylum Chordata; class Lepidosauria; order Squamata; family Crotaphytidae; genus Gambelia; species Gambelia wislizenii. The sequence continues at coordinate 121,838,864 of JAUMIR010000001.1, forward strand.
AAGGCAGCTTACATTAGTTATATGAAGACAGACAGATACAGAGATGGTATCTGTCTGTCCTAATAATGGTATTAGGACATGTGATTTACAGTCCAATCCTATATATGTGCCTGCTAAGAAGTAAGCACTGTCAGGCAGCTGTAAGCTAATATTTAGGTATGCTGGATGTCCAGCCATGCAGGTTTCTTGGAAACACTGTGTATGTTAGAACTCAAGAAAAGAGTGTGATTTTACTTTTTTCTGACTTTGGGGCACAGGGGGTGACTTAGAACCAAACATGGCTAAGAACGCAAGTTAAATTTATTTTTTTCTTTCACAGGTTGTTTTGCTCAATCTGCTCATATGTGTGATCATATTCTACTTGGTGTATTATGTGGTCCTTTGCATTTGTTTCACAGCATTCAGGTGAGAATACCTTTACAATAATTATGAATGGATGGATGGATGCAACCAACTCTACAATTCTATGATTCTAAGTATGTTAACAGGTGAGCAGTACTGTATTTGCAGAATAAGGCTTCAATTATTTTCAGTGGGATTTTTAAGCATAACACATCCTACTGTGGTTGCCAAATATGTACATATGTGCATACTGACTGAGTTGTGTAAAAACCTTAAAATCTTAAATGCCTGTTGTACAGTGTAAAATAATGAACTAAAGTACCTTAGCAAGCCAATAAAGGCATATAGGAAATCAACACATACTATATGCTAAATAATGTGCATTATAGTGTAATGACTAGCTGATGTTCAGATGGTCTCATACACAACCACTGACATTTTCAATGTCTTCAACAGATTGCAGATGTTGGATGGATTGGCACCCTTTGATTTTAAGACAAACCCTTCATGGATTAACCCATATTATTTAGGTAAATTCTGTTCATTTAGCGTCTTTATGAAAATTGCTACATAATTTATCCAGCTCTGAATGAATAAGCACTTTAAACATTGTGTGAGAATTATCAAATTCTATTACCTTTTGAAACAGTCTCATGATTCTACCTTTAGCAGCAATCATTTGGAAGTCAAGGTTCTCCCATGGGTTGCTCTACATGATAAGAAAAGACACATGGTACAAAGGGAAATGCTGAGGTAGAAAAGGGCAGAATGGTGGCAAAAGTTGGCTTCTAAATATTGGCTTCTAAATATTATTTATTTATTTATTGGATTTATATTCCACCTTTCTCACAAGAAGGGACTCAAGGTGGCTTACAACTAAAACATTACAAAAGCTTTAAAAGAATTAAATAATAACCATTATTAAAATGTAAATTAAAAACACAATGTAGATTAAAAACGTATTTTCAATAAACGTTACAAACATTTAAAAAACACCAAAAGCAGCACACCAATTAACATTCACATTTCAAAAGCCTGCCTAAATAAAGTTGTCTTCCCCTGCCAGCAAAAAGAGCACAGGGACATAGCCAACCAGACCTCCTGTAGAAGGGAGTTCCACAATCTTGGAGCAGCCATGGAATGGAGGTGGTATCTTCTTTGCCTCAAGCAGTAAAATGTCTATCCATGCAGGTGTAGTTCATCCTCTCTGGTGCCATTTCAAAATGGGGAAGGGTGGGATGGGAGAATGAATGCTGCCTGGTGTCCCAACAACAACAACAACAACAACCCACAAAGAGCTTTATAAGGAAGAAGAATCCCAGTCTGTCCCTCTGTTTCACGTGCTAGTTTACTGTTGTTGTTGTTGTTATGGGCCTTCATCGGGACTCCAACATATGGCAACCCTGTCATAGAGTTTTCTTCACAAGCTTTATTCACAGGAGGTTTGCTATTGCCTTCCTCTTAGGCTGAGAAAGTCACTTGCCCAAGGTAACTCAGTAGGTTTCCATGAGTGAATGGACATTCAAACCCTGGTCTCCTAATGCCCTAATCCAACACTCAGACCACTATAGAACACTGGCTTATTAATTATGCAAAGGATGAAAACAAATAATGTCAATACCAAACAAACAAGGGGCATGAGATCTTACTCCCATTACTGTTTTCAGCTCCCATCTTGCTTCATCTAATTTGGTCTTCATCGCCTGCCTGAAGTAAAATTTTGTACCAGAGAACCTTATCTGAATATACACGCTACAATACTACTATTTCAAGATTTGTTCCAGCTGTAATTTAGTAAAGTACTAAAGTACACTGCAGCTTGACAATGGATCCTTTCCCTATGAAGTAAGGGTCTCTTACTTCATAGAACCTGGAGAGCCATCGGTTAAGGATGCTCTAGGTCTGAAATAAGCACACCAAGCAGGACATTGAACTCAATGCCCTTCTAAGACATTTCCCTCCTGTGTGGAACTGAGGTGTGAGAAGGAATGAGGTACATAGGAGGAGGATGGGAGGCAGACTAGGCCCAAATATCTGCAGGGGGCATGGCTTTGTATGTACTGTTTTATCATACCCTCCAACTGTCTTGATTATGCAGGGACAGTCCCAATTAATCCCCTGTTGTCCCACTTTTTCAGCTGCTTTTAAAATGTTACAGTTTCTCTCACTTTCCCCTTGTCCTCTGTTTACTTCAATTGCTGCAAACTAAGTTCAAAATGCAAAATTAGTTTGCACTCAATTAATTAAGTTGGGGAGGGAAAGCAGAGGAGAGTCAGAATTTTGTCCTTGCCAGTACAGTCAGGTAAAAGCAAACCGCTGCAGCCTCTCCTAGCTTGTGTGTTCTTCTGCATTAATACTTTTACTATCTTGACCACACTCTGATGTTGCTGGGCCACACACATCCCAGTTTTCATCTGTGAAATATTGGAGGGCATGCTGTATGCACAAATACTTCCCTTTAACTTGAAACCCCAGCCATACAGAAAGCTAGTTCTGGCTCATCAGAGAATTTGGGGCCCTTTCACATTACACAGTTTTAGTGCTTTTATTCAACTTTTAACTGAACTGTAAGGAGATAATCAGACAGGCCAATTATCCCAGGACAGGAATGACAGGCAATCGTTGAAAGGATTTCTCTTCAGACAACATCGTCCCTGTCCTATCCTAATCCCATTCTACTCCCGTCCCCCCCCCCCGCTCCCTCTTATTAACAATTTAAATTTTTAAATTTACCTGTGCCATCTCTGACGGAATCACGGGCGAGTGAAAAGGTGCCCCGTTATGCTGGCGTGATGCCAGCCTTGGTGGGAGGTCGCTCCTGAACACTTCCGGGTACAATCAGGACGAGGAGGCAATAAGAACACCCTCCCCCCCCCACTGCCCTGTGTTACTTGTAATGTTTATAGTGTGTTTTGGGGGTTGGTTTTCTTTTTTGACCTTTGGTTGGGTTTTTATTTTTAAATTTCCCACGCAATCGTTCTCGCAGGATTTGCTTTATGGGTCATGAATGCAGCTTTATGACAGCTGCATTCACTCCCAGCCAACTGAGGGGAGCAGTTTCTATCTCACCATAAGGTAGGGGTGGGATTTTTTAATTTTATTTTAATTGTTACAGGGACGAGAGTGAGGTGGGAGTGGGGCGGGTGGGTGGGTGCATGGTACTGGGACAGGGACAGTTTCTGAGGGCCGGTCTGATAATCTCCTAAATAACAGAATTTCATAGGATTTGCCATGGCAGTTAAAGTGGAATGCTAGCATTATAACTGTGTAGCATGAAAGGATCCCAGAATTCATGGATCCTGGTGAGTTCTGCTGTGTGATATGTGAAACATCCTTGATTACAAGGTGATTCCTTGTAAAGCTATTATATTTTCCTTTCTGGGCCAAATGAGAGAGATTAAGTATATGCATTTTAGTTTATAATCTTTCCTTTGAAAGGAAAACTAAATCGCTATGAATAAAACCTTTTTATATGTAAATTATTTTGATAAACATCTTAAACAAGAACAGAAGCAGAAAGGGTTGGAAGATCTGTAACTGATCTGCTTTTTAAATGCAAATAACATTTTAGTGAGGCTATTTGTGTTTCCTGTGGGGGAGAGGGATACGCAGTTGGAACAAGTCTCTACTCATATTCAGGTCACATGTCATTCCTATATGTTTATATGTGCCTTCAAGTTGCCTGTTGACATATGGCAACCCCATGGATTTCATAAGGTTTTCTTAGGCAAGGAATACTCGGAGGTGGTTTTGCCAGTTCATAGCCTACAGCACCTGGAATTCGTTGGTGGTCTCACATCCAAGTACTAACCAGAGCTGACAGGATCTGGTGCCTTTAGGATATTCACGCCATATGTCACACCTACTGATAAAATTTAGGCTTTTAAACACAGTTTTTCCAGCCCGATAGCATATATTTAAATATGAATTAACATCAACACTTTTTTTGGCCTTTATTTAGTTCTTAAATTGATATCCTGCCTTTCTGTGAAATAGGCATCCAGTAAAAACAGTTAAAATATAAAAGTAAAAGTTTAAATCCAGTTGTTAGTTCCAACTAGAGGAGACTCACTGAATAAACAACAATTTGATAAGTCAACACGAATGTAAGTTCCATTGATTAAATAGGTTCTTTAGCTGAAACAATAAAATTGGATTTTGGCTTAAAGCACAATTAAAAACAAAAAGAAGAAGAAACAATAGAACTCTTATCAGTTGGTGTCCTTTTTACAACACCAATGTCAAAGGCTTATATGAATAAAAGGGTGTCAGTTTGCTAGCAGAAGGACAACAAAAAGAGGATAGTATATAGTCTCTCCTGGCAGGGAGTTTCTCAGCCTTGGAGCAGGCAGCCAATTAAAAAGCAAATGTCTCTGCCAAATAGGCCTATGAGGATGAGAGGACCAAGAGAAGGGCCTTTCTGATTCTGGGGCATGTATACTTGCAAACACATACCAAGCACTTCTTTTGAGAACAGCTTTACAGAGGATAGCGAAAGAGACTGTAAGTAGCTTTAAAACATATTCAGAGGTAGCTGTGTTGACCATGCATCAAAATACAACAAAATACAAAATCTACAACAGAGCGATACCTTCCTTGGCCAACCAAAATGCAGGGGGGGGGATCATGCAAGCTTTCAAAGCTTCACTGGCTTCTTCATCAGGCAAAGATGGTTAAAAAATCATACAGGAGAAGAAAGGTGAGGATGTTGGAGTCACAGGCCTGCATTCTGTCCCAGATGTTACTTCTGTTGTCAGTTAAGATAGGGGTTGTCTAGATGGTGAAAAAACTCCGCACAGAATTTGAGGAGAATACCTTTTGTCCCAACGAGATCTCATGGTGAATCACCATAATTGGAATGACCCCCCCCCAAAAAAACCCCTCAAAAAACAAAAGGGAAAAGCCTATGTGGTTTTTCCTGAGATTTTTTTTTTTTTTTTAATATGGGAGAAATGCCCATTCCCGCTTGTTAGGACAACTGAATCACATTGCAGTGCATTCCTGGATAAGGGTGGAAGTGGAAACCTGATTGGTCAAATGTGCGCAGTGGTGGGCTTGCCAGCCACGAAGTGGCTAGAAGTACCATTTTGGAGTTTCATGGTAACGACTGTACATTACCAAACAGCTGTTTAAATGGAAGGTCGCACTTGTGTTCCTTAGATTTACAGTAAAAAAATAATACTGTCCGGCAGCGGCAACTTGTTGAGAATAATAACACAAGTGAGTCACTCCTTGCTACCATCCTGATTTGCAGGCATGGCTCTGTGTGAACATGAAACATGGATAGCTTCACATACTAGCAATTTTGCAAAAACAAAAACAACAACAAAAGAACATGGAGGCTAATGAACGCTGCTAAGAGTTTGCATTAATACGCAGCAATCAGCATTATTTCTTCTCATCTAGACAATCTATCAATGCAGGCAGAGACTTCTTGATCATGTGGGGACTTGGGACAAAGAGCAATAAAAAACAGGTAATTAAATTTTAACCCCATTAGCAACAAAAAAAGTAACTTCTTTGAACTCCAAGCTGCCCCTGTCTTGTGCGAAGCTAACTGCCCTTCTCTTAGGCAGAGAACATTGAATTTCTCAAGAAGTCCCTTGAAGTCCCACACATCTGGAAAAACTTTTAGGTGCTATATAGGTAAAACTTGCCAATTGTAGTCTAAATGAAAGAGTTTTATCTTTCTTGGGGAGAAAAAAACCTGTTATATTTTGAGGATTTTGTATTTTGTTGTGTTCAGCCTTGTAAGAGATCTGGAAACCAGGAGTCAAAAAACAAGAATAACAAGCTAGAAAGGCACACAGTAATGGATACTGTGCAGCAGGGCAACACATCAGCTTTTCCTAGAAGCCTTAATAACCCTTTCAGCTCATTAGCTGCCGCTGGCCAGCATGGCTGAGAAAACTAATATAGGAGTGCCACAGAGCACCAAACCGCAAAAGGGAAAAAACACACACACATAAAATGATACAAACAATAAAGCAGAGTAATGTAGAAGGGGTAATACAAATTATAAGATACACAAGTAAAAAACACAACATTTATAAGAGACAAGTAATACAGAATGGGGCTAACAATAATAGCAACAACAACTTGCCTCTTATAAATGTTGTGTTTTTCACTTTTGTATCTTATAATTTGTATTACCCCTTCAGTATTATTCTATCATTTGTATCATTTTATGTGTTTCCCCCCACCTTTTGCAGTTTGGTGTTCTGCAGCATTCCTATTTTAGTTTCCTCTGTACTGCAGCCCTCCTTTTCATGTTGTTCCAGAATGGCTGAGAAGTCAGTCTGGAAACTATGAATGTTCTGATCAGTAGCCTTCATAACCAACTGCACATATCAGCATTGTAAATAGATTGTTGGCTCTTCTAGACCTGACAAAGATTAGCATGTTTTGCAAATGTGCTCAAGGCCAATTTGCACATGGTTGTCGCCATGAAGTGAAAAGGTAATGGTTTTGTAAATGCACACCAATTACTGTAGATATTCCATATGAAAACCAGAGGTGGGAATCATGTGGTCTTCCATATATTGAACTGAAACTCCCAGGATTCTTCATCATTGACAATACTGTCTGAGGATGATGGGAATTGCAGTTCAATACCATACCCTCCAACATTTCACAGATGAAAAACAGGACAAATATGGTCAAACAACATCAGAGTGTGGTCACACTGGCAAAGGGTATTAATGAGGAGAACAGACAAGCTTGGAGAGGCTTCCCAGTTTGATTTTGTCTAGTCTACAGGGAAGGGCAAGATTATGCTTCTGCTCTCTCTTGTCCTCTTACTGCTGCTTAATTGATTGTGTGCAAACTGCTTGAGCACTTTGAATTCAACCTGCAGCATTTGACGTAAGATCAAGGAGAAGAGGGAAAGTGGGACATTTTAAAAGCAGCTCAAAGGTGGAATGACAGAAAATTAAATGGAACAATCCCTGCCAAATCAGGACAGTTGGAGGATATGCAACACCTGGAGGGCTACATGATTTCAATCCCTGGACATGGGGTGAGTGAGCTCCAGTAGATCAATTGAAATAAATGGGGCTTCTGTAAGCAGTGACTTGCTATTCACATTGATACTTTTATTGGTGCTAGCATTGGATTTACCCAATGTCATCTTCATATATAATTTAAATATTCTGTCAATTTGTACCATCAGTGCCTCATTCCAAATAGGGCTTCCACTGAAGGAAATATATCCAACCTTTGCTAATAGGACATTTTTATTGAGGCAGGCCTTGGTGGGTAATTGGCTGGGTGCAGCTGAAAGGGGTCAAACTGTTTGGCTGTTGGCTATGTTTGTTACTGTTGTTTTTAAAAATTGTTTGCTTTTGTTATGCTTTAACCAAGATTTTATTTTTAATCTGTATATTTTTAGTTGCATTGAGTACCTTTTTTGGTGGAAAAGGTAGGTTAAAAATAAATACAGTCGTCCCTCCACTTTCACGGGGGTTAGGGGCACAAGACCCCTGCGAATGTGAAAAATACACAAATAAAAAAAGGCCTCGCTGCCCCCCCGCCCTTCCCAAAGCAACAACGGGGCTCTGTGAGCCTCGCCACCGCTTTTCACCGACCTTTATTTGTTTGGGAAGGGTGGGGGTGGGAGAAAAGCAGCGACGAGGCTCACAGAGCCCCGTCATCACTTTGGGAAGGGCGGAGGGGGTGGGAGAAAAGCGGCAATGAGGCTCGCAGAGCCGCAGAGCCCCATCGTCGCTTTGGGAAGGGCAGAGGGGTGGGTGGAAGAAAAGCTGCAACGAGGAGCCCCGTCATCACTTTGGGAAGGGCAGAGGGGTGGGTGGGAGAAAAGCCCTTTCCCTGCCCACCCAGCCCTCAGAGCCAAGCCCCAGGAGAGTGGGGAGTTGGGCGCGGTTTGTTTGGGCAGCATTCCTTTTAAATTGGCTCCCCTCCCTTGTGTGCGAGGGAGAGAAGCTGATTTAAATGGGGTTCTTGCTGAGCAAAACATGAATAGGTGGAACCACAAAACTGAAAGCTGCAAATGTGGAGGGACAACTGTAAACTGAAAATGCTAGAGATTGTCTAATTAGAAAAGAAAAATATATACCAATAGATAATGATCTACGCTGTGCTTTAATATTCAGTCTCTCTCTCTCTCTCTCTGGCTTTTCTTCGCAAACGAAGATTCAGGAAGGACTCAGCTTTCTGCAAGTGCACTGATGACCAAAAAGGCCAATCCGAGATAAACAAGTCCAGTTGCAGAAAGCACAGCAGAAGGTCTCCTTGGGTGATGTTTTCGGGTTGTGATTCTTTCTGCGTTGTCGTTTCTCTTCAAGACTTGTTTGGCGTGAGTTCTCAAATAAGGCAGCAGCATTGTGGATAGTGCATCCCCATGCCTCCCGATGTGAGGCCAGGGCAGACCATTATTGGTGATCAATTTGGTGGAGCCTGAGATGTTGTTTCAGAGAGTCCTTGTATTGCTTTTTTGGAGTGCCCCTCTTACACTGACCCATGGCGAGTTCACCGTAGAGTACTATTTTTGGGAGACTATGTGATGAATCTTGCTGTCCTTGAGCAAGCAGGGATCACCAGCATTGAGGCCATGATATTGAGAACCCAGGTGCGCTGGGCAGGGCACGTTTCTAGGATGGAGGATATTCAGTGTACTGAGTAGATTACTCAGTCCTTTAATGTTTAGTTATCTGTCCTAGCAGATCATTACACACAGATAAATGCTGAAATGCTTGTTATAAGATTTCCATAGTCAACACTAATTGATTTATGGATTCCTCTCCAAACAGCTTTGTGATAAAATTAAGTAGTGCTGTATCATCTCTGTTCCAAGGGACTCTTGTTAGGTTTTTCTACTAGCAATCATGTCACATTGGGCTCCTTTTTTCAATGTTGGAAGTATTACTATATGGACAAGTTTATAATGTGCTTCTTTTAGTTATTATTCTAATATATTGTATACATGTATAACGTCTGTTATTTGTCTATGGAAATTTTATTGTGTTTTAGTGTATTGATTTTGTTGCTTGCTTTGGCTTTGTGCTAAAGCAGTAAAGAAATTGAACTGAACTGAATGATGTTAAACTCACAATTTTGCTACTTCATGTTCTTCAGTGGCTCATTTGTGTCTGCACCATAGTTTCTTTTCAAGCTATGTACTCCACTCTTACAGCTGTTGCACAAGTTCTGACCTCTGCTTATTACTTGTACTCTCTGGATTGTTATAGCATTATGGTCTGTGGCTTCTCTCCAGTCCACAGTTTTTGCAATCTACAACCATGTCACACTTTTCCAATGACCAACAGCATTGCTTTCTAGCAATTTTGCCAAATTTACTACTTTTAAAGCAGGGCAATTAAATTGTTGGGGATTTATAAATCCAGCAACCAGTCAGCTTGGGCTTTTACAGTTTGGCCATAATGCACATCAGCTTGACAACCAAATCAGGAAGTGAGAGTACACAGTTAATAAATGTTTCAACTTTTATATAAAGTTATTTTTAAAACTATTTTTATTCTTTGAATTTGCAGGTCCAAAGGTAAGGCATGATCATAATTTGATCTAGAAATGTCAGAGATGAGAAACAATACAATACTTAGCCCCCACCAGCTTATTTTTGAACTGTCATTATTTTAATCTATTCAAGATCGTTATTAGATACAAAGCATGATACAAGGCATGATTTCTGCTGAGAATGCTGATGACACCCAACTCTATCTTTCCTTTCCATCTGATTCCAAGGAAGCTGTCTTGGTACTGAATCAATGGAGATTTTCACACAGGCTATATATCCTGTGGCAGGAACAGAAAAGGGTCGGGAAAGGTTTTCCTTTTTGGACGACGTTGACCCCATTCTGTCCCGCATCCATCCTGCTCCCGTGACTGTTCCGGAACAATGTAATCACAATTTTTCATCGTGAATAGACCTCCCATTCCATCGCTATCACGCAATCATGGGTGGGCGAACAGAAGCCCCGTTCCTGTTCTGAAATGATAGCTGTGGAGGGGAGGTCCATTCCGAGCACTTCATGGTATGATCTTGATATCCAGGTGAGTGGCACCCTTTATTTTACCCTCCCTGGTTTGATTGTGTGATTTACAGTGTGTTTTTGTGCTTTGTGAACTGCTTTTATGTTTGGGGGAGTTTTATTTTTTAAATTTACCACCTGGCCATTATCACACGATAACGTGATAACATTTCAGATGGCGGTCATAAAGAAGCCTTATGATGGCTTCATTTACAGCCGGCTAGAAAGGGGAGGGGGAGCCCGTTCCTGCCGCGGAATTAAGGTAAGTGTGTGAAAGATTTACATTATTTCGTGGAATGGGAGAGGAGGTGGTGGGGCAGTAACGGGGCATTTTGGCCCCGTGTGAAAATCTCCAATGTCTGTTATCAGTAATGGGTTGGATGAGGGCAAACAAATTGAAACTTAATCCAGACAAGACAGAGGTCCTCCTGATCAGTCAAAAGGCAGATCAGGAAATAGGGACCAAGCCTGTGCTGGATGGGGTTACACTCCCCCTGAAGTCTCAGGCTTGTAGCTTGGGTGTTCTCCTGGACTCAACTCTGAGCCTTAATGTGCAGTCTCAGCAGTGGCCAGGAGTGCATTTGCACTGCTAAAACTAGTGTGCCAGCTGTACCTTTTCCTTGAGATGCCACATCTGGCCACAGTGATACATTCCTTGATTACATCCCATTTGGACTACTGTAACACACTCTACATGGGGCTGCCTTTGGAAACTTCAGTGGGTCCAAACTGCTGCAGCCAGAATGCTGACTGGGGCCAGTTATAGGGAATGCCTCTGTGCCTGCAGCTACAAATTAAATGCCTGCTGGAGTAAAAACATCTTTTCCTGCCAGCGAAAGAAAAGGAGGGAAGGGTCCCCTTGCTTCCTGTGGAAGGGCATTCCAGAGGGTGGAAGCAGCCACGAAGAAGGCTTTCTCTCGCATCATCACCAGACAAGCCTGTGATGGTGGTGGAACTGAGAGAAAGCCTTCCCATGATGATCTTAAATTTCTGGCAGGTTTGTATTGGGATATACGGTCTTTCAAATAGTTTGGACCCAAGCCATATAGGGCTTTATAGGTCATGACCAGTGCTTTGAGTTGTGCATGGAAACGAACCAGTCACCAATGAAGCTGTTTTAATAAAGGAGTTATATTTTTATGTGGAAGTTTTTATTGGTTTTATTCTTTTAACTTTTATATGTTTTATATAATTTTAAATTGTAATGATTTTAATTGTTTTTAACCTTTTAACTGTTATATCTTTTTAATTGTTTGTGTGTGTGTGTGTGTGTGTGTGTGTGTGTTGTGAGCCACCTTGGGTCCCAACCTGGGAGAAAGGCGGCATAGAAATCAAATAAATAAATAAAATAAATTTCAAATCAAATAAATAAAATAAATTTCAAACATTTAGGGTTGGTGAATCTACAGTATGAGAAAATGGCTTACTTGTGTGTGTATGTATGTGCCTTCAAGTTGCCTGTTAATTTATGCAAACCCCATGAATTTCATAGGGTTTTCTTAGACAAGAAATGCTCAGAGGTGGTTTTGAAATATAGCCTACAGCACCTGATATTCAGTAGTGATTTCCCACCCAAGTACTAACCAGGGCTGACTGTGCTTAGCTTCCAAGATCAGATAGGATCCAGTGTCTTTAGGGTATTTAGGCTCTTTTACCTAAGGGCCAGATTCGAAATTATGTGGAATCTGGGTCTTCCTCCCTGTGTCTCCCCAGTACCATCTAGTAAAAGCAGACATATACAACATCATTAGATTCTGAATGTCACCCACTTCTGGCAACCAACAAAGTGGAGGAAGAGTGGCAATATTGTGTGTAGAACAGAGTTATGCCTCCTGTACATGTTTTTAGCTAAGCAATACTAGGACAGTACCTGCGTCACCAGCTACAATTCTGTTATAGTATCTAGTCTGGCCTTGCATGTGCAACTATGGCTATGTTACTGATGCAGTGCAGACATTACTACAGTGCTTAGTAATCAATGGTTTTCATATTCACAGAAGTTGAACTGCATACAATTGGTTTTCATGGCTCATGCAAGTAGGTAGAACACTCCGTGAGCCAGCAGCACTGGCCAAAATAATTAGTGAGGTTTAGGAGTGAGATAGGTTAAGAGATTTTCCTTACCTTTCCCCCTCTTGCTACCCAAAGTCCAGGAGGGGGAGAGAAAAAGATAAAACCAGTGGTGTCATTTGAAATACTAGTTCCCATTCCAGACTCTCTCCCATGACTCCTGAGGATCCAGTCCTTGCCTCCCTTTGATCCTCCTCATCCCCTCCAGCTCCTGTCTCCTCCTCCCCTTTGGTACTCTTGGCTCTCCTTTTAACCTACCCAGCCTCTGTGTCTTTCAACAATTTTAAAAACCTGTTCTGGTGAGCCAGTGTGAACCAGCTGAATGACACCACTGAATAAAACTACTACCGGTACTAGTCTTTTTCATCCCTTAGTCACAAGTCTTCCCTGGTGTGATTAATTAAAGCCAGTACATCCAGGGTTATATATGGGACAGCAGTAGATTAATTACAATAATGACCAGAGCATCTGTTGAGGGTCTGAGGAGTGAGTATATTAGAGATACCATTCTTAAGTAGTGTCTTGCACACAGGGTAGTAGTTTGCCTTGCCTTTCCATAGGTTTCATTGCGTACAGAAGTCAGTTATGAGCGTAGGCAAGACAACAGACACCGCAGACTAGGGCTGCTATTTAACTACTGGTAGCCCCATTTTACTTTGTTAAAGGCTGTGAATGTTTACCGCTGATTTTGGCTAATAATGGATCAGCTCCTTGGAGGATAAGATGGATTGTCTTCTGAACTCAGGAAAGAACCAACTGTTCAAGGCAACATTTAACTGTGTAAACTTTTAAGTTAATTTCGTTCATGGGGTTACTGTTGGTCTAAATGACAATAAGTACCCATAAACTACTTTAATTTAATGTATAATGGGATTTGGGTTGTGGCAGACAGGGGACTGCAGTAAATACTATTGTAGATGAAAAGTACACTGAAAATTATGCAAGTCTGCCACATCAATAAAAATAAGTATGTTAAGACTTAATAGTGATATTTTAAATGTCATGATAAAATCATTTTCATGAATTGGTTAATATGCAAAATGTTGACTAAGTTTTTGGAAACTTTTGTGGTGTGTAGCACAACTTATTGCTCTCACTGAGGTTGCAATCCATAGATGGGTCAAGATTTTCTGCTGGGGAAGACACTCCTTCCATTCTGTTGCTCCTTTCTTGGAGAGGAAAAAGAAACAACTCCAAAACGTTAGATTTGAAAATGAAAATGGCCCTGGTGATTGTATTTGTTATTTTCCTAGATGACTGAGAATTGGGGAGTGGAGATAGATCAGTGGACATGACTGCCTCATGAATATGTAGCATGTTGCAAGACTCTAAGACAGTTACAAGAGTTAGATTTTCCTTGGGGGTTTTCTGGGCTGTGAGGCCGCGTTCTTCCTTTTCGATTCAGAAAGAGCTTTCCAAATTGAAAAGGAAGAACACAGCCTCGCAGCCTGGAAAAACCCCAAGGAAAATCGATGGATGCCAGCCGTGAAAGCCTTCGGCTTCACAATTACAAGAGTTAACTTCATGGCAGGACTTTGGGGCATAAATCCAAAGGCCGACTCATCAGAATGAGCAGGACAGTTCCCAAATATAGTAGGTGAACACATACTCTGCACCAGAGATTGGAGAAGTCATATTTTTGGACTAGAACTCCCAGAACTCACCCTCTTAAATAATAATTCTTGTGGGCTCTGCTTATTACCATCTAAAGAGGAGATTTTCCCTCTGAGCATTAAGTTCACAGTGTTGAACAATCTGGGTGATACTGGGTGTATCACGGTGTATGAAAGCATGCATAAAAACGGAATGGTGTTTAAACCACCTTGAGCAATTACATCTTCATTCTCACACATTGAGCATGAACATAAGGATAAATGCAGTTGCTAACCTACACCTACTCTTATAACTCTAATGGCAATTTTACATACAATTCAGAAGCCTCTGGACTAGCAATTGCAGGATGAAAAGTTCCTTCTGCTGTTGTAACATATTTTCTGTGATTCTAGTTCTTCTAGTGTCACTGGAGATAACCTATTTCATCTCTGGACTACTCTTTGTCTTGGTTGTAGAAGAATGGGTTTGGGATTATGCTATAACTGTTACAGTCATTCACATCGCAATAACTTCAGCTGGTATGTATGCTGTTTAATTATGTCTCAGACACAGGAGTACCATTCATTAAAAATAAGAAAAGAAAGGGTTTTAAAAGCCGTACTGTTGGTTTTACTGGCTTTACTTGGATTGTCATTTTTTTAATAGGCCATGTGCCTATATCTTGTAAAGTCATCTGTTATGGAGATATTAAGCAGGCAAGGCTTTTCTCTTTACTTTATTTCTGTCAGGAAAAGCTTGTCTGCCTGATAGACTGCTGTTAGTGTCCTAGAAATGAAAGTAAAGTACTGCAGAAAGAAAGAAAGAAAGAAAGAAAGAAAGAAAGAAAGAAAGAAAGAAAGAAAGAAAGACAACCCGAGAGACTTTAATTTTATCCACGATGTTATTGCTGGTGACAATAAGTACCCATAAAATGCTTTAATTTAAAGCATATTGAGGTTTTGATTGTGGCAGGCAGGTGACTTGAGGTGAGGGGCAATGCCAGCAGGAGGAACTTAGAGTAGTCACTGTTGTTCAGCCTCATGTACCCCACAGCCATGCTGGATTTATGCACAAGAGAAATTGTGTTTCTAATGTGTAGCTCTTATTTATAAAGTGCTTTCAAATGTCAAAAAATCTATTACATTACAAGTTTTACTTAAAGTTTAGAATAATATATTGAGGACAATGCTATGGATTCTCTTGATGTCACCTAGCTCCCCAGCATGATTTCATCTTGCCTGGAAAAAAAAAGACAGATGTAGAAGTCTCTCTGGTATGAAAAGTTTATATCTCAAATTTGTCCAATGCATTTCACACACACACACACACACACCCACCCAAAGTTGTATGGCCGTCTTAAGGGGAAAGTAATTTGATAATCAACCTGCAGTGATTCTTAAAAAGCAACTCCAAAACTTCTAGATCAGCTACCAGGCATATGCTCTGGAGACACTTTTTTAAAATCCATGCATGCTGATATTCAAATTGCTTTCCTTTGCAGAAGGTCATACAGATATTTCTAGGATGAAATACTGCATGTTGGACTAATTTAATAAATAAAACTGTTTGCATATGCCCTGAGATTCAGTCTTTTTCTTTTACATCTGCTTCATCTTGGCCAACCTCACAAGATTGTTATGGGTATATAAGAAAAAGAGAGAACTATGAAGCATGCCCTAAGCACACTGAAAGAATAGAATATACAGTAGGTCCCGTTTCCACTGATTCAATTATCCACAGGACACAAAACAGCACACCTACTATAGAATCTTCATAGAAAACGTGTCCTCTTTAGCCATTTTCTAGGTCTTCCAAGGCAACTCTATGATATTTTAAACCAGAAGTCCCATCATTTTCAATGGCATTCACTATTATCCATGGTTTTCAGTATCCATGGGCTCCCCCAGGACCAATCCCCTGCAGATAAGGGGGTCCTACTGTAAATAGAATACACTATCATAGGGCTTCCCATCTCACTCCACTCCAGTCACCTGACCTGACTTTTATCTCTGTGTACTGTGAAGAGAAAAGAAGCCCTGCTTGCTCCCCTAGTAGAAGTAGTCATAGCTTCTGCATCCTCCTTCCTGGCTGTGGGCTGTTAAAGGAACTGGAAAGTTTTTTGGATTGTTCCCTAGAAACCGTTCAAAGGTGTAACTTCAAGTA
The DNA here is from genome assembly GCA_030847615.1 of Gambelia wislizenii. Taxonomy (NCBI): domain Eukaryota; kingdom Metazoa; phylum Chordata; class Lepidosauria; order Squamata; family Crotaphytidae; genus Gambelia; species Gambelia wislizenii. Next base: position 121,855,039 of record JAUMIR010000001.1, read on the forward strand.
TTTACTTTTTCTCTATGTGGCAGAGAGTTCAAGATCGGATCCTCCATCATTTTCCAGCCCAGACACTACCCTACAAGCCAGGAAAGGGAAATACATAGCACTCCATATGTTACTGGACTGCAGCTCCCATCATTCATCACCACTGCCTGTGCTGGCTGAGACTAATGGGAGTTGTGGATTCCAAACTTCCAACAGTGCTGTACTAAACACAACTGGTTTGAGAGATGCAGGTCACTGTTATTAGAGATGTGTATGGTTGAATTCTACCATAAATCATTTCTAAAATGATCAGTGCACCTTGTGTAGAATTGCTGTTTCATGTATGAGTATTAATTTTTAACTATTTGTGGTTTCCCCTCTTTACATCTGCTTAAATCATCTTTTAGCTTTTTCTAGCTCTGAAAGAAAGGTGTTCGTAATGAGAAAGTGTTCTGGCCAATATTGAGATTATACTGAAGTGAGAAAAGGATGGCTTTAAGCCTCAAGTATGAGCAACAGTAAATGTTTAATTGACCCTGTTCCCAGCAAGGGCCAGCATTTTGCTTATCCCAGCTGATAAAACGACAGTGTCCTGACATGCAAGTTCCTTTTTCTCTTTCAAGCAAAACAGCTTCACTAGCAATCTTGCCAGGTTATTGCCCCTATTTTCTCCTCCCCTTCTTTGCAGCTGGCAAGAGAACTGATTGTATGGACATATGGGGAAGGTATTTAGCAAAATCCCTCCCTGCTAACATGTATTTGTCATTCTTATATCTGAAAGCTTGCCAAAGTCCCCTAATGGTTATAGTCATTGCAGATAACATTAATCTTGGATCAGGAAGTCTCAAAAATTAGACCGTTTAATAAGTCTTTGACAAGTTTAGAAAAAATAAATATTTAGTATGGTACAGCTTAAATACTGTATAGCCAAAAATAAAGAAAAATGATAATGAAAATGGATGAACTATTGTGGGCAAATGAATATTGACAGAGTATAGCCATCTAGGGCTATGTCATGATATTCAAGAACAATGGAAGCAAAACACATGTAATATGCAACTGCCCATCCTGAGCAGGAATCATATGACAGCAAGGGCAGAAGAGGTCAAAAGGAGACAGAATACAGCACAACTGTTCTTTGTTACAAGTGCAATTACAGTATTTCCTTTGGCCATAGTGTGAGGTCATCACCAACATTTGCTAAGTCACTGCTTGGTATAACAAGAGTCTATGAAATATGCATGGTTTATGTTTGATAATGCATTGTTCCATGGTTATATGTGACCACACATGTTTTAATATTTAATAAATACATTTTTAAAAAATTGGAAATGCACATTACCAATAATTTAGAAATCAGTGTTCAACATGTCCATGTTAAATTGAGACAGCTAGAGAGAGCTTTCAGCTGGAGTTAAGTGAAACTTGGGGTCCAGCTGTGAAGGGAAAATGGTATTCACTTCATAATGACCCTGACACAAGTTGGTGCAAAGGCCACAGAGTGGTAACATGCAAATCCTCCATGATTTCCTCCGTGTGCATTTCATCATGCCAGGTAGTTGCTAGTGATTATATATCGACTATTTTCACTGATACTGAGGCTGTGCACATAGCATTCATTTTAAAAGTATAAAATAATAATATTTGATCAGGCTTTTGGATAGGGAAGGAGTGGTTGGAAGGTCTGATTTTATCCTTCTCCCTTACTTAAACAGATGGCTACTAACAATTTTAAAGAGGGGCTCTGTGTGTACATCCCCAACAGCTGGCTCAGACAGACCAGTGTGTGCACAGCACATGTTCATATACTGTTTCTCCATGCGGAAAGATGCCTTCATGCATGGAGCATACCTAGAGTTTGGAAAGGCGATTTTTTTTTTTTTTGACCTATGGGATCCAGAATACTCCACCCAGCATAGCCAGTAGTCAGGCTGCCTGCATTTAATTTTTAATGTGTAATTTTATGTACTTTTCCAGAGATTTCCCCACTTTGCATGGTGTAACCTCAGTGAATTATTGCTTTGGCTGAGTGGGTGGGGAAACTAAAGAAGAGGCTATACTTGCTAGGTCAGTTCAAGAAGGAGAAAGAGAGCTGGAGAGGAGTTGTGTTTGCCAGGGATAAGAATTAGGTGCTTGTCACTTTGAATTAGGGCTTTGAGGTTGCCTACAATTTAATGGCTACACAGCAAGATTTCTGCAAGCAAGCTCTGTGCTGATGTTTTGTGGGGTGCCTTGAACTTTGGGAGAATATAATATGTTGGATTAAATATAAAATATGTTGCATGGTTGATGTTTAATTGAAAATCTGATTTCAATTTGAAAATTATTTAAACTGTAGTGAAAGTGTCTGCACTGTTTATTTATAATTGGCTCCATAGAATCCAAGAAGTGGTACATTGGCACTAATCCCCAAATGTAACATTTCTTTTGCAGTTATGTCTGAATTTCCGCTGATGTTGCACTGGTGGGCAGCTTTAGGTATGATTTAAAGTTATGATTTTTTATATAAAAAATTCAAAACACGATAGCTGCAATACCGGAAGTTATTAATTGCAGCTAATAATTGAGTTAATCGTTTACAAAAATTAACTGCAGACATAGGAGACCCTGAGATCTGTCTGGGATACAACTGTGGAGGACTGGGGATCTATAAGCCTGTATCCCAAATGTACTGTACTTCCAGCTCTTATAGCTACCTGCTGTTTGCACTGGAAGGACAGCTCCCACTCACAGGAATGGCAATTTCTTTCCCCCAAAGCAAATAGCAGGCATTTTGAGGGTATGTTTGTGCAAACTGGATAAGATCAGGTGAGGGTGGTTTAAAAACCCCATTATACCACACACGAGTCCCAGTCCAGGTCACATCCTGCATGAATGCTATACAATTTTTAAAAGCCATTAATGCAATTGCTTGATGTCTCATTTAGTATAACCCTTCATAAAAGTGATTTACCAAAGGGCATTGTTGCCCCTGAAACTCTCCTGCACATCCTCCACTAAAATGAACAGAACCAGCATAAGTGTCACATTTTTTTCTAAGAGATTTTTCCAATGGCTCATGGCCTGGGGGTATAATTTACATTTCACTGAAAGGGAAAAAAAATGGAACTCCTATTTTAATAGGACATTTTACTGCTTAGGATTTTGATTGTGGCCTAAAGGTATACAATAGCCCTTTTAAAATGAGGGCCTCTAAATATATTTAGAAGTCCTTATAACTGAGGATGGTATTGCAGCCATAGATTTAGTTAATTTGATTCAAGTTCTTAAAATAAATGACTAGGATTACAATCTGACAATGTTCACATTTTTGAACTATCAGGCAGGCTCAACGGAAGAAGGTGATGACACTATAAATGCTAACTTGGAGATGTTTTGAAGTTCATTTTGTCATTCAGAAGTGAATGCCAGAAATACTCAACGTATCATTCATTGAAACTGTACAGAATAACTGCAAATGCTTTTCCTTGGTTCTATAGTAGACATTTATATTGGTTTTTATATCAATTTAACAAGCATGGCTTCCCATACAGAAGTGGGAGGAGTTGAATTTGAGTAAGATGCTAAACATACTCTGTTAGAGATAGCTAGGACTCACCCAAACTGCAGCACTACGATTCTTACATTTCCCTGTGAAAAGGGATTTTTTTTTATAATATGGAAAAAGTATTTTTAAGGATCTTTATTGTGTTCAAGGCTACAATGTAACAATTGAAACTGGTTCCACATATGCATATCTTTGTACTAAGAAGAGTGAGCTATGGAATTGGATACTATTTTTTTTTACCATAATTTACCACCCCCCCAAAAAAATATTTTACCATAAAATAGGAGAGGGACCCTTTTAAAACAGTTGGAAAGTGAATAACCAAAACACAACTCAGCTGTGTTTCACAGTTCAAAGATGGTTGATTCTCAGTGCAAAAGCAGCTTTAGTTAAATTCTTTTTCGTCACTGCTAATGCTGATGAAGAATACTGTTTTTATTTATTTACAGGTTTGGGCCTAATTTCAATGATTTGTGGGGGACAATGCCTGGCCTACTACTTGTTCAAAGACAACTTTATTTACCCAATCTTGGATGATTTCTGAAATACATTTTACACAGCATCTTTCAACACTGCATTTTTTTAAAAAAGCACACTTTGTGTGGTGGGCTAATGTCACCATGCTGTTTCCATTCATCCAGAATTATAGACACTATCATAACCCAGGTTTCTTTCTTTCACTGTACAGAAATACTGTTGTATATTTAATAAATTTTATGTGTAGACAAAAGAAAAGGGCTATTTATTGTTTGAATAACATTGAACAAAAACTGAATGGAACTGCAAAGCAAAGTATAAAAGTAAAGTCTTGCTACAGCCCATAAATATACATTTAATATCCTAAGAGACTACTACAATTTTATTTATCAAACCTTTCAAGAGAATGGGTATGAGGTAAAATCCGTGTTTCCTAATGAAAAGAGAGATGGGTTTTAAAGATGTTAAAGAAGGTTTTGATTTACTGAAAACGCCCAATGTGTTTCTGCCAGTTAATTAATTATACTGTGGGGCATTTTTCAAGAGCAATAAATTAATAAGATTCTGCAGAGATCTCTGATAATCTATTTCCAAATTTCATTAAATTGCACATATGTGAATAACCCAATCCCTCCTTTTACATCTTTACACTCAGGACTTTATCAGATTACCCCCCCCATTAATTTTCATTTGCTGGCATATTTTGCGGCGTTTTTATGCCAACAAAAGAACACCCCCACCCCCAGACCTACCTTTGGCAGTGTCAGAAAGGCAGCCCCAGCAGTAACAGAGCACGAACAGAGCTCCGTTTACTTCTGGGTTCCAAATCTCAATGATTCTCATGAGAAGACATGAGCACAGCACATTCAAAAATTAAAGCAAGACAAAGACATAAAATATAGACATGAGCACAGAAACACACTTTAAAAGTCCCAAGCACATGGGGGGGGGTCATAAAAACAGTCTCCCCTACCTGCCTGTCATAATCTCACCTGGAAGTGTTCTGACAATTAACGCTATATTCCCGTGAGCACAATGGCACAAGGTTTCAAATGCTGGTAATGCCAGCAACAAGTGCCACAGCAGATCTATTGACGGCTTGGCCCATCAATAAAAAGGAGCAGCTTTTTGATAAGACATGATTGTGAAAGGACAATGTTATATGGTATGTGCACCCTTTTGTGATCATTAGGCGTCATTATGACACCATATTTGCCGCATCTGATAATGTCCTCAGTTTCTTTTTCCACTGGGTTCTGTTGGATATTTCAAGTTTATTTTTGTTTTGAAGTCAAAATCCATGAATGTATGGGCTTGTCTAAACAGTGAAAATACTCCTCATAGAATTCAAGTAGAATACCTTTTATCCAAACAGGATCCCATGGTGATTCACTGCATTTGGAGGTGGGGGGGGAATCATATTCTGCGTAGAAAAAGCCTTTGTGGCTTTTCCCATTTTAAAAATAATGTGAGGGAAATGTGCATTCCTGCTCGTTGGGACAACCGATTCAGATCACAGTGCATTCCCTATAAGAGTGGAAGTGGGAAACTGATTGGTCAGACATGCGTGGTGGTGGTGGTGAAGCTTGCTGGCAACAAAATGGCAGGAACTGCCATGTTGGATTTTCGTGGTCGTGATTGTGCGCTGAGGCAACGAAACAGCTTTTTTTTAAAAAAAATATTTAAGCAGAAGATCACACTTCCGCACCTTAGGTTTATTGTAAAAGAAAAGAAGTACTGTTCGGCAGCAGCAACTTGTGGAGAATAAAAACACAAGTAATTTACTCGTGGCCACTGTCTTGATTCACAGGCATGCCTGTGTGAACATCAAGATGGATAGCTTTGCATACCTGTGATCTTGCCAAAAAAAGTGGAGATAAATGAACACTGCTGTGAATTGGCATTACTGCGCACCAGTCCACGTTATATTGCCTCATTAAGACAAGCCCTATGTTAAAAAGTGTTAGTTGTCTAAGGCTATATTCGTAAATATGGTTTCAGCTTTAAAAAAATTTTTAAAGCATCACAACAGTATTTCAGAACTATATATACATAAAGTGGTGGGTCAGATTTTTGACTTCATCATCAATGTATCTTTATAACATGCACATGAATTCAATATTATAAACTCTTCAAATAATGTATCACATATTATTCTTTGTTGATCAGATATAAAAGAGAATAGAGCCCCAGCACTTTGAATAATTGTGTAAGCATAGTTCTAGCTCATGTATATTGATTTAAACAGGTGTAGTCAGCATAAAATGTTATAGCTGCTAAAATTCCCTCTTCTGCACATCTATTAAATGTGCAGAAGCCATGTCTTCTTTTGCTATGTGGTCACCCTACCTAGACTACATTCATAAAACCAAAAGGGTTTACATGCATGAGATAATAATGTTAACACAGTAAGAATGCAGAGTTTCATCAAGCATTATTAGGGAAATTTTTGTGGAGGGCTAAAACCTGGTGTTAGTCATAAATAGTGTAGATCCATTGGAAATTAATCAGACTGTGTAGTCACAACTAATGCAAATGCCTTTGATTCCAACAGATCTACTTTAGGTAGGACTAATATCAGATTTAGTTCAAGAGTATCACAGTCACTTTATTAATTGCTAGCATATCCTTCACCACTGAAAGTAAACAAGGAGTGGATGTAGCAAAGATCTACACTCTGGAATACAGAAGAAGTAACCTGTCTAGTTGTAGTACACAGTAAAATTCATTAGCCTTGAACTCACAGGATCTGTCAGCAGCAGAGTGGTATATCTCTGGGATTAATGAACATCTGATGCATTACCCTGATCTGTTGATTACTGACTGACCTAGGAGCATTGACACACACAAAGAATTAAACATTTGCATGCACAAATGCACAAATTTGCATGAACCTTCTTTTAGAAGCCCTTTTATATCTTTCTGCAGTCATCAAACCATCCAGAGTGACTCACATAACATCAGGAAGAATAATACTGTATATGTCATTAAAACAGTAATAATTTAAAGAGGCAATGAAACTGACAGTTAGCTCCTTCTTCCTTTCTGCTCACAGAGGAGTTGGTGTTGGTATGGTCTCTGTAAGTGGAGAAGGGGCCTAGTCCTACATACAACTTGAAAAGTTTTTGGATAGAATCCCACAGCCAAGGGATATTTGGGTGTTGTAGTCCAAAAAGTAATATTTCCAAGGTCTTGGAGTAACTTGGAAATGAAGTAATAGGAGGTAGAGAAGATGATAATACTTTCTTCTTCCTCTCCTGCTCATAGCTTTCTATAATAGTACAGACATACAATACTTTTCAGCTTGTGTGGCTATCTCCTTCTGCAGCATTTTGCCAGCAAGGGCAATAGGACAGATAACAAATAGGGCTCAAATTAGTGAGGTGGGAGAAGAGAGCAGGAAAGACAAACTGGCACTTAATGATTTCTACAAATGACACTGCTTGACTCATCCAATTTTTAAAAATCACCCCCCACCTCTGCAGCCTTCTAGCAATAAGAGAACTAGCAAAAAAGAACCCCTCCCCAACCCCACAAGGATGGTAATTTGACCACTGTGCTATAGGAAAGCTGAGTGGGAGGAAAAGTCTGTGTGGGTGGTGATCCAGAATGTTTTCATCTAGGAGAGATTTTTCATCTGGTCCTTTTCCCTGACCTGGAATTCTATAATGGAATACCATGTTTTTTTCTTGCTTTAAACCATCCGTATCTTTGTGATGTCCATAGACATTATCCCAATGTACATACCACATATTAGCCCTATTGCCATGCCAAGCAACTAATACACCTCATTCTAACACATGGCACAAATACTACCGTGCTTTATAGGCCAGGAAACAAAAGTGTACAGAATGAATGTGGACAATAGCTACAGAACTTAGCAACAACCAGCTGCTTAACACACTTTAACTCCTGCCTATGGCTTTATGTCACTCACCTAAAACAGTGGAGATGTACAACTATACACAAAGAATATTTATATTAATCAGAGCATAGATGGGTCTGAAGTTTAGGGGGGCTCTATTGACCATTAAGAAGGTTGCAGTACTGCAAACTGCTGTTTCTTCAGAGGAGATCGTATTTCCCCGCCCCCTCGTATAGATGGGACCTGAGTCTATGGTATTTGATAGATATTTTTGTAGGAAATATTTTGGGGATTGTTTGCTTCAGAACTAAAATGGCAATCCTATACCCACAAGATGGGAGTAAGTCCCATGATTGACCCAATGTATAGCATTACAGTGTTATGCTGAGCATGAGCTAGAAAACAAGAAATGACATATAGTGATGCATATAACTCCACTGGCTGTAAATGATTTGTCACCCATTTTGAATGTGTACTTAATAGTACAGGGCTTTATGGTGTAGAGCTTTGGTGGATTATGACTCAAGTTAATCCATGGGTGAATCAGGTTCTATTCTTAACAGAATGCCTTTTATTTTAAGCAGCAGCTTCAGCAATGTTGTTCTATTAAGCAAGACTATTGAATCTTTGTTTTGAACCTAAGCCTTGTTTCAAACCTGAAGTTTTAAAATGACAAATAGGCTGGACTAATTTAAAATGTAACTGTAGTTTATGTTAGAATACATATTAGTATGTGCTACATAACGTGTACACTTTAAGTACTGTTTAAATACTGAGCTTTGTGAATGGAATATTAGACAGAATGGAATTATGGAATATGGAGCTTAACATCTGTCAGAAAAAGAAACAAGACCAGAATTTCGGTATTTTTGATGTTAAATTTGAAGTCATGTGAGCACTGACTTACTGTACCCTCCACAGAGCTAGATGGATCAGTACTCTGACTCAGTATAAAGCATTCTCACACACTCAAGTGAAAGGGGTTCATGCATTGAAAAGACAGTAAGAGCAGACCCACCACCTGTCACGTGGGTTCCTGTAATCACACTTATTAACAGGAACATTAGTTGTTATGGAAGCTCTCCATACCATTAGAAGGATGTGTATGAACACTGTGCTACATGTAAGACTGTGGACACAATTAAAACAATTCAAGCCTTGAGTTAAAAGAATAAAATGCAATTTTAAAAGATAAAAAGCTATCTAAAACAGTTCAGTTAATACAGCACCATTTAGCGCATTCTTTAAAAATTAAATTATAAATGCATTGTCCATAGGTATTATGCAGAACACAGTGAACTGGATCTAGTGGGACACTGTTTTCAATATGACCCATGTTAGTTACAACACATTTTTCACATTGATTTCAATGGGACTGAGTGTAAACTGATGGACCTGTCTATATGCGGGGGGGGGGGGGAGGGTGTGGATTGGTGTGTACTCATGCAAATTTGAAGCAGGACTGACTTAACTGTGTTTGGAAAAATTGCAGGCATGCGTGTGCGAGTGCTTTCTATGTTATTTTCCAATAAAAAACATTTATTTCACTTCAACCTGGCGTTCACTGCTGTTAGTACTGGTATACACAGGTGCAAAGGTCCTGAAGTTACCTGCCTCTTACAGCATTGCATTTGAGCTAATAAAATTCCCCCAGCTGATAATAGATCATGGGTAGGCTCCCCATGGACCACTCCTCTCTCTCCTCTCTGGCTTTTCTTCGCAAATGAAGATTCAGGAAGGACTCATCCTCTACCTCTTTGGGTAACACAGTATCTTCACAAAGTGATGTTGACAGGAAAATTGCTACCCATCCAAACTTTCTGAATTTGTGGGGTTAGATTTAATGAAAAATAAGGGTGTCTCTTAGGATAATTCTATACGTAATTATGTTGAAGGAAAAATATAAAACGGGAGAAGATTCCTTAATGTTGTAATATATAAGCCATGAAGCAGTTGGCTAAAATAAGATGTATTTATTAGGCATTCTTTAAGGCTTGAACTGGATATGGCATTTATGAATTACCATGAGCCAAAACAAAGTACACAGTCCTGAAAGCTTCAGTTTCTTCAGTTACATCTCATCCATCTCTGACTTAAGAGATCTATTATGAACTTCCTTGGGATCATATGGAAAGAAGACTACTGTTCTTTGCCTTGCTGAGAATGTGAGTAGGCATATACACATACTGTTGATGCCATACCCCAATTCTAAGAACCACTTACTACAGCAGAATATAAAAATATGTGAGAGAAGAAGAATCTTTATTGCACCCTTCACTGCAAAGGGAATTGGTGTAGCAGCATCAGCATCCTTCCACTGTTTCACTTTCTGAAATTTGTCTTCTAGGAAAACCTGGAGCCACTGCCAAACAATGCCTCCATAGTCACATTCTCAGCAAGGCCAATACTATGGGTGAGGGTGAGAAAAACTTCTAAGGGATCCAAGACAATCAACACAGTCCATTTTCCTGTTCATCTCCAGGCACAGGCATCAGGAAAGCCAAAGCAACTGCTAAGGGACCCAGGACAATTAAAAGCACTGTGTGTTTTTCTGTTCATCTCCACAATACACACTAGCCCAGCAAGACAAGAAAAAGGAAATACAGGACTTGCTGTTTGTGTATAGAGTACAGTAAATAAATTAAGAAGAGACATTTACAATAAATCCACATAAAAATCAATGATCTATAATAAACACATATTCCATACAGTTTTGTAATAACACAAAATGTATAAATATTGAACATTTGAAGATCAGTTTGGCATAAATCTTTATACTGGTATAAGACTGATGACCATCAGCGTAAACAAACCAAGTAATCAGACATGTTTTGACAAAATTGTCTTCTTCACCAACCAATACTGAAGTTCTACTGAACCCAGAGTAAAGAAGGACTATGGTTGATAGCAGATCATATAAAAGCTGGCCATACTGGCTGGGAGATTATGAAAGTTGCAGTCCAAAAAAGTAACTTTTCCATGCTCTTTATGAAACTCTGAGTACCACCTTATTTGTAGTGAAATTAATCAGACATGTTTTGACAAAACTGTCTTCTTCACCAACCAATACAGTCGTCCCTTCACATTCACGGGGGTTAGGTTCCACGGACCCCCGCAAATTTGGAAAATCCGCGAATATTGATTGCCCCCCTCCCCCGCCAAAGCAACCACAGGGGCCTCCGGAGGCCCCATAGTCTCTTTCCCCAGACTCCCCACTCCCTCCCAAGGCCTTCACGGGGCCTCCGGAGACCCTCCCGAGGCCCTGTGGATGCCTCCCCAGCCCTCCCCCTCCCACCCAGGGCCTTCATGGGGCCTACGGAGCGTCTCCGGAGGCTGCATGGAGGCCTCCGCGGCCCTCCCCCCTCCCTCCCAGGGCCTTCATAGGGCCTACGGAGATGCTCGGTAGGCCCCATGGAGGCCTCCGCGGCCCTCCCCCCTCCCACCCAGGGCCATCATGGGGCCTATGGAGATGCTTGGTAGGCCCCATGGAGGCCTCCGCGGCCCTCCCCCCTCCCGCTCAGGGCCTTCATGGGGCCTACAGAGCATCTCCGGAGGCCCCATGGAGGCCTCCACAGCCCTCCCCACTCCCCCCAGGCCTTCACAGGGCCTCGCAAGGCCCCGTGGAGGCCTCCGTGGCCCTTCCCCTCCCTCCCAGGGCCTTCACGGGGCCTCACAAGGCCCCGTGGAGGCCTCCGTGGCCCTCCCCCCAGGCCTTCATGGGGCCACGCAAGGCTCCGTGGAGGCCTCCGCAGCCCTCTCCCTTCCTTCCACGGCCTTCATGGGGCCGCACAAGGCTCCGTGGAGGCCTCTGCGGCCCTCCCCCCTCCCCCCAGGCCTTCACGGGGCTGCGCAAGGCTCCGTGGAGGCCTCCCCGCCCCCCCTGCTCCCCCCAATGTCTTCATGGGGCCTCCGGAGGGTCTCCGAAGGCCCCATGGAGTCCTCCCCGGCCCTCCCCGCTCCCTCCCATGGCCTTCACGGGGCCTCCGGAGGGTCTCCGAAGGCCCCATGGGGGCGTCCCCGGCCCTCCCCCCTCCACCCAGGGCCTTCACGGTGCCTCTGGAGGCCACGTGTCTCAGTTTTGGGAGGGCGGGGGGGGGCTCCCAAAACTGCGAATAATGAAAACCGCGAATGCCGAGTTCGCGAATGTGGAGGGGCAACTGTATTGAAGTTCTACTGAACCCAGAGTAAAGAAGGACTATGGTTGATAGCAGATCATATAAAAACTGGCCATACTGGCTGGGAGATGAGAGTTGCAGTCCAAAAAAGTAATTTTTCCATGCTCTTTATGAAACACTGAGTACCACCTTATTTGTAGTGAAATTAGTCTCAATACAGTAGGACCCCCATATCCACTGATTCAATTATCCACGGGACACAAAACAGCACGCCTACATCATGGCCATTTCAAGGCAACTCTATGGTATTTTAAACCGGAAGTCCCATTATTTTCAATGGAGTTCGCTATTATCCATGGTTTTCGGTATCCACAGCTCCCCCAGAACTAATCCCCAGCAGATATGGGGGTCCTAGTGTAATAGATTTTCACTTATGGGGAATCCAAGGTTGAGGAAGATTACAGGAAACCACATTTTAAAGACTTGCTGGCCTAATCTATTACATTTAAAACACACTTAACCATTTTAAAATTAAACTGCCCATTGTTTTTAGGGAATGTAATATTGAATATCAGTGTGAACAACTATATCATCACCACCACCACTACCACCACCACTTATTTATATAGTGCCATCGGTGTACATGGCACTTTGTAAGTAAAACAACAAAAAATGTATTAATCCAACATTTTCCTGTCAATTTCTAAATGCCATTTCTCAGAACTTCCCATTTTAAAAAGTCAGTTCCACTTTAGTAACTGGTGACTCTTTGATGGCATATTACACACATTATTAACTATAATCTAATATGCACCAAATAATATCATACAATTAAACCCTTATTTATCAATACTTAAAGATTAAACTTGATTTTTAATATCTTTCAAATGTGATTTAATTACAATGCTTACTTTTTAGTTTAAGGGCCTATATAATTATCCATCTGCTCAGGTAATGACTAAGGCTTTAATCTCTCTCTTTCTCTGCCAGATTACCACAGCTTCAGACAATGTGAATAGTGTCATTCTGCATCATTCATTGTGTGTCGGAGGATAAACCCTTACTAATGGCTGTAGAGGTGTGATAGTAGATGACACAGAACTTTTGCTATTGGTTGGAATTGTAGAATCTTCATTTATACCATAAAGTTTATTGAAAAAACTTTACATTGGTTGAGGAGCAGAGCTTGACTTACACTGTTCAGATTTGGCTTCACATAGAATCAACACCTATGTAAGAATGAAGGAAAGCTATCTAAAGTTTGGTTCATATTTACAACAGCACTTCTCTATATGATCCTCCTTGGTTCACCAATGCCAGGAATCAGGTGAAAATAGCACAATGTGAACTGAGAATTATCCATGCCAGGGAAACCTGTGCCAAACAGACACAGAACCTGTCCACAAAAAGTTTCATATTCAACTGGTTAAATGCCAGTCCTACAAGTCACCACGTTGCAAGTTCGATTCCAGCGGGCTCCAAGGTTCACTCAGCCTTCCATCCTTTCGTAGGTCGGTAAATTGAGTACCCAGCTTGTGGGGGGCAATTAGCTAACACACATTGGAAACTGTTTAATGCAGTGTAGATGTGTAAATAGCTATTGCTTAAAAACAATTTGTAAGCTGCTCTGATAGCCTTGTGGCTGAAGAGCGGGGTATAAATAAGTAAATAAATAAATAAAAATAAATAAATAAAAATTAAAACTACAGATATTGTACTTTTCATAGTGCTTCCATGCTTATGGGACCTGGGACTATCCACAATAATATGTACTGAACATCTTTACATATTTCATTACATGTACACTCAGTAGCAAGCATGATGTTCTAATATACTGTACATGCATGCCATAAAGTTATGTTTACATCACAAATGGGGTGTGACTTCATCCTTTTTATTTCAACACATTTTTTTCAACCCAGTACTGTTTTTTTCCCTAGCTTTTCCCTAGCATGCATAACTTTCAATTCACCTTGCACTATTTTCACCCAGTTCAGCATCAGTAAGTTAAGGATGATCACATGGAAAAATCATGTAGTACTATTATATGTATGAATTGACCTTTATGTAGCTCTCCTTCATTTTTATATTGATATAGATTCTGGGATGAAGTTAGATCCCAACTGCCTAGTAAAGTTCAACCCCTGTACCAATTTCAGGTTACAGTATTCTGGTGACTTTTATATGTTGCAACTCACCTTTGTGCCCCTTTCAAGATGACTGTCTTTTGTGATGTTCCACCTTCTTGTAACAGATAGTTGTCTGACATATCTGCCACAACCAGAAAATGACATTTTTATGTATTGCTCTGTGCAGACTGAACTTCATGGCTGTATGAAAAATTCATCTTGTGGCAAAGGGTCAGACAGCCTGGCCCTAGACCTTGTTTGGGTGTGTGTTGTGTGCCTTCAAGTAGTTTTAAATTTATGGAGACCCCAATTACAGAGTTTTCAAATCAAGATTTCTTCAGAGGTGGTTTGCCATTGCTTTTCTCTTAGGCTAAGAGAGTGTGACTTGCCCAAGGTCACAGAGTGAATTTCCATGGCGGAGGGGGTATTTGAACCCTGGCCTTCTAGAGTCCTAATCAAAAGCTCAAAACACTATACCACACTGGCTCTCTAGCCCTTGTTAGCAGGTACCATATGTGTATAACAAAAAGAAAGACAGAAGGGAGAAAAAAACCTGCCACACTTATGAAAGCAGAGTGCTGTTACATCTACAAAGTTGATGTTTAATGCAGGTCTCTTTAGGTCAGACTGATCCCCCCCCCCGCCAAACATTCATTGTTTTAAATACAGGATGCTACATATACAGTAAAGCATCTTTTTTGCATCTGTCTGCACTGTTACCAGCTTCATCAGATGTTTTGTTGCCTGAAGTAAAACAGCATCATGGCCCCCGGGCCCCCAGGCTACATGTGGGGGCCATGATAACTGGTTCTCCTCCACCTGATTTGGGCTTCAACCCAGAAGCCCTAGCTAGCTTGACTGAAGGTGAGGAATTCTGAGAACGGAAATCCAAAACAATTACGAGACCAAAGATTGAGAACTGCTGTTCTAGACGAGACTGATTAAGGTATTTTGACCCCTGAGGCAGAAAATCTCATGAATGCCTCCCTTTGTTTCTTGCCAGTAAAAGCAGAATGATAACAAATTCAACAATTCATACTCTGTTGCCTTTTCATCATGGCCCCCCACAAAGGGGGGGGGCTGACACAGCTCTAGCCTGGGGGCCAGGGCATCTGGAATTAGGAGTGGGGCCCTGTGTAATGTTATTGTAAGTTTTTATTGTGTAAATCCATTTAGGTTTTTTTTAAAATAAATATAAATATTACTTTGGTGTCATAATTTAAACTGACTTATTTTAATTTTTATCCTAAATCTTGTAGAGCATCTGGCTGCCCTTAACCTTTGCAGTAGGTAGGGGGGCCGCCAAAGATCCTGGCCTGGGGGCTGCTTCAGGATGTGAGAGCCATGCCTTTCATGATGCCCCAAATGAGTTGTTCATCATGGCTGCAGGATTCTATCTAATGGAAGGCCTGCCACCACCTTCATATAACATTTACCCATTTGCATGACTTGACAGAACTGGTTGAAGGAATTTTGTGGCCCCCTGCAACACTTTATTTTGGGGGGCCCATATGTTTATCTCAGGTAAATGTAACTAAGCTATTCACAGTACAGGATATTTAGATTATTACTAATAATGTTTTTGCAGGAGGAGGGTTACTACGGGGCCCCCACAATGACGGCCCCTCTGCGCCTGTAGGTGCTGCAGGACCCTGAAACCGGCCCTGTGACTGGAAAATGGTGATCAGGAGAGGAGCCATCAAATCAGTGTTGGGGAAGGCAGTGAGGGGTGATACTTCTCCACTGAATTTCTGCCTGCCTGAGAGATTTGAAAAGCAGGGGCTCAACGCCAGGCCTTATGCCTGGCAAGCCCTCCTCCTGGCAGAGTGCTGTCCAGCAGAGGTCATCTGAAAGGGCTCCTCAGGAGGGATTAGGCGACAGCTGGCGGTCTGCGAGCCTTCCTTTTGCTGCTGTGGGCGCGCTTAAGCTATGGCGAGGCGGGGTGGGTTGGGGAGAGGAGAGGAGAGACTCGGCGTCGCCACAGCAGCCGGACACAGCTCGTGTGGGAGGAAGCCCGTCAGTGCCACCGACCCTCCCGCCCGGTGCCCACCACGGCTGTGACTCCCGCCCGCTCCTCTCTCTCAGCAGCAGCAGCAGCAGCAGCAGCAGGGACCAGGGCTCGACGGCGTCCACCATGCGGAGCAGCAGGTGAAAGAGCCAAAGCCCCAGCCTTCTCGTCCTCCTCCTCCTCCTCCTCCTCCTCCTCCAAGCAAGAAGGCAGCCCGGAGCGAGGAAAGCGCTTGGACGGGTGGGAGAGAAGGGGGAGAGTCGCGAAGCCTCTTCTTCTTCTTCCGCAGCCGCCGCCGCCGCCGCCTCCTGCTTGCCCCAGACTTCGCTCCGGAGCCCTCCGGCCAAGAAGGTGGAGCCCGCCAAAATGGTGACCATGGTGACCAAGCTCGTGCACTACCTGCACCTCAGGTAAGGCGGCCCAGGCGAGAGGGCGGGACGTGGTCGACGCTGGTGAGCGCGCCCTGGCCTGGGTCCTTCCTTCCCACCCAAAGCAGGCGGAGATTTTCATTTTAATATCTTTTTTTTTTTTTTTGCCGCTGTCAGACCAGTACGCGGTGCAGGAAACGCGTGCTGTCCATCTATATTAAACACGGCATCTCTCATTACAGTGCGCTCGCTCTGTTTTTCACACACAGCCGCACTTCTTCTACCTCAAAGATACGCTTTCTGTTGCATAGACTTCCTTCACGCACAAAATCTGGGTATTACTCTATGGCAGTGGCTTTTAACCTTTTCTTTACCAGGGACCCCCTTTAAATATTTTGTTGTTGCTGCAGACCCCCAAGACTTAACTCAAGATTTAAAACCCTAACAATTATAATAATACCTGATGATGGCAATGATGATAATAATAATAATAATAATAATAATAATGCAATAATGCCATCCATTAACCCTTCCCTCAGAGGCACAGAGGAGGGGAGAGAAGACTTTTCTCCTGCTTCTTCCTGCAAATCTGTGGCCTGAGCTGATTGAATGGCAATGTGCAGGCCAAGCCAGCCAGCCTTTGCCTTGGCTCCTGTCATGTGGGCTGATCATTTTTATTATTTATTTATTTATTTATTTATACCCCGCTCTTCGGCCACAAGGCTATCAGAGCGGCTTACAAATTGTTTTAAGCAATAGCTATTTACACATCTACACCACATTAAGCAGTTTCCAATGTGTGTTAGCTAATTGCCCCCACAAGCTGGGTACTCATTTTACCAACCTACGAAAGGATGGAAGGCTGAGTGAACCTTGGAGCCTGCTGGAATTGAACTTGCAACTGGCATTTAACCACTGCGCAACCACGGCTCCTATAATAATCCTTGAAGATCAGTCTTCAAGCCTTTCCAGACACCCCCCCCCCCGTGAGGATGTTGTGGACCCCTGGGGGTCCAAGGAACACAGGTTAAGAACCACTGCTCTATGATCTTCCTTTCATATGCTTTCCCTGCCCCCTCTTATCTCAGGCCATTTTTTTCCTGACATGTACACGGAGATGTAAGCTCTGACATACATGCAAACATGCACGCGCACGAGTTGGCATTCACTCAACACTCTTGCATCCTTCTCTTTCTAAAACACACGTGATAGGCACTATCAGGAAAGTATCTCAGTTATCTGATTATCAGATGTTAATTCTATCCCCAGAGACTAAAAGCTAGATCTGGCACAGGAGATTTGCAATCAAGATCATTGACATTAAAATTAGCAGTACCTGTGAGGATGGGTAGATGGGAGGACAAGGACTATTTTTTTCTGATCTAGATCAGCAGCCCCACAACAGTTCCTCCTAAGGGAACATGCGCGTGTGGTAGAGTTACCATATCATATACTTCTGGGAGCCATCCTTTCACTTGCAGGAGATTTGCAAATGTGCTGTCAACTAGGGAGATCTATTATCAGAACATTGTTGCTCTTAAATGGGAATTTTGGTACTTTGGGTATTGAAAAAAATTGATAACAAATAAGAGTACAAAAGATATTTTAGTGTGAATTACAGTTTGGTTATACAGTTGTCCCTCCATAAACACGGATTTAGTATCCATGGATTTAAGTATTCACGTGTTGAAAATATTCTTTAAAAAATAATGATCGAAAAAGCAAACCTTGATTTTGCCATCTTATATAAGGGACACCATTTTGCTATGCCATTGCATATAGTGGGACTTGAGTATTCATGGATTTTGGTATCCATGGGGGGTCCTGGAACCAAACCCCAGCGAATATAAAGGGACAACTGTATAACAAATTCAAGACATAAATAAATGTAGCAGATGGTCCTAATGAGAATGCATGTAAACTATTCTGGGATAGATATTATTTTTCTATTATTTAAAACATGTTTATCCAGTCTTTCAACAATTGCGCTCTGTGTTGCCTTTATGTTATGTTCATCTTTTTCAAAAATAAAGAGCTCAAGCTGTTTTTCAGTTCAACAAAATCTATCCCCTTTAGAATAAAAATAAAATAAATTGTAGGTATGCCTGCTAGTGGAAATTAATTTTATTTCACTGTAGAATAATAAATAGCCTCTAACATGGCATGCCCACAGATACCC
This sequence comes from Gambelia wislizenii, assembly GCA_030847615.1. Classification (NCBI taxonomy): domain Eukaryota; kingdom Metazoa; phylum Chordata; class Lepidosauria; order Squamata; family Crotaphytidae; genus Gambelia; species Gambelia wislizenii. Next base: position 121,873,706 of record JAUMIR010000001.1, read on the forward strand.
ATGCTCACAGAACTAAAAGAAAGTGGGGGAAAGTACCGTAATATATTTCAAGTACTTTCTCTAAGAGCTGATACTTGAACAGTTGGAGGAAACTCACATTTCCTATGTTTTGACTTTAGTGTGACAAGTGTTAGAGACAAGCATCTCCACTCCTAGGGAGATATTGCAGTGTTCATTTCAACTATTGTCAAAGAAAAATGTGGTTTTCAAACTTTGTCATTGATGAGAGTGTCTTGTTGGCACTCAAATAAATGCTTGAAGTGCCTAGTGGAATCTTTGACTCCTTCCTTAAACAGCAGATCCCCTATATCACATCACAAACTGCTTTGGAAACATTCCACATGATTTTGCAACATAGCCTGGGTGGCAACTTTTTGAGAACCAAGTTCAAAGTTCCACTTCAAATTCAGAATAGTTGTGCAGTTCTCTGGTTGGTTTCTGTAAGTTAGCATCTTTGCAATCTCTGTAAGTTATTCAGGGAGGGCCATGTGTGTTTTAAGACTGAAGCACTTGAATTATCATCTTACAACTTTTTTTTGGTTTCATTTCTTCAATATGTTTGTTGGATATGTAGTTTCACAAAAGTCTACATTTCAGTTTACATATATCAAAGAGCTCCCTGTAGACATTTTGAAACATGCTTTAATGACATGTTTATGTTTACCATCACATTATGTTAGATGTTATTTTGTGGTGTGGTAATGGACATGGGGACATGTCACCTGGAACATACTCCTGGCTCCTACACTATAGCCACCAAATGAAGAAGTAACTTCCCAGTCCTAAGAGACAGTTTTGCTTGTGTTCATATGCATAACATGGAGAAAGTTAAAAATGACTGACACCTTGATAAATACCTTGGACAATGAGTCAAAACACACATTCATATTAACTGCAGGGACCATCTAGTCCAATCCTCTGCCATACAGGAATACATAATTATAGTGCTCCTGAAAGATGCTCATTCAATCTCTGTATAAAACTCTCCAAAGGAGAGTCCACTGCACTCTAAAGATATAAGGCCAACATTATATGTCAGTTTTATGGTATGATCACCAACTGAAAACTGTTTTCCTGAAATTGGCTCCCTTTTCACACTGTGAAAAGGGAGCCAATACATTGATGCTTTTAGTGGGTTGCATGAATAGCCCAAATCACATGGCTGTGCCTCCCCTCCCAAAGTGTGAAGAATGCTGACACAGGAAGCATCTTAATTAACCAGATTGTACATGTGAATCAGGCCTATAAAATTTCCCATGCCTATGAAATATTGTCTTTTTAACAACTCCATGCAGTTTTATGTGAAATCCACACATTCCTAAAAGGATGTGGAAATATTTAATCCCACCCCTTACACTGTTTTGTGTTACCAAACCCAAGACTCCTGCACAGCATACCAGCTGTCCTATTCATCCTTCACACACACCCCACTGGTCTGGAAACATTGATCTTTCATATAATCTTTTCTGCATCATACACAGAATCTGGAATTTATAAACACACATCAAAATTCTCACTTTCTTGTCCAGCTTCTCTCAGACCCAGCATGGGCCCGGATCCACGCTCCCATTTCCCTAACACCATTTTAGCTCCACTACTCTTCTACTGCCCAGTCTGTCATGGTGACACAGCTGGAACAGTGGGAGACATGTGCCATTCCAAATCCTGTCGGGCAAAGTTACTGAAAGTAAAGTGGACTGGTAAAACTCAACAGAAGGGATGCAGAGAAGAGGCAAATTCTCAGGTTGCTGAAAAAGATGATTTTGTTCTTGTAATTATCCCAGTACATTTTGGCCTAGTAATATTTAATGACCTTCTTCAGGGGCTGTTAAAAGATAAAAAAGACAAGCTACAATTTGCAATATCAATTTTGTGAACCCTTGCAGGCAGTTTTAAAGTTGCCCTGTAAGTAATATTAAATAATATTAAATAATTAAATATTAAATAATATGGCGATGCTCTTTCAGAGCCCTTTCTAATAACTAATGGAGTGAAGCAAGGTTGTGTTCTTGCACCAACTTTATTTACAATCTTCTTTAGCATGATGCTCCAAAGGGCTATGGCAGAGCTTGAAGAAGACGACGGCATCTATATACGTTACCATACTGATGGTAGCTTGTTTAACTTAAGCCATCTGAGGGCTCACACTAAGACTCTAAACTATCTAGTCTGTGAGCTGCTCTTTGCTGATGATGCTGCCCTTGTTGCCCACGCAGAAGCAGCGCCTAACATTCTGCTTCGCAACAGCTGAAGAGTGTTTGGGCTGGAAGTCAACCTGAAGAAAACGGAAGTTCTTTACCAGCCTGCACCACAGGACGAACACTACCATCCCCACATTGCCATCAGCAAATCTGTGCTCAAGTCCATTCAGCAGTTCACCTACCTGGGAAGCATCATCTCCTCAGATGCCAAGACTGACAAAGAGATCGATCACAGATTAGCAAAGGCATATAGTGTATTTGGAAGACTTCACAAAAGAGTCTGGAGCAATAAACACCTGAGGCAAAGCACAAAAATCAGTGTGTATAGAGCCATTGTACTGTCTAGCCTCCTTTATGGATCTGAAACATGGGTCACCTATCGCCACCACCTACGACTCCTCAAGCGCTTCCATCAGCGCTGTCTACGCACAATCCTAAATATACACTGGACTGACTATGTGACGAATGTTGCTGTCCTTGAGCAAGCAGGGATCACCAGCATTGAGGCCATGATATTGAGAACACAGCTGCGCTGGGCAGGGCATGTTTCTAGGATGGAGGACCATCGCCTCCCAAAAATAGTACTCTACGGTGAAATTGCCACGGGTCAGCGTAAGAGGGGCGCTCCAAAAAAGCGATACAAAGACTCCCTGAAACAACATCTCAGGCTCGGCCAAATGGATCACCAACAGTGGTCCGCCATGGCCTCACATCAGGAGGCATGGAGACGCACTATCCACAATGCTGCAGCCTTATTTGAGAACACACGCCGAACAAGTCTTGAAGAGAAACGACAACGCAGAAAGGATCACAACCCAAAAACATCACCCAAGGAGACCTTCTGCTGTGCTTTCTGCAACCAGACTTGTTTATCTCGGATTGGCCTTTTAGTCATCAGCGCGCTTGCAGAAAGCACAGGATGAGTCCTTCTTGAATCTTCGTTTGCGAAGAAAAGCCAGAGAGAGAATATTCTGTACTTGTATAAGTTTATTTGGGTTAATAGTTTCTTTTTAAAAATTGAGACATTTTACACACATCTTAGTGTGAGATATATCTAAATAAAATTGATATTGTAAATTATAACTTGTCTCCTGTTATAATTTTTGCTGTTTATGTATTGTCCCTTTTCTTTCTTTTATCTTTTAACAGCCCCTGAAGAAGGCCATTGAGTATTACTAGGCTGAAAAATGCATTGGGTTGATGGCAAGAATAAAAAGAATCTTTTTCAAAACCCTAGGACATTTGTCTCTTATCTACATCCCTGGCAAAGTTACTGGCCATATTGGCTAGGGGATTCTGGGCACAGTAGTCCTACAGTGCAGTTCTATTTTTAAAGCTCTAGTCTGTACCCACAGAGAAAAGTTGTCTGAAAAGGTTCCATAGGGAAAAAGAAATTAGCTTGGATTAATTGAGGATAATAGATGAACTTCAGTTTGAAATCTTTAATTTGTTGAATATTCGACTGAACTCAATTGACATTGTTAACCTTCAAAAATTTTCCTGACATGTCTAAATTGCAGACTATATCCCAGACAGAAACTGGTACAGAATTAATTGTTTTTTCATTTGTTGTTTTCTCGTGCCATACGTTAGGAAGTCTATGGTTACCTGAAAATGTTAATTGGTGAATTAAAAAAAATTAAAGGTTGAGCATCCCTTATCTGAAATGCTATGGACCATAAATATTTTGGATTTCAGATTTTTTTTGGATTTTGGAATACAGGTTGACCCCTGTATCCACAGATTCAATATCTGTGGTTTCTCTTATCCATATCTGAAAAAAATATGTTCTTTCTAGGCATTTCTAGGTCCTCCAGTGCAATTCTGTGGTCAACTTCCAGCATTCATCTCATTGAAAATAATAGGGTTCCGGCTTCCAGTAGGGGGAGCAAGGACGTCGGACAGGCTCTAACAGAGCTCCGTGGGGACCTGTTGTCTGGGAGCAGCAAAGGGGGGTCTGACGAGAAGACCACCCCAACTTTATACCTGGGAAGGTACAAAAAGACTGGAACTCGCAGTAGCTGTCTATATTGGGCTCTGCGGGGAAAAAGGAAGATTCCTGCCCTCAGCTACAAGTTGGCAGGCTGAGCAGCCACTGCTGCCTCTGGAGCCTTAGGGCACATAGTCCTCATTTCTTCCCCCTACTTTTATGCAAGACACTGCTAAATGCTATAATTTTGGTGAATAATAATAATAATAATAATATTTATTTATACCCTGCCCCATCCCAAAACACCACCCTCCCCCACCCTCCCCCATAAAAAGATATTAAACAAATATAAATTAAAAGCAACTATCTAAGATCACATTTAAAAACAATAAATACAATAAAGAGCCAGCAGACTAAAAGAGGCCAGGAGCCTCTGAGGCTGGGATCTAACCCAAAGAAGTCAATTTTACTTTCAACAATAGGCTCTCATCGGAGAACTATTTATGAGAGTTCATTTAGTCTTGTAAGACACCTTGGTATTGGACTTTGGAAAAGTGTTTTCCTTTTCTGAGTTTTCTTTCCTGTGACAGAAAATCGGGACAGATTGATATAGAAAATAATGTTGTCAAAGGCAACATTTAAGGGAAGAAGTAATAATTAACAATGGAGAGGAATGAAGGCTTATTATAGTTCAAAAAAAAGACAGAAGGATGGAAATGAAAACAAGGGAGGAATTAAAACAGGAGGGACGGTAATTTAACTGGTTCTCCTATCAACAAGTACATAGTAGATTCAAAAATGATAAAGAAGAATTCGGCTTTCTTGAGGAGGAGATGGATTTTGAAAAGATTATATGGGATGATAAGAGAAAGAAGATAACGAGACTATACAACATTTTCATTTCCAGACAGCTCGAAACTAAAGTGATAAGGGAAGCAACGATTAAGTGGGCTAAAGATATCGGAGAAGAAATTCAATTGGAAGAATGGGAAGACGCATGGAGGAAAACGAAAAAGTTTACAGCATGCCAAGATCTGAAAGAAAATTACTTTAAAATAAGTAACAGATGGTACTTAACCCCATCCAGGCTAAATAAAATGTATGGCTAAAAAGAGAAAGACTGCTGGAAATGTGAAAAAGAAATAGGCACGCTTAGACACATGTGGTGGACTTGTTCTATTATACACAAATTTTGGCTGAAAGTACACAAGATAACCCAAAAAACATTCAACATTGAATGTGAATTAAATCCGAAGCTATATCTCCTAAACATCACTTCAATATTAGCAAGAAGGGAAGAGAAAAAATATTGGCGAGTACTATTATACTTATGTACGGTGGTTCACATGATTATTGCCGCACAATGGAAAAACAAAGAAGAACCACTGATAGAAAATTGGTTGAACAAGATACTAATAATGAGAGAAAATGATAAATTAACTCGAATATTGAATCAAGATGTGGTAGAGGAAACAGAAACAGAATGGCTACCAGTAATTAACTACTGTAGGCAAAGGTGGAATACAGATAGAGACATTGAGATATAAGACAGAAAAACAACACAAGTATGGCCATAGAAATATATAAAGAAATAGAATACAGAGTTAAAAGAAAGGAAAGGAAGGGAAGAGGAATAAGGAACGAAAAGGCAGATATAGGAAGGGATGAGATGAGACTAACATAAACAAACAAATAGAAAAATTAGAAATAGAAAGATAACACTCTTTGTATAGAAAGGAAGACACAAAAATCTACATAGAAATAACAAATCCTTTGAGTTATTTTTACGAGGGAAGTTGTGTTTTTATTTAAAATTGATTAATTCCAATTATGTATATATAATGGTTGAAGTAAGTAATGGTGAAAACTTGCTTATTTTTCTTTGTTTCTAACATTTGCAATGTATATGCAACAATAAAGTAATAATAATAATAATAAAAAGAAAATAAAAAAGGGTTCCCTATTATTCACAGTTTCAGGAATCCACAGGGTGTGTGCGTCTTGGAATGTATTGCCTGAAGATATAGGGGTTGACCTGTATTTACATATGCATAATGAGATATTCTGGAGATGGGACCCAACTCTAAACATGAAGTTCATTTATGTTTTATATACACCTTATACACATAACCTGAAGGTAATTTTATACACAATATCTTTAACAATTTTGTGTACATTGAGCCATTAGAAAGCAAAGGTATCACTATCTCAATCACCCATGTGGAAAGTTTTGGCTTTTGGAGTATTTCAGATTTCCATATAAGGAATACTCAATATGTATTTGTGTTAAGACTTTACTGATTTCTCGGGATGTTTAATAGCTTCACTGCTAATTTATGTTTTCAGTAGTATTAAAGGTGAGTTCAGTAACATACTAATACATTTCTAGGCAACTGTAACGCCAATTGACTAAACATGATGCCATTACTGGAAGTGCAAAGGAATTATGTGCTAGATAGCAACTATTTCAAATACAAGGGGATATACTTTCATTTGCATCGAAATTGTTTATACTGTATTCTCACAAACTATATATTTTTAAAACTATATTCTTCTTTAGTTCAGATAACTCATTGTATATAAGTATCATCGACTTTACTGTTTACCATGGTAACACATGTTTTAGCTGCATCCCATTTAGATTATTGTATGGGGCTGTACTTGGTATCTTTGGCTGGCCCAAACTAGTACAGACAGATTGTTGATTACGGAGCATGAACGTTATTGGTTACAATAGCTTCACTTGCTGCCATTCCCTTTACAGCTAACTTCAAAGTGCTTGTTAGTCCTCTATGACTTGGGCCCAGGTTATCTAAAGGACTGTACCTCCCCACAGGAGCCTGACTTTTATCATTTTGAGGATGATAATCTCACAGGCATGTTTGGTGACGACACAAGAAAGCCTTCTCAGTGGCTGCTCCCAGGTTGTGGAATTCTCTTGTAAGGGAGAGTAGGTTCCCCTTTCACCATCAGGCAAATACTTTTTTAATCATGCAGGCTTTCTGCAACTGACCAGCTAATAAGTAAGGGGTTTTTAATAGAGGTATGCTGTTTATGTCACCTTCTCTGATGTTATTTGATTTGTTTTTTAAAAATGGTCCTTGTTTTAATATGATAATCTATATAATTGTATTTTAATACTATAATTTATTGTGTTTTAGTATATCTGTTTTTAATTATGTTATAAACCATCCTGGGTCCCAAAAGTGGAGAAAGAGGGGAGTCAAATAGCAAGATAAAGTATATATATATATATATATATATATATATGTAAATTGGATGTAAATGAAGTTATTAAAATATTTCAGGATAATTTTAAAATTTTCAATATGCTTCCCTGCTTACAAAAAACAGGATATTAGAAATATAAGGCTATGAGATGGATGGGAAACATATGATTCTCTAGATGCTCCTGGGCTGCAATTCCCATCATTCTTCAACATTGACCATACTGACTAAAGCTGAAGGGAGTGTTGTGGTCCAACAATATTTGGAGGACCATACATTCCCTGTCCCTGATATATAAGATAAAATATGTTGCATTGGATGAAGTAGGCTGTAGTTCATGGAAGCTCATCCTACAGAAAAACATTTAATGCACCATAGGACTCTCTCTGTGTTGTATAGACTGTGTATTGCTGCAATAGGTTAGCACTGTTGCCCTTTGGGAATTAAAATGTGTTTACACATTATTATAAATAAATTCAGAGCAAATGTGAACAAATACTTGAGAACAACAAACAAAGGAGATAGAAATGGGTAGAACAGATTCAAATGAGTAATGCAAGAAACATTGAACAAACAAAGCAAGACAAAGAATGGACAGACCAATAAAAAGACAAGATAGTATTCATAAGCGCAGTAGTAGCCACTAGTGTTAACAAAAGACATTTGTGTGCACATCAGACAGTAGCAATAATGAGATGCTTTTTCTAGGTTGTAATCCTAAACATGTTGTAAGTTCCACTGAACGCAGTGGGGTTCGCTTCTGATTAGATATGCATAGCGTTGTACAGCCCACCTCCATCTAAACATGTTTAACTACAAGTAAATACTATCATAACCAGTGAAACGTATTCCAGACTGTACATTTTGAAATGGGATGGCAGTTTTCCCTTAAAAAACAAATAAACCATCAGCTTGATCCACATACCAGCTGGAGATTTTAATTGACTGCATAATCATCCTGCTTATTATTTCCGTGCTCTAGAACCAAGATATATTAACATTGCTGAATTATTTTCATGTATTTTTGTCCATTAAAAACACCACTTAAACCTACTTTATGTTTTTCCTCTCAAGTTCCAGATAGCAAATTCCTCATACATTTTAAATCCCTAATACTAAACTTGAAGTGATGCCCTCATGAGGAGCAGACTACCTATGCATTTTCTAGTGACCTTAGCTAGGCACACTCCTCATGCAACTGAACAACTGGCTATGTTAACAACAGTCTTTCTTTGCCACCATTATTTCTGAGCAGCACTGAATATGGGAGTTTTCTAAGGTGTTCTATGGCAGTGGTGTACTGTGTCATACATTCTAAACACAGGGAGATTAAACCATCTTTGTCCATCTACCATAAGTCTGGATGCCACTAGTTTCACAGTTCAATCCCTTATCATCTTTGGAGTGCAGTCCAAGGATGTGGTCAAGGCATTTGGTGAAATTTGGACAGGGTGCTCGAGGGGTGTGGCTTGCTACTTGATTCTCTTATAACACTCACCAAAAGCGGAATTATCATGTGGATCAAAAAGATTACAAATTTGTCCTTCACAGCAAGATGATCCCATCAAATGTAGGAAGGTGTAACAATCACTTCCTTCAAAAAATTCTGTCTGTATCATTCTAATTAATATTGGCACATTGCAATATCCCTTTAGTTCACAGGGTAAAGTGTTTTGCATTTGTTGCTGAACTTCATTTATTTATTTACATCCCAATGACATTTCTGTGGTCCAAGGCTATTTTCTAGAAATCCCTGGTACCAGTTATAACACATTATTCACATGTTTTAGTGGACTTATTTTTTTAAAAAAAACTCTGAGACATATTGGAACAATTTTTCTTCTCCTCCCTTCTTTATCTTTAATATTTTTAATTATAGTGCACCAGTGAAATGGCACTTTTGCTTATTTCACACTACACTGTTATAGTGCTATAATTCCACTTTAACTGCTCTGGCTGCCTCCTGTGGAATCCTGGGATTTGCAGTTTAGGGAGGAGCATTTAGAACTCTCAGCCAGAGAGCTCTTAGGCTTCACTAAATCACAAACCCCAGAATTCCAGAGGAGGCAGCCAGAGCAGTTAAACTGGAATAATAGCACTGTAGTGTAATAATTTATAAAGCATTAAAGCAAATGTTAAAGAGTTGCGGTTCAAATGTGCCCTTCAAATCATGGGGCCACCTCAGCAAACTATGCCTCTGTTTAAAACAACAACAACAACAACACACACAACACCTCCTGAAGAGCTCTAGTGCAGATCCAAGAAAGTACTACAAACAGCCCTCTCCCAAAGAATAATGTGGATGCAGAAGTAATAACAAAGGGCAAAATCCAGTAAAATTAAAGGATGTATACTGCAAGAAATCACACTTCTTTAAACTCATTTAGAAGAGCCTTACCAAAATTTATTTTGATTGATTTCAAGCTTAGTTTCAGTGTGGATACAGTGCACCTGAACTGCATTTTAAATTAGGTTGTATCTCACTTGGAACTTTTTTGGACAGGGTTTTGCAACGCTAGCAGCCTCGTCCCCGTTGCGAGGCTGCTGTGCTGCAGGGCGTCCCTTTCGGATGACGTTCTCCCCTGCTGATCCTCTGCCGATACTGTTGTGTAACTGCTGGGACACTGCAGCGCCATATTTGGCGCTTTTCTAATCACAATCAACTTTCGTGATTAGAAAACCACCAAATATAATGCTGCAGCATCCCAGCAGTTATGCAACAGTATCGGCAGGGGAGAGCGTCATCCGAAAGGGACACCCTGCAGCGCAGCAGCCTCGCAATGGGGACGAGGCTGCTAGCGTTGCAAAACCCCATCCGAAAAAGTCCTTAAAGGACAAGTCTTTCAGCCTGGAAGGCCTGATTGATCTAGGTTTGTCAATAAATCCTTCAAAAATTCCTGAAGTTTACGACATACATGATAATAATTTAAAACCAACACCTAGCTAAATAAATCTATGTATTTCATTCTTTAATCTACTGAGATTGTTACAACAAACAAGTGAATGTAAATGAATGAATATAATGCAAATGATGCACCATTGCTTAGCAACCAGAACAATCTGTTTTTGCCATTTCTGACCGCATGTTTAATTGTTTGAGTAACAGATAACCATTATCTACTGGTTATCTAATCTATCCCACCATTGTCAGAAAAGAACAAGGTTTTGGACATTAGAACATCTTTATTAACATTTATTTCATTTGCATCTATATTCAGGAATGTTTACTATGGTAATAGCACATTCACTGAAATTTACACTGAGAATTCACCAGAATTGGGTGTGTGGGTGGGTGAGGAGTGCTCTTGTGTTCCAATTTTAAAGAGGCCTGTGGACCTCAGATAAGTATTCATACAATGTTACATCTTAATAAGAAATATGGTAACTAAACAAATAAGATACAAATATAGGAGGAATCTTTTCAAACCAGATCTGACTATTCATCATAGAAAACAGCTGGCCTTTCCTATATAGCTTCTGTGAGAGTAACAAGAGCAGTCACTAATTTATTAGGGTTGTAATGAATTACAAATTCCTCTTTTAAAAAAGGATTGTTTTCAAGATCTGGGAAGGAGGCTTGCAACCACCCTGGGTGGCAAAAGCCTAATGTGCCCCTTCATACCCTCCAACATTTCACAGATGAAAACAGGGACATGTGTGGCCAAGTAAAATCATAATGTGGTTAAGATGCCAAAGGTTATTAAGAAGGAAGCTAGGAGAGGCTGTAGCAGTTTGCTTTTGCCTAAGCCTATTGGGAAGAGAAAGATTCCACCCCCCTCTTCTCCTCTCCCCCTCTGTGAATTAAGTGAGTGCAAAATCCTTTTTCAGTTTAAACACAGTTTGCAACAATTGAAGTAAGCTGAAGATGAGTGGGGGTGGGAGGAGGAGAGAGAAACTGGAATATTTTAAAGCGTCTGAAAAAGTGGGATGATAGAGAATTAATTGGGACTGTTCTAGTCAAATCGGGACAGTTGGATGGTACACATGCTTTTACTCCTTCCTCACACTCTTCACCTGAGTCCTCCTGTGTGGATTATTCCTGAAAGAAAACTCAAGGCCATTCAAAACAAACCAATGGTCAATGTCCCATGCACTGTGCGACCTTCCCCTTGGGTATCACATCAGCTTTTCCAAATAGACACAATAAGGGGAAGTTCCAAGGAGAACTTCCAAGAAGCTTCTGCCCATTTCTTGTTTTAAAATGATAGCACTTCAGAAGACTAACTGATATGCAAATTATAGCAGGTGCTGAAGGCCACCTGCTAGTATTAAGGTGTATATGATACAACTGGGCCTGGCTTCTTTCTGCAGCACATTGCTATCTAATACCACATACCTTATCTGATCTCAATTTAGCCAATTCTTGAAAATGTTTTTGCCTGGGAGCAGCATTAGATTTCAACCAGCAGATGGCAAACAACCAACTAAATGCGGCCGCAAACTATTTCCACCTGGAAACATTTGAAAAATGTTTAAAAACAAGTTAAAGAAGTTATTCTTAATTACAATTATGGTTAGATTTGAAGAGGTAATTTAAGCTACAAGCTACTTGTGGATTAAATATTTTGAGCTATTCATGTACAAAATGTAGTATACTGGGTATATGTTGCATTTGTTAGTACCACTTCTAAACAAACAGAAATGTGTATTTCTCATCTTTTTAGTCACATCAGAGAGTTATTTAAACAACAATATGTATTCCAAAAGTTTAACTGAAGTCTTTCTAGCTGCCAGTACCCAGTGGTTATAGCTGAAATTTTAAGTATTTCTATAGACAAAAATCAAAAGATTCAGCATATATTTCTACTTTTCTCTTCAGATAATAAATGTAAACCTTGAACAGAGCATCCACTACAAAGTAAACCTGTGTAATTTTCCTGTGTAATTTTTTAAACATCTTTTTGCCTGATAAATAAGCCATTGGAGCTTCGAAAGCTTGCATGAAATGTTTTGGCATGAAGTGTTTTGGGAGGGGATAGAGCGACCTCCTCCTTGTTGATCACATGTCTGTGTGCACTTGCCAGAAGTGGCGTCACCAGCAAGGCTCTGCCAGGGAGCTGCTTGGCCAGCGAGGGAGTAGTGATGGCAGCCCTGAGAGGACATGCCACCAGTGCTGATGTGCTTTTGGCCCGTCCGTCCACCAGGACAGCAAGATGGCTTTGCGTCACATTCGTGCTGGTACATGTGGTACTCACATGGTGAATCCGGGGTGGCTCTGAGTCAGAACAGTTTGGATTCATCTGGACTTTTACCCCTGGTGTAGCCAAGCTCTGAGCTAAAGAAAGAAGTTGGTAGCATAAGCTTTCATGGACATAAACCTGCTTCCTCAGATGCAGAATTCTACCCATTATTATTGTTATTTGTTATTAAGTTTATTTATAGCCAGCTTTCCCCACGAAAAACTAGGACTCAATGTAGCTTCCAAATTAAAGTGAGTGTAATGTAGCTAAAAATATGAATAAGATCAACCATTAAAAAAGAATTAAACTATAAATGATATTAAAACAATTTAAAATATACCATTAAAATAATAAAATCAATTCAGAACAGTACAATTAAAACAATGCAGCACCCTCTTAAAAGCCCTTTATTCAGTTCTAAAAGCCTGTCAGAATTGTCGGGGGGAAACTTTCCTAGATGACACAAGGATAACAAGGGGGTCTCCATTTTGGCCTTTCTGCAAAGGATGCTTGAGCCTAGAGCAGCCACCGCTGTGCTATGAACCTATCCTATTCCATGTTCTGTGGCTTTGGTGTCAATTGGCCAGAATATAAGAAAGGCTTAAATTGTGATTTATGCATCATAACTCCTTAGCCCTTCTACTTACCCTGAAATTTTGCAAGTTGCTTATCTAAGAAGGACATTACCTTGTTGCTCATTGTCAAAAAAATTCAGGGCAGCCTAGTGAGAGAGGTAAGAGAAAAGCAACATCTCCTGAACCTGAAAAAAACCTGAACACTCCCCTTGTACCCCAAACTTTTTACATATCCTTCAGAAACCACAGTCTAGAGGCTTTCTTAACAAGGTCCTGCTTCTCATATTTATATCAATTGCCTGGCCCACTCTGTGAAACACCAAGGAGGAAAAGACTATCTCTTATAAGATAAATGTGCCTAAAGTTGCATCTGCATTGCAGAAATAATCCAGTTTAACACCGCTTTAACTGTCATGGCTCAATGCTATGAGATCCTGGGATTTGTAGTTTTTTGTGGCAGCAGAGCTCTCCGGTAGAGAAGCGTAAATATGTCACAAAACTACAGATCCCAGAATTCCATAGCATTGAGCCATGGCAGTTAAAGCGGTATCAAACTGGATTGTTACTGCAGTGTAGCCTGTCTCTATGGTTTGCCACACATAGAGCCCCTTATATGTAGCAGGACACACAATTATGCTTATTCACCCCCAGAAAGTGAACTTAAGAAGGTAGATTCTGATTTTGAAAGTGTTCTGATAGGACAGAACCAAAGTTCTTCAGGGAGAGGGGAACCCTTCTTTTTTTGTCTTGAAAAAAACTGTCATGAGGTGCTTGACCAATAAACTAAAGGAGTTACTTCACAGTTTGAATTTAGAAAAATAAACAAGTTAGGATAAAGAATCATTTATCAAATAGTTCTATTAAAAGGTTGATGTATCTTAAATAGACAGTGATTTTGTTTTGGAAGTCTGTGAAGTAAAGCTCTCAATGGGCTTGTCTAGATGCAGGGATCTTGTCCTGCTTTGCCTCCAGACAGTCCTGATGACATCGAAGGCAAAGCCAGGGGAAAGACGGGATAAACTTTTAAAACATTTCAAAATAACCCACAGGAAAACCCATGTCATGCAGGAAAACCTGGATGGGTCTGGCGCAGGAATGAAGGAGTCCATACCTGCACGTTGGGCTGTATCACTGGACACCACCACTACTGGTGTTGCTCTGAAGCTGGGAAGGAGGCCCCCAGCATATAGTCAAGGCCCCCTGCATGTGACCTACATGCTGAGGGCATTCTTTCTGTCTTCAGAGAGAGCAACATGCAACAGCATGTGCATGAGGCATGTGCATGTGGATTTATGTCTGTTTGATCATGCTAACAGGGGGAATCTGGGCCAGCTCTTGGGCTAGAATACTCTGACCAGAAGGTGGAGTATCCTGGACAGTATAGACAAGCCCTCTATACATGTGAGCTGCAGCCGTAGGCCTCCTTTATGGCAAGCATCTATTTATTCTACTGTTTTTCTTTCTTGAAATTAGTCTAGGAGATCTCATGATATTCATTGTGTGCAGCCAAGCAACCAATTATATTAGTAGGCAGGGGAAAAATCAGATTCTAAAGTTTTATTCATTTAATTTATATCCTCTTTTTCCTAGCGTGGCACCAAGGTGTCTCACATTTGATTAAAAACAAATTACAGTAAAAGCTATTTGATACAAAAGTTTTTAAAACCAACAGAGTTCTGTTAAAAACAATAAATTACAACTGTTTAAAACACGTTAGAACATAGTAAAAAGATAAAAGTATATCACACCACACTAAAAAATCTTCTGCAGTAATTTATGAGCCAAAGGCCTGCCTGAACAAAAAGGTCTTCACCTGTCAGCAGAAGGATTGGTGAGAGGGGACCAACTGAATCTCCTGTAGGAGGGAAATCCACAGCTTGAGAGAAGGGCCTAAGAAGGCTGCCTCCCTTGTCCTCACCAAATGCCTCTGTGATGGTGGTGGGCCAGAGAGAAAGCCTTCTTCTGAAGATCTTAAGAGTCAGGAAGGCTCATAGAATGAGGTATGGTCTTCCAAATAGTCTTGACTTAAGCTGTGTGGGCTTTAAAGGTCACAAACAAAACTTTGAATTGTGCCCAGAAACAAACCACATACCCATCACAAATGAAAACCAGGACAAGTGTGGCCAAGCAACATCAGATAACAAAAGTTATTAATGAGGAAGAACACACAAACTAGAAGAATCTGCAGCAGTTTCCTTTTGCCTGAGCCAAGTTTGTGTCCACTCCAATCCTCTGCTCTCTAATTTCATAGAATCATAGAATCATAGAATTGTAGAGTTGGAAGAGACCACGAGGGCCATCCAGTCCAACTCCCTGCCACACAGGAAATTTAATTAAGGGCAAGTCACTTTTGCTCTCTAAATTCAGTTTATAGCAATGGAAGTAAGCTGAGGACAAAGGAGGAAAGTGGGAGAGAAAAACTGGAACATTTTAAAAGCAACTCAAAAAGTAGGACAGTAGAGGATCAACTGGGAGTGTCCCTGCCATATTGGGACAGTTGGAAGGTATGGGACTGGCAGCCCGTGAAGTTGGTGCAACTTCAGGTTTTTTAAAACATTAAGTTTTAGAAACCAGGTAACTTTCATTGCCTTGCAGATGTACACATGCACACACACACACACACACACACCTTTGACTTTTCCATATTTTGCTGTGTTATCGTCTGGAATTGGAGTGGATTTGATTAGCTTTCTTATAACTTTAATTTATATGAGATACTAAGCACTGTGGAGCTGCAAACTTCATAGTGGCACAAAATTAAGTGAACAAAAGCAAGCAAAAAAGAAAGTCTGAGAGAAAGTTGTACACAAATCTTAGCTGGCTTATTAAAATATATTCCAAACTAGGATCATCTTGAAGAGCTTGGTTAATTTATTAATTCAAAATGACAACATTATGGCACAATTGAAAGTCTGCCTAGGGAAAGCTATCCATCAAAACTCAGGGGTTGTCTAAACAGTCAAAATAACCTTCATGAAATTTGCTGGGAATCCTACCTGTCTAAATGGGATCCCACATAAATCCACACTATTCAGAAGGAGGGGGCCTAAAACGGCAAAAACAACGCAGGAAAAGCCCTCACACCTTTTCCTGTAGCTTTTTAAAAACAGTCAGGGAGTGAGCATTCCTACTTGTTAGGACACACAATTTGCTTTGAATCACTTCCCCATATGAGAGGAAGTGCAAAGCTTATTGGCCAGGTGAGCGTGGAAATCGAGGCTTGCTAACAGAGCAAGTGCCCACTGTTGCCTTGTTGGATTTTCGCCTTAGCGATCAATTGCTAAGGTGATAACCAGGATTTTTTTTTTTTTTGCTATCCTTTTAATGGGAGAAATTGCTCTATTGCTCCAGTGCACCTTAGACAACTTTTTTTAAAAAAAAGTTGGCATCAGTGGAGAACTAATGCGGCCACCATCTGGCATGTGAAGTTTCTGGGGGCTTCTGGAGCCAACCCCCCCCCCCCGTTAAGACATGTCACTGCTGCAAAATGCCATTTATATAAAGTACTCCATTCCCTCCCCCACCGTATAGATGGGCCCTCAGTGACTATGTAAGGAGGACATTAATGAGTGAAGCAACCCAAAGGCCAATGGTAAATCTGAAGGGGATGGAGCGATCCAAAGCTGAGATGAGAGAAACCATCCATGGCACAATTATCAGGTCTTTAAAGAAGAGTGGCGAGAAGAAAGCCATTACTGAAATAAAGACATATCAAAGCCCATTCAGAGTTTGCAAAAAATCTTTTGGAAGAAGTTATCTGGGCTGAGACCAAAGCGGAACTTTCTGGACTTGGTGCAAAATACTAAGCATGGCACAAAACTAACAGTGCTCATTGTTGTAGGGATGGTTTTCCTCAGCAGGGGCTGGGGCAGTGGTCAGTATTGGGCGCAAGCTGGATGGAGCCAAATACAAAGGCATTTGAGAGGAAATGGAGATCAAGTGGTAACAATGCCAACTAAATAAATTTTATGTCCAGGCTGTAACACAACAAAATGTGGAAAAGTCAAAGATGTGTGTGTAAATATTCTTGTGTATTCCTCTGTATTCTTGTGTAACAAATAGAATTTTGATATCTGTATAAACAGGATTTAATTTTCATTATATACATATATATATATATATATATATATCATACACTCACCTCTGTGTGAGAATTGTGCATTTAACTATAGATATAGGGTTTAATTAACAGTATATATATATTTTTGTGTAAATACTCCTGTAGGGCCCTGTAGCTCATTAGAGTTTTCCAACCATGTCCTTTGATCAATCAAGCTTGGAAATTCATTTTGTATGATTAATGGGAGTTGTGAGTTGCTATGCATGGTTGCCTACTCACCTGGGAGAGAGCCTCTTGGAAGTGTTACATAGGGCTTGTCTGTATGGGCAGGAATACCCCAGTGTAGCTCAGAGTAGTCAGCCCCAGACCTGCAGTGCCCCCCCCATTACCTGCTCTTACGTTGCAGCAATGGAGGGATGTTTGCACACCTGTTGCCCGCATGCAAACCAACACTTCTCTTTCCTGTGCTAGTCACATCTTCTGAGGCCAGGAACGAGGCATCCAGCCATAATCACGTGGCCTGGCACCTCATAGTGGCCTCAGCAGACATGATGCACATGACCTGACTGGGAAATGACTGTGCTGGGCACCGTGCAGACCATGTGTGTGGACACCTCGCCCCACTGTGGTAACAGAATCACTGTTTTCTCTGGAAGAACTGTAGCAAATGGTGAGGTTTTTTACTATGTATCTACTCAGTTTTTAAGGGGTATTTGCCCCAGATTCTTGATGGAACTGCTAGGACATCATCAGAACAGTTTGGACTAGAAACAGGGCCAAAACCCTGTGTTGTCTGGACAGTCAGATTCAGGAATGTGGAGAGGCCATTTCATTTGGCCCATGTAGACAAGGCTATAGGGTGAAGCTGTAGTACTCTACGGTGAACTCGCCACGGGTCAGCGTAAGAGGAGCGCTCCAAAAAAGTGATACAAGGACTCCCTGAAACAACATCTCAGGCTCGGCCAAATTGATCACCAACAATGATCCGCCCTGGCCTCACATCGGGAGGTATGGGGACGCACTATCCACAATGCTGCAGCCTTATTTGAGAACTCACGCCGAACAAGTCTTGAAGAGAAACGACAATGGAGAAAGAATCACAACCCGGAAACATCACCCAAGGAAACCTTCTGCTGTGCTTTCTGCAACCGGACTTATTTATCTTGGATTGGCCTTTTTAGTCATCAGCGCACTTGCAGAAAGCGCGGGACGAGTCCTTCCTGAATCTTCGTTTGCAAAGAAAAGCCAGAGAAAGATATCAGTACACTTAAACTGACTGTATTTTGGAAGAAAATTCAGTTCTACTTCCATACATGTAAAAGATAGCATGGTTGTTAATTGCAGATTCCTCTAATTGTTAGTGTTCAGGACTTAAATCTAAATCTCTGCCGCAAGTTTTCATTAGCTTATTAAGAATAGTTACAAAAGCAGCCACCAGAGAGCACCAATATACCCTTTTTAGAGTGATCTGTGGAATAAAACTAGAAAGTTTAGAAACTATTCTCTTGTTTAAATTAAACATAATATGTGTACAGGTGAATTAAGTTAAAACCCTACAGGCATGGGCCTGCTACAGTGTGATCTAGATATGTCTACACAGAAGTAAGCTCCATCAAGTTCAACGGGGCTTACTCCCAGATGTGTATGAATAAGATTAGAGAATCAAGTGTGAGGAGAACTGTAATGTTGCATTAGCTTTTATTGAAATGCAAATCACATAAAAATACTATACCAGGATGAAATAAAATCTAAATAAGCAGGATTCACTGTAATCATATCAAAGCAAGACGTTAATGATTCAATTTACTGAGGCAATGCAAGTTGATCTTTTCTAATGCATTGTCTTATTAATGGATAATCCAGAAGAACAGACAAGTTAAAAATATTTGACTTCTTTTATAAGTGATTTGATTGCATTACCCAACCAAAATCCTATAACATTATAGGTCCCAAATATTTTCTTTGTAGTTTATAGACATCTTACCTTCATACTTTTCACTACAACTAATTTTGTCTTTAATATAGCAATCATGTTTTGTAAAGACAAGACAGAATTTTAAAATGCTGAACCTGAAGACTTTCTTACATAGCCTGCCCCCTTTATAAATACACATACCACTTTGCTGCTATAGTTTTATTTACGGTCAGCAAGTACAAGATTTAGCTTCATGGAAGCACAATAAAGTTTCATAAATAAATATTGGATTCACAGTATGACAAGAGAGACCTTTATTTGCTCATAAACTGGAAACAGTGTGAAACAATACGAATGGCACAGTTTTCGTTAGATTCTTTTAGTATTCAACAAAAACACAATCCATAACATAAAACAGATGAAAGGGCCATATTTCCACACTTGTGCATTACAACATTAATTAAAGAAGATGAGGCAAGAGGGAGCAGTAGGACAGGAAGAAAATCATGCTGCTGTTGATCTGAGCAATGTTTTCAAGGTTGCATGACTTAGTTAATACTCATATTCTTTACCTTTGCACCATGTGTAGATTAATTAGCTAGCTTTATGGTTCATGTTTGCCCCATGATCTTTAAGAGAGAAACTTTGCCCTTGATAACCCTCTATACAATTGTTGGTCTTTGTACAAACACTCACAGCTCCCTTTCCTGTTCATTTAATTAGGACTCTTTAAAATTAGAAAGTTGTGTGTGGGGAGAGGAGTGTCTTTGCAAAGGTGAATAGTGAGCTGGATCCAAAATTTGCTGTGCACAAAGTGCATAGATTAAATGGGGGAGTATCCATTTCCAGTTTTTTTCTCCCTTAGTTAACATCTCCCTGCATAATATCATATTTCACTCTAGATGGTCTCCAATGGATTTTGAGGAATGTGAGGAACTACTATAATGTGGGGGCAAAGGCACCAACCCTTGGTACACAAGCAGAAATCATGTCGCACTTGTACATAGGAATCTTTGATTCCAACCAAAAATAACCTTGTAAACAACAACAATAAATTTCTTACCTAACTCTCCCCATGGATCGTTAGGATATTTTTTGTAGATTGGTGCTTCTGACAATGCCACATTCAAATGCAATTGGTGTGTGATGTTGCATATGAGATGTCTGCCATCTATAAAAACCGACTGCAGATTTTATCACTGGGGAACAAGTGAAGGAGACGACAGAAGGCAAACAAAGAGCAGGAAAGGTTCCCCAAAAGTGGGAGGGTGAAGAGGTAATTTTGCAAGTCCTAAAAAGTGGGGTAGGAACACATGAGCCTACATTCTTCATCCATTACTGTTATAGAAAGGAACGCACCTGGCTAGTTAAAGTTGGAAAACATATCAAAAATAAAATATACAAGCTCAAAGAATTCTGATGGCATGGACCTGTGCTGGTTATTACCAATAATATTGTGGACATCATCCTAACCATGCCTGAGACAGCATAGAAAATAGTAACTGAATTGCCGCTTGAGCGAGAATCATATTAACTCAATAGCAGCAGCTTATGGAATTCTGTAGAAAAGATTATTTATAGACTGATTCTATGAATGTTGATTTGATAGTTAAGTCTGAGAGGTCAGTGTACTCTATGCAGCTAAAGGATCTAAGCAAATAATTCTAGCCAAATAATGCCATCATCTGTGAAGACCCACTAGACCCTTTTTATCATTTATAAATATGCATTGGGATCTTGTACTACCTTTGAGACTGAGAGAAAGACGTTGGTAGCATAAGCTTTTGTAATCTTAAGTCTACTTCATCAGATGTATGGATCCATGCATCTGATGAAGTAGACTTGAAAGCTTATGCTACCGGCGTCTTTCTCTCAGTCTCAAAGGTAGTACAGTACAAGATCCCTTTGCATACTGAGCCAGACTAACACAGCTATATGTCTTTTAATTCTACGTATCGTTTATAAAGTACTTTTTTAGCAACTTAACCATAAGAACAAGTTGTTTTTTTAGATCTACAAGATATGAAACACAAAGTTAATTTCTTATAAGACAATTTGAACCATGAGCACTAAACATGTTTTCATAATTGACAATTAAAATTAATGTTTTAAATTAATAGCACAATCAAATGAATGTTTTCATTTAACTACTCTGTAAATAAGAGCAGATGGGATTTGAATTTTGAAAGTGACAAATATTAAGTAATTCTACTTTCATATAATTCTTATCTTTCTCCTGCATGTCCCACTGACTCAGCACACTGTCAGCTCAGGTGACAGTCTCATTCCCCATTTTTAAGCCTCTCTTTTTCAGCAGTTTCCAGTAACACCCCCTCTGGATGGCACTGCTTTTGCATGTTACTTTTTATAGTAAAAACCACTGTAAGTTTCTTAAGAAGGGATATTTGGGGTGTTTATTTTTAAATTCTCCAGTTCCCTGATTCTGCTTCAGCCTACAAAATAGAGTTACATTGTTTCCCCCCCACAACCAATCATTTGATATTACAAAGTTTTATACTGTTTGTACACAGAAACATTACAATTAAAATCTGCATTGTTAAATTGTGAACATTTCATTCCACTTCTCTATCATTTGTTTTAGGGGTTTTTTTCCAGAATATTTGGAAACTGAGGTTAACCTTTGCCATCCATATATTGAAGTCTGCTGACATGCTGCAGAAATAATGCAGTTTGACACTATTTTATCATGGCTCCATCCTATGGAATCCTGGGGTTTGTTGAGGAACCAAAGCTCTTTGGCAGAGAAGGCTAAATAGCTCACAAAACAACAAATCTCAGATTTCCATAGCACTTAAAGCGGTGTCAAACTGCATTATTTCTTCAGTGTGGCAACAGCTGAAGACTTCACATCATCAAGGCCTGGAATCCAACACTATTTAATGCAATTGTATACTCCATGTTAAATTCCACGAAATCCTTGTGAATTGCTGGGAAAAGGGGGAACTGCCATCAGATCTCTGAGATGCAGTCATCATCACCCTGTACAAGAAAAAAGGAGCAAAATCCGATTGCTCAAACTATCGAGGCATAACACTGCTCTCTATTGCTGGAAAAATCCTTGCAAGGATACTCCTGAACAGATTAGTTCCTGCCATTGCCAAAGAACTTCTTCCTGAAAGCCAATGTGGCTTCAGAGCCAATAGGAGTACTACAATATGGTATTTGCCCTTAGACAACTGCAAGAGAAATGTAGAGAGCAGAACAAGGGTCTCTATGTAACATTTGTTGACCTCACCAAAGCCTTCGACACCGTGAGTAGGAAAGGTCTGTGGCAGATCCTGGAAAGACTAAGATGTCCCCCCAAATTCCTTAAAATGATTATCTTGCTACATGAGGGCCAGCGTGGTCAAGTCAGATATGGCGATGCTCTTTCAGAGCCCTTTCTAATAACTAATGGAGTGAAGCAAGGTTGTGTTCTTGCGCCAACTTTATTTACAATCTTCTTCAGCATGATGCTCCAAAGGGCTATGGCAGAGCTTGAAGATTCTATGGTAGGCATGCTGTTTTGTGTCCTGTGGATAATTGAATCAGCGGTATCTGCTGGGGATTGGTTCTGTGGGCCCCAGTGGATACCGAAAACGGTGGATAATAGCGAATGCCATTGAAAATAATGGGACTTCTGGTTTAAAATAGCACAGAGTTGCCTTGGAGGACTTAGAAAATGGGTAGAGAGGACACATTTTCTAGGAAGACTCTATGGTAGGCATGCTGTTTTGTGTCCCGTGGATAATTGAATCAGTGGATAATGAATCAGTGGGTACAGGGGTCCTGTAAGTGCAAGCTACTTTTGTGGTTTGAACTCAGTTTGCAGCAACTGAAGTAAGCCTGAAGGCAAAGGGGAAAGTGGGAGGAAAGAGCAACTGGGATGTTTTAAATGCAGATAAAAAAGAAATCAAGACTGTCCCTGCCAAACTAGAATAGTTGGAAGTTATGTCCTTCTCCTTGGACACTAGTTCCAGCCTTAACAACTTGAGTCCCATTTGTTGGGCCCACCTAGATACCAGACAGTGTCTTTAAACATTGGAAACATTACTTCAGAGGTGGGAATCGTCTGTCCTTGAGGAGGGGGTACCGTCCAACCAACCCCTAAAAGACTCAGATACTTGTAATTTTTGGGGGCCAAAAAAGTAATTTTTCAGCAGAAAAAGGTCAAAAACATTTTAAAAAACATTTACAAGCCTGTATAATGCTGTTTCACAGATCCCAATCCCAAAAGACAACACCTCCACCACCCAAATGGCTCAAAGGGCAACTGGAAGTGATGTATTATCTTCTAGTTACCCAAATGGTGGGACTCTGGAGTTCTAGAACAGTGAAAAATGAGATGGGCTCTGGAGCATACACACCCCTACATTACCCCTTGACAGATCAAGGAACCTGGAGTGTGTTGCAAGAAAAAAATATAATACAGTATATAGGAAGATTCAAAGAGCCGAAAGAAGGAGCAGGTTGTTAGTAGTAAATTGGCATGTATTACAGACAACTTGTGCTAAACTGTATGCAGAACATCTCCACATACAACTGGTTGTGTTTGTGTGGGATCAGATGTCTGAGTGTAGTTTGAGGTAGATACCTCAAAAGTAGGGACTTGAACAGGAAAGTAGTTGGGAAATTAAGCACATATGCTCATATAATCAGAATAAGAGAGTTGGAAGGGACCTTTGAGCTTTTCTAGTCCACAGCCATTATTTCAGTAGCAGTCTTCATTCTGCTTCATTACCAGCTGTCAATACTGTAATTCTGAATCTTATTTCATAACATGAGGGTTCATTGTTGAGACTTATGTGGCAATTTCTTTTCCTTATGGCTAACTACAACCAGTTTGCCTCAGCACACCTAGGTTTCACTGCAGGCCTAGGTTTCACACTTCCAGGCCACTAAGAGTTACTTCTCCATTTTCTTTATGCCAGTCTTGTATATATTTTTATTTTCAGCCACTTGTAATTAGGCTGTCTTGAACACAATTGACTATAGTGTAGTTTCTGACTTTAAATTCTAAATTCTAAAATATTATATTCTAAATTCTAAATGTGACTCTTGATTTTTGTTAGACATATATCACTTTAGGAAGATACCTATATTTTTAAAGGTGGCTTGCAAGTTTCATCAATAAATAAATGAATTTTAGAATTCAAGCTGAAATTTGCCCTTAGGAGTGAGCTCTAGTGGGCTGGGCAACTATGACCATCTAGCTGTTTTGGGCCTGCAACTCCTATTAGCCCTAGTAAGCATAACCAGTAGTGAGGGCTTATGGAAATTACAATACAAAAACAAGTGGAGGGCTACAGTTGCCTAATCCTGATCTTGAGTCACTGGACAACTTCAGAACGTGAGGATCTGGTAAGGACAACAAATCAAACATCCCCCAGAGTCAGACTAGATCAGTTGCTAACAGATCTGTACATAAATAACAACAGAGTTATATTTACAATTTAAGTCAATATGTCCAGTTGGGGTCGAACACTTACTTCAAAGTAAACATGTATAGGATGGAACTGATGACTAAATATCAATAGCAATAGTGCCTCTATTTCTATATCGCTTATCAGTGCCACAGCACACCCTAAGCAGTTTACAACATGTTAGCTAATTGCCTCCAACAAGCTGGGCTCTCATTTTACCAACCTACAGAAGGGTGGAAGGTTGAGTGAACCTTGGAGCCTTTAGGATCAAACTTACAACGTTGTGACTGCAGTGCTGGCATTTAACCACTGTGCCACCAGGGCTCAAGACTGAACTTAACTGATGGGCAAGCAGTCTGAATCTGATTGAGTCAGGAATCAATGGATGTGAATGAATGAAGGGTGGAGTTACCTGGTGCATCTCAAGCTACTTGTAAATGGGGGAACCAGATATTCTTTCCCCCCCATGCGCCAGGGCCTGGTGCCATGCATGCGCCCACTGGCTACAATTGTTTCTTTCTTTCCTGGAAACTCACCAGGGATGGCTGATGGTTTGTGAATGGACACAGATCCATGGACCACCAGTTTGAGTAATGGTGGTGTAACCAACCACTGGAAAAGGTAAAGAAGATTTCCTGCTCAAAAGCTTCATCAATACCATGGGAAAGGTATAGCTTTCCAAATGTTGTTGGACTGTTACACACATTAGCCCTAACCAGCATACCCAAAGGTGTGTGATAATGGGGGTTTCCATCCCTAAATTATTCCAATGTGTAATCTGTTTTAATATCTCAGTTATAATCTGAACATTTGGCAGGGTAGCCCTACTGCTAGCAATTCAAGATAACGTTTCAAGTACATATATAAAAGTGACCAAGTCCACCTCCCAAACAAATGAACAAACAAAACACACACACACACTTTTATTAGCTGGTTTGCCTATACATACTTTTGCAGGCACATTGATTGTTTGAAATGCAACAAAGGTCTTCTGTCTGGCAAATGCAGTTTTTTCAGTCATCATAAGCAGTCAAGCAGAGGGAATACTGATGGTGATGGGAAGGACATAACACAGGGCCCATCTACACAAGGGGAAAAAAATCTAAAATGCCTAGTAGTATTGGCATCTCGCAGCAGCAGCGACATGTCTAAATGGTTTTTCTAGCCTCAGAAGCCCCTTATAAGCCTCACATTCCTGATGGCAGCCATCAGTGATTTACTTGCATTAGTTCTTTGCTGCCACCAGTTTTTTTTAAAAAATGTCACCCCAAGGTGCGCTGGTGCGATAGAGCAATTCTCCAATTTTATAAGAAAGCAATACAGAAAATATTGATCCCTTTTATCGCCTTAATGAGTGATCGCTAAGGTGAAAATCCAACATGGTGGCAGCGGACACTTGCCCTCTTACCAAGTCCTAACGGCGCTCTTGCCTGCCCAATCAGCTTTTTGCTTCCCTTTGAGTTTTTTTTATTGTTCTACTGTCCAAACAAGCAAAAATGCACACCCGCCTCACGGTTTGTGAAAAAGTACGGAGAAATCTGCAAAGGCTTTTCTAAACAAAAGAAAATCAAAACCAAGACAAATTCTATGTGGCCAGAAAGACTCCCCGCCCCCCCCCCCAAGCCAGATTCATGGGCCAAGAACACAGTTATTTATTTCAAGCCAAAAAACCAGTTTACAAGGTAAGTAATACGACGCTCCCTGCTCTAGGAATTACAGTACAGTCTAAATTTAAGACAGGACTCACTGCTTGCTCCTCTCCCGCCCCCATTTCCCTGTCATTTATGTTTCTTCCCAACTCTCCACTGGGTTGCTTCACGTTCCACCCCCCCAAAAGCCTTCTTCCTTCCATGTTGATCTGAGAGAAATACAAGAGAAAAGCAGTGTGCCGCAGAAACAGCGGACTCTACATGCGGGTTTTTTTAAGAACACCACCACCACTAATCTTTGCCGGTCACTTTTTCTGTTGTTGCTGGGATTCCCGCCGGCCGGAGGCGCTGAGAAACCGCCGTGTAAAACACTGTAAAGAAGGGGGTCAAGAAAGGTTCTGTGCTGCGTTACGCAAAAGGCGCAAAACAGGGGGGGGGGGAGGAATGGAAAGGACAAGATGGAGGGGGAGCCAGCAAAGTAACACGCCCTATACTTTGATATATATAAATCGCTGAGTCTTAAAAGTGCCGCCCTAGAAACCGCTTAGTCTTAAAAGTGCCTGCCTGCCTGTCTAGTCCAGTGGCTCTTAACCTTTTCTTTACCAGGGACTCCCTTTAAATATCTTTTGTTGCCGAGGTCCCCCCCTCAAGACTTAATTCAAGATTTAAAACAACAACTATGATAATAATACTGTTATTAACAACGAGACTTAACTCAAGATTTAAAACAACAACTATTATAATAATACAATCACACCATCCATTAACCCTTCCCTCAGAGGCACTGGAAGGGGAGGGAAAATTTCTCTCCTGCTTCTTCCTGCAAATTTGTAGCTGGAGCGGCTTAAATGGCAATGCGCAGGCCAAGCCAGCCAGCCTTTGCCTTGGCTCCTGTCATGTGGCCGCTCTACAGCAGGCAGGCAGGCAGGAGGTGGGCGAAGCAGCCTTTAAGCCCTTGAGGACCCCCTGTGAGGACATCGCGGCCCCCTGGGGGTCCCCGGACGGATCACAGGTCAAGAACTCTTGGTCTTAGAGAGAGAGAGATGAAGAGAGCGAGAGAAAGGGCGGCACTGTGAAGACCCAGTAGTCTCTTCCAACAGGAACTGGAGGTAGTGCCCGTCCCCTTGTGGCGATGCCTTCTTCCCGCCTTGGGCGCGCTCCTTCGGTCTCTTCCCCCTTCCATGGTTCTTGTCCTTTTTCTCCTTCTTTCAGGACCGGTTTAAGGAATTTTGAGGGCCCCTGCAATGCTTTATTTGGGGGGGGGCATATATTTATCTCAGTCAATGTAACCTAACTCATCCTAAGCTATCCACAGTACAGGATATTCAGATTATTACTAATAATGTTTTTGCAGGAGGAGGGTTACAACGGGGCCCCCACAATGATGGCACCCCCTGCGGATGCTGACGCCGCGGGTGCCTTGAACCGGCCTTGCTTCCTCTCCCCCCAGCCCCCCATCCCGTGGTGAGTCACAGACTGCAAAGGGAGGCAGGCAGGCAGGGGAGAAACCTCCTCCTCCTCCTCCTCCTCCGCGGCGCCTCCTCTTCTCTCCTCTCTCCTCCTCCCGGGTTGCAGCGCCGACCTCGGAGGGGGAGGACCCGCGCGATGCTAATGAGCGCCGTGTGGCCGCCGGGCGAGGCAGGAACTTGGCCGCGGGGCGTCCAGTCAGCCCGACGCGGAGCCCGGGAGACCACGATGCCGCCGCTGCTCCCACCATGAGCCGCCGCTCGGATCCCCCCGGAGTGGTGTTAACGGGGTACCATCCCAGCAATGGCAGCGGCGGCAGCGCAACTGCCCGCCCCAGCGCCGACGAGGCGGCGGGAAGCCCCGCCAAGGAGCAACCGAGCCCCGCTTCCCCCCTGAGGTGAGCCCAAGCCGCGCCTTCGCCGCCCCCCCCCGGCACGGCCGGCAGGAGGGAAGCCCAAAGCCCCCGGCTCTGGTCCCTCGGCGCCTCACCTGTCGACGCAGGCGTGCCGGCTGGAGCCCGGTACCAAAGGCTTGTTGGGAGAAAGAAAGGGCTGCTTGGGGTCATATGACTCAGGTAGAAATGGCAGAAGACGGGCCAAAGAGCAGCCGCCGCCGCCGCCGCCGCCTCCAGCAGGTGTGGTGCTTGTGGGGCTCTGGTGGCTCTTGAGGGGGGAACCCGCACTAAGGAATGTGCAGCAGGAACACCCAAACACTCGGTAGGCTCAGAGTTTGGCATGTGGGGGAAAACGTGACAAAGATATATATGAGGGGTGTGTGCTACAGGTAAGGTTTTTCCCAGGTGTCCCTTATTTCAGGACTAGAAAGCTTGTCCCCTTACTTCAGAATGAACGAGACTCCAGAAATCCCTTATTTTGGAAAGTGAGAATGACCAGAGGGTTTCTGTAACTAAACAAATCCGGGTTTGTTTGAACTTTAATCATGGTTGTCACACTTTTTTAAATGGACAGGATTGAAATTTTGATACTTTTGTTTGTGCATGCCAAAATAAATAAATAAATAAAAATAAAAATACATAATTTAACGTATGGTTAGTCTGCAGGCAATATGTCAGTTTTACCAAGAAAGTAATGTAATGGTTAGCTTAACTAATCAATACTTTTATTTAGCATTTAGGGAGAGCACAATGTTCTTAATACCAACTTCTAGACCTAATGCACCATGAATATCAATTATTCCTACTACTGTTTTGAAAACCTGGCAACTCTTGTTGGACGCATGGGATGGTCAGAGTGCTTGAGAAGGGCTGGGGAACTTTTCTTCCCCATGTTAGGGACATGAAAGGAATTCATGGTGTGTCTTATATAAATGCGCCCATCCTAACATATTGTTCTCCAGCTTTTCCTGTTGATATTGATGGAGTTAACTTTCAAGCGTTGTAGCTGTGTTTTTATTTTCCAGCTCATAAATTTGTTATAATGTATATTTGACAAGTGAATCTCCCAGTGAACACAGTGGTGTGGCAGATGAGCTGTTGGTGTGTGTGCACACTAGTACAGCTGTGGACATCCATGACTAGGGCTGCTGTCACACTGGAGAAATAATGCCGTTTGACACCGCTTCGATTGCCATGGCTCAATGCTATGGAATTCTGGGATTTTTAGTTTTGTGAGATATTTAGCCTTATCTGTCAGAGAGCTCTAGTGCCACAACAAGCTACAAATCCCAGGATTCTATGGGATGGAACCATGATAGTTTAAAGCGGTGTCAAACTGCATTATTTCTGCAGTGTGGCAGTAGCCTAGGACTCTTATTGTGGAGCAAAGGAGCAACATTTTGCCCTTCCGATATCTCCTTCCAAAAGTAGGATTTTCCAGAGTAGGAAAATTTCATTAAAGAATTAAGACTTTTATTGTACCAATACCTGATTTTTTTAAAAAAGAACCAATAGGTTAACATCTACCCGTTCTTTAGAAGCACAATGATTGTATAGGAGCAAATGGTGTTTCCTGGTATGTGTACTTCGGTTCTCCCAGGCCTTATTTTTCTCTAATGGCCTCAGTACTTCTCTTTTTTACTGTTTCTAAGATGTGTGTGATGAGTGCATTCACCCAGGGGCTGGCGATGAAACTTTGCTTTCAGGTGATAATAAGTAAATTATTACTGTTGGTTGTGAACATGAGTTGCTGAAGTCAAATTCAGTTGGGTTTCTGGCAGTTACAAGTGATGCTCACTTTGACTAGTGGATTGAACCCAAGGGATCACCAGGGATAGAGCCAATTGCATCTAGATTGCTACCCCGCCTCCTCTCTTACAAGGTCTAGGTACACTTTGTACCCCTCTACTCCTTGGGAGCGTGTTTGAGGTATTAAATGGGTAGTGTCCCATTTGCCCAACCCCAACCCCAACCCCTGGTAGGTGGTTGGGTATAAAAATAAGTGTGATAAAAATAAATGTGATAAGTGTGATGGCTTCAACAAATTGAAACAAATTGATGCATGCAATCCCTGTTGCAAAGATGCAGTTCGTAGTGCATTATGTCTTCACAGTGTGCTGTATTGGTATCTTACATGTCTTTTTTTAAACCTATGTTTAAAAGTTACAATAACAAAAACTATTATTTATTTTGGATTAAAAAAAACATAAAATGCACAGAGAAAGAATAATGAGGCATAGGACTAAGCATTGAACCAAAGCTTCTACGATGCATTGCAGGATAAAACTTTCAGTGTATCATGGACACACCACAACCCAATGCGTATTTTCTAGCAGTTAATTCCATAACAGAGCTCATTTGAAAGCAGATGCAAGTAGTTTGTTGTTGTTAATGGCCTTCAAGTAGGCTTTGACTCATGGCAACCCCATGGATGCGACATCTCCAAGGCTCCCTGTCCTCAACTGACCAACTCACATCCTGCAGGTTCCAGCCTGTGGCCTCCTTGATTGAGTCTAACCACCTAGTGTGCATTCTTCCTCTCTTTCTTTTTCCCTCCACCTTTCCTAGCCTTATTGACTTTTCTAGTAAGTTGTTTCTTCTCATGATGTGTCCAAAGTACGACAGCCTCAGTTTGGTCATCTTGGTTTCTAATGAGAGTTCAGGCTTGATCTGTTATAAGATACATTTGTTTGTCTTTTTGGCTGTCCAGCTCTCACACCCATACGTGGTGATGGGAAATATGATGGTTTGAATGATTCTATCTTTAGTGCTTAGTTTTATATCTTTTCATTTATGATCTTTTCCTGTTCTTTCATAGCTGCCCTTCCCAGTAGTAGTCTTCTTCTAATTTCCTGGGCTATGATGGATCCAAGGAATGGAAATTCTTTCACTGTTTCAATTTCCTTGTTGTCTATTATGAATTTGTGTAACTCCTCTGTGGTCATTATCTTTGCAAGTTGTAGAATAATCTTAATGCTCATCCAGGTAATACAGATGCTGTCCTTTCCACATGTACATGGCCAATGTGAGCTTGTGCTAGAAAGTCATTGAAACCAGTGACCTCTCACTCCACCTAAAGACATAACCACCAATTGGTATGGATTTCCCTCAGGTAAATATCCTAGGAGGTTGTGGCTGTGAGTTGCATACTTGGACTTGCAGGAGTCACTCAGAGGAACAAAGGGGAAGCATTTATATCAAGGGATAGATAGTTCATGGTGGCGTACACAAGAGATCTAAACCACTGTTATCACTGGGTTTTACAAACATTTTTGTTGTAAGAAATCCACACAAGGTGTCTTTGTGAGGAAACAACATTAAGAATGAGTTGCCCCCAAATAGCTTGCATAAAATGTTTCCCCAGCCCACCTTGCCACAATAACTGGCATTTAAAACCTGAATTTAAAGGGAAAACATCAATTGAAGTTCTGTGAGAGGCCATTTGTATTCAGGTTCATGTCGACTTTTCCCAACATCGCATCAGACAATCCCTGATGTTTCTGGGGAAAGACACAATAACAAAAAGACAGCAGGCAATGGTTACTAATAAATAGATTGATATAGATTGTTAGGCTCCCAAAATAATTTTACACTGATTTCTGACACACAAATTGATTGAAGGCCACTCTTGTGTTCAATGATTTTTTTCTTAGTGATTTTTTTTGGCTATACAGACTGTATTGATGTATAGCCAAAAGCTTAGAATGTACGGATATAGAGTAAGGGATGATTAGAACTTGGAAGAGTTACTTTTTTGTACTTCCCTAGTCAGCATGGTCAGTAGCCGTGCTGCTGGGGCATTCTGGGAGCTGCAGTTTAAAGGTTATGCATTCAAATATAGTGACAAGAAATCTACTGTTGTCTTTGACTATCCTTGTTCATCAGCTATTTTTGACTGAAGTTGTACAGTACTTTGTGCTTCCTGCATTCAGTGGAAACACCTACGGTACATCTTGAATATATAGGTGTGTCTGAATGCTTTTCAAATAATCCTGGAATATAATCCTATGAGTATTTTACATAGATGTCCCACATAATTTTGATAGGACTTGCTTGTTAGTAAGCCTGCAGTGTTCATGGTATTGCAATGTAAAAAATTTATTGAAGCAATATTTAAATTAGAGTTTTCCCAAGCATTTTGCTTTCCAAGACTCATTTCTTGCCCTTCCCCAAGGACATAATGTTCCCATGGATATGATGTAGCTAAGGCAGCAATGGGAATTGTCCAATGCTTTTGGATGTTGTTGAACTGCATTCCTTACCTCTGGCTATACTGGCTGGATTTGAAGAGGGTGTTGGTTCAACAACTCAGAAAGACAGCATGATTCCCACTCAGATCTGAAGCTTGAAGAGTTCTGTTTCCATAGCTGATTCAGTTTGCCACGTATATGTTGATGTACATGCACCATTGCAAGAACAGTAAAACATAACAGGGGAAAAAAGATTGGTTTATTGTAGCGTTTTACTGGGCATTTCAGCCTTACTCTCTAATTGTGGTTTTTAAATTTGATGTTGCCTAGAAAGACTTGAGTCGGAAGCATGTTCCCTTTCTCTGGGGCACTGAGGAAAGTTTCAGGGAAAGAAACCATTCCTGTCACAGCAGCTTCCTGTATCTGGTTTGAAGCAAGGCTCCATATAGAGGAAGTGACTACAAATAATCTTGATGAAGTCAACATTTGTATTGCTAAATTTAAATGTAGACTTGAGCATCCTAACTTCATGAGCCTGCCAGCATTATAATAATGTTTGTAGCATGTCTGTAGCATAGGGAGGAAGTGAAGGATATTTGTGTGCTCTCGTTTTTCTAGCTCTCCCCCCTACCCCGAAACCATGCTCCAGACCAGATGTGCATAATTTGGTTTTTTCCAAGAAAATATTTAAGTTCTTCGTTCTACATGTCTCTTCTATCTAACGTAAGTACTGTCAAGATAGAGTAAAATATTTTGATGTGAAAATGTCAGATATTTGTTTTAATGAGAAACCTTTACTTTTATGATGATTGAAGAAATACAGTTGTCCCTCCACATTCACGGATTTGACATTCACGGATTTGAGTATTCACGGCTTGAAAAATATTCTTAAAAAATAACAATCCTAATAGCAAACCTTGATTTTGCCATCTTATATAAGGGACACCGTTTTGCTCTGCCATTACATATAATGGGACTTGAGTATTCACGGATTTGGGTATTCACGGGGGGTCCTGGAACCAAACCCCAGCGAATGTGAAGGGACAACTGTAATATGTCTATGATTTAGTATGTGAAGGAGATATAGAACAGACGGAAGTTTTTTTTTTTCAGACATATTTTTCTGTTTGCTATTCCTATAAGCTTATAATCCTATGCATAAAACGTGAACAATGAAAAATAAAGACAGAGATTTGGAGATGGGGAAATCTTGAGAGTGGTTACGTGTGGAACTATTTGCAGATATTTTATAAAGTGTGCAGTATGGCATTGATCACTGCCTAAATGTTTCCATGTTTTGTCCTCTGTGAGAGGTGCCATCTCTAGGGGTTTATTTGTATTGGGGAAAATACATGGGAGTTATTCTTCCATCCTCAGCACTGTGGCCTTTTTGAGTCTCCTTCTCTGCTGTATTTGTCCTTATTTTTTTCTTTAAAAAAGTGAGAAAGAAGGGGTTCCAGTCACAGATCTCCTGCTGTCACATCTTGTTGATGTGGCTATTTTCCATTCATACATGGAGCCAGTCACTTGGTTTCCAGAAAAATGCCAGAGACAAATAAGGTGAGCTGCTTGATAGACACAGGCTTCCTTTTATCTGTTTTGTGAGAGGTTACAGTGATAGTTTGTCTTTCAGTAAACTGATGAGATAACAAAGTATTAATAAGTGTCTCACATCAGACAGGCAGCAACTATATATATATATATATATATATATATATATATATCCTCCTCTGGCTTTTCTTCGCAAACGAAGATTCAGGAAGGACTCATCCCGCACTTTCTGCAAGCGCGCTGATGACTAAAAAGGCCATTCCGAGATAAACAAGTCCGGTTGCAAAAAGCACAGCAGAAGGTCTCCTTGGGTGATGTTTTTGGGTTGTGATTCTTTCTGCGTTGTCGTTTCTCTTCAAGACTTGTTCGTCGTGAGTTCTCAAATAAGGCTGCAGCATTGTGGATAGTGCGTCTCCATGCCTCCCGATGTGAGGCCAGGGCAGACCACTGTTGGTGATCAATTTGGCCGAGCCTGAGATGTTGTTTCAGGGAGTCTTTGTATCGCTTTTTTGGAGTGCCCCTCTTACGCTGACCCGTGGCGAGTTCACCGTAGAGTAGTATTTTTGGGAGGCGATGGTCCTTCATCCTAGAAACGTGCCCTGCCCAGCGCAGCTGCGTTCTCAATATCATGGTCTCAATACTGGTCATCCCTGCTTGCTCAAGGACGGCAACATTCGTCACATAGTCAGTCCAGTGTATATTTAGGATTGTGCATAGACAGCGCTGATGAAAGCGCTCGAGGAATCATAGGTGGTGGCGATAGGTGACCCATGTTTCAGATCCATAAAGGAGGATAGACAGTACAATGGCTCTGTACACACTGATTTTTGTAAAAGGAG
The DNA here is from genome assembly GCA_030847615.1 of Gambelia wislizenii. Taxonomy (NCBI): domain Eukaryota; kingdom Metazoa; phylum Chordata; class Lepidosauria; order Squamata; family Crotaphytidae; genus Gambelia; species Gambelia wislizenii. The sequence goes on from JAUMIR010000001.1 coordinate 121,908,308, forward strand.
CAAAATACAACTGCTCAAACTATCGAGGCATAACACTGCTCTCTATTGCTGGAAAAATCCTTGCAAGGATACTCCTGAACAGAATAGTTCCTGCTATTGCAGAAGAACTTCTCCCTGAAAGCCAATGTGGCTTCGGAGCCAATAGGAGTACTACAGACATGGTATTTGCCCTTAGGCAACTGCAAGAAAAATGTAGGGAGCAGAACAAGGGTCTCTATGTAACCTTTGTCGACCTCACCAAATCCTTCGACACTGTAAGTAGACAAGGTCTGTGGCAGATCCTGGAAAGACTAGGATGTCCCCCCAAATTCCTTAAAATGATTATCTTGCTACACGAGGGCCAGAGTGGTCAAGTCTTGCTGCCACAGTCCTGTTAAATAATCTCCTATCTGAAGGTGCTATGTGCATTTCAAGGGAAGCTTCATTCCAAAGGAAGTTCATAGCAGGCCGCTATGTACTATGCAAAGCAGTCTGCTGAAACGAGGCATGATACTTCCTTCAACTGCATTTCATAGGCTTTTTCTCATAGTGAAAAATTTGAAAAAGGTTTTGTTTTACACTTCCCAACTTTTTTTAAAAAATGGGTATATTATATGAAGAAGCTAGAGAGAGCACATGCCCATTTTCTAATCTGGTCCAGTGGCAAATTCTAATTACTGGCAGTCTCCCAATTTGAATAAAGACTTTGGTTTTCTCTTCTTGATCCCTTAGCACTTAGTCAACTACAGCTGAATAGCTAGATCTTCTACATTTACCATTAACCAATTTTTAAAATCTTGTATTGTCTCTGCACAGCTGCAATGGATACTGAAGCTGTGCTACCTAAAAAGCCTTTGTTTCCAACTGTAGAAATCTTAAAATAGTTATCACACAGATATTTGATTGTACCCTGTAGAGCATTGTCCAGAGCAAGTATTCCTGTTTTCTTTAAATTATGATGACTTCCTCATCCTCAGGAAATAAGATCCATGTGGTTGTAAGCATTTGTGCCACAGATTCAGAAATAAAAAATATGTGCATAAAATGAAAGGATGTGGAAGCAGCTGTCAACATGTAAACAAAATTCATTCAGTGGAGTTGACTTCCCTCATGGCAGAAAGTGTATGTGGGAAACATAGTGTATGAGGAAGCCTGTACTTAAATGCTTAAATGTGTCTATACCAATCATGTTTGGCAACAAGATCCCGACATTGCTAATGTGCAGGATATCTAAATGTGCACATGTTTCTTCATCTCATGACTTGAAAAACACAGTTCTTGTTCACAACTGGAGTGGAGTAAAGAGTGTATATCCCTTGCCAACGAGTAAAGGAATTCATGCATATTTCCATATAGATATCATAGTACGTGCACACGGTGCAGATTCTGCTGTTTCCTTTTCTGCCTTTGTTCTGCATGCATACATTTTTATGAATATGTTTGCTGGTCTTTGATGAAAAACACAATGGAAGGAGTTTTTCCTCAATGCTAGCTCACCATCTGGCAAAGTGAGACAACCACCTCAGAAAATAAATTCTGGAAAACAGCCATTCTTCCGGAGCCTCTGATCCTGTCCAAGCCCACAGTCTCCCTTGCCCCTCCTAAATGTGCCTGAATATGTTGAAAGACTCCATGTTATTTCCAGTGTTGAAGTAAAATTAAACCACCAGTCCAACTTCTGTCTTTGGAATGGAAATGAGTACCATCTTATCTTGTGCCTCAGGCGGTAAAAGGGTTTCTTTTATTCCTGGGAGATATCTAAATGAGAGGAAATGATGGCTTTGCATAACTTCATTAACACCCAGAGAGGTGTCAGTTTTCCAGACCTGAGTTCTGTAATCCCAGCAGGAGGCACTTGGACATTTGCTTTGTTTGTATATCTGGAAAGGGCCAAAAATATTTGGATCCAATAATCACATCTATATGTTGTAGTGTATTATGGAATCAGTAATTTTAGTGTTTGAGTTTATCCAAGTGGAAGTTCAAGATGTTTCTGTGACCTGAAGTCTTCTTAGATACTGAAAGCTTTCAACACTTGTGTGTGGATATGGCTTCAGGTCGCCTGTTGACTTATAGCGGCAACAGTTGTTGACAAAGTATGAACTGAAGCAACATATCTCAACATTCTTTCTACTGGCATTTACAAAAGCCATATCAAAGTGGTAAGTTCTCTTTCCATAGCTGTCGCTCAGCAATTCAAGTGTTAAATCCAGCTGATGTATGCATTGGAAGATTTCTTGGAGGGAACTTACTGTTTTTTGCTTATTTAACTTTTGATCCCTGACCTTTCAGTGAAACTGTTTGCAAAGGCAAAACTGAAAGAAGTGTGATTAAGAAGATTAGGCTTCCTTTACAACACTTTTATAGGGCTTACAGGGATTGCTTCTTGTTTTAATGAAGTGATTTCTGGCAGAATAAGCAGATCTCTTGACAGATCATTTCTTTCATACCATTTGTTTTTGCTGATAAGCAGAGCAATTAGATATGCATGCAGACTTCAAACCCAAGTATAGTTTGATATGCATGTTGCAAGCTGTTGCAGAGAGTTTCTGTATGGGGATGCCAAGAAACAGATTCAGGGGTTGTCTAAACGGCAAAAATACTTCTCACGGAATGTGAGGCAAATCCAACCTGTCTTAATGGCAACCCACATCGTATTGCCGTATTCGGAAGCTCCCCTGCTAAATATGCCATATATGCCAGGAAAAGCCTTTGTGGCTTTTCCTGGATCTTTAAAAAAACAGTGTGTGTGTGGGGGGGAAACATTCCTGCTTACTGGGATAAGCAACCAAATTGATTTGCTTTCCCAAGACAGCAGAAGCTGAAAGCTGATCATGGGGGAGGGGCATGCTAACAAGGCAAGTGCCTAGAACCACCATTTTTTTCACCTTAGCGAGCAAGCGCTAATGCTATAAAATGGGGGGTTAGGTTTTTTTTGCTGTTCTGTTAAGGTGAAATATTGCACTTTCGCACCTTAGATATGTTTTTTTAAAAAAAGAATTACTGTTCGGTGGCAGCAACTGGTGAGAATAAAAACATGAGTAATTCACTCGTGGTCACGGTCTTGATTCGCAGGCATGACTGTTTGCACAGAAAATGTTGATAGCTTCACATGCCTGTGATCTACTTTAAAATCCCCCCAAAACTATTAATACAAATCGCAGCTGCTGCAAGTTGCCTTTACTGCAGAGCAATCCACTCCTTTTTGCCTCCTATATCAACCGCTCAGTTTGTGAGTTACTTAATCTGTGTTTCAATATATGTACTTAAGAAACCAGGATGGTATAGTGGTTTGAGTGTTGGACTAGGACTCCTGGAGGTCAGGATTCTAACCCCACTCAGCCATGGGAACCCACTAAGTGACATTGGGCAAGTCACACTCTCCCAGCCTTAGAGTAAGGCAATGGCAAACCTCCTCTGAATAAATCTTGCCAAGAAAACCCTAGCATAGGGTCACCACAAGTCAGAGTCTACTTGAAGGCACACAACAAACATAAGAAATATCTGTTAGCTGAATGCCTCTTGCATTAAATCCTTGGATGCTGTGGATCTGATCTGTTATATCCTTCAATTTTTCTTATATATGCATTTGCAGCCCACTGTTTTGAACATTTGTGTGTGATTCAAGCACAAGACAGCTGTAGTAATCTTGTCTGCATGAGATATTAGAATATAAGCAACTCCCCCAAAAGCAAAACACCATAACCTAGAATCAATAAAGCCTCATATACTGTAGGTAAGACCCTGCCACACAATTGAATTTGCCTCTCTTTCCCCCATCCCCAGCTAGGTTTGGGTGCATGGTTCCAATCTAGACCAAATGGTTTGAACCAACTCTAATTTCAGCTGATATCTGCCTCTAGCATCATTTCTGGTTTTGTTTTTTAATGCAGCATGGTAATATGAATACCACCACCACAACAAAAATAAAATAAGAGTGAAGTTGGGATCTGTGATGTCAAACTTTGGTTGGTTGCCCCCCTCCCGCTTTTATGTTTTTCTTTGATTTGGAAATTACGATCTCTCCTTTGTCATGGACAAATCATTATCTAATAGGATTCAAACTTAGCGAGGGCTCTAACTTAGACCAGAGCTGGGAGGTAGGTTTACTCTAAAAGTCTCTCATATAGATTCTGAGGGCTCCAGGGACTTTTTCAGCAAATCTCACTGGTGTTTTGTGACACTTTTGACTGGTTTATGGGATGGAAAATGAGTTAAGTAGTTGCCACCATTTCTCTTGAGAATTCTCTCTGTTTACCTGTAGAACTAAGGTAGCTCCTTGTTTTGTGGAAGATCTTTGGTAATTAAATTTGGTGGGGAGACCACTTGAGTGATGTGGAAAGCAGCTTGTGATAGGTCTGATTGAACATAAGCTAGAGACCATTACTAGCTACTCTGTGACAATGGCATAAGTGAGGAAAGCATACCTCTCCACTGCCATTGCATCTGTGCAGAGTTAATCATTGGAGCTTTTCCAGGTGGTACATGGACTTTTACTTAGGATGCATTATAGAAGCTGGAGGATAGCTCCATAGCCTATTACGACTTTGTGGATAAAATCACTCATAACCATGCTGACTTTTATTCTTGGAGTTAGTTGGTAGACTAAATCACTCATAACCATGCTGACTTTTATTCTTGGAGTTAGTTGGTGGACTTCCTCCTGTTGTTTATCCTGTGGTTATGAATTCTTTTCAGTTTGTTCATCCTGGAGATGTGGACAAGATTTCGGATCAATGAGGCAATCTATATAAGTACTCCAGCTTTGAAGCCAAGAAGGAGTGTATGATGGGAATCATGAATACTCCACTATGTGAAGATTCTGTTCTGTTGTCCCTAAACACAGTAGTACTTTGTTGAAACAATCATTATACTTGGCCAGTCTATTTTGGGACATTGCATTTGAGCATGCGGCAATGACTGAACTGCAAGACTGTCTAGGTGAAACAGGGATTATCTTGATCCATTTCATTTTGTGTTCCCGAATGTGTTCTGCTGTGGTTTGTGGTAGGAAGCATCTGATGAAGTAGACTGTAATGTTTGTAATGTAGAAATTGTAACATTTGTAATGTACAAACAATAGGAAATTTTGTTATACCAAATAATTGGGGGGAAAACAATATAAGTCTATTCTGGACTCTGAAGCAGAATCAGAGAACTGGAGAATTTAAAAATAAACATCCCAAACCTCCCTTTTCTTAAGAAACTTACAGTGGTTTTTACTATAAAAAGAAACATGTAAACGCATTTCCATCCAGAGGGGCTGTTACTGGAAACTGCTGAAAAAGAGAGGCCTAAAAATTGGGAATGAGGCTGCCACCTGAGCTGACAGTGTGCTGAGTCAGTGGGACATGCAGGAGAAAGATAAGAATTATATGAAAGCAGAATTACTTAATATTGTCACTTTCAAAGTTCCAAATCCCATTTGCTCTTATTTACAGAGTAATTAAATGAAAGCATTCATTTGTTTGGGCTATTAATTTAAAACATTGATTTTAATTGACAATTATGAAAACATGTTTAGTGCTCATAGTTCAAACTGTCTCAGAAGAAATTTTGTGTTTTATATCTTGTAGATCTAAAAAACAAATTGTTCTTATGGTTAAGTCACTAAAAATGTACTTTATAAATGATATTAAAAGGTATAGCTGTTTAGTCTGGCTCAGTATGCAAAGGGATCTTTAGCACCTTTGAGACTGAGAGAAAGACGTTGGTAGTATAAGCTTTTGTACTCTTAAGTCTACTTCATCTAGATCCATGCATCTGATGAAGTAGACTTAAGACTACAAAAGCTTATGCTACCAATTTCTTTCTCTCAGTCTTTAAAAAAAATTACTAGCTGGACCCTGTGTACCATACACTAGTCTCCCAGAATTGTTGAAGGTGACTCACTCTGTTGCTCTACTGCTGCCACCAGTTGACTGCCAGGGTCCCATCGCAGCAGCGGGCTAGTTGACTGCTGGGTCACTGCTGTCACCAGTTGACTTCCTGGGTCCTGTTGTAGCGGCAGCAGTGGCATTCCACCATTGCCTCTGTCACCACTTGACTGCCTGGGTCTTGCTGCAGTAGCAGCAGCAGCAGCGTCCCACTGCTGCAGCCACCGTCAGTTGACTGTCTGGGTCCTGTCACAGCCTGTGACTGGTGAGTAGCTGAGGGAGTGAGAGCAGGAAGGGACCTTTGTGAGGCTTGGGGTGTATATGCAGATTGAGTGTCAGGAGTGGATTGTGAGGTGGAGAGGGAATTTGCATGTGGGTGGTGATTGGTTGGGTGTGTTTCCTGAGCAGTCAATCAGCATACTAGGAGAGGAAACATACCCAGGCCTATTGTGCATACCTAAGCCATATATATCTATATCTATATCTATATCTATATCTATATCTATATCTACTGTATATCTATATCTATATTTTCATTATTTTTACACAAAAGTAAAACAATGACATACATAAACTACCACATTGTTGATATGATTGCTTATAATACAAACTGACATAAAACCCACACACATCTAACATTTATGCACTTCCTAATCATTTCCTAGTTGTGGTCATAATTTGAAACTTATCATCCCCTTCTCACTTGTGTTTTTATTTTCTGCCCCCTCTGTCTCTCCAGCTTTCACTTATTTCATTCCTCTATGCTTATAACTGCTCATTTCCCTATTTTCTTTTCCATAGGGGTATAACATTTTCCTATTCTTCCATATATTTTTGTTGAATTTCTCTAATCCATTGCCATCATTAGTCTATCCATCTCATACATGTCAAATGATTTGAGAATCCAAATTTCTCTCAGTTAGTCTTAAAGGTGCTGCAAGATCCCTTTATGTACTGATCTAGACTGACATGGCTATATCTTTGAATTCTACCTTATGACTGATGTGCAACAAAGACATGTATACAAACTTAGCTTTCCCCCTCCCTCCCAACTCCTTTTCCTTTTTGTCATGTCATGTGGATCAGTATTGGAAAACATGCATTAATCACCATGTTGGTAGTCTCCTATCATTCCTTACTGAGAAATATGCTAATGAGATTCCATGGGCAATGCAGTCCAAGAGCATCCCCCATCCCCCTTATTTTCATGGCAGGGATTGTCTCATTGAGCTTTATAAACTTTTCTGGAAGCTTTTGCCCACTGAGGAACAAAGTAAAAGTGCTTCAGATAAATAAATTATTTTGATTATGTTTCTATTATGCTTATTTGAAATATACTGTATACTCATTTCTTAAACTGCATATGATAGCAATGATTTTAGTGTCTACCTCTGTCCCTTTAACAGCCAGAATATTTTTATTATCGTCATTGTTTTGTGGGTATTTCATTCATGAAACAAAAACATCTGAAGAAGCAAGGTAGAGCAGAAAATTATTTATTACTGCAACTGTGTAAATATGCATAGTCTCTGTCCATCTCATTTTTAAAGTGCAGTAGCATGTTATGTTTGCATATTCAACTGGAACACCTCATTTGCAAGAAGACATGCAAATCTGATGCCAACAAACTAGAAGATGCAAAATCATGTGCTGTGTTTTCTGTACATTGTTCTTTTCAAACCTGTCTTCAATGTGACCAAATCAATTTTTGCTTTCTGAAACATAAATGTCTGTCAGGTATATAATGTTTTATCTCCAATTGTGCGAATTACAAAGTTTGTCAGACTATAAAATTGTGATATTAGAAAACAGTGCTTTTGTGATCTGTAAACAGAATATCTGCATATTCTCATATGCATCGCTTATTCCTTTATAGCAGCAATGAGGAATGTATGAACCTATAGATGTTGTTGGAATGCAACTTCCATCATCCCTCACCTTTGTTCATGCTGATTAGGGTTGCTGGTTGGAGGGCCAAAAACATTTGAAATACATGTCCATTGGGTGGTGGTGGGGTGAAAGAACACTCATAAAATTCCATAAAGACAAAATCATAAAATAAAATACAGGAATACCTCAGTTAATGAAGCAGATTATGTGTTCCTGGGCATTAGTTCTTTAACTGAAAATTTGATACCAGAGGCAGAAATACATGGAAAGAATAGGGATAGGTTTCTGCACCACAGAAAAGAAGCATGTTTCAACAAACGTTGTGTTCAAAACTAATAATATACACATGTGATATGAAATATCCATGTCATGTAAGCTGTGTGTAAACAGACAAAACCACTTTGGACTTCCTTAAGACCACTTCCAAAATGCATCCAAGGAGGATATTTTTTTCTTTCACCAGCCTCCATTTTTCTTACCAATTTTTTTTACCATGTTGATGACCAAACTTACAGGTCTATGATCTATGCTGGAGGTAGCTGTTGAGACAGACTTATCTGTTTCCCTTTTTTCTCTCTGTTTTGCTGTTCAAGCACATCCATTAAGTCAGTGGTTCTTAACCTAGGGTCTGTGATGTCCTCACAGGGGGTCTGAGAAGGCTTGAAAATTGCTAGGCCCACCTCCCCCCTGCAATGGAGTGGCCATGTGACAGGAGTCAAGGCAAAGGCTGGCTGATTGGCAGGCTTGGCCTGCACATTGCCATTCAATCCATTCCAGCCACAAACTTCCAGGAAGAAGCAGGAAAAAAGTCTCCCCCCCCCTCCAGTGCCTCTGAGGGAAGTTTTAATGGATGGTGTAATTGTATCATCATCATCATCATCATCATCATTGGGTATTGTTGTTTTAATTCTTGAGTTAAGTTTTGGGGGTCTGTCACAACAAAGGGGGTCCCTGGTAAAGAAAAGGTTACAAAACCATTACGTGATTCTGGCAGCAGCTACTGTTTACCTCACCTGTTGTAGACAAGTACACAGTAGCATTAATTACAGTAGAATCCTATGCTTCCCCAGTTCAAACTTTATTGCTTTATTGCATTGTTTACTGCAGGTTGCTGCAACCTGACAACAAAAATCTGTCTTTCTCCAGCCCTCTGTCACCATCTTCCCAGTGCCGATGCTGCAGAAAACTTCCAACTAGGCAGAGGACAGGGAGGAAAAGGGGCTGGATGGGTGTAAAAAGACTTTGTAAAAGCTTCTTTATCAGAAGCTTTGTTAACCAAGGCTTGCCTGTACCGTTATTTTGTTTCATATTGGATAAAGAAGATTGACAAAATATGTTTGTTTGGCTTTTTTTGGTAGAATCAAGACAAGTGTGTCTGTTGAACTTAAAATCCATGGAAATTGGAAAAGTGAGGATGTATGAAGTCAAGCTAATTATTGGCTATGCTGTTCCCTCCAATGCTGTTATGCTCTGCTAGAGGTTCAGAGGAGCCTCATAAGAAAAGCATATTTGCAATTGTGTCATTCAGTGGTCCTTAAATGGCTCACTTCAGTCCAACAGTTTAGTAGAAAATAGCTGTGAAACTGCAACATTGCTGAAATGCCAGAATAGTGTCCTGTGAAGGCAATGCAAAACATGTGCCTGCTAGCAAAAGAGCAGTTGTGCAGCTCCTGCTCCTGCTTTGTATCCGTAGCAGAACTCAGTCATTTCTTGAGATGACATTCCATTTATGCCTTTCCCCACTGACAGTAGCCAATCATGTGAGGTGAGTGCAGGGTCAAAACAGAACATTTTGGTAACAGGAGAAGAGAAATGTCTACCAGTTAGTATGAAGAAGAGGGAATTGTGCAGCAGCTGCTACTGTTGGTGTCAGCTTTATATTCATGGTGCTTTCTGGTTGAACCCTGAGAGGTTCTCACATAAATACAATCCTCATAAGAGGCAGGGCCACTTGTTCAAAAGCACACACATACATATTAATCTGTATACATACATAAAACAAGAAAAGGTGTCCATGCTTGCCTTCTCCTTAATGGTTTTGGTCAGGTATAGGGAAATGTGCTCCTTCAGATGTCTTTGGGTTGCAACACCCACTGTTTATCACAATTTGATGTGCTGGCAATGGCTACTGGGAGTTATATGTCAAAAACATCTGGAAGGCTACAGTTGCCCATCTGGTTTATCTAAACATAGAATTCAGAAAAGTTTTTTTTAAAAAAAAACACTTAAAAAAAGACATCCTAAGGTTTGCTGGTGTGATAGAGTGATTCTTCAATTGTATAAGAAAGCAAATCCAAGAATATTGATCCTTTTTGCCTTAGTAACTGATTGTTAAGGCGAAAATCCAACATGGCAGCAGTGGGCACTTGCCTTCCTAGCAAGCCCTGCCCCTGCTCTTGCCCGGCCAATCAGCTTTGTGCTACCCTATGAGGGTTTTTTTATGTTCAATAGTCCAAACTAGCAAAAATGCGCACCCACCTTGCGGTTTGTGAAAAAGTACGGGGAAATCTGTGAAGGCTTTTACCCCATTGTTTTTGCCGTCTTGGTTCCCCCCTCCTTCTGAATAGTGTGGATTGGCACTGGGTCCTATTTGGACTGGTAGGATTCCCAGCAAATTCCATGAGGGGTATTTTCACCATTTAGATGGGCCCAGATATAGCATAGTAATACAGTTGTCCCTTCATATTCACTGAGATTTGGTTCCAGGACCTGCTGTGGATACCAAAATCTGTGAATACTCAAGTCCCATTACATGCAGTGGCATAGCAAAATGGTGTCCCTTATATAAGATGGCAAACTCAAGGTTTGCTTTATAGATTATTATTTTTTAAAGAATATTTTCAAGTTGTGAATACTTAAATCTGTGGATACAAATCCATGGATACAGAGGGGCAAACGTAGTTCTAAGGTGGGGGGGGGGATGATCTTCAGTAGTGGATGAAGCCTTTGGAAAATACCCTTGCCCTGCTCTTTTGTGTGAGCAATTAAATGGTAGGTTAAAGGTAGTCATTGGTCAAAACAGCTCAGGTCTATGATTCTATGATTCTATAAAAGATATGAACTCTGAGTAAACTCATTTAGAAACAGTGATTGTATAGCAGTCTCTTGTTTCAATAATACTGGACTTAGTCCCTAAAAGAGGAAGGGGAGAAATATAACATCTTATCATGATTGAAGCAAACACTTGGAACTCAGTGAAAGGTTATGTTTATCTTGCAACTATGCAAGCGTTAAATGCTAAAGAAAAGCTCCAGGAGATATCTATGCACATTTTTCACTCTTGGCAGAACTAGTTCTTGGGTGTGAATAGTTTTTATGGCAACTTGGCCTTAAACTGATGTCTCTGGGTTGGTCTGCTGATGGAATAGCATTTGAGTAATACGCTGGAGAAGAAAATATAAGAAACATTTTTCTTGTTGCTCACCTCACCCTTGACAGTCAGGCAGATAGCTGAGCGCTTTCTGGATCACCCTGTGTCCACTGAATTATCTTCTGCAGGTAGAATCGTGTTTGAGTGATATGTTGGATAGGAAAATATGACGCACTCTGCTTGGCATTCACCTCAGCCTTCATGGGCTGTTAGTTGAAAGGTGCTATAGTGTACTATACAGCTTGCTAAGCTTCTAGATTGCCAGGCCTCTAGAAGGGAGGCTAGGACGGCTCCCTCCTTGCTGCCATTCTATTGGCAAGTGAAACTCTTCCTGTTCTGACAGGATTTGAGAAGTTGACTGCCAGGACTTTTAACAGTGTGCTGTTTTGCTGATTTTTGCCTTTTGCTTTTTTGATGGATCCGTTTGAAATGGTTTTAATTCTATGGCTAGTTGAGTTGCCTTTTGGTAATAACTTTCAATATGTTTTATTTGTCTTTGTAAGTGTATGTAACTATATTTGTTTAAATGTTTGTAAGCTGCCTTGAGTCCCAGCATTGTTGAAAAGGCAAATTATCAATGAATTGTTTTTAATAATAATAATAATAATAATAATAATAATTTATTATTATTAGTAGTAGTAGTAGCAGCAGCAGCTGTTGTTACTTTACAGTGGCCAAACTACATGTGATAGTAATCATGAACAAAGACATTTTCTTGCATAAATAGCCAGCACAAGCCACCACTAGATCAGAAGTAGGAGCCACACAACCCTCCACGTGTTGTTGACTGCAAATCTCAGCAGCCACCACAGCCAATGGTGAGGCATGCTGGGAGTTGAAATCCAAGAACATACAAAGGGTCACATGCTTCCCAGTCCTGTGCTAGATCTAGATAGAGGTAAGGAGAGTATTGATGAAAAGGTGCCCCCACCCCATATACAGCCAGCAGGTATGGGATCCTTGATCAGCATCCAGAATGTGGAGGTAGGGAAGAGCAAATTACATCTGCCCCCATAAAAATTTGTACGCTCAAGAGGAAAACCATGTAATGGCCTAGGCAATTTGCATTAAGTATCAGATTTGATGATATGCTGGGAACATGTAAATTGTCTTACAGTGTTTTCCCTTTTAATTGGAAAGCAGCAGTTAAGGCCTCAGCTGGGAGCAGAGGAACTTCAGAGGGGATGAGGACTGTTCCAGTCTTTCTCCTTTTGCCTGCTCAGAATTGTTCTTCCCCTGTAGCAGAAACAGCAAAGAAAGTATGTGCAGTTGTTTTGAGATGTTAAATGTGGCTCCTGGTAAGACAGACATTGTTTTGGTCAAAAGAATGCAACATTCTTTGTCAGTCTTATAGTCATTGCAAACACTTCTTTCAATAATAGTGATGGAAACTTGAGGGCACAGATATGTGTTGTGGGGGAGCTAAAAATGGATTAGAATATACCCGAGCAAATACAACTTAGAAATATTTTACAGGTTATTCATTCATTATAGTAGCAGATTTTTGTCAGACTTTGACAGTATAATTAATAGCAGATTTATATATTGTCAGTGGCAGCTGGTGCCTGTAATGCCAGTAATATGGTGAATGCACTCTGGTTTTAATCTGTGTTTGAATGGAGCTATCCAAATTGCTGAAATAATTGTCAAACCAGGTTCAGCACCTTGGAGAGTGCCTTTAAAGTCTAGACTAAAATCCAGAGTGAATTCACCACCCCACTGACATTTGAGCCACCAGCAGCCACTGTATATAGTGTTAGCTAAATGGGTTTCAGAGTATTTCTTCCTCTGTGCTCAGACAGTAAAGACAGTTAATAGACCAGTGGTTATGTACTGCACTGTACTGTACTGTGTGTGGATGCAGTATTTCCTCTGAAGTGCATCATAATATAAATAAAGGCTACAGTATTTATTGACCTAATACATTATTTTGTTACTGCAAAAACACATTCTTCACAGCTATTAGTTAATTTGTTCTACCAGAATCAAGTAAGGACTTTATCAGACACATCCCTTTTTAAACGTTCTTTTGCCGGCATAAAAAGAAGCATTTTTATGCCAGCAAAAGAATGTTCCCACCCCACACTTACCTTCTAATCCCGGCAAAGGCTCCTGGCAATAAAGAGGAAGTGAACAGAGCCCCGTTCACTTCCTTGCTTGAAATCTCACTCATTGTCATTGTGCGGGAAATTTAAAAATAAAAAGCAAAATAAACATTAAAAAGTGAAGCAAAGCACATAAACACACTTAAAAAGTCCCAAGTAACCCAGGGAGGAGCATAAAAAGAGCAACACCTACCTGGATGCCCCGATCTGACCCGGAAGTGGTCATGCCAGAGAGGGCATTGTTGGGTAAGTACAAGATTTAAAGGGACAGAGGTATCACATGCCAGCAATGCCGGCAAAAAAGAGGCAGGGAGATCTACTCACAGGTTAGGTTGTTAATTAAAAACCCTGGTTTTTGGCCAGGACATAACCGTGAAAGGGTGAGGTCATCTGATCTGTGTGCCCTTTCATGGTTATGTGGCGTTGTGACAACGCTGTATTTTCCCTGTCTGATAAAGTCCTATGAAAAGGTATGCTTAATTTTTGTTTTAGCTCTTCTTTTTTGAACTGGACCTATATTCACCATAACTTCTAAAGTCTGGCCAGATACCATTTTTTCTCTCTAGCCCAAATTCCATTGTTCAGTAGAAGCTAACTGTAAAGAATTTAGTTTCAGCTGTTTTAGTCTGTATGTGTGTGAGCTGTCTCTACACAGATGAACTTTTCTTCTCTTTTTGTACCCATGCTATTATGCTGGCTGTGTTTATTCCCTTTGCTTTAGGAACCAGGAATTGTTCTAAAGGAGATTGGTAATCGTTGAGTAACTATGACATTAAGCTGCACAGGAGCTGAAAATGTCTATTAGCACAAGCCTTTTGTGGTTGGCTTTCATATACCCTGTCTCTGTGATACTGATTGATTCAAACCTCTAGGCTGTAGAGTCTTGGGGAATGAATTGTTGCCAACTGTGAACATTTTGTTTAATAAGGATGGAAATCAAGTGTTCTTGGAAGTTCAGTTCTCTTCCTCTTCCTGGTGCTAAGTAGAGCATGTCAATGAAGCTGCTCCTGGCCAGGGGATAGTATGTGATAATGGATTCATAGAGATGGCCTGAACAGTCAGTCTACTAGAAATTCTGCACAAACATTTTAACCTTTGATCTTTCTGCATTGTGGCTAAAAGTCTCTTTCAAGTCATATTTAAAAATATCTTATTTATGTGCTACATTAAGCTGCTCAAAAACATTGGCTCTCTGGGTGGCTCTAAACACAAAATGATAAAATACAGTTTAAAAATAATACAGTGAAATAGCATTTCATATTTTTGTGACATAAAAATCCACTGTGAAAATGTCCAGAAAATAAATGAGTTACAAAGATAGTGCATGTGCACTGGTTTGGTTCCAGTTAACAAAGGTGCAGTCTGTTTTTGAATGAATTATGTTTCCTAGACCACAATCAAAGGTAGCATCATGCCAATCACGTTATAATAATCAATCCATCATGTCTAAGTTGACTTTTAATTTATTAGCCTTCATCCAATGTTACCATGCTTGGACACTCCTTTGGGATGCCCACAGATTCTCCTGATTTTCATAAAAAGGATAGAGCATTATCAACATACTGGTGAATCTTATGCAGCTAATCTCTCCCAGCAGTTTCATGTAGACATTAAAATAACCTAGGGTTAAGTGGTGGGTGCGAAAGAACCCTCTGAAATCATGAATCAAAGTAGCTGTGAGGCCAAACATTATTGGCAAGCTAGATCAGAGTGAAGGAATTGACAACATCACCTACCTCACAATGGCTCTCAGTAATACAGGGGACACACACACACACACACACACGTTTATGTGTGATTGGTACCTGTGGTTTCACTTACCCACGGTTGGGGGGAGGTCTTTCTCAGCATTTGGAGGACTATAGAGTTGCTCTGGAGGTGGTCTCTCTAGCCATTAGGATGACCTCCAATACCAGATGCCTAGAAAGGTGTCCTCTCTAGGCATTTCCTAGGTCCTCCAGCATGATTCTATGGTATTCTATGGCAGTTCGCTATTATACATGGTTTCGCGTATCTGCAGTAAATCTGGGAATGTGTCCCCTGAAAATACGGGGTGGGGGGCAACCTTACTGAAAAATCAAAGATAATCAAAAGGGTCAAACTCCTGCTACGTCTCTCTTGGCAAAAGTAACAATGGTGACCAAGACAGTTCCTTTTTCAGTACTAAATATAAAAGCTCACCAAAATGGGTTAAAAAACACCATGTTTCACTCCAGGGTAACTAGAGTTGTCCAGCCATCACTTTCATGAGTAAACGTTTAAATCTTGGTCATGTTAACAGACAAGAATGAAGAGTTCCTATAATATTCTCCCTGCTGCATGAGTGTGTGAAGTTTGTCAGGACATTGGGACATACAGTAGATTTATCCTGTAAAGAGCTGAGGTGTAGGAAACAGAGCTGCAGAGATATCTAGCTGGGTAAATGTATCAATATTGACTGAGCCCAGGAGCTGAGCTGGTGCAGAGCTGACTGGGGGAGGTGCTAGGAACTCTGCAGAGCTGGGTAGTTAGTTTGTCCTATAGAGTTGAACTGAGCAGTTCTGTGTTGGATTTCACAAAGAGAAGATGTTTTTCTTCTGAATCCTGTATATAACTGTAAATATATTATTTATTATGCCTAAGTAAAGAGAAGTAGTTTATTTTAGACACAAAGCTATGTGTCTGTGCCTCTATTCTTATGCCTGACGGAACAACGCTCTGCTGTTTATTTCTTGCTGCCTGGACCTGTTTAGGTTCCCAGTGTGCGTTACCACCTGACAAAGTTTTCTGTTCAGTTCTTGATCGCAATTTATACATCAATAAGTATTTGCATAGAAATTGTGTTTCGTGCACTGGAAGCAGTATATTCTGTGTAAAAAACATTGCTCCCCATGCAAAAAACACATTTCTCAGCAATAGCATGTTTTATATATAGAAATATTATGTTTGTTTCTTTACAGATAAACACTTACCAAAACACAAAGAATGTCACAGCAATTATGTAGCTGACAGTTTTCCCTGATGGAAATGAAACAGAAATGAATGCTCATTTTATGATTGCCTTGCCCAAGAAGGGGAGAGTACTTTTTTTTTTTTAAGAGAATATTTTTAAAAAATTACTTTGCATTTCCTAAGAGTGAGCATTTCTTCACTGCAGCGTCAGTTTATTGAACTCGTTTTGCATATTTTAGCCCAAGTTATCCCAGGAGAGTTTATCCATATTTGAAGTGTTTAGCTCTAAGTACACCCACAAAGTGCTAGATGATTCAGCTAGCTGTTGTCTTGGCCTGGGAAAGTTCTCTCTTCACAGACAGTTATGTGACCCCGAATGTTGATGAAACCAGTTGGAATGTTTTTGAGAACAGAGAGGTAAAGAAATAGGAATCCCTCCCCCGCTTTCCTCCATACTATAATGTAATGAAATGTTTAGTGCTGCTCAAAAGCTGAGAAAAATTTATAAAAATGTCAATTTGATGACTTGATATAAAGTTGTATGAAAATCAGTACTATACCTTTTCATGAATTTGGTATCATTTGAGTCCTGATGCATTTTAGTAAGTCTCTTCTTTGTGTGCGTATATTTTCTAGCCGTAGGTCTGGCCAATATACAATGAACCATGACAACGTTAAGAAACCCTCAGGGAAGCCTCCCTATGATCGCTCAGGTTCTCAAGATTCACTGGATGAATTGTCTATGGATGACTATTGGAAGGAACTTGAAAACATCAATGAAACCAGAGGCAATGATCATGAGGAACAAGAAGTGGTGGTAGTGAAAGAACCTGATGGTAATCAAAATTAAATTTAATTAAAATGTTTCTCTGACATAAGGTTCAAGGGCTCAACTTTACACCTTTTAGTCCTTTGCTATTATACAGAAAGGAAGAATTTCAAAAAATTCCCTCCAGTGAGCAAGATTCTAAAAGTTTTTGATACTTTTTTTTTCTATTTTGGGACTTCTTGGTGAAAAATTTATTTGCATAGAAAAGTTGGGCTTTGAGCAAAAAAATGAAAGAAAAGAAAAGCCCCCCAAATATGAAACATTACATGATGGGTGACATTGGGGGAGGGAAAGGGAGTTGCTCAGTGCTTTGAGATACCCTTTGTTGATGAGAATGAGGACGTGTGGGAGTATGCTTTTCATCCTTGCAGCTGCACTGATTTTTGAGTGGGGTCATTTAGCATTGGTTAGCATGTTTGCAAAACCTCTATCCAGTGACTGTGGGCTGTCAATAATTGGAAATCTTACTGTAAATCAGTGGCTGGAGAAAGTAATTCTTCTCTTGTAAGAAACAAAATATGTTTTTTACACAACATACTGTAATTTCATAATTAATCAATATGTATAATTCTGTTGGGTATGTTGCCATTTCCAGTGTGCTGATTGGCTGCTTAAGGAACTGACCAACCAATCACAGGTCTGTTGGGCAGCCAGTCAGCACACTGGGGGCGGGACCATGTAGATTTCAAACATGGCAGCTGGAGAGGGAGAGTGAGTAGCATGGGGGTGGATGTGGTGTGTGTGCCAGAGTGCAGGGGGTGGAGGGCAGTTTGGCAGCGGGGGGCTGAGTTTGGCAGCGGGGGGTGAATTTGGACAAGTGGTTTTGGGGTGGCAGGATGAGCGGTGGTGGGGCAGGACGAGCGGCGGGGGGGCAGGACAAGCGGCGGGGGGGGGACTTAAACCCACCAGCCTACCTCAAAGGGTTGTCATGAGGTCTCCTGGGCATTTTGGGGGGAGTTTTTAAAAAATTTAAAAAATGGCATATGGTACACCGGGTCTAGCTAGTTTCATGAAATTCACTAGTTTCCATTCGCTTAGAATGGTTATTAGTCACTATGAGAGAAACCTCCAAATTCAGAGGGAGTATGCCACCCAATGCCAACTGCTGCAGAGCACAATCTTTTCATGCCTTTCTGCTGCATTTTCCATGGGTATCTGGTTGGCCATGGTGGAGGCTAGAATGCTGGCCTTGGTCTTATCCAGTGTGTGTGTGTGTGTGTGTGTGTGTGTGTGGTGGCAGGGGGTGGGTGGGATGTGTTTTTCATAAGTGTTGAAAGTAGTATGAGAGACATCATTGCTTATAGCATGCCATCTGTCATCTCTCTGTTCATGAGATTTTCTTACAGATGTTTGTGTCGCTAGCAATATTAGTGCAATAATTGAAATTTAGTGTGTACACAACAGAACTAATTCCTGTATCATTTCTCCTTTATCTCTGTTGTTTGACATTTCCTGCAGTACACACCTTCATTTTTCTTCAGGCCATTTCAGGATATTTAGAAAAAAAAATATTTTAAAGCAGCATATGCTCTCCATCTCTGGTACATTCAGTTATGTTTCTTAACATATTGGATTGAAGAAGGAGAAGGGGATTGAAGAAGTAAAGAATGGGGAAGTACAGTTGCCCCTCCACATTCACAGCTTTCACACTCGTGGTTTTGATTATTCGCGGTTTAGCTACGAGCCCCTTTGGCGGGGAAACCTCCTGCCTGCGCCTTCCCCGGCCTTCCAGAGGCGGCTCTGGGGATTCAAAGCCCTGGAATCAGCTCAGGAAGGATGGGGGAGGGGGATGGGCAGCCTCCCTCTCTCCCTCCTGCTGCCTTCCCTGGCCTTCCTGAGGGGGCTCCTGGGCTGCTAAGCCCCTCCGTACCCTCAGGAAGGCCAGGGAGAGGCAGGGCAGCCTCCCGCCCGCCCGCCCGCTGCCTTCCCCAGCCTTCCTAAGTGGGCTCTGGTGCTTCAAAGCCCCAGAGTCTGCTCAGGAAGGCCGGGGAGAGGCAGGCCAGCCTCCCGCCCACCTGCCTGCTGCCTTCCCCGGCCTTCCTAAGCCGGCTCCGGGGCTTCAAAGCCCTGTAGTCAGCTCAGGAAAGCCGGGGAGAGGCAGGGCAGCTTCCCTCCCTCCCGCCCGCTGCCCTCCCCAGCCTTCCTAAGCGGGCTCCAGGGCTTCTAATGCCCGGAGTCTCCTCAGGAACGCCGCGGAGAGGCCAGCCAGGCTGGCCAGACACCCTCCTGCCGCCTCCCTCCCACTGGGGGGGGGGGGATCGCGGGAGCATCATTTTTTATTCGCAGTTTTTCCAAACTTGTGGGTGTCTCAAGACCCTAACCATCGTGAATGTGGAGGGACAACTGTAATTGTAAAAGCTGTATATGGTACCTCCTACAATGAGGAAGAATTTTCTCTGATCATATTTGTACAGTCTTCAAGATACTGTTATTGTATTATGGCCAGACCTTGTCATAACAGGCAGTTCTCCGTTTCTGCAGAAATTATGATCTGTGCTAAGCTGGCAGCCATTGGCGAAATATCCAGAAGTTGTCTTCAGTCTTCCTTTCTTTCAAGTTATATCCAGCCTCTCTCCCAATATGAGATCCAAGGCGGCTACAACATTTTAGAAGCACAATACAAAAAAATAAATCAAACAATAAAAAACAATAAAAAATACTCAATACAAAAGTTAAAACACAGTTAAACAAAATTTCTATTTAAAAAAACACAAGTCAAAAACAGCATTAAGAACAAGTTTAAAATACCATTAGAAGACCCTTAAAAACATAATAAAATAAAAAGCACTACACCCCACATAAAAAGCTTTGTCTACCTCATACATTAAAACCCCAAAGCTCCCTTAAATAAAAAGGTATTTAACTGCCAGTGAAAAGACAGCAGAGGGAGAGGGCCAACTGGAGCTCTAGGGATGGGAGTTCCATAACTTGGGAGCAGCCACTGAGAAGGCCGTCCTTGTGTTCTTACCAGACATGTCTGAGATGATGGTGGGACTGAGAAAAAGCCTCCCCCTACAGATCTTAGAGCAAGGGCAGGTTCATATAGGGAAATACACTTTTTCAAATAGTCTGGACCCAGTAGTCATTACTAAACCAGTCATCCAATAGTCATTAACTCTCCCCCCCTTAAAATAATCTAATATTAGTATCCAGCTGTTTCTAGTAAATCAAAACAAGCTTATCTTCAGATAATGTCATTTAAACTCTGTGGTAAGATCATGTTCCTATATTCATGGTTTAGCAAGGAAATGGTGTGTCAGTGATACATGACACAATGTTGGACATTTCTTTTGAAATATGGTTTAAATGCTGCTAAGTATTCATATAATAAGTACTCCTCTACATTATATGGTTTTTAGAATGCTGTTCATTAAAAATGTTGTTATATAGAAAGAAATTAAGTGATACTCGAGTAAAATATTCTAAAAATGCTACATCTTTAACAGAAGGATTGCAGCAAAAAGCTGACTTTAACTTGTCCAAAAGAACATGAATGTTCAAGTGAAAGGCACAAATGAAAGGTAGCATTACACTAAACAAGAATTCTCTGAAGTACTTTTGACTGAATTTTTAAAAATGTCCATAATTTATTGGCTAATTTGGGTAGAGATCCACTGATTAAGAGAAAATACTCTGAATTTGTGGATGTCATATCCAAATAATGCTATCGGTAATTACCTGGAACACTTCTGCTGAGAACTCTATGCTTCAGTGAAACTATTTTAACAGAATTTTTAGTACTGTTTTAGCCATAATAATAAATGCTGAGATCTGGGTAAAGATTTCAGGGAAACAGTTTAAGTCTAAGTTGATGTCATTTCTCCAAGATCAGAATATATTTACATATCAACAAAGGTGGTGTGAATTCACTTTGTGCAGATTAGACTGTGGACATAAAGAGTGTGGCCTAAAGTTAGTGTTGGTGATAGGTAGGGTAGAAGGTTTAATCAGTAGAATTTACATTAATGTTGCCTTACCAAGTTCCCACTGATTCAGTGGATCTCCTCTAGTTAACATTAACAATAGACTTTAGGCCCTGGAATTATTTTCATATATAACAAATATATATAAAACAAATGATCTACAGTTTTTGTCTGCAGGAACAATTTTATGTTCTTTTTTGGTGGGATTTATGCAGCCTTCCGAAGGCACTGTGCTGCAGCTCCTAACATTTCACACAGTTTGAATAAGTTGGGTAGGGCTGCTAGGAGTTTCAGTCCAACAACATCCAGAGTGTCATAATTCTCATGCTGCATTGCTGCCAACTAAAAACAAGGAAATTATCACCTTACTGGAAATCATTAAGGATCAGAGAAAACAGCTGAATGGTGCAATATGAGTAGCCATTTGCAGTAAAATCACTCATTAGCCTAGATAGCCCCTAATTAAATTAAATTGATTAAGGATTGTATTAACAAAACAAAGTGCTAACAATTTTAGGTGGAGAGAGAGAAGAAGAGATAGAACTAGCAGAAGCAGAATATAAATCCACTCAGTATGTCAATCACACCTACATTCTTGGCTGTGCTGGAACTCTAGTGCAGAGTGTTATCAGTATGTAAAATCCCACCTATGGAAGGGAATTTTATGAGGAATCTGCAGAGAAGGAGAAGCAACGGCCTCTGTGCACATGAAGCACATCTTATAGGGCTTCTTGTACTTTTAATTCATCATATCTTCCAAGGAAATTAGTGACTACATTCAAATGTTACAACACACTGTGGCTTGCCATTATAGGCATCCACAGCCACATGTTTTTCATTCATTTGTTTCTTCTTCTTGTGCTGGAGATTAGAACAGTAGTTACAGGTGAAAATAGAAACTTCCAACCAAGGCTTACTGCATTCAGGTACAACAGCAAACAGGTTTCTGCAGAGCAGGGTTTTTTTAATCTCTTTCCCTTACATATGGATGAAGGAGAAGGCATGTGAATGTTCTTCATGTTCACCATTCCTCTTGCATCTCAAATCAGTATGTTATTATTATTATTATGTATGAATGCAGCCAGTCTCTGTTTGTTGTGGGAGAGATTCACAAGACTGCTATAAAATATACTAAAATGAAGACCAAGTAATTCCATTGGCCTCACTATTGCCTGGAACTGTGGACAGATATTTTCCCAACTTCATTTAAGTCTGTAGTGAGAACCTTTTAAAGCTTCTCCATACAAAAGAATTTGACTGGCCTTTTATACATGAGAAAGTGCAGTCAGGGTCATAACTGAGATTATGCTCAAACTCTTCCCCCAGAAATTCAAAGAGTAGGGTGAAAATCTTGGCTCTACCTCAACTTGAGTCATCAGTTGCAGCCTTCTTGCTTTCTGATATAAAGTCAACATACAGGAGGGTGTACCCTGAAAGGCAGCTTATACAACTTTTGAATAATAGCAAGGACCATTTTTGTCTTGAACAATGTGTATTGTAGACACGCTTAACACCAGTTGTCTCATGAATATATAATTTTTTTCTCCCTCCCACCCCCAAACCCCATTATCTGGCTCAGAGGGAGAACTGGAAGAAGAATGGCTAAAAGAAGCAGGTTTGTCAAACCTCTTTGGAGAGGCTTCTGTGGACTCTCAAGAAAGCATGGTGGTTTTGGCTACTTTGACCCGAACTCAGGCAGCAGCAGTTCAGAAACGAGTGGAGACTGTCACACAGACTATGAGGAAGAAAAATAAGCAATACCAGGTTCCTGATGTGAGAGATATCTTCAAGCAGCAAAATGAGTCAAAAGAAAAAGTAAGCTTCTGATTTGTGGCTTTGGTTTGACCTTGCTTTAAAAAAAAGAATCGTATTCCCAAATAGGCTACAATGGAAGTAAAACATACACTTCTACCCATAAGGGAGAATCTAGACTGCAGGTATTTCCAAAAACGTCTTATATGGTACTTGGAGAATACTGAAGTAACACATGGAGAATCCATACATGTGTATTGTGAAGTTTTGCAGCTTTTTCAGGCAGCTGATTCTGGAGTGGCCCTCCAATTTCTGCTATCAGGTTGTTATTAGGAGGCAGAGATAATGGCCATTACAGTACTGTGTCCAGAAAATGCATCACAGCATCAGGTGCTTCTTTCTCCTGAAGTTGGCAGAGGACATTTTAAATGTTTTTAAATGATAATTGTCTTAGTACTAAAGAAAGACTCCTTGCCCACACCAGTGCCCCAAGTCTGTCCCCCACCCAACATTGCTAATAGCATCAAAGTTTTCCTCACAGCTCAACTAAGTTGTGGGGAAAACTCTGTTGGGTGCCACACAGCCCACAGGTAAGAACTATATCTAGTTGGTGTCTTGCATACCCTATTGTAGAAAGAAGTTTGTATTCTTCTAACATTCCAGGGATGATATGGTGTGTAGGTTGTCAACTGCACAAGCAGCTTAGTGTTCCATTAAAAACGGGCAGTTTCCCTACCACGGACTGTCTGTATATTTCCTTAAAGAATCAGTAGCAAAGAATGCCTTTTAGATTAGCTTAATGTAGTTTTTGGCTGGTGGTGGCATCAACTGTGTAGTAAATTCATCTACATTATTGTCATTGAACCACACACTATTACTCTGTACATTTTCTTCATCTCTTCTTTCTGTATTGTATTATATTTAGCAATAGCCTAATTCCTTTTTGTTGTTACTTCTTAAAACAATAGGGAATAATACACACATAGTAAATGTATTACATTATGCTGGTTTATAATAATCTATAACTATCTAGAGGATTAAAGTATGTAAGAGAAGGATTAAATATTCCTACTTTTCAGGGAGCAATTTAGCTAACAGTGTGTAGTGTAAAACTAAGTGTGGAACAACAATGAGAGATGAAAGATTAGTATAAAGCTGTAAAAGAATACATGGTTAGGCTCCTGTTATGAACACCTCTGGAAATGGGTGGGTCTAGTTTGTAAAACAGTGTTTTTAGCCACCTTTGAAGACCATAGTTTTCTCAATGTGCTATACAATCTAGAATATCCACTATCCATTTCAGTATCTCAAATTCTTCAAACCAACATCTGTTTTAAACAAAACATTTTAAATAAGGCAGTAGCTATAGTAAAATACCATAACAAGTCACACCCCAAACCTTAAATAACCATAGAATAAGCAGCATGTACAATAAAACGGCAGATAGAACAAATAAGTTCGATCTTATTTGAACACACTTCCAAATTACTGTAGATAAGATCAGACCCAGGTGTGTTTCCACTATCCCAGCAGTGTTTCATATTTTTAAACTGTGCCTTCTGAACTCCTGTGGGTAACAGATTGCACAAAAGAAGCCAATCCTCTGCACATAAGGGTTTTGATCATTTCTGTTCTGCCACTAGTATGTTTATATTTCACTCTATCCCATTTAGGTCTTGCAAAAAATATAAGTCAACAGAGAAGGATTGCTAATGTACTGAAATAAAAAAAGGATTCCACTCATTGCTTGTGAAGGTTGAGTGGAATGTCAAGGGTAAGAAGTTGTTTGTGCTTAGGTGAACTTGACCTTGGATTAATGCGTACACTGCATTTGCACCTGGAAGTCAATTCATGTATTTCCAAAAGTTTGTAACTGCAAGGAAAAGGGCAAGCTCTCTCCAACTTATTTCAGAAATTATCTGACTTCTTTGTGCTAAATGGGCAGGGGAAGGGCTTGAATCATGATGCAGGGCTTAGAAAAATGACACACATGTGCCTCCAAGTTAAAGAAGGGAGACCAAACCCTTGCTTTGCTAGTGAGATGTTGGAAGAGTTGGTCTGGAAAAACTGAGGGCAAAAGCCAATCCCTTCTTGAGGAATGAGGTTATCCCCATTCAGCTAGGTTTTTGGGCCCAGTCTCGGTTTTCCTAAAGCAGCTCCTAAGGGGAGGGTCAGTTATCTCCAACCCAAGATTTTGATCCAAACTGGAAGAGGATTCAGAACTTCTATTGCTTATTTCTTCTTTTGTGTTGAACACTACTGAATCTCCAAAGTTTGTTTCTGAGCCTGAGTGCTGCAGACTTCACTGGCATCTTAAGTAATGGCAACTAAAAAGACCAGATGCAGTGTGTATTTGAATGCTGCTCTTCACAGAGGGAATCTCTAGATGTAGCAAACCTCCTAGCTTTCCAAGTTCTGATTCTGTTTTTTCCTTTTGGATGAAGGTCTTGATATTTATATCAAGGCTATATTTTCCTTTTGTTAATATTTGTGTTAGATAATGCCCTATTTAAATATTAGAACATTTTGAAATGTCTGTGCAGGAGCAGTGTTTCAAGGTTAATAAAATGCCAGAGTGTGAAAAAAGAAAAACATACCTAGAAAACTTTCTACTTTCTTGTAATAAGAAGTGAATATAATTTCAGTAATTAAAAAAATACTGAGCAGATGCTTTGACAATCAAGTCTTTTTATAATGTCCTCAGATCCAACACACTTGAGCATACCACAATTACTGTTTAGTTGCTACTTGAGGGTTTACTAACGACTAGGATATTAATGAAAGAACTGGGATGCATGGGTTGTTAAACATTCTCAAACACAACTGGCTTGAGGCTAAACACACTAAACCCATATCTAGTATTGAAATAACACAAGACCCAAGTCTGATCCTTACATGCTGACCAACTTGAAGACTTAACAGGAGCTATTTCTATTTTCTAAAACATAAGAGTAAAATCAGAGCTCAGTTGTATTTCTTCTCTGGGGAATCCCACTAATAAAGCAGCTTCTTCACATTCACTGTGGTATAGATTTCCTTGCATTGGTGTGATGATTCAAAATAGATATCATAAAAGTTGTATCAGCTGCCTATTGTTAAATGAGTGCATTGACTGAAGCATAGAACCTGCCTTGATTCATTGTGGAGTTACTTTTGTTTGCTCTCAAATAATACATTGTGTCACTAGAATGAACTGACATACATTAGGGAGAGATGAAGCAATACATTTCCTCATATTTTTAAAAAATCAATGCTGCTTATTAAGATAGAATTGATATAACAACATAGCTCATGCATTATTTAAAACTAAATTTTGTTATTGTTCTATAGGTGTCCAAAGGACTATTATGAGTATGTACAGACTGTATTGTATACACCAGGCTTGAGGTGGTGCAGAAATCCAGATGTTATCAGACTGCAACACTCATCATTCCTCATCATTGGCTATGGTGGCTTAGGACTACTGGGAGTTAAATTTCAACAAACATCTGCAGGCAGCATAATTCTCATGCATGATGCACACAAATACTTAGGAACATTTATCTTATTAGTTTGAATTTTTATGATGTTTTTGAGGCCCCTTATTTCTAGGTGGATCAGCTGCCTCCAAAAAAAAAATCAGGCATAATGTTGACAATGAGCAATGTTGATTTAGTTACACAGCTTCATTAAGGCACAGAAAATGTTGTAATGTCAGTACTAAGATCAGTAAGGCAATTTGACTATGATTACCTTAAGGTTTATATTAATTCCCCCCCCCCCACTCCTGCATTTCTTTTCTGCGTTTTAGGAAACTGGCAGCAAACTCCAGTCTGTAAGAACAAGAGAAACACAAGAGGAAGAAAAAGAGGGTAAATCTGAATGGGTTTTATGTATTGTTATATTACTTTGAATTGTCTTTATAAGATATATTGCATAATAGCTTCACTTGAAAAGATAATTTACCAAAATGAAAAAAAATAAGGACTGAAGTTCTTTTACTCACAGCCAAATTGTTATAAAAAGTTTGTTGGGAGGAGAGTGGAGGAACAGAAGGATGATCTTCATCTGAGCAAGAGGGTTGTAATTAATAAAACTGATACTGAAATAAATCTGTTAGTTTTAATGGTGTCAGAAGATTCCTCTTTTTTCACCCTTTCTCCTGTCTTTATATTGAAACAAAATATCTCTTCCTAACTGCTACAACCAAATGCTACTGCATAAAAGCCCCCCCCCAATATTTTACTGAATGTGTAGCACTGATATTTCCTATGATCCATAAAAGATTCGCCATTCATTTTTAATCTCCCCAATAAAAACATGATAAAGATATGTTCAGCATTTAAAAATACAATCATCGCAATTTTCTTAAAAGCCTCACCAACCCACTCAAAGCATTCTTGCTGCCCATCATGACTGGCGCTGTTCTGATCAGTGGTGCAGAAGTAAATTTTGACATACAGGCCCTGGTCATAAAGTGGAGGCCCTGATACTATAGGGGCTGTCATGGTGAAAAGTTACAAGTATTGGGCCTACAACAATAGCAGCAAGACTGAGAACAAATAAGGGATGTCATACTTTCTGCTATTTAAAAAATCCTATAAGTCCTGCTGCTGCTACATCACTGGTTAGTACACCAAGGACTCCCTGAAACAACATCTCAGGCTCAGCCAAATTGATCACCAACAATGGTCTGCCCTGGCCTCACATCGGGAGGCATGGAGACACACTATCCACAATGCTGCAGCCTTATTTGAGAGCTCACGCCGAACAAGTCTTGAAAGAGAAATGACAACAGAGAAAGAATCACAACCTGGAATCATCACCCACGGAGACTTTCTGCTGTGCTTTCTGCAACCGGACATGTTTATCTCTGATTAGCCTTTTCAGTCATCAGCGCGCTTGCAGAAAGCATGGGATGAGTCCTTGCTGAAACTTCGTTTGCGAAGAAAAGCCAGAGAGAGAGAGAGAGAGAGAGAGAGAGAGGGAAGCCCTGGTGCTACTACATCACTGGTTCTGATAGAACAGACTTTCCCAAACTTTAGATCCTTTCAGCCCCAGTGATCATGGTTGGAAAGCTTCAACCATGTCAAGGAAAGCTGCAAAAGGGAAACAAGAGTAGAAGCCCTTACCAGAATCTGTTGTAAACATTCCAGCCAGTCACAACAGCTTTGCTAGTTGTTGCATAGCTACTGTTTCCTAAGCTTTACTTTACTAGAGCTTGGTGGGCTGGAAGTGGGGTTTGTTGCAGGCCCAAAGTATCATGCCATGTGAAGACAAAAGAACTAGATGGCAGGGAGGAGGAGAAAATATATGAATGTGCTAGTTGTTGTTTCAAGACTGAATTTGTGAAAATATTTAACTCCATTAATTTAACTAAATACCAAGAGTGCCCAAAATGTTAGCTCTCCCAGAAAATGTTGCCCTGATACTCCCAAGATTCCTTGCTGTGTCTATGCTGGTTAAGGCTGCTGGAAATTGCAGTCCAGCAACATGAGGAGAACCATCTGTTACGCAGGCCTGATGTATCCATCAAGGGGTAATTGTTCAGGAGCTATAGTATGGGGTTTGGTGGTTTATCATTGTCCAAAGGAATGCATAGGTCATTTATAATGAGAAGGATAGGAAAGAAAAATTCCTTGACCTTTCCTTTCCCCCCTGAATGTAAGTTTATAGAGTCCTTCTCCATCCTTCTGCTGTCCTTCAGATATTTGGGGCTGTGGCACCCATTATTGGCATGGTAGCTTGAACATATGGAGTTTTAGCATGAGATGTCTGGAAGGTACCATATTTTGGAAGGCTATTTTACAGTGTGCAATCTTCAGAGGTTTGTTCACCATGGTCTGCAGTTTGGGTATACTGCAAACTAGGAAACCAGTGAATGATTTAGAGCATACAGAGCAAGGAAAGAACTTGTGAGGCTGAGGCTGACTCATGCAATCATGTATCTGTGGTCTGAAACCTCATATCTGTGGTGAATCTGTGGTCTTCTGAAAACTAGGAAACAGGTGAATGAGCTGCAGTATGCAAAGGGAGGAAGTAGCATGTGAGAATGACTCATGTAATCCCAAATCCTGTTTTGGCAATACATGTGAGCCAGCCCCTTTTAACCAGTTCTTCTGGTTCTTAGCTATAAAAAACAGCTGAAATGAGTTAATGGGACCTTTTTACTTGGCTGTTTGTCTGTCTCTGTGAAATCCAGCTATGGGATTAAGATAGAGCTAGGTACTGGTAATTGAAGATAATAAGATCTATCTAATGGTGATTCTTTATCTGTGGAATGGACACCACTGACAACTATTTCCTTTCCCATTGCAGCTTCCCTGTTTCCTCTCCCATTGCAACTTCCCATATGCCTTCCTGAGGGCTGGGGGACCCTCCAGAGCAGATTTGGAGGTGCAGGGGAAAGATTAAGTAGCATTGTGTAAGTGGAGGTCAACTCAAGTAACACTGAATAGAACCCAATATTTCTAAAAGAGTTGCATCTTCTTAATGTAAACAGACCCCCCCCATTCTGTGGATATGTTCCTAAGATATGAATATAATAACATAGTAACCTTATGTTTTGAAATATACAGAAGCAGCCAAGTGAGTTTTATGCGTGCAGTCCAAGTCTGAAACAAGGAAAACTTAAAATAGAATAAGGAAACACAGTAAGATGGAAAATGACTAATTAAAAAACAAGGATTGGTGAACTGTAGCCAGAAATGCTAATACATTTGACTTTTAAAAAAAGCAGCAAAGGAAAGAAGGAAGGAAGGAGCATTTCTGAACTTGGCAAAAAAACAAGGGGAAAAAAGAGCACTCTTTGAAGAGCAGTGAGAATCCTATACACAAAAGTAAAACATTCCATTAATTAATAACTATATTGCAAATGCTAAGCTCAGGTTTAACAGGCAATGACAAAGCTGTAAATCCAAAACTGTATGTAGTCCAAAGATAACGATCTGCTAAATAATATGCGTTCCCATGAGTATTAATCAGATTTTTCTTCTCTCACTTAAGCCATCAGGCAGCCACTCGTTAGTAAGAACAGTTTCAAAAAATGGGAGAACTGCCAAACTGCTGGGTCAGCAGAAGGCAGAGAGGAAGATTGAAAAGCCTAGGGCTTATGCCAATAAACTCTTCTGCAGAATCCTAGCCTGGAAAACTATCAAGCATTTCTAAAAGAATTTCATAACATCTGGTTCTTCTTTTCCAGTGCCTCTTTATGAGCCTTTCAGAAATGGGAAATTCTGAAAGGCAATTTCCATATGCTAACACTCCACAGCACTGAATAAAAAGGGCAGAGCTAAGGCAGCCTGTGTGAATTCTGATAGGCCACAACTGTTGGCAACCCTACTGCCGTGTGGGGCTTTGCTTCCAGGATCAGAGCAAGATAGAAATGTGTTCTGTGTGCTGAATAGTCCAGGCTTATCTCTGTACAAATGTAGCACCTGTTCCTGGGCTGTGCCAGGGACTCTTGAAGAATAATCAATGCTGTTTTAACAGAGCATGGTGGATTTTTTTTCTGTTTTGTTTTCTAATGGCATTGCCTGTTGTTTCAAAGACATTAAATATCTTTCAAGTAGCTGAAAGGATTTCAGCAAAGTTGGAAGTGTATTTTGTGGATAGGGCTGTGAACCAATAAATAAATACATAAATAAATAAAATGAAGAAAACACAATCCTTTTATCTTTTGACAGAGTGCTGTTAGTTCACATTCAGATAAAAGATTAATTGATAAAAGAATAAGCCATGGTCAGACAATACCTTTATCAGGACTAACCAAAATGTTACAAAGTAGTGAAAAGTTTTTGAGTTCTCCAGAACTCTTCATTAAATTGGATGTCAAACAAAGGTAGGTGTGTGTGTGTGTGTGAGAGAGAGAGAGAGAGAGAGAGAGACAGAACAAGAAAGGAAGGAAAGGAGGGTGAAAGAGAGTCTGTTTGGTACTGAAGTCTGCATTAAGTCAGCAATTTTAAAATACTGTAGATTATGAGAGGAGACAACAGGCTTAATTGGATTAGGCTCTGCTAGGTACTATGCAGGCTTCAAATTACACCTAGAACTGCTAGGATAATTTTTAAAACATTAAAAATACAAGGGCCTATTTCCCATTTTTCACACTGTAGAGCCCAGCTGTTAGTTGGCTGTGTTTTCATCTTTAGGCACAATTTTTAGGTTGAAAACAGACATAGAGAGAAATCTGTGTTTTCTCTTATCAACCAACACGACTTCTTATGTTTTTCCAAGTTAACACTTTTTTTAATATCACGCTTACCTCATGGCTGAAGAACTATGGTTACTAAATTAATTCATGAAATGGCTCTGAGGGTATCAGTAATGATACCATCATTGATAAACAAGGGATAATTGTGGTTTACTATGTGCTAATGTTCCACAGCAGTAAATGAAATTGTAGTGGTAGTGGTAGTGTTGTTATTGTTATTATTATTAGGTTTTTTATTTATATCCTGCCTTTTTCACAGATCTGAGAGTCAAGGTAGCTGACAAAA
Source organism: Gambelia wislizenii (assembly GCA_030847615.1). Classification (NCBI taxonomy): domain Eukaryota; kingdom Metazoa; phylum Chordata; class Lepidosauria; order Squamata; family Crotaphytidae; genus Gambelia; species Gambelia wislizenii. The sequence goes on from JAUMIR010000001.1 coordinate 121,939,440, forward strand.
TTTAAAACAGATACAGATAAAAGCATATAGGTAAAAACATAAAAAAGTTTTTTTGTTAAACTATGATTAAACTAGCTATAGAATTAGAACAATATAAAATATCTTCCTAAAAAAATTCAGTAGAACAACATACCTATTGAAAGCCCTTGCAGCCAGTTCCAAGATGCTGCTAGAGTAGAAAAATTTGCCTGCTGATGGAAGGACAGCAGAGAAGGAGTCAGTTGATTTCCCTAGAAAAGGAGTTCCAGAGCCAAGGTGCAGCCACCAAAAAGACCCTCTCCCATGTTTCCACCAGACATGCTTGTGAAGGTGACAGGACTGAAGGAAGGGACTCTGTTGAAGATCTTGGAACTGGGATCTCACATGGGAAGATACAATTGTTCAGGTAGCTGGACCCAAGCCATATAGTACCTTACAGGACATAATCAGACCTTTCAATTGTGCTGGGAAGCAGGCTGGTAGGCAATGGACCTGTTGTAAAAGGGAGTCTTATGCTCACTCTGTGTGCATGTATGTGTATCTTCAAGTTGCCTGTTGACCTATGGCAACCCCATGAATTTCATAGCATTTTCTTAGGCAAGGTGGTTTTGCTAATTCCTTCCTCTGAAATCTAGCCTACTGTACCAGGTATTCATTAGTGGTCTCCCATTCAAGTACTAACCAGGGCTGACCCTGATTAACTTATAAGATCAGACAGGATCTGGTGCCTTTAGGACATTTAGGGCCCCATGCTCACTGTAGAAAGCCCCAAATAAAAATCTGTGCATATCTTTGGACCAGATGAAGTTTTCAAAGTCATCCAAATGTGATATATGGTAACTATGGCATATGTCACTTGACAAGAACTAGACATCTCCAGGAATTTTAAACTGGAATTTAAATGTACTCCTGGCCACTGACAAAAGTGGAGCTTCTAGTCTCACGGTTAAATTTAAGAAGGTACCCAAACTGCAAACCTCTGTCTCCTGAGAGAGTGCAACCCTGTCCAGTAGAGAAGTGAATCACTATACACTTATCTACAGTTTGACTAACCAGAAGCATCTTTGTCCAATGCTTATTCTAAGCTTCCCCCTCACCCCCGAAATGCTAGAATGATGGTACCAAGGAGACACTTCCCCCCGAAAGCATCACGTTATTTTGCGGTATATCATAACAAGTGACAGAGGCAGCCTCATTAAGACACTGTCTGAAGGCACATTGTCACTGTTCATGAGGTGTGGTGGCACTCTGGACCAAACCACAATTGACAAAATGTGTGTAATGGTAGAAGTCATTAAAAAACCATGGTGATGAAAGCAGGGCTTTCTAGGTGCCAATAAACCTTGCAGCCATGTAGCAAAAGGAGTGCTGAATGCATTTGATAATGACTGCAGTAACACAGTTGGACATATCTTCACGCATATATCCTCCTACATCACAGATGGAGCAGTTGCTCCCAATAATAAACTGTTATTAATAATATATAATTAAAAAGCATGAAAAATGACAGTAGTTATTTACTTTTCCATTTCTTTATCTTTTCCCCATATATTTGTCTTAAGAAATAACCTTCCTGCTTAAAGCTCCTACTGACAATTGTTCAGAAATCTGTTACCTACTGTACATTTTATTTTCCTACTGCACAAAATGTGCTCATTTGAATATTGCACTCCTCTGTCTTGTCTAGAATAAGATTTGGTTTAATCAATTACTGGATTAAGTTTTGGTTTAACTCATTACTGACAGCACACATTGGTTTAGAACTGGAGCAACTTCCTTGGAGTTAGGTGGAAAGGAGTAAAAATGTTGCTCATCATCAGCATACTGGTGACACCAGACCCCCAAACACTGGAAAATCTCTCCCAGTAGTTTATTGTTTGTTGTAAATAGCATGGGAGAAAGATGGAACCTTGAATGACTTCAGGGACTAATGGCCAAAGAGTTGAATAGGAACCCTTCAGCACTGACTTCTGGGCTCACCCTTCCAGAAAGGAGTGGAGCCACTGTAAAATAGTGCCTCCAGATCTTATTCCCATAAGGCAATCCAGTTTATATCCCAAGGAGATTATGGAGTTCAAATGAGCATCTTCCTCAAAAGTACTAGATCCAGTCTCAGACCTGCAAAGGCACAAACTTGCCTTAAGAGTTCCAGGAATCCCACAGTGAAGCAGAGGTTGCAAAGTACAAGTGGTAATAGGCAGCAAGCTGGTAAAGTCCTGCTCTTGATCTACAGATGGTCTATCTAGTCTTCCCTCTCTCTGCAAAGGACAAGAGTGGTCAAATGACAATTGGAAAAGGAGGCACAGTGTTGTTTCATGATGAAACAAGGAAGGATTGTAGAAATTCATCATCTTTACAGTATTCCTCTTGGTCGATGAGGCACTTAAATAGACATGTATGTAGAATATTCTCAGTGAACATATTTTTTTTATTAAAATATTGCTACCTATACAGAATACTCTGTATCCAAGAATCTTAGAGAAGCTTACAATAAAATGCATTTGCATGGTTTAAAGCAAGCTAAAACAGTAAGAATAATTTAAAAACTAAAAGTATGTTAAACAGTTTAGTATTGAGAACAGGACAATTTAAAAATAGTTAAAACAATTTAAAACCACTTGCACAAATGTGGATGAAACTAGTCATGCCCCCAAAGCTTTAATGAATAGCCATCTTTTTGCTTGGCAGCAGAAAACCAGCAGCATTGGTGCCAGTCATAGGGGAGAGAATTCCAAAACTGAGGAGCCACAACAGAAAAGGCTCTCTCCCATGCTTTGACTGACGGGACACAGAGGAGGCCCCTGTAAGCAGGCCTCAGACCTTGGACAGATGTATAGAGGAAGAAGTGCTACTTCAGGTGTCAGGGTCCCAAACCGTTTAGGGCATTTAATACCAATGTCATTACCAACATCTTGAATTCAGACTGGAAGCATATTGGTGGCCAATGTAATTCCTTCACAAAAGGTGTCACATGGTTTCTGTATGGTGTTCTGGTCAGCAGTCTAGCTGCTGCATTTTGCACAAGATGCAGTTTCCAAGTCATCTTCAAAGGCATAAAATACATTGCAATTGTTTAATTGGAAAGTTAACAGTGCATGGACTACCATGGCTAAGTTATCCCAGTGTAGGAAGGGCTGTAGCTGGCAAACCAGCTGAAGTTGGCCCCAAGCACTAGGACCCATGGACTCCACTTGGGCCTCCGATAACAAAGATGGCTCTAAGAGTACTCCCAAGTTACACACTTGCTCCCTCTGGGGGAGTGGAACCCCACCCAGGGCAGGTAGCTTACCCAGTTCCTGGATCCAATAATTTATGGTAGATCTTTGAATAGAGAAATATTGGACAACTGTGGTTCTCCAGGTGCTTTTGGGCTGGAGCTCCCATAATCCCTCAACATTGGTTATGTTGGATAGGACAAGGGTGAACTATAGACCAAAAACATCTGGTAGTGATAGTTGTCCACCTCAGTATAGTTGTCCACCTCAGATAGTTGTCCACCTCAGTATGGAGGGAAGGTACCTTGCAGCCATGTAACACTGTTATGGTTCAATTTTTTAAATAGTACACCAATGCTATTTGATGTTAGAAAGTCACATGTAGGAGGAGGAGTGACAGTTCTTACCATTTCAGATCAGAGGTGAAGTGTAGCATATTTTTTTTTAAAAAAAACAAAACAACAAGAGCTCATTCTAGTATTAAAACAGCTCAGCAGAAAGGAAGCTAAGTGTTTGACCTGTAACTTGAATTGCTGATCTTCCACTGGAGGGTATTCTTAGTACAGGGATATTTTCAAGAACCTCCTACCAATAGCCTTAATTTGTGTGTTCTTTCTTCCACCACCTTATTCTGCTGCATATGTAGTCTAGCTAGGTTTAGTGAGTCTCTTGTGCTGTAGAGGAGGGGAATGGACAAAGGTCATGATAGACAACTTCAAAACAACTATAAAATTTATTTTTTAAAGGGGAAAATTTATGCGAAGTGATGGATCAGTGTAAACCAGAAGAGAAATTGTCTCATTATTATTCAGTCTGTTTATTCGGTTGGATCTAGTTCAGCCCTTCTGGTTTATATAAGAGGGGTGTGAGTTATATAAACCCATAAAGTGCAGTGCAAGAGAGGCCATTTTTGCTCATTCTCTCCCTTCTTCCTGTTGCCTCCACCCCACCTCCTAGGCTATTCTGGAGGGTTCCCCAGTCCTCCAGATCAGCTCCCCAGGGTGCATAAGGGGTGCAGGGAAAAGTGGAGACCCACTATCCTTGTCTCCTCTTAGGTGAAGAAGAGCATTCTATGCATAGAACTCCACAGATCTCTGGATTCAATCTATCATTAGCTTGGAGAAGAGGAGCTGGAGGGTGCATCTATACTGTAGAAATAATGCAGTTTGACACCAGTTTGACTGGCATGGCTCCATCCTACGGAATCCTGGAATTTGTAGTTTTGTGAGGCACCATCACTCTTTGGCAGTGAAGCCCTGGTAGTGGAGTAGTTAAATACTGATACTGCAGCCACAGCATTGAGAGTTCGATCCTACAGGGCTCTAGGTTGACTCAGCCTTCCATCCTTCCATAGGCCAGTAAAATGAGTATCCAGCTTGTTAGGGGCAGTTAGCTAACACATTGTAACCCAGTTAGGGAGTGCTTTGCACTGATAAGCAGTATATAAATATAAATGCTATTGCTATTGCTAAAGATCTTGTAAAACTACAAATTCCAGGAGTCTATAGGATGGAGCTACAGCACTTTAAGTGCCGTCAAATTACATTATTTCTGCAGTATAGATGCACCTGGAAAAGTATTGCAATAGCCATCCTTAAATATTTCAAGGGAATTCATGTAGAAGATGGACCAAATTTGTTTTCTGCCACTCAAGAAACTAGTACACAAAGCAATTGATTCAAATTAAATTAACAGAAATTCCACCTAAACATTACAAAGAACTTCTTTATTGTAAGATCTGTTCTACAGTGGAATAGGCTGCCTTGATGGATTGTGAAATCTCTGTCTTTGGAGGTCTTCAAACAGCATTTGGATGGTCATCTTTTAGGAGTACTTTAGTTGTGTATTCCTGTATGACGGGGTGGTTCTTGTAGTTCCTTACAATTCTGTGATTGTTATGATTAGTCCAAAAATCTATGCTGGTAAATTCTTTCTTTTTATGAATTGCAAATATAAAGGAAGAATCCTTATGTAAAATTAATGGCTATTTTACCCTTCCCCCTTTTTTATTACTTCTAGCACATAGCCAACATATTGGTGATAACAGCCCAGGAGATATGCCAGCAACTGAAACAGATATAAATCTGGAAATATCATTTTCTGAACAGGCAGCTAGTCTCAAAGATAACCCAATTAGCAAAGTGTCAAAGGGCAAAGAAGATGACACACTCCTTCCTGTAAGTGCTTCTTCTTTTTTCTTGCAGTAAAACCTTCAGTTTTCATCTGTCATCCTCTCTGCACCTCCAGAATTATGCAAATGTTGCATTTTGTTACTTGTCTACTCACATGAGAGGTCATCACTTGAGTAAAAGGGCTGTGATTCTCGTGTTTGATCCCATCTTAATAGTGCATGCCTCCTACCTCTGCTATCAACTTATTAGCATGGATGCCTGAAGTAGGGAAGTCAATCTACATAGATGTGGCCAGCTCCTGGCAAACTTCATCATGCATGGTTCTAGAATCCAGGGGTATCTGTGAACATCAAGGGCCTGTGCTAATTGTGAACAATGGAGGAGGGTCTGAGAGAAGCAATACAATGTATTATACACATATATAGACATGTGAGCTCACCACTTTATGTATTTTATATGCATCTATGATTATACATATTAGAGATGTGATATATTTTAACACTCTGTTGACTGTAATAAAGTGATCTGATGTGATATATAGATCACAGATTCAGTGTATAGAGAGTAGACATCATGTGATGTCTTTACAATTCACCTTTTCCCTCAGTGACTCTTCAAAGTGTTGCTTGGAGAGAGCTTAGGCACCTAAATGACACAGCCCAGGAGCTATTTCAGTCTGCTGGAAGTGAGCCATGCATGGAAAACTATTTACGTAGTCGCACTTTTAGTCTATCTTTCTTTCAGATAGTTTCCTAAGAACAGTAATTGGATGAGGGTGGGTAAGTATTGAGAAATGCAGTATCCACTATTAGTACATGAAGTCTGAAAGAGTGCAGTCAGGGAATAATCTGACCCACTCCTCAGCTGCTGTCTTCTTATGCCAGGGCTGAGATCATTTTCTAGAACTGAAAGCACTTCTAATTGGTATCAGGCAGTGGTCGTTTTTGTCCAGTTTTCAGTCTGTGGTTGATGCTCTTTTTTAAAAAAAGGATGATCAAGCCCTTAACTAGTATACATATTTATACAGGCAACACAATTTTCATTTCATTCAAGGCTAAGCTAATCCTTAAATGCTTTTAAAGAGTGTATTGTTATTGTGTGCCTTCAAATCTTTTCTGACTTATGATGACCGTAAGGTGAACCTAGTGTGGGGTTTCCTTGGCAAGATTTGTTCAGAGGGTGATTGCCTTTGTCTTCCTCTGAGGCTGAGAGAGTCTTATTTGCCCAAGGCCATCCAGTGGGTTTCCATGGCCAAGCAGGGATTCAACCCTGTTCTCCAGAGTCATAGTCCAACTCTCAAATCATTAGACCACACTGGCTCTCAAAGCATGTATAACTCTCCTCAGAGTTTGTTAGATTATGTAGAAAACCCAATGCACTTAAAAATCTTTCAGTTTGCTACCTGACTATATACTACTGTCTCCCAGTGTGATGCCTCCCAAGTGGATGTAGGCTGCTGTATACAAATTAGAAGGCCTCAGTGAAGCTGCAATTTTAATATTATGTGGGGCGAGTGGAAGTGAGAAGTGAGAATAATATTATGTGGGGGAAGTGGAAGTGGAAGGGAGAAAAAAAATTCTGTCCGGAAAAAAGATAACGCAAAAAATAGCTGTTTTTGAAACAAATGTTGCTTCCTTTTATGACATTAGTCCTAGGTGTTCTGTTTCCATATCAGTTATACATATGAGGAGAAGAGTGGAGAAAGACATATCAGATCTACCCCACCAGCCATTTTTGTTTCCCTATACACATCTGTCTTTAGATCCTAGAATGTCAGAACTGTAAAATCTCAGAAGGAGCCTCCAGAGATAAGCAGAGACTCCTCCCCAGTCTGTCACCCTCCACCTGTAGAGGAAAGAGGGCATAATTAGCCTGCTTGCCACCACGGTTTTCCATATGTGTAGAACAGAGTAGGCAACTGTGTGGGTTTGGAGGTCAATTTCCTTGCAACCCTATAGGCCACACCCCCTGAAAGTACTCAGGGAAATACCACATTCTTCAAATGTTTCCTGTCCAAGGACACTAGAGCTCTCTTGCTGAGAATTGTAAATAACCCTCCCTCAACTGCCAGTCCCAGGATTCCATAGGAAGCAGACATGACAGTTAAAGTGGAATCATAGTGCTATAATTGTAGAGTATGAAAGCCCCCTGATCAGAATTTTTGCAGGGATCTGGTGAAAGAAGGAATGATGTCTGTGGCTGGCCTGGACGTGTTTAAGGGATAAAAGGGTATTAGTGTGTGTTTTTGCACCTTTGGGGCAGTTTTGGCACAGTTTATGGGATGATAAATGCTGAAACCCGTGGGCTGCACTTTTCCCAACCCTGGAGTAGAATCTGCTTGTGTGGGGTGGGGCAGGGGGAAGTAATTCGATTATCTTTTGCTAAAATAAGGTTGGCAAAGTGTGTCCCACACATGTGACCTCGGGGGGGGGGGTTCCTGGGATCTCTGCCCACCCTGATGGTTGCCACCTGTAAAAAAAAAAAAAAAAAGCACAATAACTTTCTAATCTTAGAAGCCTGTGGCAGAATTGCTTGTGTCTCCTCGTCATCCGGCAGGATTTGTGAAACTGTAAATGGGTTTCCAGTCACTTTCAGTTTGGTCTGCTTTGCAGTTTCCCAGGGATGGTGTAGTCTGTGATGGGTCCATGCAGATGGTTGTGGTGGAATTGGCCATGAGCCTCTGGAAGTTGCCATCTGTGGGCTAATATAATGTGTACTTCACTTAAGTTGTAACCAAATCAGCAGCACTGCAAGTATGCATACCAAGTATAATGTCCTGGCTAACTCCTCTTCAGCCAACACAAACTCCCAACAGATTCAAAAGAACTTTATTTAGCAAACAGAGTTTATCATGGTACACAATTGTTGTCAGTGCTGAAGGTTTGTCCTGGTAAACATAAACATAAAGCCCACACAGCTCAACAGTTAAAAAAGGTTACATCTCATTTGTTAGCAACTCAAAACATTCCATTTTCCCAGCACTACCCTTCCTTTTCCCCCTGTAGCAGGCTTCCCACAAGAATGTCCTTGGCTACTGGCAACACCAAATTCCTCCCCACACATCTGCTCATTATCCCAGGCCATGAACATACACAAACTTTTCCTTCCCAGCACCTCCCCAGCAGTACAGCATATCCCATCATCCTTCATTACCAAACATATGCCCAAACATGTTAAATAAGCATGGCAGGACCATGGCTGCTCATGATCCTGACACCAAGCTCTGATTTTTCTTTTTCTTTATTTCTTTTTTTAAAAAAAATACATGTTGAAATTAAGATTTTGTGCTGTCATCTTAAACCTTCTGTTTAGAATTTCAGACTACCAAAAGACAAAACGGGTACAACCAAGATTGGGGCCCTTGCACCTCAGGATATGAAGAAAATCCATGCCTTGGCTCTGATTGAATTGACTGCTCTCTTTGATATACTTGGAACAGAACTTAAGCCTCAAAAAGCAATAAAAATTAAAATAAAAGGTGATTAGCTTTTATTTGGTTGTGTGTGTCTGTCTGTGCGTGTTTTAGTGTTGGCTGGATATTCTGCATTGTACTTTCTGCCCTGCCACATTTTAAAAAAGCCACACTGGTGTTCTGCTAGTGCTCTTGGTATCAGACTGAACCTATAAATAAAAATCTGTTCACTTCTTTACAAAGGGTTGTCTGATATTTCCGTGTCAGTGACTACTGTGTAGGCAGGTTTGTAGGCTCTATAGTGTCCAAGCCAAGGGACATGCTTTATATTCCATAGATTTCAGCTGGAAAGTATGCTTAAATCTCTGCTACTAAAGTCAGTGCAGCCAAATCCACCTTAAGCTCCTTTTCTCAGAGTTTTAAAAAAGCACCATAGGGGATGTGAATGTGCAGTCGTTAAGACAGTCGCATTCGTGTTGCTATGCTGAGGCAGTGCAAGCTGATTGGCCGGATGAGCATGGGGGTGGGGTGGGCTTGTAAACAAGGCAAGTGCCTGCTGCCGCCACGTTGGATTTTTGGCTATGTGAGAGGTTGGTAAGTCAATAAAACTGCAATCTTTTGTTCTTTTTTATACTTTTTTCTTTTGTAAATATGAAGTATCACTTTTGCATACCATGGCAAAAAAATTTTTTTAAAAAAACTTTCAGAGGTGGCAGATTTAAAAGCGCGAATAATTCACTTGTGGCTGCCATCTTGGCTAGGGGGTATGCAAAGTTTAGGTGGGCTCTATTAACCATTAGGACAGGTTGCAGCACTGCAAATTGCTATTTCTTTGGAGGAGATCATATTCCACCCCTCCCATATAGACAGGGCCTCTGAATATGAGGTTGTTTGACTTATGTTTGCTTCTTAGATGACTATGCTTATTTTTAAATTGACAATGATTTTATAAGTTTTATTGACTTTCAAATATGAACTTATATAAGGGTTTTAAAGACAATTTATTTTAGGTTTAGCTTTTGTTATATTTTCAGATCACCCTGTTGTGAGTACTGTCCCACTTATATGTGCCAGACAGGGATCATTCCCCCCCCCTGCTTTTTTTAAAAAAGTAGTTTTGACTAGTTTTTTGTCAGTGTTGTGTTCATGGCAGCTTTGAAAAATTAAAAAGCTACTGCCAAACAATACTGCTATGTTTAAAAATACCCACAGAACTGGCTAAATTCAATATGGAAAGCATTAAACTGATTTTTTAAAAAATAGGCATCGATGTACAGGAAATATTTTGTTAGCTATCTGTATTTTTGACCTCCTCTTTAATGTTTTACATTGACTTAAAACATGTTACCAGTTAATCAAATGCCTTCCTGGGCCAAAGCCTGCAGTCAGGGTTCAGCAGAGATGACAGTGCAGTAGCTAAATAATTGAAAGCAGCAGTTAGTGATAAGAGAGATACTGCAGGGTACAGTTGAGTTCTCTGAATGCAGTTTTGTTCCATAGCCGAGAAAATAACTTGTTCCAGTTCTGAACCACACACATAAAGATTTTGTAATCCTCTCTACACTACAGTACTTCCTCCTGTTTGTATATGCCTGAATTGCTATAGACTAAATCAGTTCAGAAGCTGCTCCAGATCCCGAATGGAAGATACTGCTTGAGGAGACCACTGCTTCATTTCATTTCATGAATGTAGTGTGTCTGCATTCTCTGTCTAGAATCCCGGTTGCTAGCCCCAACTAAAGTAGACCTATTGAATCAATTGTGAAGTAGTGATTTAACACACAGGTAATCCCATTGATTCAGTGGATTTACTTTAATCAAGACAAGCAGCAGGATTTAAGAACTGTTGGGCCTATTCATATTTGCTCCAATGTTTTTGTTCCATGTGATTTGTACAGAGGATGCTTGGTCTGCAAAGTTCAATATTTGTCAATAAAATGATGTAAGTTCTTAAGTTGGTACAGGTTGAGTGTCCCTTATCCAAAATGCTTGGGACCAGAAGTGTTTTGGATTTTGGATTTTTTCCCAGTTTTTGGAATATACGCATATGTATAATGAGATATCTAGAGATAGGATCAAAACCTAAACACAAAATTAATTTATGCTTCATATGTACTTTATGCACATAGCCTGAAAGTAATATTATATACAACATTTTAACCCTTTTTATTTTTTATTTTAATATTTTGGATTTCTGGATTAGGGATATTCAACCCTTAGGATTTGACACCTAAATACATCTTCTATTGTTCCATTTTTTGTCATGCATGCAGAAGTCTGCTCATACAGTGGACTTCCCCTTCTTCTCTGTACAGTTTGTACAGTTCCTACACATCTGCCTCCCCCTCCTCTTGGTGCAGTTCATACACATCTGCTCCAGAGGCTCCCCAATCCTGTGGATCAAAATTAAGAGATTAATCAGTGGTCATGGCACAAGTAGAAACAGCCAACTGTGAATAAGAACATGTAGAATTTGTATGGATGGATCAGTTCATCTGTGCATATGCTGTATATTCTGTCTTCATGAGTAGGACTGTAAGGAAAGCTGGATTACGGAAGAGGGACTTGAGTTAGACACAGTCATGGCTTACTTATTTCTGTGTAATGAGTTTTATAGCTGAGATTTGTATGAAGGATTTCCCTGAACAGTTGCAGTGCATGATTTATTATTTAAGGGCAGTGATGTTTTGGCATGTTTAACAAAACTTAGAAATATGTAGATATAAATAACCAATTAAAGCCTAAGCAAATTGTAGTTTTTTTTAAAAAAAGTGAAAAACAGAATAAAATAAAATAAATCCTGTTACTTAATTGAATGAAGAATACTTTATTAATAGTAAATGGAAGAAATGCATAATGTCTGTTTGTGGTAATACAGGCAATACATATTTATGACATCTCAAGTCTCTTGAGCATCTTACTTTTAACAGAATTCTGAAGTGGGACAGCTTTGCTGGGTTGCTGATGCAACGTTTTAAAAAATACAGATTTTAACTGACTGCTTTTTCCACTATGGTACAAGAATATCAATCTGGCAAAATTACAAGGATATGCAAGTTTGCTTATTTTATGGGTGGAGAAAGAGAAATGTAGAGGTTTTTATGATCCCAAGCGTGCATATTTTCAATTATGCTGATTACAGAGCTATCATAGGCATGTTTTCTTAGAAGTAGGTCCCACTGTGGGATTTATCCCAAGGTAAGTGAGCAGAATATTGCAGTGCTTTTGGCCTAGTCTCTCTGAATTTGTGTAGATTTAACACAGTGAAAAATATTATCTCTAAAATGTTTTCATGAGAATAGTGTCTGTCTTTCCTTACTTTCTACAGAGTCTGGTCTTTTTGGTGTTCCACTGTCAGTTTTGCTAGAACAAGATCAGAAGAGGGTGCCTGGCATAAAGGTGCCACTTATCTTCCAAAGAGTGAGTGTGCTGACAAATGTATTTTTTCCAACAATTATTGTACTTCAGTATTATCCTAATGCAAGCATGTCCATGTGCTCCACTTACATTGTGGGCCTGAAGTGTAGCATTTATGTCTGCTTCTGGGGAGAATATTTTTATCCCACCTTTGTGATTAAAATGTTAAGATCTGAGCACTGAACTAGTTTTTGTACTGTAGTTTATGAACTATAATTTAGGTTCTTTCTTGCTATCCCCTTTCCCATATAGCCTTCCCTGCCACTTGAAAGTATGCCCCAGACAGCTTCCCAGCCCTCGGGAACAGATTTTTAGGGCATGTGATATGGTAACACCCCTCCTTATTGGTACTACTCATGGAGGCACTTCCATCATTAGAACATGCCTCTTGGATCTTTGCCACTGATACAAATTCTTTAAAAAGAGGTACAGGTTCCTTGGACCCTTTAAAAAGGTGCTGCTACCACTGCGGCATCTTAAAAACCAGTTTATACAATGTCCTAGATTTAATTGCTAAGTTTCAACAAGAGGAGACCCATTAAATCAACATTTGTATAAGTCATCGTTCATGTAAACTCCTTTGATTAAATGGGTCTACTCTGGTAGAGACTAAGCATTGGATTTAGGCCAATGCCTTTTCCTTGCTGCCATGCATTGCCACCTGCTGATGTGAGGAGTTGTCTAATTTTGCAGATGGGACTCTCAGAACTTTGCAGATCAAATCAGAGAATCCCTCATCAGAAAAGTTGATCTGCAGAGCCTGTTGAATCAGTTCTTTCCATGTCATTCTACTCCACCAGTATGCTATGTGTGTGTATGTGATCCACTCAGTATGCAATACAGCTGGAAAAAGAAGCAAATGAACTGGCTTTAATTCACAGTTAATAGTACTTAGTATAAGCTACTATACTAGTAGTAAAAAATACAGTGCAAATAAATAATAGAAATTAGACAATGCTCTTACATGTCATTCTTACCTAGTATGCACACTCAGGAATAATCTCTCTCTCTCTCTCTCTCTGGCTTTTCTTCGCAAGCGAAGATTCAGGAAGGACTCATTCCACGCTTTCTGCAAGCGCGCTGATGACTGAAAAAGCCAATCCAAGATAAACAAGTCCGGTTGCAGAAAGCACAGCAGAAGGTCTCCTTGCGTGATGTTTCTGGGTTGTGATTCTTTCTGCGTTGTCGTTTCTCTTCAAGACTTGTTCGGCGTGAGTTCTCAACTAAGTCTGCAGCATTGTGGATAGTGCATCTCCATGCCTCCCGATGCGAGGCCATGGCGGACCATTGTTGGTGATCAATTTGGCTGAGCCTGAGATGTTGTTTCAGGGACTCCTTGTATCGTTTTTTTGGAGCGCCCCTCTTAGGCTGACCCATGGCGAGTTCACTGTAGAGTACTATTTTTGGGAGGTGGTGGTGCTCTATCCTAGAAACGTGCCCTGCCCAGCGCAGCTGTGTTCTCAATATCATGGCCTCAATGCTGGTGATCCCTGCTTGCTCAAGGACAGCAACATTCGTCACATAGTCAGTCCAGTGTATATTTAGGATTGTGCGTATACAGTGCTGATGAAAGCATTCGAGGAGTCGTAGGTGGTGGCGATAGGTGACCCATGTTTCAGATCCATAAAGGAGAATAGACAGTACAATGGCTCTATACACACTGATTTTTGTCTTCACCTCAGGTGTTTATTATGGACAAAATGTAAATATGAAGGAGCAAAGTTTTTCATTCTTGACCATAAGAGCCAGTTCGTATTGTGCCCCAATATGAACTCTGTGTGTTTTATGTGTTTTGTTTTGTTTTTTGTGTGGGCTCCATCAATAAATTGCATGCACTCTCCACTGAACATAAACATCTGCATAAGTACAATTCTACACATACAGAGTTCTCTTGTGGTTCATACAAAACTTCTCTTGTGGTTCATACAGTTCACCTAAAACATTCTGTGTGAGTCAGGGGTGGAATGCAGAAGACTCATGCTGATTTTCTGGCGTATGTAAACCAGATGCATTGTGAAATGGCCTTGCACTACTTACCCTTTCAAGTACCTAAGTAGTATTGACTTGGTAACTTGATCCTAAAGCTATTCTTGAGTGCATCAGATTACAGCAAAAGTGGGGAGCCCTAGCCTTCCAGATGTAGATGAACTAAATTTGCTTTCATTTCATCCCATTTGGCTGAGGCTGATGGGAACCGTAGGCCATTGATATTTGGAGACCTGCAGGTCCTCACCATTTTATATATAAAAAGCTTTAGCTACAGGCAGCCTTCTTTGTGAAGTGAGAAAAGCTTGTATATTATCGTAGTACCAATTTTTCACTCTTGTATCTGTGCCAATGTTTCAGTAGCAACCAGCAATCTTGAGGTGCTTTCCATTTTTAATTTACAGCTCATTTCCCAGATAGAAGAGGGAAAGCTGGAAACAGAAGGACTTCTTCGAATACCTGGTGTCGCTGCAAGAGTGAAGGTAAAATAACATTTCATTTCTGGGAAAATTGTATAGTATCCATCATAATTCCATTATATTTGGTAATTTGTGTTCAGTGTCAGGTCAGGCACTAAAATCTTGAAAGTATGTCCAAGGTACAAACATTATAAATGACTCCCTGAACAATGGACTGTTGTTTGTTCAAGCTGAATGGGAGAGTAGAAGCACAAAGAAAAAATAGGAATCTATGGTATAGATTCGTAGCATTAAAATATATTGCATTTCCAAATTTGAGTTGTTAACAACTGTAAGCTTTTTATATGCAGCAGTGTAGGTATTTTTTTAAATTGAAACAAGGGAGGAGGTGAAGAACAATTACTCTATTCTTCTTACATATTGACTTTTCATTGCTGTGTGATGTCCTCTGGATTGTGATTTGCCACCTGAGTAAACAAGCCTTTGCTGTCCCTCCTTTCGAGAGTGCTTGTATCTGCCCTGCTTCCCAGGAACGCATCATGCTGTCTTCCACTTCATATCCAGTGTGACCACTGTGCCTTTGTAATATTTCCAGTAAAAAGGTCCATCCTCAATAAAATGTGTCTTTAGGACAGACTTACATAAAAGCTATTTGTGGAAAGTAGGGTTATCAGGTGAAATAAGGGACAGGGCTCCTGTCCCTTTAATGGTTGTGTGGAACTATGCTCTTCAAAGTGGTGGTTCATGGGTTGACGCTGGTCCACAAGCTATTGGCTGCCAATGAATGGAGAGTTTCCAGGAAAGAAACAGTTGTAGATATGGACCCAAATATGGTGCTGTTCTCTGGAATGCTGGGGAGAAACACCTGCCAGTCCCCCAGAACAGATTGCTTAAGAAGCACATCCTGACATTCCCTCGTCTATGCAGCCATTACAGGGACAGGACTTCTGCCCCTTATGTCACCTGGAAAACCTAGTGGAGCATTGTATGAGGAGGCAAGAGAAGCTATACATTTAAATGTTCTAAAAAACAAATTGCAAATATTTTGGACTTTTGTTAGCTAAGAAAGACTGGCATCAAAATGGATCCATCATGTTTTAGTTAATCTGGAACTGCATGGAGTGAATTCATCAAAGGCTCTGCAACATTTGATATTAATTTTTAGAGATGTTACAAAATCTTCAATAGAGAGGGGTTTTTTCCATGCATGATCCTAAATAAAAAGTTTCAAACTTTGAACAACAACTTGGTTACTGGTTATTATTAGGTAAAGAGTGAGCATAAAGGGGCACTGTAAAATGAATATGCGCTCTAGCTACATTCTTTGCATTATGTATGCTGGAAATACAAACATGTCTTTAGCACCTGTGAATATGTGAATATGCCTTGACAAATAGAGTGGCAGGCAAACACTGTGTAATGAATGCAGAAAGCTAGCACAATATGTTAAAATGTAGATGAAGTTTTATCATCAAAATTTTGGACAAGGATAATATTTTTAACAGGGAGTCAGCAAGGTGTAGTGGTTTGAGTGTTGGACTATGACTCTGGAGACCAGTTCATATTTCTGCTCAGCCATGAAAACCAACTGGGTGACCTTGGGCAAGTCACACTCTCTGAGCTTCAGAGGAAGGGAAAGGCAAACTCACCTGAACAAATCTTGCCAAGAAAATCCATGATAGATTCACATTAGGGTCACCATAAGTTGGAAGTGGCTTGAAGGCATCCAATGACAACAACATTTTTTAAAAAGCATAAAATATGATGTGTGCGGCTGTCTGCACTGGCTTTCCTTCTGTTCTTGTGTCTTTCAGAATCTTTGCCAAGAGCTTGAAGCAAAGTTTTATGAAGGGACTTTCAGTTGGGAAAGTGTAAAGCAGCATGATGCAGCAAGTCTTCTGAAGCTTTTTATCCGAGAACTGCCTCAGCCACTGCTTACTGTGGAATATCTCAAGGCTTTCCAAGATGTACAAAGTAAGTACAATTTTTGTTCACAGGCAAGCATATGTCAAAATACTGAGTGTACAGCATGGATGCATGCCAATACTTGTTATGCCTTCAGTCTGTAATGTGGGATGATCAAACAACAATTTATACTCCCAATTCTTTCTGGACAAAGTTAATCTTTGGCTTGCAGATTTATGGTTTGCATCCTGTTGGTGTCAATCCACTGACAGAATCCTCTTTGATCCAGCAGATACTTCTATCAGCAGAGCAGGAAGCAAGGCAACTGTGGACACCCCTCCGCCCTGCCCATATTCCACTTCCCACACTATTTCAAATGTCCTCCAACCTTCTGAATCATTGCTATGCGTGTGTATGTGTAGGCAGAGAGTATTGCCAAAAATGGCCTGTCCTCATTCACCTGCCAGAGAGAAGGAGAGCAGCTTCTGGACAGCAAGTTTTCTGCCAGTTTCCTGCCAGGGAGAAGAAGGAAGCAACTTCTGGACAGCCATTCTGACTGGGGAGATTGAATTTTTTTAAAAAACTGTTGGGAGAGGCTGCTTGTTGCTGAGGGGCTTGAACTTCTGAACTTCCCCTTTTACCCTCAAGAGCCAGAGGCCTTCCTGTGAGTCACACCTGTGAGTCACACCTGTGAGTCATTAGGGGGTGGAGCTGGGAGCCTAGCTCTATATAAGTCCTTGCAGAGGCTTTCCAGGCCAGTTTCCTGCCAGAGAGAAGGAGAGCAGCTTCTGGACAGCAAGTTTTCTGCCAGTTTCCTGCCAGGGAGAAGAAGAAGGAAGCAACTTCTGGACAGCCATTCTGACTGGGGAGATTGAATTTTTTTAAAAAACTGTTGGGAGAGGCTGCTTGTTGCTGAGGGGCTTGAACTTCTGAACTTCCCCTTTTACCCTCAAGAGCCAGAGGCCTTCCTGTGAGTCACACCTGTGAGTCACACCTGTGAGTCATTAGGGGGTGGAGCTGGGAGCCTAGCTCTATATAAGTCCTTGCAGAGGCTTTCCAGGCCAGTTTCCTGCCAGAGAGAAGGAGAGCAGCTTCTGGACAGCAAGTTTTCTGCCAGTTTCCTGCCAGGGAGAAGAAGGAAGCAACTTCTGGACAGCCATTCTGACTGGGGAGATTGAATTTTTTTAAAAAACTGTTGGGAGAGGCTGCTTGTTGCTGAGGGGCTTGAACTTCTGAACTTCCCCTTTTACCCTCAAGAGCCAGAGGCTCGCGCCTAACGGCGCGCGAATTTCAGTAACCAAACAAAAATACAGCAGACCTAAAAGTACAGCTTACCATTCTCAGCGTTAACTAAGAGTTCTTAGATTACCTAAAAGCTCTCATCATGGACACTGAGGGGACTGCAGCAGTCACTTGCAACACTTGTGCGATGTTTGTATTCTTGTCTACAGACGTGGAGAACTTCACATGCACCAAATGCAAGCTGGTAGCCCTCTTGGAGGAGAAAGTACAGCAGCTGGAGACACGGCTAGCTACACTTCAACAGATTCGGGAGCAAGAGGTTTTTCTGGACAGAACAGAACGAACACTCTTGGATGGGGACCGCACAGAGGAAGTGGCTGTGGAGGAGAGGGTCACTTCACGGACACAGGAAGTAGACAGCTGGAGGAATGTCACACACAGAACAAGAAAATCCAGGGATTCTTCCAGCAGCTTGCAGCTACAGAATCGATTCGAAGCCCTTTCCCTTATCAAGGACAACGAGGAAGAACAGCATGGACAGACTTCAGGGGTAGAGCAGGGGACCTTGAGAGGACCACCGCAAGGAACAGCAGCTGCGAAGCCTCAGCAGAGGCGTGTGGTGGTGGTGGGGGACTCCTTGCTGAGGGGTACAGAAGCAGTGGTATGTGGGCCTGACAAGATGACTCGGGAGGTGTGTTGTCTCCCTGGGGCAAAGATCTGTGATGTGACTGAGAGGCTGACAAGACTCGTCAAGCCTACGGATCATTACCCCTTCCTTTTGGTCCATGTGGGAACCAATGATACTGCAAGGCACAGCTTTCCCAAGATCAGAAGAGATTATGAGGCCCTGGGGAGGAAGCTGAAAGAAATGAACGCACAGGTGGTCATCTCGTCTCTTCTGCCAGTTGAAGGGCATGGTCCAAGAAGGGAGAGGAAAATAGCCGACGTAAACAACTGGCTCCGTAGATGGTGTCGCCGAGAACAAATTGGATTCTTGGATCATGGACTGCGCTTCCATGCAGGGGGACTTCTGGCAAGAGATGGGGTGCATCTTACAACAGTTGGAAGAAACATTTTTGCCAACAGTCTCAAGAATTTGATCAGGAGGGCTTTAAACTGAGTCAAATGGGGGAGGGAGACAGTATTCTGGAAGGCAAAAGGGCTGGAGAAAATAGTCAAACTGTCATAGAGGGAACAAGGCAAACAGCGCAAGGACCCAACAGTGGGAGGCAAAAAAACTTGCACAGGGAGCAAGTAAAGGGAACACATGGTCTCAGATGTCTCTACACTAATGCACAGAGCATGGGAAATAAGCAAGATGAACTAGAACTCCTTGCACTACAAAACAAATATGATATAATAGGCGTTACTGAAACCTGGTGGGACGAGTCTCATGATTGGAATGTAGGAATAGAGGGGTATAACCTTTTTAAGAGAAACAGGCCAAACAGGAAAGGAGGAGGAATAGCATTATATGTCAGGGATATTTACACCAGTGAAGAGATCCATGACATCAATACTGGAAGCCAGGTGGAGAGCATCTGGATAAAAATTAAAGGGGAGGGAAACAACAGGGATGTTATTGTGGGACTCTACTACAGACCCCCAAATCAGACGGAGGAATTGGATGTTGCCTTTCTAGAACAGATGAACATACATGCAGAAAGGAGAGATGTACCGTATATTTCTGCATACAAGACTACTTTTTAACACTTGAAAATCTCCTCAAAAGTGGGGGGGTGGTCTTATACCCCCAATAGACCTTTTCCCCTGCTGTGAGAATGATTGAAGTGTAAAATGGCCTGGGCAGTTTTCCCAGCAGATCCTTCCTCCTGCTGTGAGAATGACTGCTTTGCATTTGAAGAGTTAAATGGCCCTCTATTTAGCTCAGGAGAGTCAAAATGATGTTTCTTTTCATGACAAGTTAGCCTAAAATTAGAATTTCTGGATTCAACTTCTCATTTTGCATCAAGTTTTG
Organism: Gambelia wislizenii; assembly: GCA_030847615.1. NCBI lineage: Eukaryota > Metazoa > Chordata > Lepidosauria > Squamata > Crotaphytidae > Gambelia > Gambelia wislizenii. Next base: position 121,959,125 of record JAUMIR010000001.1, read on the forward strand.
TCTATGGTGAAATTCTCTTGTCTGCCAATGTGGCTCTAAAACCATTAATGTGCTCATTCATTAATGTGCTCATTCAAAAATTTGGGATTTGATAGCTTCATATTAACCAACTTACAGTATTAATGCAACCTTACTTTCCAAAGATTGAACACCACAGAGATTTTTCAAAGTATCCCATGCTTTTTTAGCTGTTCTCAGTCCTTTAATTTCACAGACTATTCCATCATCTACAGCCACTGAGCTGGCTGGCTGGTGGGGGACAGGCTTTCCAGCCAGCTGGCTGGCTGGCTGGGGTGGGGGCAAATTCTATATTTTAACTTAAAAATTGGGGGGGTCGTCTTATGCGCCCAGTCGTCTTATACGCCGGAATATACGGTAGTAGTGATGGGGGACTTCAACTATCCTGATATTTGCTGGCAATCTAACTCAGCCAAAACTACAAGGTCTAGCAAATTCCTTACATGCCTGGAAGACAATTTCATGGTCCAAAAGGTGGAAGAGGCAACAAGGGGGTCAGCTATTTTAGATCTGATCCTAACCAACAGAGACGACCTTGTTAATGGGGTGCAAGTGGTGGGATCCTTAGGTGAGAGTGATCATGTTCTCCTGGAGTTTGTTATACAATGGAAAGGAGAAGCCAGGCATAGTCAGACACGCATTCTTGACTTTAGGAGAGCTGATTTCAATAAACTCAGGGAAATACTGGGGATGATCCCATGGTCAAGAATACTAAAAGAGAAGGGACCTCAAGACGGATGGGACTTTCTCAAAAGGGAGATACTGAAGGCACAATTTCAAACAGTACCATTGAGGAAGAAAAATGGGAGGTGTCTCAAGAAACCAGGATGGATGACTAAAGAACTTTCAATGGAGCTAAGTTTTAAACGGAACATGTATAGGAAATGGAAAAGGGGGGAAATCACCAAAGAAGAATTCAAACAGATAGCGAACACGTGTAGGAGTAAAGTCAGAAAAGCTAAAGTGCAGAATGAGCTCAGGCTTGCTAGGGAGATTAAGAACAATAAAAAGGGTTTTTTTGGGTATGTCCGCAGCAAAAGGAGGAAGAAGGAAATGATAGGGCCACTACGTGGAGAAGATGGCAAAATGCTAACAGGGGACAGAGAAAAGGCAGAATTACTCAACACCTTCTTTGCCTCAGTGTTTTCAGAAAAGGAAAAGGAGGACCAACCTGAGGAAAATGGAACAGAGGACACAATAGGGGAAATCCAGCTGAAAATAAGTAAAGAGGTAGTACAGGAATACCTTCTTAATCTAAATGAATTTAAATCTCCAGGACCAGATGAACTACATCCAAGAGTATTAAAAGAGCTGGCAAATATAATCTCAGAGCCATTGGCAATAATATTTGAGAACTCCTGGAGAACAGGAGAAGTCCCAGCAGACTGGAGGAGGGCAAACGTTGTTCCCATCTTCAAAAAGGGGAAAAAAGAGGATCCCAACAACTATCGTCCAGTTAGTCTGACATCAATACCAGGGAAGATTCTAGAACAGATCATTAAACAGAGAGTCTGTGAACATTTAGAAGGCAATGCCATAATCACAAAAAGTCAACATGGGTTTCAGAGAAACAAGTCATGCCAGACTAATCTGATCTCTTTTTTTGATAAAGTTACCAGCTTGGTAGATGAAGGGAATGCTGTGGACATTGCATACCTTGATTTCAGTAAGGCCTTTGACAAGGTTCCCCATGACATTCTTGCAAACAAGCTTGTAGAATGTGGGCTAGACAAGTTAACTGTTCAATGGATTTGTAATTGGTTGACCGGCCGAACCCAAAGGGTGCTCAGCAGTGGCTCCTCTTCGTCTTGGAAAGATGTGACCAGTGGGGTGCCACAGGGTTCTGTCCTGGGCCCAGTGCTATTCAACATCTTTATCAATGACTTAGATGAGGGAATTAGGGGCATACTTATCAAATTTGCAGATGACACCAAATTGGGAGGAGTAGCTAATACCCTAGAGGACAGGATCAAAATTCAGAATGACCTGGATAGACTGGAGAGCTGGGCCAAAGCTAACAAAATGAAATTCAATACGGAGAAATGTAAAGTACTGCATTTAGGGTGGAAAAATGAAATGCATAAATATAGGATGGGAGAGACCTGGCTGAATGAGACTATGTGCGAAAGGGATCTAGGAGTCCTAGTAGACCACAAGTTGAACATGAGCCAACAGTGTGATGCGGCAGCTAAAAAGGCCAATGCAATTTTGGGCTGTATCAATAGAAGTATAGTGTCTAGATCAAGGGAAGTAATAGTGCCACTCTATTCTGCCTTGGTCAGACCTCACTTAGAATACTGTGTCCAGTTCTGGGCACCACAATTCAGAAAGGATATTGACAAATTGGAGCGTGTCCAGAGAAGGGCAACTAAAATGGTGAAAGGTCTGGAAACAATGCCTTATGAGGAGAGACTTAGGGAGCTGGGTATGTTTAGCCTGGAAAAAAGACGGTTTAGAGGCGATATGATAGCCCTGTTTAAGTATTTGAAGGGATGTCACGCTGAGGATGGAGCAGGCTTGTTTTCTGCTGCTCCAGAGACTAGAACACGGAGCAATGGGTGCAAGCTCCAGGAACAGAGATTCCACCTCAACATGAGGAGGAACTTTTTGACAGTAAGAGCTGTTCGGCAGTGGAACACACTCCCTCGGAGCGTGGTGGGGTCTCCTTCCTTGGAGGTCTTTAAACAGAGGCTGGATGGCCATCTGTCGGGGATGCTTTGATTGTGATTTCCTGCGTGGCAGGGGGTTGGACTGGATGGCCCTCGTGGTCTCTTCCAACTCTGCAATTCTATGATTCTATGATTCTATGATTCTATGACCTGACAGATGACACATTTTGCCAGCCAAACGACAACACTTAGATGGAACCCCTTGAAATTTTCTGCAGCTTGCTCTGGAGGTTTCATGCATCTGCAAGCAAAGGCATAAAATTACTTCCCATAATGAATATCTTGCTTATTCAAGTAAATTAATACAATGGGATTTATTCCTTTTTTGTATTGGGGATGGAACAGTGACCCACAAACAGAGCACATTTGTAAAACTAATGGCTATTGAAAACCTCCCATAATTAACTGCAGCAAGCACTGAATCTTTTGGTCCTCCTTCTCCCAGAGGGAAACAGAAATACTTTGAAGGTTAAAATATATTATAATATATATGTAGGAGAACATTTATGTTCTTATTTAGAAATAGTAGATATTTTAAGAGAAGAAATATTGCAAAAGTTGAGTAATTGTTGTAGATTTCATTATTTCTAGAGTTTTTCTGAATAGCCCAAACTATTTCTTTCATATTTTCCAATTCAGCATCTATTATATAACCTCCCTAGTGAGTCCAGAAGAGGCACTGGCTTACTATATTACAAAAACAGTTATTCCCTTGTTTTCTTCCAATCGATTTGGACAGGTCTGATATAGACTTACTAATTGGATTACCAAAGGGCGGTATATAAATAAATAAATAAATAAATAATTATTATTATGTGTGAAAATTCACATTGGGAAGCAGAGAAGCAGAGAAGGAATGGTTTAAATGATAGTAGTGATAAGGCCAATTCATATATTACTTTTATATGTTGTTCGCTTGTTCATAAGAATTGTGCATGAGAAATATAATGTGTTCATATGGACCCTTTCAATATCTGTAGGTACGAAGATTTCCACAGCTGACATGCACATTGTGTGTGTGTGTAGCCTTCAATTTTTGCAAGTTGCATTTTTCCCCCTGCCACAATGGCTAGGTTATAAATAAAAATATTAAAGAAACTATCCACTGAGACAGTTTCAAGCCTGCTGAGCACTGCTGATAACAGTATTACTGGTGGTTTGAAATGATAGCTTAGAAATCCTACATAGATTGGGAATTCCTGGATTCAGCATCAGAAATTACTTGGTATGCATTTATACTAAATGTGTGCTCAACAAAGGATGTTGCACTTCAGAAAGTGTCACAAACTTCTTTCCTTTTCACATGCATAAAAGGCAGTTTCATCGGAGAAGTGTTTATCTTCTATTAAATGCTCTTACATTAATAAACATTGTAGTATGAAAAAAGCAACAAAAGGAGCGCCAGACTCATTATCTGAAACATAATGACTCCTGTGACAGCTGAGTCATGTGACATCTGAAATCAAGTGGAATATATGACAGTAGTGCTTTTGAAACTTGCATAGGGAATTAACAGCATTGGTTATGTGTTGCTAAGGAAGTTTCATATGCCCTAATGTTTCTGAGCGAAATGCAGAATTATTCAAAACCTGGTGTTTTCACATTTCATTGGCAGAACTTCCAACAAAGAAGCATCAGCTACAAGCACTGAATCTTTTGGTCCTCCTTCTCCCAGAGGGAAACAGAAATACTTTGAAGGTTAGACTGTTAGTACCTGTACATCATATTGTCATTTATATAACTGAATCCAGGAAGAGATGATTTGTGTGTTTTGTATTGAAAGCAAAAGTAGCCACTACAAATAACTGAACTAGTAGGCTTGCTGCTTTCCTGTCAGCTGGAGTTCCAGACTTATGTTTCTACCACAAACATGTTTGGAATGGATTCAGAGGACAGGAAGAAGGATGGTCAGTGGTATGAAATCTGAGTCCGATGAGTAAAAGTTGAAGGAACTAGGTATATTTAGCCTGGAGAAGAGAAGGTGAGGGTGGAGGACATTAGACCATCCTTGAAATACTTGCAGGATTGTCACACAGAAGCAGAAAAGAAGCATTCTCTGTTTCCCTAGCAGGCAAGTCTAGATCAAATAATTGTACATTACCAGAGATTAGATTTCAAATGGCTGTTAGGATAAACCTCTTGATGGTGAAAGCTGCTTGACAATGGAGCCAATTACCTAGAGTGGTAGCAGACTCTCCTTTACTGGAGGGCTTTGGGCAAAGGTTGGACAGCCATCTCTTGGGTTTGCCATAAGTGCATGTTCTGCACTAAGCAGAGGACTCAACAAGTTGGCCTAAAAGGTTTTATCCCTCTCCTTTCCATTATTACATTCCTGTAAATGTTACTTATACACCACCACCACCACCAATTTGCTGTTGAACAGTAGATTGCTAGGCTTCCTAGAGATGTGTTATAATGAATATTGGAAATATAGTTTTTGTAAGAGCAAACAAATGAATGAACAAATAAAGTCTTTTGCAACCTGAGAATGGAACAGATGCCTAACATAGTTGAGCAATGTGAGCTTATGTGGTATTTTAGTCAGAGTACTGGACTGGAAGTTAGAGACCTGGATTCTAGTTTTCATAAAGCCATGAAACCCAGTGGATAGCCTTGGGCTAGTCTCACATTCAGGCTGACTTACCTCACCAAATCGTTGTGAAAATAATATGGGGAGAGAAGCAATGTACCTCTCCTTGTGCTCATTTGAGGAAAAGCAGGACATAAATGTAACAAATTAGCAACCCGTATATTCTCCAGAGACCTTCCACAAACTATATTTGGATGGCATCAGGAACCTGCTCTAGAATAAAAGACCACTCTAGTTAATCTATTTGTTCTTCTGGAGGTAAAAAGAAGTTCTTTTTGATTTGTGGACAGAGTATTTGTCCTGTTTTACCACAGAAGGTACAAATGGAACATACATCATATGTGTAGATTAACCATCTTTCCCCAAATACTTTGCTTAAATGTTATGTTTCATCTTATCTTTAATCTTACACACAACTTCTCAAATGATACTCTCACTTTCAGGCACTACTTGAATTTCTTCAAAGGGTAATTGATAACCGAGATAAGAACAAAATGAACCTAAAGAATGTTGCCATGGTTATGGCTCCAAATCTCTTCATGTTTCATGGTTTGGGTTCCAAGACTACTGAACAAAGCGAATTTGTTATGGCGGCTGGGACAGCAAGTGTCATGCGTTTTATGATTAAATATCAAAATCTTCTTTGGACTGTAAGTTTGTTTGCTTGTTTCTTTGTTGTTCTGAAATAATTGTTTCAAGATATAAGTGCCCCAACTATTTTTCTCCTACAAAAGATGCAGGTGACTCAACATTTTGATTTTTGAGAAGTTAGCATAAAAGTTGCATAAAAGGAATTGGTATTTTGGGTGCAAATGTTTGTCTCCAAGCTTATTTACAGAATATACAAACAGCATTTTTGTACAGCATCATTCAAAATTTACCAGTAAACTTTTCAAATTCCAGGGTTCATGCTTAATATAGAAGACATGAATCCTTGATAGAACTCAGTAGGTGGATGATATCATTATTCTCCATAAAAACATTTCTAGAATAAATCATGTGCATTATGTATTTTATGATATAACTTGAATATTTATTTTTACAGGGTTAAACAAATCATACTTGGTTAACTTTATTTTGTGTTTCAGAAAAAGGCACCATTTATTTATTTATTTATTGTAAAATATTTATATATTGTCCTACGCAACATTTGGTCCTAGGATTGCTGACAAGTTAAAAACATACAGAACATACAAACTTTAAGCTAGATAAAAATATCCAGCAGCTAACACACCTACCCCACCCCTGATCAGGAACCTAACTGCCTACAGGGAGCAATTTTTCCTTTTAGAAATTTACTTAACTTCTGATAAACTTCTGATAAACTATTTGTGAAGCTGTTATAGTGGATGAAACATTGTGCTTTGCACTACCTGAGACAGTTTTATTACAGTTACATCCCCCCACTGCCTTTTAAAGGTTGGTGTTTTTACTGCTTCATTTTACTATTTTGCTGTCTCTTGTTTTATTGCTTTTAACTGGTTTTATTGTAATAGTGTTGGAGTATTCTTAATTATCATCATTTTTAAATAGTTGCAATCTGTCTCTACTGTGTATTGGATTGAAAGGCAAGGTATAAATTTTAGAATAAATGAATAAATAAAAATGTCACATTTTGTAACTCTAGGTTATTTTCCATATACATTAATGCTATTTTGGAAGTTCAGTTTTGTCCTTCTGGGACTTTGCTCAAACATGTAAACAATATGGAAGGCAGCAAACTGTTCATGAAGAACTGCTTGCTATGCAGCCTGAATAATTTCCAGAACAACATTAAGACCTCTCCCCCTGCCCCCATTTTTGGCAGTGTTGTGTCAAATTGAATTGAGAGACAATCAGATACACCAGTATATTTTATGACATAGGCAATTGCACAGAGACCTACTCTATTTTGAGTGTCCTTCCTGAGAGTTTTACCATTATAAAGATTCAAAGAGATGTTTCTCTGTGGGCCCTCGGTATCTGCTGTGGTTTAGTTCCAGGACCCCCCTTAGATACCACAATCCATGGATGCTCAAGTAATGGCGTAGTAAATTGGTGTCCCTTATATAAAATGGCAAAATCAAGGTTTGCTTTTTGGAATGTTTTTTTAATATTTGCAAACTGTGGTTGATTAAATTTGTGGATGCAGAATCTGTGAATATGGAGGGTTGGGTGTAGTTCTTCAAAACAGTGGTACAGTTGGCCCTCAACTTTCATGGGGGTTAAGGGTGCAGGATTCGCACAAAAGTGGAAAAGCTGTGAATATAGGATGCCATTTATTTATTTTTTACTGGAGAGAACACTTCCCTAGGCATTTCTAGGTCCTCCAGCAGGATTCTATGGCCAATTTCCAGTGAGAACATTTTTTTCCAGTCATTTATAGGGCAGCGGTGGCAAATACTGTAATGAGCAAATAATCAAATCCGCGAATGCTTAACCTGCAAATATGGAGGGACAACTGTAATGATGTCGCTAATAACATGTTGTATGTTTGTTTAGATTCCTACATTTCTTGTGAACCAAGTAAGAAAGCAAAATACTGAAAGTCAGAAAAAGGAGAGAAAAGACAAAGCGATGAGGAAATTGCTGAAAAAAATGGCTTATGATCGAGAAAAGCATGAGAAGCAAGACAAAAGCATCAATGATGTAAAATGTCTCAATGAAGTAAGCAAACAAGTAACATTCAATAAATGAAGAGTTGTGCATTTCACCTTGAAACTCTAGGCGTATTACTAGGGCAAGAGATAGCTGTACAGCTTTCATAGTTGCAACTTCCTTTCTGGTACAAACAAATGGAAACTGCAGTTATTATTTGAAAAAACCTAACCTCATTAAAATGATGCCTCAGGTATTAGTAAAGAGGTGTGTGCAATATGCATGGAGTTTTGCAGGCTGAAATATTTAAACTGGCTATCTGTTGAAATGTTACACCCTTGGTTTTTGAAATTTTTGCTTCTCCTGCATATCGGGTACTCAAATCTAAGGGTGGTTTTTTTTTGTTTTTTTTTTTTTGAATAGCCTATATGTCCTATCATGAATTTAAGCAATTGTTGTAGTAGCTTGTGTTAAACTGTACAACCAGTGGCTGCGTAAGAATTCTCACTGCCTGAGGCAGGAGGATACGGTAAGTGCCACTATCCCCCCCCCCGTGTCATCACACCTGCCTTTTCTAGCATGTTGCTTGCCTCAAACTGAGACATGATGGGTTAGGTTGTCATGGAGACGGCCTGTGTCTGGTTGGTTGTCAAAATACCTCCCATAATGCCTCACTGTGATGAAGGACCTCCTCAGAGTGAAACAATTGAACCTTGATAGCTCTTTGGAGAGTTCACCTGCTGAATCTCTCATTCTGATAGGGTTCCCTTAGAATGATGGGGAATGATGAGGAAACCCTGCTACACTGCTCATTTTCCTGCTACGTTTGCTGCAATGTAGTTGTTCAGTGTCGCTGCCATATTTTGACCCACTGAAAGGAGTTGGATTTGACACCCTCTAGCTCTCTCACTCGAGGCAGGCCTCATGGACAGACCAACCCTGTGTACATTGCATTAAGAAACCTCTGAATCTTACAAAGGACAAATTTATTGTTGCTGATTCCACTAGCTATTCTGATTTGTATACACCTAGTCTGCCAATTTCATTTTTACAGCTCAAGATAAAGTTTCTTGACCTGCATGAGGGTGCGGCTATACGATCATAAAAAAATCCGTATGGGAGGCAAAAAATACGAACAGCCTGTCATTCGTATGCATACGAACCGGCTATACGATTTTTTAAACCCCCTAAACTCCGTATGACTCCCTCTTCCCGAAGCTGGCTGGAGCGAGCAAGCCAAGCAGCAGTTTTAAATCTCCCGCTGCTTTTTTTTTAAAAAAAGGTTCCTCGTTTGCGGACATTCGGTTTTCCGTATTTACAATATAAAATAAAAATAAATAAACATATAAATTCACGGACTTACCGGACGCTCGCTAGCCGGGAAACCAACATGGCGGCTGCTCCCAATTTCCCTCCGTGCTAGCCCTGCCCCCTCTACTCGGCCAGCCAATCAGATTACACAGCCTGTTCGTATGTGTGCGAACAGACCGTACAGACCCGTCGGCCATCCGAACGGCGTACGGATTTCTCTTCACGATCCGCTTTCCCTCCCAAACGCCGCGTGTGCGTATTTCAGGGTGGAAAACAGGCCCCCCCATCTTTTGCATTCGTGTGCATCAAACGGCCGTTTGTACGGAAGTGCGAACTTTCGCATACCGTACGTATTATTTAAATCGTGTAGATGGGACCTGAGAATGCGAACAGTCTGCCTACAACAGCAGAGGGAAGTTGAAAGCCACTTTGAAACAATAAAGATTTTAATTCTGTCATTATTTATTTTATATTTTGTTGCCTTTTCATGGAAGTTGCTAGGGTAGTAAAGCAATAGTAACTTTAAAAGGCAGAAATCAGAAATGCTAAAATATTGAAGGTGCTAATGCAATTTAATTGCAGTTTAAAGGACCACACTGAAAATGTATGCCTTAATGCCTTTTTGAAAAACTGAGAAAGTGGGGGCTAGTTTTAACTCTTGATGGGACAACATTAGAACACTTCCATGCATCCCTAACATCTTCTCTGCTGCCAAAGTAGAATTGAAAGCAGTACACAACATATTGCATATCAATACAGTCACAAAAATAAAACAAGTTTTAAAACCCAAACAGCAGATTAAAACACAGTCCTCAAAAACACTTTATGGAAACATGTAAAGCGGAAAAAGCCAGTTTCTATTAACTTTACAAATCCATTATTTATCTGTTCATGTACTAGTTTTCACATGGAATACAGGTACATGCTGGTTTGTTTGTTCTCAACTTGTTAAACATAACACAAAATTACATCCAGCCTGTGTTAGGATCAGTGTAAAATAAATATGGCAGAACCATATATAAATATGATGCATAACAGTATACATACCAAATATTTGCACTTTGTAGTATTCAGCATACAATTTTTCTTCCTATTAGTACAAGTCGCTATTACCTAAAATCATATTTTCAATGTTGGTGAATTAGAGACATCTTGTGGACGGATGCAAAACTGCACTATGCTGAAGAACACATTTTTGGCATTTTAGGGCCAAATTAGAAGTGATGATGACAGTCATGTTAATTTCTCTGCCCTATTCACACATATAAATAGGCATATATTTAAGGTTAGTATTTAAAAGGTTGTAGGTACCACCTACGACTCCTCGAATGCTTTCATCAGCGTTGTATACACATAATCCTAAATATACACTGGACTGACTATGTGACGAATGTTACTGTCCTTGAGCAAGCAGGGATCACCAGCATTGAGGCCATGATATTGAGGACACAGCTGCGCTGGGCAGGGCACGTTTCTAGGATGGAGGACTATTGCCTCCCAAAAATAGTACTCTATGGTGAACTCACCGCGGGTCGGTGTAAGAAGGGCGCTCCAAAAAAATGATACAAAGACTCCCTGAAACAACATCTCAGGTTCGGCCAAATTAATCACCAACAGTGGTCCGCCCTGGCCTCACATCGGGAGGCATGGAGACGCAGTATCCACAGTGCTGCAGCCTTATTTGAGAACTCACACCGAACAAGTCTTGAAGAGAAACGACAACGCAGAAAGAATCACAACCCAGAAACATCACCCAAGGAGACCTTCTGCTGTGCTTTCTGCAACCGGACTTGTTTATCTCGGATTGGCCTTTTTAGTCATCAGTGCGCTTGCAGAAAGCACAGGATGAGTCCTTCCTGAATCTTCGTTTGCGAAGAAGAGCCAGAGAGAGAGAGAGAGAGAGAGAGAGGTATAGGGAGGACTTAACTCTTCCCCAGCTTGTTTGATATTTATTCTAATATCTGATGAGGCTGAGGTGCGAGGAAGGGGTTCAGGCAGCAGACTGGATATAAAATGGGTGAGGGTTCCACTGCCTTAAGTCATGTTTCCCTTTTGATGTTTTCTTCTTGGATTGGTTCTCTGGATTTTGGAGGAAAACATGACTGAGTACCATCTCCTACCAGGCTCAGATGTCACATTAAAACTACAGAAACAACAGTCAGTCACTGTGCACCAACATACTGGCTATCCTTGAATAAGCAAAATTCTTTACATGCTTGTGATATTGAAGGTCCCATCTATATACGGGTTGGGGAGAAATGGATTGTTCTGGAGTAGCAGCAATTTGGAGCAGCTGCAAACTGTCTTAATGGTTTTATAGCCCCCATAAACTTCGCATGATCCCTAGCTAAGATGGCAGCCATGAGGGAATTACTCATGGTTTTAAATCTGCCGTCACTAACCTGTTTTTTTTTTTAAAAAAAACCATTTACTATGGTGCACACAAGCAATATTTTGCCTTTATGAAAGAAAAAAAGGGAAAGAGAGAGAGAAAGATCGCCATTTTATCGCCTTACCAATCTCTTGCTTTGCTGAAAATCCAACATGGCAGCAGCAGGCACTTTCCCTGTTTGCAAGCTCCGCCCCATGCTCATCCAGCCAATCAGCTTGCACTGTCTCATCACAGCAATGTGAATGCGACTGTCTTAATGATCGAACATTTGTATCCCCTATGAAGCTTTTTAAAAACTCCAGGAAAAGGCCCGAAGGCTTCCCAGATGGAATTTACGGTGGATTTGGCTGCCCCCCTACAGAATGAGATGTATTGGTGCGAATGGCCATATAGACAGATCATCTTCCATGCAAATTCTAGTAGGATTATTTTCACCGATAGACAGGACCTTAATACATCTCCTGGAGGAATGTTAGGTCTTGTCTATACGGGGGGGGGGGGGAGAAATATGAACACGTTCAAAAAAAGCAGGCATTCGCAACACTGTGACCTGTCTTCATGGTCAAAAGATCCCCCCTAAGCTCCACATGACCCCCTTGCCAAGATGGTGGCCATGAGTGATTTACTCGTGATTTTAAATCTGCTGCAGCCAATTTAAAAAAAAAACAGTTTCCCATGGTACACACAAACAACAGTTCGTATTTACAAAAAAAGAAAAAAAAGAATGTAAGATCTCTGTTTGATCAACTTACCGGACCCTCACTTATGAAGAATACCACTCCTGCTGCCATGAAGAACCAAGCATAAATGGCTGAATTTATGTAATATGGTGGCCGCAGGCACTTTCCCTGTTTGCTAGCCCCACCCCCATGCTTGCCCAGCCAATCAGATTATGCTGCCTGGTCGTATCTGTGCGAATGCGAGTCTTCAAATGATCGCACATTCGCATGTCATACAGAGCTTTTTTAAAAATCTGGACAAAGCCCAGATGCGATGCACACGGATTTTGCGGTGGATTTGGCTGTCCCTTTCCAAATGGCACGTATTTATGTGCATGTCCGTATGAATGGATCGCTGTATGTTCGCATGCTGTTTGGATTATTTTGACTGTATAGATGAGATCTTAGTAAGCCCCTTTCACTTCCCCAGTACCTTAGCCTAAGTCACTTCATCTGGAATCATGTTGCAGGTGTTATGCCAGTGCAATTCCAGGTTGTGCCGGTGACTGTTTTGCAAGCGAGCTTCCACATGTAGGTATCTGTTACCTCTCTATACAAGCAGTTCCACACTGGCAGAGCAGCAAGTGCTCCTTCCAGTTGACAGTGGGCCACAGCTCTGCCTCTCCTTTGCCACCATGGCTGTCTATCCTTGCTGCAGGCATCAGAGGCATTTATTCCCATCGAGCATTACACTCCACTGCTGCTCAGTAGGATCCAGGTCCTTGATTTCTTCTGTAATGCCCAGATATAGAAAGAGTTCTGGGACCATTAATGGTTGACAAGAAAAGGGAATTTGAGCAGGCACAAGATTTTCTTACTTCGACATTGCAAGCGGCACTTGCTGAAATGGTCTTATCTACCCAGCTATGGAAGAGATCATTGTGCTGTGATATCTTCTAATTACAAATGGGAGCAGTTGGTCATCAGTTGTTATGTGCAGAGCATGGCAGTGTATTGTATAAACATTTACTTGCTTATAGCTGGCCTCGGTAAATTTTGTTCGGCTTGAAGAGAGCGTGGTACTGAACAGATGTAGAGATGGTGAGGCTCTCCTTTACTGCTGTGGGTCTAGAGATGTACTAAAAAACCATGGTTAGTATTCTCTTGCTATCACAATGTGTGATGTTTTGGTAGATATCTGGAAGGAATTTGGTAGGTGTCACTGCTTATGCCCTATAACTTAATTTAGGGCCCATCTACACCAGGGAGAAAAAAATCTAAAATACCTCATAGTATTATCTTGCAGCAGCGGTAACATGTCTAAATGGTTTTCCTGGCCTTGAAGCCCCCATAAGCCTCGCTTTCCTGATGGCGGCCATGAAGGATTTACTCACATTAATTCTTCACCACCACTGGGTTTTTTTAGGTAATCCCAATGTGCATTGGTGTGATAGAGCGATTCTCCAAATAAAAGAAAACAGAAAATATTGATCCTTTTTATCATCTTAGCGAGTGATCACTAAGGCAAAAATCCAATATGGTGGCAGAAGGCACTTGCCCTCCTTGTAAGTCCCGGCCCCACTCTCACCCAGCCAATCAGCTTTGTGCTTCCCTTCAAGTATTTTATTGTTCTATAGTCCAAACGAGCAAAAATGCTCACCTGCCTCTCAGTTTGAAAAAGTACGGGGAAATCTGCGAAGGTTTTTAGTACATTGTTTTTGCCGTTTGGGGCCCCCCTCCTTCCAAATAGTGTGGATTGGTGATGGATCCTGTTTAGACAGGTAGGATTCCCAGCAAATTCCATGAGGGGTATTTTAACCATTTAGATGGGCCCCTTGTTTCCACCTCATTTCAGTTTTGATTTTAGGATGATTAGGGAGCTATGGATGTTTTTGGCATTCAGCCATTTATGCTTGGTTCTTCATGGCAGCAGGAGTGGTATTCTTCATATGTAGTTTATTTAGCCTGATCCCCCCCCCCCCCCGCACTTCTTACCCTTCTAACAAGACAGAATAATACGCCAAAGTTCTTTCTTTTTTAAAAAGGCAGCTTACTGTGATGTGTAAACCAAGCTTAAGTAAGTCTGCTGAACATGTTAAATATTGTTCTCCATGCTTCCTCTTTTTAAAAATGTCCAAGCTACTGTACTTTAAACCTTCTGTTTTTCTTTTATTAGAGCTGAATTATTTAAGAAATGGGGTATGAGGGTATCACTTGAAACCAACAACACTCATGGGTACAGCCCACTCATCCAGTACTCTAATGCCTCATTTTGCATTATCAGACCCTAGCATTTAGTGAGCTAATCTAGTAATAAAAAGCCTGCAGTGGATATGCTAAGGATTATACTAATAACCTGTAGATTTAATCAGATGTTATATAGCATATATGGGGTTTTTAAAAAGGAAGAACCCTGTTCTTTTTTAAAAAAGGAATTCCATTTATGATTCAATATGAGACATGGCTCATTCAGAATTTGAAGTAAAACACATTTCTTCCCATTCTTTAGTTAAAAGTTTCATAAACGTTCTTTTTACACTGTAGTATATCTGAAAGAAGGGAAAGCATTTGATTTGAAAATTCATCCTTTTAGGAATCTTGAAACTTTGTTATGATAGAGCTCGTAGGCACAAATTTACAAAGGGAGTTTTTCTTTTCGATGTTGAAAGAGCATTTAATTTAATATGTAAATTCGTTATCTAAAATGTGTGCTGAATAACATGGTGGAAAGCTTCCTGAATGTTGTGGTAAGAACTTAACACATTAATTTCTATGAATGTTTGTATCAATATATTCCATCAATGTAGAAACGGTTCTCGTGTATAAGCATTTTGGAATTTTTTTTAATAGGCAAAATGCAGGGGGATCTGCTTTGTGTAGAACAATATGCCTAACTTGAGCATTCAGTATGTGATCTGTCCAAATTAATTATTCTGCACTGTGTTTTGAGGAGCTCCTCAAAGCCAGCTGCAAGCTGCTATGTTCCAATTTCATTATTGCTTTGCAGGCTGATATTCCTCAGGGAGTAATACGGGTGCAAGCACCTCATCTTTCCAAAGTTTCCATGGCAATCCAGCTGACAGAAGAATTAAAAGCTGGTGATGTCGTTGCCAGATTCCTCAGCCAAAAAAGGTATGAGTCTGACTGCTTTCCACCCTCTAAATGCTTCATTATTAGTATTTCTTTTTTAAAGTGTCACTTTGGATTTCTACATTGACAAGGGAAGAAAAACATGAATTAATGTTGGCTAAAAGCTCAAGGGACATTTAATTGTTAATTATCACTGTCTTGAGTCCACTTATTTTACCAACTAGATTGTTTTCAGTCATTTTAATGGGTCTTATTAGGCTGTCATCTTTTGCAGCATCCACAAATATGCCATGATCCCTCATGAAGGTTAGGATTGGATTTTTGAGCTGGCTAAGAAATTCATGGCAGGATGAATGTGTGTGTTTGTGTAATTTTGTGTGACATGGGTGGGTGAAGAGAAAAGACTGTGGCATCCACAAATGTGGCATGATATCTCATGAACATTAGGAATGAATTTGTGAGCTGGCTAAGGAATTTAAGGGCATGTGTTTTGCATGACATTGATGAAAACACAAGACTGAGAAAGAAGTGTTTTCTTAGATTTTTTTTTTAAATTGCCAGTGTCTTTAAATATCAAACATTTATAAAAAGGCATTTTCTTTTTTCTTATAAGGTTAAATGTAGGCAACCTGGTGCCCTTCACATGTTTTGGATTTCCATTCCCCCAAACTCCAACCATTGACCATGGTGTCTAGGAGATTTTTAAGCCTGACATCTTAACTATTGGGATGTCTATCTTGATATAGATATTTCATTTTTATTTCTGCATTTAAAAAGAAAATCCTACTCTATATAAATAAGTAACTTTGGCTCACACAGTACCTAGCACCCTCCAAGGCTACCTTGACCCTCTGGAGCCAATTTGTAGGACCCAGGAGGGCTGCAGACTAAGGGTAGGAATTGCCTTCCATCTCTTGATTCTGCAGCAGGGTGTATGGCTCTATATCTTTGTTGCAAGAGTGTTAGTTCATTTTGCAAAGTCAGGTCAGTATCAGAAGTATATGACTTTCTTGCTGGACTCCTAGTCTTGGAATTACTTAGTTTCCTGAACTGTTGCTAGACTGCAAACATGCATATAGTAATGTTATATTTTTGACAGATAACTTTCATCTTGCAGTTTGTTAGAATGGTGGGATCTAGTTGTCCTCCCACCCACAAGTGCCTTTCTTCTTTAACCTGCCCTTTCAAAAAGATAGCAAATGCAAGCAAGTGTACCTGCTCCCAACTGTGAATGCTCAAAGCTGTTTTTACGACTTCAGTATGAGTGGCACAGCAAATGGATTGTTTCCAAAGGAGAGCTAATCCTCCCCAATACATTGATAGTGAGAACATTTGACTGAGTGGGAAGCATTGCTCTGCTGGTTAAGCCATTCACATGTGTGTCAAAATATATGTAAATTGTCTATATCTGTCCCAAAATCTTTATAGTATGTACAACAACTATGGAAGTATTTTAAAAGCTTTTATATTAATTGTTTGCGTTGCTGTAAAAAAATAATGGTATGGAAGGGCCAAATGGATTAAGTTAAATGACCCACTATAAAAATGGACAGAAAGATTACATCTTTCTGAGTACATGAGTTGCTTCACATAATTTCAATTCCAGATAATTCATTGTGGTGTGTAGCTTTAATTTCCATTATCATCCCAAGTATGATATGCTTATTTCCATTAGTTAACAGATGGGCAGAGATAATTTTAGTACGTGGGCAATTTTCTGAGCTGTAGAACATTGTCCTAAGTACATATAGTAGCTTTTGGTTGTAAATGACTTGGTACAGTGCCTAATCATTTTGTGACATTACTTTGTAGTGGAACTGTCCAAACTCTGAAGAAAGAAGAGGTGTTTTTATATGAAGTTGGAGGAAATATTGGTAAGGCTGTTTTCTCCGTGGAACTCATGCTGGTTCAAACTTTTGTTAAATCATGTGGTATAGCCTAAATTACCTCAGATGTATATGTGAGGGTATTACTTCAGTTGACGTGCCTCCATGTCAATTGTATGTGAAAGTTAACCATGTCAAGGATCAAACTAATAAGAAGAAGAAGAAGAAGAAGAAGAAGAAGAAGAGGAAGAAACAGAAGAAGAAGTTACAGTTGTCCCTTGACATTCGTGGGGGTTAGGTTCCACGGACCCCCGCAAATGTAAAAAAACCGCGAATATTGATTGCCCTCCCCCCTCCCCTGGCCTTCACGGAGCCTTCCAAGGCTCCGTGAAGGCCTCTGCAACCCTCCACCCTCCCTCCCCGGGGCCTTCACGGAGCCTTCCAAGGCTCCGTGAAGGTCCACGCGGACTCCCCCCACCCTCACCAGGCCTTCACGGAGCCTTCCAAGGCTCCGTGAAGGCCTCCCCCCATCCTCCCCCCATCCTCCCCCCATCCTCCCCCCATCCTCCCCCCATCCTCCCCCCATCCTCCCCCCTCCCTCCCTGGGGCCTTCACGGAGCCTTCCACGGCTCCGTGAAGGCCCCCGCGGCCTCCCCCCACCCTCCCCAGGCCTTCACAGAGCCTTCCAACGCTCCGTGAAGGCCTCCCCCATCCCTCCCCGGGGCCTTCACGGAGCCTTCGTAGGCTCTGTGAAGGCCTCCATGGCCTCCCCCCACCCTCCACCCTCCCTCCCCCCACCCTCCCCAGGCCTTCACGGAGCCTTCCAAGGCTCCGTGAAGGCCTCCCCCCACCCTCCCCCCTCCCTCCCCGGGGCCTTCACGGAGCCTTCGTAGGCTCCGTGAAGGCCTCCGCGGCCTCCCCCCACCTTCCCCAGGCCTTCACGGAGCCTTCCAAGGCTCCGTGAAGGCCTCCCGCCATCCTCCCCCCTCCCTCCCCGGGGGGGGGGCCCTCCCAAAACCGCAAATAATTAAAACTGCGAATGCTGAGTTCGCGAATGTGGAGGGGCAACTGTATTTATTACCTGCCTCTCCCCTTAGGATTGCGGCAGGGTACATACATAGCAATACACAGTACAGTACACAACACAGTTCATCGTAGTACAATTCAATAGAGTTTAGAGGAAATTCAGACAGTTCAAAGCAAATTATACATTTCAAGCAATCATTATAAACAATGATACAGGGCAGTGCTGGCGTACAGATGACACTGCAGGAATGATGTTAGAATGCGTTGCACATTAATAAATGACAGCTTTTTTTTTTTTGCAAACAGTATTTAACAACTTCACAGCTTTCGTCGCCCCAGCTCCTTTATTATACTGGTCCTCATTTTACTGACTTATGGAAGGCTGAGTCGACCGGGGTGGGGGCTGGGACTGACTTTATGAACTCATGGTCTAACATGAGTTTTTGGCTGCAGTTTTGATTGCATTAGCTTACTGAGCCACCAGGGCCCTTAAAAAAAGTTAAAAGTTTTTACTTTGATGTATGCATTCTGAATATGTAATATTGGGATTTAACTACACAGCATCGCCTGCTGCATGATGATTGGGCATGGGAGAAAGAGATGAGAGGAACATACTGTAATGACTGGCTGTATATAGCTTTGTGCAGTGGCAGAAGATAAGGAGCGAGTGCAAACTGGCTCTTTAGCCAGAGGACATTAGCATACCACCTTGAGCACAAACATAAACATCTGATTTTGGAAGCCAAGCAGGATTGGGCCTGCTTAGAACTTGGATGGGAGACTGCCATGGAACACCAAGGATTTCCATGTAGGGCTAAGAAATAATCCAGTCTGAAACTCTGGAGATCCCTGGCTGCTGGTTAAAGTTGACAGCACAGGGGTAGGAAGGACCAATGGTGTGACTTATTAAGGTAGATGATTATGCTGTCTAAATACCCTAAAGACACCAGATCCTGTCTCATCTTGGAAGCTAAGCAGGGTCAGCCTGGGTTCGTACTTAGATGGGAAACCACCAATGAATACCAGGTGCTATAAGTCATATTTCAGAGGAAAGAGTTGTCAAAACCATGTTTCCTACAAAGGGCATGCTACACCAACACACATCCTATGAAACTAGAAGTCACCAAACATCTGCTTCCTGCTTTTTTTTTTTTTAAACTATTTTAGGGCAAAACACACACTTTGTTTTAAAGGAAATTTAAAGGAAAAGGAAAAATGCTGCAAAACTGGGTGGGGGGATGCAGTACCAAAGAAGCTAGCCATTTCAGTACATCCACATAGTATTTTTAAAAGAATCCCTACCGTGTACTATTCAGCAAGGAAGAGGGTCTTTATAGGGTACAGTCCAATTTTTATGTATGGATGCAAGTATGATCACAGTTGCAGTGGCAGTGTAAGCGTTAAGAATGATCAGTAAGGATTGTTGAGCACTAAGAATCATCATGCATAGAGAATTAGCCTCCCATTTCTGGGATATTAGGCCTGGGAGCGGACAGGAGTACCTTGTTATTATCTTGTCAACCTGTCTAGTATGTTTTTAGTCTATTTAAATATATTTTATTCTTTTACATTGTTTCAGTCTGCTTATATTAGTTTTACTTATATGTTGCCCTGAGAGCTCACAATGTAGGGTGGGACAGAAATATTTTAATATAATAAATAAATAATCCTTGGAACATGTCCGGCTTTTGTCCTCATTAATAATTGGCTTAATGGACAAAATTGTCATGATACAGCAAGGTATCTTAACTTGGTGATGGTGGGTGACTCAGTTGCTTCCTTCTTAGAGCCAAGAACTGGCTAGAAGTAAGGGTTTCTTGAGAAAGCTTACACGAAACTTTTAGAGCCTAAAGCTACCACTTGTTTCAGATCCCCATATACAGTTACAGCCCTTGTTTCATCTCCATGCTGGTGTTTTCCCTACTTATCTTCACTGTCCCTTGCAATCCAGTGCACATTTACTCTAAAGCAAGTTGCACTGAATGCACCTAAGGTAAATCTTAATCATATTTAAAACCTGTAATTTTACATAGTATATGTATTTCCCCAACAGGTGAGCGCTGCCTAGATGAAGACACCTATATGAAGGATTTGCATCAGCTAAACCCAAATGCAGAATGGATTATAAAATGTAAAAATTGCTGAAGTTGTGAATCTATGAAGAAAGAGATGCTATGGATGGATTTTTGTAATACTATAAATGTTCAGGAGTACCAAAATAAAAGGGCAGTGTGCTCATTTGATACTGGATGAACTACACTGTCAAAGGAATCTTGTCAGTGTTACACTTGGCTTCCAGGGAGTCTCCTTCCCTTTGTCCCAAGTCAGTATGAGTTACTATAGCAATGCAGGGTAAGAGCAAGCTGTGCAGGACCAATATGTACAGGGTTTTTTTTTCCCTTATGGGAACCATTGTGCCTTTGAAATGGTCCCATCTGCTTATTTGTACTTTCTGGTTGTTCATTATACCTTCATTTAAAAACAAAACCACCGGAGGGCCATTTTTTTTCTTAACAAAGACGTCTATTAACCTTGGGATAGGAAAAGCATTTTTTCATGGGTCCTAATTCTCAAAATGTGGTACTTCTAGGCCATGTGAAAACCAGGCAGTGGTGGTATGACATATGTCATAGAAGGAGGTACCTGCCTACCATTGCAGGTAGCTGCTTATTTATAGCTTCAGGTCCTACAAGACTATTTGTCCTCATTCTACTGAGGAATATATTTCTGTGAAGAACATGATGTGATCCTACTGACACAGCTAGTTCTACCTGGAAGTGATTCTCATTATCATCATGCCTGAAAAATGGAGTGCTGTGGAAGTGATGCTGTCTCCTTCCCATCTCCACTCACTTCTTTAAAAGTACTTATAGAAACATTCTAGGATAAAGGAAGAATATATGGAGTTAAAGAGTCACATCCATGTGTACAAAAATGCAGCAGACATTAGAAGACGGGGCTGTGGAATTAGGAAACTGTGAAAGTTGCTTAGACCCTCTAGTGTGAAAGATTAATGTGCAGTACTTCCAAGTGGGTAACATACTCATGTTGGAAAATACTGATATATGACATAGACTCATAGAGCTGGAAGGTCCTCAGGGTCATCTAACACCCCCCACCCCACCCCGGAAGTGCAGGAACCCATAGCTATATCAACTCTGAGAGGTAGGAACCATGCAATCTCTGATTAAAAATTTCCAGTGAAGGAGAGTCTGTCACTGTTTGACAACATCTGTTCCACTGTGAAACAGCAGTTATCAACATGAAGTTCTTCCTAATGTAGTTTGAATGTAATGATCCATATAAATGGACTCAGGCTTTCCAATGCCAGTATTTTAGTCCTACCAAAGATGACATTTTGAATATGATACCACCTTAAGCCAGAGAGGTCATTCATTGTAAACCATCCTGAGAGCTTGGGTTATTTGGTGGTATAGAAATGGAGAAAATAAATTAGAGCCCACTGGTGACATTTTAATGCTAGTAAACTCTCTCATGATATTTGCAATTTATTATTAAATGTACTTTGTCATTCTTATGCATTCTATACAGATTAAGGTGTCTGAATGTCACATCTCTAAAGTTGCAGCCATTTTATACCCCATGGTAATGCTTAGTCAAGCATTTTATTAATGGCAAAGTTGCTACTCAAAATTATTCACTTGTCAGTGAAGATAAACGAGGCTAAGAAAAATCAAATGTATTTTTCCTCACAATGATCTAACAGTGGAGTTGTGGCCAATTATTTTCAGACAAGTGCTTATTTACAATAAATGGGGCATGCTGCCAATGAATAGTGATTGATAGTGATATATATGAATACCTGTACATTTATTTTCATAAAATCAGAATTTTGTGTGTGCGCTTGCAACTTCGTAACAAACTTGAGAGAATAATAGATTTGGAAGAGACCACAAGGGCCATCCAGTCCTACCTCCTGCCATGCAGGAATACACAATCAAAGCACTCCTGAAGACAGCCATCCAGCCTCTGTTTAAAAACATCCAAAGAAGGAGACTCCACCACCCTCATAGGCAGTGTATTCCACTTCCAAACAGCTCTTACTATCAGGAAGTTCTTCCTAATGCTTAGGCGGAATCTCTTTTCCTGTAGTTTGAACCCATTGCTCTGTGTCCTAGTCTCTGGAACAGCAGAAAGCAAGCTTGCTCCATCCTCAATATGATGTCCCTGCAAATATTTAAACATGGCTAGCATGTCACCTCTTAACTGTTTCTTCTTTAGGCTAAACATATCTCCATAAGATTGGAGCACATGGTTTCCAGACTTTTCACCATTTTGGTCACCCTCTTCTGGACATGTTCCAGCTCCTCAATATCCTTCTTGAATTCTGATGCCCAGAACTGGATGCAGTATTCCAGGTGAGGTTTGACCAAAGCAGAATAGAGTGGCACTATTATTTCCCTCTATCTAGACACTATAGAATCATAGAATCATAGAATTGCAGAGCTAGAAGAGACCACGAGGGCCATCCAGTCCATCCCCCCTGCCACGCAGGACATCTTGATCAAAGCATAGAATCATAGAATTGCAGAGTTGGAAGCTTGACACCTATACTTGACACCTAGAATCTCATTGGCTTTTTAGGCTGCCACATTACATGGTTGACTCATTATCAGTTTGTGGCCTGCTAACACTCCTAGCTCCCTTTCACATGTACTGTTGTCAAGCCAGCTGTCATCCATTCTGTATTTGCGCATTTCATTTTTTCTGAATAAATGTAATACCTTACATTTTTCCCTGTTGATTTTCATCTGTTAGTTTTGGCCAAGCTCTCTAAATCTGTTAAGGTCATTTTGAATTCTGACTCTGTCCTCTAGGGTATTAGCTACCCCTCCTAATTTAGTCTCATTTGCAAATTTGGTAAGCATGCCCTCTATTCCCTCATCCAAGACATTTATAAAGATGTTGAACAGCACTGGGGCCAGGAAAAAATGTACTGGAGTTAGGATTCATGTTTCAAGGTACCTTCTCATTTTCATCATGTGACAAATCTTGGTATTGTTATCCACCTTCCCAAAATGGCAGCCTCCAGATCTATAGGATTACATCCTCATTATCCCTAGCCACCATGTCTATGCTGGCTGGAATGATGGGAGTTTGTAGTTCAGTGTCACAGCATCTGGAGGTCACAAGGCCAGAGAAAGCTGTCTTGTGTCAATAACCAGTTAGGTACAAAGTTGCTGTTGTCATTGTTGCCGTTGCAGCTTCTCTGGCTTGTTGATATACTGGCAGAGAAGCAACACCTGTCATAGTTGTCATGCAGCTACTGTGAAGAGTAAGAGCTGCAGAAGGATGTTTGAATGGCATGTGCATTGCTGACATCTCCAGTGAGCTGTACCCTAGCCTCCTACTATAAAACAGTTTTAAGGATTATCTCTAAGTAATGTGAACACGCCATTAATAATAGTAGTCACTGCAGGTGAGTCCTCTCTCCCCTCTCCCTCCTCTTCCTCTTCATCTCTCTTGGGAATGTCCACTAGACATTTCAGGTCAAGCCATTGGGGAGAGGAAATGTCTGTCCTGATCAGAACTAGTTTTCAGTTCCCTTTCAGATTTTCCCTGTTTCCACTGCTAGAGGCCAACAATTAGTAGTATGGGTGAACTTTGCCTTCCCTCCATAGTGTGCTATGCAGTAATAGCCACTG
This sequence comes from Gambelia wislizenii, assembly GCA_030847615.1. Lineage (NCBI taxonomy): Eukaryota > Metazoa > Chordata > Lepidosauria > Squamata > Crotaphytidae > Gambelia > Gambelia wislizenii. The sequence goes on from JAUMIR010000001.1 coordinate 121,982,949, forward strand.
TTTGCATCTAATCATGTTTGTTCATCAGTGGAATGGGATCCATTAGTGGAATAGATTTTCTCTTGAAGCACCCATGCACTTCCAAGATCAGAAAGTTAAAGGATCTTGTAGAGCATATTTGGGGAGTGGTGGGGGGCTGCAGGAGGGAGAGAGGGCAGACAAGGATCCACTGTTGATGAGAAAGTTCACTTCCATACTGTTGGATGAGTAGTCTCCTTCCCCAAACATCTGTGATAAAGAGAAAAATTTACAAGTCAATACTTACACATCTAGAATCTAAGTTTGAAGGGTCATGTAGGTGCACAATGCAGTAAATTGTGTTTATAATATGTTTAGAGTTCTTAGCTGCTCCAGGTAAGATTAATACGTGAAGGGAAATCTGGGCTTTTAAATCAGGAACAAGTGATGCTGTTTAAAACAGTAGTAGTGGTCATTAAAAACAAACTACCAATGGCCTGTAGTTGTTTTTTTTTTTTAAGATAACTTCATTGCTGAGTTAGTGCCATTATCTTTTTATTACAGTTTGAAAAGCTTTTATACATAAATGAGTTTTCTTAATGCTGTTTTAATTTAAACTATTACATGTGTACATGAAGTAAACATAAAATATACACAGACTAGATGATGAATCAGCTAATTTGTTTTGTATCCACACTTGTGTAGATTTGTACATAAAATGAGATGTTTCAGATGAAAAATGTTGGGTCTGTTTTCCTTTTCCTTTTGTACATGTTGTATTGAGCACATCATGGGTTTTTGAATCAAGAAAGACAGAGCATGAGAAGAAAGCCAAATCAGAAGAAGGTCAAAGTTACTTTTTGGAAAAGTTGCAGTAGCCCTCCTGGTAGAGTGATTTTGGGAGTTACAATCCCACCTGTATCTTCTGCACTTTGGGAAAAAAAAATACACCAATCCAAAGATTTCTCTCCACTGTGAAACTAATGATTTATGAAGTTCTATCCTTCCATACCACTTCAATTTAATCCAGTGTGAAAATCATCTTCTAGTTTTGTGCTCATAGTCAATGGCATGGATTTGAACTCTCCCATGCTGCTTTTGAGCACATTTGGACACCAGTTTAACAATTTACTCCATCATTAATTCATTGTGAGAGATGAGATCTTCTAATTGGAAATGAAAACACTGTGACCTGGTGCAGTAACATTTTAAAAATGTTATTGACTTTTTTAAAAAAAATATTTATTATGTATTTATTTCAGGATTTAAATCCCAACTTTGGGGGTCAAAGTTACACTCAAGGTGGCACAAAAATCACAACAAGAAAACAAGCTAAAACAATTCTAGAAACAGCACCAACACTTAATTGCTCAGACATACAGGCTAGTATATCCCACACCACTTCTTCCACTCCACCGACACAATAATAGTGTCTATCCAATGGCCAAGATCTTACACTGGGGTTGTGTAGTGCACATCTTTGTATGTGGAACAGAGATGGGAAAATATTTGTAATTATTCATCCCTGGGTTTAGAAAAAATGGTTCACTAAATGGTTCTCTATTTACTAAATATGATGAATGTATTAGGAAAAGAAGATGAAAGAGACATTGAAAAAAACTACTATATATGATTTTAGCTGCTAGATTACTTTTGGCAAAATCTTGGAGATCTGAAGAAATGCCAACTTTGGAGAAATGGCTGTTAAACTACAGATATGATTGAAATTGACATTTTAACTGCTAGCATAAATTACAGATCGGTTGAAAAAGTCAAGAAAGATTGGGACCCAGTAATCAAGTACTGGTCAAAGGAATGGAAAACAAACATTGAACTGTAAAAACATAACTTTAGAAATTGCATTTGACAAAAGTTCATGCAATTTGAGTAAACTGGATGTTATTGGCATACATTTAGGAAAATATATTTAATTTTTTTCAACTTGAGGCAGAGTTCTGTGTAGTTCAAAAGTTTGCACTTTCTATAAACACTAGCCAGTTCCAATAATCTTTGCTTGATTGCTGAGATCAATACTGGGACTGAGGAAATAAAAAGTATCAAGGTTATTGGTTTTGTTGTCGCTGCTGGAATCTTCACATATGTTTCACTCCACTTTCTTAATTTAGACATTGATAAATATGTAAACTGTTCAGTCTGTTATTGAGCATCCTGTTGTGTGCCTTGAAGTCTTTTCCAATTTATGGCCATCCTAAGGTGAATTTATCACAGGGTTTTCTTGGCAAGATATGTTCAGAGGATGTTTGTATTTTGTAGTATTTTGTTGCATGGCCAACACAGTTACCCCTGAATATGACACCTGTCCAAAGAGGTGTGTTTTTAGAACTATCCCAGGTTACAACTGCTTTAATCTGGCCTTGTGCATTGATTGGCATGTGCCTATTATAATTCCTTGCTTCATCTGAGAAGTCAACTAATTGAATATTAACAGATTTCATTATATCTATATGTCTAACTGACTTTGCATTTCCATTAAAAAGACTATATTCCTCCCCAGATACTGAATATTGTAGCTTTCTACCTTGCCCCCTTCTTTGTTTTCAGTCCTAATACTTGTTTTCTTTTGTTTTGACATGCAGGTCTTCCCTGTACAGCCTCCATAGGTGGCAGCATTACTCTATAGTTGAGTTCTGCTGCTAAAAAGCAAAACTCCCTCAAATATTAAATGGTTGAAATACTCTTAGAGATTGTTTGGAAATCTTGGCATTTATTGCTACAGTGGCTATCCATCAATACTGCCTGCATGCGGCAAACAAAGATATTTGAAGATACAAGAACTTAAAATGTCAGTGCTAGATGTTTCCTAAACATAAAATACAGGTGGTGTGAAGTGCATACTTGTAGTGGCAGAAATTTTCATCTTGCTTTAACAGTGTTGCTATCTGCATCCTTTCAGAAGGTCCACTTTTAGCTTCTGGAAACTTTCTCTTTCTAACCTGTCATTGACAATGAGAAGCACCATTCGTTTTGTACAGCTTTATCTGATAAATTGCACTCTTTGTGCTATTCAGTTAGCCATTAGTGAGCATTATCTGGGGGAGAAAAGAATAAATATTTAAAAGCTTGAGGAAGAAATTCTCAGGTGGCAATACTGCATTCCAGGTGTAGGAAACATAACTGAGTGATATCATTATAGAACATTTTGCCTTGTATCCCAATAGAGGTCCCAGAAAAGGTAATGGTTCAATTTGAGCAGTATTGAACACATTATAAACAAGCAAAAATTAACCTGCAGAAAGAAACATTGAGATTAGGCTTTGTGACAAATTCTACATTTTAAATGGAGAATAGAAAGGTTATAAAGATATCTGTCTAGCAGAAAAGGTCTTAAGATGGAGATGAATTATACTTCTTGTGTATGATTACATAACCTCCAGAGCTGATAATGAGATGATAGGTGCATTGTTGCCTGTGATGTATGTACTTATTTTTAAAATGCTTCTACTTTTTGAAACACTGCAAAACGTGTTTAACAGAGACCACAATAGTATCAACAGTATTTGTCATCAGGGTAAACACTGTCTGATTCACACTTTTTAAAGGTATTTACAAAACTGTTTATCCCCATATTTGGTGTATTCTCTTTAAATATGAAACTTCATAGTGTATACATAGTCTAAATAATATCCAGTCATCTAGGATCACTTCCTTATAGCTGTATTTCCTGCATTAGGTACATGCCAGATAAGGGGTGGGAAACGTGGCCATCCAGACATTGAAAGTGAGATCCTATCATCCCTGACCATTGTCCATGCTGGCTGGAGCTGACAGGATTTGCAGTCCAGTGATGTCTGTAGAAGCATAGATTCTTCTTTACAATTTAACATGTATGGTGACAGAGCCAGTACAGCATAGTGGTTTGAGTGTTGGAGTGCAACTCTGGAGACCAGGGTTTGAATCCCTGCTTGGTCATGAAAACCCACAGGGTGACCTTGGGCAAGTCACATACTCTCAGCCTCAGAAACCCACCTGATAGGCTCACCTTAGGGTTGCCACAGGTTGGAAATGACTTGAAAGCACACAACAACAAAGTCTTTGAAGCTGGAAATGAGGCAGCTACATTAGAATTATAGAATCATAGAGTTGGAAGAGACCACAAGAGCCATCTAGTCCAACCCTCTGCCAGGCAGGAATACACAATCAAATCATTCCCGAAGGATGGCCATCCAGCCTCTGTTTGAAAACCTCCAAAGAAGGAGACTCCACCACAGTACAAGGCAGTGCATCCCATTGCCAAACAGCTCTTTCTGTCAGGAATTTCTTCCTAATGTTTAGGTGGAATCTCTTTTCCTGCAGTTTGAACCCATTGTTCTGTGTCCTAGTCTCTGGAGCAGCAGAAAACAAGCTTGCTCCATTCTCAGTATGATATCCCTTCAAATATTTAAACATGGCTATCATGTCCCTCTCAACTTTCTCTTCTCCAGACTAAACATGCCCAGCTCCCTAAGCCACTCCTCATAGGGCATGGCTTCCAGACCCACCATCCTGGTCGCCCTCCTCTGGACACGTTCCAGCTTCTCAATATCCTTCCTAAATTGTGGTGCCCAGAACTGGACACAGTATTCTAGGTGAGGTCTGGCTAAAGCGGAATAGAGTGGCACTATTTCTTCATTTGATCTAGACACTATACTCCTGTTAATGCAGCCTAGAACTGCATTGGATTTTTTTAGCTGCTGCATCACACTGCTGACTGATGTTCAGCTTGTGGTCCACTAGGACTCCTAGATCCTTTCCCCATGTACTGCCATCAAGCCAGGTGTCACCCATCCTATATCTGTGCATTTCATTTTTACTGCCCAAGTGTAGTATCCAACATTTCTCCCTGTTGAAATCCATTTTGTTAGTATTGGCCCAGCTTTCTAATCTGTTGAGGTCATTTTGGATTCTGATCCTGTCCTCTGGGGTATTAGCTACCCCTCCTAATTTGGTGTCATCTGAAAACTTGATAAGCATATCCTCTATTCCCTCATCCAAATCATTTATAAAGATGGTGGATAGCACTGTGGCCAGGACAGAACCCTGTGGCATCTCACTAGTCACTTCTCTTCAGGATGAAGAGGAGCCATTGGTGACTATCCTTTTGGTTTGGTCAGTCAACCAATTACAAATCCACCTAACAGTTGCATTGCCTAGCCCACAGGTTACTAACTTTTTTTGCAAGAATATCATGAGGGACCTTGTCAAAAGCCTTACTGAAATCAAGATACACTACATCCACTGCATTCTCTCAATCTATCAAGTTTGTAACTCTATCAAAAAAAAGAGATGAGATTAGTCTGGCATGACTTGTTTTTGAGAAATCCATGTTGCCTTTTAGTGATCATGGCATTCCTTTATAAATAAAAAAAAGCATGAACAATGTTCTGATATGCAGCTGAGTACACACTAATCCCCCCCCCCCCCAGTATACTGCCTCAAAATGAAATCTAGGGTTCTTTTCTTTCTTTTCTTTTCTTTTTTTACAGACTATAGTTTTCCATCATGTCCAGCAGCATATAGATCAAGACTGCCACCAAGAAATAACCAGGCTAATTCTAACAGCACAGGGTTCCACTTTTACAATCTGCACAGTGGAATCACACAGGGCCACTGCCACCAGGCAGAGACAGAGTTGCAAGAAAAGAATTTGATAAACCTGCCAGGACATCCTTTCCCTTGCATATGCATCTGACCAACACCATTCTGAGTGTTTTGCTAGTGTAATAAAGAGCCAGTATTGTATAGTGGTTTGGGTGCTGGACTCCCGGAGACTAGAGTTTGAATATTCATTCAATCATGCAAACCCCCAGGATGACCTTGGGCAAGTAACACTCTATTGGCCTAAGAGGAAGACCATGGTAAACCTCCTTTGAGTAAATCTTGGGAAGAAAGCCCTATGACATGGTCACCATAAGTTGGATTTGACTTGAAGGCACATAACAACAGCAACAGAGTTCCTTTGAATACTCAGGGCATTCATTTTATCTAGGTGAGTGCTGCTCAAAATGATGGTCTGTGGGTCAGTGCTGGTCCATGACCTGTCAGCTGTCAGTGAGTATCCAGGAAACTCTGTGAATATGATAATATTAACAGAACATAACAAAAGGTTTACAATTTGTAAAGAACTATCTATGTATCAAAGTATTTATTTATTTTTTTGGGTTATGTTTTGTTGTTAAAAAAAAATGTATCAAAGTACTACATATAACCTGTGGCAGCAGTAAAGCTGGTGTCACACCCTCCTCCCCCACACCAACAGTGTCACCTGGTGCAGTTCGGCCTCTTCTCACCCCGCTTAATGCTGCTACTGCATGTAACTATACTGGATTTGGGATTAATAATAAAGGAAACATTGGCTTAGTAATTCAGCATTAGTAAAAGGGGGTGGGTGGTCAACAAAAATCTGTCTGGATATTGGTGTGAGCATGCTGCAGAGTCTTTTGGGGATCAGGAAGGAAATTTTTATGGATGAAATACAGGCTTCAGAGCTGGAGGGGAAATACATTAATTCTCACACACAATGGCAGGCGTTTGAAGTCCCTGAAAGTCATGTTTTGTTGCAGTGCTAGACCTACAAGGTAAGGTACAATGTTGTTGCCTACATATTTGTTAAATATTCCCAAATTTCAGTCACACATGTATACTTACCCCTGCTAAACACACACACACACACGGGAGTGTTTGTCTACACAGTGAAAATATTCCTCATATAATTTGAGAATACCTTTTGTCCCAACAAGATCCTGCATTGATTCATGGTATTCAGAAGGAGGGGGCAAAAAACTCCAAATATTCAGTGGGAAAAGCCTTTGCAGCTTTTCCCAGCTTAAAAAAAATCACTAAAGGAAATGCACATTCCCACTCATTGGGACAACCAATTTGCTTTACTGCACTTTTGTGATACAAGCAGAAGTGGAAAGCTGATTGGTTGGATGTGTGCAGGGGGCAGAGTCTGCTTGGAAGGCAGTGCCTGGAACTGCCATGTTGGATTTTTGCCATAGTGATTGTGCACCAAGGCAACAAAACAGCCTCCCCTTCTGTTTATTTATTGAATTTCTGCACCTTGGATTTACTTTAAAAAATACTGTTCAGCAGTGGCAACTGATGGGAATAAAAACATGAGTAATTCACTTGCACCCACCATTTTGGTTCACAGGCATGCCCGTTTGAACATCAAATGCATATGGCTTTGCATTGCTGTGATCTTGCCAAAAAATCATGTAGAAAAATTAAAGCTGCTGCAGATTGGTGTTATTATGCATCAACCCGCACTTTATTGCCTTGCATAGACAAGCCCTGGATGAGACTAAACTATTCAAGACTAATTTATTTATTTTTTTGATCATTGGAATAATTTTTTCATAGCCTTTCTAAAAAATTGAGATGTCTGCCCACACCCCACATCCCCAAGCCCTTGCTGGTTTTGGTGTTGTTTTGGTGGTGTGGCAGTTTGGTGTACTATAAAATCACATAGTAGAAATGATGTGCTCTGATTGTTGGTATGCTGGCACCATTAAAAAGAAAATATCAAAATTGTCTTCAGGTGGGTGGGCAGGGACATTGGGGTTTAGGAGTTATTCCACAATACAGGAAGTATTGTATAAGAATTTACAGAAAATCCCTGAAATACCCACCATAGAGAAATTGATTTGACCCCCCCCCCCCTTATTCTCTCTTGTGCTTTTTGTCTTTAGGTGAAACATACTTGATTCTGCACACAAAACACCTGTTTGGTGTTTTTGGCCCATATGCCCCACCAGACCTTGGAATTCCCTTTGGGGATCCTAACCCCCTCCACAGCTTACACATTTTAAGCTTTCCCATCCTAGTGCATGAGGGTTAACCTTTTAATTATAAGAAGAATGGTGTAAATGTGCAGGTGGAACACCTCTTTAGACTTCTGCTCAAACCCTTTGTTCCATTTGTGAATCTTGGCAGCATTTATTCTCCATAATAGTCATGGAGATCTGAGTGCAGCGGGTGAATGATCAGATGCTTCTTGTTAAACATTCTTGAAGAAGCTCTAGCAGCTACTCTGCAGCTAATTAAAAGTTTCTGCTGGCAGCCAATTAGTTTGCCGTGTTGGAAAAAACATAAGTACTTTGGCTGGATTTCATGCCACTTAAAGAGCATTAACTGCTGGAGACTTAGGCAGAAGCTCTTCAGCTGATGTGGGCTATTGCTTCCTCTTCCACCCCAAATTTGGCACAGTCCTTTGAAGCTAATAGTCACATACTGTGTCTTTCTATTAAGGCCATAAGCCATTTGCACCACGTTGAATTACTCACTCATGGGAGAATCTTAATAGGGCTACAGAGAAAACTGCCTCGCTCCTTCATTCTGCTCTAGGGATGCCTGCAGGCAGAAAAACAGGCCACCATACAGCTCTCATGTCCTTACATAGGTCTTGTTGCCTGCCCAGTACAAGCTGCACTCAGAGAGGGAAGGTAAGAATGGACACACAGATGCAGAGGGTAGTGAAGGATTGGGCCATGGGGCACTCCAGATTCTGTTGGACCTGCCACTCCAAGCATTCCTCACTATTGGCTAGGACAGCTGGGAATTGTGTGCTAAGTGAAATAGTACCCCCCTCCCTTCTTCCCCCCTTATAGAAAGACAACAAACACAAAATACATGCAGAGAAGTATATTTGATACAGGTAAAAGATGATACAAGGTGATGGTAGATATTGGCGAAAATTGGCCACAACTTTCTTTGGTGATAGCTGTGGTGGTTGGTGCCTGGGCATGGGTTAAACTGGGCAGCGACCAAGCTCGCCTGCTTGGCCAATGACGTATCTGCTAGCCCGCTGCTAACAGATCACGCAACCCGGCCACGTGATCCAGTCACATGACCAGATCACACAATCCGATCCTGTGATCAGATCCCGTGACCAGATCCTGCAACCAGACCACGTGGTCCGATGCAAGAGAGGTGGGGTCTCCATGGTCATGAACTTGAACTTGACCTTGACATGACCTCGAGCTGGACTTACTGGAGACCCCCAGACCCTGAGATCGAATCAGGACCCATGCCCACCGCTCAGCAGAAAGTTGTGACAAAGTGGCAAAACATAAGATACAATATGCATAACATAATGCCGCAAAATTGCTAACTAGTACAAATGCATCCTAACTAAGGGAGGGTGGGTGGGTCTTCGGCTGCAGCAAGCCAACTGCCCGGGTCCAGCCACGAGCCGGGAATTTATCCCCGGCTGCTGGACCCATTTGGGGACTAACCCTGCCCCTTGGCCAATCAGTGGCCCCCAAAGAGCAGGGCCTCTGATTGGTTGAGGGCAGCGTAAGTCAGCCAATCACGGCAGGGCAGCCCTCCCCTGATTGGCTGATTTATGATCCCCTTCCCAAAGAAGACTCAGGCAGGCATGGCAGCGCCCATGCCTGCCATGCAGCAGGTGAAGGACCGTGGGGGCTCACCAGCCCACAACTTAGGCCACTGGGTAAGTCCTTGGCAGCCTAATTGCAGTGCAACGACATCTGGAGGCCTGCCTTGGCTCTACAAATATTACTGGACTGCAGCTACCATGGTCCCTTACTATTGGCCAGGGGTGGGGAACCTTTGGCCTTCTAGATGTTTTGGACTTCAACTCCCACAAGTCATAGCTAGCATTGCCAGTGGTGTGGAATTATGGGAATTGTAGTCCAAAACATCTAGAAGGCCAAAGGTTCCCCACCCTTGCTATTGGCTATGCTGACTACATCTGAAGGAACTTGCAGTCACCACCATCCAAAAGGCCATATCTTTCCTGTTCCTGTTCTAAAAGGCATATGGTATCTGTAAAAAAGTGTTTTCTTCCAGCTATATAGGAATAGTAGAAGTGTGGATGGTGCTTATTCCTGAGTAGGGGAAGGTTCTCAAAAACACTGAGCATTATAGTCACTGCCAGTCTCTCATTTCAGTAGCTGTTGTTACCAGAGCTAAAACTTGCTATGGTACTGTGACTCTCTAACAGCTCTTCTGATTAAGAGGCAATCTCAGGATAGTTTCCATCTGCATGAGAAGGTAGCTGACAGCACAATCCTGAAGATGTCAATTGAGAATCAATTCCCATTGTTTGGCTCTGGCTCACTTCCAGGTAGGTGTGTACCACTGCAGCTCCATGAAGCAAGAGGAGGGGAACACACATCATTGGCAGTATTGCTGACAATGCATTTGCTTTTGATGGCACTCAGGGGTACTTAATCCTACTTATCTCTCTCTCTCTCTCTCTCTCTCTGGCTTTTCTTCGCAAACGAAGATTCAGGAAGGACTCATCCCGCGCCTTCTGCAAGCGCGCTGATGACTAAAAAGGCCAATCCGAGATAAACAAGTCCGGTTGCAAAAAGCGCAGCAGAAGGTCTCCTTGGGTGATGTTTTTGGGTTGTGATTCTTTCTGCGTTGTCGTTTCTCTTCAAGACTTGTTCGTCGTGAGTTCTCAAATAAGGCTGCAGCATTGTGGATATTGCGTCTCCATGCCTCCCGATGTGAGGCCAGGGCGGACCACTGTTGGTGATCAATTTGGCCAAGCCTGAGATGTTGTTTCAGGGAGTCTTTGTATCGCTTTTTTGGAGCGCCCCTCTTACGCTGACCCGTGGCGAGTTCACCGTAGAGTTCACCGTAGAGCCTGCACCACAGGACGAACACCACCATCCCCACATTGCCGTCGGCAAATCAGTGCTCAAGTCCGTTCAGCAGTTCACCTACCTGGGAAGCATCATCTCCTCAGATGCCAAGATTGACAAAGAGATCGATCACAGATTAGCAAAGGCATATAGTGCATTTGGAAGACTTCACAAAAGAGTCTGGAGCAATAAACACCTGAGGCAAAGCACAAAAATCAGTGTGTATAGAGCCATCGTACTGTCTATCCTCCTTTATGGATCTGAATCCTACTTATATTAGTATAGAAAAATGTAAACTCTAGCTGTGTAAATGGGATGCACCAGTGCAATCTAAGTCCATTTCTAAGCTCAGCTGTTGCTCTGGTCAGGTACCCCAATTTTCATCCTCTGTACTTCCCATGCTAATGACTGAAAAGCACTTCAACTCTGCCCTAGGTCACTGCAGGGTCATGTCCTCTGTTCTGCAGTATATACACTCTGGCTGCCTTGAAACTACTGAAGATTGCTTTGTCGTCTTTTAAGAAATTGATATGAATCTTGGCTTTGGCTTGTGAGGCAGTTTATGCTCCCTGTTGTTCACTATTAATTTTCTTCTGATCAGCTTCTGAAGATCCAAACATTCTTCTCCACATTGTTCAAACTTTCATTCTTTGTGTCTTTTTTAGGTTTTGTTGTTCCATGGATACTACCTGCTTCTGCTTGGTGGCCATTTTTTAAGTCTGTTACTTACTTCTCTGAAACTTTCATAGTCATCATAGATAGAACCATTTGAATAAGTAGCAAGTGCAACCTTTTGTCCCTTTTTATCTTCTGCTTCATAACTCTTGTGCAGCACCAATGTCTCTACTCCTTTAGAGTGGTCTAATACTTCTGAAAAAAAACCTGCTTCTCTTCAGTTGGTCTTACATGTATTTCACAGTATGTCTTAATCCTTCAAACTGCAAAGCAATGTAAACAGAATCCAAATCTGAGGCATTTTGTTCATCTTGGCTTTTCTGTCCAGCCACTTGAAACCTCAGTGTGCTCTCTCCCATTGTTTCACCATTTTTACCACTGTTTTATTCAGAGTTCTTTCACTATTGTTTTGCACACTTCAAAAATGAGTGGGAGGGAAAGGGACATTCACAATAGTTTGAGGTGTAGCATATTCTTTCTCGCCAATCTTTTTTTGGAGGGGGGGTTCCTTTTCTGTGCATACCTTGTTCTCTTACATCTTCTGTTGTACTTTTTACAGGCACCGTTGTTCTCATTGCCTTAAGATTACCTACACTTTCCTGAACATATTAGATTTACTAGTGCAGTTATCACTGTTACATGTGTAGACAAAAGCACTGTAGGATCTCTCTAAGATGGCGATGAAATGAAAGGAGCAGATGGAATTAATTCCCGTCCCTTCCTTTTCATTGCCACTTCCCACTCTCATTCACATAGCTGCCATTCCTTTAAATCATTATTGAAAGATGTATGCTGGGGAGTAGGGGGAGTTCCTTCAGGAAAGAGCATACAGGAGCTATCCAACATGTAGTATCTATTTTGGGATGAGAAATCAGCACCTTGGATAGTTCCTTTAAAGGTTTCCTACCCAAACCCAAATCCACTGACACCAAAGCCACCAGCCTCTACAGCTAGTTGGAGGCAGACTGTGTTTAAGGATCACACTTCTAAAAGTGGTCCCAGAAACTTGTTCATCAAGGCTTAATGAAGACTAACAGGTATAAAATCTCTAAGAAAATTCCTTTCTGGACATCGGTACATGAAGCCTTCCATAAAAACGAGACTCTATGTAAGAACAAGTGGTTAACATACAAGGACATATTGAAAGTAAAAGGAGATCAAGGGATTATAAAAATGAGAGAAGAACTGGAAGAAGAAGAACTTATATGTCACTGGTTCTTACACAGACAATTAAGGGGAAATTTATTCAGGATACAAATTTGAAAGGAATTGAAAGAATATATACAGAATTGAATTTAATATTATTAAAAAGGAAAGAAAAAATAATCTCAAAATTATACAGATTATTAATAAATTTAGAGCTGGAAGAGGAAACATTAAAGGACAATATGGTTAAATGGGCATTAAACTTGGGCTATTCTCCAACATTAGCCCTCGGGTTCTCCCACAAGAAAAATCAAGACTGGTTTGATGAAAACAACCAAGAGATCCAGGAGCTGATGGCAAAGAAGAGAACTGCTCACCAGGCATACCTCGCCCAGCCAACTTGCCATGTAAGAAAAGCAGCTTTCTGTCTCACATGTAGTAAACTCCAACAAAAACTCCAAGACATTCAGAACAAGTGATGAATCAATGTGTATAGAGCCATTGTACTGTCTATTCTCCTTTACGGGTCTGAAACATGGGTCACCTATCGCCACCACTTACGACTCCTCGAACACTTTCATACACTGGACTATGTGATGAATGTTGCTGTCCTTGAGCAAGCAGGGATCACCAGCATTGAGGCCATGATATTGAGAACACAGCTGCGCTGGGCAGGGCACGTTCCTAGAATAGATGACCATCGCCTCCCAGAAATAGTACACTGTGGTGAACTTGCCACAGGTCAGCATAAGAGGGGTGCTCCAAAAAAGCAATACAAAGACTCCCTGAAACAACATCTCAGGCTTGGCCAAATTGATCACCAACAATGGTCCGCCCTGGCCTCACACTGAAAGGCATGGAGATGCACTATCCAGAATGCTGCAGCCTTATTTGAGAACTCACACCGAACAAGTCTTGAAGAGAAACGACAACGCAGAAAGAATCACAACCCAGAAACATCACCCAAGGAGACCTTCTGCTGTGCTTTCCGCAACTGGACTTGTTTATCTTGGATTGGCCTTTTTAGTCATCAGCGCACTTGCAGAAAGCGTGGGATGAGTCTTTCCTGAATCTTCGTTTGTGAAGAAAAGCCAGAGAAAATGCATTCAATGATACCAAAGGTTTTAACAATAGATATGCCAATGCATGCTGAATTATATCTATTAACTATGTTGGACAGAATGGAAAAACAGGTAGAAAAAAATTACTGGCATTTAATATTGTATATGGTAACTATAGCTAGGTTGTTATATGCAAAGTACTAGAAGAATCCTGAGACCCCATTGGTGGAAGAATGGTTAGTTAAGTTACATGAAGTGGCGGTACTAGACAAATCGACTCTCTTATTAAATGATAAAACTGAAGGAAAAATTAGAGATGAGTGGGAATGTATCTTGCCTATTTGGGAAGAGAGATGGGGAAAAGGAGCAATAGTAAGCTTTTGAAGGATAAATAAGTAACATAAATATAGAAAGAAAGGTTAACAGGACTGGTAGATTTAAAATATAAATATAAATCCAAACTCATAAAGTACAGCAAGTTAATAAACTAGAAGAACCTTTTATTCTTGTGTTGGTAGCAAGTAGGTCAAAAATTTTTAGTTAAAAGGTGGAAAGATGGTAAAAATTTAATGTAGATTCAATGTAGACAGAGGCCAGAGATGAGATAAATATAGACAGAGAGATCCAGGCTCAGGAAGACAGAGATAAAGGAACCAGATTTGTGTGCATAAGTTAAACAATGTTTTTGTAATGTAAAGCAGAATAAGTTTAAGGTTAGAATAGCTGAAATAAGCAGTGATGTATTTATTTGTATTGATTGGGGTTGGGGATGAAGGAGATCTTTTTGAAGATTTGAGATTTACTGATAAATTCATAAAAAGATTCCTTGTAGTTATAAACAATAAGCAGAAATAGATTCATTGCCATCTCATTTTTATTCACATGTATACGAAAACTATAATAAAAATATGTTACAAAAAAAAAAGGCTTAATGAAGACTAACATTGTCTCTCCTAATAGGTTTCCCTGATATTACAAGATACATTTTTATTGATAAATAGGAGACAAGTACCAGTAGCTATAAGTCAGTTTATTCAGTTGGGTCTGGTTTTACTTTTATTTGATGAGTGATGTTTATTGATAATCTAAGCAAAAGCCAACTCCATGAATAAGTGATGAAAGGTACCCTATCCGACAGGCATTTATAATCCATCCTCTCCATGCAGTACTGAATCCGTCCTAGCGTAATGCAATATCCACTGATTGTTATAAGCTGTTGTGTTTTACAATTAACAGAGTGTGCTGTGTGTCTCTTTTAATGCACAGCTAGTCATGCACTGAGTACTCAGCCATTCATTGCTTGGAGCACTGTACATTACATTAATTGAAAAACATGATCAGGCATGAAATCCTATAAGCTTGTTCGTGCTGTTCTATAAAACATAAGCAAATGCCTCTGATCATATTTTGTTTCTTCCATAAAAACATTTTAGTGCTGATGTGATATAGCCAAGCCCCTGGTTCTGAGGAAGGATAACTACTTGTAAAGTTGTGTTTAACAAAATATCAACATACTTGCCTAATGGTGCAGAAACATAGATTAGAGCCCAGTACATAGATTAGGGGACAAGGAGTAGATATGGGCTCCCCACCCTGCTGTGGTTGTTCTTCCACCAAGGCCCATTATATTAAAAGAGCAGCCATTATAGCTACTCATCAATGCTAGTGCCTTTCCATGAATGCATCCACATCCACACACACCTCTGCAACCTCTGTGCCATAGAAGGAAGAGGAAGGGCAGATGGTGGTGACAGTTCTAGTGGTGCTGATGTGCAATCAAGAGAGAAGCTCTCTTGGCTTTTGAAAACTGGTAGAAGGGCTGCTACCTTCTTCTGTGTTCTCCTGTCTTCCTTCTTTCAAAGCAGTAGCTGACACAGAGGGCAGGGAGCACATGATAGCCCAGGAGCTTTGCCCCATTGCCACCACCATCAGCCTGGCCATACACCTGTGACTGTATCTCCTTGCTGTGTCCCCACCACCTCATACACTGATGTCTCCTAGTCCTGCCCTATGGAATTTTTACACTGAAAGGAATATTAGCAGCTACGGGAGGGGGCAAAAATGAGGCAGTTGCCTCCCAAATAAGAATTCTGTTGCACCAAATGAAATGTTCCTTCAGTCCCCAAATTTCTAGCACTGCAATAACTTAAAGCTTCAATTGATCACTTAGAAACAGTTGTTGTGCACCTTCAAGTCATTTCTGGCTTACGGTGATCCTAAGGTGAACCTATCATTGGGTATTCTTGGCAAGATATGATCAGAGGGGGTTGCTTACCTCTGGGGCTGAGAGAGTGTGACTTGCCCAGGGTAATCCAGTGGGTTTCCATGGCTGAGTAGGGAGTTGAACTCTGGTCTCCAGTGTCCTAGTTCAATACTCAAATGCTGACTCTAGACCTAGGATACAGACAAATAAAGTAATCAAGAGAGTATGAACACAGGAAACATGAGAGTTCTGTATATGAATAATTTTCAGTGATCAGTTTTCTGCAATGCTATCAATTTGGGGAGTGAAGGAAAATTTAATCCCCCCCTTGAATTCTTATTGGAGGCAATGCCCACATTTTGCATATCACTGTATATTTGTAGGTTCTGCAGACCATTGGGATTTCTGAATAAAGTGGACTCCTGTTGACCTGGGAGACTTATGGACATACAGCCTCCAGCCAACTGGGCCACCCCTGCCACTGGGTAGAATAAAATGGCAACATCAGGCCATTTCCAGTGTCTTGATGGAGCGTTAAATTGTTAATGACTTAATTTGCTATGTTATGTTTTTACCTCCTAGAATGAGGGAGAAGTGCTTGTGGAGATTTCTGACTTTTGTGCACAGATAGCTTGGCTGTCTCTGGAATTTGGACTTTTTGGACTTTTTTATTGGAATAAGACCATTCTATTGAAAAATACACCTGACCGCAAAAGGCCGTAATAACAACGCAAAAACAATAATTGTTTGCCTCTTTTCTTACTAATACAAAAATAAAACTATCTATCCTAACACTAATATATTTTTCCTCTTAATCTAAACACACTATAATCACATTATATTTACACATTATAATTATACCTATTCAGAAAAGAAAAAAAATCAATAAAAGATTAATTAAAAAAATAACAATACAAAATAATACAAAAATACAACAATAATAATAAAATATTTTTTTAAAAATATCATTTTATGTTATTGCTGGGGTTGTCTCACTAAACCACGGCCAAAACATTTTCCAACAATGGTTTGGCAATTTCTCTTTTTCACTCAGAGCTAAATTTTCAATTACGTTCTCCCCATAATAGGCAGTGCCTTTTACATCCTGCAGATTTTGACTTTTCACTGCCTTTTGTCTTTGGAAAACTAACCCTAACATGACATAGAGGTTTACCAGGCGCACCGTGGACCAGGGCACTTTCCAAAAACTCTCAGCCACAGAACCAGACTCCTTCCTGCTGTGACGCGTTTAACAATTTCTTTGCAGATAAAATCTCTCGGATAAGAGCTGACTTAGATGCCAGTAATTTGACAGAAACAATTGACGAGGTGTCCAGCAACTCCGTTTATGTAAGTTTACTGGATGAATTTCAATCTGTGAGTACCGAGGACGTGGACAAGCTACTTGGTAGGGTGAAGAGACGACCTGCCCTCTCGATCCTTGCCCTTCATGGCTGGCCATCCATGGGGGGACTGCCTTGATGGTGTTCCTTAAGGACATCATCAATGCATCCCTCAGAGAAGGGTGTGTTCCATCTTGTTTAAAGGAAGCAGCCGTTAGGCCGCTCCTGAAAAAATCTTCCCTTGACCCCCTGGACATGAACAACTATAGGCCGGTTTCTATGTTACCATTCTTGAGCAAAGTGATCGAGAGGGCAGTTGCGCTTCAACTCCAAGTGGTCTTCGATGAAACCGATTATCTAGACCCATTTCAAACTGGTTTTAGGGCGGGATTTGGAGTTGAGACTGCCATGGTTGCCTTAACTGATGACCTGCGTCTAAGCATCGACAGGGGTAGTGTGACCCTGTTGATGCTTTTGGACATCTCAGTGGCTTTTGATACGATAGATCATAGCATCCTCTTGGATTGCCTGAGAGGGTTAGGAATCGGAGGCACTGCACTCCAGTGGTTCTGGTCCTTCCTCTCGGGCAGGTCCCAGAGGGTGTTGCTCGGGGACAGCTGCTCCAGCAGAAAGGAGCTTACTTGTGGTGTTCCGCAGGGCGCCATCCTGTCCCCAATGCTGTTTAACATCTATATGAAGCCGCTGGGTGAGATTATTTGGAGTTATGGGGCTGGGTGTTATCAGTACGCTGATGACACCCAGATCTATTTCTCCTTGTCCCGATCATTGGCCTCAAATTCCAATGGTGTCTCTCCTCTTAATGACTGTCTTAAAGCAGTAATGGGCTGGATAAGGAAAAACAGACTGAGATTAAATCCAGACAAAATGGAGGTGCTCACGGTAGCGGCCCTGAAACCAGGAGTTGGGTTGCAACCTCCAGTCCTGGACGGGGTCACGCTCTCCGTTAAGGACTGTGTTCACAGTCTGGGGGTGCTCCTTGATTCATCGCTTCAGATGACGAGTCAGGTGAATGCGACAGTCAGAAGCGCCTGTTATCAGCTTCGACTTATACGCCATGTGCACCATTTCCTGGAAGTAAAGGACCTCGAGACTGTGGTGCACGCGCTGGTAACCTCTCGTCTAGATTTCTGCAATGCGCTCTACATGGGGCTGCCCTCATGCTTGGTCCGGAAACTTCAGTTGGTACAAAATATGGCAGCCAGAGTGGTCTCGGGAACATCCAGTGTTAATATCTCTCCACTGGCTGCCTATCAGTTTCTGGGCCCAGTATAAGGTCTTGGTTATTACCTTTAAAGCCCTAAATGGCTTGGGTCCAACTTATCCCCGGAACTGCCTCCTCCAATACAATCCTCCCCACACACTCTGGTCCTCTGGGAGGAATTTGCTTCAGCCACAAAAATCTAGGCTGTCTGCAACCTCCCAGAGGGCCTTTTCGGTAATCGCCCCCAAATTGTGGAATGACCTGCCGAACGAGATCCATCAGATAACAGCTTGAGTAGCTTTAAAAAAGCACTAAAGATGGATCTCTTTCGGCAGGCCTTTCCTAATTAGGGGATCCTGGCTTCTTTTAGTCCGCTAGCCACTTATTGTATTTTATTGTATTTATTGTTTTTAAATGTGTTTTTAGATCAGTTGGTTTTAATTTATAATTGTTTAATTTTTTTTATGGGGGAGGGTGGGGTGGGGGGTGTTTGGGGATTTTATCTGTATTGTATTTTAATTTTTGTAAGCCGCCCCGATTGTTTTAACAGAGAGGCGGGGTATAAATAATTTTTATTTTTATTATTATTATTATTATTATTATTATTAATTACTCTTCCTCTTTTGGCCCACTGACTTTCTGGGTCCCCTGACACCCTCTGGAGGTTCAGTCCCTGAAAGTATTGTCTCCCAAGCCTGCTGTGCCAAATCTGGCCAATCCAGGGCCTGGGCCACCTCTTCCCATGTTTCCCGGGCACTTGGGCAGTCCTGGACAAAATGTCTGATCATCTCCTTTTGTGCCACACCACTCAAAATCTCAGCCTTTTTACATTTCAGATGAGGACAAGTCTGCTCATCCTCTGCAGTGCATGGTCTCCTTTCCCTCAGATTAAGAACCTGATGGTAGAGTCTCCACCTCAAGTCCCACAACTTTTTGGAGACCCTTTTGTCCATGAAATACTCAATTGAGTTAGTCCAGTGATTTAGGTACTCTGATAAATCTAGTTTGGCCTGACACTTGCAAACACGGGTTAAGCTAGTGAAGGGTGCCATTTGGTGTTCTGCCTCAGGCAGCAAATGTCTGCCTGCCAAGCACAGATGCTAGGAGTGGAGTTGGTAGGCCGCAACACTTTCCCCCTTGAAAGTGTGGAGTATATACAAAAGAAAGACTGCTGTAGAAACATCCTGTGGTTGCCATGCTATATGTAACTGGTTCTTTTTGTGTGTGTAGTCCACTGAAGTTGGCTGAACCCCAATGAACAAAGCTACTGGCTTGATGCTACATCACAATATAGGTTAGAAAGTGCAAAGTCCCCTGAACAACATGAGCAGTATAGTTCAAACTGTGAATATTTCCATAGATACCTCCAACAGTATAATAAATGTAAGCACAATCTTAAGAGAAAAATGCAGAGCAACTTTCAAACTTCTTTTGGTGGGGAACAAAAGGGAAGCTGGAAGGCATCTGGTTTGGGACAGTTCATACCCTTTAGAATGGTGGTGAAACTGTTAGTTTCAGGTTAGTGTGAAAAGAGGTAGAAGGTGACAAGAAGCCTGCAGAAAGAAAGGGCATCCATTCAAGGAGACAATGCAAATGTACAGGGCACTTGGAGACAGAGGATTTTGGAATTGGGAATTTGGATTTTTCCAAGGCATTCTTGTGATTAGAATGTCTCTTGCAAATACTGATTCCTTTAGTACTGTTTTCCTCAGTTATATCAGTATTTTGAATGGCCTGGCAATTGGGTGTCTTTTATCCTGAATCTGTTGACAAAAGCACAAAGGAAGTTAAGTTAGAAAAAAAGGCTTGCTTTATAGCATAAAAAGGGTTGTTTCCCCCAGCCCCATCTGCTGCACTTGTGGCTTTTACTGAAAATGACCTATAAAAAGCACTGTGGGCTGGCTGAGTATTCTTAGGTCATTCTTCTAACTTAAAAGTATGGCACAAAATTAAGGAACTAAAGAGAAGAGAAGTGCTTAGGATGAATCCAAAGGGCAACTTCCTACTGACTGGACAGCACAGTGCTATTGAAGCAGTATAGGAAGACATTGGGGTAAAGCCACACACAAAAATAAAATAAAATAAAATAAAATAAAATAAAATAAAAATCTGAAAGGAGTCTCACAGCACAATGTCCTCTGAAATATGATGGCTCTTCTAATGCCCTAGGCCAGGGGAAGGATATGCAGACACCCTCTAGATGTTTTGGATTGCAACTTACATCAACCCTGATGGTCTGGATGGTAATGGCACTTACCATTCAAATCCTCCTCAAGTCTGTCACTTGTCAATCAGCACAAGGATCTGCACCATCTTCTTGTGGCTTGTGGGTGTTTGGTCAGTTTAAACATCTGACTGGCGTAAGTATTTTGTGAGGACCTAGAGCATAGGTAGTGAGCCAATGTGGTATAGTAGTGTGAGTGCTGGACCTATGGCATTACTAAAGCCAGTGTCACCCCTCCCTCCAACAGTATCCCCTGGTGCGGTTTGGCCTCTCCACACACCCCTAGTGCCACCACTGTGTTGGACTAGATTTCAGAAGATCAGGGTTTGAATCCCTGCTCACCTATGGAAACCTACTGGGTGGCCTTGGTTGAATCACACTCTCTCAGCCTCAGAGAAGTCCTTCTCTGAATACATGTTGCCAAGAAAACCCCATGATCAGGTTGCCATAAGTTGGATTGACTTGAAGGCACTTGATAACAATAACAAGAGTGGGGGCAGGCAAAGTGCACCCTTCCAGATGCTGTTTGACTGCAACTGCCAGCATTCTTCAATATTACTCTGATGGAGTTTCAGTCCAACAATATCCAGAGGGCTGCATTTTGATATCTAGCAGGACCACCCAAGATTAAAAGAGGCAACAACAATAATAAGGAGGAGCTGTTTTTCCTTTAACAATTGGTGTTATCTTTCCTCACCTGTAGCCATTTGAGGGCTCTGAGAAAGGTCAGGTTTCTCTATCTTTTTTGGCCTTTTTCTTCAGAGGAAGGAATACAGGAGAACACTGTTGCAGATTTGAGAGAAAGCAGTGAGTAACAAGTAAATGTCTTTTTTGTTTGTTCATTTTTGCAGAGAAATTTATGTTTGGAGTTTCAGTGCTCTTGCATTGCAAAAACAAATGTTTTGTGGCATCTTAAAGGCTAACCAATTTTATTTGGGATGAGCTTTTGTGATATGCAGCAGCACTCTTCATCATATGCATGGAGTGTTGCTTCATTTGCCAGATGATTATACATATATGTGAGTGGGGAAAGTTATCAGTGGATGGGAAGGGACCGAAATGCAAGATGTACAGTGATTATTACCTTAAACATAACCATTAATAAACAGTAGTTGAAAAGTAATGCATATTCCTTGCGTTGGTCAACACATGTAAGGTGATAAAAAGACTGTATCCCTTTTCACCCAATGGGTGATAGAACCAAATATGTTGATGAATTCATGTTCAGCAGTTTTACATTGGAATTTAACTTAGACTTTTTTTAGTTCAGGAGTGGCCATCTTCATTGATCAATTGATTCAATTTATACCCTGCTGTAAGAGGGAAATATCATCCTGAATGGGGTGTAGGTCAATGAGTAGTTTTAGCTGGAATCACAAGTGATAACAAATGATCTGTTTGGTTGTTTTCTTTTTGAAGTCTGTACTGTAGTAGATTATTTCTAGGTATCAGTCTGCTCTTTTTAATCTGATTTTTCCCCCTCTTAATTGCGGGGGTATTGACAATGCTGGTTTGGGAATTTTGGGAACTGTGCTCCAGAAATTTCACATTTCAAACCCTGGTTAGAACGAATACATGCATTTTTAAAGAAATCCATAGTATTCTCTATGTATGTAGTCTTGTGGTTGTGTGATAGCGTAAGTCTTAGTGCCTATATCATATAAGCGTATTGCAAACATGTCTACCCTGTTGTGTTTCCTCTCACTTAACACATTCCCCTATTCTATAAGGTCTAAGCAGTTTAGTCCATGTCCCCTATTTAGTCACTACTGGTGACTTGTTCCATGTGTGTACTGGGCCAAAACGAAGATTGCTGGAGAATGTGATCAAGTTTTGAGTCATTCCTCCAATCAAAAACTTGTTCAGGATCCAGCAACTGCTGTGTCATTGCAGTCTTGTAGTGTGACACTGAGCCCATGAATGAGGCCAGGATGATTTTGCAAAGTAAATCAACATGGCTAAGCTATTGTGACCATTGCCAGGTGCATCAGTTTTAAACAGGAGGTTGCATGGCACAGACTTAATGGAAAGAAGAAGGCGAAGAAGGAAGAATTTGCCAAATAGTATCTTAAACACATTGTATCACTTCAGTCATACCTGTGTGATGGTGTGTGCCTAATTTTTTGTTGCAGTTTTTGTAAAAGGTTTACAATTGGTGAAGTCTTGTTTTTCTAGGCAAAATTAAGAGTCTGCCATGGATTACCTGATTCCTATGCCATCACAGGCAGATAGGGCAATAATGTTAGAAGGTATTTGTTGCTGCAGTGCTCGGTTTTTTTTTTGTTTTTTTTGGTAAAAAATATTCAAACAATGTTTCCATTCTCCCAGACTATTTAGTGTCAATTCCATGCACTAGCTGAAACAATCCCACAGTTGAATGAGTTTCTTTTGTTACCCAAAGTAGGGAAGGGGCCGTGGGGAGCCCACCGATGATGCCAAAAATCTCAGTTATTAATTGGGGTAATTATTAGCTCAAATGGATGGCTGTGAGAGTTTGGGTAACTTTTGGGATCTTTTCACCTGTGTATGCCAGTACTAACTGCAGAGACTCCTAGCAAAGCAAAATAAAATGGGTTTTTATTGGAAAATAATACAGAAGCATTTACACACATGCTCATTCTTACAAGAACCATACAAGGCTAACAAAGAGTTAAAGGCAGAAATGTTGGATAGAGGAATAGATTTGGGATGTAGGGACTATAGTTACCAGTTTTGAAGAGAGAGAAGCAAAGAACTCAGACCAAAATCTGAGGGTGGTACTGGATTCCGATCCAGGGGCACACCAACAGATTTTCCAGGTTTAGGCACACTTTCCTATTGTTTGGGAACTAATATTTATACTGTATTTCATATCCTGGAGGAGTGTTTGGGCTTAGGAAAAAGCCATAAGAGGTTTCCCGCCATTAAATAAAGGAAACCAAAACTCTGTTGATTGTTGTTTATAGCTGAGAGATAGAAATTGATGGGTTTATGAAAGGTGTGAAGGGACATTTTCTGGGGATGAGGGGTGTGCAGGTCATTTGTTTGTTTGTGCTGTGTCACTCATCACCAAGAGGGCCCAAGAAAGGATTACAACATACCACCTTAATGATTGCTGTTTACTAGTGGTTTCGCTTAACCCTATCTTGGGTGTGTCTGCTAGTATTTTTCTACAATACCTTCCTTGGGTCCTGGTGACCTCCATCTGACCTCACTTTTGGTCCACCCTGGTCTACTAGACACTGTGAAGTGTCTTAATATTGCCAGTTATGAGATATTATAGGGAGAGGGTATAAGGCATGGTAGCGCTTATAAATGTTGATAAATATAGGAACAGTGTGTGTGTGTATATAGTTTCTTTTCTTTATTTAGAGTGCATTAGTGAAATGGGAACGCTAGCTCTAAATTGGAAAAAAAAACCAGAGACATTTGCCCTTTAAGCCATAGCAACACCCCAGCAAACTACACACTTTTTTTTAACTTCTAGAAGAGACCTAGAGCAGATCCAAGAAATCACTTCCAACAGCTCCAAAAAATAATAATAAAATAAAATAATTTAAAAATGGAATGTTTGGATGTGGAGGCAATAGCAACTGGCAAAATCCAACAAAACCCTAGGAGCTATATTGAGAGAGTTCATGCTTCTTATGAACAATCTAGAAAAGCCACAATACTAGGCAGTTTCCTGTTTGCCAGTATTGTCTATTCTGATTGCAAGCAGCTTCCCAGAGCCTAAGGCAGAATTTTCCTCCGCTCACCACCTGCTACTTGGAGCTGCCAGGGACTGAACTTGAGACCTTCTGCATACAAACTGTTCACTCTACTACTGAGTGATGGCCTGTCCCCTTAATTACAGGACTGAAGTCTCACTCCCCAGCTGGTTTGCTTGAATGGCTCAAGATCTGCATAGCTGGAGCATGATAAACGCCCTTCCTTTTGAGGAGAATGAGAGAAAGCTTGACTTGAAACACTCAGCAATAAGTGTTAATATTTCAAATGTAATTCTTTCCCCTTCTATAGTTCACTGCTTCTTTCCCCTTCTATAGTTCACTGCTACTCTGGATTCCTGGCCCTCTTGATAATGACTGCGACAACCATAACATCTGTGTATAAAATAATTACTTTTCCTTGTCTCCTGGCATTACTCCAGACATGTCCTTAAAACAATACAGAGAGATTGAATGGACCATCTGATAGGGCACTGCAATGAAGCAATTTTGAGTTAAAATAATAAAATGGATGGGAGTTGCTGAAGTCCATTCACCATAAATTACCTTCACTATATTTGCCGTTTCTGAGTTTCTAGAGCGTTTCCTCAGTAATTACATAGTTGCCTTGAGGGGACCGTCATTCTTCTATCAGCTCTTTTAAATTAAATGTACAGACGATGTGAGAAATTGTTATTTAGGCAAGTAAAAGAACCCATGCAAGAAAAGAGAAGAGAAACAAAGTAATGTACCTAACTATCAGTGAAGTCATCTAATAAAGTTCCAGCACCATCTTTCCTTACAGAGAGAGATTCTTTCGGATGACTTAGCACAAGAATGGACAAAGGGCAGCCCTCTATATGTGGTTGGATTTCAACTCCCATGAGCTCTAGGTGAGGACTGCTGAGAGCTGTGAAGCATCCCTGTTGGAGTGGGGCTAAAATATTCCTTCTTTCTCTCTCCCTATTAAGCTGCACTGCCAATGCAGACACCATTCTTGTTGGTTCCCCCAATTCTTCAGAACAGATTTTTGGTGCTAGAAGGGTTTAGAGAGTAGAACAAATACCAGTGGAATTGCTCTTCTCTCCTGCACACAGGGCCATCCAATCTGTGGAGTTATGTGCTGTATGGTTATGGATCCAGCCCATAACAATAGTAGTTGTGTGCGCCTTCAAATTGCCTGTCAACCCCATACACTCCATAGGGGCTTCTTAGACAATGAATACTCAGTGGTGGCTTGCCATTGCCTTTCTCTCAATACAGCATACAACTTCTAGTATTCTTTCTTCCCCATAGTATCTTTTCCCCTTATTATAATTTTTATTTACAGTATCATCAACAAAGCTCCCAAACATTATCCATTTTCTTATTATTCCAGTTCACTGTATTATTCCACAATTCCATCATACATCTTTATCTCATTTTATCTTCTGTTTTACATTAAAAAAAACACACCAAGAAAACAAAGTAAAAATTGACTTCCCCTTCCGTCAATATTCAGTTTGTTATTCCTATAATTTTCCTCCCTTGCTACATTAAATTTCATATCCTTCATTATGTATGTTGCAAAACCTTTTTTTCTCTTACATTTCTTATTTCATTTCTTTTTCATTTTTTCATAACTCTCTCACTCAGGAAATAATTTCTTTATATCATATTCATTTATAGCAATCCTTACACTCTTATACCATAGTTACTTCTAAATCTCCCATTATCGTGAACTCTTACCAGTTTATGTGGGTAAATATATTTTCCCATTATACATTTCCCTTTATGCGTATTATCTATTAACACATACTCACACGTTTAAAAATAATAATAAAAAATCTGCATTTTATGCCCTTTATTCCAAACTCTCACTCCCCCCCTTTTTAAAAAATACTTCTTATACCTCTTATTAAGTCAATTTATCTCTATCCTTCCATTCCTGCATGTAAGACCAGAAGAGATGCCATGTTTCTACAAAGGATTTATTCATTTTGTTCTCTACAAGGTAGGTTAGTTTATCCATTTCGGCTATCTCTAATAACTTCTCTATCCATTCCTCTTCAGATGGGATCTCCTTTTTTCTCCAGTACCTTGCTTATACAATTCTAGCTGTGGTACACATATGCCATAATAATCTTTTCAGTCTACTATTTTCATTTGAGATATTAGTGTTCTCGTAGATACCTAGCAAGAAGATTTCTGGCGACATATCTACTTCCTTTTTAAAGATCTTTTGAATTCTTTATCTAATCATCCACCAGAATTTCTTTGCCTTTTTACATCCCCACCATTGATGAAAAAAGGATCCCCTTTTTCTTCCCCATACTATCCATACTATGGACTCTGTATGGCTTCTAAGATCAGACATGACTTGGTACCTTTAGGGGACTTAGGGTTTTGGAGGGATGTTTTGTGTGCCTTCAAGTTGTCTGTTGACTTATGGTGACCCCATGAATTTCATAAGGTTTTCTGAGGCAATGAGTGTTCTGATGTGCCTTGCCATTGCCTTCCTCTGAATATAGCCCACAGCACCTAATATTATGTTTATTTTATTTTTATTTATTTATTTATTTATACCCCGCTCTTCAGCCACAAGGCTATCCAAGTATTAACAACGCCTGACCCTGTTTAGCTTCCAAGATCAGACAGGGTGTGGTGCCTTCAGAGTACTCAGGTCCTTAATATTTTTCATAAAAATAACATCTGGGGTGATATTACATTTCAGGTACTTCCTGCAAACTCTTCAGATGGCCCAGGGGCAGGCTAAACACATTGGTGTCCAACTGATTATGATAGGATTATAGTTAAAAACATTCTGTTAGTGCAGTCTCCTCATCAAAAAGCCTGTCTGATACGGGGGACCCTACCAGGAACACTGCTACCATCAGCATACCCCTTGCCTCAATGGTGCACACAATCCCACTGCTATGGAAAGGTAGTGCCATGATGAGCAAAATGTTTTCCTGGGCGGAATGTGGTGTGAATTTCCCCCTCTATTGGGAGGCATCTGGGGACACAGTTGATTTTTTTAATAGGGGTGGCAGAGGGTATAGCCTTCCAACATCTCATGGGGGCAATGTGGTCCTCTACCCTCCAATAGCTTCCCAAACCTGCTTTAAAACAATAGAAAACCATTTAAAAACATGTCAAACATGAGTGCACTCTTTAAATACCTCAAGGACTGTCACAGAGCGGAGTGGGAAGGCCTGTTCTCTGCCATCCCAGCCCGAGTTAGAAAGAGGTCCAAAGGTCTGAAGCTACCTTTGGAATAGATTTTGACTGAACATTAGAAGGAACTTCATTACAGCAAGAGTAGTTTGGCTGTGGAATCAACTGCCTAGACAGGTAATGGGGTCTCCTTCTTTGGAAGTCTTCAAATATTGGCTGGCAGCTATCTGCTGGAGATCCTTTACCTGGAGATCCTGCATTGAGCAGGGGGTTGGACTTAGTGGCCCATGAGGCCCCTTCCAACTCTATGACAGTAACAATAAAAGTGCAGTATACACACCCATTAAAAGATTTTTCTGCATAGCCACTTAGTGGCCAAATGCCTGTTCAAAGA
Source organism: Gambelia wislizenii (assembly GCA_030847615.1). Lineage (NCBI taxonomy): Eukaryota > Metazoa > Chordata > Lepidosauria > Squamata > Crotaphytidae > Gambelia > Gambelia wislizenii. The sequence goes on from JAUMIR010000001.1 coordinate 122,010,633, forward strand.
TCTTTCCATACTGGTAGACGGAGAGCATGGAGAAGATCACCCTAGTCTCTCCCTCTACCACCAGTACAGATAGTAGGCTTAAAACAAGTTTCCATTGGCACCAATGGAAATTTCAACCCCCTGCCCTCACAAAACACTAACTGTTGCATGGGGGGGGTAGAGCAAGGAAGGGAGAAAACTCTGCTTACTGGATGGAGATATCTTGAAGGATGCACTTGCCCAGAGATGAAAGGATTACCTCCTCTTCTAATAACACCAGTGAACAGCATCAGCAAATTCAAAAGCCAAACAAAAGCGGAAATAGATTTTGACAGATAAGTATAAAGCAAAAGTATTGAAAAAGTGTGTGTGTGTGTGTGTTTATTTAGCAGAATGAATTAATTACTATAGAAGGAGTGCTTTGAAGATGAAAAGTATTTTGTAAAGACTACACATTAATTTTGTCACTGCATTGTGATTGTCCCCAGTTGTTCTACAAATTAGCTACTTAATAGGGCTTTAACAGGGCTCATTTATCTCTTCCATAAGAGGTGTGGGCCACAGTTATCACAGCTTCCCAGCTTTGCTTATGTAAAGTGCATTTACATCTGTGAGGCTTAAATGGCTGTTGAGTGGTGTGCAGCTTCTGTCAATGTTCACTCATTGTTCATTTAGAAGAGGAAGCTGAAGTGGAACATTTAGTTAATGTGAGTAAACATTCTAGCCAATGTGGACTTCACATTCACATTACACTTGAGTCAAGAAGCACTTTAAGCTACAGGCATGAAACCATCTTAAGTATTTAAATGACAGGCAGCAACTCAAGCAACATAACAGTACTGCCAACTTTGGACTGGGTGTTTAACAGCTGACTGATAGACAGTTCAGGGGAGGAACACCAGATGTTCTTGATGGCTGCTGACAATATGGAATATCATCCTAGTTTTCTAACCTGTTTGGGGGACAAAGACATCTTTGAATATGCTGATAGATACTTGCATCAAAAGAAGTCAGGGGTAGGATGCTTCTCTTAGGTAGCTTTCAATAGCATTGCATTTGGTAATGGTGGAAAACCTCTGGTCCACAGGTTATAAATGGCCTGCCAATAGGCTTGCTATACCACCAGTATGGCCAGGTTTTACTTGGATTCTAGGCATGCCATCTGGTACTTGTTTGGACCATCCTCTGGTCAGGATTCCAGGCTTTCATTTAAAAGAAAAGAGTAAGGACTTTATCAGACGAACAAAATACGGCATCATAACGACACCACATAACTGCAAAAGGGCACGCATATCAGATGACATTGTCCTTTTGCAGTTATGCCCTGTCAAAATCCTGTTGTTTTTAACTGATGGCTTAAGCCATCAATAGATCCCCCTGCTGCTTTTGTGCTGGCATTGCCGTTGTGTGAAACCTCGGGCCATTTAACTCTTGTCACTGTAGCGAGAGTGGCCGGTTCTGCGCGAACACTTCTGGGTGAGATCGGGACATCAAGGTAAGTTTCGCTGTTTTTATGTTCCCCCAGGTTGCTTGGGACTTTTAAAGTGTGCCTAGGTGCTTGGTGTTACTTTTTATGTGTATATTTTATTTTTATTTTTATTTGAGGAGAGACTTAGGGAGCTGGGTATGTTTAGCCTGGAAAAAAGACGGTTTAGAGGCGATATGATAGCCCTGTTTAAGTATTTGAAGGGATGTCACGCTGAGGATGGAGCAGGCTTGTTTTCTGCTGCTCCAGAGACTGGAACACGGAGCAATGGGTGCAAGCTCCAGGAACAGAGATTCCACCTCAACATTAGGAGGAACTTTTTGACAGTAAGAGCTGTTCGGCAGTGGAACGCACTCCCTCGGAGCGTGGTGGGGTCTCCTTCCTTGGAGGTCTTTAAACAGAGGCTGGATGGCCATCTGTCGGGGATGCTTTGATTGTGATTTCCTGCGTGGCAGGGGGGTTGGACTGGATGGCCCTCGTGGTCTCTTCCAACTCTGCAATTCTATGATTCTATGATTCTATTTTTAAATTTCCTGCATGACAAAGTCACGTGGGATTTTGAGTGAGAAAGTGAATGGGGATCCATTCACTTCCTCTTTATTGTTGGAAATCTTTGCTAGGAGAAGAAGGTGAGTGCAGGGGGAGCATTCTTTTGATAGCATAGAAATGGGTTTTTCTATGGACTTTTTCGGACAAGTAAAATGCAGCACAAGCAGCCTCGCCACGTTGCGAGGCTGCAGCGCTGCAGGGCATCCCTTTCGGATGACGCCCGTCCCTGCCGGTACTGTTGCGGTACCGCAGGGACATTTGAGTGGAATATTTTGGCGATTTTTACTCACGATTGTTGATACACTTATCCAGAAATGCACACAAATTGATTTTTTTAAAAACAGCACCAGAACAGAGTCCTGTCCACCAGAAGTCCCACTCTGGTTTTGCTCCAAAGCCAATCTTTGGTTGCCACACGACCAAAAATCTGGGTTTTCTCCTCAAATGCACAACAAACAGCAAACATTACAGATCCAAGGTTTTCTGCAGAAAACCCAGTGAAAATTTCCCCCAGGGACTCTAACACCTATCTGCCTGGTAGCATGGGCCCACCTCAGTATCATTGTAATTGAAAAAAATTGTGTGAAGTTTGAAATACGGTGAAAGAAAAAAGATGCAAAATTAATGTGATGAATTTACACAATTAGAATACAAATTTGAGTCATTTGCATAATTAGAATAATTTGCATAATGTGTAAATTAGCTGTTCAGATTTGAGTAAGTGGAATAGGGCAACCTACTGCCCAAGACTCATCATCTCGGCTAACAAATCCTTGTAGCTGGTCATGCCCCCTTGCCAAGGATGTAATATTTGCAACTGACACATTCCTTGACCTAAGGCAGGTTTATTAAATTGCCTTGGCCAAGTATAGATAATCCACTCCCAGTTTTCTTCTGTGCATATGGGAAGGCTGGAACAGTTGGGCTATGGCCTTGGACAGTAGAGGAACTACAGAACCATGAAGCCTTAATCTTTTGAAAAGGAAGAAGGAAGGGGGAGGGGAAAAAAGAAATATGGGAGCACCTTTAAGGGTAACTGGTTTTTATTTTTGCATGAACTTTTGAGGATATAAATCCACTTCTTTGTATGCAGTACCAAGTGATATTAAGGACAGAGGCATAAAGCATATTTATACAGTTGTCCCTCTGTATCCACGGATTTGGTATTCACGGATTTAAGTAGTCACGGCTTGAAAATATTATTAAAAAATAATAATCCAAAAAGCAAATCTTGATTTTGCCATCTTATATAAGGGACACCATTTTGCTATGCTATTGCATATAATAAGACTTGAGCATTGAGACGAATGAGATCCGTCAGATGACGATCTTAAGTAGCTTTTAAAAAGCACTAAAGACAGATCTCTTTTGGCAGGCCTTTCCTGATTAGATCCCAGCCTCAGGAGCCCTGGCCTTTTAAAATTCTTGTGTATATTTGTTTTTAATGTGATTTTAGTTAGATAGTTTTAATTTTATATCGTTTAATGTCTTTTTATGGGGGAGGGTGGGTGTGGGTGGTGCTCTTAGTCGTTATTACAATGTTTTAATTGTTGGAAGCTGTCCTGATTGTTTTTAGCAGAGGGGCAGGGCATAAATAAATATTACTATTATTATTATTATTCACGAATTTTGCTATCCAGGGGGAGTCCTGGAACCAACCCCCAGTGAATATGAAGGGACAACTGTATTTATTTATATTCAGTCCCCTTCCACATATGTATGTGGAAGGGAATTGAATGTATGATGACAGAAAGATGGAAACCATCTCTTGCGCTAAATATTCAAAGGGCTGCATAAGGCAATTTAGGTCTTTCGGATTGTTACAGTGGTAAGTTAGTGTTGATGGGTGAAAGCAATAAATCTGCTTACCAAAAGTCAGTTTCCCAGGGTTCAAAACTCTCTCTGAGATTATTCCTGTTACTCTCAAGAATTCCAGTCCTCTATGCACAACAACGACTAGATCCCCAAATACCCACCCTGTGCCTTGCTTGAGGTACTCAGTTGTGCAAGACACTGAGGGCTCCTCAATCTTACTGAAGCTCCTTGTCCTCCCCATCCTGTTGGCTGTTTTCTTTGAAGTTCATGCCAGTTGCAGATTTTCCATTGTACTGTCTGATTTCTGTGGTCCCTCTTGATGAGCTGCTGGATCATTTATGAAAGTTTGAGTAGGGGACAGGGCCAGTTTAAGGAGTTTTTGGGGCCCCTGCAATGCTTTATTTCTGGGGCCCCATATGTTTATCTCAGGTCAATGTAATCTAACCTTACCTAACCTATTCAGAGTACAGGATATTCAGAGTATTACTAAGGATGTTTTTGCAGGAGGACCCCGCCACCACGGCTGCAGGTGCTGCAGGGCCCTTAAACTGGCCCTGGTAGGGGGGAAGATTAATCATCCATTTGTGCATTTATTTTCTTATTTGGAATTCTAGAGTGTGCAGATGTATGCTTTTTTTAATCACCCAAGCTGTACCCAAGGATTTAATCTTTATGAAGTCGAGTTTAGTTGTTTGTAACATTCAGAAACAACCACTCACATATTTGCATTTGTCTTTTGCTAATTAAAATGTCCATATTGATTGAGTAAGAGTTCTGCATCTGGTAGCATGTCTGCAATGTCACCAGCAAAAGGAACTCATTTCTGGGGATAACAATTGAGAACAATGACAGCTGAGGATCCCCCCTCCCAAGTTCTCTCCCTCCAGGTAAGGAGAGTGGAACTGGAAAGACATTTGACAGTGAAAGTGGCCCAATGCTTCTCTCTCGTTTCAAAGAGCATTGGAAATGGCACACATGTGACTTGCAAAGCAAGTTCCATGGACAGGACAAATGGAATATGCAGGCTGGTGAAGGATGCCAAAAATGGTTTAGATCAGGATGATCAAACTGTGTTCCCCACCAGATGAGGTCAGACCGCACCTGGAATACTGTGTCCAATTCTGGGCACCACAATTCAGAAAGGATATTGAGAAGCTGGAGCGTGTCCAGAGGAGGGTGACCAGGATGGTGGGTGGTCTGGAAGCCATGCCCTATGAGGAGTGACTTAGGGAGCTGGGCATGTTTAGTCTGGAGAAGAGAAGGTTGAGAGGGGACATGATAGCCATGTTTAAATATTTGAAGGGATGCCATACTGAGGATGGAGCAGGTTTGTTTTATGCTGCTCCAGAGACTAGGACATGGAGAAATGGGTTCAAACTACAGGAAAAGAGATTCCACCTAAACTTTAGGAAGAACTTCCTGACAGAGCTGTTTGGAATTGGAATACACTGCCTTGTAGTGTGGTGGAGTCTCCTTCTTTGGGGTTTTTTAAACAGAGGCTGGATGACCATCTGTTGGGAATGAGCTGATTGTGTATTCCTGCATGGCAGGGGGTTGGACTGGATGGCCTTTGAAGTCTCTATCAACTCTATGATTCTATGATTCTATGTTTTTGGAATACAGTTGCCAGCATTCTAGGTAGATAGAGGATGAATTCCAACATGCAAAAGTAGTTTGCACTCAATTAACTCAGGAAAGGGAAGAGGAGAGAGGGCAGAATATTGCCCTTTCCAAAAGACTCAGGCAAAAGCAAACTGCAGCAGCCTCTCCTAGCTTATGTGTTTTTCCTCATTAAGGATGTGACCACACTCTGATGTTGTTTGGCCATAGGAGTCCTGTTTTTCATTTGTGAAATGTTGTAGAGTCTGCCACTGATTAATGTCAAAATTACCTCAGAAGTGCTTTCCCCCTTTTATTCTCTTGTGATCAGCCTAAGAGACCTTACTTCATGTAGCCTCAGTGCATGTTTTCTTTATTTCAACCCTAAAGTAGAATGGTTTCATATATTTTTTTGGCTTGGGATTTCTATTTCAGCCTTTCTGGCCAACACAGTGAAAATGTTTCTCCTCTATCAGATTTGGGGAATTGATAATTATGAGGTGGATTCCCAGAGGTTGAAAGATGACAACAATCTTAGAATCATAGAATTGTAGAGTGAAGGAAGGAGACCCCACCACGCTCCGAGGGAGTGTGTTCCACTGCCAAACAGCTCTAACTGACAGAAAGTTCCTCCTAATGTTGAGGTGGAATCTCTGTTCCTGGAGCTTGCATCCATTGCTCCATGTTCCAGTCTCTGGAGCAGCAGAAAACAAGCCTGCTCCATCCTCATCCTTCAAATACTTTATTTATTTATTTTTATACCCTGCTCTTCAGCCTCAAGGCTATCAGAGCAGCTTACAAATTGTTTTAAGCAATAGCTATTTACACATCTACACTGCGTTAACCAGTATCCAATGTATGTTAGCTAATTGCCCCCCCCACAAGCTGGGTACTCATTTTACTGACCTACGAAAGGATGGAAGGCTGAGTGAACCTTGGAGCCCGCTGGAATTGAACTTGCAACGTGGTGACTTGCAGTACTGACATTTAACCACTGCGCCACCAGGGCTCCCTATTTAAACAGGGCTATCATATCGCCTCTTAACCATCTTTTTTCCAGGCTAAACATATCTTACTCAGTTGTTTGTCATCAAATTGTGCAGAGGCCCAGGTAACTGTGTGTTTAGCGTAGCTTTTAAAACGTATATTAAAATGATTAGTATTTTAAATGTTTTTTATCTGTTTTGTCAGTTAAAAAAATTCTATAAAATATTTCAGTGACTTTGTTGAAAAACAGTATATGAGTGATGTCAATAGCTCAATCTCTTCCCACCAACCTACTCCAGGGATGGATGGGGAGACTGTGATTGGTGAACTACATTTCTCATTGTTATTGACCCTTGGGCATGTTGCTTGTGTCTGATGGTAAATTGAGTTCAGCAATATCAGGTTACCAGCTCTTTATCCTTTGTTTCTTAATCTACCAACAAATCATAAATTACATTCTTAATTTGTTTCCACCTTTTAGACCACCTTTCAGCTTTACATAAGCTTTCCATGGGGTGACTAAAGAGAAATACGGAACAATACGTATGGAACAATAGCTCTTTGATAATCACCAGAACAATTATAATAACAAGTAGTTATACAAAATTTACATGAATGTAGTTCATTTAATCTATTTGTGGAAATTCCTCATCCAGTTACAAGATGGGCAGCTGTGGCCCTCCAGATGTTGTGGTGCTGCAATTTCCAACAGTCCTAGCCAGCAATGGAGATGATGGGAGTTGTAGTCCAACACTACCTGAAAGGCCAGGCTTGTCCACCCCTGGATTAAATACATGCTAAAAGGTTTGCTTTGACATGTATATCCTTCTAGTTCGGAGGATCTAGACTTTGGCCTAAATCCAATTACTAGTCCTGAGTGGAATAGACCCATTGGATCAATGGGATTTATATAAGTGTTGAATTACCATTTTGCAATTGATTGGCTGAGTCTGTTCAATATGGAACTAGCGACTGGGTTTTTATAGATCACCAGCAGGATGCAATTCTACAATCTTAGAGTCTACCTTTATATTTAATATAGTCATTAGTTTAATTTCAGAATACGTTAGAGCACAATTCTATATATGCCTGCTTTAAAGAAAGTCTCACTGAGTTCATTGGGGCTTACTGCCAGTTAAGCGGGTGCAGCATTGCAGCACTGAAGGCACTTAATATTCTGCCAATGGGCCTGAGACACTTGAATGCTTTCACATGCCACATGCTCTAAAGGAGATGAAGCATCAACTACCACCAGTGGGACTATTTCTTGGTGCCATTACCCTTACAGTTGAACAAGACTCTTAAGTGAAATTATATGAATCATACAATTAAGCTGTTCAGAGTTATATCTCAGTTCTTATTAAAATCAATAGCAAATCGCCTGCTGCACAATGGTGCTCGCTTACTAAAGACAGGCATTATCGTGCTCACTTATCAAAGCCTATTTAATATTTCCTTGTCGGGAGAAGAGGTATTTGTTTTAAAGTGATCATCCCAGCATGGCAAATCAATGATCCTTTGCAAGCAATAAGCCAGATAGTCAGCAGAGCTGTCATAAAGCATGTGCTGCTACAAGTGTTTCGGACTTTTTATAGGTTCCTGCATAAGCAGGAAGTGACAATGTGGCAGAGATCTTTAGGCCTCGCCACAGCTGAGTTGTCCCAAGTGCTAACAAGGATATTTAAATGTATCATTCTGCTCTAGTTCCATTCCATTAGAGTAGAAAATGAGACTGGCTTGCTCTGCTTGGCAAAGTTGCTTCATCACAGCAGTGCTACCTTCATATGAGCTTTAGAAAGGCCTTGGGCCCTCAACTGACTTTGAATCAGTACTATAGATAAGGGCTTGGAAAGGCAAGTGGCCTTGGACTATGTTGCCTGACATTGCTTAAATCCACAGGAGAAGTCTGTGCACACATGTATTTCATGCAATCTATTGTTTCCTTTGCATTTAGTAATAAACAGGAGCTCAGCTGGTATGGAGTAAATTAACCTTATGGACAAAAGCAGATTGCTTTGATCCAACAAGAGCATGCTGAGCATGAAAAAAAGACCCAATGTGTGAAAAAGAGTTGTGTTCTCACTCTTCCCCCTTTTCCATACAGGTTTTCTGACACACCCAACATCCTAAGGCAGCTAAAGCAGCTTGCATGATGCTCTTCCATGAATACCGTAGTTGTTCTGCACTTTGAAGTCTTCTATTACAGTTGTCCCTCTGTATCCACGGATTTGGTATCCACGGATTTAAGCATTCATGGCTTGAAAATATTCTTTAAAAAATAATAATCCATAAAGCAAACCTTGATTTTGCCATCTTATGTAAGGGACACTATTTTGCTATGCCATTGCATATAATGGGAATTGAGTATTCATGGATTTTGGTATCGTGTGTGTCCTGGAACCAAACCCCGGCAAATATGAAGGGGCAACTGGATTTAATTTACCAGCAGTCTGCATGGAAGCCTGTGACCATGTGGTGAGAGATCTTTGACACAGTTGAAGGTAAGTGAAGCACAGTGGACACATTTATGAACAATCATGGCAGTTTCACTGCAAAACATGCAAGGGATTCCATTGTCATTTTCAATAACACTCTTTGGTTGCAAGTAATGAACTTTAGGCTTAAAACAGACATTATACAACCATTGGAAAAGTACTCACATACATAAAGCTTCCCATATGGTTTGCCATGTGTAGGACATTCATATACTGTAGAACTGGGACTTAGGAGATTATCAGATATGACTAATGTGGTGCTAGAATAATGACAGCAGAATGCAAAACGATGCCAATATCACATGATGTCATGCTTTTGCATTCTGCTGTCCTTATTCTAGCATCTCTTTTTATTGATGGGCCAAGCTGTGAATAGATTGCCCGTCCCGTTTTGGTGCCAGCATTGCTTGTGTGTGAAACCTTCGGCCGTTTAACTCATGTGAATGCATTGTCGATGGCTGGTCTGGCACGAACACTTCCAGGTGAGATTGCGACATCCAGGTAAGTGATGCACTTTTTAAAACCTTCCCTGGTTTACTTGGAAATTTTAAAGTGTGTTTAGTTGCTTGGTGTAACTTTTTGTGTTTTATTTTTATTTTCTTTTTGAATTCCCCACATGATGAAATCTCACGGAATTTCAAAGGAGGAAGTAAATGGGGCTCCATTCACTTCCTCTTAATTGCTGGGGAAGCCTTCTGCTGGGAGAGAAGGTAAGTGCGGTGGGGGCATTCTTTGGCAAGCATAAACATGGATTTTTTTTATGTCAGCAAAAGAACGTTTAAAGGGAATCATCTGATAACGTCCTTAGTTTTTCAAAGGATTATGCAGAAGTGAGGAATGCTGAGATGGCATTCAATAAACACACATACCCAGTTCTTCCTCCCACCCCTTCCTACTACAAACATTGAATGTTAGAACATACAATAGTAGCCAGAGGTAGCTCTCCTGCAGCCACCATGGGTCTGGTTGCTGTTCTAAAACCAACTCTTGAACTCCTACCTGAGAGGTCTGTGAACAGATGTTAGTAATGACAGCCAATCCTAGTACTTGCAGTGTTTAATTCACCACTTATGGATCTTCACTAATTGCAACCATTATGAAGGTAATTAACATATTATTTGGAAGGGTTCATTGCTTGGGGTGGAATATATGCTAAATGTGCAGATGTCAAATGGGGTGTGTGGTATTTTCAGTTAAAAAGATGCTCAGGTAACTGAACTAGAAAAGAGCTCATGCAGTATCAGCAGAAACTGAGCATGGGCTCTTTCACACACCATAGTTAAAGCATCATGATTCCACTTTAACTTCATTGATGACATCTGATGGAATCTTGGGATTTGCAGTTTAGGGAAGGGTATTTAGAATTCTCAAAGTAAAGTGTGTTACCAAATTACAAACTTCAGGATTCCATAGAATGTTGTCATGGCAGTTAAAGTGGAATCAAATGATGGTGGGGTGAAAAATGGCCCCAGGTAGATGGGCTGCTGGGCTGACTCAGTTTAAGGGAGAACACAAGCCTCTGGCATGTGTTCTACCATCTACTTGGGACCATTTTACAGTCAGATCTCAGTATCCATGGGGGATACATTCTAGGACTTCCTGCAGATATGTGAAACTCTGGGTAATAGTGAATGCTCTATTTTCACACTCAACAAAAATAGAGCATTTGCTATCCCTTCCTCCCCCCTCTGCTCATCTGCTTTCCCATGGAGGGTAGAGTAGCTGAAGTTCCTCTGCTTTGTTGGCCAGGATGGGGAGGGGCAGCTTCTCCCCCTCTCCCACAATGGAGGTCTGCTTGCTCTGCTTTGTCCCAAGAGAAGGAGGTATGGCAACAGCGAAGTGAAACCATGGATATGGGATCCATGGATAAAGGGGCCCTATAGTATTTGAATTTTGTGTGGGGCCCTATTGTACTTTGGAACTTAAGTGGTTGTACACCATTTGATACTCCAGGCTTGGTCCTGTTGTTAGATGGAATGAGGCAGCTCTCCCAGGAAAGCAGATGCTAAGGGATGGTAGTTAGGTGTGTGTGTTATGCAGACAAAAAGACAGAACTCTGTGTTGTAGTCTGCCCCAGTTAACTTGATGTTCTCCAGTGTGTCACAAGACACTGTCCCATTGCCTCTGTTCAGTTGTCACTTTGGTTAGTGTCTTCATGTGGAGAGTGGGAAACTGGTACCATTCTGTTCTTCAGCAGCAAAATCTTTTGTAACCCACATGATGTCTCATTCCTGAAAGCAGCTGAGTAGTCACTAAAATGGTGGAATCCTAAACAATGGAAAAATGGAATTGAAGCTAAACCCAGAGTTTATGCAGCTTAACTTGCAATGGCATTTAAACTTGTTGTTTCCTTTGTACATCCCAGCAATTCTCTCTAAGTGTGATGGCACTCAACAATTCACAGAAAGAGTATTCTAAACACACACCCCACACACACCACACACACAAACATTAAGTTTAAGTGTATCAACTGGCACTCTTTCATGAAATAACAGCCTGCTATCTGTTTACTGAGTGTAGTGCAGGAGAGGCAAGAAAATTAAAGTGCAACATGGTCACATGGGGGGAGGAGAATGAAACTTTCCTTTGCCACTATTTTTTGCCACATTACAATGATGCCCCAGGTCCCCCCCCCCAACTAAGTGCCCTGCTTGCAAAACAACTAGGAATATGCTGCCAGGGCCCAGGGACAGTCCTGGGCTAAATAAACCAGCCCCCCCCCCCCATAAAGCCTATTCTTCAGGCATGACTGAATAGCACTCCTGTCCTCCATCATCACTTTCTACAGGTGGAAAGTGATTTTCCTTATGTGAAAAATGACAAGTGTGAAGAGGAAATGTTCCTGTTTGTATGGAGAGGTTTCACAAAAGCAAAGAGCTCTGAGTTTCCAACATCTCTGCTCCTGTGAAGAGTCTGCACATAAGCAGGATCTCCTCCACCTTCAGACTTGCCATTTTCCACATGAGGAAGGCAGTGATGGAGAGTGGGTTGGGGGTGGGGAAGAGGCTAGATGCTCCCTCCTTGCATATTGAGCCAAGCTAGAATAGTAATGCCTGAACAGGGCTTAAGTTAGTCTTACTGTTTATAGGGATGTTCAATAATTTCTTATATTATTTTGAAGCAAGCAGGACCAGATTAAAGTAAGAGGGACAGAGATGGCTATGTGTTCCCTAGCAACCACGCATGCCATCTGGCCAAACCTGTTCTTTTTGGCATAATGGAACTGCAGAACAGTTGGTGCCATAACAGACTCCAGACTTCTCAGTGAATAGTGAAGAGAACAACTCAGTAAAAATTAAATATTAGCACCTCGGAGAGAATGTTGTGCTCCCTGTTTCTCTCATATATTTCATATATTAATGCATTGGTGTGTCTGTGGCTGTGTGTAAAAACTCAAAGCTTGCAGCTCAATTTTTGACTGGCTTCTTTGATGTAACAATGACCCAGTGGCAAGTCATAAAAGTACTGTCCCTGTATTTCAGTAGGTCTTAGCTTGGCCAACGTTTGAATGTGAAACTTCCTTGAAATGTCACTGAGAGTTACTTGGAGAAGGGCCTGGTACAGATCAAAAAACAAAACAAAAATGTTCATGGTATGGGCCAGTACTGACCAATTCTGATAACAATTACTGGCATGTTGAACTTGCTTGATGGTAGAACAAAGATCAAATTGAGACTGGAAACATAATCAAAATGTAACTTGGAACAATATTTGTAAGAACTAGGGCATGCTTGGCTTGGCTGCGCTTATTATTAATGACAGCCAGAAGCAAAGAAATTACGATATTAAATTGAGAAAAGGAGACAGCATGTTATTTAGTATAATTAATTTGCAACATGAAAAAAGTGAGATTGCTTAAGACTTGGTATTTGCTTTCATTATTAGAAAGATGCTCTCAGTTAAGACTAGACAATCTCAAATGATCAGTTTAATTTGTCTTCATGCTAACTTTGTTCCAGAACAGATGAAAAATAAAATACTGTAGGTGGGGTGTGGAGTAGGGTAATTCTAATATTAGTAAATTTTAAAATGCATTGAAGAACATAGTTTCAGAGAAAAGATACGATGACACTGTGGAAGTGCTTACTATTCTGAACATTGTGTACATGTGTAGAGTCCTTTTGGAGAATGTAGCAGACTACCTTATACCTAGTTGGGTGGCCCTTCCATAAAATGGGATGAAGCCTCACTGTCAGGTGACAGTGTGGCAATACCAGCACTGGTGATTTTTCAGGCCTGGCTTTGAGGAAGGACCTCCTCAGAACCAGGCTTTCAGGCCTGGTCAACTCTCTGGAGCTTGTTGAACTCTTCACTAAAGAGTACTCTTCCTCATTTAACCCTCCAAATTACTTTTTTTTCTTTAGCACGTGCAGCTTTCAAAGAGCCTTCTGCTTGCTCTAAGGTGGTCCTCAGAATGATCGAGAGAGTGGGCAGTGACACCAGTTGGAGATGATGTGGCGGCAGCAGCAGTAAAGCAGTGGTGGATAGGTAAAAGGCAGTGGTAGTGCCTGGCTGAGTGACAGGGGAGCCTTTCCACCTCACAGTGCCATTGTATTTAGCGTCCACAAATTGGCCATAAAGCAGACATTGTTGGAATCCTGTTCATGATGTAAGTAAACATAAATGTGGTTTACATACACATATGTCTAGTTCTTAGCACAATGTCTAAAACCTTCCCTCCTCTGGCTGTGAAAACCAGAAGGGGCAACTGTAGCTTCAGCTTCCTGGTGGGGCGGGCAGGAGGAGAGGAGGAAACTCTGACAATGTAGCTTCCAAGACAGGAGGGCACACTCCCACTCTGAGACACCATCTGACTTGCCCCCTGCTCCCTCACCTCTTTACTAGTAAACAGCAGTAGCAGCTGCCCCCTTGGAGTACGATAGCTGGAGGGACAGAGTTGGATGGGTTTAGAGGAAAACCCCATATGCAAAAGGCGGTGTGGACATGAAACTATGTGGGTGGAACATAATACTCTACTTGCTTAAGGTAGGATCTCAGCCATAGCATGCCTGTCCCCAAAAGTCTATTTTTCTGATGCCTTCCTTCCTTCCTGGCTGCTGCATCCACTGTCTTTTTCTCTGCTGCCACTCCCTACACTGGTGGTGTTATGTAGTGGACCAACAGGGGTTTGGCCACTGTGTGTGAATGCTTTTATTGTCATTATTGTTGAAAGAAACACATAACATTGAATTGCAATTCAAACAATATATTAGGAGTTCAGACCAATATGTTCTTTGTAATAACATTACACAAACTGGTTAGGTATTGAACATTGCCATTGTCCTCTCTCTTTCCTCACAACCCCTAGACAGACAAAGAAAATGCTGAGTCTTGCATATCTTGGGAACAGTTCATTACACAAACTGAGTATAGAAAGCATTAGCAAAGTGCTTGGAGAACAGTTAAGATTCAGAAGCTGGACGACAGTAATATGATAGTGTTTTTTCTTTTAAAGGACCCCATAACTGTACAATTAGCTTCACATAGTGATGAGAATTTCTGCATGTTTGTTTGGCTAGGAGGTTCTTGAATTGTAGCATATTGGGCATCCATGCGCAACAAAGAACGTGGACGAGTATCTCCAGACTGAACCTAGAGCATTTTTAGACATTATGCTGAAGTGAGTGTTACAGATGTGGAAGTCCCTTGTGTCTCCTATTTTCCCTGAATAGCACCCAAAGGGAAATTTACATGTCTCATCTATAGAGAGAGATATATACACACAAGCTCCACATTCAGGTAGAATAGATACAACTCACTGTTGGGAGATGAGCATGAAGAGTCGGGGCATCAGACCACATGACAGATCCTGAGAAATACCTGTATTTCTTGTTATTGCCAAATACTGTACATAAAGTAAAAAACACCACACAAAGTGTTCTTCAAATTTACTCTCCCTTTTTGGGCAAATGAATCTTGAATATGTACAAGACCAGGCTGTTGACTCTTTCTGGAAATCTTGCCACCCCTTTATGCCACGTCTCCAGGTAAAATCTTTTAGTCCTGTCTACAAAAAGATCTGAAATGTGCCGTAAGTTCAATATGGATGGCAGATACAGAAAGCCAAAGGAGTCAACGATCTGGTCATTTGTTCATCCACTTTCCCAACTTTACATTTAAGAGCCCAAGCCACAT
Organism: Gambelia wislizenii; assembly: GCA_030847615.1. Classification (NCBI taxonomy): domain Eukaryota; kingdom Metazoa; phylum Chordata; class Lepidosauria; order Squamata; family Crotaphytidae; genus Gambelia; species Gambelia wislizenii. The sequence goes on from JAUMIR010000001.1 coordinate 122,025,678, forward strand.
TACAATTAAAACCTGATTTTTTTCCTGCTGGTCACATGTTGTGGCCACAGACATGGCAACAACAGCCAAAAGGTCCCTGAAATTGTAAAGCCCAAGGGTACATCCCAGATGATTTCTGCTATAGCTGAGCAGGGCTAGAAGGTGGGTACACAGCATATATACACTCAGGGCCTTCAGCGTATCTTATACAATAGGACCATGACTCACTTTACACTTTGGAAAACAAGGCTCTGCATTAATACAATTCTATTCCTCAACACTATGCAAAGTAATTTCACTCCAAACTGAGGTATATGGGCTGACATATCACACAGGAGTAAGTTGCTGCTTTATTAATTCCAAGCAAAAACAGTTTCTCACTTAATAGTTGTATCTAAAAGCACATTCTGAAGTAGCACCATTTGGAATATATCACAGGCTGAAGTCAAAAATATTGGCAAAATGCTTTATTATTATTATTATGAAGGCACTGCATGTATAGTCAGATTCTTTAAATATGTGAGGCACTCTCTTTTTCTCTTCTTTTCAAGTGGTTATGCCTATATCAGAGCCGGATGATGTCATGTCAATTTGCTGGGCATGAAAGGGGCTGAACTCCCTTTATCTCCAAGGCTTTGCTGAAGTTAATCTCTAGTGGCTTAGAAGTCCCTTTGGTGAGCTTCAGAGATCTAATACATCCTTTGAAACGGATGTTAGTGGTCAGGCCAAACTGCTGCAGCGCATCTAGGAAGGGGGGAAAGAAAAGAAAGTAATTTATTATTCTAACCTTTTTCTCTTCTAAAAGGAAACATTTTCTTCATTTTTCTGGACACAATTTGTGAGTAGAAACCCACATAAGCAGGCAAAGACCTTTCTATTCAGGCAACTAACTGGCAGCTGAGGAAGAAACTTTTAAAATAAAGGATTCTGAACTACCTGTTCCTTTTTATTGAGGTGCTTTTACAGTTGCTTTTAACTTGTAACAGTGTAAAACTCCTAGGTATAATAGGCAACAACTCTTTTAGGACATACAAAGCTGTGAAGTGGTGCAGGCAAGAAGCGCTGAATTCTGGTTCTGAAAATCAGGCTTAGGTACCATTCTCCTATAGTGAGGAAGAGAGCTTATAAAGGCTCCTAAGGAGTGAGGCCTATAAACCAAGCAATCCAAGGGTGGATCTTAGTTCTGTGGGTTGTTTGACTTCATTGGTAATATGGTAGTCAGGAAGGCATTTGTATGTATTTGGAGCCCACAAGCTTTGCAAACTGCAGGAGCTCAACTCCTCATATGGCTCTTCTACACTACAGTTACAACACTGGGATTCCACTTTAATTGCCTTGGCTGCATGCTATGGAGGCCTGGGATTTGTAGTTTGGTGAGGCACTACAGCCATCTGGCTGAGAATTCTATCGCTCCCTAAATTCTAAATTGCAGAATTACATAACCGTTGCCATGGCAGTTAAAGTTGACTATAGCACTATATAATTGGGTAGCATGAAAGGCCCTCAATTAAATTAAGCTAGAGGACATAGAAGTCACTTGCATTCAAGGCTGGTAAAGCCAGCATACCACCACTTTGTCCATTCAGAACAAAAGATGTATGAGACAAGTTTCTAGGGTGATCAAACCACGAATCCAAATCACACATGTGCAAAAGCCATAATGGCTAGCTTTTCAGTAATAAAATGTTGACAAACTTAATTTAGCGGCAGACCTCTTCACAGCCGTTTTCTCTCTGCCGCCTGCAATGTTGTTCCTAAAATGGAATTCAGTTAAATCTGCCATTTAATGTTTTCATATATTTTCACAGATGCTTCAGGTATACATTTGTGAAATATGTTGAGTAATCAACAGCAGCTAATGGGCAGCTAATGGCTGCTTCAGCAGACTTTGTGCAAATTACTTGTTTAAATATCTCCATGAATTGTGAGTTGGGATGTTCTTAGCACTGTGGTTTTAAAATATTAACTTTTCCAGGCTGTGCTATTTAGTTCACCTTCTATATGCCAAACTAGGCCTGCACTGCAGTATTTTTGGTGGCCTGGTGCTCAGCTTTAGAATTCCCTTCTGGAGTGTCACCAAAGCCTGGGCATGGATTTTCCAGCAAGATGTCTTAATCAAATTACCAGGGACATTGAGGAATAGTAGGGTGAAGGAATGATCTGTGGTGACTGCGGTTTGATAATTAATGTCTGATTGGCTGCATTAAGCTTGAGAATGCTATCAATCAAATCAGTGATGTCTTAAACTGGTCTTAAGGGTAACCACGAGTGCTATCTAAGTCACTGTTCCTGCTCCCATTCAATACACAGAGACTGGCATCCTGATAGTGGCATTTGCAGAAAGGATGCAGTTTGTCATATTGGCCTTCACCCCAGCATCTGGGGCAGTTGTCTCACTGTAGTTATTGGATAGTGCTAGCCCTGCCTGAAAGCATGTATTTGCATCCTTTCTGCAAATGCCACTAAGCTTGAGGACAGAGATGTATGGGCCATCCTGTGCTATGCTAAATCACACAAGATGCCAGGAATCTATGCAAGAGCCAAACAGATGGTTGATTACCTAACTGATGAGGCAGATGGGGCCTCCTTGTGCCCCATAATCTAGTTTGCTGCTGCCAGGAGTACATTTTCCAATTACACATATTGGAAAAAGGTTCAACTGCCTGCCCAGTCTTGGGATAGCCCTAACTGCAGGCAACAGTATGCATGAGCTCCCTTTCGATTACTTACTAGTTGTTGTTTTACTAAGGCTCATTCCAGACAGTATGTACTCCTTACATTTCTTGGTCCCAGTGAGAGTACCATATGAGATGGAAAAACTACTGCATGCCTAGATTGTATACTTACCAGGATATCCTCCAACAAAGACAGGATCATTGGTATCTGCTGAAGTGGAAGCTGCATTGGGGCTGATGGCTTCCACGTGTTGGCCATCCACAGTCAGCATTAGACGGTGCTTTGCCTTGTGTGCAATAACCTTGTGCCAATGCCCATCGCACAGGCTACCTGATATTGCAGGCTCGTAGATGGCAGAAAACCGACCTGCACCATTATCGACATGGAACATCACCTGGAGGGCAAATCACAAAAATAATTAGAGAAAACCAATTAGCTGTACAGTTAAAACAATCTGCTAACTGCAGGCCTGGTTGCTGTGCTGTCAGATCCAATCTGCCTTAAAGGTATATCTTGATACACTGTGTATGAAGCATGCTTATGGTACTATGGATCTGTTATACTGTTACATGGCATGTGCATAGTACTCTCCCCCCTGCCATTAAAGGCAATAGTGCCTCAGTTATCATCTTCAGCAAAAGTAGTGATTAAATACTTAATCAACATAAAATGTATGAAATTGCTCTGTACTCAAAGATCCACTTGAAATTAATTTCTAGCTGAAGGACCAATCTTGGCAGGAAAGCTCAGAATTATGGGCAATACAGCTTGTCAGTTTATTGCTGCCAAGCCCTAAAATGGGTAATTGACACAAAATAGCGTTTCAGCAATGGGTTTGATTATTACAGTGTTTGCACAAACTCAAACAACTTGGAAAATGTCCACTAAATGCAGAGCACTGTATGTTATGTAGTGATGTCCATGCAGAATTTCCATTGGAAAGTAATTTAGTAGATCCATTAAAAGACTTTTAAAAGGCAAATAGAAGTTTCATTGCAGGGATCTTTAGGGTAGAATTCAGAGATGTAGCCATGTTAGCCTGGAATATCACTATGCAAAGGGATCTTGTAGCACCTTTGAGACTGAGAAAAAGAAGCTGTATCATACACTTTTGTAGACTTCAGTCTGCTTCCTCAGTCTAAAAAGCTTATGCTACAACTTCTTTCTCTCATTTAATTTCAAAGTTGCTACAAAATCCCTTTGGGTATAGGATCTTGGTAATCCATTCCTGCCAACCTGGCTTAGGGGTTAAAGTGACACATTGACTGTGAAAGTAAGACAGAGCAGTCTGGTTCTGATGTATATGTCAATGTAACATCCATATATGCAGGTAGGTCCACCAAGATTTTTGAGAAGTTAATATTTTAGACTACGTCTCTCAGAATCCTGGGGCTTGTCTAGACAAGAGGATATAATGCTGATTCCTGCACATTATTGCAAATTCGCAGCAGCATTCTTTTGTCTCCATGGTCTTTTGGCAAAAACGATAGTATGCATAGTTCTCTGTGTTTTAAATGCACATGCCCTCGAATCAAGATGGTGGCCAAGTAAATTAGCATGTTGTTGTTGTTATTTTCCACTTGTTGCTGCCACTGCACAGTATTTTTTTAAACTTTAAAGCAAAGGTGCACAAGTGCAACTTTCTGCTTAGAAAAGTTATTTGGGCATCTCTGCACAGCAAAAAAGTGCACAATTGCTAACATGAAAATCCAAAATGGTGCTTCTGGCCGCTTCCTTGCCAGCAAGCCTGCCCTATGTGTCATGGATATTGAGACATACAGTTAAAGTAGATTTATTCTGTAAAGAGCTGAGATGTAAAAATCTGCAGAGCGCCGCAGTATGTGTTAGTAGCAGTTTTCAGGAGCGAGCTGATGTATCATTTTTGATGAGCAAACAGCACTGGTGCTAAACTGCCTGAGAAGGCTGCTGTGAACTCTGCTAAGCTGGTACTGCACTATCGTCTGTGTGTGATGCCTGTGGCTTTGGATCATCCTCCTACTCTGGTTCAGCAGGTCCTGTCATGTCCACTGCTTCAGTCTCTAAGTCAGAGTCCATCTCCAAGTTCTGGAAGCAGGGCATGACAAAAATGGAGTAAAGAGAAGTTGATTTTAGACACAAGCCTGTGTCTGTGTGATTATTCTTATGCCTGGAGGAACAATACTCTGCTACAACTTTTTGTTGTCTGGACCTCATCTTGTTCAGAGGTACCCAGTGTGCACTAACTTGACACTATGCCTATCTGACCAATCCGCTCTCCAGTTCCACCCTCTCCCAAGAATACGTAGCGATAAGAATCTGCTGTTCTAACGAGTGCTAATGTTCATTCCCATGCATTATTTTAAAAAAATTGGGGAAAGTCGCAAAGGCTTTTTCCATGTAGTTCCCCCCCCCCCGCCGTTTTTGGGGCCCCTCTTTCTGAATAAGGCAAATCACTGTGGTATTTCATTGAGACAACACGTAGTCTCCTCGAATTCTATGAGGAGTATTTTCGCCATCTAGACAACCCCCTGGCCTTGCTGGGAGTATAGGTTAAACAAAAAATCTTTTCTAAACTCTGGATTCTAACCTTATTTTTTAAAGACTAAAACTCTCAGAACCTTTGTCAAGTTGGCTGGGGTTTCTGAGAGATAAAATAATAATAAAAAACATTTCCAAGCTATAGACTTTAGCTTTGAAATAACTGTAAAATGTGTGTGTGTGTGTGTGTGTGGCTGGCTTTTCTTCACAAACGAAGATTCAGGAAGGACTCATCCTGCACTTTCTGCAAGCGTGCTGATGACTAAAAAGGCCAATCCAAGATAAACAAGTCCGGTTGCAGAAAGCACAGCAGAAGGTCTCCTTGGGTGATGTTTCCGGGTTGTGATTCTTTCTGCGTTGTTGTTTCTCGTCAAGACTTGTTCAGCGTGAGTTCTCAAATAAGGCTGCAGCATTGTGGATAGTGCATCTCCATGCCTCCCGATGTGAGGCCAGGGCGGACCATTGTTGGTGATGAACTTTATTTACAATCTTCTTCAACATGATGCTCCAAAGGGCTACAGTAGAGCTTGAAGAAGACGACGGCATCTATATACATTACAGTACTGATGGTAGCTTGTTTAACTTAAGCCGTCTGAGGGCTCTAAACTATCTAGTTTACTCTAAACTATCTAGTCCGTGAACTGCTCTTTGCTGATGCTGCTGCCCTTGTTGCCCACACAGAAGCAGCTCTGCAGCGCCTAACATCCTGCTTCGCAACAGCTGCAGTGCTGTTTGGGCTGGAAGTCAACCTGAAGAAAACGGAAGTTCTTTACCACCCTGCACCACAGGAAGAATACCACCATCCCCACATTGCTGTCGGCAACTCTGTGCTTAAGTCCGTTCAGCATGGGAAGCATCATCTCCTCAGATGCCAAGATTGACAAAGAGATTGATCACAGATTAGCAAAGGCACATAGCGTATTTGGAAGACTTTACAAAAGAGTCTGGAGTAATAAACACCTGAGGCAAAGCACAAAAATCAGTGTGTATAGAGCCATTGTACTGTCTATTCTCCTTTATGGGTCTGAAACATGGGTCACCTATCACCACCACTTACGACTCCTCGAACGCTTCCATCAGTGCTGTTTACGCACAATCCTAAATATACACTGGACTGACTATGTGATGAATGTTGCTGTCCTTGAGAATGCAGGGATCACCAGCATTGAGGCCATGATACTGAGAACACAGCTGCGCTGGGCAGGGCATGTTTCTAGGATGGAGGACCATCGCTTCCCCAAAATAGTATTCTATGGTGAACTTGCCAGGGATCAGCATAAGAGGGGCGCTCCAAAAATAATAATAATAATGATACAAGGACTCCCTGAAACAACATCTCAAGCTCGGCCAAATTGATCACCAACAATGTGTGTGTAGCAATGTCCTTTTCTGTATCTCAAATGGAGGAAAGCATAATGGCAGCCAACAACTGTAGTAGTGAGGGTGAAGCTTATGGTTTTCTGTCAGTACTGATGCAAAGATATGATTGATCTTAGAAGACAGTCTTATAAAATGGTTAAGAAGCTGAATATAGTCTAGCACAATTGTGATAGTTCTATACTTACATTTTCATCCACCAGCTCAATGCCAAGTCCATCCATTTTCTGGCTGCTGATCCCCAACAGAACACCATTTGGCCGAGTTGTACGGAACTCAAATTCTATGTGCAGATCTATCCCCACTTTAAATGCTCCAACTGAGAGAAGATGAAGCAAGGCAGCATAAAATACAGTCCTCCAAATAATATCACCCATGACATTTTTCTGTGTTAGACACAGAAACATACAACACTGTTCATAATAATTTATTCACAGTGGTCTGATATCAACTCTTGGCTTTCAGCAACAAAAACAAAAATATAATGGGACACAGCTTTGCTAAGAGTCCTTTCCTGAAACAAGTAGTTAGCTTTCCCAAAGGAGAGACACTGGCACAATGTCCAAAAAGTATATACTCTTAGTTTCCTATGGTACAGGCTGGAAGGCAGCACTTCTTCTGGCCCTGCAACTCTATGACTGAGGAGACTCCACCAAGTGGAGTCTTTTTCCCCTTCTATTCAGTTCCTAAAAACACAATTCAGTCCCTGTATTGAAGCCAGCAATCATATAGGCCACCTTAAGTCCCATACACAACCCCCTACTTGTTCTTCAAACCATTGTAATAGGGGCACTTGGTGGCAGCTATTGGGGGTGGGGAGGCTATCTTTTATTAGCTTCCAGTTGCTTAAGCTAATACAAGATGCTAGATGGGTGGTGCTTATATTGTACTACATCTGCCTTTTGACATTCCATTGCAAATTCTCCTAAATTGGAGTGAGAATCAGCCTTCCTGGTGTCATTGGACTGCAGCTTCCAGAATTCCTAAACATTGGCCATGCTGACTGGGGCTACTGAAGTGCTTCCTCTAACAATATCTGTAGAGGGACATGATGACCCCCCCTACCTGAACTAACGTAGGGTAATGCCAATGCTAGAAGGAGGTACTATGGGGATTTTCATGAAAAGAAATGGGATGGAGGAGGAGGGGAGGCTCTGGACCAAGCAGAGATGCCATGAAGAGTTATGCATGTATGAGAGTGTGACTTTGTATATGTGTAGGTGACTGAATGAGAGAGGCTGCTTGAGTCTTCTCAAGGGAACTGAAGGAATGCACAGCTATCTGATCATAGGCTTGAATCATAAGTTGTCTCTCAATTCATTGGAGGAGGAATGTGATTTCTAGCAACTCTCCTCTCCAACTGCAGCCCCATCCCATCCCATTCCCAAGGTAGGGTAGGATGTAGGGTAGGATGTAGGGTAGGTACCCACACAATGTAGGGTAGGATGTATGGGGGTGGGGTGGGCAGGAAAGGCTCCTTACATGAATGGAAACTCTCTTCTGCTTCTAAAAGAGAAATCAGAACCCAAGCCACACTTATTAAAAAACTAAGACAATTAAAAATGTAAATCTGCCATGGGCCCTTGGTATCCATTGGGGTTTGTTTCAGGACTCCCCATGGATACCAAAATCATTGGATGCTCAAGTCCCATTATATGCAATGGTGTAGTATAATGGTCCCTTTTATAAAATGGCAAAATCAAGGTTTGCTTTTGGAATTTTTTTTTGGAATATTTTCAAGCCATGGATGCTGGAATCCATGGATTCAGAATCCGTGGATACAGAGGGCCAATTGTACTTAGATTTGCTGAGGAAACTATAGTTATGATTGCATAATTTAACATTTGGATGCTTTTAGAAAGAGGGCTTTTTTTGTGTGCTTGTTCTAAGTCCTTTAAAAACCCCGTTCCAACAGTCATAATTTTGTGGAAATCTAGTTATTGTTTTCATTAAACAAGTCCAGTTTCAACTCTGCTTGCTCAGGAAGCAACCCCTGCTATTTTCATTCCTCTTCTTCACATTTCAGTCTTTATTCTCCAATGTGCTTGTGCTTCCTTTGGCAGCTGTCTACTTAAGAAGGCCTAAAGAACAAATTTAGAAAACACCCTGGTGCTCCATTTATTGCACAACAGTACCTGTTTTGGCAAACCCTGTTCCTGCAAAATAGGTTCCTTCTTGTGGATTGACAAAGCACTTTCCGACATTATAACTGGAAGTAGGGTTATCCAGATCAACAGGAGACTCAGTCATTTGGAAATTTCGCATGCAGCCATTAATGCTGTAGACCACCTGGGCAAGATTGAAAAATGTAGGTGTTAATACACACAGCTATCCAAAACGTCTGGTCATGCAACTGAAAGGCTCAAATATGGCACCTAGCATTTATATTCATTTGTGTTCTCTGGTGAAATGAATGCACCTTTTTACATGAATGTTCTATAAAATGTGAGTGTGACAAGTCTTGGTTTATTGTATATAGAATTACATTCTAAGGACTTTATCAGACACAAAGAAAACAGTGCCATAACAATGCCACAGAAACATGAAATGGCGTGTATATCTGATGATCTCACCCTTTCATGTTTATGTCCTGCCAATAAGGTGATCTATTTTATTGATGGGACAAGCTGTTAACAGATTGGCTGTGCTGTTTTTTGTTTTGTTTTTTGCCAGCATTGAACCTAGTGCTTTTTCCCCTGCGTACTTACTCCAGCAATGGCTGGACCAGCCAGAACACCTCTGGGTGAGATTGCAACATCCAGGTAGGTAACACACTTTTTATGACCCTCCCCAGTGCACTTGTAAGTTTTTAAGTGTGTATATGTGCTTTCTGTCACTTTTTATGTGTTATTTTTTTGTTTTATTTTTGAATTTCCCAGTGCTGAGGCCTGGTGAAGCAGTTTCTTCTGGAATCCACAAGATTTCAAACAAGGAAGTGAACAGAACTCCATTCACTCCCTCTTCATTGCCAGGGAAGCCTTTGCCATGAGACAAAGGTAAGTCTGGTGGGAGGTGTTCTTTTGGCAGCATAAAAATGGCTTTAATTATGCTGGCAAAAGAAAGTTTTTAGAGCCTTGTCTGATAAAGTCCTAAGAATCAATTTGCACAAAATGCTGGTCACTTTTTAAAAGCTTAGCAGTGGTGATGTAAAAATGTATGCTAGAACTATAAATTATATCAGAAATGTAAAATGCCCCATCCCTTTTGAGAACTTTATCTTGGATAAATGCACAAAAGTAAATGTGTGCATTTACAGTTAGAATTTGTATATCTTACCTGCATGCCACCATGGCAAGAACAGATGGAAATGCCACTGTACAAATCTGAAAAGCTTTTCTGCCTGCCAGAGCCACATTGATATTAGAATACTGTCTCCAGTTCTGGGCACCACAATTAAAAAAGGATATTGACAAATTGGAGCGTGTCCAGAGAAGGGCAACTAAAATGGTGAAAGGTCTGGAAATGATGCCTTATGAGGAGAGACTTAGGGAGCTGGGTATGTTTACCCTGGAAAAAAGACGGTTAAGAGGTGATATGATAGCCCGGTTTAAGGGATGTCACGCTGAGGATGGAGCAGGCTTGTTTTCTGCTGCTCCAGAGACTGGAACACGGAGCAATGGGTGCAAGCTCCAGGAACAGAGATTCCACCTCAACATTAGGAGGAACTTTTTGACAGTAAGAACTGTTCAGCAGTGGAACGCACTCCCTCGGAGTGTGGTGGGGTCTCCTTCCTTGGAGGTCTTTAAACAGAGGCTGGATGGCCATCTGTCGGGGATGCTTTGATCGTGATTTCCTGCATGGCAGGGGGTTCGACTGGATGGCCCTCGTGGTCTCTTCCAACTCTGCAATTCTATGATTCTATGATTCTATGATTCTATGATATGTCCAACAACTGGCTTCCTGTTCGTCCTAACATATGGGCTTGTAAAGAGATTCACATTCCCTTGCGTCCCAATATCTGACATGGCCAAAGCCCAGTGGCTTTCTTACTAGATTAACAGGGTTCTTACTATTGTGTATTTTTCAAAAGATTTGTTTATAGGGCTGGTTGTGGTGGAGGCAGTGGTCAGCTACTCTCTATTAACATGGAATTTAAAAATAAAAATATGCCTTACCAGAATCTCTCTTCTGTTGGTTGAAATGCTCCATACAGGGCCCAATCTGTTAGGGACTCCAGCATCGTGGGTAAGAGGGGCTTTAACACTTTCCCCTCTTGCTGCCTCCCCCTACTTCAGCTTGCAATTTACATGGCCAAATAAATACACACCTAAATAAATAAATAAGTTTCTAGCTGAGATCCTGCATTGGGAGAGGTACTGGAAAGTTCCATACAGGTTGAACTACAACATGTCTCCCTTCTCATTGCCCCCACATATCAGAGGTTAGAGACTGAATTCCATTACTGCAGAACAACTGCAGAACCATGCTGAGTCATAATGGCTGACTGCATGAACTACCAAGTCATGCTTAGTCAGGCCACTAGAGGGCCATGTCGTGTGTGTGCGCGTGTGTGTGTGCGCGCGCGCGCGTGTGTGTGTGCAAGCTCAGAACAGAGCTCACTTCCTCCTCTCTTCTCTTCCTGTGAGTGCTGAGGCCTGGTGAAGCAGTTTCTTCTGGAATTGTAAATACTTGTATATATTGCAACTGAGTTTGAAGATAAAAGTACCTCCTGCTTATTTGGACATCAGGCACTCTGTGTGTGAGTATTCTTGGGAACGGGTTGCTACGGAGTCTGCTGAGATAGTTTTTGGCTACTGCTGGGAACTGAGTGTCCTATCATCCTCTGATACCCCAACCCACCCTTTAGCTGCTGCAGTCCCCCCAACATCACAATTTCCTGGCTGGTGGACAGTGAGTGTGTGTCAGAGATGGAGAAGCATCCAGCTACATTCCTCTAGCTGGATTCACAGTGACAAGGCATCCTCAGGACCTCTTGGAAGTCCTCTGAAGGTCCAGGAGAATCACACCTGTGCTGTGGGTCTGTAGGAACATAGCTTGATGCTTCTCTGTTGCTACATCCCCCCACTTTCCACCAGCTAGTGAATGGCTCTATTGGGGTGACTTCAGCTACTGAAGGGTAGGGTGGGGAGTCTGAGGGAGGGAGTTTGGTCCTTGTAGAGATTGATAGAGAATTCAAAACTCTGTAATGTCTAAAAAAATGACTCCCACCGGTGTAAGTCACTAACAGGATGTCAGATAACATTTGTTTAAAAGGGACTCCTTTGACAATACAAATTGCAGATTGGGATTGTGGTGGTGGTAGGAAGGGTTAGGCCAAAATTAGGGCCTCAATCCAGATCAGGGTCCTGTGCTGACAATTCCCAATTCAACTCTCCATTCAAGGCCAGAAGTACATAGCTAAAGTAACTTGTAACATGGAAGAAGAGGGTGTAGGGCAGGGCCGGTTTAACCTGTCTGCCAGATCCGCATTGGCGGGGGGCCTCGGGGGTGAAGGGGCCCCCCTGGTGAGTGTTGCCCTTATCTGATGAAGGAGACAGCCAGGAGACAGCAGCCGGCTCCTCCGCTCCTTTGGAGCCCCTTCCCCCTCCCTCCTCAGGCAGGGCATGGCAATAGCACTGAGCTAGTGCGGGAGATAGAGAAAGGGTTTGCTCTTGGGAAGTTGTAATTTGGAGACAGTCCCTGGCTGCATTGCTGTGAAGGAGGAAAGGCAGAGCAGCTGGTCGTGTGAGTGAGGGACTGTCTTCAGGGGGCCGCGGGGATCTTGGGGGGGGGGGCTGCCATGCACAGTGGGGTGGTTATTTTACTTTTTAACTTGTTGCTGGAGTCAAGACAGATGGCTATCCAGCCTCTGTTTAAAAACCTCTAAAGAAGGAGACTCCACCACATTCCCGCCCTCCTCCAAAAAAATGTCTCCAAAACTAAAGAGAAAGTGAAAGAAACAGCAGCCCTCCGTAGCAGAAGCTGGAGGGAGTTTGCTGCTACCGCGGAGACGGTGAGTGTGTGTTTATGAGAGAGACAGGGAATTTGAGGGTTGTCTCGGAAAGGGCTCCTTTCTTTCTTTCTTTCTTTCTTTCTTTCTTTCCCTTCCCTTCCCTTCCCTTCCCTTCCCTTCCCTTCCCTTCCCTGCCCTTGCCAACTGAGTTCAGCCTGCATTTGTGTGTGTTTGCCTATGTGCCTTCAAGTCATTTCTGGCTAAGGCAAACCTACCATGGGGTTTTCTAGGCAAGGTTTGTTCAAAGGGTGTGTGCCTTTGCCTTCCTTTGAGGCTGAGAGAGTGTGACTTGCCCAAGGTCAGCCAGTGGGGTATTCATGGCTGAGTAAGGATTCAAACCCTGGTCTCCATAGTCATAGTGCAATGCTGAAACTTTTACAACACTCTTAACTCTTTTAACAGAAGAATACTGTATAAAGAATATAAATTAAAATTTGGAGTAATATTACTGGGAACAATGGTTTTATTGTTGTCACTAAAACACCAATATCCAGTAGTGTTATGTGAGAGGCATTGGCCTAGAGCAGTGGATCTTAACCTTTTCTTTACCAGGGACCCCCTTTAAATATCTTTTGTTGCCCCAAGACTTAACTCAAGATTTAAAACCCTAATAATAATAGCTAACAACAACAACAATACAATTACACCATCCATTAAACTTTCCCTCAGAGACACTCTTGCTTCTTCCTGCAAGTTTGTGGCTGGAGTGGATTGAATGGCAATGTGCAGGCCAAGCCAGCCAGACTTTGCCTTGGTTCCTGTCACATGGCTACTCCACTACAGGGAGGAGGTGGGCCAAGCAGTCTTCAAGCCTTTGTGGACCCCCTGTGAGGACATTGCGGACCCCAAGTTAAGAACCACTGGGCTAGAGAATGCTGGAAAAGGAACAATGCAACCAGATCTTGAGAAGGGTGCTGGCAGGGGGATTCTGGGAGGTGTAATCCAAGAGTAACTTTCCCAGGCTCTGAATGCAGCCTAGAATCATAGGGCTGGAAGGGACCCCAACAGCCATCCCATCCGATTGGCTTCTGCCCTGCAGGAACACACAATCCAAGCATTCCTGACAAATGCCCATCCAACCTCTCCTTAAAAACCTCCAAAGAAGGTGAGTGCACCACACTCCCAGGCAGCAGAGTATTCCACTGCCTTACAGCTCTTACTGTCAGGAACTTCTTCCTAATGTTTAGGTAGAATCTCTTTTCCTATAGTTTGAGTCCATTGCTCCGTGTCCTAGTCTCTGGAGCAGCAGAAAACAAGCTTGCTCCTTCCTCAGTATGACACCCCTTCAAATATTTAAACATGGCTATCATGTCCCCTCCTAACTTTCTCTTCTCTGGGCTAAACATGCCCAGCTCCCTAAGCCGTTCCTCATAGGGCATAATGGCTTCCAGACCTCCCAACATCCTTCTCGGTATCTTTCTTGAATTGTTGTGCCCAGAACTGGAAACAATATTCCAGGTGAGGTCTGACCAAAGCAGAATGGAGTGATACTATTACTTCCCTTGATCTAGACACTATTAATGCAGCCTAGAATTGCATTGGCATTTTTTGCTGCTGCATCACACTGCTAACTCATGTTTAGCTTGTAGTCCACTCTTTCTTTTCTTTGAGGAAATCTGCATCATTACATTAATTGCTAATAAACTAAAAATATTATGTTAGTGCCTATAATATAGTTTTTAAACTAAATTATTGGTGTCAAATTATGTAATACAGTAGGCCCCTCTTATCCACTGGGGATTGGTTCGGGGGGGTGGATTCTGAAAACCATGAATAATAGTGAACACCATTGAAAAAAATGGTACTTCTGGTTTAAAATACCATAGAGTTGCCTTGGAGGGCCTAGAAAACCACTAGGGAGGACACATTTACTAGGAAGACTCTAGGGTAGGTGTGCTGTTCTGTGTCCCATGGATAATGAATCCATGGATACGGGGGCCCTACTGTGATCTGAACATCCTGTACGGTGAATAGGTTAGGTTACATTGACCTGAGATAAACATATGGGGGCCCCAAAATAAAGCACTGCAGGGGGCCCCAAAATTCCTTAAACCGGCCCTGGTGTAGGGAGGCTGGAAGCAATGCCCTGGTGTGCTGAAAGAGATCATGCACCATTAATTCACCATTAATGTATATGCCTGCATACAACAGAACTGTAATACACTGTCTCTGCCAACACCACTTTGAGAGTAACAGGTGTGGCCAGCACTACAGCCAAATCTTCATAAAGTCACAGTGACATCAAGACATTGAGCTGTCATGAAATCACATTTCCCCAGAAACCATCTTGGTCTTGTTTCTGAGGCAGGTGGATACATGCTACCTATTGCTAGAAGATGCCAAATCTTCTAGGGGGTTGGGGGTTGGACTGGATGGCCCTCGTGGTCTCTTCCAACTCTGCAATTCTATGATTCTATGATTTGTTGTTAATAATGGCTCAGAATGGTTGTTGGCTTGGGGGAAAAAAAGAAAAAGAAAAAAGCTGTGAGCAGTAAATAAATAAAGCTAGATAGCCAGCTCCTTCTCTGAACACCTGCAAGAGCACTGTCAATGTTTCACTGTCAATCATCACATTCCCCTATTTTTGTTGAAATAAATATCTCTTTTGAGTGCCCTGTTTCTTACTGGAGGCTTGTTTGTCAATAAGCTGTCTATCCTGAAAGTATTTTTATTGCTTGGAGAGAGCTATTGACAATTAAAATAAGCATTATGAGTATGGATAGTGAAGCTAGTGAGGCCACTTTGTGTTGTGTTTAAAGAAGTAGGATTATGATTTCAAATTTGTATGGTGATTAAACAGGCATCTCTTTCTGCCTGCTGTTAATGATTTGGTGGATTGGTAACCACGAGTTTGAATGTAAATTCAGTGTCAATGATAAAGCCAGTTACCTAAATTCCATGGTATTTAATTTCCAAGGAGCACGTAACCAAAGCAGACAAATTCCTTTACTTCCCTTCTCTCCAAGACAAAGCTAAATATAATGCCTGAGATCCTGCATTGCATTTGTAGTCATGTTGCTACATAAATGTAGCTACAAATGATCTAAGGAATTGACCCCTGAAACCCACCTTAAACTCCAAGGAGTGTCTCTGAGTGATGGAGGTCTACAGCATGGTCAAGTGGGGCACTTCAGCATGATGTTCCCAGCCCCCTCCCACACCGACTTGCAGTGCCATGAGAAGCAACAGGGTCTTGCTTTCCTGCATTGTACTGAAGCTTGGGAATGGGAAGAGGCTGGCTGCATCTTCCTGAAACACCCCCCCCCTTGACTTATACCACAGACCTCCATCACTTGGAGTGGCTCCCTTGAGTTTAAGGTGGGTGTTGGGGGGCTTGTATGATCACGGAAATAGTGCCACGGTTGTGAATATGGAGTATAGCTGAATACAGAGCAGTTGCAGATCTGTAACTCTAGGCTATTAACCTGTAACTGCAATGTAGGATGCCAGACAATGCCTCTTCTTAACTAAAGCAGACCTGTTGAATCAACCGCTGAATGGTAAATTGAAACAAATCTCATTCTCAGTGGGTCTATTCTAAATGGAACTAGCAGGATTTAAGCCAAAATGTTTAGGCTGCATTTCTGTTCTCTGCAGGTGGGCTTGGCTGGTGTGGAAAAGGACCAAGTCAGCCAGCCTTACAAATGAGGTTAAGAGCCTTTTTAAAACATTAAGTCCAACAAAAATAAAATGTTTATCCTTTGGGACATCCAGACTGACTGAAAAGTCCTATATTTTGTTCCCATTCTTTCTGATTATATACAGGGTTTAAATAAATCAACCTGGGGAGCTGGCATAAAGAGTCTCTGTACCACAAGCTGAAAATATTCTAGGATAAACAAAATGTGGGAATCTACAAAATAAAATTGGAAAGAACAAGAACAAATTCTAGGACTTTCTCTTTTTTAAATCAGTCTGGATGCACCTTGTGTCTTTTTTCACAGTGTGGATGCAACACGGACAAGATGATGATGACAGCTGATGAAGGACAAATCTGCTAGGGTTCTAAAAGAAGAACGAAGAAAAGTTTCCTTTTCTTACTGGGCCAATTCTTTTAGTTGTATAGTTAATGGGCAATCCTCCAATGTACAGCATCCCCACGACATCCAAAATATCCGCTTTCTTTGGGCTAGTGGTCCTGTTTGTAGCATCATCAACTAATAAGACACCTTCTTGTTTGCTCCGGGATATTTTTATCTGAAAAAAAAAAAAAGAAATTTTACTTATTACTACTTTGATGTTATGTGCCTTCAAGTCACCTTCACCTTATGGCAACCACATTATAAGGGGTTTCTTGGCAAAATTTATTCAGAGGAGGTTTGCCACTGCCTTCCTCTGATGCTGAAAGAGTGTGACTTCCCCAAGATCACCCAGTGGGATTCCATGGCTGAGTGTGGAAATGCAATGCAACATCCCTCAGGTTAAAATGAATGCCATTATACTAACAGCTTGGAAAAGTTTTTTTTTTTTGTATAGCAAAAAAGCTCCCAGTTATGCCCCCCCCCCAGCTCCCAGGATTTCCTAGCCAGCATGAGCACTGGAACCCATTGTCCAAAAAAACTGTGGTCAATTTTTCAAAACTTTGGTCTACAATTCATCCTTTTGGGTAAATAGTCTTCATCTAGTCTTTCTCAGTCCAGGGATAAACAGGATTATGTGCATATTTACTCATATTCTTTGGGACATCCACTAAATTCACTGGGGCTTCGTCCCAGGTAAGTATGGGATTCCAGTTGTGGTAAGTTCCACTGACTACAATGGGGTTTACGTCTGACTAAACATGTGCTGGATGGCACCAGACACGGTCAGGTCCTTTGGAGGCAGGTCCAGTAATGAATGGTGGTTTCTATGTTGTAGGGATGGTGAGTCCACTCCAGGTTTTCGCCCCAAATTTAAAGGAACTATCCAAGGTTCTGAACTTATTTTTGAGAATGAGATCAACAATTTGGACAGCACCTTTAAAGTTCAGACTAAAATCTGAGATGGGAGACCCCAGCTGCATTTTGCAGGAGTCTCTCTGTGTTTTGTTCATGAAAAGCTGGAAAATGCCACATCTGTTCAGGATGTTGCATGGCAATAAGTAATAATAATTTTAAAAATGGAATATAAATAATTACAACATAAATTCATTTGTTAGGAGTTGACAAATCTGTGACTTCCCCCCTCAAAATTGGTGTGCCATTGTATATATTCAATAGGTATAGTTTTGTAAATGACATATTTGAGCAAGCAGGGATCACCAGCATTGAGGCCATGATATTGAGAACACAGCTGCGCTGACCAGGGCATGTTTCTAGGATGTAGGACCATCGCCTCCCAAAAATAGTACTCTACGGTGAACTCGCCCTGGGTCAGTGTAAGAGGGGTGCTCCAAAAAAAACCAAACAAGGACTTCCTGAAACAACATCTCAGGCTCTGTCAAATTGATCACCAACAATGGTCTGCTCTGGCCTCACATTGGGAGGCATGGAGACGCACTATCCATGATGCTGCAGCCTTATTTGAGAACTCACGCCAAACAAGTCTTGAAGAGAAACGACAACGCAGAAAGAATCACAACCCGGAATCATCACCCAAGGAGACCTTCTGCAGTGCTTTCTGCAACCAGACTTGTTTATCTTGGATTGGTCTTTTTAGTCATCAGCGCGCTTGCAGAAAGCGTGGGATGAGTCCTTCCTGACTCTTCGTTTGCAAAGAAAAGCCAGAAAGAGAGATACTTTCAAAGGGAACATGAACAAACTAAGAAATCACTAACAAGCACTAACATGCAGTAACAAGCATAAATAAATAAATATAGCTGTTTCCATGTTTCTTTTTTCTTGTCTGACTTTAGGCCACAGAAATGCTGGTATGTTTGGTGTTAACACTACTCATGTAGCCATCAAAGCCTGAAGTTCAGCACCTTGCAGGATATATTGCAGATCAGTGGCTAAGCTGCCCAAATCGTAGCATGTGGTCTGAAGAAGCTAAAACTCTCCTTCTTATAGAATCTAACCCTACTAATGCTAACTTTGTCTGTCTGCTGCCAGCTGTTCCCAACACCTACTACTTAGTAGTTCTAATAGCTAAGGAATATATTTTGTAGGCTGAATTATATACTTAATAGTGTTGGATCAGATTAGGTTGAGGATGGATACTGTAATTTCCAAAATATATTTCCATCCGATTAATATCGGGAATATGAAGGACAATGTGGTTTTCTTTTCTAAAAAGAAACCCAGATGTATTCTGGCAACCAAGTATGCGTTGACTACAGATGCTGTTGAAGAAAAACTCTCATGAGGATAGGAGAATGGCAAATAACAACAGAACAGACTGTGGGCATGGTTCTCTTCATGATATTTTTTTCCCCTGTCCCCATTTTGGTGGAGGGGAAGGGATTCATTAACAGGATGGGTTCAATAGATGCCCCTGATATATTTTATCCAATAGAAGCAAAAAGCAGAAACAGCAAAAATGAACTATCTGTACCTAGGTTAAATATAGAAGGGAGCGGTCGTCAATATTTTCAGGACAAGGATGCATTTGGTAAAATCCTCCCTTCACCATATATTTGTATGATAGTAACTGCCATTGCCAGGCCACAACCCAATGAGTGGTTCTCAAACCACCAGTTAACAATCAAGGACCTCAAGAAAATTAAAGAATTTTACTGATTTATTCCTAATTAAGAATACAAGACGATCCTCACTGATTCAGAGCAAGAGACCATTCAGATCAGTTTCCTGACTTCCTTAGCCTGCTCACCAACCGAGATCTTATGGAAAGGAGGACTTGAAATACACATGGCATTAATGTCTAAATCAGAGGGTAGAAGAGGTAATATTTGGATTTCAGCCCCCAGAAACCAGCCATCATGCCCTTGTATCCCAACAAAGTACCTTTCCAATCCCAGGGTCTTTTCATACTACACAATTGTGAAAGGTCTGAATAGAACCTTTAAGAGCTCCCAAAACTCAGTTGTGATACATTTATTGTCTCTGTAGTCACTGACATTTTGGGTTCTTCTCCTTTTCTTTTATTCTGGCCATGAGCAAATTCCTTAGCTGCTGGGGCATCATGATGCCTTACCTTGTGCCAGTGGCCATCATTGATTTTGTTGGGAATCATTGTGCTGGTGTTCCCATGTCCCAGGTCATAACTGAAGTATGGAAAGCCATTCTTTATCTGAACAGTAGCAAAATCTGCATGATTGATCCGGGCCATATAGAAAAGTAAACCACTTTCAGCCTTAGTTCTGATTTCAAATTCAATGGTGAGTCTAAACATTTGAAAAAGTGGAGGGGGGGAATAGAAAGTTAGGAAGCATTAATCTATTTTCTCTTTCATTCTTTCTTACAAAGCTAATATTGCCAAAGGCAAACTTATTTATAAGACATATAAAACATAGGGGCCGGTTCCACGACAGGAAAAAGTTCGCAAGATTCCGGATTACCGTTCTTTCGCATGAGAAGAGCATAAATCACACGACTCCCCAGCATTTCGAAAGATGAGGAATTCTGCTTTCCGTATAGTACACACAGGCAAAGGTGGGTGGGTGGGATTGCCTCCAGATGATTAAAGCCAGTCAGGAGGCGGGGAGGGAGCAAGGAGGGGGTCATGGAGACCATAAATAATGAGAGGAAAGAAAATAACAAACAAACAAAAGATCGAAAGAGCGATTTGTCAAACTTCCCCCATCTTCCCCAGCCCCGAAAGGCTTCTACAGTATAAAGAAAAGAGTGAGTGAAAAGACGAACAAACAAAAGCATGCTGGAGGGGACTGCTTCCCTTCCCTTCATGCACACACACACCACAGAAGCTTGCCTCAATCCTGATTGTTTGAAGCCTTGAATGCAGGCAAGTGAATGGAAGCACAGACAAACAAAAGGACGAACATGCGATAGTCTGTTCCGGTCGCATAGACGAATGCACAAACACACACACTCTCACAGCAGCGAAGCATGGGGACCTCCTCCTGATCATTTTCCCAACCCCCACAGCCTGTGTTTGAAACAAACAGGAAGGGCTCAGAGCAAATTTGTAAGCAGAAGGAGGGTTAATTTTTTTCTCTCCAACCCCTCTATTCGGATAAAGCACAATGGTGACTCCAACCAATCAGGATTCAGCTCTGCTCACAGTAATTCGAAAAGGTATATGATCATTAGTTCCCATGACAAATTATGCGCATTTTTGCGAACTTAATCAAAAAAGTTCGGAAAACTAGTGAAAGCTGATACTGCGGGACTTATGGGTTTTTTGCTCCCCCTCCTTCTGAAAAGGGCGCTGTTGCTTCGAAATGCGTGGGAACTATCAGGCTTCTTGTCGCATTGTTTGAGGATTTATTTTGCCGTGGAAACGACCCCAAAGACACCCAATATCCCATTTATGAACTTGCTAAGGCACATAGAGGTAATATTCATATGCTTACTGTGCAAACTTGATTTAGGGTTTAATCTACCCATTCGTTATGTGTGCAGACAAATAATTAGATCAAAAGTTGTCCCTCAATCCATAGGAGGCCAAGAGTTACCTTTAAGAACAACTGCCACAACTTGGCTTGCAGTTTGTTTAAATGAATAGGTGTAAAAGTTGAGTATGCATATTTGAAGTAAAGAGAATAAATTAGATGTTTGAGGGTGAAAAATGTTGGCAGGCTCCCAACTGGAATCTTCTGACAAAACTTATGGAAAGCCCTGGGCAAAAATGCTTCTCAAGAAGTATGGGATCTTTTGCACTGCACTGTGATTCCACTTCCACTGCCATGGTGATGTGCTATGGAGTCATGAGTTTTGCAGTGCAGAGAAGGACATTTAGAATTTTCAGCCAGAGACTTTACTGCATTACTGAACTACAATCCCCAGGATTTCACAGGGTGCAGCCATAGAAGTTAAAATGGAATCATAGTGCTATAATTGTGTAGTGTAAAAAAGCCCTTGGTAATGAAAGTAGGTTCAGATTGCACAGCTGGTACATTTAAACGCTTGAGTAGTGTTGCCAGTTGGACTACCCACTAGTGACACCTTGCCATCATCTCAACCAGAATTTTGACATGCTTAGGATAATGAGTAGAATGCCACCCTTTCCAAAGTAATTTCCATGGCTGTTGCTGTGGAATTAAATCTGTGTGTTGGGTTGTAGTTGTGTCATTATTGATAGCTACAAAGTATCAGCCCTGCTACAAACTTCACCAGGTCAGATTCATTCATAGTGACAATCTGTCCTGCCTTCCAGGAGTGTCCATTCCTGGAAGAACCAGTCTGGATCCAAGTGCCTATAGGTTTCTTTTTTAAAAAACAAGACCTATAATGCAGAATGCAGTTTATTACTAGGTACACCTATGCAGTCTAATTTAATGTTTACATAACACACAAATTAATGAAACAATTTAAAATAGGAAACAGATGTAAGTAAGGCTGTGAGGCTGATTTGTATAAATAATTGAAACAGATGTGTGTTCCAAATATTCTAGCAAGCTTTACTGTATAGGCAAATGAGGTATATGATTCATATTTCAAAATATGCGCAGAAATCCTGCATTATGAGACATATGCATCTCACATAGCTATGTCTTCTGATGCTGTTCTCCCCAAAATCAACCTTGTAAGCCACAGAGAGCCCCCCCCCTGCTGCATGACAATTTCTGAGTTGTCAGACAGTGAGGGGAGATCAGAAGAGTCATGTGGATGTGTTTCTACAGGGACCCACAGGGGGTCCATGGGATGTCTCTGCAGATTATGTCCTTGCAGTATGCCCAACTGAAGGAAAATAGCTAGTGATACCCCTACTCTCTGACAACCCAAAAGTAGCTACATTGGGGGGGGGGAGTGCATGGCTTACAAGGTGGGTTTTTTGGTGGGGTGCTTTTGATCATTGTGCTGCTGGAATGCTCTATTGTGTAATGGCCAAAAAAAGTGAGTTTTGTTGGCTGTTGGAATAAACCTACAAACCTATGTGCGTCTACTCAGAAGTAAGTCCTACTGAGTTCCCACTGAGTCACCTTAGATAGAGTTACCCAATGAGTAAACCCTATCTAGAATTGAAGTTTTAGTGCCTCTGGTTCGCCATATAAATAAATTCAGGGAATTAATCCTAACAACAGAGAGCTCATCTGATTTGTCTACTTCTGGTAAATATAGTCCAAGTCTCTCTCTTTGGCATTTCCCCTTTATTTCTCATTGCTCCATTAAGCGAATTAGGAATGAAACACAGAAGAATGAGATGTACTAAGGCTGAAAATTAGCTTCAGGTCTAAAATATTATTCTTGCAAAGAGTTTAGCTAATTCTTGAAGGAGATTTCAGACAGTCATTTTGTGCAGTGTGAAAAGAAAAACAGACTTGGAAATCATCCTGCTCAGATTCTTGTACTGTAGCCATCTTGCCTAAAACCATCTCTGTAGTTCAGTGCATACCACACTGCCAGAATGAATTTCTTTACCACTTAATCTTGAAAGTGAACGTACGTATTCTTTACTTTGGTGTCATCAAATGCAGCTGCAATATGACTGTTCCTCGACAGACCAAACTGCTTGCCACCTTCCAAGGCAACCGGCTCCACATCTGCAGCACAATGTTCCTGCAAAACAAAACACTCTCATAATCTTTTCCTCATGAGGCATTCATAATTTAGAAAGGCTCCCTCCTTGCTCACCTTCTGTGGGCAGGCAAAGTCTTTTTTATTCTGACAGACTTGAGAACTGAATGTTTTTAAAGGAAGGGTTTTTAAGAGTATACTCTATTGCAGGGTTTCTCAAGCAGGGTTCCCAGGAATCCTAGAGTTCCATAAGCGTATACTAGGTGTTCTGTGAGATATTGAGACTGAAAAAAATAAACATTTTTTTTTGAGGGGTAGATATAATAATTTTTAGGCAGGGGTTCCCTGAGACCTGAAAGTGGTTTCAAGGGTTCCATCAGGGTAAAAAGGTTGAGAAAGGCTGCTCTATTGTGTTAAGTGTATTGTTTTTAAAAACTGTGGTGAATATTGTATATAAGTAGTGTCTCTTGGTCCAGCCTCCTCATCTTGCCTTATTGGGCAGCAGCTGCTGTGAGTGATGGAGGTATGTTCTCCTGTTGATTGGAACACAGCATACTGGCATACAGATTCCTGTTGCTCAGAACAGTTGCTGCCAAGTAAGGTAGGACTGGGGGAATTCTATCATCCCTATCTATTCCCTACACTATTGCCACAATTGTGAATATGTAGAGATTGTGAATACAAATCAGTTATAGATGTGCAATTATAGGTTATGCAGGGAGAATTGTGAATTCCTCCCTGTGTTTTTAACATATTGTGTGTTTTAAAATATTTTCAGTCTTTTTAATAGTTTAATTCTATTGTATTTTTAAACCATATTACTATTGTAATTGCTATATTGTATTTGTTTTAATTTGTAAGATGCCTTGAATCCTGGTTTTGGTGAAAAGGTGGTGTATAAAGGTGGTGGTAATGTGCTTCTTACAATCTTTGAATAAAGGAATTCATATTTGGTCTAAAGAAAAGGTCTTTAGTATCTCACCAATGTGTATTTAGAGCTTGCTTTTGCAAAGATTCTAGTGGTTCCTAGACTCATACAGTAGGTGTCTCTTCCCCATTTAAAATATTTCTAATTTTTGGATTTTGCTCCTAGAAGCATGACAAAGAACTGATAAGCCATGCTGCATTGATGTCTGCAACACATATTTTATGTATGTACAGTTGTCCCTCCGTATCCATGGATTTGGTATCCACGGATTTAAGTATTCACGGCTTGAAAATATTCTTTAAAAAATAATAATCCAAAAAGCAAACCTTGATTTTGCCATCTTTAATAGGGGGCACCATTTTGCTATGCCATTGCCTATAATGGGATTTGAGTATTCACGGATTTTGGTATCCACGGGTGGGTCCTGGAACCAAGCCCCAGCAAATATGAAGGGTCAACTGTAGTAAGTCTGCACTGCTATTTCTGTACATTTCTACTTCAGTTTCTTTGGAGATCAGGGCAGCTAAAAGAAGCACCCCACTAGGTTAAATAAATTAGGTAAATGGATTTATACCCTGTTTAAAGATGAAACCCCATCTTTTCCCCAATCACTACAAAAACAACATTGTGGCTACAGTACTACTTTTATCCAAGGGATTGAGGGCTGCTACAGAAAAGCATTTTGCCCCTTGTCCCCTGTAAGATGCACTGCCCCCCTTTCTTGTGAGGTTCAGCTAAGCCATGTAGGGTTGCCACACTAGTCGAACAGTAAGAATGGTTCCGGTTGTGACACCCTGTATAGATATTTGGATGTAGTACTAGCCTGAGTGATTTCTTGTCACAGGTGCTAAAATCCTAATGCTGGATTACTAGTGCATTGCTGAAGGGTTAGGATGAAAGGAAATTGGTTGGCTATCTCTTATTTCATTTAAGCTGGGATTTGTAGAAGTAGCATCCCTATGGTTATAAAAATGACATAATTGTAACCTTGTAATGCAGAACAGAATATAGTAGTTTTCTAGGATGTCACCTAATGGCTTTCTTAGAACATTGCAGATCTTATTTTCTATCTAAAATACAAGCTGGAATCCTCTACGCACTATATTGCCACATAACCACGGTAGTTATGCAGCAGCCACCCCCCTTCCCCACTTACAGGGAAGCAGCCACTGCAATCAGTGGGGCTCTGCTCCTCTGTTGCTCAGGAAGTGGATGTCTAAAATTCCTACATTCTTGCATGAGTGATCTTCTTTATATCAGGTGGAAACAGGATGCCTGCCTGTCATTCTCCCTCACATTGAAGATCCCTTATACAAAGGGGGGGGGGTATGAAGATGTTAGCTAGCCACTTCCTGAGCAACAGGACCCCTATCAATTGCAGTGGCTACTGAATGGAAAGAGAGGACTGGGGGACTTTCACAGTCTCTATAAGTATCCCCAAAATGAGGGATTTGTGGGGATCGTGAATATGAAGCAGTCACGAATACATAACTCTCAGTTATATTTTTGTAACTACCCAGTAGGATTCTGGCCCTAATTCCAATAATTACTGTAATAATGATGTATACTTGGATAGTTGCAAAAAATCCCAGATATATACAACAGTGATAGGGAAGTCCATAGCCTTATTATAGTTCCTTTCTCATATCCCAATAAAGAAGACAAAGTGTGTGTAACTTGAGTAAGGAAGTAAAAAAAAAAAAAAAAAGGATGGGAGGGGGAAAGAGGAGGGCTTCCTTGTAAATATATTCCAGATACTTAAATTTTAATTGAAATTAATTACAATAGTTTTGATATAATGATCTTTGACATTCCAGTTTGAGGCTCAAATCAGCAGAATGTATCAAAGCCAAATATCAAAATATCAAAAACCAAATATAAATGGCATCTTATATGATTTCAATTTCTAGGTGTGTTATAACTGGATGAATTGTAACAGAAGTTCCAGAAAAATATGCAATGCTATGGGGCAAAATCAGTCTTGATATAATGATATTTATATTATTAAACAAAATGTTTAATAGCCCTGAGATATCCATATCTCCCCCATCCTATTTTCATCCCAGTGCAGCAGAGATCTATCAGAATGCAAGATGTAGAATTTGCTTTATAAAACATTTTAGATATCATAAATGATACATTAGGAGCATTAGGAAAACAGAAAATGTATACTTTAAAGGGGAATTCCTTTCCTTTGATATTTCAACAACATTATTTTCCATGCCAAAAATTAATAAAATGCAAATTAAAAATTCTCACAACAGTCAGGAACTTTTGAAAAGTTTTATTGGAACAAACATACTCTTCTGAATCCACTCCTAAGGTGCAATTAAAAGAGGAAGACAGAAGGGATGAAAGCATTAAGGCACATCCAGACATGGTATTTTCTCAGGTAACTGACGCTCTAAATCAAGGAATGGGGCATTTAAGAGCCACAGATGCAAGCCAATTATAGCCATTCCTGCTAATCCATATAAGATAAGTGAGATTTCTATGGATTGCTATCATGTCCCAAACAGTGACACAGTCACCACACACACACACACACATTGGGAAGTTTCTTTCCTTTGAGGTACTATTTCCTTTTGCTTAGCCTGGATTGGTGCTCTCGTTGAACCAGAAGTCCAAAGCAGGAAGATGTCTGGAAGAGCCCATTGACAAATGTGTGAGGATAGTCCTTCAGCAACTGACCACTGACAAAAGAAACATGCTTCCTTCACCCTATGTCCCCTGTCTTCATAGGTATACATTCTTCTTTAGCCAATTATGTAATAGATAAAATAAAATCTACATTTACTTATCCAGTCCAAGCTTTAATTTGTTGGGCATGGGCAAAGAAAAAAAAAGATGAAAAGACACTTGCTAAAAATAAAACTGTGTTAAATATCACAATGTATCAAAGTCTCCAGAAGGAATAGCTGTGGGCATTCAATTCATAAATGCTGACTAAATGTTTGTGACTATAACTTTTTAAAAAGTTATAATCTTGATAGGACTTATAACCATGAAAACTACAGAGCAGCTATAAAAAAGAAACCTTGAAATTAATGCTTTTAGCTAATATCCTCCTGTTGTGACATTTCCTGTTTGACAGGAGATTGATACCTTCAGTAGAGCTTTTTGAGCCAATGGGAAGACTGCTATCTGACTATCTCACACCATTTGTCCACAGAAAAGGTTGCACTACCAATGAATATGTGTGTGGGGGAGGGTGGAATTTAGTAACAAAGGAAGAAGATATCATTGAAACAGCACTGCAGCTCATCTACCAGTGTTAAGTAAAAGGATAGGGAACACACTGGAGATACCATCATAGCGTCAAAGTCAGCTGAAATGCTGGCACTCTTCACTTCAGCAGCAAGCAAATCCTGAGAAGCAGTAAATGACATGAGGCAGAAGTGGCAATCACTGATGCTGTCTTGCTAAACATGTTACAGCATTTGTTGCAGGGAGTGATCCATTGCAGGACTCTAACATACAGAACACTGAAACTCATTGTTCTGCCTAGTTC
Organism: Gambelia wislizenii; assembly: GCA_030847615.1. NCBI lineage: Eukaryota > Metazoa > Chordata > Lepidosauria > Squamata > Crotaphytidae > Gambelia > Gambelia wislizenii. Next base: position 122,053,133 of record JAUMIR010000001.1, read on the forward strand.
TTCTTTTTTAAAAACTGACATGAGACTTTATCAGACACATCAAATATGGCATCATAACGATGATACATAACTGCAAAAGGGCTCACATAATGATGTCGCCCTTTCGTGGTTATGTCCTTGTCAAAACCCGTACTTTTTAATTGATGGCTTAAGCTGTTAATTGATCCCCCTCCTGTTTTTTTTTTTGTTTGTTTTTTTTTTGCTGGCATAGTTGTTTTAATCTTGTTGTATACGACCTGGTTGCTGAGCAGAGGGGCAGGTTAAAAATAAAAAATTATTATTATTGTTATATTATTATCATGTCCCCCCCCCTGTACTTACCCTGTCACTGGCCAGTCCAGCATGAACACTTCCAGGTGAGATCATGACATCCAGGTAAGTGACACACTTTTTTGACCCTCCCCAGGTTACTTATAAGTTTTTAAGTGTGTTTTTGTGCTTTTAAAAACTTTTTTTTAAAAAAATTCCACGCATTGACGTCTCACAATATTTTGCGGGATTTCAAAGGAGGAAGTGAACAGAGCTCCGTTCACTTCCTCTTTCATTGCCGAAGCTGCCTTTGCCAGGATTAGAGGTAAGTGCGGGGGGACAATGTTCTTTTGCTGGCATAAAAATTGATTTTTTAATGCTAGCAAACAACACTTTAAAATGATAGTCTGATAAAGTCCTAGGTCTTTCAAAACCAAGACCAACTCTTATTCAAAGTTCAAAGTGAAGCTTGCATGCACACCTGCATTAAGTCCATACCTCCAATATTTCACAGATGAAAACCGGGACATGTGACCAAGCAACATCAGAGTGTGATCAAAATGGCAAAAGTTATTAATAAGTGTGAACACAGCTATGAGAGGCTGCAGCAGCTTGCTTTTGTCTGAGCCTATTGGGAAGACAAGATTCTGCCCCTCCTCCTTTCCCCCCAGGTGAGTTAACTGAGTGCAATACCACTTTTGCCCTTTGAACACAGTTTGCAGCAATTGGAAGTAAGTTGAGGACAAAGGAGAAGAGAGAGATTGGGATACCGTACTTTAAAGCCAGCTGAAAAAGTGGGATAACAGATCATTTAACTGAGATTGTTCCCTGCCAAACTGGGAAAGCTGGAGTCTGCAACACAGCATACAAAATAGAATAACAGCAAAAACCAAAGAGGAGAGCCAGCCCCTAGTAGCTGAAATTGTGTACGATAAATGCACCTGGAAGGAAGGAATCTGTAATGGCTCACGGGTCCCTTCCTGCTTCGGCTGAGTAGGAGGCGGTACGCCTTGAGACCATCTATTCTAGCTGCCATCACCCACTGACTTTAATCCCCTTGAGCATTAACTCAGTGGAAAGTGCGCTTTCCGAACCTCTGACTCTGCAGAGACTTTCCTTCCCCAACCCCTGTGAGGGAATGAGACAAAGCAAGGCATGTGAAAGAGAGGAAGTTTGTAAAGGGAGCTTTATTCTAAACAGTGATCCACATAGCAACAGGGTATCTCATCATGAAGGCGCTGTCCTTCAGGAAGTTACTTATAGTTACAAGTTACAAACAACACCCTACATCATTCAGCTGAGGTTACAAAAGAAACTTAAGTCCTAATGCGTCTAGCTAAAAATATTTCCTACTCTACTCATGGAGAGATATAGTTCTGCATCTGGATGTTTGTAGGGCTGGGAGCCTGGGGACTTTGGCCCAGTCTCTAACAAGCATCCCATTAGATGGGACTGGCACATGAACCCCCTCCCCGAGTCTGTTGTCTCTGGTTGTTTTCCCTTTGTTCTCCTCAGCCTTGTGGTCCTCCAAGGATTTTATAATTTTTCCTTAGAAGCATCTCAAAGTTTGGATCAGTGGTTGCTCCCATTGGGTCAATGTCTCTCATGATCTCTGACTCCTTGTGATGCTGACCCCCCCGAAAATAAATGTAACTTAACTCCAGCACATAATTAACCCTTTGTTTGCCTGAAGGGGAGAGTATCCCCTCAGCTGTGTTGGCCAGATAAGTGTCCATTATTACAGAAACCAAAATGATTAACTTTGTATGAAACATATCAGACAGTAGTCAGAAGAAATATCTAAGGCATCCATGGCTCAGATGCTGCAGCATGATAATACTGATTCTTTAGGCTGCTGAATTTTAGATAGAATTACACTGATCTAATTAAATATGGGGAAATGGGGAAATTCTACTATATTTAAGTTTGCCAAACAGAGCTTGGAACACTGTTTTTTAAAGAAGTAATGTGCTAACATTAGTCATTATTTTTGAAAAGATAATACTTTACGTATTTCTTTAAGAATGTCATTTTACTAATGTGTTTGCTTTTCATTTGTTTTCAAAAATATACTAAAACAATAGGAAAAAATAGTCCCAAAGTGCCAAAACTGACTCCACAAAACATCACCAAAAGAGTAATGACATTGCTGTTTGTTGTGTTATTGTTTTGACCTTATTATCCTCAAAGGTAATACTTGAAAGATAACATAGCTACTGACAACACATTATGTCCCAATTGTGACAAGCAGTAATAAGTTTTAGAGGGGAAGCTGTGTTCGCTGCAGCAAAATTGGGAAATGGAACATTGGTACTTAACGTGAAGGTTTCTTTTCAGCAGTTGTGGGGAGGGAACTTTCAGTCTGGGTTTGGCTTCTCCTCACACTTGACAGGCAGGGATACTAATCAATTAAATAAGTCCACCACATCACCTTAAGGAGGAGATCCATCCCAACCTCCCCAGTGATGACCTAGAGAACCTAAACGTAGCACCATAAAAACAATGGACAAGAAGGATTCCCTCCCCACAACTGCTGAAAAGGAACCTTTGTGGTAAGCACCAAGGTTCTGTTCAGCAGTGTGGGGAGGCAGTCCTTCAATCTGGGTCCTACATAAGCAGTCTTCAAGAAAGGGCAGGAAACAACCCCACCAAATTACTGCTAAGTATGTGTTGCAGAACCCTCCTACCAAAGGAAGCCTCTGTGGATGCAAACTTGTCAATTCTATAATGTCTCGCAAAGGAAGATGGGGAAGCCCATGTAGCCACTCTCCAAATCTCTACTAAAGATGTGATGGTAGCAAAAGCTACTGAAGAAGGAGCACTACATGTGGAATGTGACTGAATACCCTGAGGAACAGGAAGGGAAATGCACATAAGCTAGTTCAATACAAAGACGTAATCAGCAGGCTATAGCAGAAGAGGAAACCTGCCTTCCTTTCAGACTTTGAGAAGGAAACAAATCAGGAATCTGATTCCCTAAAATCCTTAGGACCTTTCTAAATATAACTTAACCCCATATGCACATCCAATCTGTGCCTTCGCTTCTCCTGAGAAGAAGGCGGGTTCAGACAAAAAGAAGGAAGAATCAATTCCTGGGTCCTATGAAAACTCAGTTAACCTTTGGAATAAAGGGAGGATCCAAAGAAAGAACTACTGAATGCTGATGAACAATACCCCAAATTTCAAGATGAACCTCTTCTGCCTGGCTGCAATTAAAGGGATGGAATAGGTTCATCTTGCCTTCCCAGGTGGACAGGCAATCCCCCTGGGGCTGGGATATCCCTTCTCCCATGACTTTTTCCTCAGGGGAGAGGCACATGAGAAAGAGCAGCACAGCCAGGGAAGGCATAGGCAAGCCCCTCTGGGGCTGGGATACCCCTTCTCCCATGCCTTTCCATGGTGGCTCCTCCATCCACCATTTTACAGTCTGTAGAATACAAGACACAAAAGGCGGGAAAGACAAAGAAGCAAGCCCATAAAGGAGAAACAAGGACACGTATGTGCAAAACTTCACAGGTCAATACTAGTAATGACACAAGCATAAAGAGACGTTTCCTCCCTTGGGTGAAACAAATGGCCATCTGGCAAATTAATAAAGAAGATAGGTGAGAAATTAGAGGAAGGAAATGAGTAACATAGAAGGTCGGTGTGTGTGTGTGTGAGGGAGAGAGAGGGATTCACAGTTCAATGCCAGTTGGCGAGGATGGTGAGTCAGACGGAGGGCCTCCTTACCCTATATAAAGTGAGGCAAGTGGCGGCTAAAGCCCAGTGCTGGTCTGTCCACTGACAGCAACTGGGGGATGAGGGCTTGCTCACTCGCTCTCTGCTACTTGTTCTCCTGCTTCTGCTACAGCTGAGCCATTTGAGCTTCCACAGGGGATGGCCTCCGATAGTGCTCCCAGCCTGGGTGGCAGGAAGGAACCTGGGGTATTTGGCAGGAATAGTGAGAATGCCTCTGGTGCACAAGTTTCTCTGGGCAGTCAGAGAGCAGGGGGATAAGTGGGGATGCATCCAGCTACACCCAGAAAGCAGTGGGACATGTTGCAAAGTTGTCATCTACAGGAACCTCCTAAGGACCCATAGAGGTCCCTGAAGATGCCTGTTGCAGCTTATAGAAAAACAGTTGAATGCATTCCTGTTGATCCCCTTTCTCTCTGGGAATATAGAAATTGCCATGTTGGGCTTAGAAGGTAGGGTTTTTTTTGGGTGGTGGTGGGGGGAACATCAAGAGATATAGCTACATATGTACACACATGTCTCCCAATGCAGGATTTCAGCTTTTCAGCATATAATATCCCATTATTATCTTTACTGCATCATTCCATTAAATAGATCAGAAGGGAGGAAAAAATATGATAGAAACTGAATGTATAAAGCTGCCTAACACCAATGAATACTTTTCATTGGTTCATCTAAAATAGTACTGTCTACTACAGAGATGTGGAACCTTTGACCTTCTAGACGTTTTGGCTGCAAAACTCTCATCAGTCCCTTCAAATATGACCAATGCTAAGGGACTGTGGGTGTTGTAGGTGAAAACATCTGGAGGGCCAAAAGCTCTCCATTCTGGGTCTGGACGGAGAATTTAGGACCTTCTATATACAAATCAAGACTTATAATCTACCCCCAAAGAAGCCTTATATTCCATATGAATTTAGAACCTCTAAAACATCAAGACAGAATCATGCCTGTGAAAGAACAAGATATATCAACAAATTTATAGTATTTTAACATTGATTGAGGTTTAAACATTATATATATATATATATATATATATATATATATTAAAATAGACATCACAGTGGAGGGTAATTTTACTACATTCACATCTGGACAATATCATTGTTATGAAATACATATTACTGCCTCATCATCTTATTCCTTGCTGATGAGAAAGATTTTATTTGGTTTTTAATTTTTGCTGTGAAAAAAAGAATTGAATGTGCTTTCCTATCATTTGTCTTCAACAGTTGACAAATCTGACCTATCTACTTACGTACTAATAGCTCTTTACATAGTCTATGATTGTAATGGAAACACAAAAGAAATATTCGTTTTAAATCTTGTTTCTACTCCAGGCTGGAAGCTTCTGGCAATCTGGCTTAAGCTTCCCATTTGAATTGAAAGCAGGGTCCCAGCTTTTCAACAGAATGGTCTGGCTCAACTTGTTTGTATCACCGACATAATTTTATCAAAAGATAGGTTTTTTTAAAAAAAGAACTAGAAAATGGAAAACAAAACAAAACACCATATTACCTTCCACATGTTACCCTTATGCCACCTTGTGGGAATTAATAAAAAGTGCTGATTTATGCCACGCGCATACATGAGAATCAATAATATACTGCTGAAATCTTCTATTATTATGACAACTAATCTTGGCTAGAAATTATTTAATATTTCATGATTCTTTAGACAGACTATTTTAAGGTACCCATTTAGCAGCAGATTTAGTGTGCTAGAATTACTGGTCCTCATGTATGTTAAGATGTCTTGTGTTAGTTGTGCCCACCAGAAAGCAACCAAAAACTCCACTCATGCAAGAGGCTTCTGCTCGTTTTTTTTAAAATGCTCTTCTTTCACTGGAAAGAAGAGGTAGTAGTATTCAGGAAGGTCCCTTGAGCCTCCAGAGTTACTTTTCAGGGGTCCAAGGGGGTGAAGGACAGAGGATAAGAAATATCTCTTGCATGAGTGTCCTGCTTGTGCAATCTTTGGATCCAAAGCTATTACACTATCATAATTATAATATACAGCACTATATATGATACATTGTTTGTTGTTGTTGTTGTTGTTGCTGCTGCTGCTGTTGTATGCCTTCAAGTCATTTCTAACTTATGGCCACCCTCAGGGGACCCTATCATGAGGTTTTCTTGGCAAGATTTGTTCAGAGGGGATTGCCTTTGCCTTCCTTTGAGGCTGGAGTAGTGTGACTTGCCCAAGGTCACCCAGTGGGTTTCCACATTTGAGTAGGGATTCCAACCGTGATCTCCAGAGTCATAGTTCAATGCTCAAACCACTACACCACACTGGTTCTCAATGTTATAATAAAATATCTAATATAACAAAATACATAATGTATAATATAGCAAAATACATCATGCAAGCTTTGAAAGCTTGCATAATGTATTTTGTGCTTTTTCGTTGGCCCAAGGTATCACTGTTTTGTGGATTTTGTATTTTGTTGTATTTTGCTTCATGGCCTACATAGCTACCCTGAATATGTCTTGGATTTGAAAAAAACAAATTTAACCTTTAACAAGAGGGAGCAAATGGACTGGGACTTGATTCTTTGAGGTTTCTGTCTCCAACAAAGGTAAAACTCCTTCATTTGGAGTACAATTGGCAAGTTTTACCTATACAGCACCTAAAAGTTATAACAGTACAGGGACTTTTTGAGAAATGGGACAGTCAGTCCTGTACAGGAGTTAGCTTGGATCTATGGAAGTTACTCTGCTACTGCTAATAGATTTGAAATGTTACTGCTTGTTGTTTACTGCTCTTTGTCCTTCATCCACACATGGCCAAGAATGGGAGTGGCCTCTGTCTGCACTGATATTCCTCTATACCATATTAACTGACATCAGAAGTAACATCTGAGACAAAATATAGGCCTATGACTTTAATACCATTACTTTTAGTTTCTTGTATGATTTTTAACATCTTTGCTTGATGAAGATGCTAGAGAAGCTTCAAAAGCTTGCATGATGTATTTTTTGCTTTTTAATTGGTACACTAAAGGTATCACTGTTTTGTGGCTTTTGATATATAAATATGGTAATTGTAGTGGATAAGAAAAGGTATTGGCTTGATTTTTCTACAGTGGCTTTTGGAAGAGTAAGTGATGAAAGCAGCAGATGTCAAGCTTTTGTCACTGGAGACAGAGAGCAATGCTTGCAGTGTTGACAATCTGACCTATAATCACTTCTATCTTTTGAAGGAGAAGAGACAGAGTAATGGATTTCCACCTTGTTCTCCTTTAGATGACAGGTTTCTACATAAGCCATCTCATGGCAAACTGAAAAAATGCTATTACTTGAAAGGTGGCACAGATACAAATATGTTAGTGAACTCCATTAATTCTTTATTACACATAATAAGGCCAAAGTTACACTCCTAACGGTGGCTTCAGCAGTAATCAAACTGATTACTCTATGGTAAGGTGAATCCTATGTGATAATTTGTATGGGAAAGAGGTTGGAGACATATTAATATACTTGGTTGTACCTTTCTGTACTGGCTATTCAATTTATTGTACACCATTTCCAGTTCTGACATGGTGTGGTTAAAATCTGTATATATACCACCCCTAACAAATAGGAAAAAATAAATAAATAATAAAAATAAGTCAGTGGTATGGAAAGCTTCAGAGCTCATGTTCACATGGAAAGCTACACAGTGTGTCAGGTTTTTGGTGATGATGAACAGGAAAATAAATAAAACAACAAAGAACTTTCCAGAAATGTGATTGTTTGAGCCAACTGGACTAGATAAACCCCATGGACTCAATGGGGCTACTCTACTTGGACTAGCAACTGGACTTAAGCCTTATTTTCCTAAGAAAAAAGAGTATTAAATCCATGTTTGAAAAAGATTAAATAAGTTTAGGGACTGTGTGGGGACTGTAAAAATTCTCCAATCTCCATTCACTGGGAAGCAGCCACTGAGATCAATGGGAATCTGTTCCCTTGTCAATCGGGAAGCAGCTGACTGACAGTCACACCCCATCCTGTGAGTGATCTCCTGTGTGACAAACAGAGGCAGGACCCATGTCCCAATTCCCCCTATCAGACCCCTGTCAATCACTTACCAGGAGGCAGTGGCTGCCTCCCGGTAAGTAGGAATTCACTGTGTAATACTGTAACTATGGTGTTTACATATGCATAAATCCTCACTTTGCCCAGAATCGGTTACACATGTGTACCCAGGTTTGTTGGTACAGACTGTTTATTTCAGGTTCTGTATTCTATGTACAGCCCTGGGCAGAAATGAAGTAGCTGGACTTCTGCTTGAGTTGTTGAGCACAAGGAAAGAACAATGTCATAGTTAGGATGTCACAAGACAAAAAATATTCAGTGTTGAATTACAAAGAAAGTTGGTTACATTAAGTACCACTAAAATGATTAGGGTACAATAAGGGCCTCTCTAAATGGTGAAAACAATACGAACAGGATGTGAATGTACAGCGATTTGTTCATACAGAGATTCATACAAATACGTGTCATTAGGAAGGGAGGCAGCCAAATCCACCACAAAGTCTGTGTGTGTAGTGTCAGGGACTTTGTCCAGATTTTCTAAAAAGCTCTGTATAATATGCGAATGTGCAATCATTTGGACAGTCGCATTCGCACAGATACGAACAGGCAGTGCAATTGGATTGGCTAGAAGAGCATGAGGGCGGGGCTAGCCAACAGGGAAAGAGGCTGCTGCTGCCATGTTGGATTTTACAGTAAGTGAGGGATGGGTACGTTGATCAAACTGCGATCTTATATTATCTCTCTCTCTTTTTTAAAAATACGAGTTATTGCATGTGCACACCATGGGAAACTTTTTTTTTAAAAAAAAAATTGGCAGCAGCAGATTTAAAATCGTGAGTAAGTCACTTGCAGTCGCCATCTTGGCTAGGGGATCATGAGGACTTTAGGGCAGTTCTTTTGACCGTGAAGACAGGTCTTATCATTGCGAATGCCTGCTTTTTCGAAGATGTTCATTTCCCCCTCCTCATATAGATGGGACCTACGTTAGCCAAGAAAGCCAGTGTGGTGTAGTTGTTTGAGCACTGGACTATTACACTGGAGACCAAGGTTTAAATCTCTGCTTGGCAATGGAAATCTACTGAGTGACCTTGGGCAAGTCACACTCAGCCTAAGGGGAAGGGGAAGGGAAAGGCAACCCCCCTCTGAACAAATTTTGCCAAGAAAAGCCTATGACAGGGCCAGCTTAGGGCCACCATAAATCAGAAACAACTTGAAGGCACATAATAACAGGAAGTTAACCCATGGATGCTTTCTCACTAAACTTAGTGAACCATAGTTTTGTCCCAACTAACTTGTGTTATTGATATGGGTGGGGTTTCTCAAGGTGGGACCGACTGTCTCTTGATTTGTCCCTTGCTATTTTTTAAATGCAACAAACAACATGCTTCAAAACACAGATACTGTCATACAGTCCTGAAGATGGATATGATTTTCATATCAGATTAAGCCTCTGTAAGCACATGCACAGCCCCTTTGTAAGTACGTAAATGAACCCAAGGAATAGTGAATGAACCATCTCTATACAATTCTTCAGTTTCTCAATCCTGAGTAAGAATGTATGATTAAAAACCACACACCCGTGTAATAGAAACAATGCAGACTTACTGGTAAAGGTGGGAAGGGTGGTGGAGGCGGGGAAGTTGCACTTGCTTTCTTCTCTTCTGTCTCTGGTTCAGGATGAATTAAAACTGTTGCACGGGAAATTTCATCTTCATCCTCTTTTTCATGTGGTGGGCCTAAATCAGGACACCGGCCAATGTCTGCATTTTCAAAGGACACTGGCTGGGCAAAATCTATTGGACTGCAGATAGACAATAAAAGCAATTTTGTTAAATGGTGAGAATTTGTCAATCGCTTCCTTTTTATAATTTTACTCATTATATTTATTATTTATTTAAAAACATATAAACCACGGTTTTATAGGCAATATCCCAAGGGGATTAGGAATTTATCTCATCAATTTACATAACAGATGATGATGATGATGATGATTTTTTTTTAAAAAAAAAGACAATTCTGGATTCATTGGAAAAGGCTTCCATTTCATGTACCATCATAGTGAAGAGCCTTGTGGCATATTATTGCATTAGAATACTGAACGAGACCTACCCTATCTCCCCTTCAGACTAATCTATCTCACAAAGTTGTTATGAAGATAAAATAAGTTAGGGGAGAACTCATGTACTGCTTCATGTCCTTGGAGAAAAAACAAGACAAGACAATTAAAAAAAAATCATCTGAAGGAACATTTTCTTATTGTTTAGTTAATTTATTTATTAGTTACACATCTATCTTTCCTTCAACAAGCTCAAAGAAATACATAGGACCTTCTCCCATACAACTTTATCCACACAACAACCTTGTGAGGTAGGCCCAGATGAGAAAGTGACAGACTGAAGATCACCAATGAATTTTATGGCTCAGTGGGTACCTGCATCTGGATATCCCAAGTCCCAGACCAAAATTCTAATCTCAGGCCACATATAGCTCAGAAGGTTTCTTTGTGTCTACCCCTAAAACTCCCAGACTCCCCAAAAGTGATTTAACGGTCAAAATAATCCTCATAGAATTTGCTTGGAGTCCTACCTGTCCTAATGGCATTCCACATCAGATTGCAGTTTTCAGAAGTGGGGGAACATCCACCATAAACTCTGCCGGGAAAGCCTTTGCAGCTTTCCCCATATTTTTTTAAAAGCTCCATAGAGAATGCACATTGTTGCTCATTTGGACAATCAGATTCGCACTCATTCACATTTGCGAAAGAGCAGAAGTGGAAGCTGATTGCTTGGATGTGAGCAGAGGGCAGATCTTGCTAACAAGGCAAGTGCCCGGAACTGCCATCTTGGATTTTCACTTTAGTGATTGTGCGCTCAGGCAACAAAATAGCCTTTTTCTTTTATTCATTTATTTATGCAGAATATAATACTTATGCACCTTAGGTATGCTTTTTTTAAAAAAATACTGTTTGGCAGCAGCACCTGGTGACAATAAAAACACGAGTAATTCACTTGCACCTTCCATCTTGATTTGCAGGCATGCCCTTTGGGGCAGCAAGAACAAATAGCTTTGCATGCCTACAAATAGAAGCTGCTTTGAATATGCGTTAGTGCGCATCAACTGGAGTGGATAACTGGAGTACAGTGGAGGTTCTAACCATTTTCAGTGTTGCTGAATTTAGCAGAAGGAAACTATGTGTGGCACTCTGGAGAGCATGGAAAGTGAAAAAGGAGGGGGAACGTCCCTCTTCACTGGCCTAATTACAGAATGTAACACCTGCACAGGGCCTTAAGACCAATGGTCAAATGAGATCTTAAAGCAAAGGAGGACAACTGTGCAGGTGGTGGCACTTCAGACTGAATTTTTGGCATGTTTTCAGCTAAAAAAATGGTTTTGAGGAGCAGATGGTTCAGGGGAAGACATGGTTTTTAGCAGTCTATGCATAGTTTGGGGGCAGAAAATCCCTAAATTTTTTTTTATACCTACAGTATTTTGTGTTGGGTATGAAAGGGCTTAGGGGACTGCCAGGGGGCTTCTGGGACTACCCCAGTGGTTTGGGAGTTGTGTGCAGACCACAGGCTGCGTCTTCCGTACTCCTGCCTTTTAGTGAATACATTTTCTGTCTGCTTAACCTGTTTCACCCTCCTACACAAATATTTCCTCAAAGCTGTGTGCCTTGGCAAAAATTAAGCCCATGTTTAACTTCCAATGATCAAGTCACAAAATAAATTATGTGAAATGCAAGACACATAGGTGGGGGAAATGACATGCTATGACAAAAAGAGATCTTTTACCAGTTTGGGAGAGCTTCTCTGCAAAACCGTGATAACCATATTTATTACAATATCAAAGTTTCAATGTAGGCTAGCATAACTAGGGTTCTGGCAGGTAATCAGTATATACTTACACTGCATTGATGAGAAGGTTCCATATGCAGCCATCAAAGGCAGGTATGTTCCTAATTGGAGCAGTGTGAAATTCAGGTGGTGTCCCTCCCACAAAAAGCTTCTTGACAGAAATAGGTTGATCTGATGGGAGTCTCTGAGATTGTCTTCTGTCCTCATCTACTTGTATGGCAAACATCCTACAAAAACCATGAAAAGCCAGTTACACAAATACCCTGATTAAGTTAGGGATGTAAGCTGTTCTTTGTAGAAAGAAAGAAAAAACACCTTGTCCATCAGCTCTTTGGTAGAGGGAGGGACAGGGTGGCTGGATTCTGCCCTTCCTCTTCCCCCGTTAGCACCAAACAAATGAATGAGAGGGTTCTGGCTTTGTTTAAAGGGCTGCATTTGTCTATATCCACTGGTTCCATAGTCAAAGTAGAATCCAAATATCTATAAAACTCTTAGGTATGCTGCTGTTCCCAGTGTGCTGATTGGCCACTTAGGAAACATTCTGAACCAGTCCTAGTGTTCCTTGGCTGGCCAATCAGCAGCTAGAGTGTGTTTCTCAGCAGCACCTCCTCGGCCTACAATCATTGCCCGCCGAGTTGCAGCCTTACCTGGCCTCCCAGGGGGTCACATCATTGCCCCGCTGCTGCCTCTGCCTCTGTAATGGGTCCTAGGCAGTTAACTGGCAGCAGCAGCAACAAAACCCACACAGTCAACTGGTAGTGGCAACAGGAATGGTGGCAGTGGCATGATGCCGCTGCAGCCACTGCAGCTGCTGCAAGAGAACCCACACAATCAAGCAGTGGCGGGAGAGAACCCACTAGTCAAGTGGCAGCAGGACTGGTAGTAACGGCGGGACACCGCTGCTGCTGCTCTCACAGGACCCACACAGTCAAACAACCGCAGGAATGGTGGCAGCAGTGGTGGGATGCTGCTGCTGCTACAAGAGAACCCATGCAGTTAACTCACCTTCAACACACCACTGACAGATGTTACGTCGGGTACAGCTAAAGCTATCTAAAATGCAGATGTGTAAATCTCACCATAAAGCTGTGGATTGAAGGAAAATATTTTCTAAACCACATTTCTTTTTACCAGTTTGCCTTTAAGGGATGGGGCTCACTTCTCTCTCTTTTTTTTTTTATACCCTCACACTAGTAAGATGCGAGTGATAATATTATATGGATAAGCTGAAAACAGTGGTCTGCTGACTGAGGCTGGAATCTTGGTAGTACACTACTCCAACATAACTCCACCTGCATAGGAGGTGGCAGCAGGATTTTGTATGAATTTCCTCACCACCCCTGAAAAACCTGTGAAATAGTGAACTTACAAGTCTAGCATACTGACAGCACTCTGGTCTTTTAGGATTTATTTTAACAGTAAATTGCTGCCACCACAATGAGAACCATTAACAATAATCCCAAAATCTCTGTTATGTAAATGTGTCTAGACAGGAGATAAATACAGCCAATCTTAATTTATTTGATCCAATCTGTCTATAGATACCTATTTTTTTTTTTTTTTAAAAAATTGATATTAAAAGCAAAATAAGACAACAGGAAGACAAAGTATAATTCGGTGTCCAAATTTTGACAACAGATTACAACTGCTGGTTCAGGCTATAGAAAATTCAAAATAAAACCATTCAACAACATAAACTATATTGTGGATGCTATTACAGAATAAAGAGTCCAGATGTGATAATTTCGGTCTGTTTTTCAAATGTACTAAAATGCTCATAATTCCTATTATTGCCATTTAACTGCCACTTAGAATGTTACAAAGGCTAAAGCTATACTTTCTATTACATTTGTAGCCAGTTAGCAATCCTGTTAACTCACAAGTATATGTGGTTTGTTTGTGGTTGACTTTGATCATGACTAAGACTTCAGAGCACTGACTTTTCTTCAGAAAGATTTTCATCCAGTAACTGACACTGGAGACCTAGCTTTTTCTTCACTCGGAGACTGTCATCTCATTTGAGGGGTACTGCCAACAGAGCCCTCTCTTTTGAACCTATGGTAACAACTTTTCTCAGTATTGTGTTGTTTTTTCCCCGTAGTTATGCCACTGACTACTTGCTGTCTTTTGTCCTCAGTCCAGCCCCCTCTTTCCTTCGGCATTCCTTTGTTGCCTAGAAGAGCAGTTCTTCACAGCTCAAACTCTGTCAGAGTGTGGTGGAGGTTTTACGCAGAGGCTGGACATATGTCAGGTGTGCTTTGATTGTGTGTTCCTTCATGGCAGGGGGTTGGACTGGATGACCCTTGTGGTCTCTTCCAACTCTAGTAACATTTCTGTGTAAAAACCTAGATGCAAGTTTTTGCAAAAGTCAAGTGTCAAAACGTAAACATTCTCATCAGTCCAGGATTTTCCTTATCAGAGTTTCCCAACATTCTAGAAGCACAATTTTCCACCATTTTGAATATTTTTTTCCTAAGACACATTGTATGTTTTCCGAAGCTATAAACAATTGCAATGTTAACATGAAAAAAGGCTGTTACATCAAGTTCCCCCTTTCCCAGACCTCTCCAAACTCTTGACTTCATAACTACTGATTTATTTACCAAAGGGATAGGAAAAAATTACTTCAGTATTTGTCAAATCAACTTAATTATATTAAAATGCTCACTAAAGTAGATTCCCCACCCCTTCCTCTGCAGTCTCATATGCCCTACCCCAGCCTCATCTGAGGAAACAATGATTTAAGCCAGTATCTTTCAAACTGAAGGGACAGAACCCATCAGTGCTCTTGGCCTTCATTCAGGTGGGTTTCAGTACTGTAGCTTGCCCAGTGCCTGATTGCTTGACTGTTCTGTGCCATAGCCATGCCTTGGCCTTTTATACTGTGCCAGTAGCAAATTCACAGTGCCTAGTTTTGAAAACTCTCTTGAGGAGATGTTCGTTAGCATCTTGTTAATGCATTATGATGTAAAGTCTTGCTTACTCAATTGGAATTCACTTTTATGGTTGCTGGCAAGGTTAAATCCTCTTCTGACCACAAAATGACTAAAAGCCTCCTGCCCCAAACCTACCATATAAGCAGTGCACCCCCCCCACAAAACATGACTATTTCTGTGTTGCTGGAAAGTGAGAAGATGCCTGTTGCAGTGTGTTTAGCAACAGAAAAACAACTGGAGCATCCCCACTGATCCCCCAGCTCTTCTGCAACATGGAAATGGCTGAGAGAGGGCCTGCACAAGTTATAAAGTAGGTTTGTAGGAGACACAGCTTTACTTTCTGTTGTAGGACCACAGAATGGGTACAAAACAAAAGAAGGAAGGGATTAACAAAAAAGACCCTGGTATCCAGGGACAGAGTAATAGGGATAGAAAATTGGAAAACATCCAGAAAATTGTTGAAATGGTTTTTCAGGTGTTGAGAAACCCTGATGGTAAGACTCCCAGACTTGCAAGAATCTTTGCAGTTTGGGACTCATTTGGCACAAAATAGTCATGTGGTTGTTTTGCACAGGAAACAGCATTTTCTATGCTCCTTTACAGAAGTACTATTTTTGCTCAGAAAATGCTGCTTTCTATAAAAAGTGCTGTTTTCTATTGAAAAGAACCATGTGTAAATTCTGCACAGCATGTCCAAAATTGTGAATAGGCATTGAAAACTGTGTGGTGTTTTTTTTTTTTTTTTAAAAAATTCTTGCAGTGGGAAGAAAATTGTTAAAATTATTCATTGCTTTCTTCTAGAGAAGAATTACATCCCTACAGAGTACATATTTCCTGAGAAAAGAGAAGGGGAGAAGAAATGATGGGGGATGAATAGGAATACTTTAAGAGGCTTGTTGAATGGTGACAAAAACAATATAAATAAAATTAGTTCTCTGCTTAAAATCACCTGAATACCAAATTCTATCTCAAATAGAGAGGCTGAGTAATGATGCTTTTGAAGTCATTTGAGGAAAGCTGATCTATGGAACTTCCTACAAGAAAATTTCTGTTGCAAAGCACTTAGAGATTTCCAAAGAAGAATTAAATACCAATATACAAAGATATCAGCAATTACCAACTTATTATATCACACTCCACCACCATTTTATGACTGACAGGCCTTGGACATTTTCAAATCTCTACAGGAACTGAGCGCTAGAAAAATTCAGAAATCCTGGTCTAAGCTTTCGATAGAATATCGTACTTTAAAAAGTAGAACTCTATACAGACTTTCTACTCAAATGTTAAGCCACAGTGAATTAAATTAGGCCTACTTCCAGGAAACTAGGCATATGATTGCAGTGCTAATGAAATCTGACTGTCAGGGTAGGCAGCTAGGGTTTCCCAGCTCATAATTCTGTGCCAGAGGAAAGAAAAATAATCCTCTATTTGATGTTCCATATATTTGAGTACCAACTTTCCAGCAATAGTAGACATTCTTGACAATGTTTGATAATCCTGCAGCTGATAAACACCATTTATGGCTAAATGTTTAGTAATTTACAAAGCCCTCCATTTTGTCCAAGTTACCAGAAAAAGTGTTTATACACTCTGGCACCAAATGCCAGCACACAATGAAGGCGCCTCAGTCCTCATCACTATCTGATTATTATCTCAGAACGGGAAGCAATTAGTTTATAATTATATGGGCAATTAACTTTCCAAAGAGTTCTCCGAAAAGTCCTCTGCTTTTAATAAAATAAAGCCTACGTGATGATTAACAGATGAAAAGGTTTGTTTAATAGATTATTTCTTTCTTTTTCTAGTCCTTCATGTTATAAGGGAAAAAGAAAAGCAAGTTCATTATATATCTGTTTTAAACAAAGGGTTATGAAAAATCCATAAGGATGAACCTAGCATGGATTTCCGTCCACTAGAGAGTGCTGTAAAAGCAATAATGTGTTGCTGCTACTAGCTGTCCTTACAGGGTAACAGATTAACAACATCCTAGGTATTAATACTGCATCTTAATCATGTTGGCTTGAAATATTTTTCATAACTGTCCATAGATGATGATGATGATCATCATCATCGTCAATGTCAGTTCTTATTTTATCACAAGAGTATTGGTGTCTTCTACAGAAAATACAAAAACCCCTTCACTCTAGAAGTTTTTAATCAAAGCTGTTACTGCTAGGTTTATTTAACATTCTTTTTGGGAGGAAAAGCATGGTC
Organism: Gambelia wislizenii; assembly: GCA_030847615.1. NCBI lineage: Eukaryota > Metazoa > Chordata > Lepidosauria > Squamata > Crotaphytidae > Gambelia > Gambelia wislizenii. Next base: position 122,070,143 of record JAUMIR010000001.1, read on the forward strand.
TAAAATAAGAAGAGAAATGTATAGGGCAGGATCCTGTTGGTGTCATATGCATGTGTAAGTTCCCCTATAGAAGTAGCTATACATTTTTGTCTGGTGAAAAGCATATGCATTTAGTTCATGGTTGCCAATGCAGACTTGCACATGTAGTGCTGTTGTGCACATGTACAGGTAGTGCATCAGGTTGTACATCCAGTTGGCATTCAACACAATGTTTGCCTAGCACAATAAATGTGCTATGCCATATTCAGAGATTTATGCTATGTAAACCCAAAGCAGTATCTCAGGATAAATAAAAAAAGCATTGGGGTGGACAGAGAAGATCTCTGCCTGTGAATTATTTATAAGGTGATGGGATCATTAAAGGATGGAGATTCTGACAAAATGGATTCAATGGGAACAAAAATGGAAGCAAATGAATTTATTTTTACAGAGATGTATTAGAGGTGCAGCTAGAGGAAAAAGCCCCCACAAATGATCAAAGAAATCCCTTCTGGCCTCTAAACAAATGTCTCCTTTGGTGGCTTCAAATTAATGCAAAATGAAAATACACATGAGTTACACTTCCATCTCTCATCTAAAGGTGTACACTAGGGGTTTTACAGCTTGACAGTATTTTTTTTTTTTTTTTGGAGGGAATAAAACATTTCCTGAACACATCATACCTAGATCTTTTTCATTTCTGTTCCTGGCCATTTGTAAACATTGTCTTCTTTCGGGGTTGCCTAGACCACATGGTGCCCCTCTTATCTATTTGTTATACTACAGCATGCTGGCTCATGACCCAATCTATACCTTCTGAATTAATGTGTTTGTTGAAACTTCTCCTGAGCTTTCCAATGCAGTTCGTGGCTCTGAAAACAGCAATACCCAAGCAGAAAAGTATAATTTGAGACAAAATACATAGCTAAAAGTGATTGTTCATGTGGACTTTTTTTTAAAAAATGCATATCATTTAGAAACAGGATGGAATTGACACAGACAAGCACATGGGATGGAGACTCATAAAGTTCCTGATTTCTCCATCACTACCTGTGGGCCAGTGTTGTCAGCTTTTCAAGTGTAGATGTTTGTGCTATTTACTTTAGTTGTTGAGTGGATAGTTGAATGACAGCCTGAGAGCCTCCCAGTTAACTGGCCAAGGCAGTTACTTCACTCATCTATCCCTAAATGGAGACCGACATTCTCCATTTTGCTCTTTAGTACATTGTTTTGATTTGTTCTTCACTATGGAATCCCAGACAAATAGGTGCAGTGTGCTACATGGCTAATTAGGCCTGGCACAAGGCAGTAATATCAAGCACAATAAATTATGTTACACTCTGTACTAGTGTAAGGTACAATAGTGGCTGGTGACTTCCAAGTTAGGAGTTCACTGTTTTGGCTCTGGGTTTTGTTCCAGACTTTAAAGGGACTATCCAAGGTGTTGAGCCTTTTGGGGATAGGACCCAGCACCGTGGACAGATCCTTTGAAGTCCACAATAAAACCCAGAATGGATTTATTGTACCCCTGGTATGGAATCCACTGGACTGCCGCTGGGTGCAGGGAGCGGAAAGGACAGACATTTCTAAAGGAACCAGACCAAAGCTTTCCATCTTGAAATGCCATGTGCCAATAAAACCTGCTTCTGCATTACTACCACATGGCCTGTACAAAAATGTTCACAAAAATAGAAAACAATGGGTTATTCATTTGGGCTCAGCTCCAATGAACATATGGGTACAGTACACCTCAGATTATGGGGAGAGCAGATGTTTACCTGGGCAAAATACATACATTTTTAGACACAGGACTTTATCAGACACAGCAAATATGATGCCACATAAATGTGAAAGGGCACACATACTAGATGATGTCATCCTTTCACCTTTATGTCTTGTCCAAAAGCCATTCTATTTTATTGACAGGCCAAGCCATCAATGTCAGCTGTGGTGCTTTTTTGCGGGCATTGCCAGCGTTTGAAACCTTGAGCCTTTTTCACCTCGTCATTACAGCTTCAATGGCCAGTCTAGCCAGAACACTTCCACATGAGAAAGCAACATCCAGGTAGGGGATGTTCTTTTTATGAACCTTCCCTGTTTACCTGGGACTTTTAAAGTGTGTTTCTGTGCTTTTTGGACCCTTTTTGTGTTATTGTTTTATTTTTTTTTTAATTTACCGCACTCATGTCTTCTTGCGATTTCATTCCAGGAAGTGAGCAGAGCTCCGTTCACTCCTCTGTGAATGCTGGGGCTGCCTTTTAATGCTGGTCAAAGTACATGTGATAAAGGGGATTCTTTTGCTTGCATAAACCCACCACAAAATATGCCAGCAAAAGAATGGTAAAGGAGGGTGGTCTGACAAAGTTCATAGTCAAAGGGAGTGTTAGGACTTTATCAGACGCACTAAATACAGCATCATAACGATGCCACATAAACGCAAAAGGGTGCACATATCAGATGACCTCACACTTTTGCGTTTATGTCCTGGCTAAAACCCGGACTTTTTAACTGACAGCTGAAACCATCAATTGCTCCCTTGTGGTGCTTTAGTGCTGGTGTTCCCAGCATGTGAAACCTTGTGCCATTTAACTCACGTGAATGCAGCATGAATGGCCAGTCTGGCAGGAACACTTTCAGGTGAGATCACAAAAACCAGGTAAGTGATGCACTTTTTATGACCCTCCCCGGGTTACTTGTAGTTTTAAAGTATGAGTATATGCTTTATGAAACTTTTCTTGTGTTTATTTTGTTTTGTTTTAAAATTTCCTGCGCAATGAAGTCTTGTGGGATTTCAAAGGATGAAGTGAATGGGGCTTCATTCACTTCCTCTTCATTGCCAGTGAAGCCTTCTGCCAGGAGAGAAGGTAAGTGTGGTGGTGGTGGGTGTTCTTTTGCAGGCATAAAACTGATTTTTTTTTAATGCCAGCAAAAGAACGTTTAAAGAGCTCATCTGATAAAGTCCAAAGTCACTTGTGTTTCCAGTCTGTGTTGTCTAGTAGTCAGCATTTTTACTTGTGAGAACATATCCCTCAATTTTTTTTTTTTAAAAGGCAAATCAAGAATTTTCCATTGCATTTAGTACACACATATCATAATCTTGCAAGCTGGCTCTAGTTGCTGCATCTCAAAGAGAAAATGCTATCTCAGGTTACCTCATTCCAGGAAGTGTCTCACTGCTTTAAAAGCTTGGTTTGGTAGCCATTGCATAAGTGCATATCAGACACCCTTCCTACACTGTTGAGCAGCTACTGAAGGGGAAGGAAGGGTAACCAAGGAAAAAGATGTACAAGTGTTACATCAGCACCAAGCCATCTAGCAACTTGTCCTGGCATGAACCAATGTTGTTACTGTATGGCACAGAGCCAATGTCACTCACATCCTGGACCATCTTTTTATTTGTTCATCTTCCCTCTTTCTTCACAATTGTTTCTTGCTGTTGGTAAGAGAGGATAAAGGACTTCTCTACAGTGACTACAGAGAGACTGTTAAAGCTAAAGACTGCTTTTCTGCTTCAGATGGTAGCATTCCTAAACTTTTACTATAAAAACTTATTAAAGAACTTTTAGTTTCAAGTCAGGGTGAGTGGCATTAGTGCCTGATGTTGCTTCTCTTTCCCTTTGGAAGCTGTTCCTTAATATTAGTTCAAGATCCAATTCCTCAGCTGCACAAATTATATTAATAAAGTGTATTTGCAAAAAGTATCAAAGGTTAAACATTCCAATTTAGATTAATGAAAATCTTAAGCAGCAATCCCTACATTCAGGCATGACCTATGCCATAATAACATCGTCACTGTCAGAAGATGATTTTTATATGAAAACTGAACAGGTCTCATCCTTCCTCCCTCATCATTGCAGATGTTAGGCTGGAAATACAGTGTTCCCCATATTCTGATTTATTACCCTGCAAGCCTCTCTATCCAGATGGAGTGTTCTTTGCCATCATGAAACTCGCCAAATTCAGGCTTGATAGTGATCCTGCGAGGGTCTCGAATTCCATTAGAGACATGCACTTCTAGGCGACCTCCATTCAAGAACACGGCATAATAGGCCTGCAATGAGAACCAGCCTTTTCAGAAGAGTTTCTTCACTTCAGTTTTCCTCTAATATAATTCCCAAACACAGCACACACCCTCCTTTCATGTATAAAAGAAAAGAATGCACAAAGTGTTGTATATTTTATTCTGGATGAACCAAGGAATGTACCCCAATTTAGGTGCTGATGACAATGATTTGAAATTAGCATGTACTTCTAATCTGCAGTATAGTTTTGCCAAACTAAATCCTTCCTTTAGGACTGCATTCCTGGAAAAGAGAGGCAAATCTGTATAGCATCCACACAAGCCACCGGAAGATAGCATATTCTATGTATATTGTAATCACACAAGAAGCTGTACAAACCCTCATGAGCATCTCAGGCATACCCATTGTATACTTACTGGCCTAAATCAAAGTGTTGGTCCCAAACAGAACAGAAATGTTGAAGTTGGTAAGCCAACATTTTTTAAATTATATTAATTCAATGGGACTACTTGTTGGGGACTAACACATAGATTCAGGCCACTATCTCCTTTCCCCCTTGCTTCCCCACCCCTGTAGTAAGTAACAGTGGAAAAAACTGTTTTCCCTTGAAGAGGAGATTGGGATTTCTCTGAAGACTCCAGCCACAGATGCAGGCAAAACATCAGAAATAAACTCTTCCAGAACGCTGCCTCACAGCCCACAAAAAACCCACAGAAAACCTATGGATGCTGGCCATGAAAGCCTTCAGCTTCAGATTGGGATTGTCTGGAGGAAGACAACTGAGTTGGGAAAATACTATTTTTAGAAGGACACTATATATCAGTGAAATAATATTGCCTATAATACATTAATGTATGACTCTGTTATATATGTCACACATTATAAAAAGTTTGGCTCAGAATGTTGTTATGTTATTGGCTGAAAATAACAGAATACAGGAAGGGAAAAAAACACATATGGGCTTATCATATATCAGTAATGTTTGGGTTGTTATACTATAGAATCTTTTTAAAAAGTCAAATCAACAAATGAGCAGTGCCAACTTACCCCTAGGTAAAAAGGAAAAAAATGCTTTTATAGGAAGCATTACATGAATCACTATATAGGCCTGTAGATAAATTATTTTTATGTAAGAGAAAGTAACTTTGCCTATATTTTTCTGCTATCTCTCTAGTACTTAAAAACTAGTACTCTCTAGTACTTAAAAAAAATCTTATTTCTATTTTCACACCAGATATAGTACAAATAATTCATTTGCAAGTATACAATATATATAATTTGTCAATGACATTACTAGAAACATGAAACCCAGCAATATCTTATTATGATTCTGTACCTGCCCAGTCTGTCTGCGTTTCCTCCTTGGGGATACAGGCACCCCACTAGTGCCAAAGAGAATTATACCAGATTCATTTTTAGTGCTGAAGGACAAGTGGATTTCTGTTCCTACATCAAATGAGACTGGCGGCACCTCCACAAAACCTGCTTTAGGGAAGTTGACTGTGTAGATATTCTGCAGGAAAGAAGGAAAGGAATGGAAAAATTTCTTGAAAGAGCAGATCAAATTAAATAGTGCAACAGTTTACATTAGAAAGTGTTGTACAAACATCTGCCCATCTGTTAAATCATTCAATATCAGGAAATGTTCAGAAATCTTACATTTAGAAAACAATAGCTCAGTCAAGTCAAGGTTTCTTTCAGAATTATATTTTTTCCAGTGATTGCTAGCTAGCATTGACAATTGGAAGCCCAGAGACTCACACTGCAGGCTAGATGTAGATCCTTGCCCTTTTCTTGCCACATCAGCCCTTCACAAACCTGAAAATGCTACACAGAGAGTAGGTGGAATCTGCTAAAAAGTGGGAGCTGTGTTGGGCAAAAATAGGGATCCTGCAAAATTGGCTGGAGGCACCTTACATAGATGAAAGGTGATATTGGCCCTACCATAAGGCAGAGTGAGACGACTGGGAAAGGGGGATACTGAGGTGTGTGAAATGATAGCTGTTTACACGACAACCTTTTCTGCGACAAAAGCAAGATCCCAAGACATAGTATCCCGTGGTTTTTTGTTTTTGTTTTTACACGGGAAAAGGTTCCGGGATTTTTTTTTTTAGCTGTCAGTCAAGGATGCGATTAGTCAATTTTTCACAACCTTGGTGACATATTTCCTGTGGAGTTTCCCACCATGAGCTATGCTATTGGCTGCCACATATGTTTGCTCAAGCATCTGCATTGGTCAGAGAAGGAGGGCGAAGGCAACCCCCTCTGCACAATTCCTGTTTTAAAAAAAACCCTGATGGGCTTGCCTTGGCTTTAAATCCACAGAGGTTACTGCAAAATAAAACTTTTGTCTTAAAGAACGAACAAGAATCACTCTTGAATACCAGGAGCTGTAGGCTGTATTTCAGAGGAAGGAACTTGCAAAGCCACCTAGGCAGCTTGAAGACACACACACGTGTCCCTTTTTGCTTTCAGCCAAGAAGCGGAGTAGTTGGCAATCTACTGAGGCAGGCACACACGCACAGACACGCACGCACGCACACACACACATGTTTTGCTTTCAGCCTAGAGGGAAGATGGGGAGGGGGAAAGAACAGGGACACAAGCCTTGTTGGTGCAGGGAAGAGAATCCATTTAAAGAGAACATATCCCTTTAAATGGAGATTGCTGGCACAGGGACACAAGCCTTTAAGAAAATCACAAGCTTCAGCTGAAATTTCCAGTGAGAGAATCCATTAAAAAAAAAGCAGGGGATGGGGAGGGTGACTGACTCCTCCTTCTCAGGACTATGTGTCTGCCCCTGTCCACCTAAATTTCCGACCACCACCTACTACCGAGATATTTTGTCCCAACCTGTTCACGTATCCGATTTTCCACATTCTCCCGTGACTTTTTTAAAAACACAGGACAACCCGCGGGATGGAAAATCCCACGGGTTGAGGCATAAAAGGCGCACCCCCTTCCAAAAAGCTCGAGACCATCACATAGGATGTGTGAACTACCAAGGATCAACACGAATTCATCTCACTACATTTTCATCGTGTAAACAGTGCCCTGGTTGAAATCTCCAGCCATTGCTGTATATGCCTCACTACCTGTCCTGGGTTCCATAAACTGGCCCACTGCATCAGGTTCCCATTGCCAAAGTTCAAATAAAATTCAGTTGCCACTCGAATTAGCTTCAGTATGCAGGAAAGGGCATGATCTTGTCCTTTACTTCAGGCAACTAAGTGTCTAGTACAGGCCTTATGGAAAACAGATGCTGGATACAACCCTGTATCTTCAAAACCCTAGTGTAGAAAGTTATTATATAGCTTTATATTCTGCCTGTTTTTCCTTTCATCCTTCCAATTCTTTAACTTTATGACTCCAGGTGGGCTACACAGCATCTAGAGAAGGAACGAAGCAGGTTTTAACAGCTAGGAAGATCATATGGGAAGAAATAGCCCCCTGAGATAATCAGTTCCTTAGCTGTTTCGGTTGTTAAAACCATAATTTGGGATTAGTGACTAGACACAGTCCTGGAGCAACTATAGCTGATTGAAAACTGTAAAGCTATTTTCTATACATCTGGTCTGAGTTAGAATCCTAGCTGCTGCAGTTTGTACTAACTGAGCATTCAGCTCAACATATAATGCTGACAGGATATTACCAGGAGCCAGTAGTAGCTGATGAAGGGTGCTTTGTACTATTGATGTCACTTTGTTTCCTAAAAACAGGCTGGATCTAAGTTAAAGAATTAGTTTGATGGTTTTGATGAATTTGATTTGATGAAGTTGAATAATTCAGTGTTATAACTTAGATTAAATAATTTGGAGATACAGGTGTTATAAGTATTATAAGCAGATTAAGAGTATATGAATTTGTTTGTGATTAATTAATTAATTTGCATATTATATTAGACCATTGAATGTGTCATCATTAATATATTATTGTATATTATTGTTAGTACAGATATATATATATGCCTCACCCCTACTGTATTAATTTGATTTATTAAGTTAAGGTTTCTCAAATTTAACAACTGATTAAATAATTGGTTGTTTAATTGACTAATTGTTGAATTGATTAACTGACTAATTGATTTGACTGATTAATTGATTTGGTTGATTGATTGAGTAATTGATTAATTGATTAATTTTGAGTGACTAGTTGGTTGGTGGACTGTATAGTTAATTGACTGATTTGATCAATTGATTGGTTCAATAATTAATTAATTATTGAGGTATTGATTGATTGATTAATTTAGGAGGGTCATAACTGGTGGAAGTATAATTAAGGAAGTGTGACTGGTTAAGATACAGATAAATAAAATTACTGCTTAATTATGTCAAAACTAAGAACAGGGAAAATGTGAGGTATGGATCCACTAGTTCAACAAAGAAGGGATTCTTGGGAGGAACCTCCTGATTATCATAAAAGTTTAGGGAGGAGATGAGAATGTTTATGAGAGAGATTAAGCAAGATATAATTGAGCTAAAATCCCAGATGGAGATGAAAGAATCGCTAGAGCAGGTTAAGATAGAGGTGGAAACTAATAAAAAGGATATTGATGTCAATAAAAAGGAAATACTGGATTTGAAAAAAAAATCACATCAATCTTTTGAGGACATGGAAAGACAATTAGATAGAGTAGCCTTAATAGAACAGAAACAAATGGACTCTTGGTTAAGAATTAGAGGTTTGGAAGAGGATAAAGATGAAAACATTAAAGAGAAAATGATTTCTATCTTGGCTGACTTTATGGAAGGTGAGAGAGAAATTATGAAAACGAGATTGATGTGGTGTATAGAGTTCAATCAGCATTGGCGAAACAGAATAAATTCCCCAGAGATGTGGTGGTGCAATTTTCAAAGAAATCAGTTAAGGAAAGGGTTTTGGAAGAACATAACAAATCAGCGGTCACTGTAGAAGGGAAACAATTATTAATTATGAGAGAAATCCCAATAAGAATTCTAAAAAAGAGAAAGGAATATGATTTTCTTGTTACGAAATTAAAAGCAAATCGAATTCCCTTTAGATGGGATCACTTAGAGGGAGTAATTTTTAATTTCCAGCAACAAAGATTCCGATTAAACTCAATTGAAAAAGCAAGGGATTTCATGACAAGGTATGGGCAAGTTTTAAGAAACGAGGGCCAGTCAACACCTAAATCAGAAAAAGGTATAAGGGCCCAGAGAGAAGATTTGCCAGGAAAGGATTTGGATGTTTTAGGACAACTGATGAGTGATGGAAAAGAGAAAAGGAAACTAAAGGAACAGAAAGAAAAAAGATCTACCCCTGATATGAGTTTATTAGATTTGGATATTGATGACTTGGCAGCTTTAAGTAATAAAGAATAATGATGAATACGGTGGTCTCCTGGAATGTGAATGGTCTGAACTCCCCGGTTAAAAGAAAAAGAATTGATCATTGGTTAAAGAGAATCAATCCAGATATTAGTTGTCTGCAGGAATCTCATATTAGAGAAAAGGATGAAAAGTTATTAAGATTTCCTAAATTGGGAGAATTATTCTGTGCATCAGCTAAAGAAAAGAAAAGAGGGGTTATATTCATAATCAAACCTAATCTGTCCCCTAGGATGATTTTTAAAGATGAGGAAGGCAGATTTTTAGGTGTGGATATTAGTTTGAATGATCGGCATATTCTTTTGATTGGTTCTTACGTTCCGTGTAACGGAAGTAAGAAATTCTATGAGGATTTAAAGAAATGTCTTGTAAAATACTCCTATGAACAGGTATGTTTATTATGAGACTTTAATGAAGTAGTGGATGGGAATTTAGACAGGAAACATTCAAGTTTTCAGATTAAAAAGAAGAGTATGAATAATCTTTCTAAAGAATGTTCTCAGTTGATTGAAGAATACCAACTGAAGAATGTGTGGAGAATCCAACATCCTAGAGAAAGAGATTTTACATTCTTTTCAGATTGTCATCGTTCATGGTCAAGAATAGACACGGTGTGGATATCGAATTCTTTACTCCATATGGTTAAATCTTCGGAAATACTGCCCAAATCCTTCAGTGACCACAATCCAGTTAAGATTCAATTGGAAAGAAGAGGAGAGATGAGAAATTGGAAATTACAGTAAATGATTACGTGCTGAACCAAGAAAAGGTGATCTCTTATTGTAAAAAAGAAATTGAGGCATTCTTTGTAAATAATTTAAATAAAGGGATCAAGGTGCAAACGGTGTGGGACACTTCAAAGGCTTTCATGAGAGGTATTTTAATTAAGAAGACAAATGAATGGAAGAAAGCAAAAAGGAAGAAGATGGAAGATATTACCGAAAAAATAAAAGAATGGGAATTAAAGTTTAAACAAGAACCAGGTAACAAAGGATATGTGAATGAAATCAAGTTATTACAAAACCAACTGTCATTAATAATGGTAAAAGAAATAGATGCTAAACTGAAATTCATTAAGAGAAATCATTTTGAGGGTGCGAATAAACCGGGGAGGTGGCTTGCATACAAAGGACGCAAGAAAAAGAAAAAACGTACGATCAATGGTTTAGTGGAAGGGTCAGGATATATTGTAAAAAGAAATGAAATACAAAGAACCCTATATAATTATTATCAAAAATTATATGAAACATGGAAACAGGAAGATAGGAAAAAGATAGAATTATATGTAGCATCTTAAAATCTGCCACATATAAATGAAGAACATAAAGAAATATTGAATGGACCAAATACCATTGAAGAAATTAAAGAAGCAATTGAAAAATTAAAAATAAATAAAGCCCCTGGAACGGACGGATTAACAGCAAAATATTATAAATGTTTTAAGGAAGAGCTGGTGAAACCGTTACAAGAAAATGAACATAATTAAAGACACAAAACAGCTACCTGAAAGTTGGAAGGAATCAAACATAGTTTTGATCCCAAAAAGTGAGAGAGAATATCTGATAGCTAAAGAATTCCGTCCAATATCACTCTTCAATGAGGATTATAAAGTCTTTACTTCTATATTGGCGCAAAGGTTGAAGAAGGTCCTACCTCAATATATAGGAGAAGACCAATCAGGTTTCCTCCCAGGTAGACAGATGCGTGACAATGTAAAGAACGACATTGGATATTATTGAATACTTGGATTTTCATATAGAAAAAGGAGGAGTATTGTTTTTGGATGCAGAGAAAGTATTTGACAACGTAAGATGGGGCTTTCTTATTACACTATTAGAAACTATGGGGTTTGGTGAGAATTTCATCGCATCGATTAAGGCCATCTATCAAGAACAAAAAGCCCAATTAATAGTTAATGAGGAAAAATTAAACAGCTTCCCTATCCAGAAGGGTACAAGACAAGGCTGCCCGCTGTCTCTGCTGTTATTTGTGTTAATATTGGAGGTACTCTTAAGAGAAATACGGTTTAATGACTCAACAAAAGGTGTGAAAATTGGAATTTTTTTTTGTTTATATAGCCTTTGCAGATGATATTGTTGTATATTTAGAAAATCCATTACAACAAGGAGGCAAGTTAATGGTGATAATAAGAGAATTCAGAGAGTGGGCAGGTTTTAAGATCAATAAAGAGAAAATGAATTTCTTGAGTAAAAACTTTAAAAAAGAAGAAAAGGCTAAATTAGAAGAAATGTGGGGAGTGAAAGCAGTGGAGAAGGTGAAATATTTAGGTATAACAATCTCCAGTAACAATAGGCAACTTTTCCAAAATAATTATGCTCCGATATGGCAACAAGTTAAAGAGAAGCTGGAAATCTGGAAGAAGCTGGATATATCTCTAATGGGAAGACTATCTCTAATTAAAATGAGTATTTTGCCTAAGATCCTTTTTCTGTATTAAATGATACCAATCTCAATACCACCAAAATGGTTTAAAGATTGCAACAAGGAACTAAGTAAGTTTTTATGGTTGGGAAAGAAACCAAGATTAAAATTTAAATTGTTGACAGATATAAGGAGTAGAGGGGGAATGGGAGTTCCGGACCTGAAGATCTTTTATTAGGCAAGCTGTTTGATGTGGGTGAAACCATGGATTACCTTAGATAATACAAGGCTTCTTGTACTGGAGGGTCACGAGCTTCATTTTGGGTGGCACTCCTTTCTTTGGTTCCAAAAGGTAAAAGCTCAAAAACAATTTAATAACCATTCTATCAGAAAATCATTGTATAAAATTTGGTTGAAATATAAAAAATATTTGTTTCCAAAGCTCCCAAGCTGTGTGTCTCCAGGGGGAGCATTATCAATTAAAAGCTTAAGAAAAGAATCAGAATGGCTGACTTATAAAGAGTTAATTGTGGGTACCAAAGACAATTTCAGTTTAAAAAGTAGTTCACAGCTAAATCAGGAAGGTAAAGATATACAATGGTTCCCATATCTTCAAATAAAAGGGAGATATAAGAGAGATATGGCAGAGGGTGGTATCGAACTTGTCAAAACTAATTTTGAAAATTTTTTGGAAAAAGGAAATGTGCACTTGCTATCTAGAATATATCAGTTACTGTTGAGGATGGACACAGAAGAGGAGACTATTAAAGAATATATGGTGAAGTGGTCTGTAGATATTGGTAGAAGTATTGATTTTGAAGGATGGGAAGCAACATGGATTAGAGGAGTAAAAATTACGAGATCATACAGTTTGCAAGAAAACTCAATAAAAGTAATGTTAAGGTGGTATCTCTCCCCCACAAGAATTGCAAGAATGGTAGGAGGAGCCTCCAATAAGTGTTGGAAATGTCAGGAAGAGAAGGGAACTTTTTTCCATCAATGGTGGGGGTGTAAAAAAGCAAAGAAGTTCTGGAGTATGATTAGAATAAAAATGCAACAGATCCTTAAAAAGAAAATAGATAAGTTGCCAGAAATATTTTTGCTAGGCATTTATGAAAACACTAATTTAGCAAACGAAAATGGGAAAATAAAAAGATTACTCTGGCATATGTATACGACAGCTAGAATCGTCTATGCCAGGTATTGGAGGAAAGACAAGATCCCATCAGAAATGGAATGGCTAGAAAAACTATTGGAGGTAGCTAAAATGGATAAGCTGACTTATTTGTTAGAGAACAAAATAGACTCATCCTTTTTTGAATCTTGGAATCCCTTGTGGATATATTTATAGGAGAGAGGAATAAGGAAAAAGAAGTGAAATTTAACAGTACAATTTAACATAAGAAATTAATGTACACATGTATATTAGAGGAGAATTGGGGGAAAAAAGAAGGTCTAGACATAAATTTTAGTTGTGGGCGGGTTAAGAGGGAATTTAATTCTAAGGAATTAGAATTGTAAGAAAAATGAAAGTAAAGAGATTCATATAGAAATATACCTACACAAGATGATTATGGGTTGCGAAAATGGGAGATTAAAGATGTTAAATATGACATAGATAAATATTTTGGTGGCTATAAATAATTGCAATATTATGTAATAGAATATAAAATAGTTGAAATAATGGATATGGAAATCAAGAGAAGAACTATTATATGTATAGTTGTAGTTAGAGAAATATGTTACTTGTGTGTAATATTACTGAAAAATATGGAAGAGTAATTATTTAGATTTATGAGATTGCAAGGAGAAAGTGACAAAGAGGTTATACTAAGCTGGGATTTGACGGATGGGGAAGTCTTATAATTCTAATGTGGAAAAAAATAAGAGAAGAAATATAGGATAAACGAAGATATTTTGTTAGATATTGGAAGAAGAATATGGATATGGTTAACATCTGTGATTGTGTTGAAATACATAAAAAGTATTTATGAAAAAAATAAAAAATAAAAACAGGCTGGATCTAAATAACAATTCTAAGATTCTAAATATGGATCTTTTCTAGGAGTGTAAGCAGGGATCCCGGAACTGTTCTTAAGGGGTATGTGTGTGGAATGGGGGAGGTCAACATTGCCAGGCAGGTTGTTATTAATTTTGCCTACTTGCAAATACTTGCAAGGGGAAGGCAAATTACTTTCCCCAATCATTATCACTGAAACATCCTTGAATGTGAAGATCCTTGCAAGCACATTGTACTTAGAAGTGCCCTCCATGTGTTCAGTGTGGCTTTACCCCCAAGTAAGTGTGCATAGGATATATATTATGCCTGGGAAAGTTAAATGACAATAGATGTTTTAACAATTTTTATGCATTTGACCGTTTAGTATACTTTTGAGTGATAATATCTGAGGAGGCTCAATTACATAGGAATGGGTGGTCCAATTTGCCCAGTTCATTTCAGGGGAATGGCTTAGCCCATCCTCTCGTAGTCTTGATGGGGTGGGGTTAAGCCCACTGACCCCCTGTTCTGGGGCCGAAGAGTGTAAACACATCAAAAACAGGCCAAACACCAACTTGGCTGAGACAGACAGACTAGTGTTAAGTAATCATGCATGTTTCATCAGTCAGTCAGTCAGTCAGTCAGTCAGTCATCCTTTATTGCAGTCCATAGACTCAAAGTGTGTCTTGTTCTTCTAGCGTGTTGAACATACTCTATCAGGACTGAACTTCAGTTTTATTTGATCTCATCCAATCTTTGCAATCACTCTGATTCATCACCTCTACAACTTCATTTGAACCTCAAAATCTCTCCCACTCACACATTATATACTGTCCTCATTTCAGTTATCACTAAATACCCCCTATGTCCTCATTTTGCCTGTCCTTGCCCTGTTGCTATGTGACATATTTTATGGATAGGGACTTCAGCTGTGGTGTTCGTTATTGGACAAGGATTTTAATTTTTTTTAAAAAAAATCCAACACTTTATTGTTATTTAAACCTGACATTTCCCTACAGGGCAGTTTGCTTGCACTTTAAAACCAATCCACTTATGCATTAGGCTCCATTATTTGTCATTGCTACATCTGAGGTTAGCAGCACTTCAGTTAGCCTGGTGAGCCCAACTCATAAATAAGGCATGCAATGTATTGCTTAGGGCTCTCTGTGCTGCTTCCCACCCACACTGGGAGATATTAGGGTGTGGAGAAGAGGTGTGGTATGTCACCAAATAATGAATCACTATTTTTTTTTTGGTGAGACTGCTTATAAAATGCACAGACAAAGTGTAGAATGATTTCAGACGATGATGATTAGGAACCATTCTAAGCCCAAGCTGCCAAGGATTGCTTCTATACCACCCTCTGAAATGAACTGGTCTCATCTTGGAACAATGCCTGGAAGATTCCACCATCTGGCATTCCCGTTAATATATCCATTTAACTCATAGTAACTCTTAGCAGCACTATCCTACCATTAATCAAAGTGAGATGGCTGCCTCAGGCAGCAGAGTTTTGGTGTCATGAAAAGCAGCAAATTGCTAGAATTTATTATTACTACATTTTCACTATTACAGAGGCTGAGAGATGTGTGGATTGTTGGGAGGATTATCTGCTCCATGTGCCAAAATAACTTGGTTTTCTTGCGTATTATGACCATGACTTTGAGAAAATCACCATTTCTTTATGTTTCTCAGGCAGCAACATGCCTTTGGGTGGTCTTGTTTTTTTTTTTTTTTTAGAATCTCTCTCTGTTTTGCCTTGTCCTAAGATCCAGTGTGGTGCAGTGGTTTAAGTGCTGGACTAGGACTTAGAATCCCCACTCGGTCATGGAAACCAACTATAGGTAACCTTATGCAGGTCACACTTTCTCAGCCAAAGCTCCTCTGAACAAATCATACCAGGAAAATCCCTGATAGGTTTGCCTTAGGGTTAAGTAAGGCATCAACTTTAAGGCACATACCAACAACAATAGCAAGCAAGCCACTTTGTTGTTATGGTATGATGGCTCTCCTCACCTGTCATGTTTACTAATGTAGCTTGTCAAGCCAATCCTCCAATAGATGCTATTAGTTTCCTCACCAGCAACTGATGCTCCAGAAAGAACCTATCACTGTCTTGAAAACTCACCATATGAGGGGCTGCGTGGTGACCTATGATGAGGTTTGGAGAATCATGATGAAGAAACACCTTGCCATTATAGATTTGAGTTCATCCCTTTTTTCATAAATTTGCTCAGTTTGTTCATGGAATGTGGAGTGAACACTGCTAGGACACTCAAGGGAACATAAACAAGAGAAACTAACCTCCAGTGTACAACCCTTAGTAATGCCCACATAGTCAGGACTGCTCAGAAGATTGTATGGTGTCCTAGAAATCTCAATATCCTTGAGGCAGCCTGCATACTTCCTTGTGTTTACTTCAGGTCTACAAACAGAAAATCAAATCAGATTTATTCTCCAGTTAAAACCAATTATAAGATTCCAGAGAGCACATCACATCACAAAACTGCTAAAGTAGCTGTCTATATTACTTTTAAAAACACAATGGTCAGATTACAAAGAATTTTACAGTGTAATATTACACATTTTTCTCCAGAAGCAAACCCTAATATGTTCAATGGGCCTTACTACAAGTTAAGTAAATATGCTACAGGATTTTTGCAGCCATAGTAATACTTACATTCTAAACCTTGCTCCCAATTTCAATGGGAAAAACAACATAAGAAGCAACATGGAGCAAATTAACCAGCCAGTAAAACTATGCATATTCTTGGTGCTGAGTCAAAAAGTATGGGTGCTATTTTGTTACATCCCTTGCTTAACATGAATTGCCCTCAAGAAGATACATGGTCCCAGACAACTTGTATGCTTCATCTTCATTACTTAGCAACAGGATGTAGCATTTTGATAATAATTATGGTTTGACTCCAGTAACAGTAACAGTTTGGCTCTTTCACTCAAGAACATCTATCCTGCTCACAAATGAGCATTTTACAACTTGAAAAGTGAAACGACATCCAAACATGTCTCTCTGCTTCTGTAAGAATTTGTGCATGAGCAGAAAAACAAGAACTATTACAGCATCATGTGAGCTTCTGCACAACATTAGGGGATTGTACTAGCAGATATAACCCACCTAAAACAAATTATGCTCAATAGTAATAAATTAGTACTGTGCATAATCCATGCAGAATTACTATGTAAATTACCCCTGACATTATCCAACTTCCTTTGTATTGAGGCAATGTAATTTGTCTCCCATTCCCAAAGATCTCCATATCTGTTTTATGACAGTTGGCCATTTTCAGTGCAAATGGTTGCTTTTCCAAGAAAAGCCATCATGCAGGTGCCAGAATCCTTGATCATCCATTATTCCGGTTAGGATTTTTGGGAGTAGAAGTCTAACAATTTCTGGGGACCCGAGATTTTGAACCACTGATAAATTCAAAGCTTCTCCTGTATATAGAATGCTTGAACGGCTGGACTGTATATAATATATGGTGAAGCACAGGGAACTCTGTAGCCTCTGGGAGAGCCAAATGTAGCTGATATTTTACCCAACCCTGGGCTACAGCTTTTATTTAAGTGATTTGGTGGAAATATACCACAGGAACCAAACTAATTCTTTTTGCTGTGCCCTATCTTGCAAAACTTGTTTAATATACGTTGACTGTTCCTGAAACAACAGCCTCCCTGTATAGTGTAGTTAGTCCTTCAACCAATGTTAATTGTCAGTGGACTTAAAGACTGAGAGTCTTGAGGTATAATCTGACCAACTCACCTACCAAGTGATATATACTTATGAAAATGAAACTCTAAAATTTAGGACAAAACAGAAATTCACAGTTTATATATCTATACACAGTAATAACATCTTAATTACGCAGTACAATATAATACAGCTTAACAACATATGCACTTAATGATAGAGCTTTTTGGCTCTAATTTTTTTTTCTTTTTGCTGCACGGTAGCCATCTCAGCAAAGCATAGCATGTCAATCAGAAAAGCTGCAAATATCTGAATATGTACAATAAAAAATGGAAAAGAGAATCCTCATCCTGTTTTATCACATCCTGAAGATATGCATCAGCTCTGTAATCCAGACATTTTAGGTTCTAAATTCTCTCTGTGGGTGCCAAAAGAGTTAACAAAACAAGTCTGAGAATGGTGAAAATTATTTTTTTTTAGTTTGAAAATGTTTTTGCCTAATCTCATACATTTGCTTTATACAATGACCTAGAACAACAGAATTTCTAGGAACCTCAATAACAGATCAGCCTTACCCAGCAATATTTGGCTGATATTCAGGGTCACCAAAGCTCAAATTACATGTTGAATAAAGTTCTGAGATTATTTTCTCTGAACCCAAAGTAAGCTGGGGTAGGTTGCATCTCAACAGACAGATGTGCCCAGAAATGTTGCTTAGCACTTGATGATCTTGACATTTTCCCATAAAAGATCACTTTCCCTAAGAGCTTTTTTCACTCACAGGGAGAAGCTCAGTGGATACTCCCTCACCCCTGCCCCCATTATATGTTTCATGGGAATGGAGTTTGAAAAGGAATTGTAAAAAGGATTAACCAGACTCTCCTGGTATCTCTTCTTTCCATATGCATGTGTTTGCATGTGCTCCCCCACACATGACCTCACACACAGAAAGGATATGTGTGTGTGTGTGTGTGTGAAGAATCACAGAATTCTTTGAGCCTCAAACGCAATGTTTCATCTTCCCATACTACTTAAATTGCATTTTCCATTAAACAAACTTTGTGATATTGTTGCATTTTCTAGCCTTGGGCACAGAAAACTATTTCAGCATTTCTTAAAACACTGACAGGGAGCTTAGAGTTTACTTCTATCTATGCAGAGGGCATTACAGTACATTCTTTACTTATTTAAAACACTCAATTTAGAAATCTAGAGCAGCTTACAGAGATAATTTCCATCAGCCATATAATCTTAATTTAAATTCTATTTAAACTTTTAACTTAAATTCTAGTTTTAATTTTGTATGAACACCATATGTAAGATCCATCTGTACAACCAGAGTCCTGAGAAAGAACTGTGATTCTTTTCGATGTGATGGACAAAACAACAAGGAGATTGGTTATCATCCTTTCAGGGGTCTTTTGGCGCTACACATAGGATAACTGTTTTGCTTTGATTTTCGATTCCCCACTCTATACAAACTGGCTCAATTTGTAACAGCCTACATATCTACATACCCTTCAGGTAAAATGGCAATAGACTTCTGAATATCAGAGGTAGAGATGACCAACAGGACTAGGTATTCAGTCTTAGGTCCTTCTTGAGCATCCACAAAAATCTTTCTGGCTTCTTGATTAGATAGGTTTCTGGTCTGATCCAGTAAGAAAATTCTTATATTTCTGAAAATGTATATGCCAGAAAGAGACAACCCTCTACCTTGCACTGAAGGATTATTCCAATCTGATATCTTCCAGATATGATGTACCACAACTTCAGTTATTCCAGGCCAGCAGGGGCCATGGCTGGGGATGCTGGGAACTGGAGGTTAAAAAATCCTGGAATAGGGAGACATTTTCTCCACAATATGCACATTAACAATTGAACATGTTTAGAAAACTTTGAGAACTGAATGTCGGTCTCCAAAGATGATTTATTCATTTTTCTGGGAACAAATAGCCCCCCTCAAGTTTCTTGGAAAAAATACATTTTAAAAAATAATAATTTGAGACTGACACTTAGTTTTCAAAGATTTCCAAACATGGCTCAGTTGCTAATTTGCTCCATGCCGAGCAGAAGCTCCAAACATTTTTTTTAAAAAATCCACACAGCCTGTATGTAGATTTTTTTCTTCCTCCCCAGTAGGATCCCGATATGATTAATTTAAAAGATGAAAAAAAGAAAACCCAACACAGCAAGATGTAAACAGCTGTGTGAAGATGCTTACTAAGTGTTTGTTGCTGCAAGTGTGCGCGCAGCGTGAGGCAAGGCTATGTTAAGCACTTAGGAGTAGCTTGATTTGCTGCAGCAGGATCTCTTGCTGAATGAACAACCCCAGAGCAACAGCTGGAACAAATACAGACACAAATTGCTTTTTGCTTTGCCACCTGTTGCAAGCGGTGCTTAACCCATGCAAAGCATAAAGCATGCAAGTACTGGTTTAAATTGGATATTGTTTACCTTGATTTCATACTAGGATTAAAAAAAATAAAAAGAGAGGGAGAAAGAGAAAAAAAAAAGAACCAACACACAAATTTATTTACAATTATAATACTTTTTTTAAAATAGCATTCTTGCAACAACACTCCAACAACACAATTTTTCATTTTTCAGACTATAGGCTACAGGCTATTATAGGCTACTTTAATGAACACATATGTAAGAAACAGATATTCTTTATAATATGGTATCTATACATGATTCAAAACACACACACACACACACATCTTCTATGTGGAGGTAGATTTGAATCTCAGAAAGTACTTGTCCATGCAGGCTCAGTGGAAGGAATCTTCAAAGCTTGCAAAAATTAACAGGGGACTTAACTGATGACTCTCCCCTCTCTAATCTGACACAATGGCTGAAAATAGCAGGAGTTATGTCCCCAACACACCAACTTGCCTTTAGAAGGGCAGGTATATGAAGCAACAGCCCTGGACTGATTCCATCTATTTTAACACGTCCCTTGAAGACCAGTGGTACCTTCCTTATAAAGAAAGAATGTAACGTACAAAGAAAGACCCACATTAGGGGAGAAGATGTATTGCCATTCTGTTCCACTGGAAGAACACAAGATGACTGGGCTCTCCAATGTCTTAACTTCCTACTTCCAGCTCACAATTCTGACTGTCTGCACTAATAGTTTGCCAGACTGTAGACAGCTCCTGCACCTTTAATCGTTGTGTAGAAGAGGGATCTTCAGCAGGTGTTTCTTATCATGCAACCAGGTAATGACCTGCTGAAATTCCCTCTTCTACACAACCGTTAAAGACGGAGGAGCCAGCTCCAGTTTTCACCCTGGTAACCCTACACACTAATAGGAGGTCATTTCATCACAACATATATGGGGTAAATCAAATATTGCCAAAATCTTTCTTTCTCCAGGGGGTTGGTTAATATGATTTCATCAAGGGAGCCAAGCTGGCTAGGGGAACAGAGAAGAAGAGTCTTCATGACATCCCTCCAACCTAACTGGCACAATGCACAGGTAATTTTCAGCACTGCCTAACATTATTTCTCAACATGTGAAAGAAGTTTTTGGTACGGCTAGATTTTTATTTATTGAAAGGATTTAAATACTTTACATGGTTTTAAACTAGTGCTTTTTTTTTAAAAAAAAAGGATAGTTCATTTAATTGATTTTAACCCTGTTTGTTATAATGATTGTTTTAGCTGTATTTTTTTTCCATCAGTGTTGTTAGCTCCTTGGGTCCCATACTGGGAGAAAGGCAGGACAGTAATTAACCAAGATGGCTTATGAGAAGTTAGACATATGGCCAGCAATGGTATAGACAGATATACCAATGTAATTATACCAAAATCAAGTGGTCTATGGCTAAACTCCCATTGGTCTGTCAGATACATCTCTTACTCCCTCAAAAGACTTGAAAACTTTAGAATGAAAAGCTGAAATTTGGGGTTGGGGCTTTCCAGTTCCAAATGACAATGTCCAATACTGGGGCTTAACAGGAGTATGGAAAATTATAAACACTATGGAAAAAATGGATAGAAGGATTCTCCCTTGTTCCCTTACCACCATCACTGCCACTTTCATAAGAAAGTTCTCCCTTCATATTCAGTGGGGTTTGGTTCCAGGACCCCCTGTGGATACCAAACCCCATGAATACTCAAGTGCCATTATATGCTCTCTCTCTCTGGCTTTTCTTCGCGAACAAAGATTCAGGAAGGACTCATCCCACGCTTTCTGCAAGCACACTGATGACTGAAAAGGCCAATTTGAGATAAACAAGTCCACATTATATGCAATGGCATAGCAAAATGGTGTCCCTTATATAAGATGGAAAAATCAAGGTTTGCTTTTTGGATTATTATTTTTTAAACAATATTTTCAAAGCCGTGAATACTTAAATCCGTGGATACCAAATAGATGTGGATACAGAGGGACAACTGTACTATAATGAAGTTCACCCTCTGAAGCTGACTGGTGTGTTTCAGGACTGATAATCTAATTCACAAAAAGGCATAATTCACCTATACAACTCCCTTGTACAATATATGTGGGAAGATGCTTACATGGATTTTAAAAGGATTAGACTAATTTGTGGAGGACAGGACTATGAAAAGACACTACCCATGATAACCCAATGCAACTTTCTGATCCTGCCTGTTAGCTTTCAGTGGCATATGCTTGGAACAGGGTCAAAATTCTTGGTCTAATCCAGACATGTAACGTTTATGATGCTGTATTTGAGCTATAGCTTTAGGCTGGTGTATATGCATATTGGCTCTTTTGAGCTCATAGTGTTAATTTCTGGTTTTTCAAAAAGAAAGAAAGAAAGAAGGGACCTATGTTTAGAACAGATGACAAGCAAACTGAAATGACAACAATACTAAAAATGCACTAACTGCAGTCTCAGTCTTATTAAACAACAGAAAGTTGTTTGGCTCTGCAGCAATCTGTTTGTTCATCACTCCAGATCTCTCTGCATATGCTCAATGTGACCTTGAGACGTTTAATCTTCCATGATATAAGAAAGTATGGCTGCCTCCTTCATACTATATCTGCACTTTGTAGTACAGAGATCTTTCTCTTGCTGAAATGTTTCTGTAAACATCAATAAAAGTTCTAGAGTTTATTTTATAATAGGTAAAGCACTTGTTAAAGCCCAGAACCTAGCTTCTGCTCTCAATCTTAAAGCCTTGAAAGTGTAATGGAATATATTTTATACATGATAATTTACAATGGACTCTTCACCTAAGCAAGAAAGTCAGTGCTAGGTTCATATTTAAATATTTAAAAAGAAAGGAAGGTAAATATATTGCAGATATATTCTGTACAAAATGAGGATGGGACTGTATTCTCTTCTATGACTTCATTTCTTTAAAACTGGTCTGGCTTTTCCTGGACAAACTAAGGCTGGACAGTTGTGAGTTGCAATAGGGATGCCCTGGGCAGGAGTTAGGGTATTTCTTCTATCTCCCTTCCACATCATCTTCTTAGCCTCCCCACACCAACTTGCCTCCTGCCTTACCTCTACTGGAAGTGGTAGCAACACCCAGTTTCTCACTACCTTCCTACCCATCCTGTGTTTAAAGAGCTGTCAGTAAGGTGGGTTACTGTCACTGCCAAGGTGAGTTGTAGGGGAAGGTTGGGGAAGTAGGAAGGCAAGACAGTGATGGACTTCCAGGAGAAAGGTTCAGCAAATTTCTCAGTCTTGGCACTGAACTATTTGTGGCAGGCACCTCACTCTTCCCAGCTGATGGCCATTTTTGTAGCTACCACAGCTAAAAAGACCCCCATATCACATAACCATCAGCAACACCTCAGGAGTTAGTCCTGAGTGGTGAGTACAGGGATGAACCTTACAGGCATTGGTGCAGTTTGTGTTGGACCCTGGGGGCAAAGTGCTCATTAGCCCAAGGGGATCCAAATGAATATCCATAGTATAAAATTCAAATAAATAATCAAGTTGAAATAGTAGGAACTTTTTTGCTACCCAGTTTCTATCACTGACTATATGTTAAGTTCCGTTACCTTAGATTTCCTCTTAAACTTGGCAGTCCACCAAAATAGATAGGTTCATTAGCTTTTAAGTTGAGGCCAAAGTGCTTTCCTGTAGAAACTGTTGATATGATCTCTTCTTGATTGGAGTCTATGTCAACAATTGATATATTAGCTGCAGAAAAACAAGGAGAAAGTTTAATATAGATTTCACTTGGAGAATGTTTCAAATGTTAATAGTGAATAGTTGCTGAATAATCTCTTTTGGGCAAATGCTTATGGTTCATACGCCTTAAGAAAAAATTGCTTGTGTGTGTGTTTTTGGGTGCATATGTATCACCAAGGTATGTTTTGATTGATGACCCCTTGGTATATTGGTAGATTTAATAGAAGTATATTGTTATAAATGCTTGCTAAGAAAATCATTACAATCCAAAACCAAGGGTTAAAAGTAGCATACATTGGAAAGCAAAGAAGAATACACAAAAAATGAAGAATACACAAAAAAGAATAAAAGAGGAGTAAGAAAAGATTTGCCACAGTCAGTTCCAATGATTAGGGAGCCGTAGTGGTGCAGTTGTTAAATGCTGGTATTGCAGTTACAATATTGCGAGTTCGATCCTACAGGGCTCTAGGTTCACTCAGCCTTCCATCCTTCCAAGGTAGGTAAAATTAGTACCCAGTTTGTGGGGCAATTAGCTAACACATTGTAAACCACTTAGAGAGTGTTTGCACTATAAAACAGTGCAGATGTGTAAGTGCTATTGTTAAAACAAGGAGAGCCTTTGTGGCTGAAGAGTGGGGTATAAATATTCTAATAAATAAATAAATAAAGATTAACACAGCTAGTTTTTCCTCGGAACTAGAGCTAATGCTTAATGACTTTTTTCTTTATTTCACTGATTAATTAGTGATATATCTTTTAAAAGCTGTAATTCAAGTAACATTTTTTAAAGTCCACCCAAATTCTGTTGCAGCAGCTTTTTTTATACAGGCTGAAGTCCTGCTCAGTCTATGCACGGCTGTTTCTCTGGAAAATAGCATTGTCCTTCTTCTATTCCATGCCACCCTAGTGGGTGGTACTCTGGTGTCAGTTCAAAATATCTAATGCTGACTAGCACAAAGACAGACTAACACAGGTATACACCTGATTCAAGGGTAGTCAAGGGAGGCATTTGCTCCTCCTCCAGGATCCTAAATGTATTTATTTATTTATTGAGATGTACACAGAGTTTCATGGATATCCAGCTTCTCAGCAAGAATTTTAGGCTGGGTGATCTCTCATACTGAGAGTCTAGTTGCCAGAGTCAGATCCTCTGCACTGTTCAGAAGGGAGCTGCCTCCCAGGATGAGCAGGCAACTTGGACAGATGCTGCTTTTTCTGGTTAATGATGTTCATCTGGAAATTTTAAAATATTTTAACACCCTAAAAATACAATGATAATATAAACCTTGTGGGATATATGTTTACATATGTAAGATTGTAATTTTGGTATGATTTTGGTATGACTTTCAATAGCCTTCAAATTTATTTAATATAATATTCTTCTTTTTACAATCTGGAAACAGCTTGTAGTGTGGTAACCACTGTATTTACCACTGTTACCTTCAAGATTGCCTCCTCCTGTACAATCCACACCGTACCCTCAGGTCCTCTGGGGGATATTTACTTCAACCAGCCAGGGCTAGACTGGCAACTGTCACCCAGAGGACCTTTTCATCAGCTGCCCCCAGGCTGTGGAATGGCCGGCTGGAAGAGATTCAGCAGCTAAACATGTTGTCAAAATTTAAAACAGCACTAAAGATCTACAGTATCTTTTTTGGCAGACCTACCCAGTTGATTTTAATCTATTAATTTTAATTGGTATTTTAAGTCTATGAATGATTTTAATGTTTGTTTTAATCCTATGTGTTTTTATATGTGTTTCTAAATGATTTTATGTCATATATTGTATTTTAATTTATGTTGTACACTGGTTTGAGACTTGGGAAGAGGTGGGTACAAAAGCATTATTATTATTATTATTATTATTATTACTGACCATCTTATCACATCAACCAGGCACATCTGTGGAGAAAGGGCAAGAGAGCACCTGATCTCCCATCCATGAGCAGCAATCCCTAGATTCCTAGTTTTCATTTTTTCTTTAAAAAAAGTAGCAGGGTTTGTTTGTTTGTTTTGTTTTGTTTTGTTTTGTTTTGTTTTTTGATAGGGAAGGATGGGGGAATCCAGAGTGGCCCAAACATTTGGAGACAACTTGGAGGTTTTTCCTGAAAAATTGAAATGGGAGGATCTGGGGGCTTGGAGGGGGGGCAGGGGAGTTGCAAAAAAGGGCCACATGCAACTGACAGGCTGCACTTAACCTATCCATGCTGTATTGCTTATAGAAACTGAAATATGAGACAAAATGTGTACGTACTATTCTACCCATTTTGGGGCTAAACTGTTAGTTTACAAGACTGCCAGCTGTAGTGGTTCGATCATTGGACTATGCCTCTGGAGACCAGGATTCAAATCCTTGCTTGGCCAACTGGGTGACCTTGTACAAGTCACACTCTCTCCAGTCTCAGAGAAGGCAAGGGAAACCCCTCTGAAAAAATTCTGCCAAGACTCCCCCACTCCCCATGATAGGTTCGCTTCATGGTTGCCATAAGTCAGAAATGACTTAAAGGCACACAACAGCAACAACAATTAGTTTACAACAAGCTTCAGTATTATAAACTAATGAATTGATTACTTATCCATTCATAACCCATTGTTTTGGTCTTCCAAGATAGGAACTGATTGCTGTCCACTTAAAAAACAAACAAACAAAAAGAAGAGGACTTTAATACAGAAGGAGTTTAGTACAGCTGTGCTTGGGCAATAGCATGTCTGCTCACCACCTCAAATTGTAACAGCAAAGAGGGCAATTCATGATCTTTCTAAATAAGGTCATACTTAAAAGCTGGGAGTTAAGAAGATGGGGGTAGTTTTCTAGAAATGTGAAGCTTTTCTTTGTTTTTCTTTTCTGGGCTGTGAGGCCATGTTCTGGAATACTATTCCAGAACACGGCCTCATAGCCTGGAAAAAAACAAGGAAAATTTCTGGAAATGGTTAACACTTAAAATTATCCTGTTAATTTATACTGATCTCTCTGGCTTTTCTTCGCAAATGAAGATTCAGGAAGGACTCATCCCGCGCTTTCTGCAAGCGCACTGATGACTAAAAAGGCCAATCCAAGATAAACAAGTCTGGTTGCAGAAAGCACAGCAGAAGGTCTCCTTGGGTGATGTTTCTGGGTTGTGATTCTTTCTGCGTTGTCGTTTCTCTTCAAGACTTGTTCGGCGTGAGTTCTCAAATAAGGCTGCAGCATTGTGGATAGTGCATCTCCATGCCTCCCAATGTGAGGCCAGGGCAGATCATTGTTGGTGGTCAATTTGGCTGAGCCTAAGATGTTGTTTCAGGGAGTCCTTGTATCGCTTTTTTGGAGTGTCCCTCTTTACGCTGACCCATGGCGAGTTCACCGTAGAGTACTAATTTGGGGAGGCGATGGTCCTCCATCCTAGAAACATGCCCTGCCCAGCGCAGCTGTGCTGTCAATATCATGGCCTCAATGCTGGTGATCCCTGCTTGCTTATGGACAGCAACATTCGTCACAGAGTCAGTCCAGTGTATATTTAGGATTGTGCGTAAATAGCACTGATGAAAGCATTTGAGGAGTCATAAGTGGTAGTGATAGGTGACCCATGTTTCAGACCCATAAAGGAGAATAGATAGTACAATGGCTCTATACATAATTTATGCTGATAAATCCATTATTATGTTGCAAGAGTCAGAGTTATGATAGAGAGACCGTGGTTTTGCCATCCCTGCAAAGTACAGTACTCCAATGTTGTCATTCACATTTGTTGTGTAGAATTAGAATGCTTTAGAACAACTAAACAACATTATCCAGTGCTGGATTATTATTATTTTTTTTGCATGAAAATGTAAGAGTGTGGCTGTGAAGCTTACTGTAGTAACAGTGAAATTTAAAAGATGGAGGACCATTTATTATGGGATATAGGGCAAAGGGAATCAGGGAAAGAGCTGAAAGCATCAGCTACATGTGGAAAGGCCTGTGCTGAACATCAGATCTACTTACTGGGAACCCAAAGGAAAATAAACCTAGTATAGATTTATCTTGCTAGATTAGGTGCCCAGATTACCAGCTCTATGAGTAATGGTAGAGCTCTTCTTGGAAACTATCCATACTTTTTCATGAACAAAATCTGCAATCTCCCCCACCTCCCAACTATATATAGTTCAAAATTCAAATAATGTGAAAGTTCCTTAATGTTAGGCTGAAGTAAAAAGTGGTTGATAAATAAAAATAAAATGAGAAAGTGAAAAGTACAAAAGTGAAAAGTAAAAGGAACCATCTCTTTTGGAACCCCAGTCCTGACCAAGTGTAGTAATTTCCTTCCCAAAGGTACTTCCTGTTAGTCTCCTCCATGTTCTAAGTGAAGGAAATCATTCTAGAATAAGGGGACCTTTTCTTGTGAAGCTGTCAAGTTGTTATGAAAAAGCTGAGGATACCAGAAAATAACCAACATACTATTAAACTTTTAAAAAATATTCCTCCCTCTGCATAACATTTTGCATTTTACATTAGTGCTATCAAATTCAAAGTTCTGAGGATTTTTCTACTGTTTGTAACTTCAAGATGTCATTGAAAGTGACATTAAGGATCAAAGTATGTGCACAACCACAAGAAAAATGCACAGGTTTGTTGTAGCAGTAGCTACTATGCATATATTTACAAACTGCTAGGCTATGTCCACCCTTCTTTTGGATGCCTATGCATCCAAAAGTAGGAAATTTCAGAAAATGGTTAACTTATCTTTGTCACTCAGAATAATACAGTGGGAACTCATGTGATTCTTTGTACCTGATATACGGTTTTATAGTATCTAACCCAAAATCAGAATATTTCTCTTACCAGAGACAAATCTGGGACAGCCTTTTTTGGTGAACAGATATTAGGTTGCCAGATTTTAGGGCTAAGTGAGACAGCTGAATATTTTGAAAAACCAATGTTGTTACACATCTCTCATATTTTCAACAGAGATGTGTGAAATTATGTTCTGAAATTTCATTAATCTTATTAAATTTATTTTAGGTTTCACTAATTTCCTGCAGAGCAGGGGTGGACAACTGTTGTTTGTTTTGGGGATTGCAGCTCACATAATCTTTCACCACTACCTAGGCTGGCTAGGTCTGGTGGAAATTGTAGGCTACAGATACTGTATGTGAACAAGATCCTCCATGGCTTTCATTTTAAGTGAAATTCAGTGGTGATAGTGGTCATATAGATTCTTCTTATATGTGGAAATCCTTACCCCCTTGCAGTACAAGGAACTGTGACCCTTGGCAAAGCAGGTCCATTATGTATCATAGACAGATTATTACATCACCAGCATCTCCTTCCCTCCCTCCCCTTTTAAATCACTCTGATATACCCACATTACAAAAGGCACTGTGAAGTACAAACCCAATTTGCATTCTAACAGTAATATCACAGGCTTGTTTACGAACTTGGAAAAACATCAGGGCACTTCATGTCCCCCCACCCTGCTACTCAGGTGAATTTGAGACTGTAATTTGGGTAGCTGTAAGGCAGAATTATGCCTGAAAAATTAAACTACCATTTTCAAAAGAAAATCATTTGAGACCTGTTTGACACTGCAATCAGTCATAGCTAACCTGAGCCATCTGTAATTGAAAGCAAAAGAAGTTGCTAAATCACTTTCTTTTACAACTTTCTAAACCCAGCAATTTTATACATCATTTTCTCCATGATTAGGTAGTTAGCTGTGCTGGATAAGATAATTAGGATGTTTATGATGTTATCTCTAAAGGAACTCACCTTGTTTTAGAATTCTTGACAAGGTGAAAGATTTCCATTTCCCATCATTGTGGTTTTGGTTGCTTACAACAGAAGCTGTTCCTGAACCTAGATCATAGCTGACTTTAATACGCCCGTCACTGAGTTCAATGCTCATGAAATCTTTCTGTTAATGAGAAGCATTAGAAATCTTATTTATTTACTGAAAGTCAGGTTCTACTTTTCTGAAGCAAAATAATCTCAGTTGAAGTGAGCCTTCTGTTTCCAGTTTGCGCTCCATCACTGGACAATATGCAAGAGTCCTTCTCTCTCTTTATGTTCATGTCATTCAACTAAAGGGGTTCAGTTGAAGAACTTTTTATGAATATGAAGGTAGTATTATGTGTTGATAATAGCTTCTTATAAGAACTAAATTCAGATCTAGATAATGTAACATAACTGCTATTTGTATAATAAACTTCTAGCTCATTGCTCCCAATTAATATCTTTTATTTACTTAAATTGACTGCTTGAAAAAATAGTGGCCCAAATCTAATTGCCAGCCACAAGTAGAGTAGGTCTACTGAATCAGTTGTGAACAGTACATCAAGATTTATGTAGCAATAGGATTTAGGTTGATTTACTATGCTGGCTGAGGAACAGAACTCCAGCCATTTTTGCAATACATACAGAACTTTTTGCCACCTATACACTTATAAATCTATTTGCATGCAGACTGTGTACTCTCTTGTGGAGAGGAATTGCATCCCGTACTGTTTGCTTAAAATATATGTTCTTCTTTACAATCAAAGTGGTTAACAAATAATCATGTACCTTTCTAAAAATAAGGGGAAAAAATTCCAGTGAAATATTTTTTGATATTACCTTTTGCCTGAGGATAAGTGATAGAGCCATATAGTCCAATATTAATTATACTTTCACAGTGGCTAAAAAAAGCAATATCCACTAGAAACAGTAACCATAATCACGGTCACAATCTGCACAGAATTTTACTAATAACAGTATGTAAGCTGTTGCACTGCCATTGTAAATCGCCCTGTTTTAGCAACATATGGTCTTCTACAATTCACTGTCTTCATTTAAGTGGGATCTATCAATCAGTGGCATATATTTTAATCTCTATGGGAACTGCATACTCCATTATGTTAACAACAAAAAAAGACAGAAAGTATTTAGGTGATGCTTACCAAATCAAGTGTAGCAAGGTACATTAGAAGAGCAGTGGGAGAAAACGTCTTAAACTTGAACATAACCATGGAGATATTTGGATTCCATCTTATTGGGCGGCTCACCATAGCATAACCTTCTCCATCAAACTGAACTGTGCCCTCACCATCTGCCACCTGTGGGCTAAGTAGGAGAGAAATATTCAAAATTCAGGCAGAAATCGCCAAAATTGCTATGCACAAAATAGAAAAAGCTGTAATAGCGGACTGAAGATCTTTCTCAAACCTGACATCAGTAGTTCCTATTTATTTTCAGGTAAGGACTTCTGTGAGAAAAAGCAGGGGACTGGGGCTAACACCTATAATATTCTTGTTTTCTGCCTGATAACCTGTCTCAAGAGACATGGTTTCTAAAATATTGTATTTATTGGACTACCACAACCTTGGCCCTTCACCAAAGAAATTAAATAAGGATTTCAAAATGTTATTCCCTACAGAAAAATGTCTATATGAAGCAGACCTAATAAGGAGAAGATGTAGAGAAGATAGTGGTTGTTAATAATTTATTTTTTTTTAATAATAGTTTTAGATTCTAGCACTCATTCTTCACTCCTAGTTGATATGAGTATATCCCACAAAACAAATCTAATTGTTTGTATTTATCATGTAACGACGGACATTTGTTAAACTGCAACTGCTCAAGAGCAGCACAAAAGATATGATTGATAATTTGTTTTTATTATTTAGCATTTTAAAAGAATTCTAATTTTATTTGGTCTAGTAATTTATACATTAATACAGAATTAAAAATGGATAATATAAGGATAATCTTACCTGACAGCACAGCCTTTACATTCTCCTTCAATGTCTCTGAAATTCCACAGGCCGATTGGTTTGCTGTCTAAATATGTCTCTCCCATACAGCCAGTAAAAGTAGTGACTCTTACAGCTTCAGATTTCTGAAAACACAGAGCATGATGGCTGAGTTCTGAGCTCGCTGTTAATGGAAAACACTATTATAATTGTAAGCACATAGGGGCCGAGACCCTACATGGCTTCACCATAAGATAAATATCTGCCAATGGTAGATGTAAGATGGTTTCTTTAAAAAGCTCTCCCTGAATTCTGTCATGCTGAGCAATTACTGGCCCCTCAACAAAATTCCAGGTCTGCAGTCTTTCCAGGTTAATCTTGGAAAATCAGCAGAAGGCAAGCTGTGTGTGAGGGGTCAGCCTTCATTTTTCAACTGTCCTTTTAAAGACTTTCTGGGGGCTTGAGCTTGTTTTTGGCCATTTGCTCTCCTTGAGCACATGGCCTGAGGGGGTGGGGCTTCTGCTGAGCCACTGACCTGCCAAGGGAGGAGTTAGGAGCCACTAGCTCTATATAACTGTTGCTGCAGTCTTTTCAGGTTAATCTTGGAAAATTAGCGGGATGCACCACAGTTCTAACATAACAGGGGCATAGGAGCTCTTCTGATAAACAAGGCTAACAGGTATTGGGTAGAGGGGGGATACCAGAGGAGTTTGGACAGGGAAGCCCAAAGTTCTCTTCCAGTGACTACTTAAGAAGACTGAATATAGGCAGTGAGGGAGCTGCTGCAGTCACCTGCAGTACCTGTGGGATGTTTGTCTTCTTGCCAGAGGATGTGAGGAGCTATATCTGTAGCAAGTGCAAGTTGGTGGCCCTGCTGGAAGAAAAGGTCAAGCATCTTGAGGACAGGGTATCTACTCTTCTGAATATTAGGGAGCGAGAGGTGTTCTTGGACAGAGTGGAGAAGACTATCCTGGATGCAGAACACACTGGGGAGGTGTATCCAGAGGAGGCCATCTCCCTTACACAGGAAATGAACACTTGGAGGAACGTGACACAGAGAAGTAGAAAGGCCAGGGAGCATTCTTGAAGCTACTGAATCAATTTGAAGCTGTCTCTCTTTCCAAAGAAGAAGAGGAAGAGCAGGAGTGCCAGGCCTTAGGGAACATACAGGAAACCTTGCTAGATCCAGCACATGAAGTGGCCCCTGCCAAGACTAGAAGGAGGAAGGTGGTGGTGGTAGGGGATTCCCTGCTTAGAGGAACAGAAGCAGTAGTTTGCAGACCTGACAAAATGTCTTGGGAGGTATGCTGTCTCCCTGGGGCAAAAAATCAAGATGTAATAGAGAGGCTGACAAGACACATCAAGCCCTCTGACCATTATCCCTTCCTTTTGGTCCATATGGGAACCAATGATACTACAAGGGATAGCCTTCAGAAGATCACAAGGGATTATGAAGCTTTGGGTAGGAAGCTGAAGAACCTGGATGCGCAGATAGTTATTTCGTCTGTCCTTCCAGTGGAAGGGCATGGCCCAGGAAGGAAGAGAAGAATAGTGGAGGTGAACAACTGGCTACGCAGATGGTGCCATCAGGAACAATTTGGCTTCCTGGACCATGAGATACAGTTTCAGGAAGGTGGACTCCTGGCAAGGGATGGGTTGCACTTCACAGCAGTTGGGAGGAAGGTTTTTGCTAAGAGTCTGAAAGGTCTCTGATCAGGAGGACTTTAAACTGAGTGGTATGGGAGAGGAAGACAGTACTCTTGAAGGCAAGCATTCATTGAGTGCTCGAGATAATAGCCCAAATGTTATACAGAGAATAAAGCAAATAGCACAACAATCCAACAATGGGAGGAATAAACCCTTTAAAAGGCAGATAGGGAAAATGGTCCATGATCTTAATAGGCATATAACAGGCATCACTGGAACATGGTGGGATGAGTCTCATGATTGGAATGTACTAATAGAGGGATATAACCTATTTCAGAAACATAGATCAATCAGGAAGGGTGGTGGAGTAGCATTATACCTTAAGGATGTGTACACCTGTGAACAGATCCATGACTTAAATCCTGGGAGCCAGGTTGAGAACATCTGGGTAAAAATCAAGGGGGAGAGAAATAGCAAGGATGTCATTGTGGGGGTCTATTACAGAACTCCAAGCCATACCGAGGACTTGAATGATGTCTTCCTGGAACAGATGACTGCACACTCAGAAAGGAGAGATGTAGTAGTAATGGGTTTTTTTCAACTATCCTGATATTTGTTGGAAGTCCAACTCTGCTGAGAATGTAAGGTCCAACAACTTCCTCACTTGCCTTGCAGACAATTTCATTGTCCGGAAGGTGGAAGAAGCAACAAGGAGATCAGCTATTTTAGATCTGATCCTAACCAATGGGGATGGCCTGGTTAATGGTGTGGGAGTGGCGAGATCCTTAGGGGGAAGTGACCATGTTCTCCTGGAGTTTGTTGCACAGAGGAAAGGGGAAGCCAAGCATAGCCAGACATGCATTCTAGACTTTAAGAAAGCTGATTTCAGAAAACTTAGGGAATTACTGGGGGTAATCCCATGGTCAGGAATACTAAAAGAGAAGGGAGTACGTAATGGATGGGAGTTTCTAAAAAGTGAGATATTGAAGGCACAACTTCAAACATTTCCAATGAGGAGGAAAAAGGGGAGGAGTCTAAAGAAGCCAGGATGGATGTCGAAATAACTCTCAACTGAGCTAAAACTTATAAAGGACATATACAAGAAATGCAAAAAGGGGGAAATTACCAAAGAAGAATTTGAACAAATAGCCAGCTCATGTAGGAGGAAAGTCAGAAATGCAAAGCACAGATGGAGCTCAGGGTTGCTAGAGAGATTAAAACAATAAAAAGGGATTTTTGGGGTATACCCGTAGCAAAAGGAAGAACAAGGAAATGATAGGGCTGCTGCAGGGAGAAGATGGTGAAATGCTAACAGGGGACAAAGAAAAGGCAGAACTACTTCACACCTTCTTTGCTTCAGTCTTCTCCCAAAGGGGGAACAGTGCTCAACCTGGGGAAGATGAAGCAGATGATACAGTAGGAGAAATACAGCACAGAATTGGCAAAGAGGTAGTTCAGGAATACCTGGCCAGAATAAATGAGTTAAAGTGTCCAGGGCCAGATGAAGTTCATCCAAGGGTATTAAAACAACTGGCAAAAGTAATCTCAGAATGATTGGCAATAATATTTGAGAAATCCTAGAGAACAGGAGACTTCCCAGCAGACTGGAAGAGGGCAAATGTTGTCCCCATCTTTAAAAAGGAGGGGGGTGGAGAAGACCCAAATAATTACCACCCAGTCGGCCTGACATCAATACTAGGAAAGATTCTACAGCAGATCATTAAACAGACAGTCTGTAAGCACTTAGAAAGGAATGCCATTATCACGAAAAGTCAACATGGATTTCTCAAAAACTAGTCATGCCAGACTAATCTTATTTCTTCTTCTTTTTTTTTGATAGAGTTACAGACTTGATAGATGAAGGGAATACTGTGGATGTAGTCTATCTTGATTTCAGTAAGGCTTTTGACAAGGTTCCCCATGATATTCTTGCAAACAAGCTTGTAAAATGTGGGCTAGACAAGTTAACTGTTAAATGGATTTATAATTGGTTGAGCAGCTGAACCCAAAGGGTACTCAGCAGTGGCTCCTCTTCATCCTGGAGAGAAGTGACTAGTGGGATGTCACAAGGTTCTGTCCTGGGCCCAGTGCTATGCAACACCTTTATTAATTCCCACTTGGATGAGGGAATAGAGGGTATGCTTATCAAGTTTGCAGTTGACACCAAATTAGGAGGGGTAGCTAATACCCCAGAGGACAGGATCAGAATCCAAAATGACCCAAACAGATTAGAAAGCTGGGCCAAAAACTAACAAAATGAATTTCAACAGGGAAAAATGTAGGATACTACACTTGGGCAATAAAAATGAAATGCACAAAGATAGGATGGGGGACACCTGGCTTGATGGCAGTACATGTGAAAGGGATCTAGGAGTCTTAGTGGACCACAAACTGAACATGAGTCAGCAGTGTGATGCAGCAACTAAAAAAGCCAACGTGATTCTAGGCTGCATTAATAGGAGTAGAGTATCTAGATCAATGGAAGTAATAGTGCCACTGTATTCTGCTTTGGTCAGACCTCACCTGGAATACTGTGTGCAGTTTTGGGCACCACAATTCAGGAAGGATACTGAGAAGCTGGAACGTGTGCAGAGGAGGGTGACCAGGATGGTGGGAGATCTGGAAGCCACGTCCTATGAGGAGCGGCTTAGGGAGCTTGGTATGTTTAGTCTAGAGAAGAGAAGGTTAAGAGGTGACATGATAGCAGGATTTAAATATTTGAAGGGATGTCATACTGAGGATGGAGCAAGCTTGTTTTCTGCTGCTCCACAGACAAGGACATGGAGCAATGGACTTAAACTACAGGAAAAGAGATTCCATCTAAACTTTAGGAAGAAGTTGCTGACAGTAAGAGCTGTTCAACAGTGGAATGTACTGCCTCAGAGTGTGGTGGAGTCTCCTTTTTTGGAGGTTTTTAAACAGGCTGGATGGCCATATGTCAGGAATGATTTGATTGTGTATTCCTGCATGGCAGGGGGTTGGACTGGATGGCCCTTGTGGTCTCTTCCAACTCTATGTTTCTATGATTTAGGGGCAAGGTTCTGGAGTGGTGAGGCAGGTTCTCAGCTCTAAGAGTTCCTAGAGCAGATACATTATCTGGATTTATTTCTGGTTTCAAGTCTTGGACTTTATCAGATAGGGCTGAAATAGTGGAATTACAACACGATAACATCACAAACAGCTTCCCATTATCACATGATGTCATCCTCCTCCTGTGGTCCAAGTGTGCTCCACCCATTAATTAGATGTAAATATTAATTGATGGACAGAGCTTTCAACGGCCCTCAATATTGCTCTTTTTGCGGTATTGACCAGTGTGCAATAATCATGTCCTGCTGTCATTGTGCAATTGCAGCTTGAATGGGTGGTACTCTTCTTCCCCTCCCATTTCCCAATGAGAACACATAATTAAACTTCCAGGTGAGAACATAAAGAGGACCTACAGGACGCTCTTTTAATCAAGTATCATCTTTTATTGGTATCTTTTTATGTTTGTTTAAGTGTTTATTTGTGATTTTCTTCAGCTATTTATTTGTTTTTAGTGTTTTAGAGCGAAGTTGCATCTTCTTGTGAGAGCAGCTGAAATCTCACCTATGTAAAATCATGGAAGTAAGAGAAAAGTTTTCTTAAAGGTGTATGCACCGGCCAGCAGGAGGCATCAATACTGTGTCATTGGAAGGCAATGCAAAACCAAATGTTACTATGGTGCAAGCTGAAATCCCGTTCTTAAACTGCTAGTGGTGGTAGCGCGATAATTCCATGGGAGTAGTGCTGCGCGATTATGGCAATGTGTGTTAATTACTGTACTCATGCCACTATGTTTCTGCTTTCCTTAATCACAGAATTACAGTGTTTTTAGATGCTAGTCTGATAAAGTTCCTTGTTGTAGGACAGAAATATTTTTAGTCATCTTGGTGGATGACCTTGTTGTGACTGACCCTAGAGTTTCTGCTGTCTGAAGTCCAGGGTTGGCCCTTCTTCCAATCCCAAACCCAAGGGATTCCTCTTTGTTTTGCCACCACTCACTGACTTTATGCTATTTTCCATGTCTAGGAAGTGAGACTAGACGTGCTGGGTTAAAGAACAATAATAACTCTTTTATCTAATCTAGAGAAGGTTCTGATAGCTGACCAGAAGCAGACAATTCAAGGCAGGTTAGAAAATAACAGAAAGCTTTTATTCAATTCTAGGAGTCTATGTTACTCGAAAAGGCAAAACATTCCCAGGTTCAGCTTAAGGCTTATACACTATGCATTCATTCAGAGCACTTACAAATAAAACATAATCTAATGCAAGCTAACTAAAACAGTTCCCTATTCTACTAATGCATAGAAATTTACAGTCTCTGTGATGGAATTTCAGAGTCCTTTTTGGATCCTTTTGAGACCTTGGGTAAAGTTGGCTTCCCCCAACCTTTTTGTTATCACAGTTTGTATCTTGTTGGTTATTCCATGGCTTTGTTGGCCATTATCAGGTCTCTCTACCATGGAGCTCAGCCAAGAGGCCCCTAGGCCCTCCTTAGCTTAGCTACTAGGCCATGTGCACCCCCAGTGTGTCTCAGAACAAAAGGAAGATCAGAACTTTTAAAAGTCCTTTGTGTTGATCTCTCATTGGCTCTGCCTTTTGCCAATCAGAGAGAGTTATCTTAATCAAGTGATGTGATGTCATGTTTATTCAATGAGGTTCTCCCACCCCCTTCCCATTTCCAAATAAGGAGTGGAAGTTTCCAATGTGATTGTGATGGGATTCCATGATGACTGCTGGTCATCATGGCAGACCTACACCAGGAACCTCTTAGCAGCTTTTGATACCATTGATCATGGTATCATTATGGACTGCCTTGCTAGGATGGGACTTGGGGCTTGTCTACACTACCAGTAAAAATCCGATTGAAATTTGCATTACTTTGGCCTGGAGCTGTGCCAGATAAAATCTGGAGTACTCTAGCCCAGATTTAAGCACCACACCTTGGCCAAAACTTGAATCTGACTCATCTGGATTTTTACCCCAAGTTAGATAAGTCCAGCGCTACGGGTCCTCAGCGCCATCCAAGTGATAAACTGTTAATCATGTTATAAATCACTGCAAAAGTTGTCTGCATGTTGTTTGAGGTGGGCTCAGTATATATATATAAAAAAGTACCGGTAATTCTATGTTCTATAATAGTTAGATCTCTACAGAATATTTCATTGTTTTTCTATACAAGAATATGGGAGCAATCAAGTTTGTAAATAACATTGCCTTTTCACTGAAATCCAGAGTGAAAGCATAACTAAGATTTACATGTTCCTATCCAGACTAGCCTCTTGATAATATTAAATTAATGATTTTGGAGTGCTTTATTTATTTATTTTGCTCACAAGCCAGCAATTTTATTATTCACATTCCAAAATAAAAATTATAGGTCATATGCACTACTTGAAAATATTTTGTTCTAACAGCAACATGCCTTTTTCAAAAGTGTCCAATTTTCTTTTATGTTTCACTTCATCAATATGAGCTAGTTTCAATTCCAGATATTTAGCAATTTGAGACACATAAGCACCTGCTACTTTTCATGAAGTAATTATGAATATTAAAAATATTAATGTGCGAGCATATGGAGAAGAGCAACTTGACTTTCAAAGAGAGGCATGACATGAAAGTCTAACAGCTTCAATGATCTATTCCAAGGTCATTGTGAATGTTTTTATTGGTGAAGTGTATATTTAATGCCACTTTTGAAAACTCCATGATAAATAGGTAATGTATTCTACTTCAGTCATATTGAAAAAGTTCATTCAATTGAAGAAGACTTTTAAAAAAATTAACTAAGTTGAGAGGTGAAAAGGGAATTGTTTTAATATTAAAGAAATCTTCTCTAAGGATTATTCAAAATGAAACTGACAAGTACTGTCTTAACATGGTTCCTAGAACCACAGCATATTTTTACATTTTAGAAAACAGTTAGGGGAAGGGTAAATTCTTCTGTCCAGTCCTTCTTTAGATCCCCTCTCCTCCTATTAGGATGAACAAAACTCCAAGTGTTTCACAGAACAGGTATGCAAAAGAGGGCAGATGACTGGCAAGAAACAGGTAAGAAAATTCAGGGCAACCTGCATGAGCTAATGTAATGATAGATTACAAGGTCTTTAGGCTGTAGCCTGGCCAAGGCCATCACCCATTTAAAGCAGGGATATAGGCAGATATTGGATTAGGTGATGGGAGATGTTTTTGCTTGTTCTACCCTCAAGCCTTGGCAGTGTCCTGAGACCTTTCTTCAAGCTAGTCCAGAAAGAAATTATGATAAGTGACATTCCAAATCAGCAACCCTTGTCAAGTTCTAGGCACAGATTGTTTATTCTGACCTGAATCCCAGGGAGCTGAGACAGATTACAAGAGATGTTGCTTCTTTATCCTTGCCTCATTCTGCCACATCTTGACATCTGTCACTATAGTAGAAGTGCCCTTATAGTAATGCTCTATCAAGGACCATGGGAAGTCATTGGTTCAGCAATGGTGACAGATGAAACTGCACCAATGCTGCATTTTGGGAGCAGCTCTTTTTTTTGTGGGGGGGGGGGTCTGGGCCAGTTGTTTCTTTTGGCTAGTATTAATGCACTGCTTCCTAACATATGTTAATGTCTTTACTAACAAAACTATACAGTTAGTCAGTGCCTCCCCAAACCTACCTATAGAACGCTTATATTTTGACCCAACACAACTGCCTTTTCACATTATGGCATGACTGCCATGTTCTGCAACAATACAGTTTAAATTCCTGATAGGTGTTTAACTGAAGTATATAAAAGTTTAGGAAGTAAAATTCTATAGAAAAACTTGACCCTCGGGGGAGTAAAATCTGCCTGGATGGGGCTAAGCATGACAAAGGATTTGTCTACACCATCAAATACCCTGAATCCCCATGCAAATACCCCCAAATCTGCTCTGATCAGGCCGCACGTGGCATGGCTCCCCCCCCCCCGAATCTGGGGCTATCCAGCCCACACGTGTCATGGCCCAGATTCACAGCATTTTGGGGTATCCTGCCAGGATGTGCAGCATGTGGAATTCAGGGTTTTGTGCAGAGTTTTGTCTGCTGCCGCCTCCACTACTGCCGCTGCCACCACTGCATATAACATTAAAGCTCTGGAGGCAGTTCCTGGCTGAAATGAGAGGTTTTCTCCCTTATCTTGGCTTGGCATTGCTGCCTCCGCCTGCTCTCACACTTGTCTGTTGTAGGAAGAGGCACTTGGAAGAAAATGACTGAAACACTTCAAGGAAGCAACAGGCCATATGCAGAAGGGGGCATATGGTGTTA
The DNA here is from genome assembly GCA_030847615.1 of Gambelia wislizenii. Taxonomy (NCBI): domain Eukaryota; kingdom Metazoa; phylum Chordata; class Lepidosauria; order Squamata; family Crotaphytidae; genus Gambelia; species Gambelia wislizenii. Next base: position 122,110,337 of record JAUMIR010000001.1, read on the forward strand.
AATACAGGTATCAAACACTTTCAGCGTAGAAGCCATTTGTTTTATGTATAGATGTGTGATATAACAGATGTAACTGCTATGTATAACAAAGTCTATGACATTCCAAAATCGCTCTTCCCAAGTTATGTTTCTTCATTGCTTGCATTCAATAATAATAAGGAAACAAACATACAATCGAGAGCCCTTGTGGTGTAGTGGTTTGAGTGTTAGACTAAGGAGATTTTCAGACACGTAAAAATCGTCCCTTGCCGCGCGAGCAGCCTCCCGAAACTGCTGCGCGGCAAGGGTCTTTTTCGGACCGCGCTGTGCCTGTTGCGAAGCCGTCCGTGTCACTTCCGTGAAGCTTGGGACGGCTCCGCGTCATATTTCAATCACGGGCAGCCTCCGTGCTTGAAATATGACGCGGAGCCGTCCCAAGCTTCACGGAAGTGACACGGACGGCTTCGCAACAGGCACAGCGCGGTCCGAAAAAGACCCTTGCCGCGCAGCAGTTTCGGGAGGCTGCTCGCGCGGCAAGGGACGATTTTTACGTGTCTGAAAATCTCCTAGGACTGTGGGACATAGGGGTTTGAATCACTGCTCAGCTACATAAATCCACTGGGGGATCTTGGGCAAGCCATACTATCTCAGCCTCAGAAAAAGGCAATGGTAAACTCCCTACTGAACAAATCTTTTCAAGAAAACCCCATGATATGTTTGCCTTAGGATCGCAATAAGTCAGAAAGGAATTAAAAGCATACAGCAACAAGCATATGATTAAATTGGACTAACTACATGGAGGGTCACTACCTTTATTTTCCCTGTTAGACCTCCGACAAACAGCATGGCATTTGCATCTACATCCAAAATTGTGTAACCCGGTGGTGAAATTGCATTGAAAATACTTGGTACAATGGTAGCTTTCGGACCCTCCAGTGCTTGTACAGATACTGTGCCATTTCTTCCAGTTCTACAAAAGAAAAAAAAATTAAGAAGTGGAATGTCATTATCAAGCAACTAATTCATAAATCCATGATCCTCTTAACTGAATAAATATGTTCATACAAGTAGAGCAACATTTTGGTAATTTCTGAACACAGCTCTCGTTAGAAGGAAGTACACAGGATTCCAGCATTCCAGCTGCTGAGCTCTTGAAAGGAGATTAGCCAGCAGGCCAGGCTCCTGTTGGTTAGAGTTCAACACCCTTGCTTGACTTCAGGTGTCCTCCTGAGTGGCAGCTAATTAGGGGGTGAAGGTGGGAAGTCACCAATGGTGTTTTTATTTGAGAGGGGGAAAGCCACTGTAGTAATGTATGGACCAGCCTTGCAAGACCCACTTTCTTTCTTCCTCATAGTAACTTTCTGCAAGTCCTCCACATCATCCTATGCATATGGAAGAGGTACTTCCTTGGCAATTTACAATAACCCCATTCCTTACTGGCAGAGCTTGGAGAGTTATTTTCAGGAAAAATGAATATAATGGCATGCTCAAGTCACCTATAACTGATTGGTCCCAAAGCATCCTACTACTACTGCAGAGTTATGGATGGCTTCAGTCAGTTATTACATTCCTTGTTATGACGAGTAACTTTCTGAGCATTTCTTAGTGGAGTCTTTTGTCTCTCAACCCCAAATCAAATCTACACTGCATTAAATAGAATAATATACTTCTCTTCTTGTATAGCCTACACAAGTAACAAGAATAAAGTTATATCTAAACTTTATTTGAACAAAACAAATGAAAAATTAAGCTTTAAATCCTTTTATATAAGAGTGAGAGTCTCACACTGTATTAAAAAAAACCCTTTAATGCATGTATTTGTTCCATGAAGATTTGCTTCTCTCCATGAATCAACAATATCTTTTATGGAGCAGAACTATTTATGTTTCCACCCCCCCCCTTTCTTTGTAAATGTTAGGACTCTAAATTCCAATGGAAATGAAACTGCTCCCGCCTTCCCAAGTGAGTGAGATTCTGTGTGGGAGAAGACAGCTAAGTGCAATATTCATCTCTAACCATTACCTGTATAGTACTACTGGTAATTAACTTGAAATACCAGTAAAGACACATTTGCATCTTGTTTTTAAACAATTCTCATCCATAGTATTTGGCAGAGAAACTATTGTAAGAGAAAACTATTGGCAAATACTGAAGAAGAACAACATTTTAAAGCTCAAAATGTATAGGAATTTGATTTTTCAGAATAAATGTTCTGATACCTGTTGCATTTCCAAATCTTTTTCTGATTTTCTATTCATTGCTATTGGGATCTGGCCTTCTTTTGTTGTTTCTAGCTATGGACAGTGCAACTGTGGAGGTTCAGTCCATTCAATAGTTACTCTTAAACATGGGCAGGAGGTTATAGCTTGGGAAGGATTGACAGAATTAGCTTTACTAGTATGGTGCTGGGCCTGTAAATATTACAACAGGGGAGAGCCATGGAAAAGCAGCCTCCACTCCACACTGAAACATATAAAGGCCCTGATTACAAAGATACCCTAAGTATATTCTACCTCAACAAACTACTTTTGTAGTTTTAACAGGGGTGTCACACCAAGTCAATTAAACTAATAATCCTTTCCTGTGATTGCGGAACTGGAGGAGTGTGGAGTCTATTCACATAAGAGAAATTGAAGTTGCAATTCTATAGATGCTTATCTGGAAAGTAAATCCCATTGAACTCAGTGTGAATTACTTCTGAGTAGATTTGTGTAGGATTGCACTGGACAGGTGGTGCTATTATAGGAAGTGCTCAAAAGCAGATAAACCTACATGTTATGTGCCTGCACAGTAACATGGAAAAAGGGAAACTAATGCCTACAAAGTCATGCATCATGCTGATTTTATGAAAGCTTTGAAATGATTTCTTTCTAATTTTTATATCCTTCTTTTAAAATTTATTTCTAATGTTTATATTCTGTTTTCCCATACATACTGAGAAGTTCAAAGGAATTCCAATACACTAAACACAGAAATAAAATAACAGTACCTAAACAACATTATAAAATTTAACCTTCTCTTTCTATCCATGTTTCCAAAAAATATAAATAAAAATAAATAAATTTTGGTTGTGTACATCATTTTTCACCAGTTCTGAAAAAGACCACCTGAACTGGCAGTTTACATTCCAAAAATGAAATGGGATGAACTCTGGTAAAATCCCCTGAGGAAGAAATTACTTGATTGTAGTATAGATTTCATGTCAAGTGTTAAATCTATTATGAAAGAACAGAGCTCACCTGGATGCTTCAATTCGGTACCAAAATCCATCATTAATGGTTAGATCTGGGTACTCAACTCGTCCAACCCCAGACCCCACATCCCATAGGAAATCCACTTTGCCTTTACGCATTTCTATGGCCAGAAAGTCAGTCTACAATAAAAAGATTTTTTTTTAATCAACATCATTAGAGAAATGAGAACAAAATCTGCTATGTATGAACCAAAGCAGTAACAAAAAGACAAGATAAGCAAGTGAGTAAAGTGGGCACTCAGTATCTGCTGGGGTTTCATTCCAAAACACCCCACCCCCACCCCACGGACGCCAAAATCTTTGAATGCTAGTCCCATTATATACAACGGCATAATAAAATGGTGTCTTGTATGTGAAATGGTGAACATCAAGGTTTGCTTTTTGGCTCCCCCCCCTTGAATATTTTCAAGCCATGGTTGGTTGAATCCATGGATGCATAACACGTGGATTGAGGGCTGACTGTAATTACTAAAGAAATGAAAATAAAAGAAATGTGAGTAGAAAACATCATATGAAATAAGCACTCATTCAGTTGTCTTGACATTCCTTTTTGAGTATCTATTCCTAAGCATGATATATGTATCTTTGTTAAAAATGTATCATTGTGTGTGTGTGTGTGTGTGTATGAGAGAGTGAGAGTGAGCGAGCGAGCGAGAGAATGATAACACCCCTTCTCACCAGTGGTCCCAGTTGATTATTATTTTAGCACAGGCAAGTAATTTCTGCCTTCATTGGCTTATTCCAAATCTGCCCACATGTGAAGCAAAAACAATCACTGCAACCCATCAATGTAAGCATAGCACCATTAGAGTCAATATAATTCTTTCCCCACTACCTTGGCACATATACACAGATGTGCATATACAGTAGTACATAAACTTGTCATGAGTTCTTTGTGTGTTTTCCATGTCTCCAGCTGGCCAGCCCTGTTATCCAGTATGATTTGTTTGAACTCTACCATTTGAGACATTTACACTGAGTTGAGAGAGTAGGATAAGAAGGATACACAGACCCCTGATTATCATAGTCCGGATGAATACCTTTCTCCACATGAATTTGCCTGACAGTTCCAATTTTTATAGTTATCATCATTGTGCATCCAGCTATCACAACATAGCTGGATTATCCTTGGCTGCTCCTGCTCTCCCTCAGCCACTACATGTTTGGTTTTTTGGGGGGAGGGGTAAGAATATGGTGAGTCTCTAGGGGATGGGAGAGAAGAGATATTGTGTATTTCTGACTGATGGAAATTTATGCTACATCTGCTCAATGCCAGGGCTTCTTGGCTTTGCTTTGACTAGGATTCTCCTCATTGGGGTTTTCCCAACACTTAAGAAACCTTCCCCCTCCATTTTTTCCAAGACTTTGAATACACTTTCTGCCCTTAATTCAAAGTACTACATAGGCAGGCAGAAGCTGACTGCTGAACCTTTCATAGTAAAAATAAAACTAGGCAATTTTAAATAATTTTTTTGATCTCATTTTTATAACCTTAACATTGCTGACACCAGAATCCCAGCAAATGTGAAATGTATCTACCAGTGGTATAATTTCAGAAATCTTGAATCATTTTTTAATTATATTTTTAAAAAGACTTTTTAATGATCAAGCTGTTTTATCTTTGTTCTCTTTTTATCTTCAACTACAATCATTATAAAATAATCCTTAGTTCCACCAGCCTTGTATTCTATGCTTCTTTAACAGGCCTGACACAAGATAGTGCACAACTTGAAATGGCTCAAATGTCCCATCCTCCCTTTTCTTTTCTGTCTGGCTTTTTAAAAATGTTTATGCTACTAGTATAGTACTAGTGGCAAGCCAGCATGGTGTAGTGATTTGAGTGTTGGACTATGACTCTGGAGACCAGGGTTCAAATCCCTGCTCAGACATGAACACCCACTGGGTGAGCTTGAGTAAGTCACATACTCTCAGCCTCAGAAAACCCTGTGATAGGTTTGCCTTAGGGCCACCATAAGTTGGAAATGACTTGTAGGGACACAATAACAATAGCACGAGTAGCACTGGCAATCTCAGGATATCCTCACTCTGAGGAAAGAGTCATTCTAACTATAATGATTTAAATTTGGAAGAATCTTACTTAGAATGAAGAGTTCATCACTCTGGGATCTGGAGTGCCCTTCAGTGAAAGCATCTAGCTGCTCCCCTTGGACCTAGTGCACTCCTGCAGCAGAGGTCTGCTGTGGGAGGCATGGATACAGTGTGTGTGCACATGTATGAGGAACCATTGTCCTACTATCCTCTCCTGCTGCTTCTGCCAAACTGGAGAGACTGCCAGCTGACTAGTGATGAAAAGAATGCTGGCAGTTGCACAGTTGACCAGTCACCCAGCAACAGGGAGATGTTAGACTGAGACTCAGCAGCCAGGGGCCTGAGCACATATAAAAGCTGAGACTATAGCCAGGGAAAGGGAGGAGACAGGAGAAAGAGAGTCTTGACTTTGTCCCAGCCTTGGAAGACTGCCAAGGAAGGAGGCAAGGGCAGAGGAACAAGGGAGAACCAGCAACCCAACCAGGAGGTAAAGGCTTTCTCACAGAGAAGAAGTTGAGGAATTCCTCAACAAGTTCTTCCTCAGGGTTTGGCTCCTAACCTCATGAGTGTCAGCTTGCCTACCTCCTTCAGCCTCCACAACAGTTCTAAAGAGCTGGGGGAGACCTCTTTGGACTAGATGGGGCCCATTTACAATATCCAGAAAGACTCTGTAGTCTAACCCTGGGAAGAGGCTGCTGCTATGCTATTTTAAATGTGGTGAGTATTTCTGTTGGGCCTGAATGTGCACAGATTCCCTCTTCCATTGGCTTGTCTACACTGAAACTTGAAAAAGTGGTAGTTTCATCCTGACCTCATGTACTCTCCTACAGTCCTGCAGGTAGGGTTGCCATAAGTCCCAGAAAACCAGGAAAATCCTGGATTAGCGGGACAGAAGGTTGTCCTATCTGTCTGGCTGCTTTAAGCAGCAGATCCCGGATCCTGACTCCTGGCTTTCTGTCTGCAGGCTCTCTGCTCTGGGTCTTGTGGGGTGTGAGTGCAGAAGGCAGGAGAGTGCATTCTAGGCTACGCAGGAGAGTGTAGTGTGCAAAAGGCGGGAGTCAGACTGTGCAGAGCAGGCAGCAGCAGAGAGAGAAAGAAGGAAAATCAAGAGAGAGGAAATAAGGCCAGCAATTTACTTCTGTGTGTGTGTGTGTGTGTGGTGAGTCTGGCCTCCAAGGTCACTTCCTGTATAGAAGCTCCTGGGGGGGTTAAGTACACCCTTCCTTGAATGAGGGACCGGTATGCCTTTTGGTTGTTGCCAGGAGGCAGGATAGCCCAGCGGGGTGGTGCGTCCTCTTCCCCACTCACCTGGTTGGCAGTGGCAGCTAGAAACCCAGTTTTGCTTATTTAATCACGGGAATCTGCTGCACACTCACTCCCCACCCCCATGGCCCAGCGGGGTGGCGGGTCCTCTTCCCTGCTGGGTCGGCTCATCCAGTCAGCAGCAGCAGCTGCACACTCCTTTGCCCCCAACCCTGCCTGTTCCCCTCCTTGACCTGCAGGGCTTCACCTTCCTATCAAAGCTCACAGGCTTGCTGGATGAAGGCAGCTGGTGTCTTGTTTTTGTTGATAATCCACCCAATCCTGCACACTTTTGTCCCAGTTTTGTGGCAGAGAATTATGGCAACCCTACCTGGAGGTGAGAATCTTGGAAGGCTTTACTGCCATCCTGACCCTGTGAATGAATAAAGGGTGGGAAGGTTGGACTTTTGGGCTGTGTAATGATTTGGGACCTATACATATTCGTGAAGTATAATGCTTGGTTATGCCTCAGTGGTAAACCATGGAGACAGAGGGTTAAGATGTCCTAGTCCCCATGGATGAGGCAGAAGTCACCACAGTGTGACAACAGCAGCAGTGGTAGCAAGTGGCACTGCAGGGGACAGATGTACAGCTTGATCTTTCAGCCTTCCTGATCTTCCCCTTCTGAGCCAAAGAGCCAAAAATGCTTTATGATTTTCATCTTAAATGTATCAGCTCATGACTCTGAACTGACTGTAAATTTTTTATAATGGAAAATGAGCACAGACTTACAAATTTGTTACTTCCGAGATAAAAAAGCAGATTGTCAGGAGTCGTTGTCTTTACATTGAGAATGACAGTGTTGTAGCTTCCTTTCTTTATTTCTGGTCTGTATGTGCGAATGCAGTTGCCTCCAGAAGCCACAGATACTTTAATCTTCAATAGGACACAAACACAAAGATAGGAGAGAAAACTCAGGTGATACAGATCATTACTGGCAATGAGAACTTTAAGTATTCCTAAACAAATTCAACACATTTATACACATACACTTTTCATTAAATGCTTCCTTGAACCTAAGTATATGGAATGAATAGCAATTTACTTTCTAAAATTCATGGTTTGGATTCCAAGCTATGGCAATCTTATCTGGCATTCTACACAGACTATGTAATGCAGTTATTTTGCCATAAGTATTACTTATGAATATGTGAATGCGGACAAGGGTCAGCTATGAAAACTCTGTTGCTGAATATATTCAGAAGTAAGTGGCTAATGAATTCACAAGGGAAACCAAGCATATAGCCTATGTGGAACTTGTGGTCCATGTGCTCCCGTATTCTGAATGCATTCTTCTCTGTTATCTTTCATGTATTTTAGTGTCAGTTGTTTCTAGTTTTGTCTCAGTGGAATCCTTTTAACTCTTAGAAATAATTATCTAACAGTCATTAAGAGTTCACTTTGTTCTTCCTATAATATTGCCATTATGTAATAAAGCTTTTATGTGCATATAATAAAAAAGTCAATAAAGTCCTAGACCATTTCTATAAAGCCCTGTTTTATTTTTCTTATATAATCTTGTTATGGAAACAAGCAGAAAGTAAGCAATTTTAGTTGATTGTCTGGCTGAGAGTTAGTTGGAAGGCACAAATGTACCAGCAAGAGTAGCAGTGGCATAGTGACCAGAATAAAAAAAGGTATGCAGTGGTGGCTGGAAGAAGCTAAAGGCTCTGCATCAGATCTTAAGCAGTCTGTTTCCTTAGGTCTTGTCTAGATGAGACGATATAATGCTGATTGCTGTGCATTAATGCAAAATCATAGCAGTATTCTTTTTTCTCCAAGATCCTTTTGCAAAATTGCTGGTATGTAAAGCTACCTATGTTTCAAGTTCACACACAGCCATGCCTGTGAGTCAGCATGGTGGCCGGGAGTGAATTAGTTGCGTTATTATTTCCCATAAGTTGTTGCCACTCCATAGTATTTTTCTTAAACTGAAAATCTAAGGTATGCAAGTGCGACCTTTCGCTTAAAAAAGCTGTTTGGTCACCTCAGCACAGTGAAAAAGAGCACAATCGGCAATGTGAAACTCTAAAATGGCATTTCTGGCCACATTGCTGGCCCCAGCGCATGTCCAACCAATCAGCTTTACACTTCTGCTCTTATCCGGGAATGCACTGCATTACGAATCAGTTGTCCAACCAAGCGCTAATGCACATTTCCATGTATTTAAAAAAAAAAACCTCAGGAAAAGTTGTGAAGGCAGTTGTTGGAGTTTTTGGACCCCCTCTTTCTGAATATGGTGAATCACAGAGGGATCTCATTGGGACAAAAGGTATTCTCCTTGAATTCTATGAGGAGTATTTTCACTGTCCAGACATCCCCTTAGTATCTGGTTTCTGTTTGAGTCTTTGATGTTAAAGGTACTATGAGAAATCTGCTTTAGAGAACTGCAAAGGAATCTAGCAGACTCTATTTTAGCATGAGCTTTTGTGGATATCAATCCACTTCTTCAGCTGCCCTGATAGAGTGATATTAAAGCCATAGCTTTTCAAGCATTATTAGTGGGAGTACGATAGAATTAATAGGATACAGAAGGATGCAAATTGTGACCTGACTATACTTAACCCTGAAAGACTCATGTATATTGAACTTTTTAATATGACCAAAATGCTGCCACTGGGGGTGGGGTGAATTATTGAACTTCCATCAGTATTGGCTTTTCCATCCCGTATGGATGGGAAAATTGCAGAGATTTATACTCAGACATTTGGTTAATATTAATAAAACAGCTTTAAAATTTATAGAAGGAAATTATTTCAGAGGTGAAATAAATAAATTCTGGCCTTGTCTCTATTTATATGAAGTGTTATTTTAAAAAGTGAACAAGATATCATTGTTATCATACATGCATTCCTTTTTGTACTTCTCCTGGAGGCAGCTTGATGCTTTGACTCTTGGACTTAAATTAAACAGTTGCTCACTGAACAATCATCTCTAGGGATTTACTTTACAGATTCTTGCGGGTCATATGGCAAATAAGTTTAGCGTTACCAGCTGATCCCTGAGTTTAAAATGTAATTACATTGGGAAGGCAGATTCGGGACTCTGTAATGAGGCTAGAAAATGATGCTCTTAACCCAAGGACACAAGGTGAAGAAAATCAAGAAAATGAGAAAGTGATTCCACTTAATATTCTTGGCAATTCTGCAAAGGTGTTGTTAGATTCTTTATAGAGCAGCTATGTTTGATGATAACAAAACGTAACAAGTGTCCAAAAGTGATGCCTGGATGGAGGAACTATTATATATATTTGAGAAATTAGTTAATTATGTTTACTATGTTTATTAATGTTTGTCAAGATTGTTCATGCCATCATATTTCTGATTTCTAAGTATGGTTGTGAAGGTTAGTCAGTGAAGAATTGGGAAAGAATCAACTCATTTGAAATGTTTTGCTGGATGAGAGTTTGCTAAAAAGAGGAATGAATGGGTACAAGAGCAAATCAAGCCTTCACTTCTTCTCAGAAGTGAAGATAACTAAACTGAGACTGTCATATTTTTGGACATATCATGAGAAGACATGAATCATTAGAAATGACAATAATACTTGTTAAAGGCAGAAGGCAGTAGGAAAAGAGGAACACCACATTTCAGGTGGATAGACTCAATCAAGGAAGCCACTCAACTGGTGTCTGCTAGCAGCGACAGATTGGATGGTGGTGAACAAACTGCAGCATAATCTTTTGCAGGCTCCTGGTCAATTGAAAAGTATATCAGGAACTAGGAATTCAGTCTCTGCTAGATGAGGTTATGCTCCCCCTGAAGACAGAGGTTCATAGTTTGGGTATTACCCTGGATTCAGCCCAGAATCATCCTGGATGCTCAGATTTTGGTGATGGTCAGGAATCTACAGTTAAAACTAATGTATCACTTGTGTCCATTCCTAGACTGCTTCATTTGGCCACTGTGACACATGCCTCAGTTACATTCTGTTTGAGGAGATTATCAGACATAAATATCAGACCTACAGGGATGCCAGGAGATCGCGAAAGGGCTTTCCTTTCAAACGATGTCGTCCCTGTGTCATTATGCTCCCATGCCCCTTTCGTGCCGTGGATGATCCTTTTTATTCACAGGCTAAGCCGTGAATTGACCAATCATTCCATTTCTGTAACGGAATGACAGGTGAGTGAAAAGGTGCCCCGTTATGCTGGTGCGATGCCCTCCCCGGGTTACTTGGGTTTTTAAAAAATGTATTTAGCTGCTTTGTTTTACTTTTGTGTGTGTATTCTTCCTTTTAACTTTGAATTTCCTGTGCAATTGTTCTCTCGTGAGAACGGTCGGGATTTCATTTCCAGGAAGTGAATGAAGCTCCATATGAGTTCCATTTACTCCTGGACTGCCAAAGGGGAGGGGATGTAGTTTCTCTTCTGCAATTAAGGTAGGTATGATTTTTTAAAAATAGCTACAGGGACAGGAGTGGGGTGGGAGAGGAGATAGTGAGACAGGGATGCTATATTTGTCCTTGTCTGATCATCTCCTCTATTATTGCAGGGTGCTCTCAGTGGACAGCCTATGAAGAATGTTCAGAAACTTCATCTGGTACAAATAGGTGCATCCAGACTGTTAACTGGGGCTGGTTTCAGGGAGCACATGACTCCCTAGTTAAACAGCTGCACTGGCTACTGGTCTGTTTCCTGGCACAGTTCAAAATGCTGGTTACAGTTTATAAAGCCATGGTCTAAGCTATCTGAAGGGCTGTATCCTCCCATACAAGCCTGTCTGAAGTCTGAGATCTTCATGGGAAACCCCTCCCTTGGTCCCATCACCCTCATAGGCATGTCTGGTGGGAATGAGAATGGGGCATCTCAGTGGGTGTTCCCAGGACTGTTACTCCCTTTCTAAGGATTAAAGGCTGCCTCACTCCTTGCTATCTTTCTATTAGCAGTTGAATACCTTTTTATTCCAACTGGCTTTTGGGAACTGACAGTTTTACAAGGAGAGCACTTTTCTTAGTGTGCTGTACTATCTTTTTTACATCTCTTCTTCGTTAGTAGAGGTTTTAAATTGTTTTAATTCTATAGACAGTTTAATTCAGTTTTAAGGTATTTTAAGTTAAGTGCTTTTACCTGAATTTCTTTTTATTTGTGGGCCTACTACAACTTTGGGGAAAAGGCAGGGCATAAATAAACCAATGTCATATAATACAAAGCTAAAACTTATGGACAAAACCCTTTCCCTAAACTAGACTTATAAGCACTTTATGCAGGAACTTTAAGGCCTCACCAGTTCAAATGTTTGGCAGAAAGCTATATCTTAAGCCCAGTTAGCATTTACTTGGCTGCACTAAGGAACTGCCTTGGCTCTTCCTATAGTACTTGGGTCCAAAAGAAAGTATTATGAAAGGGCCAATGCCATGGTTCCATTCCACACCAATGTAATTTTTGTGGTCTTTTCATGCCCATATTTTTAGAATGATATAGAAAAAAAAATTCCCATGGTGATATCTGTGTCATTCCAATGTGTCATTCAAGTCCAGCTGATTTTCTGAGGCTCATTTGTCAACAAAGGTGTCATCTTTAGCCTTATATACCCCTTCTGGGATCTCCTTACGGACAGAATAGAATGGAATAGTTAAAGAAGCAGTATAAGTTATTAAGACTGAAGAGCTTACAGAATTGGCTTGCTTCCTGGCTTGATTTATCAAGTCTTTAATGTGAGAGATATTTTTTCCCAGGTTGTCTTGAAGTTGTTTGATTGGTTTGAGTTTATCCATCAACCGATTAGCCTCTTCCTCCAAGTTTCTCACTGTGTCATCTGCGTCAGCAACTTCATGTAAGAAAACAACAACATGAAAGATTTAACAGGAGATGAAAACATCATTAGTCTATATGAGAACACTATGTGCCAGTGGTTTATTAATCCAGGGATAGATGTCATGTCCACATACTCTCCCCCTTTCCTCTCCTTAACCTGAAGGGCTTTATCATGTTGTGTTAAACCGGTTTCCCATTACATCTATAAGAAGAGTCTGAGATTTCATGTTGGATTCATGAACACAGTACAAAAACATCTTGGTTTTAGTGTGGTTCAGAGTCCATGATTAAACCACCATTTCCTAATTCAGATGTAACAGTAGGTTATAGTTTAAAGTAAAGATTCTACAAATGCCAACCCCCCCCCCAAAAAAAAACAGCATGTGAAAGGAGGGAAGTGAGGATGAGAAATGCATGATGGCTCATTGCCAGATTAATAAACCATGGCTTATTAAGCCCAGATGGCTATCTAATCTGGCCTTCTGTTACCAGTTTATTTTTAAAGGCTGCAAAATGATTTAAACAATCATTTTAGAGCTTGGTTTAAAGGCAAAACAGGAGTAAGGGAGCAAGATTAAAAGAGCGTTCTATGTGTGCAGTTAAAGTTTTGCCTGAAGTTATCTGAGTTATCCTGTAGTATGCAAAGGCCAGATAACAGAAAATGGAAAGTTAAGAGTGCAGGTGTTTACCTCTTACTCATATCCTATTGAGCACAATTTCAATTAAAAGAATATTTAATACATTAGTATTTTTTTTTTAAGCACAGATTAGTTCTGCAGTTTCAAATTAGAAAAGGAAAATAATGGTTTTATGTTGAAAAATCAATCCCAAAATTAGGAGCAACCATGCTGGGAGGAATACACTGTGTGAGGACATGGCAGAGCACATTCTTTAACGTGATCTCCTAGTTGTGTAATGATATCCCTTTGAAGGTCTGATTTGCACTGACTTTAGGCTCATTCTGATGCCAAGTGAAAACTTTTCATTAAAACTTTTTGGGCCTGTAAAATCTGTATACATACATGGTTTTAAATTCTTCTAACCAACTCCATAAACTTATGCAATGGTTTAATATATTTTTAGAAGGATTAAGTTATTTTATTGATGATGATGATAATGATAATAATAATAATAATTGTTAATAATTTAAACTGATTTTACTATAAACTATCCAGTATGGTGTAAGGTATAAATATTTTAGATAAATCAATCAATCAATACAAGAGTATTGGGTATAATACACATGTGCAAAAAATTCATGAAATTCAAAGAAGTAGTTAAAATTGCTGAGAATCTCTTATAGTTTTGAATGGTGGAGGTGGAAAAAACTTTAGAAATTCTTTATTCTTTCATTCAAGAATAAAATAAAAAAAGATTGATACCCCAAATAGTTAAAAATAATAAGTTACTTGTAATTAATTTTCTACTATAATTAAGTCACAACTGAGTCACATTCCAACTATAACTTAACAAGAAAATGTCATCCCTTTTATAATGTAACTTAACTTTTAATTACCTTTATAGTTACAGTTGTAGGGCCACACTAAATGGTGAAGAAAAAAAGACTACATGTTCTAGTTCTGAATTGTATGTGAAAGCCTGGTGTGGACAGGAACAGACTATGTTTTGTACCACTGCCCAGCAGCTCATAATATTTGGATTAGAAATCTCCAAAATTAACTATTTTAGTTACTAACTGCAACTTGAGAATTAATGAACAATATTTTGGTGTCTTAGGACTATAAGTGCAACTATTTTTTTTTTAAAAAAGATACCTTTCCATGATCTTCTTCCTCCTGCTGTCCCAACACCAACACCCCCCTCCTCAACCAGGGTTGTGTGTTGAGAGAGTTGGGCATGTTCAGCCTGGTGAAGACAGAGGGGTGACTTGACTGCACTCTTTAAATATCTAAAGGGCTGTCACAAAGAGCAAGGGAGGTTACAGGTTTGTTTTCTGCTGCCCCAGAGAGTAGGGCCAGGTCTAATGGTTTTAAATTATAGGAATGTAGATTTCAATTGAACCTTAGAAGGAACCTCTTGACAATAAGAGTGGTTAAACAATGGAACCAATTACCTTGAGAGGTAGTGGAGTCTCTTTCTCTGGACATTGTCAAAAAGAGGCTAGACAGCCACCTTCTGGGAGGCTCTAGCTGGATTTCCTGCACTGAGCAGGAGGTTGGAGTTGATGGCCTAAGGGGCCCCTTCCAACTGTATGATTCTATATACAACAAAGCCAATACAGAGAGCTCTACAGTCTTCTCTGCTCAGATCTCCATGCACAACATGTGGAGATCAAGAGATATGTGTCTTGGAGTTCCCATTAATGTGCACACTGCATGATCCAAGCTTATGATTACTGGCTTATTGAGTACATTCAGAAGTAGCCAGAAAATCACAATGTGATAATGAAATAGTAACAGCTATCTTCCGTTTTTCACATCCAGCACTTCACATTCAGAGCTTCAAATGGAAATTTCATCCATCTATCTTGATCACTGATAAGGCATGACCTACACAAATTTGACTAATTTTAAAAGGCCACAGAGAATAATCCTTATTAGTACCCAAGCAATTGCACATTGTTGTAATACATTTTTCTGTCTTTCTTCATCCGAATAATAATAATAATAATAATAATATTTATTTATACCCCGCCCCTTTGCTAAAAACAATCGGGGGGGGGGGCTTCCAACAATTAAAACATTATAATAATGACTAAAAACACTACCCACCCCCACCCACCCCCATAAAAAGACATTAAACACAATAAGATTAAAACCTTCTAACTAAAAAAAAAACACTAACCAATTTAATTGGAAAGCTCTGACTCTTGTATGGAACATCTAAAAAGATGGCAGGGGACAAGGAAAATAGAATGTATTAATCCCACTCATAATTTCTACCTTGCTGAATTTAGATCCAAAGTGAAACTATTGTGGTTAACAGTTCACCAGGTAGCCATTGTGAGTAATATTTTGAAATCATCCTTATAGACATTGCAGTAATTTCTACATAATGATCTCAGGTCCACACAGGAGAGAAAAAATCTTTGTTGGCCTCTGTTCTTTTCATATTTAGAGTTCTTATAACATTATGTTCCTGTCCATTCACCTCCAGGTACGACAAGTTCTAGGCAAGTAACAAATCGGCATCACATTGCAGGAACAAAGGTGTGAATCTGCCTTGCCGGATCACACAGAGCTTCCAAAGGAGAGTTTCCAAGATTCTCAACTGCTTTCTAACCTTTTGATTAGATGATGAATTGTGCCTTCTGCCAGTCTTAATTCAATTTCTTACTTGGGATTTTGATACACGAGTATAGTGTGAACATGTAACATCAGATAGGATCAGAAAAGACCCTGAGCTGAGGTTTGTTCACAGTCTACTCATCTGAATGAGAGTGTTTGCATCATTGCTGGAATACTGGCCAGAGTAAAGTAATTAGCTATTTTAATGCAATACCTTGCATAAGTACCATGCAAGTCTATTTGAGAAAATGAATGAAGCACATAAACATACAGAAAGGGGGAAAACCAAAAAAGAAAAAAAGAAAAAAGGAGAGCAATAAAATTAAAACCTTATACGTACTGATTCCTGTAGCCAAGTTTTGAAGATTTTTTTTAAAAAAGAAGAAGAAATGGTAAGACAATGAGTTTGATAGACAAACATTAACACAACAAATGGATCAGTGAACATAAAACTGGAAAAGTTAATTGCCAGACAAATGGGTATATAGGCACTAGAGTAAAATAATGTGATCTGTAATTCTATATTCAGATTCCTAGATATAAGTCCTACTGAATTCAGTGAGATTTACATTTTGGTAGACATGTATTTGGTAGACATTGTGATATAAATCCCTGTCTGATCAGAAGAATAAGTATAAGTGAACACTGGCTACTGAATGTGAATGGAGAATCCGTGATTGTTTTTACGTGGTACCATAATGATACCAGAGCCTATCAGATCTTGGAAGCTAAGGGCTCATCTACATAGGCCAGAATATGCCGGCTCCACGCTGGTGTATTCTGGCTGTGCATCTGGCCCATTCCTCCCCAATACATGAATGAAATGGGATGGAGTCCAGACCACCACATTGGTCTGTTCCTGCAGTTGTCACCACTGCTGCCTGCATTGCCGTCTCTGAAGCCAGGAAGTTGGCCCACAGCACATGGCCAAGGCCCTCTGCATATCACCAGCCTTGGTCACATGTTGCAGTTTTGCTTCCTGGTTGCAGAGAGCAGCTGCAGCAATGGGCCAGCATGGTGGTATAGGCTCCTGTGCATCTGCTGGGCCCAATCCTTTTCTTCCAAAGAGAAACCATTTTCCCTGGGTATTTTGCTGAACCATTTTATGTCTTAGCCCCATCTTTGCCCCTGGTGTCATGAGGACTGCCCAGGGGCAAAACGGGGCAAATGCCCTGCATTGTTATGACTCTAGGGCTCTAAGAATTGGAGTAAATAACCTGTCTAGACAAGGCCTAAGCAGAGTCAGCCCTGGTTATAGCTGGATGGGAGACAACCAACAAATACCAGGTTCTCTAGGCTATATTTCAGAGGGAGGAACTGGCAAACCACCTCTGAGTATTCCTTACCTAAGAAAACCCTATGGACTTGACAAGCGACTTGAAGACACACACACACACTCACTTACAAAATGGTCTAGTGAAAATTCATACCTAATACAAGCCTCTTTCTTCCTCCTCCTCCTCCTTGTTATATGCTCCTTTGTCCTTCCTCCTCTCATCTCCCACCTTATTCAAATTCAACCATTCCTTTTTCATTCTTTTAAGTTAGCTATAAGTCTGTGCCAAGTTTAATGTTATTCATAGTTAGGTTTAACAAAACCATGTGGTTTCAAACTCTGGCTTAGAACTAAGTATGGTTGATGTTCAGCTGGTGCAGAGATACTGCAAACTGTGGCTGTTGCTTAAAACAGAAGGCAGAGCAAATGTGGGTAGGAAAAGTGAGGGACTAAAGAGTGAGAGGATCATATTGTGATCTCAAGGACCTCTCCTGATCTCTTTACTATTGTTAAAATATCAGTTATTACCTCAAGTGAAATAATCATGGATTCTAATTGGTGTTTTCACAGAGGTACTTTATAACAGTCATGGGAAGACTCAAGCTTCCAGGAGTGACTTGGTCTTTTATGAGAACACGGAAATCCACCAGGTACTTAGCAGTGGCTCAGGCAAGTGATCATATCCTAAAGATTAAAGGACATAATGCTTTTGCATACATGCTCAGCTAATGATTTGGTGATCAATACTACAGTTCAGCCACTAACAGAACTAAGATCACAAGTCCACTTACATTTGTGTTTCCAACAAGTGTTATTTTTTTACCAGCGTAATTTAGGGGAAGTGTTTTTTTTTTAAAGCTGTTGCAATTCTTGCCAATCTGTGGTAGGTCAATCCTAAATATACACTGGACTGACTATGTGACAAATGTTGCTGTCCTTGAGCAAGTAGGGATCACCAGCATTGAAGCCATGATATTGAGAACACAGCTGCACTGGGCAGGGCACGTTTCTAGGCAGACCATCGCCTCCCCAAAATAGTACTCTACGGTGAACTCGCCATGGGTCAGTGTAAGAGGGGCGCTCAAAAAAAAAAAAAAAAACAACAAAAAAACGATACAAGGACTCCCTGAAACAACATTTCAGGCTCGGTCAAATTGATCACCAACAATGGTCCGCCTTGGCCTCACATCAGGAGGCATGGAGACGCACTATCCACAATGCTGCAGCCTTATTTGAGAACTCACGCCAAACAAGTCTTGAAGAGAAACGACAACGCAGAAAGAATCACAACCCAGAAAACATCACCCAAGGAGACCTTCTGCTGTGGTTTCTGCAACCCGACTTGTTTATCTCGGATTGGCCTTTTTAGTCATCAGCGCACTTGCAGAAAGCACGGGATGAGTCCTTCCTGAATCTTCCTTTGCGAAAAAAAGCCAGAGAGAGAGAGAGAGAGAGAGAGAGAGAGAGATGGTAGGTCATCCTGAGATCTAATAGTAGTGATATAGCCAGAAAACACAACTCAGTTTTCTGGTGGGGTTCTCCCTCACAAAATAAATCAAATAAATAAATAAGAGGAACATACTAGATCACATAAAGATTAAAACCCTTAAACCAAATTGGTAGCATTTAAAAACAAGCAGGGGTTTGTGGTGATTTTAGCAATTCAACTTCTTCATTTAACAGCACATGATTATTCATTTAATAATGTACATTCCACTCTGGCCTATTTTCCTTCAATTTCATTCAGGAAGAGCAACTCCTTCTTCCAAGTTCTCTCCATCCCCCCCCCCTTTTTTCTTTCTTCCTCCCACACATGCACACATATTCCGATTCCCCAAGAAAATAAAAAATAAAAACTATCTGTCTATACTTAATGTCACTTAACATATGCAGAAAGGAAAAAGTAGACTTCTAAACACTGAACAGGGAAATTTTATTACAGAATTTAAGAGTTCATGTATATAACAGCTCTGAAGATCTATAAATCCTGCAAATAAGGGATATCTAATAGAACATAAGGGGTATCCAATGGAAATGGAGAGCCAGCATGATGTAGTGGTTTGAGCATTGAACTATGACTCTGGAGACCCGAGTTTGAATCCACACTTGGCCAAGGAAACCCACTGGGTGACCATGGACAAGTCCCATTCTCTCAGCCTCAGAGAAAGGCAAAGGCAAACCTCCTCTGAACAAATCTTGCCAAGAAACCCTGTGATAGGTTTGCCTTAGGATCGCCGTAAGTCAGAAATGTCTTGAAAGCACACAACAGCAATGGAAAAGGTCATACAGCTGTGCTAGAGACATTCACACTCAATTTCCCTTCAGTTCAACATAGTCATACTCAATGAATATAACTAAAGGATCAGTATAAAATATGCTCATAACATAGCTGTATTACCCAAGAGGCTATAATACATCTTCTACAACCAAAAGACAGCTTTATTAAACTCCTCTCTTATACTTTCCCCTTTAAAGGTTAGCTCATAGACCAAGTTGAAATGTTCATAGTACAAAAGCTTGCCATTATTTCCACTGTCCTGGGAATGATCTTTCAAGGACTTTTTCATTATTAACATTCTGAGCTAAAAATTTTCATATTAATCGAAATGTTTTAAGAACCTAGAGAATGGATCCTTGAAAACATTCTGCTTGGCATGTGCCATTTGAAGTTTAAAAAACAGCTAGGAAAGGAAGCAAATATAGAATACTGCTTGGAAGGTGTCATCTAAAAAATACAAAATGACAACATATCCTCAGTAATTTAGAAAAGATGTCAAAATCTATCCTCAAAGCAATGGAAGTGACAATCCTTTCATTTCAGGTGACTACGGAAAGAGATGAAGAACAATGCTAAATATATCAAATAAAATCTTACTGTTTTTGGTGGGATCTTTCACCACAGCGTTTGTTTTGGCCACATCATCAGCAAGTTTTCGGTAGTTGTCTTTTAAGCCTAGGAGATTCTTGTTGAGATCTCTGATTCTAGCCAGTACATCATTGGCTGTATCATTAGCTTGCTTAGCTTTATCTTTGACTGCTTGTACCTTGGCTGCTGTATCTGTTAAGCAGGAGGTAAGAATTCAGAATTATGGGAGACTTAACACATATTACTTGGCATCCTGTTAGGAACATACTGTACGTACGTGTAAGTTTCACTTAAGTATTCATTTGCCCTAATTTTGGTGCTGCAAGGACCAGTGTTTCCTCCGCATTATGTAGAAGCCCCTACCCTGACTTATTGAACAGTATCTGAAGCCTCCCTGCTCTACAGCCATTCCCTGCTTTATGAAGAGTGGGCTGGATCACAGGACGATCTCCTATAGCTTGATGCAAAATGATGACACCAGCCCAGGGTCCTTCGGAGATCTCAGCACTGCTATAAACATACTGTATTTGGCTAGCCGTATGTAGCCAGATACTTTTGTGATTTTGCCCACTCCCCATAAAGTAAGGAATGGCCACGTGGGGGACTTCAGAGGCTGTTAGTCAGGAGTGGAATATGGCTTACTCTAGTTTAGGTCTGCATAGGGACCTACTATGCTATGCTGAGCCATACAGGCTTGAATCCTGTTGGTTAGTCCCAATTGCTGAATGGTGAGTCAACACACAGGTAAATCCCATTGATTCAATGGACCTACTCTAGTTAGGACCAGCAACAACATTCAGGTCACTGGATGCACAGATGACCACCTCAGAATCTGTTATATGTAACAATGTTGTCAACAAAACCCTTTCATTTTGAAAAGACACATCTTAGTCTTGTTAAGGAGTCCAGATCATTAAATAAGGAAGCCTAGTTAAATATAAACATAAAATATATTTATTACCATTTAATCCAAGGAAATAAATCATAGAGTTGACTGATCTTATTATCAGGCAAGCTGTTTTGTTCATTACAGAACCAAAACTGATTAGTCTGTTCTCATACTATTACAATGAGATCCCAATGACCATGTGGTCATCAAATGTTACTAAGGTAAGCCTGGCTAACTATTTCTTGAAGGAAAAATTGTCAGTGGAATGGAACCTTGTGTGAATTAGTCGCAAATCTAAACTTCCACATTCTAAAAACCTGCATATATTATTTTCATGGGAGCCAACTCCTTTCATGGTTTCATAATTGTTACAGCCCCTGCCTCCATCATCCTGAAATCACTCTTGTCACCTGCACTGGCAAAAGAAAGAGCACAGATGCTTGCAAGCTAGTTTAATTATATTGCAACTTTGTTGAATCAGAGACGTCTGTAATCTAGCACCACTTGGCATAGGGAGCCTCATATAACTATGGGTTTCGCCTTACTCTTACACCACAGAGAATTGCTCTTTTCCCTAAAAAGTATGGCTACATACCCATAATGCGATGCCAGTTTGCATCATATGAATAGAATATTGGCAGCTGAACCTGGCTTCTGTTTTTACATCCTTTGCATACAAAGATGTTAGCCAATTTCAGTCTCTTCCATAAACAGATTTTTGAAATTGCTGCAGAAATTACGAATTTTGTTTAACAAGATTGTCTCTTCTCTGAATATCTGGTGTTGCCTCAGTATTAGCTTGCTACAGTTAGCAGCAAGTAGAGTACTATTGGGAAATGAACTAAAGAAATGATGGATTGGCAGGCGGTAGGTTGTCTTTCATTCCTTTTAAAAAAGTTAGCTTCTAGAACTGGCCTTCTAAGGGTGATATGAAAGTGACAGCTCCTGCCAGGCCTGAGAAAGAAATGAATAGCAAGTATTCATTCTCTGGTGGCACACAGCATATCAGCATTCTCAAAGAGTTAAAACAGCTGAGAGAACTTGTAGAATGGAGTAAATCAGTGTGTATTCAAAAAGTGAACTTTTTAAAAAGAAAAAAGAAAAGAAAAAACACTCAGAAATGTATTTCACTCCAGCACTTTGGCATGTCTTACAAGACTTAAGCCTTATTTGTGAGCCATGAAAGAGGACTTCCACTTTTGATGATGCTTCAAGGGGACCACCCTAACAAAAGGACATCAGTTGTGTAAGGCTATGGGAGAAGAGTATACAGTACACAAAGTTCCCTTTCTTTTGCTGCTAGAGTGGACAATGAAACCACCACAGTATAACATGGAAAAACAGTTGCCTAGACAATATAGAGATGCATTTCCTCCAGTCTCAGTGAGAGAACATCATGTCTATCTTCAGTTTGATGTTATGTTTTGTTGTTATATTTATTTATAGCCTGCCTTTCCCCCCAGTTTGGGACTCAAGGTGGCTTGCAACAGTTAAGCATAGGTAAAAACTAGCAGCGTACAAAAGTTAAAATGCATAACATTAAAACCAGCCAAAACATTAAAAAACAACAAATAAAAGTCCAGCACATTATACAAGGCCTATGATCCCTGAAAAATCATGTTTGATGCTGCACACTCAAAGCTAACTGGATACATAGACATGACAATGGCTCTCTCACAATATGACCTTGATTGAGCTAGAGTCATGCTATGAGAAATGTGAACTGTGGGGCATGAAAAAAGTACATCTGGGTTTATGGAGCAGTTTGTACTGCAGATTTTCACACATTGTAATCAGAAATTCTCTCCACTTACCATTAGGAATTGCTGACAGTTTTCCCAGGGTGTCGTTCAAAGCTCTCAGGAGATCAGAGTGTTTTTCTTCTGCATCTTGCAACCTATTCTGCATTCCCTTTAGATTATCTCCATTTTCTTAAAAGAAGGAAAGAAGAAACCCACAAAGGTTTGTGATAAGTTAGTTTTCTGTTCACTGCTCACTTTAGTTTTAGTTTATTTCATTTATTATATTGCCTGAAATATTCTCTAGTGCTACATTTTATTGTTAGAACCATACTATATAACATTTCATTCCAGTGTGTGTGTGCACTGTTTTTCTTTGAAAGATTTTAGATACACATGAGGTAGTCTCACCTTATCCTTACAACATCTCTGTGAAGAAACTTATGCCAAGAGACAAGTGTCTGGTCCGAGGCCATCCAATGAGCTTTTAGGCTGAGCCAGAGATTTGAAGAAAATTCAGCATAGTTCATGTTGAACACTCTATACAGCATGCTACACCATGATCAATTCATTTGCAATTGGTGAGTTAGCTATTAAACTAAGATGGAAGGAATTTGAATCCTACATCAAACGAAATGCCAATAGCTGCACCTGCAACCCATCTCTCCCGATATGCATATGAACAAAAGCATAAAAAAATCAGTTCATGTCTTCCAAACTTTAAGCTAAGGATTATTGCAATGCCCAAAGCCAAAGTTTTGTACTACACAATACCCAATGTTTGCAGATTTTTTTAAAAAAATTGGAAAAAGATTTAATCTAAAAAAAAAAAACTCGTAATGGCTGCACATAAAAAAATGTGCTATGAGCAGATATTCTGAACAAGAGAGTCCTAATGGCTAAACTGAACAGAGGAGGGTTTCCTTAAAATCATCTGACATGATCGATAGATGGCACTACTGTGCGGTAATGTCAGAATTTCTCAGTCCTTGAATTGGTGGTTTCTAAAGTGTGTGTGTGTGTATCAATGAGGTCACAGCAGTGCCATGAAGTGGGTGTTTTACTTATCATGCAGTAGCACCCCGTATCCGCTGATTCAGCAACTGCCGATTCAATTATCTGTGGTTGCCAATGGTGGGGGGAAGGGAGGGGGGAGGGATCTTACCTTCCCCATCCCTTCCCCTGGGAGGGCACCTGTCACTGTGGCAGCAATCATGGGGCCAAAGGAAGGGGGAGGAGTGAACTGGCCTTGTCCCATTCCCCCTTTGCCCCCGCGATCGCCACTGCAGCAAGGCCATGGCGGGGGCAAAGGGGGCAGAGGAATGATCTGATCTCATCCCCTTCCCCTTTTGCCACCGTGATCACCACTGCGGTGGGGCCATGGGCAAAGGGTGAAGGGGTGGAGAAGTGAAAGGGCCTCATCCCTTCTCCCCTTTGCCCTTGTGATCGGCACCATGGGCCATGGTGGGGGCAAAGGGGGAAGGGGGTGGAGGAGCGAACCCACCCCCTTTCCCCCGGGATGGCATTTGCTATTATCCGCAGAATTTACCATCTGCAGGCACCCCTGGAACCAATCCCCTGCAGATGTAGGGGTGCTACTGTATTCCCATTACATTTACCTGTTGTAAGGCAGCCATTACTGATGCAATACATACTGAAAGGCCATGAAATCATGTTAACTCTGTACTGGATCAATACTGACAACTCACATTTTCCTTTTCTTTATTTCTATCCCTTCCTTTAGGGGAAAACTCACTTGCTGATGAAATAATGGTCTAACAACCATTGAAAGTGAAAAAAAAAATTAAACAAACCATACAGAAGTTAATTGAATATTCAATATGTAAGTGGTAGGATATGATTCAAAATGTTCTGCAAAGTACTTTTCCTCACAGTGGTGTTTTTCTGGGATGACATCTTCTATCAAAATGATTCCTTTAAGACTGTCAAAAGAAATGCTCCAACTTAAGATTTGTGGATATTTATAAATACGTATGTCAACAAATCAGGCATGTTGTTTGCCAAGAAAAAATGACGATTAGTGCTAAAGCACCATTTTAGAGAGATCTTTCATTATTTATTTACAAAATGTGAAAGATCATGGTATACTGAAGAACTAGAGGGGAAAAAATTGTAGCTAGATGGTACATTCCTCTTTGAAACAAAAGGACGGAAGTAATGGCAAATCTGGAAAGAGGCCATAAATCATATACAGAGTATTTGGTGAAGATGGCAAATTACAGAGAATTCAAAAACTTGTATAGCCAAGATAATGAGGGACATCCAACTAAGATATATATTGCCTTCTTTGAATGTTCTTAACTGGACTATAAATCAGTTTCCAGAAAAGACAAACACAATATTTTTTTCAAATGATGTATTAGGAGGGATTTTGTATCTGAAATACTTGCTACATAATAAATAAATTTATAAATAAATAAATATATAAAGAGAAAACCTGAGTCTTGAATGTTCTCTATATTTTCTAAAAAGATGAAGAAATGTCTTTTCATATTTTGATATAGAAAAAATGGTTCAATATATTCCTGACGTTAAATATATAGGATAGCATCTAAGGACATTATCACAAGAGGCTGAAATGGTGCAATTATGATGAGATAGTAGCACGAATGGGTGCCCATTATCACATGTCATTGTCCTCCTGTGCTGTGTGTGCTCCACCTGTTAATTAGGCACCACTTTTCATTGATGGGCAAAACCCATCAATAGCCCTCAATATTTCACTTTTCACGGTATTGAGGAGTATGAAATAATCACGTGGCAGCTGGAATCATGTGATTCCAGAGCGAATGGGTGGTCCTCTTCTCTCCCTCCCCTTTCCCAATGAGAACACATAATTAAACTACCAGAGGAGAATGTGAAGAGGACCTACTGGATGCCTTTTCTTGCTACATTTTTATGTTTATTTAAGTGTTTATGTATTTGGTCAGCCCTCCACATTCGCAGGGGTTAGGGGTGCGGTGCAATACCCTGTGAAAGTGAAAAACCAGCAAATAAAAATTTATGCAAATAGTGGGAGCAGGGGCTCCTTTCCAGCTGCACTTTCAGAGTTTTCTTTCCCAACCCACTTCTTTTTCTCTAGACTTCTTTTCCTTCCAAAAAAGCAATGCTGTAAGATCTTTCCAACCCCATTTCTTTTCCTCTGGACTTCTTTTCCTTCCAACAGAAAGCCAGGTTTAAAACCCTTTCTTTCCCACCCCACTGAAGTTGCATCTATCTCGCTCATGCAAATTCATGGAAGTAAGAGAAAATTTATCATAAAGGTGCATGTGCCAGCCAGCAGGAGGCATTAATACTGTGTCATTAGAAGGCAACGTGATGACAAGTGTTACTACAGCATGAGCTTCAATCCTGTTCTTAAATCACTAGTGGTACTCGTGCGATAATTCCATGGTGGTCATACTATGTGATTATGGTGACATGCGATAATCACCTAATCATGCTGCCATATTTCTGTTTTGTTATCAGAAAACACTTCCATTTGTGCAAAGTGGACCAACAGATTTTCGCCACTGCAGGATGTCACGCTATTTCCTAGAGCTTAGAAATTTACTTTTCAAAATCTCATTCACTCCTGTTACTCATGACAGTGCTTAAAAAGTAAATCATTTGCTTTTACTCATAAATGTTGCTTTACTAGTTGTGCTGAGCATTACTATTTTGTTCCTTTTGGTTGATGTTCTTTTAAAAAATCAGGAATTATGAGAAAATGGTACAAAATATTAAGAATTCATATCAAAATGTTTCTAAAATGTCTTAAAATGACTTTTAAAAAGTAGCTAGAAAACATTCCTTGTAACATAGATGAAGTGGCTTGGTTCCCATTTGTTAAATTACATTTAAAATGTACTTCATTATATCCTTCCTGCTTAAAAAAAAAGTCTTGTTAGAAGTAAGCACATTACTTGTAACACTTTATAGCCAAGCCCTGCCATTTCTCATACTGTTTTGGAGGACACCCCATCTCTCAGGAACAGGTTTCAGGTGTGTAAATGGATGGGATAGATAGGGCTGGATGGTGTCAACCCTTCTTCCATCAGCACATCACTGGATACTAGCCTTTACATTTCCAAAAGCATGCTACAGAAATGGATAAATACACAGCAATATATGAATTACAACATTTCCAAGTGAATGCAGTTTTGGATTTGTTAATGTTTGCCTTTAGGGAAGGAATATTAACAATGTTAAGGTTTTCTTTTTAAAACATATATGAATACTGTTCCAAGTTATCTTTAATCTGATTTATTGCAAAATGCAATTTTCTTAATATTGTTTTAAAAAATCTCCTGGGCATTAAAAATGAATTCCATGTATATTATGCTTTTTAAAACAGTTTTCATACAGCAGATGCACTTCAGGTGGTAGTTTTAGTAGTTACAGATCCTAATACTTCTAATACTGACTGTTCTCTCTAGGGTGACTTGCCCAAATTATAACAATTATTCCATTTTTACATTTCAGAATAAACCTCCATAGAATCCTGCTCTTAGCTTTGTAACCATTGAACCAGGCTCTTTTTATGGCTTTTAATAAATTTAATCTCTGTGGATATCCTAAATGCCAATTTTCTAACTCCATCTGTTTAATATTTCCCTATTTAATATCACAAATGCATTTTAATTGTTTTTTCAATATTAGAAAGGAAAAATAAATTTCCTAAGGGAATCCCATCCAGAAAGGAGGATGGAGTTCCAAAATCACCATTAATATTTAAAGAAATTGCTCTACTCTACTTGTAATAAATGTTCTGAAAGTCCATATTCTGAAGTCACCTGTGGCGAAAATAACAGAGCATTTAAGCATGGTGTTGTAGTTATATAGCATACAATTTCAACGTGCTGTTTCCCTTTATTTTAGATGTGCCAAAAATTCTATTTCCATAGCTTCTTAGTGTACGTTGGAGGGATCTATACTTTTATTTCCAGAAATGGAAGGCCTCCTTCCATCCACAGAAGACTTCTGATCAAATGGAGTAATTATGTTGATAAAATAGGAACAGGATGAGCTCCCCCCTTCCTTGCTCAGACTACAATCTGTATTCCATTTATTATGCAGGAATAGCATGCACAATGTTTGTATGAAAGTGATTAACTACTGATAATAATAGCACGAGCAATAGTATTGTACAATTACAATACATAGTATTGTAGTTAGGGGTCAGTTTATACTTAAGCATGAACTAACTTACTCAGGGCATGAATGACCACAAGACTCATACAATGCATGGCTAGGAAAGATTCTTCTTGGTGACTGAGAGATACTGTGAAACAGACACTTGTCTGACGACACCTGGAAGATCACAGTTCCCACCCATACCTTAGACATGACTCTTCTGATACAGAAAGGTCCATGTCCAAGTCCTGGATACTGGAAAAGCCTAGGCAGAGACCTATCTGCCCATGCTCTTCAACATTTCACAAATGAAAGCCAAGACACATGTGGCCAACAAAATCAGTGTGTGGTCAAAATGGCTAAAGTTAATAATGAGGAAGAACACACAAGCTAGGAGAGGCTGCAGTAGTTTGATTTTGCCTGAATGTACTGGGAAGGGCAGGATTGCACTCCTCCCCTCTTCTCTCCCAGATGAGTTAAATGAGTACAAACCACTTTTGCACAATGAACCCAGTTTACAGCAATTGAAGTATGCTGCGGATGACAGAGGAAAGTGGGAGAAGAGAGGAACTGGGACATTTCAAAAACAGCTGAAAAGCTGTAACAGCAAAGGATTAATTGGAAGTGGATGTGTCTGGATGATGTTGAGTGAGTGAGTGAAGGAAGCGGGGGTCTGACAATACTTAACATGAGTTCTGTTTTCTGGTTGGAAGTAAGCACTAGAACTGGTTAAAGTATCAAATAATTTGCATCATATCATAAACAAAGTGAACTGCTTGTTAATCTGTTAAACCTGTGTCTGACTGGTTTCATTCAACCTGAATCAAGGGCTGGTCACACTTATCATCAAAGAAGCCACATTTCAACAAATTTGTCCACACTAATGTCACCTAGAGGCCCAGGACTCAAATCCAAAAAGGGGTTGAAAAGAGGGTCTGTAGGGCAAGGTGAGAGTGACAAACAGCCACAGTTAGAAACTGTGGGCCAGCCTGGTTAGGCCAATGTCACAGGAGTTTCACACTACAGTTTATTGTAAGAGCAACTCAGAACAAAACAAACACCACCAGAGATTTGACACCCATAAAGGTTAATGATGTGTCATTTAAGTGGTGGGCAACAACCCTTGTAGTCACATAGCTTAAGGAAAACAGAATTCCATTCCAGTGCTGTACTTTGGTGTCAATGATTAATAGCAAAAAGTGCTTTGCTTTTTGGTAATATTATTTATTTTTGCCATTCTAAAGCGAGTTAGTCTGAAAGCTCAGGTGAATTTATCAAATAATGTATAAAAATAATGATTGCATAATTTATAAAAACTTATGAGGAGAAGAGAGGAAGAGAAGAGGTGCCACCAGCAAAAAGAAAAAAGAATAAAATGTACCCTATCCATTCTTACACGTGTTTGCAATAAACTTACATAAGGGAGCAAAGTCAACAACAAACCATCTTGTACAAGAAAGGTACTCTATTTGAAGAAAAACAGCAAGTTATTGTGCCAACTACACAATAAATAGTTTGTGCCAAACTACACAATAAATAGGGAACCTGCAATAGGATCTAGTTTTTTAAAAAAAATACTGAAATGCAAGAGCTGCCAATGTTACCCTAAGAGGTGGGGATGCTTTGAGACCCACCCGTGATACCAAAAGTCTAGCTGGGGGAATTTGGGGAATTATTAGCTCAAACAATATGCCTGCAAGAAGAAGGTACCGGTAACTGTGGGGATCTTTTCACCTATATATACCAGTACTAACTACAGAGAACTCCAGTTTAAAGTGAAATACAATGTCATTATTGGGAAATAACACAGAAAGTAAATTAACACACACAACACACTCTTAAGAACCATACAAGGCTATAGGAAAGAAAGGCGGGAGGATTGGATAGAGTGAAGTTTGGGAAAATGAGGTGATAATTACCAATCTTGAAGAGCAGTTTCATGCAGTAAAGGTACTCATATTGGGATCTGAGGGTGGCACGGCAATCGACAGAATGACGGTGTCCAACAATGGCACACCTAGTTGGAGTCTAGGGTCTAATTTATACCCTATTTCATATCCTGAAGGGGTGGATTTAGATAGAACAAAGCCTTGATTACTCTCCCAAGGAACAGACAAAGGAGACAGAAACTTAATTAATTGCTCTTAATGGTTGGGAGGCAGAGATAGATTGGTTTATGACAACCTCACAATGCAGGACAGAGGGGGTTCTGAGGGGATATTTCCTTGGAATTGGGGTTGGAGAGGTCAGCTGATTGTTTGGGTGGATGACTAATTGCTGAGGTGCCCAAGAAGGAATTAGCACATACCTCCTTAATGGCTTTGTTTACCAAGGGGCTTCTGCTCAATTCTAGCATGGGCTTGCTTGCTAAATATATTTCTGACTCCTTCCAGCTCCCTGTAACCTCCATCTGACCTCTCCTTGGATCACCCTGGTCAACTTGATCCCCTTAGAAGTGTCTAACATTTCCAATTATGAGATATTACAGGGAGGGAGTAGTAGGGCATGCTAACACCAATTTGACCCAAACCCACAAAGGAACTTTGTATTATACTTCAAATTAACAAAACAGAATTTTTCCTTTTGCAGTCTTTATAATGTTGGAAAATATAGTTTGCAGTCCAATAAGTGGAAATGGTTTTGCCATTGAAGGGTTAACTGAGAAGGCATATGAGATGAGCTGATGTAACTTCCTAAAGTTTTACTATTGGGCAATCTGGGATGAAGGGGGAGTGTCTGAGGGTTCTTCTTTGTTCCAGACGCCATGTTATCTAACAATCCTCATGGACCTTTGAACTGAGAGGACCCCGAAAGGGGCATCCTGAATATAGTTTCCTAACAATTTAGTTTTCAAGTATTTTTAACCAGTTTTAGTCTGTTTTGATGGTGTTTTTGTTATCTGCCAAGAATCAGCTCTCTAAACTGTGAGTAAAGAAGTTTTTGTACTTTTTAAACTAACTTTGAATCTTGAGTGGTTACTTTGGTAGTTAAACAACTTGGGAAAAGACAAAGGGTGTTTGGTTATTAAGCTAAGCAGTGTTTTTACATGCATGCTAACATTCTGACGCTAGATGCTGCTCGTGTGCATTAAGCTTGCTATGCTCTGCTATAAAGTTGGCTGCATTATCCACTAACGTGTGAAGTGCAGTGTGGATGTTTAAACAGGGACAAAATACCCTGATATTTTAAACAGTGTATTTTTACACAATTTCCAACATATAATAGGTGATGTACATTAGTCCTTGCACCAGTACTTATGTGATATATGCAATTAGATGCCCGTAGGGTAAGACCCATTTGGATCAGGCTTCTAGACTCCTGGAACAATGAACAGGAGGAAAGCATAATAGTAATATCTGTGATTGCAGATCAGGGACTCCTTTGGTGGAACATTTTGTAGATCACCACCACACTTTTTCAAGATTTGTCCTCTGTGGCTATAGAGACTACAAAATGCAAAATTGTTGATCAAAAGGGAATTACGGTATATTGGATACTAATGTTACACAGTTTAGATCCAGAAGGTTTTAATGGAGAAAATGCATTTTCTTCCCTTATTATGAAAAAATAATGAGTGTCCCCTCCTCCTTATATTTGTGTTAGTATAATATTCCAGGTTTCTTTCCTTCATCTTTTTTTATTTCACCTAGGAGATTTTAACAGGCTGTTCATTCCATTCCTCTTCTACCATTTTTTAGTTGCAATATCATACTGGCATGTGTTTCTCCCTAGGTATTTGATATATACAGTTGGGCCTCTGTAGCCACGGATTCAACCAACCATGGTTCAAAAATATTCCCCCACCATAAAATTACAAAAACCAAGCCTTGATTTGGCCATTTTATATAAGGGACACCATTTTACTACACCATTATATATAATGGGGCTCTAGCATCCACAAATTTTGGCACCCATGGGGGGGGGGGGCTGGAATCAAACCCCAGTGGATACCAACGGGCCCATTGTACTAATCAAAACTTTGGTCTAGTAGATCTAAATTTTGTTTCTAATAAGGGTTAAATACCCTAAAGGTACCAGACCCTGTCTGATCTTGGAAGCTAAGCAAAGTCAGCCCTGGTTAGTACTTGGATGGGAGACTGCCAAGGAATACCAGGTGCTGTAGGCTATATTGCAGAGAAAGAAACTGGCAAAACTACTTCTGCGTATTCCTTGCCTAAAAAACCCTATGACATGCATGGGGTTGCCATAAGTCAACAGGTAACTTGAAGGCATATACACATACACAAGAGTTAAAGTCCTTTCTCCATTGCAATAAATTGACCCTTACTTAGAACATGGGTGTATTTGGCTGTGACTGCAAAAAACAGGGGTCCAGGAGCTGTATATGCTCTCACCAGACCTCAGGGGCTGCACTGCCATTTATTCATTTATTTGCTTTAAAAATGTTCACACTATCACTAGAAAGTACTGATGTGTGTGTGTGTGCGCGTGCGTGCAATCTATCATATTTTTGGCGAATCATCTTGGCTATTTAAGGATCAGACATGGCCTTCTTAAAACCAGGGAAAAAAGAACCGCCCCTGGATCTTTAAGAATGGTAGATCCGGGGGAGGTGTTTTAATGATGGGCAGGGAGATGAGCACAGGGGTTGGCCAGGGCGTAGACACTATTTTACCCTTTGCCGCCCCTGGCCTCCTCCTCTTTTCCACTTGACCGAAGAGGGGAGAACATCTATCACCTGGAACCTGTTTTTCGAGCCATGAGGGAGAGCTAAGTGGGCTGGGCTTTGCATGCATGGATGTATGATTGGGCAGCCCAGCAGTGTGATTCTGTGATTGTTTGTGTGGTTTTCTTGGTTTTCTTGATTTTCTTGGGTGTGTGAAGGCTTTATTGTGATTTAATTTTAACTAGACTGGCTTTAACTTAGGATTTACTTTGAATAAATTGCTGCCTCGCACGCACAGCTCCATGGCTGCCTCTCGGCTCTCCAGCCTCCCGGACTCCCCGCGCCTTGGTATCTGCTCTCCCCCCCTCACTTGTTCCCCACTCACTTACTTCCCACTTGCCTCCACCTCCCACCTGCTCTGGCTCCGCAGCTGCCTCTCGGCCCTTCAGCTTTCAGCCTTCCGGCCTCCCCGTGTGGCCTCCAGCCTCCCCACACCTTGGTATCGGCTTCCCCACTTGCCCCCCACCCACCCACTCCGCGGCTGCCTCTTGGCCCTCCAGACTTACGTCAGCCCTCCTGATGCTGCTCCCCACCCCTCGCTTGCTTCCCACTCCACGGCTCAGGCATGGCCTTCTTAAAACCAGGGAAAAAAAGAAAAAAAAGGGCCCTCACCAGAAGCCTCTAAGGGGGGAATCACGGGGAAATTACTCCTAGAGGGGCCAGTGTGCATTTTGTGTTAAAAATCAGTTTTGTAAGTGGAAGCTCTGAGGGCCTCAAAATTGCCTGGGGTGGGAGTAGGGCACTTTCTTTATCCCAATACAAATGGATTCTGTGGGGAGTTTGCTTCTGCAAGAGTTATGTAACTTTATATTCTCATTGCTCTTGAAGGTAAATGGTTTTATTTATGTGTTTTCAGAAAGTTGTACTCTTCTATGTGAAATAGTCAACTACTTAATTTTTTTCTAGAGTTAGGCTTTTTTTTACAGTAGATTAAATCCATTTCCTAGTCCCAGCTAAAGAACACCTGTTGAATCAATGGGTTTTATATAACTGTTGACCTAACTGTTCAGCAATTGATTCAGTAGATCTACTCTAGTTGGGACTCACAATCTGATATGACCAGAGATTTTTTCATGGTTGTTCTTATTGAAAATAAGCTGTTAAATCTTGGCTGTTTAAATCTTAAGAGCTGCTCTTGTTGCCCACACAGAAACAGCTCTGCAGTGCCTAACATCCTGCTTCGCAACAGCTTCAGAGCTGTTTGGGCTGGAAGTCAACCTGAAGAAAACGGAAGTTCTTTACCAGCCTGCACCACAGGACGAACAGCACCATTCCCACATTGCCGTTGGCAAATCTGTGCTCAAGTCCGTTCAGCAGTTCACCTACCTGGGAAGCATCATCTCCTCAGATGCCAAGATTGACAAAGAGATTGATCACAGATTAGCAAAGGCATATAGCACATTTGGAAGACTTTACAAAAGAGTCTGGAGTAATAAACACCTGAGGCGAAGCACAAAAATCAGTGTGTATAGAGCCATTGTACTGTCTATTCTCCTTTATGGGTCTGAAACATGGGTCACCTATTGCCACCACTTACGACTCGTCGGAAGCTTTCATCAGCGCTGTATACGCAGAAGCCTAAATATACACTGGACTGACTATGAGATGAATGTTGCTGTCCTTGAGCAAGCAGGGATTACCAGCATTGAGGCCATGATATTGAGAACACAGCTGCACTGGGCAGGGCATGTTTCTAGGATGGAGGACCATCGCCTCCCAAAAATAATACTCTACAATGAACTCGCCACGGGTCAGTGTCAGAGGAGTGCTCCAAAAAAGTGATACAAGGACTCCCTGAAACAACATCTCAGGCTTGGCCAAATTGATCACCAACAATGGTCCGCTCTGGCCTCACATTGGGAGGCATGGAGATGCACTATCCACAATGCTGCAGACTTATTTGAGAACTCACGCTGAACTGTATCAATACAAGTATAGTGTCTAGATCAAGGGAAGTAATAGTGCCGCTCTATTCTGCCTTGGTCAGACCTCACCTAGACTACTGTGTCCAGTTCTGGGCACCACAATTCAAAAAGGATATTGACAACTTGGAGCATGTCCAGAGAAGGGCAACTAAAATGGTGAAAGGTCTGGAAACCATGCCGTATGAGGAGAGACTTAGGGAGCTGGGTATGTTTAGCCTGGAAAAAAAGATGGTTAAGGGGCGATATGATAGCCCTGTTTAAGTATTTGAAGGGGTGTCACATTGAGGATGGAGCAGGCTTGTTTTCTGCTGCTCCAGAGACTAGAACACAGAGCAATGGATGCAAGCTCCAGGAACAGAGATTCCACCTCAACATTAGGAGGAACTTTCTGACAGTAAGAGCTGTTCGGCAGTGGAACACACTCCCCCGGAACGTGGTGGAGTCTCCTTCCTTGGAGGTCTTTAAACAGAGGCTGGATTGCCATCTGTCGGGGATGCTTTGATCAAGATTTCCTGTGTGGCAGGGGGTGGACTGGATGGCCCTCGTGGTCTCTTCCAACTCTACAATTCTATGATTCTATGATTCTAAGTCTTGAAGAGAAACAACAACGCAGAAAGAATCACAACCCAGAAACATCACCCAAAGAGACCTGCTGTGCTTTCTGCAACTGGACTTGTTTATCTTGGATTGGCCTTTTTAGTCATCAGTGTGCTTGCAGAAAGCGTGGGATGAGTCCTTCCTGAATCTTCATTTGTGAAGAAAAGCCAGAGAGAGAGGAGAGAGAGAGAGATATAAAAAGGTCACCCCCCCTCATATCCATGGAACCAATATTCACAGTTTCAGTTATCCATGGCTGAAAAAATCGGGACACATATCATTGAGTCATGGGGGAAAATGTCTAGAGAAGTGTCCTCTCTAGGAATTTCTAGGTCCTCCAATACAGCTCTATTAATTGAGCTGAATGGGATTAACTTCCATATAAGTGGGTATAGCATTGCAGCCTTGGATAAAGTGTAGAAAATTTAGAGCAGAAAGAAGAGATAAATCAAGTGATTATTTGCAAATGTTGTAAATAAGATTCCTTTTCAGTGATAGCACTAGGGGTGTGTGGAGAGGCCGAACTGCACCAGGTGACACTGTCAGAGGAAGGGGTGACACCGGCCTTAGTTATGCCACAGTTACAGATAATGAGCTTCCAATGTTATAACAACAGATGTAACATTATATGACTTTGTAGCAAAATATAAGACAATCCTTCCAATGTTATTGCCTAGCCAGCATATTGTAAATGTAAAAGGATATTATAAATGAAATATTTTAATAAATTTCTCAAGAATACCACTTGTATACATTTATCAATTGTTAATCTGAGCTGAATTTGAATGGCCATCAATAAATGCCATAGGCTTTCTGGCCTTTAATTTTGCAATTACCTTTGTTCAGACCAAAGCACTATAACTAAAATAGCTTCATAAACAAACAGATTTTATAAATTATATCTTTGTTTCCATTTACTTTTATTTACAGGCAAACAACAATTTTATTCTGATAGGAAGAAAAGCTAGAGGACACCAGCATTCCATTGATACTGAAATTCACATTTGTGTAAAATGGGGGCTGTAGAATCTATTTCCCCTACCAGTTTTATCCCACTTCCAGACTTCTAGCCCAGGGTGGTGATTGGGAGACAGAGATGAGTAAATCTCCATTTTAATAGCTGCTGTCAAACGTTTTGCTCTGTAAGGACTATTTCAGCCATTTTTGGTGGTAATATATGGCATTTTCCTGATTAACAGCCATTTTATATCTTATGTAATTGGTTATAAATCAGATGGATGTCATAACATAGCAAGAAAACATTCCTCTCTGTGTCAAAGCCCAAGCCTGACTTCTGGGAGGATATATTACTTGAGTAGTGTACGGGCTTTCATTACTTTAACTAATGCACTACCTGTAGTGAAGAGGGAGAAATTCTAAACTAATGATCACTTCTGCCTACTAGTTCTTTATAGAATCATTATTTGTCTTTCAAATATGAGCTTCCTACAGGGATTTTGGAAAATTCTAAAGCAACTTTATACTACACATTTTTTTTAGTTACCTCACTGCTCTCTTACTAACCCAGAAATGCCAAGGCATAGATACAGGATTATGTTAATAATAATTTTACAGCAAATGTCACAAGAAAACTGAAAACATCTAATACCACTTTATGAGGCCAAAACTCAGTCCTGCAGTGCAAGTGAAATGTTTAACAATATATTACCATATATACAAGACAGAGCACTGAAGAAAACATTAAAGCTTTATGTCTCGGCATAGCAGTTTCATCACTGTTGGAGCCTTCTAATGAAAAAGAAAAATCAGCTTCATAATCCTCCAATTAACCAGTAATAGGGTTTCATGACCATATATGAGTACTTAATCTGAAATTTTATAAGAAGCCCTTGTGGTGGGATTATATCGTTTTAGAGAGGCAGAACTTTCGGTTGGTGAAGGAGTGAATCCTTTGATGACAACTGAGGTGTAGCATGCATGAATTTGTGTTAAATACAGTTGCTTTTTTGAATATGAAAAAGCCATTTTGATTACATTCAGTTGACAAATCCAACTCAAGAAGTTGTTGCAGCCTGCAGGATGATCTTGAGAAAAATCAGAGTTCCTAATTCTAATGGACCTTATAGAATTTTTGTGAGAGTTAACATGACAAAAAGAGATAGGATTAGCCACAGAATCTGCTGCTATTAGAATTCACTGGTACTGGTGCTAGACTACTTTGTTTCAATAGCATCTGTGACCAGGCAAGAAAGATCCCTGCCTCCCAAATTTACAGAGATAATGTATATGCCAGAGGAAAGAACTGCATTACTTTTGAAAATGATAGATGTTGGTGAAAGAAATGCAGATAAAAGAGAATGGAGAAGCAGCACATTTTGATGCTATACAAATGCACAGAAGTGGCTTTTTATTCATGTGCCTTGTAGGGAAATACATATTATTTTGCAAATTATTTTCCACTCAACATCTGCTGGTATGAAAGGAAAATCTGGTAAGAGTGCT